>CM045764.1:48978737-50228737 GCA_025200525.1 Camellia lanceoleosa
CCCACCCTTTCTCAGTTGGGATTCTCACATCACTCTGGCACTCAATCTCTATTTTTTTTCAAAAAGCCATTTTCTCACTTTTTCTCTCATCGCACATCTCTCTATTCTTCAATCTCTCATTTTTCAATCTCTCCCCTAGGTGGTTGACGGATAAACAAGAGGTTTGTGGATTCATGCCCAACACTGTTAGCTCGCAGCTACTTCTTCCGGTGACATCTAGTTGATGCCCCGGATAAGGAAGTGGAGTATTCTGATCCATTCCAATTCGTGCTTCGCACATGACTTGATACCTCGTTGCTTGGAGGGTGAGAGAGCTTTCAGCCCTTTACTGTTTGCTTCAGTCGTGCCCTTTGTGGTGAGTAGAGTGCCCTTTCTGGCAAATGCATCGACAACGGGGGAAAGATAGGAAGCCTGACTCAACTGTGCCCCTTGTTCATTATTTTGACCATTTTTTGTTTTGGTTTTCTACTAAAACAATTTTGATCAATATAAGAGTTAGATTAGCATGTTTGTTCAATTTTCTGATTTGAAATCATGCAAGTTAGGCTATGAGCACTGAAAATTTTCCTTTTTGGGTCCAAGAAATGGTCCAGTTTTGAAAAATGGAATAATTTTCGAGAAATTAGTCAACCTCAGTAAAATAATCCCAAAAATCGTTTTTACAAACGGCCACTACTCGACCAACACGGAACTTACTCTTGAGATGCACAACCTCGGATCCATAACAATGGAAAACTGCTCCTTGCTTGAAGAGAGCTGCATGGCAATGGAAAGTTGCCCCTTGTCTGGATAGCACCGCAGCAAACTGTAATCAGTCCTCACAACGATGATCATAACCGAACTCTCGGATACAGAAATGACAAAGATGATCATAACCATTTCATGGACACAATCGATTTGGAAGTGTTTATGACTGGACTTCATAATGAAGTTGCCTACGTATCCCAAACATAGGAATCAAGCCTTATGTAGTTCCGGTGTTAAGGTACACTCGGGTATTAACCCTGACCTTTTACGCTCTAACTTTTGCCAAGGCTGCCCTTCCGGGTTTTCAACCTTGCGAGCTTTTTTTTTCTTTTCTTTTCAATTCTTTTCATTTCTTTTCTTCATTTTTTTCTTTTCTTTTTTTTGCATTTTTCTCTTTTTTTCTTTTTCTTCTTTTTCTTGCTCTAACTTTTGCCTAGGTTGCCCTTTCGAGTTTTCGGCCCAGCGAGCCTATCAAGGGTAAAAGTGTAGCTTGATCCATGCCAAATGGTTTTCAGATCCTGAAGTCATCTGAATCCAGGAGAGTGGTCACTGTTCGTTGACGATGCAGGAGTCCACCCAATGGGGGGCTAAATTTGCCCCTAGTGTTGTGGATCGGAACTCGGTTGTCCTTCAGCGACACCTTCTTCTTTCCTCCCTTCTGGGATTTGGCATTCTTGCCGTTCTTCGTCGTGGACTCTTCGAGTACATTCTCTGACGTCTTTTACCCCTTGTTCGAGGGGTGCTTCTGATCTGGCCATACAAGCCTCACATTGCGGTTGGCCGTTGAACATTCTGAATTCATGTTCAAGGTTTTGAGAGCAAGGGATTGAATCTTGAGGCTGAGAGCAATCCTAGGCTGCACAATCTCAAGAGCGATTCCACACAGGTCTTCGCAGGACTACGCAAAACATTTTTTGAAATTTTTTAAGAAAGCGACAAATCGCTCGCGCGGAAGACAATGCGAAACTAATCTGGATCAAGCCAGGATCCTTCTCAGTACTCACGTTAACAAACATGATTTTATTCATTAAAGGCTTAGCACGCCTCTCTTTCTCTCAATTGATCAAAATTTTTTGTAAATCCCGAGGAATTCCTTCCTCTTTGTTTTCATCACATTGTTCGAAAAGTTTTGAAAAACTTAGGTCAATACAATGACTTATAGGCACAAAAGAGCAGGTGAAATGCGCTGCCATTTCATTCTAAACTTGCTGGCACAATAGGCTCAAAGTAGCAATAGGCACAAAAACAAGACAGCCACAGCCGTTTTATTCAGATTTCTGGGTTGCAATTGGCTCCACAGTAGAGACAGAATCAAAAGGAAGCAAAAGGATAAATACAAAATAGAATAGTGATATCCGAGGTAACACCCCTGAAATCACCGAAATTCTGTACAACAGGACTGACTCAACACAACAAGACAGACCCGACCGACATAGTACAAAAAGATTGCTTATATGCAAGATAACAAAATTGACTGAATACCCAAGTTAGAAAGTGCAAAACTAGTATTAGCAAATGCTCCAAAGTGCGTGCCATACGCCACATCCGAAGTAAACTGAGTGCCGCCCGCAGGTGGACTGACTTCTGATCACACACTTGTGGTATCCTCGAAATCTAACAACTCAGCAGTGACGAACTTCGCTGAGGTAGGTGGGAGGATGACCTCATTGTTGATCAAATCCTGTACTTCATGACGAAGACAGAAACAGTTGTCAGTGCTATGACCGGTTTACTGGTGGTACGCGCAGTACAAGGTAGCATCATGTGAGGGAGGGAGATTCTTCGGGAGAGGCCGAGGCTCGAGGGGTCTAAGATGGCCCTTTTTGACAAAGATCTGGAGTGCCTTAGACAAAGGCATATAGAGGGCATGAAAGACCCTATGCCCTCGAGGCAGATACTTCGAAGTCTGCTGACTTTTGCTGGATATACTCGAAAAAGGATCAGCAGGTGCTGTCTTGGCTCTCTGATCTTTTCCCGGTGCAGGGTTGGGATTGGAGGGAACTGTTTTGGCATGACTGGGCCTATCCCGATTTTCTGCCTGGCTGGAACTCCCCTCGGTTGGAGTGGGGAAAGCATCATCCATAGTTTTAGCCACCACTGTGAATATTTGCTGTTTACTCAATCCTCCGGCTTTCAAAGCCTCGACTGCCCATAACAGTTGTTCAACGGGATCAGCACCTGTCCCCACTTTGTTCTTACCTCTAGCCTCAGCTTGATCGAGGGTTTGGGTTGCTACATCAGAGTGGAACCCGGTTGTTGTTGCCATGTCATGGCCATAGCTTGAGACAGCCTCAGGTTGGCTGAGCTCGATCTGGTCACACCCCAATAGCGGGGCTCTGAGTCTGAAATTCCCGGCATAGGATGTGGTTGGTGGTGAAGCTGACATTCCATAGGCGAGATCAGCCACAGATCGCTGAAGATCACCAATCATTCCCATCAATTCAAATGTGGTGGGCTCACGAGCTTGACACAACTGTAGCGTCCAGACCAGGCACGCGGCAGGCGACCTGGGTGGGTATGGTACTTCAACATTGATCTCATCCCGCAAGATGTTTCCTTGGTCCAATGTGGCTGTCATAACCACTATTTCTTCTGAACTTTGCGTCATCATAAGTCCGCTGAACTGAACGGTGACTGATGGATCAAGTGTCTGTCTTGCCTCAGCAAAAGAGAACACTAGCTATTCTATGCTAAATCTCTGAACTGAAAGAGAAAACACGCAACATTTCGGCCCAATCGTAATGCACACAAGCATAGTGAATAAGCATACTCTCTACTACGATCCTTTGTTTCCCAAAATCACTGCCCAAAAAAATTGAATCTGATACCCGCAGATATAACTGATTCCTCAAAACACTAATACTGATACCCTCAGGCCTGACACTCAGACTTGCAAACTGATATATGTATTCCCTGTAGAGGTCAACTCGAAAAGCACATAACAAGCAAGCAAGAGCCAAAAACACCCCTATGTTGGGGTAATGTTTCCCTATCCTATTTTGTCAGGAGCTAGGGTTTCACTACGCACACAGCGGTTTCAAACAACCTATAATCGGGTAGCAACCTGTCCTAGTTTGGAATGGTCACTATGGATTCTGAACATGCACTAGGTCGAATAGTCAAAAGGGTACCCCGGTGACAACCGGGGTTTGTGTTCCCATCATGGCAGAGCCCGTAACCGGTCAGCCTTATGGCATGCTTCTTGAAGCGAGCCTCTGGCAAACCGTTCAGGAATAGCAGACGGCAAACACTATGACTTAGGCGCACCAATGCACATGCAATGCAAATAAACACATAAGTGTAATCAAAACAAGATATCATAAGTTCGAGTCAAGTTCTCTAAGTCCCCAGCAGAGTCGCCAGAAACTGTGGAAGTCCTCGAACGTCTTGGGAGGGAAATCCCGTTTTGTTCATTGGGCTCACTACAGTTCAGGACTCAACGTCATGGTCCTGTATCTAATCTCGCAGAGTGTAATGCAAGACCGATGAATCATCAAAGAGTCCAAATTTGGCAAATCATTTTTGAAAACAGATTTTTTGAAAGAAGTGACAAACATGGACTGCTTTGCTAGATACAGAGTCACCACCTAAATATTTTTATGGGGGAATTTAGGAAACCCTGACTCGTTGCCTAAGGCCACGTGTCCGTCATCACCAAAGTTGACTCGGTTCGGGAACTTGGGTACGATTGGGGAAGGTCAGCTATGAGCACCCCCGCTCGCCCGATCAAAGATCAGCCTCTACTAACCATGATATCTAGTTTTGAAAACATTATGCATTCTTATTCCGGTTAATTAGCTAATCTTACTATGTGATGTGCACAACACAAAAGTATAGACTAGATCGCCTAATTTGGAACAAAGCATTGCATATCTGCTTTTTTGAAAGACAGTTTGAAATTTGCTACTTGCAAGTAGGCTAAAACACGGATTTCAACGAGTTGTTCTAACTCAAGCAATCCAACTTTCACCCACAAGCATTCAGGCAGTTAGCCTCATGGCAAGCATGCTTTCATGTTAACATTCACACTCATGCGAGATACTAAAATATAAACACTCACCTAGTACCTTGAAGACCTTCTTCACAAAGACTATTCCAGCCCCTTCTTTAGGTCAAAACCAGCTCAAAAACTTCAAGAACACCCCTTTGGCACCTCAGTAACCAAGGTATAGTGTAATGGTAGGTGTTTGTGCACAAAAGTAAGAACAAACACACACTTATACACACACAACTCAAAAGGAGAGGGAGATATAGAGATGGATAGATACACAAACCCTAACCCTAATCTCAGAGCTCTGGAATTTTCTTGGAACCCTTGAGGAGGGGGGAGAAGCCCTCCTCTTATAGAATTCCAACTCTTGCAAAGCTTACAAAACAAGCTAATCAAGAGGGAAATCCCTCCATACACGTGTATGGAGGGGGTACATTGTGGGTGCCAGCTGGCACAAAATATCTGCCAAAAGCAGATGAACAGTGGTTGACCAACAAAAATAGCCATTTGACCAACAAAAGTGGCCGGCCGGCCACCAAGAGTGCCGACCGGCCATCACCAATGGCCGATGGCAAGAAAACATGACCAGTGGCCTCAAGCCATGGCTGGTGAGGTGTAGGGATGGCCAACAAGCTATTTCCCACTCTCAGAAGCAAAACAACAAGTGTTTGGTGCAAAACCAAACACAAAATAAACAAGTTGAGAGATTTTAAGGCAAGGCGCGCAGCCGAGACCTTCGGGAACTCAAAACGAACACAAACATGGAAGATCACCGAGTGTTCAAACGGTGACGTCCAAGTCTTGAGGACGGTCAAAAATGGGGTGTCTACAGTAGGCAATTCAGATATCTTGTGGTACGTAACCTACACAGGTACGAAACAAATACGTACTGAATTACACACAGGGAAACAGTAACTTAATTCTTTTTTATCTTGGTGTGTTTCTACTTCTTATCGTCATTATGGTGTCTTAACCTTGGCTTAGGAATGCCTAGGATGCAATGAGGGTGCTAAAATGCACTTGAAAACACTTAACAAAAATTGTTGAAAACAGGGGTCTCGCCCGAGCGCAACTTTTTTCGCTCGAGCGGACATGTAAAATGCGAGTGGTCACTCAAGCGCACATTCCTTCGCTCGAGCGGTCTGTAAACTTTGCAAAAGTGCTGGTTACTTGATTTTTCCGCCTAATGCTCGCTCGACGCTCACTCAAGCGTGAGACTCATGCCCTCGCTCGTAGGGGTGAGCATGGTCTGGATTGGACCGGATTGGAGTAAAATCAGGACCAATCCGTTATCTACGGATCCTGAAAAATTTGAACCAATCCAATCTGTTTAAATCATGAAACCAATATAAACCAATCCATTTAAATACGGATTGGATCGGTTTAGGACCACGGATTTATATAATTAAATAACAAAAAAATATATATAACACTTTATTTTCATAAAAATATAAATATAGCACCATATTAGTTTCACAATAGCAACATGTCTTTTCATAATAGCGACAAACTGTTTTAGAATTTAAACAACTATAAGGAAACTAGTTCCACCATAAGTATTTAGACCATTACAAATTAACACTAAAAACTAGCAAACAAATGTAATAAAAAAAGATACTATGCAAGTTTAGGTTTGGATTTAAGTTTTATATGAAATAAGAGAAGATACTATGCAGGAGGGTGTATAATAAAAATATAGACTATTTGTATACGGTCCGGACCGGTTCCAATCCGAAACCGTGGGATTCAATCCAGAATTAATCCGTGAACTACGGATTTTTAATTTTTCAATCCGGAACCGAACCACGGATTCAAAAAATCAATCCAAGCCTACTGGATTGGATTGGCATGGATCGGATATCGGATTTTACGGATTCCTTGCTCAACCCTACTCGCTCGAGCGCAACTTTTGTCACTCGAGCGGTCAACAAAACACTCAAACTTCTAGGAGCATGCATTTTACGCTCGAGTGGACTTTTGGTCGCTTGAGCGGAAGTGCAAAAATAAAAGTGATCGCTCGAGCGCAGAATATGTCGCTCGAGCATGGAAGCAGAATTCTGGAATTTCCAGAATTGTTTCCAAGCTTCAAACTCGACCCCAAAGCTGTAAATTATGTTTTCTTGGGCCAAAAACTTAAGGAAACTTGGAAAACATCATGAATTAGAGATCATTACACAAAATCAAGGCCTAAAAGTAAGTGAATTCTTCAAAACAAACTTGAAATATATGAATACACATCATGCATGTGTTATCATGAACTCAAATCTTTCCAAACGTGTACAAATAAAGTGTTAAGGTGCAAAACCACAATGAGCTCCCATAATTTAACAAAAATAGGCTCTTGCATGTAAGAATTTGTTGAAATCAAAACTCAAAATCCATGAATTATGCATGCATGTATACAATCAGCTCGTTTCTTCTATGATTGGCATAGTTCTACCTTATTCTCTTCAATTTCATGTAAATATCCTTACATGACTCATGAATTCACTTCCTATGTACCTTATTTTCAAGATTTAAGGGAAATGTTCATACCTAAGGTGTGAATTCAAAGGGTTCAAGCTTGATTCTCTAAGAATTCTCCTAGTTGAGCTTAATCTCTTCTTCCCTCTCTCTCTCTCTCTCTCTCTCTCTCTCTCTCTCTCTCTCTACATTTTGTTGCCTCAAAGATGATAAAATGAGAGTGTGAGTCATGTTCCCTAATCATTTTAAGCCTTATATAGGCTTGCTTAGTGCTAATTAATTAAAATTGGCTTAAGCTATTCATATTGGCATTAATTATTCTAATTTAATCGTTCTGAACCGAATTTTAATTAAGCCTACCATAAAATTCTAAAAATTCTAATTATCACATAAATCAAGTCAATTTCTGAATCAGATGCCGATAAGGCCTTCAATTCGCAGTCTGTAATGAAAACATGAACAAGTCCTTTTACGTTAAACAGATATAAACACAAACAAGGCAACACACACATGCAATTTAATTCGAAATTTCTCTTAATTACTGATTAAGCTTATTTAACAACGAATTAACGTAAATCAGAGGCCGAGGTTGTTACAGATACTAAATGGGTTTTGAACTTTGTGTATGGGACCTATTGGTAAGTTCCCCCACAATCATATATGATAATTAACCTCATTAACATCCTTAAAATTTTTTTATAATGTACGCCATTCCAATAATTCCATGTTTTCCCAACACAAGATTGATTTCAATTTACTTATAAAACACCGATTGATTTCAAAGCCTTCCATGTTTTTCCAACACAAGATTGATTTCAATTTACTTATAAAACACCAATTGATTTCAAAACCTTCTATTAATAAAATCTCCAACCTAGGGTTTTTCAATAAAAGTAGGGGTTTTCTTCACTTTCAAATCAACAATATATTACCACACCTTCAAGATTTTGTATAAAACGTTTCAAAAGATGGAGTGAAAATCTCTTTTTCTACAATAATATACTTAGAGTAAACTACCAATAGGTCCTACTTTGGAGACTTATTACCCAATAGGTCATACTTTGGAGACTTATTACCCATTAAGTCCTATTTGACATAATTTATTAAGTGATAAAGATAAATTTATCAGTCTTTTTTTTATGAATAATTTTATAGTGATAAATTTATCAGTCTCTTTGTTTTATGAATAAATTTTTAGTGATAAATTTATCACTCTCTTATTTTTATAGTGTTAAATTTATTAGTTAGGACCTGTAGGTAAATAAGTCTAGTTAACAGAACTAATTGGTAAGTACCCCATATACTTATATATGAAAATCTTTAATCTTTACAACTCATAATTATCAAAATGCCACACAATTTTATCAAATCATAGATGTATAGGGTTAACAGAACTCTTACTCAAAGATGATGGAGAATGGGTGAAAGCCCAAACATTGACGGGGATGAATGTGATCTACCTATCTCAAAACATAACTCTCAACGATCCACACATTTAGTTCTTAAGAACTAGGGTGAGATTTTGAGTAAAAAGATATGAAATCAAGGTTTAAAGAAACTTGGAGCTCAACAATGGTAGAGAGAGAGAGAGAGAGAGAGAGAGAGAGAGAGTGTGTGTGTGTGTGTGTGTGTGTGTGTGTGAAAAAGTGAGAAAAAATAGAGAAAAAGATCCTTTTTCACATGCAATTTTTAGACAGACTGCTCGAGCGCTCATTTTTGCACTGGAGCGGTGAAGACAAAATGAACTAACCTCTCGAGCACCCATGTTTGGGCTCAAGCAGTACATTCGAGCTCCCAGTATCTTAGGCTTGTACAAGACCGCTCGAGTACTCATTCTTGCGCTCAAGCGAACTATTTAAATTCAGCTCAGTTGTTAATTTTTCAAATGGACATAACTTTCTTGTCTGAACTCCTTTTTGGGTCATTCTTTTGTTTAAATCGAAGTCATGAAAATAAGTTTTCCAGTGGTTTTAGTCTTACATTAAGATTGAAAGTGTGAACAGAGAAAATGGTAAAAGAGTGATGACTACTACAATTATTTGAATCAATGTTTTTAATTCAATCCTACTTTACCATAACAATACCACATCAATCAATACTCTAATGTCACTCAAGGAGGCTCTAATTACAATAATAAGAGTCAAAAGCAATCCCACTAGTCCAAAGAGTACAATGTGTTACACCGTTCGATCCAAACGAACTATAAACCCTTTTTGGTAAATGGAAGGTAGGCCTAATCTTAGTTTGTTTATGGTTATATTAGACTATTAGTGCATCTTCAATTCTTAATTTTTTTGGGTAAATTAAAATATACCTTTGAAATTTGCTTAAATTATGGATTGCCTTATGTAGTTTCTAATTGTATAATAAATGACTCATTTTATTAATAAATTATTAAGTCAATTAACTATTTTTAATTATGTCAGAAATATATTTCAATTAACAATTCAGATACTTTTATTGTTATACAGTAGAGTAGTTAGAAATTTTATTCTTTCTGTTAAATTGTTAAATAAAAAATTATGATAGAGGAATATTTGTAATTTCAAAAAACGCAGTGGAGAATCTATATTTTAAGTAAACCTCATGAGGTATATTTCTAATTTATAATTTTTTTTATCAAATGAAAGGATTTAAAAATATATGGTTAATCCATTTTTCAAATATTCATCAAATTAATGGAGGAACGTTATTCATCAAACTAAAAATTTATCAAATTGTTCATCAAATAGTAATTTGATCAAAATTTAAAAAGATAAAGTTAAGGTGAACAACAATAATATGAAAGTAAGAAATTTACACTAGTTAAGCAAACTTGTGGCGAGGTGGCTAAGCCTAAGCTTTAATCTTCCCATGGCCACAAGGTTCCAAGAGATATAATGAAAGCCAAAACGATCAACTCAAAAGATTGGCCGCTATATCCTAAACACGCCAAATCCAAGAGGACTTACAACAACACAAATATGATATTTAAAGTATGATAAGTAAGAGCATAAGTAGTGAGGAGGACTAGGACCCTTTTGTAAGCCCATATTCCATTCATGACACACAAAAACAACCCAAAAACAGTGCTTAAAAGGTACTAAAATTTACTGAATAAAGTGAAAAGAAAGAAAAAAAAAAAATGGAAGAAAAACAAAGGGGTGCACAATTAGTGAGCTAGCCAATGAAAGGGTGGCTAGCTCACTCATTTGTAACCAAGTTTTAATCACATTTTTAAGCTTAAAATAGCTCTGAAATCAGTATGAAAATGCAAAGAAAAGAGAGAGAAAAGATGGTAGAAGAGCTCAATTTGATGAAAGATTTAATTCATCGCTCATTTGATGAAATCTTTGGTGAAAACTTGATTCAATATTTCAACGAATAGATTAGATCTCTTTGCACCAAAATTTTCATCAAATTTAAATTTTATGAATATTGGTGAAGGATTGGAGATGCTCTCAATAGTATTGTTCATAATTATTGATCTTTGATAAATAGCTAAAAATATTGCATATTCATTAACAAAAATACTAGAGACACGAAATGTATTACCAAAATTTCTATCAAACCACTCACGTGTGTATGGGTCCCATATCCATGTTAGTGTTTAGCATTTTTTAGTACAAATTTTGATACCCCTAGCATTACTCATCGTAGACACTCCATTTTGACCGCCTTTAAGACTTGAACACCTCATTCTGAACACTCGATAATGAAATGTTACGTTGTACAATTTTCCTAAGAATTGTGGAAGAGCACATTCCTAGTTGCATGGGGACCATCCTCTAGAAACTACTCTGTTTGCCACCAATATTCTTCGGTCGGCCACTTTTCATTTGGCCATACATTTAATGTACGGCTGTGGCATTAAGCCATGGGCATGCGACAAAGTTATACGGTTGGGAAAAAACATACGACCATGGTCAGTTTTGGGTAATTAGTGTGTTTCTAGAGGATTTTCATCCTTTTTACTCATTTCTACTTTGTTCTCACTCATTTTTTTGAAGATACAAGGTTTTGATTGAAATACGAGCTTGAACATCATAGAATGCTTGAATTCTACAAGTTTAAAAATATTTTCAAAATGGTTTTAAGGGTCTAAAAATGGTTTTGGCCAAAAGGGGTGCCAGGTTAGGATCCACTTTCGTCCATGGCTTTGCTAAAAATAATCGAAGTCTTGCGTCTCTGTTTTCATCATTGGGTGATTAGAAGAAGGTGTCCAAGTCTTATGGCTGGTCAAAATAAGGTGTTTACAATAGATTGATTAGATTCCAAGGCTATCATCATATGAACTATGACATAGTTGTCCATAATATTATATATATATATATATATATATGAATTTATGCATGAGCATAAAAACTTTAGTTCATGCAATTTATTCTGGCATTATCCAATGAGTCTCACTCACGGGGTACAATGACATACATGTGCATGCACACTCGCCAAACTAGGTGTTGAAATCCTTCAATTTTGTGGTGTTTTTGGCTTGTCCAATCTGTCTAAAAGCTTTGTAGAAAATAATGGACACCTGTGTGCTTCATCTCGTTTCGTGGAAACCATCATCGGAATCATAGCAATTATTGTGAAGGTTCCCAACCTTCATTTAAAGTGATTAGGAATCTTATACCTCTCCCTTCGTGTGACTCTTTCATGTTTATTGCATTCCTCTCAATTTATTTACCCACACACACTTGAAGGATATTTTGAAATTTCCCAAGGCAATGTTAAAACTTCTGATTCATTTTATTTTAATTGTTCCTGCACCAGTATGGTTTCAGTAACAGTCCTACTATTTTCTGCATTTAGTCTGTTAGAAGAACCCCAGGGAAACCAAATCAGTGTTGAACTAGGAATAACAGATGTTGATGCTTTTGGATTCTGATGCCAATGTAGTTTGTCAGAGAATTCGTCAAGGTATTACCAGTTTCATTCTTTCTTCATTTTCCGTGCTCAAGTGTGTAATACCAATACTGAATTTAAAGCATGTAATGTCAGAGCATGGATGGAAAATCAAGTGGCAGGGAGTTAGTTTAGATGGAGTGTTCTTGTTCGGGACAAGAATCTTTCCATCCATCTTTTCATTTTTTCTTGAAGATTATGTTCTAGATTTGGTCAATTCATTCTCAAAATTTCTTTAATTCTGCTTACTTAGCTCTCCTTGGCATTAGTTTGCTCTCCTTTGAGGCATTCAGTGTTTCTAACAAACTGTTAGAAAGAATCAATTGTGATGGACTATCTTATATTATGCTTTTCAATGGATCATTGGCTCTGCATTTAGGTTGCATTTGGTTTTATGGATTTCAAATTAACAGATTTAGCATCACTAACACATGTACTGCTTGCTTTCTTGTGGCATGTTCTTTAAGGAACTTACCACATTGATGGTGAATCCATTGTACCCTACCTACACTGGCAACCTTCTATGGAGTACTACCATGGTAGAGACTGAAAAGAGATTGAGATTGCTTGATTGGTAGTGTTTTCATTTTCGTAGTTTTTTATTTTTGATGTTTTCAAAATAAAAAATTATGATAAAGTCAAGAGACACATTTTTTAATTTTTTTTTTTTTGTGAAATCAGTTTTTGGAAGATTTGAAATACCTTTTTTGTGTTTTGTCAAAAGTGGGTGATTTTTATTTTTATTTTTTGAAAACTAGTTTTTAGAACTAATTTGACAAACAAGTTTATGTGTTTCCAGAAAAATGAAACTCTTACCAACCAGGCCCTTATTAACCCTGCTCCCATGGAGGTAAATATTGTACATGCAGTCATATCATACATGCATACATACATGCACATAGTATACCAACAAATTGCTATTTTTTTAATTTTTATTTTAAAAATGCTTTGTTTGAATATTTAATTTGCGGAATAAAAAAACAAGTGAGAAATATTTTAATTTTTCTTTCATTTACTTTTTATTCTCTTCATAAAATCTCTCCACAAATATCTAAATTGGAAAAAATCAATTTATATATATATATAAAAAAAAAAGAGGCGAAAAATTAGAATGAATTATGGATAACCAATAAGAGTTATCCAACAGGTAATTTTGGTCGGTTGGATTGCTACTTACTCCAATCTCACAGTAACATCCATCCTTGTTCAAAGCGTACAACCCAACCCAACCCAACCCAACTGCACCAGTAGAAAAAAAAATATATGATTTTTGTTGTGTTTTTTTTCCAAGAGAAACAAACAGAAAAGTTTCCATCAATCCCGAATTTTTTATTTTATTTTAAAATTTTAATTTTATTTGTTTTTTAAGTGGGTTTGAACTGGAAAATATTATATAATAATAAACTTCCAAATTTCACAAAATACTCTTGCTCGCTTATGTAAGCATATAGTAATCAATTTATAATAAACGAGTTCTTAGAAATTTGAAGAGAAATGATATAATTTTCAAAATCACAAAAGTATAGTATTTTATGCAAATTTTGAGAGTGTATTTATAATTTATCTTTTTAATATTTGAAATGAAATAATTAAAGCAATTTTACTGCGTACTAATAATTTGTTAGATTTGTATGTTTCTAACAGAAAATTCCTGTTTTAAAAATATATAAATGTTTTGTATATTGTTTCTTAAAATTATTTTTTTACTTCTTGAGTTTTGTTTTTCTGTCTTTAGTATTTTTTCTTCATATTTTGGTTAATTTTTTTTTAAATGTACATAATGTAAATGTACTTAAAAATTAAAATATATATGAAGAAACCTAAAAGTTCTCTAAAGTTAAAAAAATATGAAAATGCATTGATTTTTTTTTTTTTTATTTTAATGAAGCTTTTATTTTATTTTATATTTTAATCATTTTTAAAACTTCTTAACTATATCTAAAACAGGCACATTTAAAAAGTAAATAATAAAAAAATAAAAAATAAAGTACAACACCAACATTAAAAAAAATAAAAAATAAAAAATGATTTTTAAAAATCAAATTAAACATATGAAAAGTTCTATTGTGTCTCACCCAAAATAGAGATAGGGATTAATAAATCACGCAAAGCGAACCATAAGGATCAAAACACCTACTCTGTTAGAATATTTGTTGTATCTTTAAAGCTAGTGATGTGATGTTGAGTCATAGACATTCCAATAATGGTTTTGAAAAGTGGATTAGATTAGTCGGTTCGCTCGATTGAATCGTCGATCGATTGGAGTTTTAATTCGGATATATTTTTAAAATTGTTTCAATCTAAAAATCAACCTATTTAGAGAGAACTGGAAAAATCGGCGGTTAGACCGCCAAATCGGATGACCCAGGGACAGGTCAAACTAATAGGGCAGGTTGAAGAAATTAAAATTTTTGAATTTTTTTTTGATATCTTTTAACTATTTTTTGTTCTTTCTTCCTGTTTTTTTCTTTCTTTCTTATTATATATATATATATATATATAAAAGACAATTTTATTATAAATTCTTTTTCAAGGATCTCTTCTTATGATGAATCTCATTAAAAACTTGAAATTATTGTGAAAATCTCTACCTATTTATAAGAAAAAAATTCTTTCAAAAAAACTATGTGAAATTCAATCAAATTTATTAGATGAAGGCTTGAAATTTTGATATCCTTTCAAAAATTTTGCTCTTCTTTCAATCAAATTATTTGAATTAAGTGCATATAGAGAGAATATTAAATATTTGATTTTCTCTTCCAAAATTAAAATTAATAATATTTTAAAATATATTATTATATTTTTTAGTAAAAATATATTAGGAGAAATATTTAAAATAATTTAATATTTTCAATTTTTTTAATTTATAATTTTATTACTTATATTTTTGTTTAAATATAATTTTAATATATTTATGACGTTACGATTCGATTTCAGTTTAACTTGAAGATTAAACCGGTGACCCATCTACCCAATCATTTTTTCAGTTCATTTACTGATCTGATTTTTAAAACATTCATCCTAACATTTAATATTTAAAGGATTTATTAAGAAAACAAAAATTTAAAAAAAATAATAAAGCAAATACCAAAATGATTATTGAAAGTGGGGTGGAGTGGGGCACAACTTTCGGCCTTTGCACGCGAGACATGTAGTCACGGGGAGCTTATCACATTCCTTCGTGTTGTTTTGGAAATGAGTAATATTAGAAATTTTAAAATTTTTATTAAATATTTTATATGAGTGTGAGATTCTCATATGAATGTGAGATTCACATCATATAAGTCTCATGTGAATTTATATCTATCTAAAATATTTAATAAAAATTTTGATAAAATTTTTGAGATCTATTATATTTTTGTTTGAAAAAAAGCCAAACCTCTCATCCTTCCCATCCTTTCCACCATCAGACTGTTTAAAAACTTGGGTGAAATCGATAAATCAGTTTAATTCGATGGATCTTCCCTCTAAAAGACTTTAAAAAATTAAAAAATAAAAATTGTTTCAATCTAAATTGTTGATTTAATTTGATTTTGTTTTTTTAGTTTTGATTTTAATTTAATTTCATTAGTTTTGGTTCTAGTTTTAATTTTAAAAATAGTAAAATTATTTAAATCGATTAGATTTTCGATTCTACAACTTTGGTTACGACTACGAATCAAATAAAGTTGTGATATATTTGTTTATTATTTTTTAATACTTTATAAAAATAAAAAAAATGAAAAATTAAAATTTCAAAGTGTGATTGAATACCAATCTTGTTTGTGAATTTGAAAAACTTTAATTAACTTAACCAAACTAAATGTTACTAATTTGTTTATTAACATAAAATAGATATTATATTTATTATTATATAAAATTTATAGAATTGTAGAACCAAACCAAATCAAATCAGTTTCTATGGTTTGATTCTAATCCAGTTCTATAAGTTTGATCATTTGATTATGATTTCAATTTTTCTAAAACCATGAGAACCAATTTGATTCCTAATTTATGTTAAGACCAAATCAAATCTGATCTGTGAATACACCTGCCATTAGGAGTGTGCGCGGTGCGGGTTGGTGTGGGTTGAGAGAAAAATAGAAATCGTATGGCGGGTTGCGGATTGATAAAAGTGTTACTAGAATTTGTCATTTTTCTTATCAAAAATCGACAGTTCGGTTGGCAAATAATGACGGATTTGCCTTGGCGGTTTATAAAAAATGTAATTCAAATTACAAAACTTAAATCAAAGAGTAAAAAAAAGACGAGAGATACTGTGATGTTAAGCATCTTGCGAAGCTTTCTTCTGATACAGCAAGTGTAGCACCAACATGATAATATCAACGACTATGCCATCAGTTCATTACAAGCATCTGTAGAAGTTACAATGATCAAATACAATACATAAAATTAATATCATTCAGGGTTTACAATATATTGAAAATGTTTACTGTTGAAAAGTATTTAAATTGAAAAGTGAGCTGATGCAAGTTTGCAATATGGCCAAAAAAAAAAAAAAAAAAAAAAAGATTGAAAAGTGAATTGGAATCCAACTTTATTTTAGATTACTGGCATCTTGAATTCCCTTCGAGCAGTAATGTAATACTATATTCTAAGGTATAGAACAACAAGCAAACTTAAGTAAAAAAGAATTTTTAGAATCTTATAAAACATTATTTAATAGCGGTGCGGGTCGGTGTGGTTTGAAAGAAAAATAAAAACCGGCGAATTGATAAAAGTGTTACTAGAATTTGCTATTTTTCTTATAAAAAACTGGCGGTTCGATGGACAAATAATAACGAATTTGCCTTGGCGGTGCGGTTTTGGCAGTTTTGGCGGTTTCGGCGGTATTATGCACACCCCTACCTGCCACCACATGTTTTTTTTTTCCTCCTTCTCAACTTTGTCAATCGTTATTATTTTGGAGAATATTTTGTTTTCAATTTTACCTGTTATATATTTGTTGAATTTTTTAACTATTTATTTAATTTTTTAAACTATTTGTTCAAATATTTTTTATCTGTTTAATTTTTTTGACTATCTATTTAAATATTTTTTGTATCTGTTTAATTTTTTGACTATCTATTCAATTTTCCCTTTCTCTGTTCAAATATCTGTCCAAATTTTATTATCTGTTTAATTTTTCTCCTAAATTCTACTGTTAAAATTCTATATATTCAAACCAAGCTCTCTCTCTAATATGGGCTCCATCTTTTAGATCCAAAACCCTAATTCTCAACCCCTACAACAACAAAGAAAAAAATTTAAATATATAATGTTTTAACTCACTTCAAGATAATGAAAAAATTTCAACAAATCATGTTTCAACAGATCGTTACCAATCATCACTGCAAGGTAAGCTTCATCGACGATCGAGATCCGCTGTATTATTGACCATAGGTTATCTTCTCACCGTCGAATACAACATTATTTCCAGTGCTGACGATCAAAATTTAGAAGGTGGTACCAATTGAGACGATGGTGGTTGTTGAAAGTCAGTGCCGATGTTGTCTACAAAACGATCGTTAAACTCCTCACTCTCTCTCTATGGTTGACACCGACAATGGTTCATAGAAGGGCCTAATTGTCTACAAAAGCTTCACAAAAGGGTCTAGAGAAGGATCCAACATTATTACTAACACCAAGATCTGGAAGGTCGTTGAAGACAAGCTTCACTGATGAGTTGGAGATCGGACGGTTCAAATCAATGACAGACAGTTCAGAGTGTTAGAAAATAATGATTTTTTGACAACTTTAATTCGAAATTAAAGTGGGACCCAATCGTCGTAGTTTTGTATTCTCTTAAGTGAGAAGATTGTAATACAAAAAAAATGAGCCGAAATGATTAAATTGTGAATGAGAATTGTCTCATAAAGTGGGCATCAATAAAGTTGGGCTTAGATTTGGAGTTAATCTTATTTTGGACTGGGCCTAGGCTTGTGCATGTACATATCCTGGGTTTGGTCTTGGTCTTGGTCTTGGACTTGGACTTGGACTTAATCTTGAGCTTAGGGCTAAGCTATGTTGTATTGGGCTTAACTTGTGCATGTGTTTGAGAATTGGGTTTGGATCAGGTTGTGACCCAACATTAGTATCCATTTTGTAACCCATCTAGTTAGTTTATTCAACCATTATTATATACGTATTTATTTGCATAGTCTAAGCACATGGAAGGTTTAGATCTTTGTAACTCTCATATTTGATGATGGAGTTGATGACCATATTTGTGGCTATAGGTTTCAAATCTTTGTAATTGTAGCCCTAATGGTTAGAGTTGATGGTCTTGGTTAATGACATTTGATGGCTCTATTGATGTATAGCCTTCATGGCTAGGGATTCACCTATTTGTATAAATAGATGCCTTTCTTCTCTAACTTAGTAGGATAATTTTAGAGAGATTTTTGATGAAAAATGAAGATGGTGTTTTGAGATAAAAAGTTGGAGATGTTTTTTTCCACCAAAGAAAATTTTTCCTATCTTCTTTTACTAGCCCCTTTTTTTGGTTCTTGTTAGAGAGAGTGCAACCATTGTTAAGTTTGCCGAAACTGTTTAGAAGGTGATTCTGCATTAGCTGGTTTCGACCGTTGTATCTTAGGAGATAGATGACAGCATACCTCTAGCATCTTTCGAGAGGTGGTGAATATGTTTTAATGAAACTATCTAGTGCATGTTTCGATTTGCTTTTTTTTTTTTTTTATCATTTGTTATTATTTTTTCAAAAATTAGTTTACAAAGATGAGTTCTAATATTTAGTTATCCATGTTAATAATTTGTTCTATTAGTAATGTAATCTAATTCATTTATGTATTTTTAGTTGTGTAGTTTATTTTGTATTTCATTATTTAAATATAAAAGAAAATTATTTTGTCATTTCTATTTAATTTATTTTATATATTTTTCTTGTATTATTATGAAAAATACCAACATAGAGATCACTGGCAAGAGAGAGAGAGAGAGAGAGAGTGAGAGAGAGAGAGAAAAGCAGTTTAGTTAGGGTTTGATTTGGGAAACAATATATATACATACATTGGTAGTTTGGTCATTTTGTGGGAGCTTGTCGTTATAAACAAAGAATTTTAGAGTGTGTACATTTGGAAATTCAAAATTGAATTTATGAACTGAATGTCCTAATTTTTAACCTAATTTTTTAATTAATAACATTTTAAATTAAATTATAGATAGAAGAGGACATTTAGGGTTAGGGTTAGGTTTTGGTTAGGAATATGATTTAATTTGGAGAAAAAGATGAAGATGAGAGTATTTTTGATATTTGATCTAATATTTTACTTTGATTTGGGATTTCTGTATTGCTTGCTCTAAATTTGAGAGAGTGTGACACACCTTCTGTTATTTTTAGTGAAAAAAAATAGAATGTAGTACTTTAGTCTACAATTGTGAGAGGGTTCTTATATATATTTGAATCATAGGAAGGTAAAGTAATTTGAGAAAGTGAATTTTGTTACATTTTTTTTTTATACTCACTAATATAGAAATAATGTATTTATACTATTATTTATATATTATTTAATATATAAATAATATATTTATTATATAATTTAAATAAAGATAAACGAGACGAGTTTGACGAGTTGAGCTTATTCGAGTTTGAGCTTGACTCATTTACTAAACAAGTAAGCTCTAACTCTACTCGTTTAATAAACGAGCCGAGCCGAGCCGTTAATGAGTTGAGCCAAGCCTGTTTATGAACAGTTCGGTTCATTTGCAGCCCTAGTCACTATCTTATGTGAATTTTGTGGATGATTTTTTTTTTTTTTTTTGGAGCACTTATTTATAAATTCCTATTCACCAACTTATATTCCACTTACTTCAAATTATTTTCTTATATTCTAATAAGTCTTATAGATGACATAGTTACCAAAATATCCCTAATAATAATATTCACATCGGCAGTGTGAATGTTCCGTGATATGAATATTCACATGTCAATGTAAATATTCACATTATTAAAATATAAATGTTCACATCACTAAGTTTCTAATCATTTAAAAAAAATATTTGTAATGATAAAATTGTCTATATAATATTTTAAATATGAGAATTATGATTTGGTGGATCAAATATCCAAATATCAAGACTTATTCAAATAGAAGAATATGTTATGGATGAAGAGTAAATCTCTCTGTCTCTCTCTTTTTTTTTTTTTTTTTTTTGGTACATAGAAATACTCTAAAATATTTTATCATGGTTATGTTCAGTAATGATCCAATGTTTTTTCTACTCACTATCTTATGTGAATTTTTTGGATGATTTTCTAAATTTTTTTTAGTGCATAGAAAGACTTTAAAATAGTTCAACACACATTAATATGTATTAATTGGACGTTATTTTTATTAGAAATATTCTGAAATATTTTATCATGGTTGTCTGTTCAGTAATGATCCAGCGGTCAGTAATTGATACATGGAAGGATTGGTGTCCATGGGAGATCATTGCATTATTATTCCACGGATTTGTGAGATGGACATGGAATAGCTTCATTTTTTTCTTTTTCTTGCCCAACTATAAAAAGGATGCATAGCATCCGTGGGGTTTGATTATAAAATATCCGGTTGTCGGTCAGATTTAATCCAATTCATAGAAAGAGACCCACCACCAGAATACATAATGGACCTCACCTACATGCCACAACAAGAGAGAGAGTCTCGATCGAAGTGCAACACAATAAACCAAAGTTATTCTAGCCTTGCTCTTCCGTGTGGAAGGGAGGTGCATTATCCACTTGGCCACCACTCTCAATTGTTGACATGGAATAGCTTGCCAAGAGATATTGTGGTATCATAATCTATTTATTATTTTATGTGTGAAAACTCATTGATTAATTTAAAGACACTCATCACTCATACTTGTTATCAATGTATTGCTGATAAATGAAATAGTAAAAAGGGTTAATCGTACCTATAATTTCACTGTGATATTAGTTTGACGAAAAATGATTTGTGGCACTAAAAAGTTAGGCACTAATGCCTCTAATTTCCATTTTGGGTAACTTTTTTTTTTTTTTTTTTTTGCCTTATATAGAAATTAGGGGCATTTTTTTTTGATAAGCAACGAAAACTTTATTGATGAAGATAGCCAAACAGGCAAAGTTAGGGGCATTAATACCTAACTTTTTAGTGCCACAAATCAAAACCGTTAGTTTGACTCATTCATTTTTAATTGTGTCCATCGGCACCTACTATTAATATGTGATAAAAATTGTCATGTGAATTAAACATGATATTTTTTTGTCACATTAGTGCCCTTACAGTTTTGTTAAAATATCACTTTTGTTCTTACATTTTCTTTAGAATATGATTTTGGTCCTATCATTTTTAATTTCTTTTGTCAATCTCATTAACAGTAGATTACCCTTATACTTTTATTAAAATCTCACTTTAATCTTTACACTTTCACTAAAATCTTATTTTGATCCTTTCATTTTTAATTTTTGTCAATCCCGTTAATGACATGTAAATAGAAAGAAGACATTTACTTACTTTGGTTTTAGAGTTTTTAAAAACTATGTTTGAGTTTTCAATCTGAGTTATTAGTTTTTAGTGGGTTTTTTTAATATTTCAATCAAATATGTTTACTTTTTAAATTCACTTAATTTAGATACACTTATAAAATCAATATAAAAATTCAATATATTTTCATTTTTTTTTTATATTTATTAAAGTTTTTTTTTTCTCAAATATTTATTTGTAAGTACATTTAAATTAGTTACATCCGAAAAATAAAAATAAAAACTTGACTACCATTTAACAAATTCACTAAAACAATAGAGTACAAAAAATAAAATGCTCAAAACCACTAAATTAAAGTGGAAGGAATTCACAGTCATAATTAAAAGTGAAATGATTAAAATAAGATTATAGTGAAAATACAAATATGTTAAGTGTAATTAATCCAATAAAAATGTAGTTATTATAATATTAATGATATTCAATATTTAAAAAATAAAGACAGAGAAACACAGAGAAAAGCCTAAGATTCAAAAATATTTTACAGTTCAGCATTTGGACAATAACGTACTAGCGCCCACAACATGATGATGAATACAGACAGATATATCAGACAAGTCAGGGGACATGGAGATTGAATAAAACAAATCACCCCCCACAAGCCCCCCACTAGCATCAGACAGACCAGACCACCTCTCAACATCACTTGCAGAGAATGTTGTCCCTCCCTCCCTCCCTCCCTGAAAAAAATTCTACAGGCGCTTTGCAGATTTATCGTATCTTCATTCCCAAATAAACCCAATTAAATAAAAAGAAAAAAAAAAAAAAAAACATTCTAATTCAGTTAATGGAACTCTAATGAGAGATGGGTTTCTTGTTAGTTGGTAGTCAGAATCTTGAAGAGGGGGAAGAAACTAGAGGAAGTACCTGTGAAGAGCTTGAATGTTGGTGTTGTGATATACTGTGATGATGATGGGGATGATTGAGCTCTCTCTCTTTGTTCTTAGCAACAATGAGTGTGATAAAACCGCCATTCTCTTCATCCTTGAGAAACACAGATGTTGAAGGAGCTATATTAGCCCCTTCTTGGAAGACCCTATGAATCTTATGAACCTCCTCCCTCTCAGCTTCTTCCATCAATTGTTCTCTCCTGTGAAGCTTGTCCTCAGCATCCTTCAAGAACTTGAACTTTGGGGGTGGTGACAACAATCTCATCATATTGAACTCTGCATCAGTAGATGATTCAAATAGAGGGTTGAATCCATGGTGGTTGTGTGAGGAGTCCATAGGGGTAAGTGGAGGAGTGAAGTATGGTGGTGAAGCAAGAGGGGTCAAAAATGGAGTCTCAACTGTCAAAAGCAGATCACTTAAGCTTCTTCTACTTCTTGACCCTTCTCTAGACTTTCCATCTTCAGATTCCAAATCTTCCTTTGTTTCTTCTTTGATGGTGAAGAGGAATCTTGGTGGGCCAGAGAGGTTTTGAAGCCTCATGGGCTCAGTCTCTGCACCTTCCTCTTCAAAGGGCTTGTTAGGCCGTAAGTCCTTGTTTGGATGGGAATGAAGCCGAGATTGTGGCTCATGGACATGGGTATCTGAGGAACACAGTTGTTGAGGATTCAGAGCTGTGGAGCTTAAAGATGATGGTTGCTTCCAACAGAACATGTACAAGAATTCTCTTGCTGGGCTGCTATAATCATCTTCAATCTCTCTGTTTGTGATCCTCTTCTTCCACCATAGCAAGTAGTAAAGCTCAGCAACAAGAGCTAACACAAGGCACCCAAATATAAGACTCAATGCAAGCCCTACACTGCTCAAAGATCTCATCTATCTATCTATCAATTAAATACCTCAAAAACTACTTTAAAATTCCCAAATTTCTCAAGCCCACCAACAAAACCAGTAGCTATACCAAGGATTTCTGTAGTCGTTTGGTGTGCAGGACAAAAAAAAAAAAAAAACAAAAACCAAACAAACAAACACAAGAAAGTGGAAGCAAGTCTTACAGGGTCTTCTGAGAACAAAATACAAACAGATGGAGAGCATGAAACTTTTGACTGGAACACAGAGAAGCACCAGATTCTATCTAACCTTCACTTTAACAAAGGCTACACAATACATAGCTACTTTATCAGTGCATATGATCACTGTATCCAAAACAAGCACCAGCTCAAAACAGTCCTTAAGAACACCCCCCCTTTTACTGAAAATCACAATCTTAAATCATGATGTATGATTGCTATCAACCATACATATCTACCTTTCTATTTTTAATTTTTAATTTTTAATTTAATTTTTTTTATTTTTGCACTTGAAACCCACAACATGTAAGCTACTCAAAATGTGGATAGTCATTTTTTTTTTTTTTTTTTGAAGAATATCAATGTTTGTTGTGAAATATAAAGAAACTAGAACCACAAAAATGTCTCTCATTTGGGCCTATAGGAAAGTTTCACTTTCGATTTTTAAATCAATGATGCTACTTATCAGGAAAATGTATTCAAAAAATAATGAGATTTTTTTTTTTTTTTTTTGGGTAGATTTCTAAAAAATTTCTTCTAATTTTATCCCGACGTGCCAATTTTTAATTTGTTACAAATTCAATCATATAAAACTCATAACCTTTGTAATGTCATTGTCAATGAATTGTGAGCTTTAGGTTGATGATTTATAACATTTTTCATTATAAAATAAAATGTATATTAGATTCATATATATTTTTTGCACACTTTTGCAAATGTTTTTTTTTAAAGATTTCACATTTCCATTTTTAAAAGCTGAAAACCTATGTGCAACCTTGTGATTGTTATAAATTTTTGTTTAGAGTTAGTTGATAAGAGGAAACAGTAAAAAGGAGAAACTTTTAATTACATGGTGGTATAATCCAAACTTGGACATCATCCCAAAAAGAGACTAGTTTTAGAAAATTGTTATACGAATATATATATATATATATTATAAATTGTTTTATAACCTAGGGAAAATTAGCAATACATTCTCCATAGAGTTAGTTGGAGAGATTTGAAATAATTTTCGTTCCTAATTAAGATCCCTTAGTGTTATTGCATCTTTTACATTGTTTAAGTGATTTCAAAACTTTAAAATGTAATAATTTTTGAGTTGCATTTTTTGTAAAATTTATATTTTAGAATCCCATTGACAAGATATTTCAAATAAGATTCATTAGTAAAATGAAATTTTGAAACAAAAAACTCATGAAATTTGATTGGCTCATTGATTTGGTCATCGAAATTTCACTGACTAGTCAAAAAATTTTTAATGAAATTTTACTGACCAACCAAAATTTCACTGACTTAGACTTGGTCTTCGAAATTTCACTAACCAACTGAAATTTCACTAACCCGTTTTAGTTCAATGAAATTTGTCAACTTTTTTTTTTTTTTAGAAATTTGTATTCATCATAAATCTTGATGAAACGATTCAAAGAGTATAAATTATATATATATATATATATAAACAGAAATCTAGATCAGTCAGCATGTGTTTTGGAGGATCTAAACTAATATAGAAAATTGTATGATACTTATCTTTCTAAGAAAATATTACTAGGGACCTTAAATTAAAAATCCCTACAAACTAATGTGATAAAATTTTAATATTTTAGAAAGTAAATTATACTCATTTTTCTAATTTTTTTATATTTTTTATGTTTGAGAAAAATATAGTTCATCTCATAAATTTGACATAATTATGTTGTCATCTGTTTTAATAAGATTAAAATTATCAAAATTAATGTACATAATAGGTATAGACTAAAATAAACAAACTTAAATATAAATTTTAGAAAAGAAAGATATGTCAATATCATTAGGGGTGTGCATGGTTCAGTTTGAATTGGCTTGGAATAAAATCAAGATCAATCCATTGTCTTTGGGTTCATAAAAATTGAAATCAAAACAAACCATTTGAACAAAACCATTTATACACAGTTCGGTTTGGATCTACAGTTTCATATAACTTGTTAACAAGAAAATCATATAACATTTTCTAAAAAATTTAATCTATCATAAATTTTAAAAATAATAATAACATACCCATCAAATAAACTACTCTAATAATATTATACAATTAAGCAAACATTATTAGAGTGGGGCCTACATAGTAGTTTATTTTTCGAAACATAAACTTTCAAAACATAATTAAACATGCACATCATTCCACCATTAACTTAAATAAACATAATATCTAGCAAATAAGCATATATGGTTTAAGTTATACGATTCGGTTTGGTACGGTTCAAATCCAGAACTGATTTGCAAAAATCGATTCCTCAATTTTCAAACCAAAATTGAATCATGAATTAAAAAAAAAAAAAAAAACTAAAACAAACCTACTACATTGGTATGGACCAGTTTGATTTGTGAATTTTTTTTTTATTTCCTTGTTCAGTCCTAAATATCATCTTTTGATCTGTATAACTCATGAATTACTGATGAAATGACTTAAATATTATTTAAATTAAAACCTCAAATAAAATCAATATAATTGTGTCAAAAATATAAAATTATTTATATTTTCATCAAATTTCAATAATAATGACTATAATTTATCTTATTTTAAATAAAAAAAATTAAGAATCATATGAGTATAAGACCCATAATTCTACGTAAGCCAAACATGGACCCTTGATAAAATATTTAAAATTTTAAAAGATCCATAAAATTAAATGATAAATATAATTCATTGCCATTCACCAAAACTTGCATCAAAGCAGGCAGCCTAGAAAACCCAAAGGAGGAAAAAGTCGGCTAGTCCTACACAATATTTTATGGTTGAGAGGTCGCATCTCTCGAGGGATACTCACATGGGATCACATGTAAAACAAATGGGTAATTTACACCAATACCCCCTCAGGTTTGCTTTTATTACAGATTCTCCTCGAAGTTTTATAAATTACACTTAACTTCCTGAGATTTCAAATCATATTACAATTTTCCTCCTCTGTCAAGTCTCTGCTAGATGAACAAATGAATTTTGATGACATCACCAATAAAAATTGTCATAATACCCATTTTAACCTTAATAATCAAAATCCAAATCCAAAGAATCAGTGTCAAAGAGGGAGGAGAGATAAGGAAGAGAGTGAACAAGCAGTTATTGGACTGCGATTGGATTGCTATGGAGGTGGAGGTGGAGGTGGAGGTGGAGGTGGAGGTGGATGAGGGTAGGGAGCGGTAGGTTGCTGGTGGAGAAGGTGCGGAGGAGCAAGGATGCCGGGGCAAGGGTGGTCCAGAAGCAGATCTTAGTCAGTGATTGTCTTCCCTTTGGTTTTTATTTTCAGTCTTCAAATCTAGCAGTGGAGCAACAAATGAGATTATGGGTTGTGCAATGATGGTCATCACCAACATCTGTTCTATTCACTGAACCTAGTATCACTCCCCTTACACGAACATTTGGTTGCTCCATTCAACAGTAGGTTGGGACTCAAGCCGTAGAGCATCTCCACCAGTTTACTTGAATTTTATCTTAAAATATTATTAAAAAATGCATTCTCTATTTTAAGAATCATTTTTTCATCTATTTTTACCAACAAATCCCTTATTCTTTCTCTATTTTAATAAAAAATTATTTTAAATTATTTTATATATATATTTTTTTGGGGATAGAGATGCTCAAGAACCAATAATGGTTGAGTAAAAAATAATTTTATATTTTTGGAGGGTGAACAGTTGTTTCCTACATTTGGGAAGCAACTGTAGCATTTTTTTTTATAATAGAGAGTTGCTTTGAGGGAGTTGATGGGGTTGATTTTTGAAAAAAAATTACCTAAAATAGATAAAGGATATATTTAGGAGATCCAATGAGGATGCTCTTAGAGTATCCCCACCAGTTTACCTAAATTTTATCTTGAAATATTATTAAAAAATTCATTTCTTATTTTAGGAATCACTTTTTCATTTACTTCCCCCAACAGATTCCTTATTCTTTCTCTATTCTATTAACAAACTCCATATTTTTTCTTTATTTTATTAATTTATAATTATAAATTTAAAAAAAATAAAAATCATAAATGTATACTGTAGTCCCTAAACAAAGTAAAGCAAATATATATATATATATATAAGAGAGCTACAGTAACTCCCTACAAATAGGGAGCCACTGTAGCAAAAACTAATTTAAGGGATCATTTAGGAGAGCTGATGCAGGTGTATAGGGAGCCATTTATCCCTTAAAATAGGTAAGGAAGAGGTTTAAGGGTTTTGGTGGAGATGCTCTTAGACCAATTGAGAACTTCAAATGCCACAACAAGATTGAAAATACACAAGTATTGGGATGCCCCAACTTCTGGGCTCAATTAATTACAATCCATGTAAATTTAATAAGGTAGGTAAATTACAAATATACTCCTTGAAATTTTATTAAAATACAAATCGTCCTTATAGTTTTGAAAATTACATTTTATCTCCTAAGGTTTCTAATTTCATAGCAAATTACCACTTTTATCAATAAATCATCAAGTTAATTAATAGTTTTTTATGATATTAAAAATATGTTTTAATTAATAATTTAGGTAATTTTATTATTATATAGAAGAGTAATTATGAATTTTATTTTTTTTAGTTAATTCTGTTAAATAAAAAATTCTAATAAAGGGGTATTTGTAATTTTTCAAATCACAAGGGCCAATTTATATTTTAAGCAAACCTTTACGAATGTATTTGTAATTTACCCATTTAAGGTACTTGGGTATTAAAAGATTCTAGAAAATCATTGAAGCCTCCATTTGGGAAGTGGGTTGACTTTTTGACTTTTTTGGCTATTATAGCCTAGGCTAAAAAGCTTGGTTTGAGAAGGGCTTTTTGGCTTTTTTGACTTTTTTTGTGAGAAAAGAGTGTAATTATTATTGGTTGGATGTGATGTTTTGTTTGTTGTGACTAAAATAGTCTATTTTGTTTTTTGTGACTAAAATATCCAAAAAAGCCTGGAAACCTTCTTCTCAAACGGTGCATATAAAGATCTAATAATCTTACATCACGTTTGTCTTAATATTACAAATTCAAAAGTTGTAAATATTACATTAGAATAAACAAAAGATAATATAAGGGTTCACTAATTTTGATTCCTAAGTGAATTATGGTTGTACATCGGCATCTTCTGGTACATTCATCTCGTATTCCTCATTAACCTTATTACCTAGCATAAAATGTCAGGACAATACAGAGAAAGTCATAAGTAGTAACGCTTAATAGAGAAAATGTAACGCCCTCAAAATAATGACAATAAACCCATCAATCGAACATGCATCAACATAATAAAAGTCCACCTTCTTCTATTTAACTGAATTGTTCTGTACAAAAGTATTACATGTAAACAATAAAAGCGGGTGCCTTAAAGGCTTACAATTTTCCAAGTTAACACTTGGTTACAATCAAGAGAGCTCTAGCTCAATACACGTAAAGCCCTTGGCTTGAAGTTACATGCAACACATCAAAAGTAAATAGAAGTCAAAAAAACCCATCCGCCACTAGCCTCCCAAGCTAAGTCCTTGGAGGTGGCATGCTGCCTGTACCTGAAAATGATGTTCCCATATAGGGTGAGCCATAGCCCAGTAGAAATATACTAAACCAGTTATGAATAATGACTAAAAGATTAACAGTTGATAGATGGTCAACACCTTTACACTCTTTCACAACACATTACAAATTCCAAGACCTTCAAGTCTATATTCAATTCACTCTCCATTTTCATTAAATTCTCAATTTATAACTCATGGCTCAGAACCTGGCCACACAACTCATATGAGACAATAACTCATATTAACCACTTACAACTTCATTACTTCCACAGATATGCATACTAGCTATATCACATTCCTAAGACAAGCATACGAGCTCTATCTACGGAGTCCATCCCCTATCTTCTCCCAAACAACATCCGGTTTAGAGGTACATCCCCTATCTTCCCCTAAACCGCGGAGTACATCCCCTATCTTCTCCAACACAACACAATGCATATAAACAGCAAGTATACACATCACAAATCAATACATAAAGTTAATGTATTCTTCAACTGTCATACTCAATGACACATTTCAATGATTGGTTTTAATTTACCTAATCATCATGCACTGTCTACAACAATCAAGACTATCCTCCACCGATAGCCCAAAGCAGATATTTCTAAACAGAAAATAAATGCGCAATGGATATATAATCAACATCTCAATTCCACAATTAATTATCCCAATTAATTAAACAATATAATTATAGCATTTTCCATAATTAACATTCAACCCCTAAGGTTCCATTTTCATCAATGATTCCACATTAATCTCATTTCTATGTACCAACCGTACATATAGGTTTATTTAAAACAAATCCCCAAACTTTTATAAAATTGCACAAAAGCCCCAAACTTTCCCAAAATTACCAACTATCCCCAACATATCAAAATGTCAAAAATTCAAAGACAGAATCCATAAAGAGGAGTAGGATATCCCTACCTCAAAGTTTAAGCCCAAAAGGAGATGAAGACCCAAAGATCAAAATGCTCCAAACACCGACTTTTTCAGATTAGATCGAAGCCCCCGACGACCTCTACCTTTTTAACAAAGCAAGAAGGGTAGGAAATGATCCTAGATAGATCAATCCTTAGAGAGAATATAAAGTTAGAGAGAAGCTCTCGAGATCTTGAAGATTAGATCAAAAGTTTATAAAAATCTAACTTAAAATTCGTCGGCCGAATCGATATAAACAGGCTCGCTCGGCGAAGACTTGGTCGCTCGGCGACCGCAACCTGAAAACCGTAGCTCGAGCCAAGAAGGTCTCGCTCGAGCCAACATCCTAGAAGCTCGCTCGGCGAAGAAAAGCTCGCTCGAGCCAGAGCTCGACCGCCAGTCTGCAACTAGGCCGACGCTCGGCGGCGAACCGCTTCGCTCGGCGAAGATCGAACTGATCGCTCGGCGAAGAAACGGCTCGCTCGAGCCATAAATCATGGTGTTGAGTCGATACGAGCCTTGATCGCGCTCGCCAAGCTCGCTGGCTCGACCCACCAGACATAAAGCTCAACTCTCGCTCGGCGACCAACTCCTCGCCGGCGAAGGACAAAAATTCTGGGCAGCAACCCTTGGCTCCCAAACACAACCAACCTGAAACAAACCTGCCCAACACATCCTATAACTCAAATACAATATATGAAAGGACGTAAACAGGACAACAATCCACTACCAACATCCATGGACAGATGTCCGGATCACTATACAACAAGGGGTAAACCCAGGATCGCTATAACCTCCCCCCCTTAAAGAATTTCGTCCCCGAAATTAAAGACAAGTTTTGAAAAGCAAGTCTTTTTTCTCCATTTTAAACAATGTTACATTATGACAAACAATAATTCGACCCACTACCGGTCATCCATCTCTTATTAGGAGGCATTTCACAATATATTTTTAAAGTGCATCTATAACATGCATTTCTTGTTCCATTTTCCAACCATTCTCAATATACATGGTTTCACAAATCATATCATAACAAAATTTCATGATACATCTCCAATTCTATAATATAGCCAACACATGCAACATTATAATCAATTCTCACATTAAGGCAAGTTTTACACCACTTCCTTAAATCAAAACATATACCATGTTTTACAACTTAAGACACATACAATGTTCTCAAAGTTCAACAAAATTACAAGTTCTCATTACATGACTACAAATCAACAAACAAGTCCGGATATTTCTCGCGGACTTCCAACTCACGTTCCCAAGTGGCTTCCTCCACTCCGTGATGCTTCCACAAAACCTTAACCAAAGGAATGGTCTTGCCACGCAGGACTTGATCCCGCCTATCCAAGACCCGAACCGGTCTCTCCTCATCTGAGGCATCCTCATCTACCTCTAAATCGGTCCAATCCAACACGTGTGATGGATCGCTCATACTTCAAGCATACTCACATGAAACACGTCATGAACTCCGGACAATTGTGGCGGCAAAGCTAAGCGGTAAGCAACCTCGCCAATCCTCTCAAGGATCTCAAAAGGACCAATAAACCGAGGATAACTTTCCTCTCTTCCCAAACCTCATCAATCCCGCCTAGGTGATATCTTCAAAAGACATGATCACCTATCTCAAACACCAACGGTCTCCTCCTCCTACGATCGAGATAAGATTTACGGCGACTGGTGTAACAAGCCTCCTCGGATAAGCTCAACTTTTCCGTCGTCTCCCTAACCAATTAGGACCCAACAAGGTGTATCACCCACCTCGGCCCAACAAACCGGAGACCTACAAGGTCGGCCATACAAGGCCTCAAGCGGTGCCGCATCGATGCTAGATCGATAAGCTGTTGTTGTAGGCAAACTCCACCAATGGTAAGTGCCTCTCCACGTCCACTAAAGTCAAGGACAAACCCGAAGCATATCCTCAAGGATCTGAATAATGCGCCGGACCGCCGTCGGTCGAGGGTGATAAGTCAGACTAAAGGTCAACTTAGTGCCCAAAGCATTCTGCAAACTCTGCCACAACCTACCAGGAACACGAGGATCTCTATCTGAGACGGTCGTCACTCGGGCCCCGTGCAATCTCACTCTGTCCCGGATATACAAGTCGGCAAGATGATCTACCAATCTCTCACGCACATAGGAATGAAGTGCGCCGACTTAGTCAACCGGTCTACAACCACCCAAATAGCATCACTACCCCGCTGAGTCCTCGGAAGACCTACAACGAAGTCCATAGTGACATGCTCCCACTTCCACTCGGCAATAGGCAAGGGTTGCAACAAACCCGCTGGCCTCTGATGCTCGGCCTTCACTTGCTGACAAGTAAGGCACTTAGACACGAAGACTGCCACATCTCTCTTCATGCCTTGCCACCAAAACTGGCGACTCAAATCCTGATACATCTTAGTACCTCCCGGATGCACCGCAAGGCGCGAATGATGAAACTCTCGGAGTACCTCCTCTCGGCAAGACTCCGGTACAAACAAGCGGTCTCGGTATCTCACGCTCAAGTCGGGATACACCGTCAAACCCTTCTCAACTTTCCCACTGGAGATCCTCTCTCTGAGGGATTCTACCTCAAGGTCACCTCTCTGTGCCTCTAACACTCGAGTCACAAGTGTAGGCTGCGCAACAACAGAAAACAAGGCCGCAGCCTCAACGGATTCGCCCAGAAGCAAATCAAACTCGCCAAGTGCCCCCAACATCTCCCACTCTCGGATGGCTACACAAGCTACATCACTAATGGATTTCCTACTAAGAGCATCGGCCACAACATTGGCCTTCCCTGGGTGATAATGCAACTCGAAGTCGTAATCCTCAATGAACTCCATCCACCTCCTCTGCCTCAAGTTCAAGTCTTTCTGTGAAAACAGATACTTCAGACTCTTGTGATCCGAGAACACCTCGAATCTCTCACCATAAAGGTAGTGCCTCCAGATTTTCAAGGCAAAGATCACAGCCGCTAACTCTAGGTCATGTGTAGGGTAGTTCTTCTCGTGCATTTTTAACTGACGTGAGCCATAAGCTACCACTTTCCCTCCCTGCATCAACACACAACCCAAACCCTCTCGTGAGGCATCACAATAGATTGCATTACCCAACCCTCTCTCCGGAATAATCAAGACCGGAGCGGTGGTCAATCTAACTTTCAACTCTTGAAACGACTTTTCACAAGTCTCACTCCATACAAATTTGACTTCTTTCCGAGTCAACCTAGTCAACGGCGAAGCTAACCTGGAGAAATCTTTTACGAACCGACGGTAATACCCAGCCAATCCCAGAAAACTGCGGATCTCAAACACACTCTTAGGCTGTGCCCAATCTTGCACTGCCTCAGTCTTGGATGTATCAACTGACACCCCTTCCCCGGAAACCACATGGCCTAAGAACTTGACTTCTCCTAGCCAGAACTCACACTTCCCAAACTTGGCATATAGCCTATGGGCTCTAAGCAACTCAAGCACCACTCTCAAGTGTTCCTCGTGCTCCTCCTCTGAAGATGAGTAGATAAGAATGTCATCCACAAAAACAACTACAAAACGATCCAAGAATTCCCGGAAGATCCGGTTCATCAAGTCCATAAAGATCACGGTCGTTGGTAAGCCCAAATGGCATCACCAGAAACTTATAATGGCCATACCGCGTACGGAATGCCGTCTTCGGAATATCCTCCTCTCTGACCCTCAACTGGTGGTAACCCGATCTCAAATCTATCTTAGAGAAACAACGGGAACCCTTCAACTGGTCAAACAAATCATCTATACGGGGCATAGGGTATTTATTCTTAACCGTAGCCCGATTCAACTTCCGGTAGTCGATACACAACCTCAAGGCACCGTCTTTCTTTTTAGCAAAGAGGGCCGGTGCTCCCCACGGCGATACACTAGGGCGAACGAAGCCCTTATCTAACAATTCTTGGAGCTGAACTTTCAACTCAATCAACTCTGCCGGGGCAAAACGATAAGGTGCCATAGAAATCGGCGCCGTGCCGGGCACTAAATCAATAGAGAACTCTATCTCTCGGTGGGGTGGCAAATCAATAAGATCCTCGGGAAAGACGTCCGAGTATTCACAAACTACCCTTGGCAACTCAATCTGGGTCTCATCACACTCACCATTCTCAAAACTAGCAAGTAGACTACTAAGCTCATTCCGCCTTCGCGGACCGCACCCCTGTGGCACAACACTACCAACTCGGTCTCCTAAGAAATGGAAAAACTCCCCGCTCAGCATGTCTGACAAGTAACCCTCTGGCGGTAGCAATCAATATGACCGGTATGACGATAACCAGTCCATACCCAAAATAACATAAAAGCCCTTCATGGGCATAACTACAAATGGAAATGGAAGTCGATGATCGTCGACCTCTATATCACAACCTCTACATCCGTGCCTCAAAATTAACTCACCCCCAATAGGTGACACAACGCAAATAGGAGATGCTAATAATGCTAACTCCAATTCCAACACAGATGCAAATGCAGCAGATACAAAAGAATGAGATGCACCCGTGTCAATCAACACTCTAGCAACCGAGTTGCAAAACAAAAAAGTACCTCTCACTACTGATGGAGCTGGTACTAAATCTGTGACAACAAAGATACACGCATACTGTGGGACCCTGGTCCACCTGCTCACCCCTAGGAGCATAAGACTGTTGTACTGATTGGGACGACGAAGCTCCCGGATTGGCCCTCGAGGCCTACACAGACTGAGCTGGCTGAAATCCCTGCGTCTGCCTAGAACCGGGCCCCAAGTGGCACTTAAGCGTAGCGAGAACCTCTTGGTGCCCAGTCCTGCGATAACGAGGACAAGGCTGCCCCAAACTCGACCTGTGGCTGGTGAAGAAGATCTGACCCTCGACCTCAAGGGCAACAGCCCAAACCTTGTGACCGTGGCCACACTTGTAGTAAACTCTCCTGATTGCCTCCCAGAGCACACTCGATCTGGGAAAGTCGACCTAGAAACTCCACCACGAGGCTGGCGAGGGTTATAACCCCTCTGTCTCCTACTATCACCCTGCCCATCCTGACTCCTCTTGGAGCCTTTCTGCCCTTCATCCTCTTCCTGCATCATAATCTCAGTATGAGCTGCAGCATCAACCAGTCGCCCATAATCCTGAAACATAGACCCCACAATTCTCAACTTGAGGCCACGCCTCAACTTCTTCTCAAACTCAATGCAACGGCGTTCCTCAGACGCCACTAACTCAGGTGCAAACTTGGACAAACTAGTGAATGAGGCCTCAAACTCGGCCACTGATAAACTGTCCTGCTTGAGCTGGCAGAACTGACCTCTCAACTTCTCCTGAACAGCCGGAGACAAGAACTTCTCCTGAAAAGCGTCAACAAAAGCCTTCCAAGTACCCCCAATACGACCCTTGGTGAACTTCCACCATCGACCAAGCATCCCTTTAGTCAAAAAGATGCCAAGGTCACCTTCAATACCTCGCCTCCGATGCCTAGCATCTCATACGTTTTCGTTGTCTGTTCGAGCCATTCATCAGCTTTAAGCGGCTCTTTTGGATCACCCACAAATTCATCCGGATTAGACCGGAAGAACTCCCTCTTCAGAAAAGAAGGTCCTGCATCTGCAACAACAACAACTCGAGCACGATTCTCACGAGAATACCCACCGACTCCTGAACGCCCTGCTATCTCTCGGGCTAGAGCGCCCATAGCCTGCTGGCCTACTGGCTCGGCCACATTGGCCTGACCAACCCCTTCCTGAACTGCCGGAATCTCATCCGGTAAAGGCATTTCCTGCCTCCTAGGCCTACCACGCCTTCCACCTCTTCCTCGTCCTGACATCCTAATAAAGGTAACACAGAACGTTAGCACATTTATAAGCGTGCCAAAACTAAACACTCACGTCCTAATGCATGGACAACTGTAATTCACTCCACATAAGCACATAAACACATAAGCACTTACGAATTTCATTTATGGATAATGATAGTCCCGAGGCGTTACTAGAGTTCCGGTTAGAAACAGCGTTGATCAAGTGCTTTTCCAACAAGACTCCCAGAAACCCAAAGATCCAATCAACATCCTAGAAATTAAATCCCATACCCAAATAATCACATAAGCATGTTATCAATTAAACATACGGCATATGACACTACACTAAGTCTCTATCAAGCGAGACAAACCCATTGTGATCCTAATCACTTCCCACGTACCCAAAGTATTCGAACCCGGTACGCTCTGATACCAAGTTGTAACGCCCTCAAAATAATGACAATAAACCCATCAATCGAACATGCATCAACATAATAAAAGTCCACCTTCTTCTATTTAACTGAACTGTTCTGTACAAAAGTATTACATGTAAACAATAAAAGCGGGTGCCTTAAAGGCTTACAACTTTCCAAGTTAACACTTGGTTACAATCAAGAGAGCTCTAGCTCAATACACGTAAAGCCCTTGGCTTGAAGTTACATGCAACACATCAAAAGTAAATAGAAGTCAAAAAGTCCATCCGCCACTAGCCTCCCAAGCTAAGTCCTTGGAGGTGGCATGCTGCCTGTACCTGAAAATGATGTTCCCATATAGGGTGAGCCACAGCCCAGTAGAAATATACTAAACCAGTTATGAATAATGACTAAAAGATTAACAGTTGATAGATGGTCAACACCTTTACACTCTTTCACAACACATTACAAATTCCAAGACCTTCAAGTCTATATTCAATTCACTCTCCATTTTCATTAAATTCTCAATTTATAACTCATGGCTCAGAACCTGGCCACACAACTCATATGAGACAATAACTCATATTAACCACTTACAACTTCATTACTTCCACAGATATGCATACTAGCTATATCACATTCCTAAGACAAGCATACGAGCTCTATCTACGGAGTCCATCCCCTATCTTCTCCCAAACAACATCCGGTTTAGAGGTACATCCCTATCTTCCCTAAACCGCTGAGTACATCCCCTATCTTCTCCAACACAACACAATGCATATAAACAAAGAAGTATACACATCACAAATCAATACATAAAGTTAATGTATTCTTCAACCTGTCATACTCAATGACACATTTCAATGATTGGTTTTAATTTACCTAATCATCATGCATCGTCTACAACAATCAAGACTATCCTCCACCGATAGCCCAAAGCGGATATTTCTAAGCGAGAAAATAAATGCGCAATGGATATATAATCAACATCTCAATTCCACAATTAATTATCCCAATTAATTAAACAATATAATTATAGCATTTTCCATAATTAACATTCAACCCCTAAGGTTCCATTTTCATCAATGATTCCACATTAATCTCATTTCTATGTACCAACCGTACATATAGGTTTATTTAAAACAAATCCCCAAACTTTTATAAAATTGCACAAAAGCCCCAAACTTTCCCAAAATTACACAACTATCCCCAACATATCAAAATGTCAAAATTCAAAGACAGAATCCATAAAGAGGAGTAGGATATCCCTACCTCAAAGTTTAAGCCCAAAAGGAGATGAAGACCCAAAGATCAAAATGCTCCAAACAGACTTTTTTCAGATTAGATCGAAGCCCCCGACGACCTCTACCTTTTTAACAAAGCAAGAAGGGTAGGAAATGATCCTAGATAGATCAATCCTTAGAGAGAATATAAAGTTAGAGAGAGAAGCTCTCAGATCTTGAAGATTAGATCAAAAGTTTATAAAAAATCTAACTTAAAATTCGCTGCTGTCGAACTGATATAAACAGGCTCGCTCGAGCGAAGACTTGGTCGCTCGAGCGACCAGACACAGAAAACCGTAGCTCGAGCCAAGAAGGTCTCGCTCGAGCCAACATCCTAGAAGCTCGCTCGAGCGAAGAAAGCCAGAGCGCTTCGCTCGACGCGAAGCGATTTAACCGCCGCTCGGCGAAGACCGAACCAGATCGCTCGAGCGAAGAACAGCTCGCTCGAGCCATAAATCATGGTGTTCGTCGATGCAGCGAGCCGCTTCGCTCGAGCCAAGCCGCTGGCTCGACCCACTGTATTAAAAACTCAACTCGCTCGGCGACCAACTCCTCGCTCGAGCGAAGGACAAAAATTCTGGGCAGCAACCCTTGGCTCCCAAACACAACCAACCTGAAACAAACCTGCCCAACACATCCTATAACTCAAATACAATATATGAAAGGACGTAAATAGGACAACAATCCACTACCAACATCCACGGACACATGTCCGGATCACTATACAACAAGGGGTAAACCCGGGATCGCTATAGAAAACAAGAAACTAACCTTATAGCTTTGAAATGAAACATATGATCTCAACAAGTATATAAATAACATAATGGAGGCAATCATAATGATACATTAAAAACTTAAAGCAAAATAATATCATCATAAGTTTCAATCATTCCTAAGGTTTATTTTCTAAGTTCATCTAGACAATTCATTGTGGAATGTCATCTCTACCCATCCCTTAAGTAATGATCACGTAGCTTATTCAGATTCCCCTTTGGTATATTAGAACAAACTGGTAAATACCAAGGATGCCTACGCACTAAATTACGTATAACATCATTGTCTGCGCCAAAAGAATGGCCTTCTAGGGATACTTTCCTTGTATGAGACCCTCACTGCCACCTTTATACCTTCACTAAATCCGTATAGAAGTCAGAAAACAACTCATGCCATCTTAGGGTTTCGCGACACTTCTTGTACAAGATTTTCCAACCAAGACCATGCCCCAAATCAACATCCCAACATTTTTATATTCTTTACCATTTCATAACTTTCCTATTTCATGATCATTAATTCGAACCATCCAACTACATACCATGGCACAACTTAAGTGAAAATATTAGACAAACAACAGGTATCTTGCATGTATTCACAACAGGTACATTAAGTGAAAATATGAGACAAACAAGCTTTTTAACACATAAGAGCATATTCTGGAATTTCCAACAATCTGCTGGCATGGATAAACACATAATTAAATATCAAACAATGTCTAAAATTCTGAAATTCGGATATGTTGTAGAAAGATAAGTTATGCACATTTTCTATGAGGGCTCGAAGTCATTTGATCACTGTAAAGGAGTGAATTAATTCAATAACAATAACTCGTCCAGATTTATCGCATTTTGGAAAAATGAGCGTTTCTTTTTCAATACTTGATAAAAATTAATGAAACCAATAGCATTTGAAAGATAACTCAGAACTCTAGATTTTTCAATTTGAATCACTTAAAAATTAAATTTGAAGATTAAACCATGGCCTAGGAGACTTAGCTTATTTGCTATCTCCAAACAGCAACGAAGTTAAAAATGTGTTTTGATTACAAAATGTTGTCAAATAATTTTCCCGAAATTTACACACTATGAGAAATGTTAAATTAACTCCAGTAGCTTTAGATTTCATAAAAGTGTTTCTATACATTTATTTGAGTGTTTCCAACACAAAAATAAATCTACTTTTGCTGGAAAAATTTATCACTTTGAAAGAAATGGTTTCCATGCTAGTTTTTATTCTCATGCAACCATTTTCTACTGTTTTTCACAAACCAAACATGTAAATTTTAGGTTATACTTTTTAGTATGAGAGAGAAAAATGAATGGAAAATATTCATGAAGAAAGAACACAAATACATAGGCAAACAAGATCACATTCTTTTCCCTAGCAACTATCAAACTCTAGTCATTTGCTACTCATGTAAAACATAAACTCCTCACATATATATTTGATTACTAAGTAGAAGGAGGGTTTCTAGTCTTCCTACCTTGGCTGTTAAAGATAATTCTTCTAAGTGTTGAACTCCTCCTCCTTCATTCCTTCTTTTCTTTCCTTCTCTCTTTCTCACCCTCTCCTCTCTCTCTTTCTTTCCTTCTCTTTTTTTGCCCTCTGCCGAAAATATGAGGGAAGGGGGAGGGGGTTTGGTCTCTTTATATAGGCAAGAGGGGTGTGAATTAAATAATATATTCTAAGTTTGTATGCAACCTAATTAGAGATGGTTCTTACACTAACACATCATTTGGTTAGATTTTTCAAGTAAGAGGGGATATCTAGGATAGATTTTTGATGAGGCTTTGCATGCTTCTATTGGAGAGACATCTCTCAACATGTCCATCACCTTATCATTCTATGACAAGCACAAGGTTCAACAAGTTTGCTAGGGTTTTCAAGCAAGGTAAGAAAAGATGAGCCATGCTTGCATCCTTATTGATGAATTATCCTCCAAGATATAATTTCCATCAAAAGATGACACACAAATCCTAGAAAGTTTGCTTATATTTTTTCTCTCTCACTTTTTTTTTTTAAATTTTAAAATAGATATTAGGAAAGATATTTTTTATTTTTGTTTTTATTCTATTGATGGTTTGTCATTCATCCTTCCTATCAACAAAATCCTACACCTTGAATGTATATATCTAAGTTAAGAAAATCAAGAAAAATCTTTTCATCTTCTAAGAGAATGGTTGAGTATTAAGCAACCTTATGACAAACCAATTTTTGAGGTTAAGCTTGCATCCCCCCACAAGTGATGAGACTGTTGGAAAATTTATAAAGAGGTAGTTGTAAATTGAAATAGACTCAATTTTGAATGAAATGGTGTAACCTTTCATGGTGTCTTTTTGTTTTAAAGGAAGGGTCAAACCTCCATTTGAATGAAAGAGTGCAAACCTTTCATGGTGTCTCTTTATTTTAAAGGAAGGATTATGTCCCTTCTTCATACCTTTTCTATTCAAATTGAATAGGTGCCAACAAAGCTTATATAAAGGCAGCCCCATTCCAATTTTGATTGATTCCGAAAATTCATTTTCCTTGCCTTTATTTTGCTCTCTTGCGTCCTTTATTTTTCATATTAGATTTAGAATAAATTTCAGGGAGTTATAGAACACAAGGTTCTAGTTTGCCGAACAAATTTGTTTGAAGTGCTACTACAAATTTGTGGAGATCATTGTATCCTGGGAGATAGACGTCACATAACTATAAGCACCGGAGCGGGGCGAATCTGTCTTAAGGACAGAGTGTCACACACTCGACTTGGTTTTTAATTATTAATTCGGTTCAACAAAATAAATTCTGTAAGTTTTATTTTATTTTGTTTGAATTATTTCAATTTATTTTATTTACACAGAAGATTGTTCCTACAATCTTAAGACAGATTCGAATTATTCTGTTTATATAATTTTTCGTTTGTTTCCTTTTTTCTTTCTTCTTTTAAGAAAATTATTTTCTATGGATTTACAAAATAATATTCTGGTTAGAAAAACAAATAGTGATTATATGCTATTTGACAGATAGTAGTAATATACTGTCTATTTTCTTTGACAACTAGCAGTATAATTCAGAATATATTTTTGTGAAATTTTTTCAGAAATTAATTTTGGGTTTTAGAAATTATTTTCTGATTTTTCATTACTTAAAATCTGTTTTCGTATTTTAATTATTGAAGTGTTACAGAAATTAATTTTCTGTGGAATTAATTTGGTTGAATAAAATTTTATTTTATTTCCAAATTAATTGAAAAATAAAAGCTATATTCTTATTTCTTTTATTTTACAGAATTTAATTTCCTGTGTAGAATTAATTTGATTGAATAAAATTTTATTTTATTTCTAAATTAATTGAAAAATAAAAGTTACATTCTTGTTTCTTTTATTTTTTTTACAGAATTTAATTCTATGCATTTGGTTTAATTTTCTGTGTAGTGTAAATTCTAATTCTAATTTTGTTTTTATAAATTAGAATTGATGGCTACTGAAACAAATGCCCAAACAAGTACTACTGTGGTGGCTGCAATTGCACCAACCTCCTCTCTTGTGGTGACAGTACCAATAAATCATGGAGAGAAGCCAGAGAAGTTCTCAGGAACTGACTTTAAAAGATGACAACAGAAAATGTTGTTCTATCTTACAACTCTGAACCTAGCTTGTTTCCTCCGTGAAAATGCTCCTATCTTGAAAGAGGATGAAACCAACCGGCAAGTGGTTGCTGCGGTTGATGCTTGGAAACATGTCGATTTTCTTTGCCGGAATTACATCTTGAACGGACTTGACAACACATTATACAACGTCTACAGTCCAATCAAGGCAGCAAAGGAACTTTGGGAATCGTTGGAGAAGAAGTACAAAACGGAAGATGCCGGCTCAAAGAAATTTGTGATTGGCAGATTCCTTGATTTTGTAATGGTTGATTAAAAAATTGTGATCAGCCAAGCTCAAGATTTCCAACTCATTCTGCATGACATTCATGCAGAAGGCATGTCTCTCAGTGAATCCTTCTAAGTTGCAGCCTTAATTGAAAAATTACCAAAAGGTTGGAAGGAATTCAAGAACTACCTCAAACACAAGCGCAAAGAAATTTCTATGGACGAGTTAATTGTGCGTTTAAGGATTGAGGAGGACAACCGCAATTTTGAAATGCGGGCTGGTAAGAATCCTATGGAGTCTAAGGTAAATGTGGTGGAATATGCTTCAAAAACCAAGAAACGAAAATCTTCTGGAGAAAGTTCATCACAAGGCTCTAAAGGGGGGGGGGGCAGGGAGGGAAATAAAAAGTACAAGTTTAATGTCAAATGTTACATTTGTGACAAAGAGGGGCATCAGGCCAAAGATTGCCGTAGCAAAGGCAAAAGCAAAAGGAGAACAAGCAAGAAGCCTGCTTAAGCCCATATGACTGAAGTGGACAATATTTCCAATGGTGTCGATGACATCAATCTTTCTGCAGTTGTTTCTGAGGAAAATCTTGTCGGAAATCCTAAAGAATGGTGGGTGGACACTGGTGCTACTCGCCATATTTGTGCCGAAAAAAAGATGTTCACATCTTATTCTACAGTGGACAATGGTGAATAACTTTTTATGGGAAACTCCTCAACTTCCAAAGTTGAAGGACAAGGAAAGATTGTTCTCAAGATGACATCCGGAAAGGAACTCACTCTCAACAATGTGCTGCATGTACCGGACATTCGCAAGAATCTTATTTCCGGATCTTTGTTGAGTAAGAATGGGTTTAGGCCAGTATTTGAGAGTGATAAATTTGTACTTACTAAGAATGGGATGTATGTAGGAAAATGTTACATGTCTGATGGCCTTTTCAAGTTAAATGTAATGACCGTTGTACCTTCAGTTATTAATAATACTACATCTTCTTCTTACTTGCTTAAGTCTTCAAATTTATGGCATGGTAGACTAGGACATGTTAATTATGGATCTTTGTGTAGATTAATTAATATGGAATGTTTACCTAAATTTGATATTGATTCAAATCATAAATGTGAAATTTGTGTTGAGGCAAAATTATCTAAAACTTCTTTTCATTCAATTGAAAGAAGTACGGAACCACTTGAATTAATTCATAGTGACATTTGTGATTTTAAATCAATTCAAACTAGAGGTGGGAAAAAAGTATTTTATCACTTTTATAGATGACTATACTAGATATAGTTATGTTTATTTAATTCGAACCAATGATGAAGCTTTGGAAACTTTCATTCAATATAAGAATGAAGTTGAAAATCAACTTCGTAAGAAAATCAAGAAAATTAGAAGTGATAGAGGTGGTGAATATGAATCACCTTTTGGTGAGTTTTGTAAAGAACATAGAATAATTCATCAAATTACTGCTCCTTACTCACATTAGCAAAATGGAATTGCTGAAAGGAAAAATAGGACTTTAAAAGAAATAATGAATGCCATGTTAATAAGTTCTGGATTACCTCAGAACTTGTGTGGGGAAGCAATACTTTTTGATAATTATATTTTAAATAAAGTACCCTAAAAGAAAGTAAATCAAACACCTTATGAAATGTGGCATGGTAGAGTACCATTCTACAAATACTTAAAAGTGTGGGGGTGTTTGGCTAAAGTGGCTGTTCCTAGTCCTAAAAAGACTAAGATAGGTCCTAAAACCATTGATTGCATTTTCATTGGTTATGCCAAGAATAGTAGTGCATATCGGTTTTTGATTCATAAATTAGAACATTCTGAAATGCATGTAAATACTATCATTGAATCTCGGAATGCATCTTTCTTTGAACATGTATTGCCAAATAAGACTAGACAAGAGACTAGCAACAATAAGAGATCTCATGATGCTATTACTAGTCAGGATCAAGAACATGATCAAGAACAAGAGTTAGACCAAAATAAGGTAGAGGAACTTAGGCGTAGTAAACGTGCTAGAACCTCAAAATCTTTTGGTCCAGATTTTCTAACATATTTGTTAGACAATGAGCCTTTAACTTTTAAAGAGGCTATGTCCAGTCCTGAAGCTCCTTTATGGAAAGAAGCTATCAACAGTGAAGTTGAATCCATCTTGCAAAATCACACTTGGGAATTAGTGGACTTGCCACCAGAGTGTGAACCTCTTGGGTACAAATGGATTTTCAAAAGAAAAATGAAAGCGGATGGATTAATTGACAAATACAAGGCAAGACTTGTGGTTAAAGGTTTTAGACAAAAAGAAGGTCTTGATTACTTTGACACATACTCACCGGTTACTAGAATAACATCCATTAGAATGCTAATTGCCATTGCATCTTTATACAATTTAGAAATTCATCAAATGGATGTAAAAATCGCTTTCTTAAATGGTGAGTTAGAGGAAGAAATTTACATGGAACAACCAGAAGGTTTTTCTGTTCTAGGAAAAGAAAAGAAAGTGTGTAAATTGGTTAAATCATTATATGGTTTAAAACAAGCGCCAAAGCAATGGCATGAGAAATTTGACAAAGCAATGATGTCAAATGGATTTAAAATTAATGAGTGAGACAAATGTGTTTATATTAAAAACATAGACAAATGTTATATCATTGTATGTCTTTATGTGGATGATATGCTCATCATAGGTAGTAATAATGATATGATTAAAACTACTAAGAACATGTTGAATAAACATTTTGACATGAAGGACATGGGCATTGCTGATGTAATTCTTGGTATGAAAATTACCAAAACATCAGAAGGATATGCTTTGTCACAATCTCATTACATTGAGAAAATACTTGACAAATTCAGCAAAGATGATGATCATCTTGCTAGAACACCTGTAGATGTTAATTTGTTTCTATCTAAGAATATATAGGAAAGTATTTCTCAATTAGAGTATGCCCAAATTATTGGAAGCTTAATGTACTTGATGAACTGCACTTGCCTGGATATAGCTTATGCAGTAAGTAAATTAAGCAGATATACAAGTAACCCGGGAGTAGAACACTGGAAAGCAATTATAAGGGTTCTAAGATATCTTCGATTTACTCGTAACATTGGGCTGAATTATACTAGATATCTAGCAGTACTTGAAGGATACTGTGATGCAAATTGGATATCGGATATTAGAGACTCGAAGTCCACCAGTGGGTATGTCTTTACTCTTGGTGGTGCGGCTGTATCTTGGAAATCTTCCAAACAGACTTGTATTGCTAGGTCTACTATAGAATCAGAATTCATAGCTTTAGACAAAGTAGGGGAAGAAGCAGAATGGCTTCGCCACTTCCTTGAAGATATTCCAATATAGCTAAAACCGGTGCCTACTATATGCATACATTGCGATAGTCAATCTGCAATAGATAGAGCACAGAGTCATATGTATAACGGTAAGTCTCGACATATTTGTCGTCGGCATAATACCATAAGACAACTACTCTCTAATGGAATTATTTCCATTGATTATGTGAAGTCTAAAGACAACATAGCGGATCCACTAACCAAAGGGTTATCAAGAGAGTTAGTTGAGAATTCATCGAGGGGAATGGGACTAAAGCCTATTAAATAAGAGTTACCACAACGGCAACCCAACCTAGTTGACTGGAGATCCCAAGATCTAGGTTCAAAGGGACAACCGAGTTGTGTATGACTTAGAAAGATCACTGGGGAGTTAAACTCCTATCCATTTCTATGATGAAATAGTGATGACTATAGAGTTTTAGGTTAAGTAATACTTTTAATGATTCTTATATCTAGGTAACCTAGTGGAGTATGACAGGATACTCTTCATAAGAATCACCTATGTGAGTGTGAACTGGGCCGGTTTTATGAGATTTGTGAAGGGCTACAATTCTCTAGAGCACTCATGTAAGACCAGGTTGTTCAGGGCCAAAATGAACACAATAGTGAGAACTAAACTGTGTCTGGGGATATACTGTGTGAGTTCTATTGTCTTGGTTTAGACAAACGGCTGAACAGTTTAAGACATCATGTTCATTGGTTATCTAGTAAATCCGATAGTGTCTCACAAGGAAAGGTTCAAAGCCAAAAGCTACCTATCATTTGCAGAATATTTCCAATTTCTGTACTCTCTGTATTTACATCATATTGTTGCATTTTCTCTCTATCAATTTCATCCATGTGGGGGATTGCTGGAAAATTTATAAAGAGGTAGTTGTGAATTGAAATAGACTCCATTTTGAATGAAATTGTGTAACCTTTCATCGTGTCTTTTTGTTTTAAAGAAAGGGTCAAACCTCTATTTGAATGAAAGGGTGCAAACCTTTCATGGTGTCTCTTTATTTTAAAGGAAGGGTCATGTCCCTTCTTCATACCTTTTCTATTCAAATTGAATAGGTGCCAACAAAGCTTATATAAAGGCAGCCCCATTCCAATTTTGATTGATTCCGAAAATTCATTTTCCTTACCTTTATTTTGCTCTCTTGCGTCCTTTATTCTTCATATTAGATTTAGAATAAATTTCAGAGAGTTATAGAACACAAGGTTCTAGTTCGCCGGACAAATTTGTTTGAAGTGCTACTACAAATTTGTGAAGATCATTGTATCCTAGGAGATTGTGCCACATAACCGTAAGCACCGGAGCAGGGCGAATCTGTCTTAAGGACAGAGTGTCACACACTCGACTTGGTCTTTAATTATTGATTCGGTTCAACAAAATAAATTCTGTAAGTTTTATTTTATTTTGTTTGAATTATTTCAATTTATTTTATTTACACAGAAGATTGTTCCAACATAGACAACATCTTTAAGTGAGGTAAGCCCCACAAGACAAGACAACATAGATTTATTTGTTTATTTTTATTTTTATATCTACCTATCTATCTATCTATCTATATATCTAACACCCTAACTAAATAGTTTCTTCCTAACTAACTAATCCTTAACTAGTTTAGTTACTAAAATTGAAAGTCAACATCAAGAATTTTGGTCATGGAAATAATTAAATTGATAGTGACTAAGATTATTACTAACCATGCAACCTTAATTTTATAACTTAATAATTGGATTATTGTTATTAAAGTGACTTAATATAATTTGACTTTATAATTGATTTAAGTAAAATTTGCGATACAATATGAACATTAAAACAAATCGATGTATGAAAATATAGCTTCTCACAACCTATCTCCCTTAAAATAATTTCGTCCTCGAAATTACATTCCACTTAATCGAACAATTGGGGATGATTGTCACGCATAGCGTCCTTCCACTCCCATGTTGACTCTTCTATTCCTTGGTGTTGCCATAATACTTGAACCAATGGGATCATCTTTCCTCATAGAATTTTATCTTGTCGATCCAAAATCTCCATTGGTCTTTTCTTAAATGTCGCGTTAGCTTCAAGGTCAATTTTGCTTCCAATTTAAGATATGCAACTCATGGGATTCGTACTTTCTTAGCATAAAGATGTAGAATACATCATGTACTCCTACAAATTGTGGTGGTAATGTGAAATGGTAAGCTATTGCTAGAACTTTACCCAAGATCTTGAAGGTTCTAATATAACAAGAAGCTAGTTTGTCTTTCTTTTCCAAAATGGATCATCCCTCATCATGGCTTGACCTTTAAAAATACATGATCACTCACTTCAAATTCCAACAACCTTCTTCTTTGATCAACGTAGCTCTTTTGTCTACCCTAGGTTGTCTCTAGTCTTTGTCATATAAGCTCTACCTTCTCAGTTGTTTCCTGGACCAAGTCTGGTCGTAACAGAGTGGTTTCCCCTACTTCTATCCATCAAATTGGCAATCTACATGGTCGTCCACATAGAGCTTCATATGGTGCCATGCCTATACTAGCCTAGAAATTGTTGTTATATTCAAATTTGACTAGGGGTAAATGTTTTTCCTAACTTCTTTTGAGATCCATGACACAAGCTCATAACATATCCTCTAGGGTTTGAATGGTGCTTTTCGATTGTCTATTGGTTTGAGGATAGAAGGTCATTCGGTACCCATGGCCTGTTGTAAGCTTTGCCAAAAGTGTAATATAAACCGGGGGTCTCGTTCTAACACAATAGAGACTGACACTCCATGTAATCGAATGATGTCCTTGATAAATAACTAACTCAATGGCTCAAGTTTGTTGTGTGACGCCCCAATTTTTCTTTTGGAACATCATAAAATTTAAATAACAAATAACTTGCTAAATAAAAATTTTAACAACTAATTAGGGAAATTTAAATTCTTTCATAGTCAAAGCTTAACAACTAAATTACGAGTCCATATACAATATTACTACAACTTTATAACATACGTAATTGCTAATACCAAGGATAATAAAATTTTATTTCAATAGAGTTTTGACTTTAAGTTAGCCAAGGTTCAATATTAGCAGCAGTTCCAAATTCAGCCTTAGTCCCTTCTTCAACATAATCTGGCATGAAATGCTAGGGCAACAAAATATATGCCATGAGTTTTGTAACACAGTAAGAAAATGTAACCAACCTACCATTCTTTTTTAAAACAAAATAATTAAATCATGATAATTAAAATAATAGTAAAATTCAATAGCATGATAAATGTAACAACCATTATAATAATTTTGACACTTTTAATAGGTTAGGTGACACTCAAAATCTCACCAAAGAGATTTTCTTACTAACCACTAAGCTATGGCCACAGTTAATTTGGAAACCCCCCATTGGTCAAATATTAAAGAACTATCAAAGATGCCTACACTCGGAGTTATATACCCAAACTGTGGCATCCATGGCCTGCCCTAAGGGAACGGTCTGCCAGGGGCATGTAACCTCCCTGCGTGCCACCCTCACATCCACCTTTATTCCAAAACCAAATACCGATAAGGGTTCAAATAAGTCCCATGCCATCTTAGGGTTTCGCGACACAATTTATGTAAAAATTATTAAAAACCAGGGCTCACTCTGAACAACTGGTATTAACCCTCAATTGTTAACTTTGTACAAGCTGTTAATCGTTTCAGTGAGTTTTATATTAAGCATAAATAATTCCAATTTTATTCACCAATAATGTTGTACCAACTCATTAAAATTCCCAACATAAAATGTTACACATGTCACACAAAAAATAAATCAATGTACGAAATTTAAATAAATAATTAATTTAAACCATGGTATAAAATAATAACATAGATACCAAAAAGAAATAAATCATAATCACACATGCATGTATTTTTAAGCTACAAGATTAGACTAGCACAATTTTAAATTTTAGTCCAAGTAAACAATTGAAGAGATAATTTTTTATTCCTCTTGAATCTGTCAAAATTTTCAGAATGTATATCTTGAAAATAAAATTATAAATAAATTACTTATACAACTCTAAAATTCATATAAATCTACATAATACTCATTAAACATGTTATGATAATTTTTCAGAAAGCATTTTCCAAAAATAATTTATAAATAATTCTTTAAAATTCCAAGAAAGTTTATGACACAGATTTATCACATTTTCTTAAATTAATTCCATACTTAAATTTATAAATCAATTCCATAATCTAAAAATTTATTATGAAATTAGACTTCTCAAATTCAATTTTTTGCTTAGAAATTACCAGATTTGGTTTAATATAAAATTTTTAATGATTTTTCAAACACATGGTAAAATTTGCCTATAGCTCCAGATTTGGTTAAAACTCTGTATAAATTCGTACAAAACTCCATAATTGTTACAAAAATTCATGGATGAGGTAGACATCATTCTAAAAAACTTTTTAGAAGAAATAATCTTCAAATTTTGAGTATAAAATTGTCTAATAATTCGTACAAATTTTCTAGCAGATTCAAGAACCAAATAAATTCTTCAATCCTCTCTTTAATGGTATAAACTACACATGTAAGCCTATTTTGACACTAATACCATGAATTTAAGACTATCAATATCTTCAAATATTTGATATACACATCACAAAATTTACATACATATATATAAAAATTTCTATCTACAAATTAGTCATTTTATCATCTGAAAATTTCAACAATTAAAAAAAATGAGAGGGTTGAGAGAGTTTTCTTACTTAGTTGTAGGATTGACATGGAATAGTGAAATGGTAGAAAAATATGCAACCTTAATCTCCTTCTCTTCTTCCACAGGAATTCCCTCTTCTTCTTTTTCTTACTCTCTCCGATTAGCCTTTTGAAAACATGAACATTGTGTGTATGAATATATAGAAACTTCTCTCTCTCTCTCTCTCTCTCTCTCTCTCTCTCTCTTTATTCCATGTAGTCCAACGTGCCTTTCAATTCCAATGATGCATAATGAGGTGAGGGTTCCTACACTTATATGCAAACAAACATGTGGCAAAGTTGCCACCAAAAATCTGCTATATATATATATATATATTTTGTGTGAGTTGCTTAAAATTGATAACTAAAATTTTTAACTAAACTATTTAGTAAGAATAATTATCATGTTGAATCTTAATTAAAATAATTTATAAACAATAAATATTGAATACCCACAAAATTATTATTCTTAATAATGTCTTTGTTAGTGATTGAATTGGATTAATTTAAAACTAACTTTTACACTACTATATATTTTAGGTAGACTCTGAATAAAATTAATTAATTAATTTATTTTTTTTTAAGAATAATTAAATGAGGGTTTTCACATGTCGATCGTCCCTATTGGCAAAAAATGGGTTATCTTTGTTAGTCTGTCAACTGTCATCCAAACTCATTAATTGTCCCCATCATTTTCAGCTCTTTGGCTGCAATGGAGATTTTAACTTCCCTTGTTTTGTGATTTAATGCATCTGCCAATACATTAGCCTTGTTGAGATGGTAAGACAGAGTAAACTAATAATCCTTAAGATACTCAATCTATCATCTTTGTCTCATATTCAAATCATTTTGAGTGAATAGGTACCTTAACTCTTGTGGTACATGAAAATCTCAGACTTTTCACCATAAAGGTAGTGCCGCCAAGACTTAAGTGCATGGACCACAACTGCTAATTCCAAATTGTGTATGTAGTTGTTCTTCTCGTGGTTTTTTAGTTGTCTTGACCTATATACCACAACTTTCCTATTTTGTATCAATACACATTCCAATCCCTCATTCTATGTGTCACAATAAACACTATACCAACATCACACTCAGAGATCACTAAGATTGGAGCACTTGTTAATCTCTTCTTAAGTTTCTGAAAAGACTACTCGCAAGCTTCATTCCCTTCAAACATAAGTCTCTTCTGGGTCAATTGTGCCATTGGTTGGCATATTTTTCTTCTCTTTTCCTCTCCTCCACCACCAAGGTTCACTTTCTCCATCTCTTTTCTTTCTCTCAACATATTGTGTTAGTGTGTATGTGTGTATTTGATGTATAAAATGTGAAGGGTGGTGGTGCATTTATAGAGACTTTGGTGTGAAAAGTCCAAAATGCCCTTGATTCCAATTCAATTGGATATTTTGATATTAGTTAGGATGAAATGGAATAATGGATGATTAGGGACCTTAATTATGTACTTAAACATGATCTAGTTTTGATTAAGTCAATGTAGAACTAAATTGATGTAAGGTACAAACATAATCCCTTGATTCAAGGGTACTTGATCAAAATCTTTCCATATTTATGAGATTTGATCATAAAAGTTTACCTATATATATATAAAGAAGGGGTGGCTAGCCATAATACTTGGATTTGGGGGGATTTTCTTTGATTATTTATGTACAAATTGCAGATTTGTTTGAAGATATGTTCGATACAAAATTATTGGTTTGAGAACAAAAAGTACAAGTATATATATATAGATAATGGTACTAACTTCGGGTCAAAATGACATGCTAATAAATTGTGAGGGCTAAGGAATTAATTAAAACATTTATTTAAGTGTTTAATTTAATTTATTTAGAGTTAGGGAAAGCAATTCGGTTTAAGTTTCTCATTTTCTAATTAAAAGATGATCAACCAAACGAATTTAATGAGGATTGGAATTCTAGGGTTTTGAATTATTATTCTATAATTATGGAGTTAATTAATTAATTATTAGGGTTTTAGAAATGATTCCTAAGTTATTGGGACTAGTTAGGGTTTGCACAATTCCAATTGGGACGCGTTTTTTATTATAGGATTCAAATTGCAAGTAAGGGAGGAATCGAGAGTTTTAATTGAAATAGTCCAAAGGTAAGGGCCTTAAATTGAAATACAAAATTCAAGTGTCTCACAATTAGTGTTTCTCTTTTACATTCTTATGATTAGAGAAGCACTTTGGCTTGTTTTCTTTTCTCTTGTTTTGTTTCTTAGCTTCTTCACTTTTAGTTGGTAGTTTTGTTAGCATAGTTAGCTTCTATTAATCTTGCAATTTTGCTTCTTTGGTTTATATGCTTGTATATTCATCTTTCTCAATCCATTTCCATTATTATTGGCATCATGTTTTCTTTATCATTTTTACATGTTTTGCATCTATTTTTCATGCATAAGGCTTGGTTCATTTTACGTGCTATTTTCTTTATTTATTACGTGATTATATGCACTACCCTATGCCTTGAGATGGTTCATATGTCATCTGCTAATAGCCAAGTCTTTAGTTGCATTCCGTTGTATGTGGTGCATTAGTTTCATTGCATCTAGGATCATGCATATTTTATAAACCTTTTTACTTGGCATGGTGCATGAGAGTACTAGGTGAGCTTCTTTCATCTTTGCATCCCGATTGTGCATGCTTTATTTACTATGTCTAGCATTCTACCATGAGGTTACGTGCTTATTTGATATATCTCTTTGGATGTCAGCGGATGGTGCTTAAGTTAGGATGATCTTGACTTCTATACATGTGAACTCATCTTGTCATGACCTGAACCCGCCCCTAGAGGTTTAGGTCATGACCGACCAATAATCCTAGATTACCTAGCCTCAAAGACAAAACAGGTAATTAATAATAATAATCGAGGCACTACGGAAGCAATGTTAAAAATAACTATGTCCATCGAGTGGTGCATACATGCAAAATTCACAAGTAATTAAAGTTTCAGCCTTCTTACATATATATAAACAAGTAGATACATCATAACATCTTAGACACATATACAAAACATCTATACATAACAAGTTTCAAATAACAAAAGAAAACTAAACAAAAGGGTTGACCCAGCTTGGCTTCTCTTGAGTCGAAGCACGTCCCATTACGAAGGCACTTCAAAGCAACTTTGTAGAGGGTGGACTCTCGAGGTTGCTCTATGCTTGACGCTCCATTTGCTCACCTACATATATATACATATATATAGGAGAAGTGGATGAGCTAAAACCTAGTGAGTAATAGCAATATAAAGAGATTAAATGAATGATGTCTATCATAATACACAATCATATCATATGAGTTCTGAAGTAAAGCATAAATAAGTACTTGTCGTATCAAAGTTCACAAATCATATTCATATGTGGTACATCCAATAGTGCAAAGCAAAGGGCCCGAAGGGGCATAACAAAGGGTTCACATGGGTCTAACAAAGGGACCGCTTGGGTCAACATCAAGATCTCTATGCACATATAACAAAGGGCCATGGTATTGTTTCCCCCCGGGCGAGGGCCTTATTAACGAAGGGCCACGGTATTATTTTTCTCCAGCGAGGGCCTCATAACAAAGGCCATGGTATTGTTACCCACAGGCATGGGCTACATTAAGAATGCCACAATTACTTTTCAAAAGAGACATTCATTCATTCTTATTGAAATAGCATTTCAGAATAATATTCTTGTAATAAATTGAAAATACAGTGCAATATATCTTTATAAAGATACTACTCATAGTGGGCTGGCACAAATGTTAGACCTCGGTTGACCACCTACATGAAACACATAACAAAGATACACATTGAAGCACACGTTCTCAACAGATAGCGTATGATAATTCAATTCTCTAACATGAGTTTCTAGCTAATTCATTGGCTAAGGATATCTAAATGATGCTAAAGAATTCCAAAAAGGACATGAAGATGAAAATATGCACTTAGAAGTGTGTTTCAAAAATGCTAAAAATAGGGTAGTTTGCTCAAGCGCACCATTAGTCGCTTGAGCAGTGTGGCTTGTCTGCAAAAGTATTGGATACTGTCAAAGTAGGCTCGATGTTCACTCGAGCCAAGTGCTGTACAAAGTTGGATTTCACTCGAGCGCACACTTAGTCGCTCGAGCCAACTACAAAAGTCTGCAAAAATATTGAAAGCATGCAAAGTGCACTCGAGCAATGACATCATCGCTCGAGCGAAGTGGACGAATTTTGGAATTTTTATAACAGAATTCAAGTTCAAAAAGCATGGTTTCAAGTCTCAAAGCTTGTATGGCTAACAAGGACAAAGAATGGCTCTATAACTCTTAAATACATGATTTAATTCAAATCAAGGCCTATAAAACCTCTTTTACTTTACAAAACAAACTCAAAACACATAATTTTGCCATGCATGTAAAGATGTGACCTTTTATTTCAAAACATGGTAAATTGAGTTAAGAAGTGTGAATTCATGGAAAATTCTTGCAAGTCCACATGTATAAGCTTCATGCATGCATGAATGTTTAAAAATCAAACCTAAAAATGGTAAATTGATGCATGCATGTCTAATTTCAACCATATTCTCTAAATTCATGGTAGTTCTAGCTTAACCTTTACAAATTCATGCAAATGGTCCTACAACTTGGTGAATTCAATTTCTACATGAATTTTCTTCAAGAATTATAGGTGAATTCCATACCTAGAGCTTGAATTTTGATGGTTGCTAGCTAATCTCCTCAAATTCTCTACAATCTCACCACCCTCTAGAAATTGATATATATGTATATATATATCTCTACAATCTCAGCCTCTATGTTGAAGATGATGAAAAATGAATTCAAGTATATAAGGCTTATATATATATATATATGGATTAGGTTAAGCTAATTAATTAAACTTAATGCTAAGTAATCATAATTAAGTCTAAGTAATTTATTCTAATTATTTGTTCCGAATCAAATTTTAATTAAACTTACCATATGGTTCTAAATTTCCCACTTAATCCATTGAACTAGTCAATTTTGGTTTCTAAATCCATTTGAGCTTTCAATTTCGAATCCTAAGTCAATACTTTGATAGATAATTCACAAACAAACAAATAAGCATAAATTAAGCACATAATCATGTAAATATACTCAATGAAATAATATATAAAAATAATACGTATGTCGGGGTCGTCACACATCTTTTCTTTGAGTTGCATATTTTCAAACTCTTTTTAAAAGCATGAGATCAAAGCATTCTAAAGTAGGTGATTTAGTCTATACTTGTTTGGTTCGCATAGTAATTTTAGCATTAATATCGAAACATGAGCATATATTGGTAATTGTGGTAGCCGAATATATGAAATATCATCCTTGGGCTGGCACAGTGCGGGTCGACGAAACACGCCAAATCCACGGTCACAAATAAGTCGGCCATATTAAGTCCAGTGGGCCAAAGCCGAATAAAACCAGGCTTAAAGGGCTATTTGAACCTATTATCCCACGGGATATATGGGGGGTCCATGAACGGGGTTAAAGCCCATGAGAAATAGTGGGCCCTTGGAAGGTCACTAGGGAAACAAGATAAAAGAAAGGAGAAGAGGACAAAGGGAGGGTATTCTATTCTTGGACAATAGAGTATTCCTAAACCCATTACACCACAATTGGCACCGTCTGTGGGAATACTTGAGCTCGTTCATGACAGACGTAACAGACGATCCTCCATTGGGGGCTAATGACGTTACACCAAGAACCATGCTTGGTCTGGAGAACATCATTGCAAGAAGAGCTTTGAATTTCGACACAGTAACTCAGTCTTCACCTTCGACCTCGATGCAAGAAACCATGCAGACAATAATGGACCAGGGAAAATGAAACGAACAACGACTAGAAGAGATGGAAGTTGACAATGAATAATTATGTAAAGAGCTGGCTCTGGAATTAGCCAAATCTTAGTAGACCCCACCACATCTCGAACGAGATCGGTCACCGGAACAGAAGAAAGATAATCTACGATGTTGACATCGGAGGCACGAAAGTAGCATCGCCTTCGACTCGTCAACTCAAGAACCTAGAAAGAATGAGTGTATTGGTGCCTCTATCTCATCTGAAGGGAGTCCGTGCGTGCGGCACGGACAAGGAAAAGGTGATGATTCAGACAAAGAAGATAGACATAATCCTTTCACACGATGAATTGTAAGGGCCGTCCTGCCTAAAAAATTCAAGGCACCAACGTTTATGTTAAATGATGGTAAGTCAGATCTTATGGATCATATTCACCATTACAAGCAGGCAATGACGTTGTACGCTGACGATGAGGCACTTATGTGTCGCATGTTCCTAAGCAGCTTGGGTTCGTTGGTAGTCCAGTGGTATTATAAACTCAAACCAACCTCAGTCAAAAGTTTTTATCAGCTCCAAAAATCCTTCCGGGCAAGGTTCATCACCAATGAGGTTCAGCCAAAACAAGTAGACTCACTCTGGGCGATGCAAATCAATCCAGAAGAAACCCTTCGTGAGTATTCGGTGTGTTATTGGGAATGTTTCAACTTGGTTGACGATGCCTGCAATGATTCCATGGCCATCACTGCCTTCAAGATGGGTTTATACCCTGACAGTCCGCTCCGAAGCTCATTGACAAGACGACCTCCTAAAATCGTGTGGGCCTTGATGAAGAAGGTTGAGGAGTCCTGCAAAGTGGAGGACGATGCACTCCATGTCAAAGCAAGACAAAAGGTCATGGAAATGGCATCACCCACTCTAGTGCAGTCGATAAGCGTAGTTCCGCTGCAAGCGAGCCCTGAACCATGAAGTAGGCAAAAATGAGAAAGTCACCAAGACAGTCATTGATCGAGGGACCAGTGTCCATGCCGATTGAGCGAACAATATCAGGTGGAGAGTAGGCATCCCAAGCGGTCTAACAAGAAATATACCGAGTTGATCAGCAAAATACTACCCAAAGTTCAGCACCTACCCTTCTTTAAATGGCTGACCAAGATGATTGGGGCCCCCGACACAAGGCGAAGGGATTGGCGGTGTGATTACCACGAAGATCATGGGCACGAAACTGATAGGTGCTATGCCTTGAAAGATCATCTTGAAGAGTTGGTACAGGATGGCCGACTGGGTCAATACCTCCCACGAAAGGTCAACACACCCAACGTAGTAGCCTTACGCCCGGAGTCACCATTACTGGGTGTAATCCATATGATTTATAGTCTTCCATCACCAAATAACGTCCTTGTGATTTAGTCTCAGCAATCTTAACCATGCCCATCTAAGCCACTCACACCAGCTAAACTGCCTCATTCAACTGGCAAGATTAGCTTCGACGACACAGATCTCGAAGGGTTGGTCATTCCCTATGACAACCCTCTCGTTATCGAGTTACGCGTCAATAAATTTGTTGTTGAACGCATTTGGATAGATCAAGGGATCACATCAGAGATAATGTATTACAAGACTTTTCTTAAACTCGGCTTCATGGCATCAGACCTCATGCCGGCAAAGCACCCTTTGTTCGGCTTCAACGCGAATCCTGAATACCCTCTGGACAAGGTCAGGGTTACAGTGCGTGCAGGCACTAGGACACTCAACGTGGAGTTTCTGGTCATAAAACTTCCATCTCCATACAACTTGATTATGGGAAGAACTTGGTTGCACGCAATGCAGGCCATACCAAGCACTTACCATCAGTTACTTCGCTTCCCAATGCAACACGACATTTAGCAGATTTGCAGCTCTCAGAAGTCAGCAAAGGAGTGCTACCTTACACCTTCATTCAAAAAACCAAAGGAAATGGAAGTAAATTCAATCGAAATTTCAGACCGAGAAAGCCTTAAGGACGTTAGAAAACTTCTAGCTGAGAAAGCCTTAAAGCGACTGAGGATCATGATCGGATCGGACTTGCAAATGAACCAGACAAGTTCTTCCTAATCAGCACACATCTCAATGCTGAAGACCGCCAAGAGTTGATTTCATTCATTCTCGGCAATATTGATGTGTTCACCTAGATGCCTTACGAGATGTTGGGTGTAGACCCAAGCATGGCACAACACCATTTGAATGTAGATCCAACTGCTAAGCCTGTCATCTAGAAGAGTTGCCGTTCTACAGCCAAACATACTTTAGTCGTTGTTGCCGAAGTTGACAATCTTCTGGAAACCGGTGCGATCTGCGAAGTGAATTACCCCAGCTGGCTATCCAATATAGTTGTCGTCAAGAAGAAAAATGGCTCTTGGCGTATCTGCGTGGATTTCACAGATCTCAATAAAGCCTTCCCCAAGGATTGTTTCCCCCTCCCCATAATTGACCAATTGGTCGACGCAACTGCTCATCATCAACGTATGAGCTTCATGGACGCCTATAAGGGTTATCATCAAATCGCCATGCATCTCGACGACCAGGAAAAAATGGCATTTCTCACCCCAAGAGGCATTTATTGCTATAAGGTCATGCCCTTGGGCCTGAAGAATGCCAGGGAAACTTACCAAAGGCTTGTCACTACAATGTTTAAAGAGCAACTCACCCATACTATGGAAGTGTATATTGATGACATGGTGGTAAAGTCCAAAGCAAAGCATACCCACCTGGTCGACTTATCCACAACCTTCGATATTCTCCGAAATATAGGATGAAACTTAATGCCTCAAAATGTGCATTTGGCATTGGCTCTGGCACATTCCTTGGCTATATTGTGAACCATCGTGGAATAGAAGCCAACTCGAAGTAGATTACGGCGATCATGGAACTTGACTCACCTCAATCGACCAAAGAAGTGCAGAAGTTAATGGGAATGACCACAGCCCTCAATAGATTCATTAGCCATTCTTCAGACTGATAGCGGTTGTTCTTTCACACCGTCCGGCCGGGAAAGGCATTCTAGTGGACCCCCGAATGCCAAACTGCCCTTGACGGATTAAAATCTTACCTCCATTCGACACCGCTTTTAATAACTCCATCGCCGGACAACCCACTCATCCTATACCTCGCGGTATCAGATTGGTCGGTTAGCACCGTATTGCTGAAAGAAGAGCTAGGTGAACAAAGGTCTATTTTCTATGTTAGCATGGCAATGGTGGCCGCTGAAACACGATATTTACCGTTGGAAAAGTTGATTCTAGCCCTCGTGGTGGCTGTTATAAAATTAATGCTCTACTTCCAAGCCCATGCTATAATTGTACTGACGGACTACCCTCTCCGGATAGTACTTCGCAGCGCAGAATCGTCAGGGCGCCTCTCAAAATGGGCCTTAGAAATTGGCCAGTACAACATCCAATTCTCTCCTAGAATGGCTATCAAAGGTCAAATTCTGGCTGACTTCGTTGCCAAGTTCACAGGTTGTCATGTTGATTTTGAACCGACACAGCCTGCCGTCCAACCCCAACAAAAGTGGCGAATGTACGTCAGAGATATTTGGCAGATGTACTGTGATGGTTCTTCTAACCAACGTAGTAGCGGGGCGAGAATTGTGATTATGACTCCCGAGGACGCAATAATCGAGCAAGCGGTGAAACTTGGTTTTGATGTATCAAATAACAAGGCTGAATACAAGGCTCTATTAGTCGGCCTCCGTAACGTGCTTCGTTTAGGCGCCAAATGGCTACAAGTCTTCTGCGATTCAAAGCTGGTCATCAATCAACTGAAGGGGAAGTATGCAACTAAGGACGACCGAATGGCTGCTTACGTAAAGACAGAAAATTCACTACTCGTACAGTTTGATTTCCATGAGTTGAATTAGATTACCCGCGATCAAAATACCCACGCAGATGCTCTTGCCTGCCTAGCATCCACCATCAATTCATAAATCAAACGAACCATTGAGATGGGATTCATTCTCGAGCCGAGTATCAGCCATTCTGAACCCGCTAGTGTTAACGTCATTGATTTGGAGCCGAGTTGGATAGACCCCATTACCATATTTCTGTCCTTGGAACGACTTCCAATAGATAAGAAAGAGGCCCATAAGCTACAAAAACAAAGCCCTGCGTTACTATTTAGAACCCAATGGAAAGCTCTACAAGAAGTCTCTTTCAGGGCCGTATTTGGAGTGTGTACATCCAGACCTAGTGAAGGATTTTTTAGCTGAGATATACGAGGGCAGTTGCAGCACCCATTCTTCTGGAGGACGTTCGTTGGCCCAACAAGCCATAACCTAGGGGTATTATTGGCCCACCATGCGAACCGACACAGAGAATTACGTAAAGAAGTGCGAACAATGCCAAAAAATCTCCCCCTTGACTCATTTGCCCACAGAAGAATTGAATGCCGTCACTAGCCCATGGCTTTTTACCCAATGGGGATTGGACATCGTTGGACCACTCCCAAGAGCACCAAAGAATAAACGATTCCTGATTGTTGCAACGGATTATTTCATAAAGTGGGTAGAGGCGGAACCATTGACACATATCCGAGATACAGACGTAAGACGCTTCGTGTGGAGAAACATTATAACATGATTTGGCATATCGCAAGCACTCATTTTTGACAACAGCACCCAATTTGATTGCGGTGTCTATCGCGAATTGTGTGGCACATACGGTATACGGCCATACTTCTCCTCACCAACTTACCCTCAAAGCAACGGCCAGGTTGAGGCCACCACTACAGTGATCCTAGATGGAATCAAAAAGCGCCTACAAAAGGCCAAAGGGAAGTGGGTTGAAGAACTGCCTAGTGTATTGTGGGCTCATCGCACCACGCCAAGACGACCTACCGATGAAACTCCATTTACCTTGTGTTTCGGTACAGAAGCCATTATTCCTCTCGAAATCGGCCTGCCTACTTTAAGATCAAAGGCATTTGACTCGGGGCAAAATGATATGATGTTGGCCTTGGACCTCAATTTAATTGAAAAGCATCGTGATCGAGCCCTTGTGCATATGGGATGGTACCAGTAGCAGCTCACCAAATCATATAATCAGTGTGTGCAGCAATGCCGATACATCCCAGGTGAACTAGTTCTTAAGAAGGTGCTTCTTGCTACCAAAAATTCAGCAGACAGCAAACTGGGCTCTAACTGGAACGGTCCTTACCAAATCGGCTCAATTGCTGGGGCAGGAGCATATCGACTCTCGGATATGGCGGGCAATAAGCTTCCCCGACCTTTGAACGCGACCCACTTACACAAATTCTACCATTAAATGACATCGAAACCAGCTTTTTGAAATGATGTAACGACTCAGTTTCTTTTCCACAAATGTATCTTTCCAATTTATCAATGAATCAAGTCTTTTCCACCGATGTATCTCTATAGTTCGATAAATCTTCATGGCTCATATCTGCTTGACTTACTGACTAAATAAGACTCTGAATTCGGAGCGCCCCTCATGCAAGTCACGATCGGCCGAATTAGTGTAGACGTCCCCGAACGCCCCGGGAGGGTTAGGTCCCGTTCCGTTCATATTGGGTTCACTACAGTTCGGATCGATTTGTGTCGGTTCTAAATCTGAACCAAAGAGTCCAAATCCGGCAAATCGTTTGAGAAAACAGATTTTTTGAAAAGTAGTGCCAAACATGGACTTTTGCGGATTCTGAGTCGCCACCTAAATATTTTTAAAATGGGAAATTTAGAAACCACGACTCGGTCTTGCGTCAAGATCATCACCAAAGTGGTCTTGGCTCGGGAGCTTGGGTACGATTAGGGAAGGTCAGCTATGAGCACCCCCTCTCGCCCGGTCCGAAAATCGGCCTCTACTAATCATGATATCCAATTTTGAAAACTTTATGCGTTCTTATTCCAATTGTTAGCCTAGAATTACTATGTTATGCGCGCAGCAAACAAGTATAGACTAGATTGCCTAATTTGGGAATAAACATTGCATATCCGTTCGTTTTGAAAACAGTTTGAAATTGCTACTCGCAAGTAGGCTAAAATACGGATTTCAATGAGTTATTCCAACTCAAGCAATCCAACCTCCACCTACAGGCATTCAAACAGTTTATCTCATGTAAGCACTTAGCCGCATGGCAAGCATACTGTCATGGCAACACTCACACGCATGTGGTATGCTAAAGCGTAAATACTTACATCGTACTCCGCGCCAAAACAAGAAACTAGTTAGCAAACATGTATGTCCTAGTTCATGTTAAGTGGCTAATGCATCGCATACGGGGATGTAATCTAGACAGGCTCGACTACCCTAAACATGGCACATGAAATGCAGCAACTACCACGTATTCAATTTGGAATTGAAAGTACGATGCAGTTTGCATGATGTGCCGAGCCTGATGCATGTCAACAAATGCATGGATGCACGCATGCATTGCATAAGGTATGCTAAAATAAATATGCCCTAATCTACCAGCATAAGTAGGTAAATAAAAGGGAGAAAGAAATGGGGGTTGGAAGACATACACACACTCACACACCCTTATTACAAATATGCCCTCACACAGAGGGACCAAAAGAATAATACAGTCCCAAAATAATACAGTCCAAATACAGAATAAATTAATTATTACAAAATTTCTAATTATCAAATTAATAACAACATAAGAGAAAGGGGGGGCCCAGCCCTGCCTCGGGATGCGCGAACGATGCATGCTCGAATCCGACTTGCCTGGAAAACCAGCCATATAGCTTCTTGCCCTCTGTTTTCTTGTCTCCAAAAATTACCGAGTCCCGAATGCCTTCCAAATGAACTATAGTGCACCACGGCTAGAGGAAATGACCACCGCCGCTTAAATTTACCACCGCCGCCTGGAGGCTATTGGTGAAAATATAGTGTCGTCGGCACATTATATCTTGCCGCGTGAAAGTTCTGCGAGGGACGGTTGACAACAATGACAGACCAAAGAATGCATGGCATGGGTTTTTAGGCATATGTATGCACGACCATTGCCTCCTATCATGTTTGGGAACTCAAGGAAGCATGACCCTTAGTTCTTGGGCCATCAATTATGCATGTTGATACATGATGGCCTAAGGAACCAAGGTTGCATTTTAATGGTAATGCATGCAAACAAACAAATGAAATCCAAGGCCTTATCATGTGTTAGTCAAAGGTCTTGGTGACCAAGAATTGAGACGAGTTGCACCACTTAAAGTGTGAACCCCTCTGAACCCTTACACTTGGTTTGACACCCCAAACCAAGACATGGAATGCATGTATGCAACATGGCTTAAATGATGCAATATGAGTTTAAATGCAAGGCATACCAAATGCAATGCAACATACTATGGCAAGTGTGCAATACTAAGCATGCAAGGTGCAAAGTGTAATACAAACATGGACCATTTATGCAATAGAGTTAGCATGTGACAAGACCTCATTACTCAAGCATGCAACAAACATGATGCAAGCATGCAAAAGTGGAATTAACCACAATGGGGCAGCCCTCAAACCAACCCAAAATAGTGGCGAAACATGCCCAAAGTGGTGACCAATACTTGTGCAAGCATGCAAGTCAAATGGCCTAAGATTAAGGCACAAAAGGGGAGCACCCTTCCACCACTACCAGGACCAATCATGGCATGAATTATTTAAGCAAAAAGCGAGTTCCATCGTGAAAAAGATAAACCCAAAAACCTTGATATGGCAGCCCCAAAAATGCATTAAACATACAAGCATGCACAATGCCCTCTTTAAAGCATAAGAGACCAACACTTCAAGACATGGAAGAGGTGATAAATGGAGACATGTGAGCATGGTATAGGGACTGAAATAGCATGTTAAATGACTCCAAATCACTTAAATAGCCTAACCAATGCATGTTCATGGATCACATACCCAAGGCTAACAAGCCATAATGCAAAGCAACTACATTAAGCATGACAAGAATGGTAAAACCAGTGGCCAACAGACCTAGATATGGCAAAATGATGCTAATATCTTCATGAAGTGAGGCTCATACATGCAAGAAACATGGCCTAAACTCATGGCTCATTTCTAGACAAAGTAGAGCATTACAAAGCAAGTGTAAGATGCAAAGCCCAACCAGAAAAATGCCCTTCTACAACACTGAAGAGGGATACAAAATATGAACATTTTCAGTAGATGACAAGTCCCAAAAAAGTATACACACATGCTCAAAATGCAATGCAAGATTAAGGCCCACAAAGGGGTATAACATGAAGTACCAAAAGGATGCACCAAACAGCAAAATACCCCTCATGAGACATGTAGAGGGGGTCAATCTAAGACTCTTTTCATTCCTGTCGAAGACCCAAAAAGAGAAGCATGGTAGGCTAAAAAGACATGCAAAAAAAGGGGACCAAAGAGGGGTAATGAAGCAAGTCATACATGGAGGTCCCAAACAAGGTTGAGCCCTTCTTAAATGTTGAATAAGGGATCAAAATAAGCCTCTTTGTAGTTTACATCGAAGCTCAAAAATACATGCAACTATGGCTTAGATATGAACCAAGAAAATGCTAGTTTTGGGGAAAAATGTGCTTACCCTTGTAGACCAACGAACCAGCAGGTTTTGATCCAAGGAAATGAGCTTCTAGCCTCTGCAAAACAGCCCCAAGTTGCTGGAAAGGAGCAAGGGTGCCTTGTGCTATGAGTTGGTGAAGGAATGGCCCAAGAACAAGGGTGTTTGGAGGCTTGGATGGGATAGATATAGAGAGAGATGGAGGGATATATGTATATATCAGAATGTATGTATATATCCTCTGGTTTTTTTGTTCAAAACCTCCAACCCTTTGCAATGGGAGAGAAGGGCTCTTTATATAGGCAATGGACTAAGCTCCAAGCTTCTCCAAGAAGCTAAAGCAAAGGGGCAAAGGGTGCAAGGCTTATTTGAGAAGCTTGGACAGCTGGTAGGCTTCTTGAGGAATCCAAGACAAGGGGTCAAGGCTTCCTCAAGAAGCCTTGAGCAAAGGGTGCACCAAAAAGGGCCAAAAGGTGGTTAAAGGGATAAGTGATAGCTGCAGGTCTCAAATGGCCGAGAGCCCTCAACAAAGTTGAATAGGGGCTCAAAATAAGACACTTTGTAGTTTACGACCAAGTCCAACACAGCCCACAAGTACGCCTAAAATACCGTGCAAAACAGGCCTAAAAAGAGGTAAAGAGACAAGTGACAGATGGAGATGTCAAACAGTAAAAGGTCCTTAATAAAACATGAAAAGGACCTCAAAATATGACTATCTCAAGTTCGGGTCGGGGCCCAAAAATGCAAGATGAGGGTTCGGGAGCTGAAACACGCAGTTCGGGGCCCCGAAAGTGGGCTGTTAGGCACCGGAAGTGGTGTCCGACCACGAAGTTGGTCTCTCGGATAACAGTGTCCCTCGAAATGGAGTAAATAGGATGCATACCAAAAACCGGGGCAATCGGAGATGGTTAGGCGATCGAATCGAGGCACGGCCCGGCTCAAAAACCGAACTGGCTCCAAAATGGGAAAAATGGCCTCACGACCACGAAAACGTAGCCTGACCCTTGAAAGATGATCTACTAGACCTCTCCTCCCTTTGGGAAGAAAACAGAGAAAACTGGTTATGGCGAGGCAAAGCACAAAAGAGTCTGGAAGTCCGGAGGCAAGGCTTGTAGCCGGCACTCCACAACCTCACAACGAGCACAATATGCAACATCACCAAGCGCTCAATTGATGACGTCTGAGTCTTAAGGTCGGTCAAAAATGGGGTGTCTACAGTTGCCCCTCTTTGACAGAACTCGAAAGTCATAAGAATGACGGGAGTGAATGTCAATGCCCAGAGACGTCCCATTTTTGACAAGGCCGAAAACTTAGGCAAAGCATACAAGCTACAGATAAAGATATGCGCCCGAAGGCAGGGGCAAAATGCAACTGACAATGCAAGAAGCCGAACTTATGATCATGCAAAGAAACATAGGGACGTATCCCGGTGTTTCGGAAATGTATAAGCATTGGAACGTATTCCGGATGCTCTTAACCAAAGATGGAGAAACATGGGGACGTATCCCGGTGTTTAGGGACGTATCCCAAGGATTAGGGACGTATCCCAAGGATTAGGGACGTATCCCAAAGGTTAGGGACGTATCCCAGAGATTAGGGACATATCCCAAGGATTAGGGACGTATCCCAGAGGTTAGGGACGTATCCCAGAGGTTAGGGACGTATCCCAAGGATTAGGGACGTATCCCAAAGGTTAGGGATGTATCCCAAGGATTAGGGACGTATCCCAAAGGATTAGGGACGTATCCCAAAGATTAGGTACGTATCCCAGAGGTTAGGGACGTATCCCAGAGATTAGGGACGTATCCCAAGATTTAGGAAAGAAGGAGAAACATAGGGACGTATCCTGGTGTTCCACGAGGAATGTGAAACATAGGGACGTATCCCGGTATTCCGCAAGGAATGAGAAACATAGGGACGTATCCCAGTGTTCCGCAAGGATGTGAAACATAGGGACGTATCCCGGTGTTCCGCAAGGAATGTGAAACTTAGGGACGTATCCCGGTGTTTCAGAAAGAAGGGAGAAACGTAGGGACGTATCCCGGTGTTTCGCAAAGAGAAGAGAGACGTAAGGACGTATCCCGGTGTTCTGTAAGGAATGAGAAACATAGGGACGTATCCCGGTGTTTCGGAAAGAGAGGAGAAACGTAGGGACGTATCCCGGTGTTTCGAAAAGAGAGAGAAACGTAAGAACGCATCCCGGTGTTTCGGAAAGGGAGAAGAAACGTAGGGACGTATCCCGGTGTTTCAGAAAGGTATAAGCATTGGAACGTATTCCAAATGCTCTAAACCAGAGGAGGTCTAACCCGTCGCACATGCGAGGTGCATAACAATGCTAGTAATGAGCAAAACAATGCTAGATAGATGTGCACAATCAATGCAACGAATGAGCATAACAATGCTAGTGAAGTGGGTGCATAACAATGCAACTGGAATGTGCATCACAATGCAAGCATGAGAAGTGCATAACAATGCGGGTGGAAGGGTGCATAACAATGCAAGTGGAATGTGCGTGACAACACATAGTTGAAACAAAATGCCGAATAAGGGAATACAAGCCTTAACGAGACCAGATAAAAACATGACCTCCGATTTACCTTTCGGAGGGGTTTGCAACACATTCAGCTCAAGAACGGGCACACCCTGTTCATATTAGAGAGAGATAACATCTGCTGCTGCTTTAATTGCCATTCTGACTTGAAGCAGGCTTACACTTGGGATAGAGGCACGCTCATTCTTCAGAACACTGACAAGGTCTGAAGAGGTACATACGGAATGCGATCTCGGAGTTCGCTGAAGGTGAAATACACTCAGGTGCTTCAATTTTCCTTCTTTTCTTTTGCTTTGCAGTCCGGAACCTATATAGCTTCAGATAGGCCCTGATTTCACTGTTTACACTTATCGAGGGTGGACCCTGCAGTTTTCGAAAGAACAAATTCCTTTTTTTGCACAAATGTGGAGAATGGCACAGCACTCTGAGCACACAACAAATCATTTTTGAAATTGAGGAAATGAGTTCTCGACCGGGTATTGAGCCTACAATTGGACACAGCAAAGACGACCCAACAACGAAAAATAAAGGTAAACAACATAAACACACCGAGACACACTCGGAACGACTCAAAGTAAGAATCGAGAAAAACAAAACAAAAGACACGACACACAGACGTGTTACAAAGACAAGAGACCTCTCAGTGCACGAGGAGCCAGTTTCTCTGGGTATTATTTCCCACCCTTTCTCATTTGTGATTCTCACATCACTCGGCCCTCAAGCTCTGTTTTTCTAAAAAAAGCCCTTTTTCCTCATTTTTCCTCTCAGCGCACATCTCTCTATTCTTCAATCTCTCATTTTAAATCCCTCCCCTGGGTGGTTGATGGATAAACAACAAGTTGTGGCCTCGTGCCCCTAGCATTCTGCTAGATTCTTCTTCTTCTGCGCGCAGCTAGTGAGTTTCTCCCACAGAGGGGCTGTGCTACAACTGGGTGTGTAGCAAATCTGTAGTTGACATTGATTGATGATGCTCTGCTGGGGAGTTTGGACGTGGTTAGATCTGTCCAGATGAGAAAGTGGAACATCTTGCCCCATTCCAATTTATGCTTCGCACATGGCTTGATACCTCGCTGCTTGGAGGACGGGAGAGCTTTCAGCCCTTTTTGCTAACTTCAGTTGTGCCCTCTTCTGGCAAGTAGAGTGCCTTTCTTGGCAAGTATGTTGAAAATGGGGGAAAGACAGGAAGCCTGACTCAACTGTGCCCCTAGTTCATCATTTCGACCATTTTTTGTTTTAAAACAATTTTGACCAACATGAAAGTTAGATTAACATGCTTATTCGATTTTTGATTTGAAATCATGCAAGTCAGGTTGTAAGCACTGAAAATTTTCCTTTTTTGGGTCCAAGAAAATGGTCCAGTTTTGGAAAAATGGAATGATTTTTGAGAGAATAGTCAACCTCAGTAAAAATTCTCAAAACTGTTTTTGCAAACGGCCACCGCTCAACAAGCAGGGAACCAACTCTTTGAGATGCAAAACCTCGGACCCATAGCAATGGAAAATTGCCCCTTGTCTGAAGGACACTGCATGGCAACGGAAAGTTGCCCCTTGTTTGAAATTACACCGCAGTGCATTGAATGGCAACGGAAAGTTGCCCCTTATCTAAATGGCACCGCAGCGTATTGAAATCAATCCTTCAGAGCGACGATCACAACCGAACTCTCGGATACAGAGAGGGCAAAGATGATCAAGAGCATTTCATGGACACAACTGAATTTGAAGTGTTTTAGGGCTGGACTTCAGAATGAAGTTGCCTACGTATCCCAAAGATGGGAATCAAGCCTTACGTAGTTCGGGGTTAAGGTACACTCGGGTATTTAACCTCTCCTTTTTAGGCTCTAACTTTTGCCAAGGCGCCTATTGCAGGTTTTCGACCTTGCGAGCTTTGTTCTTCTTTCTTTTCTTTTTGTTTTAATATTTTTTTTCATTCCTTTTTCTTCTTCTTTTTTTGCATTTTTCTTTTCTTTTCTTTTTTTTGCATTTTTTGTATCTTTGCATTTTTTCTCTTTTTCTTTTTCTTCATTCTTTTTTTTGCTCTAACTTTTGCCTGGGCCGCCCTTCCGGGTTTTCGGCCCAGCGAGCCTCTCAAAGGATAAAAGTATAACAAGTCCATGCCAAATGGTTTTGAGATTGAAGCCCTCTATATCCAGGAGAGTGGCTGTTGTATTGATTTGCAGAAAGATCCACCTTTGGCTCTTCGAGCACATCGGATATTTTTTTGCCCCTAGTTCGAGGGGTGCTTTTGATCTAGCTTTGCAAGCTTCTTCTGATGAGGTCTGATCTTCTTGGTCTGACTTTGGTGCCTCTTGTTCGAGGACTGCTTTGAATCTGGTCTCACAGGCCTCACGTTGTAGTTAACCGTTGAACATTCTGAGTTTGAGTCCAAGGTTCGAAAATGAGGGGTCGAGTCTCGAGGCTGAGAGCGATCCTGGTGCACAATCTCAAGAGCGATTCCACATGTCTTCGCAGGACCGCATAAAACATTTTTGAAAATTTTTAAGAAAGCGACAAATCGCTTCATGTGAAAGACGATGTAGGACCAATCTGGATCAAAGCTAGGGTCCTTCTCAGAACTCACACTAACAAGCATGATTTCGTTCATTAAGGGCTTAGCCCGCCTCTCTTTCTCTCAATTGATCAAATTATTGCAAATCCCAAGGAATTCCTTCCTCTTCGTTTTCACCGTAGTGTTCGAAAAAGTTTTGAGAAACTCAGGTCATTACAATGACTTCAAGGCACAAGAGAGCAGGTGGAATGCACTGCCATTTCATTCAAATCCCGGCACAGCTAGCACACGGCAGAAGCAAACACAAGAGTGTGAAAATCACTGCTGCTCATTCAAATTTGTTGGTGTTACTGGCTCCTGGCAGAAACAGACTCAAAACAAAATGAAAAGACAAGCACAAAGCAAAATGGTGATGATGAGGTGCGCCCGGAATCACCGACTCTAACAAAACAGAACTGACTCGATATAACGACACAGACTCAACAGGGTTGACTTGATACAATAAGGCAGACTCAACAGGGGTGACTCCGTATAACAAGACAGACTCAACAGGGGTGACTCGATACAATGAGGCAGACTCCGCGAGGGGATGACTCGATACAACAAGACAGACTCAACATGGTGACTCGATACAACAAAGGCGCATTTAATACCCAAGTCGAAGGTAGGATAAACGGCATTCACAAATGCTCAAAATAGTGCGTGCCATCCATCACATCTGAAGTAAACTGAGCACCGACAGCAAGTGGTTCATCCCTTGATCACATAGCAACACAGGTCTAGAGTACCCGGGGTATATTAGACCCTTCTGAAGCTATGGTTCCAAGACTACCTAGCAAAAGGGAAAACAGACAGCATCTCAGCTCAACTTCACCAAAATAGAATCGAAGCGGTGAGCAGATTCTATTCGATCCATTGTTCCTCAAATCATCGCCCAAATCTGAATCTGATACCCGCAGATATAACTGATTCTCAAAAATACTAATACTGGTGCCCACAGGCCGGATACCCAGACTCGCAAACTGGTATATGCATTCCCTATAGAGATACATTCTAAAAGCACATAGCAAGTAAATGAGAGCCAATACACCCCTATGTTGGGGTAGGGTTTCCCTGTCCTATCTTTGTCAGGAGCTAGGGCTTTACTACGCACACAGCGGTTTCAAACAACCTATGATCGGGTGAGCAACCTGTCCTAGCTTGGAATGGTCACTACGGATTTCGATATGCACTAGGTCGAATGGTCAAAAAGGGTGCCCCGGTAAAACCAGGGTTTGTGTTCCCATACTGGCGAGCCATAACCCGGTCGACCTTATGGTCATGCCTTGACAAGACAAGCCTCCGGAAACCACTCAGAATAGCAGATGGCCAACACGGTGTCCTAGCGCGCAATGCACATGCAATGCAAAGAAACACATAAGTGTAGTCAAAAGCAGATATCACGAGTTCGAGTCAAGCTCTCTAAAATCCCTAAGCGGAGTCGCCAAATCAGAGACGCCCCGAACGCCGGAGGGTTAGGTCCGTTCCGTTCATATTGGGTTCACTCTGATTCGGATCGATTTGTGTCGGTTCATCTGAACCAAAGAGTCCAAATCCGCAAATCGCGTTTGAGAAAGCAGATTTTTGAAAAGTAGTGCCAAACATGGATCGCTTTGCGGATTCTGAGTCGCCACCTAAATATTTTTAAAATGGGAAATTTAGGAAACCCTGACTCGGTGCCGAAGGCCACGTGTCCGTCATCACCAAAGTGGTCTTGGCTCGGGAGCTTGGGTACGATTAGGGAAGGTCAGCTATGAGCACCCCCTCTCGCCCGGTCCGAAAATCGGCCTCTACTAATCATGATATCCAATTTTGAAAACTTTATGCGTTCTTATTCCAATTATTAGCCTAGAATTACTATGTTATGCGCGCAGCAAACAAGTATAGACTAGATTGCCTAATTTGGGAATAAACATTGCATATCCGTTCGTTTTGAAAACAGTTTGAAATTGCTACTCGCAAGTAGGCTAAAATACGGATTTCAATGAGTTATTCCAACTCAAGCAATCCAACCTCCACCCACAGGCATTCAAATAGTTTATCTCATGTAAGCACTTAGCCGCATGGCAAGCATACTGTCATGGCAACACTCACACGCATGTGGTATGCTAAAGCGTAAATACTTACATCGTACTCCGCGCCAAAACAAGAAACTAGTTAGAAAACATGCATGTCCTAGTTCATGTTAAGTGGCTAATGCATCGCATACGGGGATGTAATCTAGACAGGCTCGACTACCCTAAGCATGGCACATGAAATGCAGCAACTACCACGTATTCAATTTGGAATTGAAAGTACGATGCAGTTTGCATGATGTGCCGAGCCTGATGCATGTCAACAAATGCATGGATGCACGCATGCATTGCATAAGGTATGCTAAAATAAATATGCCCTAATCTACCATCATAAGCAGGTAAATAAAAGGGAGAAAGAAATGGGGGTTGGAAGACATACACACACTCACACACCCTTATTACAAATATGCCCTCACACAGAGGGACCAAAAGAATAATACAGTCCCAAAATAATACAGTCCAAATACAGAATAAATTAATTATTACAAAATTTCTAATTATCAAATTAATAACAACATAAGAGAAAGGGGGGCCCCAGCCCTGCCTCGGGATGCGCGAACGATGCATGCTCGAATCCGACTTGCCCGGAAAACCCGCGCCATAGCACTGCTGCCTCTGTTTTTACTGCCCTGTCTCTCCAAAAATTACCTGAGTCCCAGAATGCCTTCCAAATGAACTATAGTGCACCACCGGCTAGAGGAAATGACCACCGGCCGCTTAAATTTACCACCGGCTGCTCTGGAGGCTATTGGCTGAAAATATAGTGCCGGTCGGCACATTATACTGCCGGTCGGCAGAAAGTTCCTGCAGGGGACAGTTTGACAGCAGCAGCAGACCAGCAATGCATGGCATGGGTTTTTAGGCATATGTATGCACGGCCATTGCCTCCTATCATGTTTGGGAACTCAAGGAAGCATGACCCTTGGTTCATGGGCCATCAATTATGCATGTTGATACATGATGGCCTAAGGAACCAAGGTTGCATTTTAATGGTAATGCATGCAAACAAACAAATGAAATCCAAGGCCTTATCATGTGTTAGTCAAAGGTCTTGGTGACCAAGAATTGAGACGAGTTGCACCACTTAAAGTGTGAACCCCTCTGAACCCTTACACTTGGTTTGACACCCCAAACCAAGACATGGAATGCATGTATGCAACATGGCTTAAATGATGCAATATGAGGTTAAATGCAAGGCATACCAAATGCAATGCAACATACTATGGCAAGTGTGCAATACTAAGCATGCAAGGTGCAAAGTGTAATACAAACATGGACCATTTATGCAATAGAGTTAGCATGTGACAAGACCTCATTACTCAAGCATGCAATAAACATGATGCAAGCATGCAAAAGTGGAATTAACCACAATGGGGCAGCCCTCAAACCAACCCAAAATAGTGGCGAAACATGCCCAAAGTGGTGACCAATACTTGTGCAAGCATGCAAGTCAAATGGCCTAAGATTAAGGCACAAAAGGGGAGCACCCTTCCACCACTACCAGGACCAATCATGGCATGAATTATTTAAGCAAAAACAGAGTTCCATCGTGAAAAAGATAAACCCAAAAACCTTGATATGGCAGCCCCAAAAATGCATTAAACATACAAGCATGCACAATGCCCTCTTTAAAGCATAAGAGACCAACACTTCAAGACATGGAAGAGGTGATAAATGGAGACATGTGAGCATGGTATAGGGACTGAAATAGCATGTTAAATGACTCCAAATCACTTAAATAGCCTAACCAATGCATGTTCATGGATCACATACCCAAGGCTAACAAGCCATAATGCAAAGCAACTACATTAAGCATGACAAGAATGGTAAAACCAGTGGCCAACAGACCTAGATATGGCAAAATGATGCTAATATCTTCATGAAGTGAGGCTCATACATGCAAGAAACATGGCCTAAACTCATGGCTCATTTCTAGACAAAGTAGAGCATTACAAAGCAAGTGTAATATGCAAAGCCCAAACAGAAAAATGCCCTTCTACAACACTGAAGAGGGACACAAAATATGAACATTTTCAGTAGATGAAAAGTCCCAAAAAAGTATACACACGCTCAAAATGCAATGCAAGATTAAGGCCCACAAAGGGGTATAACATGAAGTACCAAAAGGATGCACCAAACAGCAAAATACCCTTCATGAGACATGTAGAGGGGGTCAAACTAAGACTCTTTTCAGGCCTGTTGAAGACCCAAAAAGAGAAGCATGGTAGGCTAAAAAGACATGCAAAAAAAGGGGACCAAAGAGGGGTAATGAAGCAAGTCATACATGGAGGTCCCAAACAAGGTTGAGCCCTTCTTCAATGTTGAAGAAGGGCTCAAAATAAGCCTCTTTGTAGTTCACATCGAAGCTCAAAAATACATGAAACTATGGCTTAGATATGAACCAAGAAAATGCTAGTTTTGGGGAAAAATGTGCTTGCCCTTGTAGACCAACGAACCAGCAGGTTTTGATCCAAGGAAATGAGCTTCTAGCCTCTGAAAAACAGCCCCAAGTTGCTGGAAAGGAGCAAGGGTGCCTTGTGCTATGAGTTGGTGAAGGAATGGCCCAAGAACAAGGGTGTTTGGAGGCTTGGATGCGATAGATATAGAGAGAGATGGAGGGATATATGTATATATCAGAATGTATGTATATATCCTCTGGTTTTTTTGTTCAAAACCTCCAACCCTTTGCAATGGGAGAGAAGGGCTCTTTATATAGGCAATGGACTAAGCTCCAAGCTTCTCCAAGAAGCTAAAGCAAAGGGGCAAAGGGTGCAAGGCTTATTTGAGAAGCTTGGACAGCTGGTAGGCTTCTTGAGGAAGCCAAGACAAGGGGTCAAGGCTTCCTCAAGAAGCCTTGAGCAAAGGGTGCACCAAAAAGGGCCAAAAGGTGGTTAAAGGGATAAGTGATAGCTGCGGGTCTCAAATGGCTGAGAGCCCTTCAACAAAGTTGAATAGGGGCTCAAAATAAGACACTTTGTAGTTTACGACCAAGTCCAACACAGCCCACAAGTACGCCTAAAATACCGTGCAAAATAGGCCTAAAAAGAGGTAAAGAGACAAGTGACAGATGGAGATGTCAAATAGTAAAAGGTCCTTAATCAAACATGAAAATAACCTCAAAATATGACTATCTCAAGTTCGGGTCGGGGCCCAAAAATGCAAGATGAGGGTTCGGGAGCCGAAACACGCAGTTCGGGGCCCCGAAAGTGGGCTGTTAGGCACCGGAAGTGGTGTCCGACCACGAAGTTGGTCTCTCGGACCACAGTGTCCCTCAAAAGGGAGTAAATAGGATGCATGCCAAAAACCGGGGCAATCGGAGATGGTTAGGCAGTCCCGAATCGAGGCACACGGCCTGACGGCTCCGAAAACCGGGAACTGGGCTCCAAAATGGGAAAAATGGCCTACGACCACGAAACGTAGCCTACAGCCATTGAGAGATGATCTACTAGACCTCTCCCTCCCTTTGGGAAGAGAAAACAGAGAAAATGGAGCCTGGTTCGCAAACCGAGGCAAAGCACAAAAAAGTCCGGAAGTCCGGAGGCAAGGCTCGTAGCCGGCACTCCACAACCTCAGAACGAGCACAATATGCAACATCACCAAGTGCTCAATTGATGACGTCTGAGTCTTAAGGTCGGTCAAAAATGGGGTGTCTACAATAAGCCTCCGAATTCGGAGCGTCCTTTGTACTTGGCACAATTGGCCAATATAAAAGACTCCAAATTCTGAGCACCCCTCGTGCTGGTCACGATCGGCCAAATAAGCCTCCAAATTCGGAGCGTCCTTTATGCTTGGCACAATTGGCCAATAAGCACAAAGGCCAATATAAAAGACTCCAAATTCGGAGCGCCCGTTGTGATGGTCATGATCGGCCAAATAAGCCTCTGAATTCGGAGCGTCCTTTGTACTTAGCATAATTGGCCAATAAGCACAAAGGCCAATATAAAAGACTCCGAATTCGAGGTGCCCCTCGTGCTGGTCATAATCGGCCGAATGAACCTCCGAATTCGGAGTATCCTTTGTGCTTGGCACAATTGACCAATATAAAAGACTTTGAATTTGGAGCGCCCCTCATGCAAGTCATGATCGGCCGAATAATATGTCATGCACGATTGGATTTTTTCGAATTAATTATAAAAGATAATACAAGTGATACCGTATCGAACAAAAGAAACAAACGCTTGGTACTAAAGTAATTCGAGTTTTATTAGAACAAACGGCATAAGACATTAAAATTACAAGAGAATACTAAACTACTGCATCCCTATTGTTCGCCTCCTCTTCATCATCAGTCTTCTTGGCATCATATGCTTCAAACAGAAGTTCGTAACTTTGGTATAGGAGTGAAGAGTTGTCAATACCTACGGCCCGAAGAGCCTTGAGCCATCCGTGTTTGAAACCACGGTTCTCGCAGCGACAAACATCATCGGCTAGCTTTTCCTTAGTTTTCTCGATACCAACTTTCCGACCGTCAAAAAAGCCTTCCTCATACACGCGGGATCGAATGGCTTCTTTGGCAAATATAGCGGCCGTGTCCCGATCGGCTATGGCATGGTCTATTAGACACTAGTTTACTCTAGCGGTGACAGTCGTATTCGCCGACCCTGCGGGCATCTTCTCGGCAGCCCTGGCTTTGCGTATTTCACTTTTCGGCGCGACGTTCCAAGTCTCGAATATGCCCATCTTTTTGGAAAATTTCTTTTTAAGCGGCTCACAGCTGCATGTCGGTCTCGTATGCACAATAGAGTCCCTCGATCGACCTATAGACTTCGTCTCTAAACACCTCATAATCGCTCCGCCCGATCATAGATTACTGTACCTTATACGGAAATATTTGATGAGTAAAGTCCACCGCCACATTGGGATCGTGAATGATCGAATCTACTTCAGTCATGGGCTTATTGCCAATAAACACAGCGAAACTAAGAGGGCGTGGCGGTCTGCTTGGCTTTCGTTGAACGGACGCCCGTGCACTTGGTGCCCTGTCGATGCCTTTTTGTTAAGACCCTCCTCTGGGCGATTTCTCTATTTTGCTCCTCCTTGGAGACCTGCTTCGTCAACGGGGTGAATGTATTCCTCGTTCCTCCGACGCCACAGTATTTACACGAGAAGCTGTTCGACGATCCATTTCTATGTCCAGCTTTGCTAAACTCTTTCCTTCACCTTTGCTGTTGAAAAATAATCTGCCAGACATACGCTTACACTGTAGTAATTGTGCAGATGTTTTCGCCTCTTCCCCTTGACTCGTTGCTCATTGAGACTGGATACCCCTTTCGTAGGCTATGCAAGGGCTATTTAATGACGACCGCTTTATTAATTACAACATACACTGCTAACGATGTGCTCATGGTCGCTGCCGTTGCCATTGTTAATCGACCAAATTAAATCTTGTATGGCCGAATTATTCTTCTGCTCCACCTGACCATTTGCCATGTTATGTACTTGGCTGAAACCTCATGCTCAATTGAGACAAGGGCAGATTTCATAAGATATTCCATATACTCGGCTCATCCATAGATGGTTGAATTATATTCTTTTGCCCCACTTGATCATGAAGGCCATGCTTTGTACTCGGCGGAAACTTCATGCTCAATTGGGGCAAGGGCAGATTTCATCAGATATTCCATATACTCAGCTCATCCATAGATGGTCGAATTATATTCTTTTGCCTCACTTGATCATAAAGGCCATGCTTTATACTCAGCGGAAACTTCATGCTCAATTGGGGCAAGGGCAGATATTTCATACACTTGGCTCATCCATAGATGGCTGGATTATTCTTCTTCCCCACTTGATCATGAAGGCCCTATTTTGTACTCGGCGGAAACTTCATGCTCAATTGGGGCAAGGGCAGATATTTCATCTACTCGGCTTATCCATATCTGGCTGAATTACTTTGCTGCCCCACTTGACCATTTGCTGAAGTTCATTTTTTGCTTTGAGCATCACACATAAGTTCATAACAATAATTTCAAACACAAACCATTACTATAATTTCATTTGTATGCAGACTCACTTCCTAGAACTGGCATTTTTCATTCATAAACAAAATACAAGCAAAGTATCATTTTATCAATGAAAACGACCTTAAATACAAAAACATTACTAATACTATATTAACACTAAAACAATTACAAATAAACAACAAAAATAAGCACACTATTGTTAAAAATCTTCAAAATCCTCTAGATCTGATTCCAGAGGTTCAACCTCCAGCTTCTCGTACGGAATCGACAGATTAAGAGTCACTTTGGTAGCCGCCAAAGCCTTAAGCCAGCCATGCTTGAAGCCTCAATTTTCGAACTTCAATGCCTCGTTGGCATATAATCCTTTGGCTTGAAGTTCGTTGACATCAAAAGCTTTGGCTGCATCCGCCTCCGTTCGTTCTTGGGCCTTCTTTGCCTCCTCCAACTTGGCCATCAATCTCAAATTCTCCACCTTGCCAACTTCAACTTGTCGTCCATGCTAGCAGCCCTCTCTTCAGCGCTCCTAGTTTTCTCTTCTTCGGCTATGGCCTTCGCTTGCTCCTCTTCCGCCCTCCTAGCTTCGGCTTCTGCCTTATCCATTGCCATTTTCAAATCGACCAACGTAGCCGAAACCTGGTTTCTTTCATCTTGAAGTTGGACTTCGATCATGCTGAGTCTCTTTACGACACCATAGTAATGACGGCTGATCTCCCTTATCTTGCCCGTCGCCTAAACAAATATGACTGCAACCACATTAAACATAAAAAAGTAAACATAAAAACGAAAAAATAGATTCATCCCAATGCACTTACCAGTATAGCCGATTGCGCTGCCAATGCAATAGAGACGATGGCCGGCTCAGAACGAAACGTGACCTTATCTGATGGAAGTGAAAGTGCCGATGCCACACAGAGGGCCACAGTGGGATCTTTAATGGCCGACCCGTTGGACAAAACCGGCACATTTTTTATCCTTGGCTGGATGGCGAACGGCTTGGCCAAATCTGGAGAAAACAGAGCCAGCCTTTGCCGTTTGTCAACTGATTGTTTTGGCGATTCGGCAATATATTCAGCGGGGCGCTTTTCGCCCATTTGATCGACTTGATTAGAGCCCGAAGTCTCCATTGGCTGATGAGCGACGACTTTGTTAGCCATGATCAATTCTTGAGTTGCTACAACGGCTGCCGGAGGGGGAGTTTCTAAGTTCCCTCCGCTACTGGCTCTCCTGTGTGCCGCCATCTTCTCTATATTTGTTTTCTTGGCAAATTGGGCAAGCGGCTTACCGCCCATTTCTTCAGAGTGGGCTCCAAGCAAATCTCCTAATTCGAAAAAAAATGTCCTCTAGAGAAGCAATCTCCACCTGGCCTGAAGTAGAGGTTTGGCCGCTGCCCTATTGGTTGAGTTGCTCAAAAGCCAACTCAACTTCTCTATTAAGCTCTTCTTCTTCCAAATGGATCCCTTGTTTAGCTTTCGTGTCTAAACTCTACTATTCTAAACGGCCCACTGGTTCAGCCTCTTCGGCTTGCGAACCCTCAAGACCGATGTCCTTTAAGCCCTTAAAGCTGGAGAATATGAGCACCGTGAGATACTGCTCTTCTCTTGGTATGGGAATATGATCTGCCACCGAAAATGTTGCGTAGGTTGGCTCGTATCTTAGCAGAATATGTTCCACGCGTCCTTGTCCTTGTCCTTGCCCTTGTAGATTGGCCCACCATTTGTATCAAAAGGCCGTCTTCAACTAGTTATGAACGGCTGGGTCTGCCGACGGAAGGACTCTCTTTAAGTCGTTACCTGCAAAAAACAAACTGGTTCAGTAATCTTTTGGAGCCAAATATAACGCCTAAACTAAAAATTTTATCCACCTGGTTCACCCTTTCGTCTCGACATAGGGTCTTGGCGATTTTCTCCTTCATCGAATTCCCAGTTGCCTCGAACGGCGACCATGACGTCATCGACTCTTTTTTCGGAGCTAGCGAGCAGTCACCAAATGGTGATTTGTCCTTGGCTTTAAGAAAATAACGGCCTTGATGACTAGTTAACTTTGCCAGCATTAAGCCCTAGTCGGCGGTTTAGTTCCACCAAACCCATGATTATACGGTAAAAATTCACATTGGGTTGAGAGGGAATTAAACCCCAGTAGTGCAGAACAGTCCTAAGGAAGGAGTGCAAGGGAAAACGAACCCTACCCTGAGCAATTGACAGGAGATGGAAGATTATAGTGTTTGCATCAACCTTCTCCATATCAACCACACTATCTGCCACAAGAGACAGGTGGACGTCGTCAGGGATCGAAAAGTGATGACGGAAGGCGATGACTCGCTCCTCAAAAAGGAGAGCTTTCAAATGAGTCACCATTCCAAACAAGATAGAAGATAAATAACAATGCACAAAGGGGTTGGAATATGAACAAAAGATGAAGAGAGGAAGAAACTTACAGGTCAGAAAAAGGGAGCAAAGTGAAGAAGTCATATGAAGCAGAGTCAGAAACACAGGAGTTGTGAGGGAGGAAGAATGGTATGAAGAATGCGAACGAGCCAAAATTCAATGCGTACGATTTTTAAAAACGCATTAAATGAACGTCAAATTACGAAGGGGTGGGAAGCAAAGATGACCCCAAATTGCGACTGATCTAACGCATCAATACCAAAAGACGCTCGTGTGTCGCATTTTCGACTTCCAAGATTTGTCGAAATATTTAACCGACCACGCTGAATAACAGATGTTAATCGGATGTTCGGAGGGCAATTGTGGTAGCCGAATATATGAAATATCGTCCTTGGGCTGGCATAGTGTGAGTCGGCAAAACACGCCGAATCCATGGTCATAGATAAGTTGGCCATATTAAGTCTAGTGGCCCAAAGTCGAATAAAACCAGGCTTAAAGGGCTGTTTGAACCTATTATACCACGGGCTATATGGGGGGTCCATGAACGGGGTCAAAGCCCATGAGAAAACAGTGGGCCCTTGGAAGGTCACTAGGGAAACACTATAAAAGAAAGGAGAAGAGGACAGAGGAAGGGGATTCTATTCTTGGACAATAGAGTATTCCTAAACCTATTACACCACAGTAATGAATATTAAATCATGGATTAGTAGAGGCCAATCTTTGTGGGTAATTTTACAGTTCTCATATGATAAAAATATGCCAAATAATATATTCATAACTCAAATTTTTTGTTTTAATGTGTGCCTTTTATAAATTGCATTAAATAGATTAGAACTTTGATGAATTACTTCAACACAAGCAAGGTCCTCATCAATACTCAATCACATTTTAATGAACACATAAGAACAATATATGTGAATATTCTAGGCACATAATTTCATGTATTTGGAAGAGAAAAGAAAGGATAGAGTGGTGTGTGGCTTACTTGTTTGCTAGGTTGCTAAGATTGGACAAAGCTTTCTTTCGTTTCTTCCTTCCTCCTCCAAGCTCACACCTTGCCCTCCTTTCTCTCCCTCTAGCTGAATGTATGTGTGTTTGTAAGTGTCTGAGCGTGCAAAAGTGTTAAGGAGGTGGTTCTATTTACAGAAAAATTGTGGTAAAAAGTCTAAAGTGTCCTTTGGTTGGAATGAAATTGAATGAAGTTGTATTTGGTTGGAATGTAATGAAATGAAGTGTATTTAGGAAGGTTAAGTGTGGTTTAATTAAGCTTAATCCTTACTTGGTTGGTTTGGAACTAGATTGAAAGCTTAGTACAAGACAAACATCCATGATTTTGGGGTCCAAGTCAAAAGTCTTACATGAATTCATGAATCTTGATTGAAAAAGTACTCTACAAATCTTCAAAAAGGGGGGGGGGGGGGGGGAGGGCATGTACTAGGGTTTTCAAGGTTTTTTTTTAAAAATATTTTTTGATGATTATATTCATATAAATATGTAGATATTTGTAGAAAATGATTATTATGTTGAGGTGTACTTTTATATAGAAAGTAATGACTTTGAAACAAATGTGCAATAGTAATTAAGTGTGACGGCGTGGACTAAATTTATGAATTGAAATACCTATTTCAAGTATAAAATTACTTATAATAGTGATAGGAAAACTAATTCGGTTTGCATTACTTCACTTTGAATTAAAAGGTGAGTAACCGAACGAAAATAATGAAAATCGAAAACTAGGATTTAGAGTAATTAATCTATAATTAGAGAGTTAAATAATTAATATTAGAGTTTTAGAAATGATCACTAAACTACCGAGATTGATTAGGGGTTGTATGGGTTTGTCCGCGATGCGTTTTTGATTTTAGGGTTAAATTTGCAAATAAACAAGGAACTAAGACCTTTTATTATAATAATTAAAAAGTGAGGGTTTAAATAAGGTTTACAAAAGTTAGGGGCCTCATAGTATGCGTGCCATCCATGCTTGGCCAATTGTGGGGTCCCATGCCCTTGGCTTGCTTGTGGCTCAAGTAAACCCGAATTGCTTTTCGATCATTATTTTCAATAAAACCGGCTACTAATTTTGGAAAATGTCTTTGATCATAACAAAAGTAATCTATAGTGACGAAAAGTAGTGAAGAAAAAAATTTCATCACTAAATAAGAATAATCCGTGCCGAATTATAAAATTTTGTCACATATATTTAAAAAATAAAAATAATAGATGACGAAATTTATTTTCGTCAATAAATACTTCTTTCGAGGTGAGGAAAAATTAATTTTCTTCACTGAAGGTTTTCCCGCTAATTTTTTTGGTAGCGCCAAAATTTTGAGACTTTTGGTGAGAAAAGAAATTGTCACCAATTATAAAATTATTAGTGAGGAATACATTTTTGTCACCAATAATTCTACATATTTTATTTTTGAGAAACTTGATTTTAAGTATTTTAAGACCATTTGGTGAGAAATACATTTCGTCACTAATAATTTTTAATATTTTTAGACTTTTTAGTGAGGAAATTATTTTGTCACTAATTTTGGAGGGAAAATTTTGACATATTGGCCGGTAATGAAAAAAAATAGACTATTAATTCCCTTTCCCCCTTTTTCCTCTCATCCATCTCTCGCAAAACACAGCGCTCCTTCTCCTCCTTCAACTCATTTTCCTTCTTCAACCCCGCCACCGACGTCACCCGTTCTCCTCCTTCAGAGTTGCTATCGATGTTACCCCCGTTCTCCTCTGAGCAATCGTCAGCGCCGCTCATGTCGCTTCGAGTAGTATTCGATTATTTCTCTATTTTTCTATTTTTAGGTATGGGTCCTCTCTCTCTCTCTCTCTCTCTCACACACACACACACACACACACACACACACACACACTCAATTTCTCTATTTTTTTATTTTTGTTGCTAATGTCCCTTGCTTATTGAACATCTGCACTCATTAATTTTCATCAGAATTACAAACTTTGAACGTATTAAAAAAAAGTAAATACACACTTCATCATAGGTAATATTTGAAACAATAATGAAAGAACCTCATTGGAACCCTACCCTTTAAATTCAATTGAATTGTGCATTCAAATTGGTTTATAACTTTGGTAATTTTTGTCGATAGTCATTTATCCAAAATCCTACGAGATTTACAGTGATTACTTATGAATAATGAATTCCATGTTTTAATTTGAAGGTTCATACCTTGAGTAGTGGTCAATGTGACTATTTCTGCTATTCATTGAGTAGTGGTAAATGAATTCCATGTACTGTAATTTTTGTTGATAGTCATGTTTTAATTTAAGATTTAATTGGTTTGTAGGTTCTGTAATTTTTGTTGATAGTCATTCTTTTTGTCCATAAATACAAATTTCCAAGGGTCAAGTCTAGGATTCTATTACCAAGTATATTAGAATTCTCTGCAATAATTATCTTTACACTAATCTTTCAATGGTAGTTTAAGTAAAATGGCTCCAAAATTCAATTATCCTTGCAATTATCTCATCATGAAAAAATAGATTGATTATAATTTTTTTGGTTTACTTGAAGATGTTAAAATGCTATTAACCTATTTAACCAAAGAAGAATTTAACAGAGACATTGAGCTCATAATGTTCTTCATTATGCCGAATTGTATTTCTCTTATCAACTGTTTGATGGTGCTAGGGGTATTAAAATACAAAATGCTCTGTTAAATGTTAACATTTCTTCTATGAAGCACCTTTTCTACCCCAAAAAAAAAAAAATTTTTTTTTACTAAGTTCATGAGACTAGGTGTAAAGTTGGCCCATGTTCTTGCTAGGGCTGCTCTACGTAGAGGTATAAAAAAACACAAATTAGATTCAAAGCATTATAGCAGACTATTTTTTTTTGAAGGCTACGATACACTTAATCAAGATAACTAACAAAGCAATAAGACATAAATCAACAAACAAGCCTCTCCTTCGTGGATCCTCAGCTAAACTTTTGAAATTTTTCTTCAAGAAACTATCAATTTTCTCTTTCACCAATTTCTCAAGATTGAAATAGAATTCATGTGGATGGCCTTTCTGCTCTATACCCAAAATCCCAGATATAAGATTGATTAACTCTTCCAAAAATGTTTTGTCATCATCACATGAATTGTACTTAAACCCATATCCAGTTAGCTTCACAACTTCACTCATCAATTTCATGAACTCCTTCATGTAGCCAAAAAGCTTCTGCAACTTCTCCACCAGAGAACTCAATAAATTCTTCAATGTACCAAAATTCAGCTTCACACCGAAGAGCAAAACAAGCCCAAAATTGAAAACATGAAAGCTTTAGCTTTTGCAATGGTTGAGTCAATCTTGGTCTTGCATTTGACAATGGCTTCTTTGAACTTTTCGGCAAAGTTGTCACCCTAGGGGGTCATGCCACAATGGAATATTCAATGCCTGCTGATAAACTTACAGGTGATCAGGTCATAGTGGAAAATTCAATTTTTTTAATTATGCTTCATGGGGAAACTTACTGCATAACAGAGAGTAGTTTATTTGCTTGCATTACATGTCTACTGCTTTTATATTGTGTTCAAAATTTTGATGATTAATTAATGGTGTAGAAGTCAAAACAGTATTTCTTATCCTTAGATATGAACATTGAATGAAGGAATCTTTTTTGGGAGGGAATTTAGGCACCCATATGCTCCTGGTTCGTTTTTCTCCTGCACCTTGCCTTTATTGATGCTTTTGTCACTTTGATCACTTCCATCAGGTCATAGTGGAAAATTCAATTTTTTTAATTATGCTTCATGGGGCAACTTACTGCATAACAGAGAGTAGTTTATTTGCTTGCATTACATGTCTACTGCTTTTATATTGTGTTCAAAATTTTGATGATTAATTAATGGTGTAGAAGTCAAAACAGTATTTCTTATCCTTAGATATGAACATTGAATGAAGGAATCTTTTTTGGGAGGGAATTTAGGCACCCATATGCTCCTGGTTCGTTTTTCTCCTGCACCTTGCCTTTATTGATGCTTTTGTCACTTTGATCACTTCCATTAGTTTAATAAAATTTATTTTAAAAAAAAATTGCTTCTTGCTGTGATTATAGTACTGTGCAACTACTTTTGTTATAATAACTCTAGTAGGTTGCTTGGTTACAGTTGAACCTTGATATAGTAATAACTCTAGTAGGTTGCTTGGTTACAGTTGAACCTTGATATTTACTCTTGTAGATGTGATATTATTTACACACATATTGTTTGCATGTCACAATAATAGTACATAGCTGATTTGCTTGTATCTCAGCTGAAAATTATGCATCTAATATAAATAAGGAGAGCTATTGTAGTCCACGATAGTCAACCTGAAAACCCAAACAATAATTAGTTAGGGTATCCTAGAAGGCATCATAAAAATATAGGCAATGATCATTGCTTGCACCTTTTAGTTGGTAGCATTCCCCTCCCCCCCCATCTCTGGGATTATATATATATATAACAAAATATGATGCTTTAATAACTCAACTACAGCTCTTGCCGTGAGGGATTAATTGTTTACAATGATTTTTTTCAATACAATTTAAGTAGTCTATTGTTAATTGTTAGTAATTACTTTTGTTCCTAACATAAAGTTTGGTTGTAGCGATGGATCAGTACACATCATTGGTACAATGATTTCATTAATAACATCTTAATTGTTCTCAGTTTAGCTATCTTAAAATAGTTCAGAACTTGAAGGTGATTTGTTGCCTTTAGAACTTGTGTTAAGAACTTTCTATTTTTAGATTGCTAGAGGGAGATGAGTTTTGAATTTTACTTCCCTACGAAGGGGAGAAAGATGAGAGGGATGAAAGGTGCTTGTCCACTAGGTGTTGGGGTTGGGTTTGGCCAGGCACAGTGGTGGCCTGGTGGACTGTGTCTATGAGGTTGCTAAGTCACACAACCTGGATGTTTGGGGAAGTGGCTGTTGGGTTTTGTTTTAGAGGTGGCTAATAGCCATGGTGGCCCATGAGGCTATTGGTCAATGGTGACATGTGAGGTGTAGGAGGAAGTGAAAAGAAGAGTTTGCTACTGTAGAAAGGATGAGGGAGAGGGAATGAAGAAGAAAAGAATAGAAAAAGACAAATTTAAAAAAGGGCAAAAGTGTCATTATATATATTTCTTAGATTCACACACGCTCAATTTAGTTGTGTTGTACATGCACGGTTAACTTAACCAGAATTTACAACTTTTGCACTTCACTCCAAATTTCAAGAGAGTCATGTGTATATTTTTAAACATGAAGGAGATAAAGTGTTTTTGGACAAAACTATATAGGGGTAAAATGTAATTAACCCAAACTATTTAGAGGTCTAATCATGTTTTTATTTCAATATCTATTCATGTGTGTTTGTTTTTTGTTTTTTGTTTTTATGTTTGCTTGCATGTGTGTGTTTTGACCTTTTTACCTCTTTGAGGTTAAAAACAAAACAGGAAAATATTTACATTTAAATGAAAATGGTAACTCTTGTAAAAATCATGGGTTGATTAGTTTGTGTCAAACACGTCACGTGATTCTCTTTGGTTCTTGTTGGCATTAGTGCTAGTAATACACGGTATTCCTACAATCTTTTGGCATCTTCTGTTATCCGTGTTGTTTATCATCAAGGATCACCCAAACTCTTTGAAGTTCTGGATTGTTATATGCATTTCTACTAAATTGGTTTATAAAATAAAATTATTTATATATGAGTTTAGATGTAATTGACAATATGTTAATGTTTTCCTTATTTACTTTCTTTGCAAATTGATTTTTGATGACATTTGGAAGCATACTTGCAAATCAAGATCAAGTGTTGAATTTTTTTTAAAATTTTTTTTTTAACTGATACTTAGTTCTAGTTGCAAATTAAGATCGAGTGTTGATTTAGAAGGAAAGTTGATTGAGATTTGCCAAAATAACATGTGACCATTGGAGCACCACTATAATAATTTGGCAATTTACTACTATTCATTGCCAAATTATAGCAATGGCAATGCTATTATAGTAAATACCATTGGAGATGCTCTTAATTCATTTTGGGATTTGCTATAATGGCTTTTTTTGTTATACTTAATGGATTATTATTAAATTTGTTTGATGGATATATTTTGATTTATAATATAAATTGTTTGGTGAATTATTTTTGTGGAGTGGTGTATAATAGCTAGTGGATTTCTTAGTACATTTAAAAGGCTATTTGGATATGAGCAGAGGGATATTTGTGAAATAATAATTTAAATTAAAATATAAAATATGAAACAGGTTTAGTGACGAATTTTTTCGTCATATGTACTTGTTATTATGACAAAGTGATTATTCATCGCTAATAAATATTTTTTGTGACAAAATTTATTGCAGGTTATATATGAAAGTTTTCATTGATTATGTTGTTTGGTAACTAAAAATTTCGTCACGTATACATATTTCTGCCACGAAATATATTTCATTACCCATGTCTAACTTTTGGAGACAAAAAATTTCGTCAACTTTACATCTTACAGTGACGAAATTATTTCTTCATTAATGATTAACATGTGTGATAAATTTATTCGTCAACTAAAATTATAAATACAGTACTGAATAACTATTTGGTGACAAAAATGAGAATTTTTGGCGACAAAATGTTGTTTTATTGGTAACAAAAATTTTCGTCACTAAAGTAATTTCATTAGTGACGAAATTATTTTTCCTCACAGAATAACATTCAATGACAAAATCGGTGAGGAAAATATTTCCTCACAAATATCTATAGTGATGAAATTAGCTTTTTGGAGACAAAAAAAACTTGTCATTCAAGACCCAATTTGTTTTAGTGATAGCACAACTGGTCTTCCTGCTCTCTCTCCGAGTCAGAAAGTTTGTTTTTGGCTAAAACGGGTCCAAGGATAAAATGGTTATTTTTGTAAAAAGTCAATTTTTGACCAAAACAGGTTCATATAGCAACTCCAAACAATCTCAAACATTCTAAAGATAAAATAATTATCGTTTCGTCATCGAGAGACTTGCAAACACCCAAAGTCTTAGGGTCAGTCAAAATAGGGTGTCTACATGCTTATTCTCAAAATGGAACTCATTTTCAATTTAAAGGAGATAGACATGATTCTTTGTCCCCAACACTTCGGAAGTCAAAATCACATAATCATCTAGTTGGATGGTTAACAATCTTGGTTTTGGAAGATGAAGATCGGAGAATCTAGGACTACCTCGTGTGACAAGTGAATACCCTCACATTTTTTTTTCTAAGGAATTGCTAGGGTTGCCTCAAAAGTGAGAAATAGAGTTTACTATCAAGTTACAACTTGACGCATTGCCTATTTCGATGGCACCTCATCGTATGGTCCTAGTCGAATTGAGGGAATTGAAGAAACATTTATAAGAACTATTGGATAAGAAGTTTATTATACCTACTACGTCTCTATAGGGAGACTAGCCTTGTTCACTAAGAAGAAAGATGGAGCATTTAGATTATGTATCGACTACCGTTAACTCATTCGAGTTACTATTAAGAACTGACATCCACTACGTAGGATTGATGACTTGTCCGATCAATTAAAAAGAGATAAGTGTTTCTCCTAGAAAGACCTTAGGTTTGGGTATCACCACTTGTGCATCGGAAAGATAATACTCTAAAAATGGGTTTTTGAACCCATTATAGCCATTATGAGTTTGTAGCGATTCCATTTGGATGAATAATGTGCTAGGCGTGTTGATGAGTTTAACAGACCAGAGATTTGTGCCTTACTTGGACCAATTTGTGGTAGTATTCATCGTGACATTTTGGTGTACGAAAAAAAAAAATAATAAAAAAATAAAAAAAATAATCTGAGAGGGATCATGAGTAACAATTGAGATTAGTGCTTCAAATTTTGAGGAGAAACCAGTTGTACTCTAAAGCTAGTTGTGGGATTTCCAGGACAGGGTATTTGAGCATGCCCGATAGTTCGAACCCTTGGGGTCTTGTTTTACGAGTGCAATGTGAAATAGAATGAGAATCCAAATTTGGCAAATCCATAGAAAATTTACTAATCACAAGAAATGTAAAATTGGACTACATCACTAAACTTAAAGTCGCCACCCAATCTTTTAGAAAAATTAGGAAACCCATGACTCGTGGCAAAGGCCATTGTTCATCACAATCAAAGTGTCTTGGCTTGGGAACTTAGGTATGAGGGGAGAATGTCATGAATTGAGCACCCCCGTACACCTGATTAAAGATTGACCTCTACTAATCAATGATATGAGATTCATTACCAATATATGCTCATGTTTTGATTATTAATGTTAAAATTACTATGCAAACCAAGCAAGTATAGACTAAAGCACTTACTTTGGAATGCTTTGATCTCATGCGTTTCAAAAGAGTTTGAAAATGTGCAACTCAAAGAAAAGATGTGTGATGACCCTGACATAAATATTATTTTTATATATTATTTCATTGAGTATATTTGCATGATTATGTGCTTAATTGATGCTTATTTGTTTGTTTGTGAATTATCTGTTAGAGTACAGACTTAGAATTCGAAATTGAAAGCTCAAATGGATTTAGAAACCGAAATTGACTAGTTCAAAGGGTTAAGTGGAAAATTTAAAACCATATGGTAAGTTCAATTAAAATTTGATTCAGATCAAAATAATTAGAATAAATTACTTTAGACTTAATTAGGATTAATTAGAATTAAGTTTTATTAATTAGCTTAACCTAATCCTTTTATGTATATATGAGCCTTGTACACTTGAATTCATTTTTCATCATCTTCAATATAGAGGCTGAGATTGTAGATATATATATATATATATATAAATCAATTTCTAGAGAGAGAGTGGAGATATTGTAGAGAATTGAAGGGAATTTTAGGAGATTAAGCTAGCAACCATCAAAATTCAAGCTCTAGGTATGGAGTTCACCTATAATTCTTGAAGAAAATTCATGTACAAATTGAATTCACCAAGTTGTAGGACCATTTGCATGAATTTGTAAAGGTTAAGCCAGAACTACCATGAATTTAGAGAATATGGGTTGAAATTAGAGAATATGGATTGTATAAGTTTACTAGGCATTCCAAACTCATCGTGTTTCATGCTAGGTGTTGAAGAGTTTTACCCGGACGATGGTCCTGCAGAAACTTTCGAGGACGCATGGCTATTTAGAAGAAATTAGAACTTATTTTGTTCAAGTCCATCTTGTAATCATATTTTTGGAATGTAATATTGATGGAACTACTTATTTTGTATTTAAGACATAACTTTGTAATTATTACTTTGCTTATATATATATATATATATCATTTGTGTAAACCTATCCTTTTTTGTTTTTTGTCAATTTATGTTGTCCTTGTGTTAATATCTCAATAAGATATGTGAAAAAGGTAGATTTGCTATCTAATGAGATTAGACTTTGAAGGGAGGCTATATTGATTCCTCTAATCTTTCCTAGAATCTTACTTAGTTATTAACTAAAGAACTCATTAGTGACGTTACCTAGACTTCATTTCTTAGGGTAGAATTTGGGGTGTTACATAAAAACCTAACAAATATGAAAAATAATATATTCTAGATATATTTTAGCAGTCCCCCTCAAACTCAAGTACATAAACTAACTTGTGTTTGGAAGAACAACACAAAAATAAAAATAATTAAGAGTTTGTTGTGTACAACAAACAAAAGAGCCTACTAGGGGCAATTGGGAAGAGTCTACTGTGTGCGGCAAATGATTGAGAAAAGTCTGTTGTGTGTGGCAAATGAAAGAGCCTACTAGAGGCGATTGAGAAGAGTCTACTATGTACGACAAACGAATGAGCCTACTAGGAGCGATTTGAGAAGACTTTATTGTGTACGGAAAATGATTGAGAAGAGTCTTCTGTGTGCGGAAAACAAAAGAGCTTGCTAGGGGCAATTGCGAAGAGTCTGCCATGTGCAACAAAAGAAAGAGCTTGCTAAGGGCAATTGAGAAAGTCTGCTGTGTGCGGCAAATGATAAAGGCCTTCTAGAGGTGATGTTGAACGGTGTGTTCACCGTAAGAGGGCCTTGAGTGGCAATTGAAGGTGTGCCGGAGGGAAGCTTAGATGGTATTGTGGTATTTCCTTCCTCAATCTCAAATATGTTGAAGATAGAAACCTATTTGAGTTGGAAACAAAGAGAACTGAAAGAGAGTGGAAGGTAGGAGACAATACAAAGTAGGTTAGGGCAGGAATAAACCCATGTGATTGTAGAAAAGACTTTTTAAAAAAAAAACAGGCATCTAGTTTTATAGCCTATCCCAATAGTTTGTCCTGTCAACATGTCCAATAAGGCAAATAACTCACCATTAACCCTATCAATCCATGCTGGTTCGGACAATAATAGTTAATACAATGAGGCATACATTGAGGAAAAGAAATCAATGATGGATTGTCCTGGTGATTTGGCAAAGATGATGAAGGCTTCTAAGAAGTTGATATGGATTAGATATACCGGTGGTTTGATATCGATTCTTCAAAAAATCCCAGATTGCTTTGACTAGAGCAGGATTGTCATCCATTTGAAAATGACCAAATTGAAGATGAATTGAGGTGATGGAAGTATTGCAACACCAAGTGATATTCTGTTAATTTTTACTATCCCAATCTTCAAGACGCTCAGCAAATTTGGATTTTCAATACCTCCTTTAATTGGTTTGGTAAGGTCTCAGGTGACAACACGCCATATATTGAGCCCAAACAACATAATTGGCGCCATTAAAAAGCACAAAGATAGGGTGCAAAGAATCATTGCATTCCATACTGATAAGATAGAGAGAAAAATTAGTGTACAAAATAATTGATTTTGCAGAAAAAGAGGTTACCAATGAATTTAGAATGTTCAAAAACCCTTTGAATCAGTTTGAATAGGTCAAATCAGTGGCTAGAATGAATCTGGGGAGTAGGGCTGATGTCAGGTATGATAGCAGAAAGACGTCAGCATGCATGGACACAAAAGAGGTGCAACGCACTTTAGCACGAAATGGGTGCGACTCACGTTAGGAGAAGAGTCATGATAGAGACCCTCTCCAATCACCACCCCCACAACCCCCACACACATGTGGCGGGTGGTGATTGGAGGAGCAGAAAAAAAAAAGAAAAAAGAAAAAGAAAATGTAACCAATGAGAGAGAGGGGGTCAAAGGGGGTGGGGGGAAAAGGGGGCATGAAACATTTTTGTTTGAGAAAACTAGGAAAAACAATGCAAGCAAAGAACAAGATTGAAGATGAGAAATCGAAAAATTAAACCATGTGCTTTGATACCATGTTAATATAATTGTATAAAGAGTGAGAAAAGTGATAGAGAATAGAGAATAGAGAACAGAGAATAGATAATCTATGTATATTGAATAATGTTGAATATATTGTATTTTTTTTTTTTTTTGGGTACATCGAAAATGAAAGACAAAACAAAGAAGGAAAAAAAAATAAAAACACAAAGAAGGAAAGCAAATCTAGAATTAAGCCGTTCCAACCATGTCAACCACTAGCTGACTTCGGACTTCAGCAGGAGGTTCCTCCATGACCACAAGCTGATCCGTTTGAATATATTGTATTTAACTATTACATACAAGAGGTGGACTCTTTATATGACTTATATGAAGTGTTAATCAAGAAACGATTAGAATAAAGAAACCTATAGAAATATGGAAACCTAACAAATATGGAAAATAATATATTTTAAATATGATTTAACACAGACATTATAAAAATATATAAAAATGTATAAAAATGTGTATATAATACATATTTTTTAAGGGGTGTGTACAATAAAATTGCCATATTTATATATACATATTAGGAAAGAAACAACGCAACACTACCAAGTAAAATTACAAATCAGTTTATTTTTAAAAAATAATTATAGATTAATAAAAAAAATTATTAATATCAATCTTGGTTTCGACACTGTCACGTGACATAGTTATGGATTATCACGCGTATAGCAGTTGTCAAATCCTCATCAAACACTACATTAGTGTTTTATATTGTGCAAAACACATCAATAAATGAAATCTTATCGATATAGAAGTCTTAAATAACTTGAGATTGTTTGTGATATAACTTCTGCAACACTCAAACTACTTGCTAGGTACGACACTGGCTATTATAAATAGACCACACTCTTATGGATTGAGGTACGTTGTTCGATATTGACAATTTGTCCATTAAATATTTTTATAATATTGGAGTATTAACTTAGGCATCAAAGGACCCCCAACCGTTCAACAATTGGGGATGTTTCGTGGTGGCTTTGATCATCATCTTCGTTAGATTTCTTTATCAACAAGTATGTAATTTTTCTGTATTCGTATAATTAATTTTTCAATAATTATATATATATATATATATTTTAACATTATATTGGGTTGTAATTTTCCCCAGTACCAAAAGACATGACCCACGGGATACATTAACTTTGACCTCGTTTGGGGAGTAACTATTTTAGCCAAAAAGTTAAATAATCACTATAAGTTGTCACATCACTCTCTTTATTTTCTACATATCTTTTCTTAAAAAGTCAAAAAATTATTAAAATAGATTATTCCCAAATGAGACTTTTGTATTGAGAAAAGCATAAAAGGTTGACTTGTCAACCATTTGCTCGCAAGGGCGAAAATGTAAAAAGCTATTTTTGTTAGAGCATCTCTTGGAGATGTTAATTTTATATGTGTTTAAATGTGTTATGTGATAAAAAGTGATAAAAATAAGATCTAAAACTATGTCTTAAAAATTTATTAATTTAGAGAGTGAATGATGATACAATAAATGTGTTAAAGTATATGTTAAAAATATATAAATATATATAAATAATAGATAAAATAAATAAATAATACAAAAAAAGTGCATTGGGCTCCACCTCACTGCATTATCAGTCTGATGTGCGTGTCCCTTCTCTCTCTCTCTCTCTCATTTGCAATTGTTAACAATTTTTAGTTGTATTGAAAAAATAAAAAAAATAAAAAGTCACTATAACTTATATTACTCGTTTTATTTTATTTTATTTTTATATATTTTCTTGTAAAAATAAAAAAGGTTATAGCTTTTGACACAAAAAATTGGCCTTAACACTACTCTTTAACAGTTCCACTGTGCAACAAAATATGAGGGAAACCAGCTAAATATTTAACTTCTGACACAGTGGGGATGTTCTTAGGGGTGAATGATGGATGATTTTGACAGGGGAGGTCATTGCAATTTTAAAACTTCAAGAGAGGTTTCTGTCATTGTGTTAAATCTCAAAGAAAATTAGTATAATCTATTTTAAAATATATTAAAAATTATAAAAGTTTATTTTAAAATTTATGTCAGAAGGGGGATGTGTAGTTTAAATTAAAAGTTAATAGAAGAAGAAAATTACAAATTAGAGATACGTTTTAAAAATAATTACATATTCATAATAAAATTTATAAATTTAATTATTAAAATTTATAAATTTTACCATTGATTTATAATTTTTTTTCAAACTTATAATGATTTACTATTTCCCTTAATAAAATATAAGAAAATGACCTATTTTTGTATTGAATGTTGACCATTAATTTATTTTGGATCTTGCATCATCTAGAATAGTAAAACAGTAACAGTGACAGTGCTGTGAGCCCGCAGGGGCATTATTCTTGTAAGAGAAGGGTATCATCACCATTCCACTACCTATTATGTTTGATTTTGTCCACACATTCAAAAGAAGTGTGTGACACATTTTCTAATTATATGTAAAATAGTGAAATTTACTTTTTAAATAGAGATTACATTTTCCAGCAAGACTTTTTTTCATTAAGTCAGGAATTCATACTCATTTATTTAGTATTGCTTTGAAAATAATTTATAGACTGATTTTTTTATTTATTATAAAAATAAATATAAAAAAATAATATAATTTAAATAAATTAATAAAATAATAAATAATTCGTAAATTATGTTCTAAATAAGGTGTCTATTTTGACACCTTAATTAAAAATTAACCTTTTAATTTTTTAACTTTTTAAAACCAAATCACACTGCAAACTGCTGATCCTTACCAACTATCTCTCTCTCTCAAGAAAGAAAGAAAGAAAAAACCAAAAAACCATGCCGAACTCCATTAAAGGTGTTCATATCCTGATATTTCCATACCCAGCTCAAGGCCACATGTTACCCATGCTGGACCTGACCCACCAACTAGCCCTCCGTGGCATCACCATAACCATTCTGGTGACACCAAAGAACCTCCCAATCCTGAACCCTCTCCTCTCAACCCCCCACCCGTCTTCAATCCAGACCCTGGAACTTCCCTTCCCACCCCACCCGTCTCTCCCCTCTGGCGTCGAGAACATCAAGGACATCGGCAACGCAGGAAACTTACCCATGATCAACGCCCTCGGCAAGCTTCACGATCCAATAATCGACTGGTTCAAGTCCCACCCATCACCCCCTGTGGCTATCCTCTCTGATTTCTTCCTTGGCTGGACCCTCCACCTTGCCCACCAACTTGGTATCCCCAGGATCGTTTTTCACTCAATTGCCTCTTTTTTAATCTGTGTCACTAATTTCCTTTGGCAAAATATTAACACTGTCCGCTCTTTACCCGTCGTTCATTTTCCCGATCTACCAAGATCGCCGAGTTTCGCTGCCGATCATCTTCCTTCTATATACCGGGCATATAGGGAATCGGATCCTGATGGGGAGTTTCTTAAGGATAGCATGCTCGCTAATATAACCAGTTGGGGCTGTGTTTTTAATTCTCTTGACGCCTTGGAAGGTGAGTATTTGGATCACTTGAAGAGCAAAATGGGACATCAACGGGTGTGGGTAGTTGGGCCTCTTAGTTTGTTTGCCGGGGCTGAAACCATGGGTCGGATCAACCCGGATAAGGATTCAGGAGACAAGGTGTTGGCATGGCTCGATGAGTGCCCCGATGGGTCAGTTTTGTATGTTTGCTTCGGGAGTCAGAAGTTGCTGAAGAGGGACCAAATGGAAGCCTTGGCTGCTGGGCTTGAGCATAGCAAGATCCGATTCGTTTGGGTGGTCAAGTCAGTTACAGCCCAACAAGTAGAGGACGGGTACGGGTTTGTACCCGATGGATTTGAGGATCGGGTGTTGGGTAGGGGTATGGTGATAAAGGGGTGGGCTCCACAGACGTCGATACTGAATCACCGAGCGGTGAGTGGGTTTTTGAGTCACTGCGGGTGGAACTCGGTGTTGGAGGGAATTATGGCTGGGGTGATGATATTGGCGTGGCCCATGGAAGCAGACCAATTTGTGAACGCAAGGCTGTTGGTGGAGGACGTAGGAGCTGGGGTCCGTGTGTGCGAGGGTGCCGATGCGGTCCCTGACTCAACTGAGTTGGCTCAGACCATTGCTAATTCAATGAGTGGAGACACAAGTGTCCAGAAGGTGAGAGCAAAGGAACTGAAAGACAAGGCAGTGGAAGCAGTTAAGGAGAGTGGGAGCTCTTGGAGAGACTTGGAGGGTCTAGTCAACGAGTTGGTCCAACTTTAAGGTTATTTAGAATGATCTAAATAAGTGTAATTTTTTATTTTTTACGAAAAAATGTGAAATATGAATTAAGTTTGAAGTAATATGATAGAGAGATGATGTTATTTAAAAGAGATAATGTGATTTCAATAAGATAGTAACTTTTTAATTTTTTTAATTTTTTGTATGGGCCGTGATTGAGCCCCCGAAAAGGGGGCCCCCGAAACCCCCGTTTTGCCACTTTAAGTAAAAAAAAAAAAAAAAAAAAAAAGAAAACAAAAAGAAGAAAAAGAAAACAGTTTCCAGAAATGGAAATTAGGGGGATTAGGGGGAAGAAAATTAGGGGGACAAATCATTTCCCTTTTTGTATTACGTCAAACTAAGCCTGAGTGCCAAACCACAAAAGCAAAAATGTATCTGTAGTACAAGGGGTTTTTTTTTTTTTTTTTTTTGAAAGAGTTGGAATGAACCCACCTAGTTGTGTTGTTTGTTACCTTCATAATTTTGTTAACTTTTGTATTGACTTTTATACTTGACATATATTTGGTAGCATTATCAACTTTAGATTTTTTTTTTTTTTAAATATGAAATTATGAATTTGTTTTTGGTATTAATATGTGACTAATTGTAGGTACACTAACAATATTTTTAGTAAAAATATAAGAGATTAAATATGATTAATTGTTTAAAAAATAATATTATTTAAACATTCAATGATATTTGAATATATATGTTTTTAGTAAGATTATGTGATAATTTGATTGAGCACTTAAAATTGAATGTATTAAGTGATATTCAATTAAATCTATTTAATAACCATAATTAATATCACTTAAAAATTTATGGTTGCGTTTAGTAGAGTTTTGTAAATATGATTTGAGAGTATGAGTTGTATTTTGAGTTTGTGAGTTGTGAAATTATGATTTGAGTGTAGAAAATTTGTTTGGTTATGATTTTTGAATAGTGAATTGAATTGAGTGTGGATTTGAGTTTTGAAAGTTTGATTTGACATGTGAAGTAAGAAAATTTGTTTGGTTATGAGTTTTGGAAAGAACTTTCAAAACTTAATTCAAATTATTATAACTCAATAAAACACACTATTTTCACACCATTAAAAATTCTGATCAACAATCATAACCAAACTTTTTTAAAATTCAATTAAAAAAATTTATTATTAACAGAAAATAACATTAATCAATTTTTTAATTGAAAATACTATAAAGAAAATAAATTTTTTTCAAAATAAATATTTAAATAATTTAAATAATCTAAAAAATTAAAATAAATATTCAAAAAATTTAAATAATTTAAATATTCAAAAAATTTAAATAATTAAAAATGTTAATATTTTAAATTTAAAAACAACTCTACACTCAAATCGTAACCAAACACATAAAACAAAACTCAATTAAGAAATTATTTTTAAAACTTATAACGAAACACATAATTCGAAACTCTATACTACTTTCACAACTCTACACTCAAATCATAACCAAATACATAACAAAAAAAATTAAAATATTTAAAAACATTTGTATAAAATAGAGTTTGAATTTATTTTTATAAAATATTTTAAAATTAAAAAAATTAAAACCGTAATATTTTGGAATTAAAATATTTAAAAATATTCAAAAAATTTAAAATTAAAAAAATCGTAACATATTTAAATATTAAAATATTTAAAATATTTAAAAAATTAAAATATTGATTTGAATTGAGTTTTGAAAAGAATTTTGAATTATGTGTTTAGTTATGAGTTTTGAAAAGTAATGATTATGTTTTGAATTGAGTTTTGAGAAATGGGTGTAGAATTATGATTTGAAAACTCAAAACAAACAATACACTCAAATCAATGAGTGAAATTATAATTTGAATTGCTTACCAAATGGAGCCTAAGTGTTTCTTCAAATGTAAAGTCAAAATTTAAGAAAATTTTAAGTCACGTAAAACTTGTTTAATTCTAATTGAATTTATAAAAATTAAATATAAGTATTGATATTTACTATTATACACTCATTACCGCAACCAATACTATCAACCTTCATCACCATTGTCATGGTTATCATAAGCGTAACCATCATTTTACTACCACTATCATCGTTAATCCTACTACCACTACCATCAACGCTACCATGTCGCCGCTGCTACCATGTCACCGTCATCATCACCAATGCTTCCACAACTATTATCACTACCACTATCATCGTTAATCCTACTACCACAACCATCAACGCTACCATGTCGCCACTGCCACCATGTCACCGTCATCATCACCAATGCTTCCACAACTATTATCACCATCACCATCACCACCACCACTATTAACACCGTGATAATATAAAAATTAAAATGCATAATTTGAAAATAATAAATTTTAAATTTCATTTTATACATATCAAAGAACTTGTTTTAATTCAGCACTTAAATTTTTATGAAATAGTTTTTCAATTTAAAAAATTCAACATTCAATTTTTAATACTTAATTTTTAATTTTTTTAACTTTATCAAATAGTACCATAGCATTGCTTTTAATATATTAGTTTATAAATACTATATTTAATGTGATTTTTTTTTTTTCGGTCTTTAAATATAAAGATTGTGTTCGTTTGGGATGTGGGTTGGCTTTTTTTCCATTTACACTTTATAATTATTTTAATCAAGGGCTAAAAAGTCTCGTTTGGAATGAATTTTTTAAATTTTGGGCAAATTACAAAATAACCTTAGGGTTTCGCGTGTTTTTCAATTTAAACCCCAAGGTTTCGATTTTGACAAATTAAACAATGGAGTTTCTTCCGTGTTTCAATGTGAACCCTTCGTCCATATCCGTTTAATTGAACTAATAGAATCTGGACAAAATTATCATATTCAAACATACATGTTCAAGCACTTATATCTCCCTCGTTGTAACTCCATTTTGCCTCATTTTTGCATCATTGGATTCACCTCATTGCTTAGTTTTCATTCCACCCCTCATACACCTTGTTCTACTGCGTTTTGTGTGTCATTGGAACTCTGAAAGTTGGCCAAAATAAGATTTTTCTCTCTTTGAGCAAAATTTTCAGATTCAAATACACATGTTCAAGCACTTGTATCTCTTTCGTCGTAATTTCATTTTGCCTCATTTTTGCACTATTGGATTAACCTCATGACCTATTTTTAGTCCACTCCTTATATGCCTTGTTCCACCACTTTTTGCATGTTGTTAGAGCTTCAAAGGCTGTGTTTGGTTGTGCTTTTGAAATGTGATTTTACATGCTAGTTTCGGCTCCATGTTTGGTAAGATTTTTGGAATTAATTTTCCAAAACTCTGTCCATTCTGCGTGTTTCTTGTATTTTTTTTGGCCAGGGAAAGACCGTCCGGTCGTCCCTAGGGACTACCACCCGAACGTCCTTGGGGACATCCACCCGGATGTCCTCTGCTGTACAGATTTTTTTTTTTTTTGCAATTGATTTATATAATTGGGAAAAATATTTTCTGAAATTTTTTTAATTTTTAATGTGCTTTAAAATAATTTTGAGCTGTATATTTAGTTAGGAGTTGTAAATTTTTGTATCACATATCAAATATCATATCAACAATTCCCCACTCAAATCAAACCTCTTTTCCAAAACTATTTTCAAAATTCTTTACCAAACAAATTTTCTACACTCAAATCATAATTCTATAACACACAAACTCAAAATACAACTCATACTCTCAAATCACATTTACAAAACACAACCAAACGCAACCAAAAATTGGCCAAAAAAAAGATTTTTCTCTCTTCTTCTTCTTCTTTTTTTTTTTTGTTTTTTTGTTTTTCTTCGTCTATCTTATATCTCCATACTTGTGGAAAGAAAGTAGGAATGAAGAAGCATGGAGATAAAAGATAGAGGAGGGGGGAAAAGAAGAGAAAATTATTTTATTTTTGGCCAACTTTTGAAACTTTGGCGACATACAAAAAGAGGTGGAATAAGGCGCATGAGAGGGTGAAATGAAAATTAGGCCATGAGGTGAATCCATGGATGCAAAAATGAGGCGAAACGAACTTATGATGAGGGAAATACAAGTGCTTGAACATGTGGGTTTGAACATGAAAATTTTGTCAAAAGAGAGAAAAATCTTATTTTTGGCTAACTTTCGGAGCTCCGACAGTATGCAAAAAGATGTGGAACAGGGTTTATGAGGGGTGGAACGAAAACTAGGCCACGAGGTGAATCCAACAATGCAAAAATAAAGCAAAACGAAGTTATGATAAAGGAGATACAAGTACTTGAACATGTGTATTTGAATCTGAAAATTTTTCCTGAAGAGAGAAAAATCTTATTTTAGCCAAATTTCAGAGTTCCAATGTCACACAAAATGAGGTAGAACAAGGCGTATGAGAGATGGAATGAAAACTAGGCAATGAGGAGAATCCAACGACACAAAAATGAGGCGAAACAGAGTTACGACGGGGGAGATACAAGTGTTTGAACATGTGTGTTTGAATCTGAGAATTTTGCCCAGATTCCATTAGTTCAATCAAACAGATATGGACGGAGGGTTCACATTGAAACACGAAAGAAACTCCACGGTTTAATTTGTCAAAATTGAAATCTTGGGGTTTAAATTGGAAAACACATGAAACTCTGGTTTTTTTTTTTTTTTTTTTTTTTTTTTTTTTTGTGTAATTTGCCCTTGATTTTTTTGACTTTTGTTTGAAAAAAAATGAAATGATTATGGTTTGGATGTGATATTGTAATGTCCCAAAATAAATAACAATAATCCAACAAATAACATTTCTTACAAATGATCAATAATATCATATCTTCTATTCCATCCATAACTTTGATCAATACAAAAGATGACATATCCAATACACATTCATAAACCCTAGATTCTGAATCTGTAGCATATGGCACAGATATATGGAATAAAGTAAAAGTAAAACCAAACAATTATATGTCCTAGTGGCTACAACTTTCCAAGTCGATGTTTGGGTACAACAAAATGAGTTTAACTTATTACAGATAAAGCCCGAGACTTAAACAAAAATAATTACATCAATGAACAAAAATCAAGCCTTTAGCTCCAAGTCCACCCAAGTTACGCCCTTGGTGGAGACATATTATCGGTGCCTGAAAGTTGTTTTCCACATAAGGTGAGCCACAGCCCAGTAGAGATACTTTAATACAGTATATGAATCTTAACAAAATTATAAGTTGAATGCAGATGCATGTCATTTGTCAAACATTTCTCGTTTTCTGTCTCAAAACCATGTAATGCTAGATTATATATCAATTCATGAAAATAATCTTTTTATAATAGAAAACATGGCAGTGGATACAACACACTGGAAATCTCTAGGTACGTGCCTACTAATAGGCTATACAAGCACTACCAAAACCATTTTACCAGTACTAACTGGAAGGATCGACACCTAATTGCGCGGGTTTTCTGTACTTTCACCAAGGACACACATGCCAACATAACAACCACAACCACACCCTTAACTAGATTCACTAAGGTATTCACCCAATTTTCTCAAAATCAATACATTTACAATGTTTAATATGAATGATGATCAATACATAATGTATGAAAAATTAGTTTTAATTTAACCTAATCCACATGCAATGTGTACAACAATTAAGACTATCCTCTATCGGTAGCCCAAAACAGATATTTCTATACACAGATAGTTTCCAATCAAAAGACATAATTCCATCATTTTACAATGGGAGTAATATTACATATCCAACTCCACCATCATCATCAACATAATCCTCGTTCCAATCTCATGAAATCCAACATCAATTTTCCATTTCTTTTCACAAATCCAAATATTTGAAATTTAGGGCAAAATCCCATTTTCTTAAAAAATCAATTTCAAGAAAAGATATCCATCATTTTAACATATCTCACCCATAAACACATTCTCATAACCATTTTCAAGAATCCATTTGGAAAACCCCCTTTTTTGATTTCAAAAACCAAACCCTAGGTTTTCCCAAAATCCCCAAATCATTAACCCTTTTCAAAGAGCAAATAACTAAGCTAAAAATCGTATAAGAGAGTCAAAGAAATCCCTAGCTCAAAGTAGAAGACAAGAAGGGAAGTAGAACTTGACAGAGTTGGAAACAATAACTTTACTGATTAAAACAAATCCCTCAACATGCTCAACGCATCTCTCCAAAGGCCTAGGGTGAAGAGATCAAATGATTGAGAGTGTTTAGAGATATAAGTTAAGAATCTAGAGAGAGAGTGTGTGGATCTAGAGTTTTGAAATGTTTAGAGAGAGAATGAGATGAAAAAGTGACTTAAAATAACCCTCTCTTGAACTGATATATGCATAAACCACTCAAGCGACCAAAACACTACTCGAGCGAATAGACACAAAAAGTTGACAGCACTCGAGTGACTAAAACCACCGCTCGAGCACACAATGACCCCATCCCAATAGTTTTACAAACTGCAAAAGAATGCTGACTGCAAGAAGCATCACTTGAGCGCATATATCATATTCCTAGTAGTTTTATAGACTATAAAAGATCGCTTGAGCAAACAGGCAAAAATATGAGTAACAACTCATTGAAAAACTAACCTGCTAACCTGTTCTAAACGCGACCAAAACTCCCAATAACGAAACTCAACAAGCAATAAGATGAAAATGAAATGAACAACAGTTAAGTACACGGATTCTTGGATCCAAATTCAAGAAAATGGGTCGGGTTTAAACTAGAATTGTTATAATCACCCTCCCTAAGGAATTTCGTCCCCAAAATTTAAAATCAACTAACATTCATTGAAATAAAACTAATCATATATCATCCAGACTTGTAATAAGGATTCACCGAGTTGTTCAACATCAACTATTACTATTCAATTCTCCAAAACATATACAATGTTTACATATATCACAACATAATGAAATTTCCAACACAAGTCTCAAATATCAACAAATAGGTCCGGATACTTCTCACAGACTTCTACCTCACGCTCCCAAGTCGCCTCCTCAACTCTATGGTGTCGCCACAACACCTTAACTAATGGAATAGTCTTGTCTCGCAAGACTTGGTCCCAATAGTCTAAAACTCGTACCAGTCTCTCTTTATACGAGGCATCCTCATCTATTTCCAACTCGCTCCAATCTAACATGTGTGAAGGATCTGGCTCAAACTTCCAGAGCATACAAATATAGAACATGTCATGAACCCCGCAAAGTTGGGGTGACAAGGCCAAACGATAAGTTACCTCCCCGATCCATTCTAGAATCTCAAAAGGCCCAATAAATCTAGGAGACAACTTCTTGCTCTTCCCAAATCTCATTAAACGTTGTCTCAGTGATATCTTGAGGAACACTTGATGTCCTACCTCAAAAGATAAAGGTCTCTTTCTACAATCGACATAGCTTTTTTGGCGACTCTGCGCTGAAACCAATCTCTTACAAATAAGTGTAACTTTTTCTGTCGTTTTCCAAACTAATTCAGGACCTAACATAGGTGTGTCACCAACCTTGGGCCAATACATTAGAGATCTATACGGTCAACCATATAAGGCCTCACATGGTGTCACACAAATACTTGTTCGAAAGCTGTTATTTTAGGCAAACTCCACTAAAGGTAAGTGCCTCTCCTACAACCTCTTAAAATCAAGAACACAACCCTGAAGCATGTCCTCTAAGATCTGAATGGATCACTCGGATTGTCCATAAGTCTAAGAATGATAGGCAATGCTAACCAAGTTGTGAAACGAGGATGTCTATCTGAAACAATAGTCATAGGGACCCCATAAAGTTGAACGATGTCCCTAACATAAAGGTTGTCAAGGTAATCTACCAAGTCACTCTTGCACATAGGTACAAAATGTATTGATTTAGTTAACTGGTCGACTATCACCCATACGGCATCATTACTTCGTTGTGTTGTCAGAAGACCTACAACAAAATCCGTCGTGACATGCTCCCACCTCCACTCGGCTATAGGTAAGGATTGCAACAAACCCGCTGGTCGTTGGTTCTCAACCCTCACTTATCGACAAGTAAGGCATCTCGAAATAAACAATGCCACGTCTCTTTTCATCCCCCTCCACCAAAACTGGTGGCTAAGGTCGTGGTATATCTTTTAGCCTATCGGGTGTACTACAAGGTGAGAATGGTGGAATTCTCAGAGTATCTCCTCTCTACAAGATTCTGGCATGAAAACACAGTTCAAATACCTCACACTAGAGTTAGAGTACACGTTCAAGCCTTTCTCCGCCTTTCACTAGCTATCTTCCCTTAGATAGTCTCTACTTCATGATCACCTCACTGTGCTTCTATAACTCGGCCCATTAGGTTGCGCAACTATAGTGAACAGAACAGTTGACTGAACGACTTGCTAATATTCAAGTCGAACTCGCCAATAGCACCCAACATCTTTCATTCTTGGATGGCAATACTAGCTATGATGCTTACAGACTTCCTATTTAGGGCGTCGGCTACTACATTGGCCTTTCCCAGATGATAATGCAATTCAAAGTCATAATCCTCCATGAACTCCATCTATCTCCTCTGCTTGAAATTCAAATCTTTCTGTGAAAATAGATATTTCAAGCTCTTATGATAAAAAAACACCTCAAACCTCTCACTATATAAGTAATGCCTCCAGATCTTTAAGGCAAGAATCACTGCTGCTAGCTCTAAGTCGTGAGTAGGATAATTTCTCTCATGAGTTTTTAATTTCCACGAATTGTATGCTGCCAATTTCTCCTTTTGCATCAATACACAACCCAACCCTTCTCGAGATGCATGATAATAAAATGAATGGCCCAAACCCCTCTCCGGAATAATCAACACTGGACCAGCGGTGAGTCTAACCTTAAGCTCTTGGAACGACTTTTCACAAGTCTCACTCCATACAAACTTCACCCCCTTTCTTGTCAATTAAGTCAATGGTGAGGTCAATCTAAAGAAGTCTTTCACAAAACGTCGGTAATACTCGGCTAAACCCAAGAAACTCCAAATCTCAAAGGCATTCTTAGGTTGTTCCCAATCATACACTACCTCTATCTTAGAAGAGTCTACCGTTACCCTTCTCCAGATACCACATGGCCTCCGAACTTAACTTCTTTCAACTAGAACTTGCACTTCCTGAACTTAGCATATAAATGGTTGGCTCTAAGCAACTCAAGTATGACCCGTAAGTGTTTCTTGAGTTCCTCCTCAAAAAGTGAGTAGATCAAAATGTCGTCAACAAAGACAACCATGAAGCAGTCTAAGAACTCATATAAAATTCAATTCATCAAATCTATAAACGAAGCCAGTGCATTGGTTAGCCCAGAAGGTATCACTAAGAACTCACAGTGGCCATGCCGCATACGGAATGTTGTTTCTCTTGAATATCCTTCTCCTGTATACTCAATTGGTGATAACCCGATCTCAAGTCAATCTTAGAAAAGCAACAAGACCCTTCAACTGGTCAAACAAATCATCTCTACGAGGTAATGGGTACTTGTTCTTAACAGTTACCTGGTTTAGTTTTTGGTGATCTATACATAGACGCAAAATGCCATCCTTCTTCTTAGTAAAGAGAACCGGTGCTCCCCATGGCAATGTATTAGAGCGAATGAAGCCCTTGTCTAACAGTTCTTGGAGTTAAATCTTCAACTCATACAACTCGGCTGGTACAAATTTGTACGGTGCCATTGAAATCAGTGTCATGCCAGACACTAAGTCAATGGAGAACTCACTCTCTTGGTGGGGTGGCAAACAAGTAAGATCCTCATAAAAGACGTCTGGGTATTCACAAACTACCATTGGCAACTCAACTCGGACCACATCACTCTCGCTACCCAAGAAAGCTGGAAAAAGACAACTAAGCTCGCTGTAACCACACGAGCCATATACTGGTGACAAAACCCTATCAGCTCAGTCCCCTAGAAAATAAAAACAGTCACCGCTCAAGATGCACACCGTAACTCTTTGACGGTAACAATCTATAACAACACAATATGAGGATAACCAATCCATACCTAAAATGACATTGAAATTGGACATGTCTAGTAATAGAAAGGGAAAAAGAAATCGGTGATCGATAACCTTAATCTCAGAACCGCGACATCCCCGGTCCAAGTCAACCTTACCCCCAACCGATGACTTTACTCTGAGTGAAAATGCTAACTGAGCCACCTCTAACCCCAAAACTGATGGGAATGCAAACGAAATGAAGGAAACACCATTATCAATCAACATATTGGTAATAGAATTAAACAACAAGAAGTTACCTCTCAAAACAAAGGGTGCTGGCAACTAATCTGACGTGGTAACAGGATATACATGCCCTGTAGGTCTCTGCTCCACCTACTCACCCCTTGGAGCATAAGACTGGTAAGTTGATTGAGCCAAAGAGGCTCCTTGAGTGGTCCTCGAGGCCTGTACTGACTGGGTAAGCAGATGACTCTGTGTCTGTCTAGAACTAAATGCACCAGGTGTGCCACTTGCCTGAGGGCAAAATCTCCTCAAGTGTCCTAACTACCCACACTGATAACAAGTAGGTGGCTGCCCTTTCCCCTGACTCTGGCTTTGTAAACAAGTAGCAGACAGCGCAGACTGCTGCCCTCCTCCTCTTTGCGGGCAAACTGGAGACTTGTGGCCCAGTTGATCACACTTAAATCAAGTGATCCTATCTTGACTAGTCCTCCCTGAACCAGAACTCGGTACAGGAAAGGTGGATCTAAACTTTGCTACTTGGGACTGCTGTGGGGTGGAACCCATTTGTCTCTTATTGTCTTGAGTCTCTCTCTTAACGTCTTGACTCCTCTAGTCAGAGCCCTTCATCCTTTCCTCCTCTGTCTGAATCACGGTTTCCAAATGAACCGTCGCCTGCATGAGACGATCATAATCCTTAATCATAGATGCGATCACCTTGAAAAGAAGCCTGGTCCTCAGTTGCTTCTCGAACTCAACACAACGGCGTTCCTCTGTCGCCACAAGTTTTGGTGCAAATCTAAAAAGGTTAGTAAAAGCGACCTCAAAGTCTGCTACAGACGTGTTCATCTGCTTGAGCTTCAAGAACTGATCCCTCAACTTTATCCTAGCAAAGGGAGGCAAAAACTTGTCGTGGAAGGTGTTGACAAAGGTCTCCCAAGTCACTCTAATGCGTCCACGCGTATAGTTCCACCATTGGCCCGCATCTCCTTTCAACTGGAAGGATGTCAAGGTCACCCTCAAGATATCGTCCTTGATGCCAAGCATCTTGAACGTCTTTAGCATCTGCTCCAGCCACTCATCTACCTTTAGTGGCTCTTTCAGATCCCCCAAAAAGTCATCCGGATTCGACCAAAATAACTTCCTCTTCAGAAAAGACGGCTCTAACTCAGCAGCATGAGCCTGGACTTGATTCTCAGCCTTGAGGATGTCTATAGACTCCTGCAAAGCACCAGCCATTTCTAGGGCCAAAGCGCACATGGCTTGCTGACCTGCTGGCTCAACCATGTTGGCTTGACTAACTCCCTTCTCTTGCGTAGAAATATCATCCAATAACGGCACCTCCTACCGCCTAGACCAACCACACCTATCACCACCACGTCCCGACAACCTAATAAAGGTAACATAACAGATTAGCACATTCATAAATGTGCCAAAGCTAATTCACTCACATTCTAATACGGTGGACAACAAATAATTCACTCCACTTAAGCACTTAATCAAATAAAAACAAACGAATCTCCTTTCTAGATAGTGACCGTCCAGCGACATTGCCAGAGTTTCAGTTAAAAATAGCAGTGATCAAGTGTTCTTCTAACAGGTCTTCTAGAGACTCATAGATCCAATCAATATCTAAGAAATTAAATCCCATACCCATGTAGTCACATAAGTATGTTATCACATAGCATACTAGGTCTATTTTTACTATCATCAAACAAAAGAACCTATTGTGGTAAAAATCACATCCCATGATCCTAAAGTATTCTAACCCGGTAACTCTAATACCAAGTTGTAACACCTCAAAATAAATACCAATAATCCAACACATGACGTTTCTTACAATGATCAACAATGTCATGTCTTCTATTCCATCCATAACTTTGATCAATATAAAAGATGACATATGCAATACACATTCACAAACTCTAGATTCTAAATCTGTAGCATATGGCATAGATACATGAAATAAAGTGAAAGTAAAACCAAATAATTATATGCCGTAGTGGCTACAACATTCCAAGTCAATGTTTGGGTATATGGCATGGATACATGAAATAAAGTGAAAGTAAAACCAAATAATTATATGCCATAGTGGCTACAACATTCCAAGTCAATGTTTGGGTACAACAAAATGAGTTTAACTCAATACAGGTAAAGTTCGAGGCTTAGACAAAAATAATTACATTAATGAAGAAAAATGAAGCCTTTAGCTCCAAGTCCACCCAAGCTACATCTTTGGTGGAGACATGTCATCAGCACTTGAAAATTGTTTTCTACATATGGTGAGTCATAGCCCAGTAGAGATACTCTAACACATATGAATCTTAGCAAAATTATAAGGTGGATGCACATGCATTCCATTTGCCAAACATTCCTTGTTTTCCATATCAAAACTATGTTATGGCAGATTATGAATCAATTCATGAAAGTTATTCTTTTATAACAAAAAACAGGGCATTGGATACAACACACTGGGAATCTCTAGGTATGTGTTTGCACGCACTACCAAATCCATTTTACCAGTACTAACCGGAAGGATCGGCACATGACCGCACGAGTTTCTGGATTTTTACCAAGGACACACAGGCCAACATAATAACAACAACCACACCCCCTAACCAGATTCATCAAGGTATTCACCTATTTTTCTCAAAATCAATACATTTACAATGTTCAATATGAATGATGTTCAATGCACAATGTATGAGAAATTAGTTTCAATTCAACCTAATCCTCATGCAATGTCTACAACAATCAAAACTATCCTCCACCGATAGTCTAAAATAGATATTTCTATACACAGATAGTTTCCAATCAAAAGAAATAATTCCATCATTTTACAATGGGAGTGATATTACATATCCAACTATACCATCATGATTAACATAATCCTCATTCCAATCCCATGAAACTCAACATCAATTTTCCATTTCTTTTCACAAATCCAAATATCCGAAATTTAGGGTAAAATCCCATTTTCTTACAAAATCAATTTCAAGATAAGATATCCATCATTTTAACAAATCTCACCTACAAACACATTCTCACAACCATTTTCAAGAATCCATTTAGAAAACCCCTCTTTTGATTTCAAAATCCAAACCCTAGGTTTTCCCAAAATCCTCAAATCATTAACCCTCTTCAAAGAGCAACTAACTAAGCTAAAAATTATATAAGAGAGTAAAAGAAATCCCTAGCTCAAAGTAGAAGACAAGAAGGGAAGTAGAACTTGATGGAGTCAAAAACAATAACTTCACCAATTAAAACCAAGCCCTCAACATGCTCAACACGTCTCTCCAAAGGCCTAGGGTGAAAAGATCAAATGATTAAGAGTATTTAGAGATAGAAGTTAGGAATCTAGAGAGAGAGAGTGTGTGGATCTAGGGTTTTGAAATGTTTAGAGAGAGAAGAAGATGAAAAAGTGACTCAAGATGGTCCCCTCTCGGATTGATATATGCATAGACCGCTCGAGCGACCAAAATACTGCTCAAGCAAACAGACACAAAAAGTTGACACTGCTCGAGTGACCAAAACCAGTGCTTGAGCGCACAATGACCCCCTCCCAGTAGTTTTGTAGACTGCAAAAGGCAGCTCAAGTGCAAGAAGCATTGCTCGAGCATAGATATCACACTCCCAGTAGTTTTTATAGACTGTAAATGACCGCTCAAGTGCAAGAGAGACTACTCAAGCGAACGGGCAAAAATCTGGGCAACAACTCATTGAAAAACTAACCTTCCAACCTATTCCAAACGCGACCAAGACTCCCAATATCCAAACTCAACAGGCAATAAGATGGAAATAAAATGAACAACAGTTAAGTATATGGATTCTCGGATCCAAATTCAAGAAAATGAGTTGGGGTCTAAACCATAATTGTTATAGACATTCTGTCTTATTGGCTTTTTAATTTATTTTGTCTTTTTATGGCTATTTTAGCGCTGTAGCCTTATGCCAAATGAGTGCATTGCCTATTTCAAATATATATTAGTTTTATTTTATATTTTTTTTAAATGGAATTTTTTATCCTTCATTTTTTGGGTAATTTAGTGAAAAATCTCATATGTATTTATTTTTTATTAGGTTCCATGATTTTTTTAGGGTAATTATAAATACTCTTTCTGAGATTTATTTAAAATATAAATTGTCCCCTATGCTTTTGAAAATTATATCCTGCCTCGTGAAATTTTCTAATTTTATAACAAATATCCCTTTTTATTAATAAATCATCAAGTCATTAACAGTTTTTAATGATATCCAAAATTTATTTCAATTAATAATTCAAGTAATTTTATTATTGTACAAGAGGACACTTAAGAATTTAATTTTTTTCAATTAATTTTGTTAAATAAAAAATTCTGATAAGGGAATATTTATAATTTTTTAAATCACAAGAGGCAATTTGTATTTGAAGAAAATCTCAGAAAGTGTAGTTATAATTTACCCTTTTTATTTATTTATTTATTTATATTATGCTCTAAAGTCTTATTGTATAACTTTATTTGGAAACTTAAATTCCTGTTTTTCAAAATTTTAGCAAATTACTGGACTTCTTCGTCCTTATTTATCTATTTCATGTTTAAGTCTTTAAATTTTATAGTTTTTATTATACACAATTATTCTTTTTTTAAAATTTATATATTTAAAATATACTCAATGAGATTATATAAGTAAAATGGACGACTTTTGGGGGGTTTGAAACTGTAAAAGTTGATAAAAATTAGTCTCCAAACTTTAGAAGTTTCACGCTTTTGTAAGTTGTTTTTAAAAGTTTGATAAATTTATAATTTTTGGAATAGCTCTCTTCTATATCATTATCTTTCATATTCCTCTATATTTTATTTTGTGACTCTATTCTATGCTTATAACGATAATTTAAATCGTTCATTTTGCAGGCTCAACAATAGAAACGAATTGTGTAAAAAATCAATTTCATTGGACATCACTAGACACATGAACAAATTATATTTTTGTTTTTTAAATGACAATAACTATGAATTTAAATTTAAACCATTCATTTTGTAAAATAAAATATGATTTGTTCATCTATTCATCAATACCAGATGAAATCAATTTTTTGCACAGTCGGTTTTCACTGTGAGGTTTACGATATAAACTGTCACAACCCCGTCCCGCCCTTATAGGATAGTGAGGTGACCAGCCATTAATTCTTGATTACCAAAGGCCTAACTTGACAAAATACAAAATGGACTAAGATATAATGGGGCTTAACAGCAGAACTTTCATTATTAATCCATTAAGTCCATAGAACAGTGCATAAGTAAATATGAAATGAAACATACAATCTTTATCGCTTAATTCCTGAATAATTTGCATCATGTACATAGATTACAAAAAGAACACATATTTACATCCATATAGTACAAAGACCTATTAATTATTATTACATAACTCACCCAAAACTCTGCTTCCAAAAGGACAAAAGGTAACAAAAGAGAAAATAAAAGAAAAAGACTTCTCGAAAAGGTTTCTCAAATCCATGATCTCTCTCAATGCTCCTCATCCTGATCACCTACACACACAGATATATATATATATATATATAAGAGAATAAGTCAAACCTAGTGAATAATATCAATGTAAAGTGGTAAATGAATGAATTCCAAATCTTTGAATCACTTCATATTATAGTTATAATCATTTAAACATGTCATTGATTAATTCAGAATGAAATCATGATTCATGGTAGATCCATTAGAACTTCTTAATAGAATAACAAGCCTGGGTACCGACTAGACAACGCCACACCTCCAAGTAGCTGATGAGATCTCATAAAGGCTATGGTCCATAACACCGTCCCCGAATGGCTTGGGACTATCTAAGGATGTCATTGCTAGATTTAAGAAAATATGGAACATTCATTCATTTGGAAACAAAATAAAGATTTAATAAAATCTTAACATATAATCATTGTTCTCAAAACTAATTTTCAACATAATGTTACAGTAGATATTACTCACAAATGGCTTCTGCTCGGTGTTATTCTTTAACAATCTCGACCTACACAACACAAATATGTGCATCGATAAAGCTAAGAGAAAACAATTAGACTACTTTAACTTAGCTTTTCCTTTTTAACTAAACATGGCTTTAGTCGGTTTCTAGCTATATTTAATTTTTGTTTAGGCTCAAAACATGCATAAGGGTATCCGGTAGGTCAAAAGGATCGAAAAGAACTCAAAACGAACAAAACCCTTGTTTGGCCGCTCATGCACTGAAATTAGGCCGCACGAGCTGAGGGTCAAGCATAATGGTTTCAAGGTGGGCTGCTCGTGTGCTGGCCTTGGCCGCACGAGCGGAGGCTGGGCCGCTTGAGTGGTTGCCTTGGTCGCTCGAGCGGTTGCTCTGGGAGAGGCACATTGCATTTTGCATGCTTGTATGCCTAATGAAGGCCGCTCGAGCAGACAGTATGCCTAGGTCAAGGCTGGAGCTGTTTTTCATGTTCTTGGGCCTTCATATTCAATTTTCTTCATATTCAAACCCCAAAACATGATATGTAATGTTCAAAAACATGTAAGATAAACACTTGTATATCATGAATTCAAGAAAAAAAAAAACTTATCAAAACACGTTCCTGATGCAAATCATGCAAACCCTTTCCTAGTTTCTGAACTTTTTTATTTTCCTTTATTATAATCTTCCCAAACTTAGTTCAAATGATTTTCTAGCTAGATTAAAGTAGCAATACTAGGTAGAGGATTGAGTTTCTTACCTTCCTATGATTTTCCTTGAATTTCTAGACTTGAATTCAAATTTATCTTTGAACTTCCTTCTTTTCTCCTTCTTTTTCTCCTTGTCTTCACTCCCTGGCTCCAAGAGCACCTAGCTTTCCAAATTTCCTCCATCTTTCTCTAACCTTCTAGTATATGTAAGAATAGATTAGATTAACTTACTAATTACCTCATTAGCCTAGTTAATTAAACTTAGTTCTAATTAACCATGCTTAAATCCTAATATTGATTAGTCTAATTAATCTTAGTTAGACTTTAGCTAATCTTGTTTAACTTTTGCTAATCCCACTTAATTTTTGTGTAAGTATTCACTACGCTCCATGTCACGCCCCGGATTTATGGAGTTCGGCCTACTTAAATAAATCACCCAACGATAAACAATAGATAACAATCCTTATGTAGATGTATATAATATAATCACACAATGCATGTGTTTATCCGATTTCATACATTCCTACATACAACATCTAAGTTGGATGGGTGTTTTGTAATTAAAACATATACAAAAGTTATAAATTAAATTGAATGCCTAGAGGCTTACATCATATACCAATGGTGTGACCTTTACAAGAATGACACATAACTAATAAATAACATGAACATCCCATGACCTACAAATAACAGAATCACCCTACATGGTTCCAAACACAACTTCGCGTCTCAGTCCACTTTTACACATGTACGCCTAAAAAACATTTTTAGCCACGTAGGGTGAGCATAAAGCCCAGTAGAGAATATTTCAAAAACTAAACATGCATAAATGATCATGATGTAATACACATATATAATATGCCCAAATGCATTTTGAAATCCATTTGACTTCTCAACAAAATCCTTTCTTTCCAATTACCAAAACCTTATGCAAAAACATCACTAAACAAAAGAAAATACATTGCTAAAACCACATCTAAACATCCTGTTCTAAAAACCAAAATGATAATAAATAAGATGGGTAAATCTCCAGGGCTAGTGTTCATACGAGTAACTATACAAGCCACAAGGTCATTTTTACTGGTGCTAACCGAAAGGCTCGACACCTATCGCGCGGGTTTAGGTCTTTCACCATGGACACATATGTCAACTTAATTCTACTTTAACACCCCCTCATAGCTTTACCACTTTATTTACCTTTTTCCAATAGCACAATATGTGTGATTCAGAATATTTTTTTCCAAAACAATGCAAATGATCTAAGACAGAATACGAGAAATTCCAAAACCTCTTTCCAAACATATGGTTTCAAATTTCAAAAATCCATTACACACTCCACGATATGAATGATTTCAATTTGCCTAATCCACATGCAATTTCTAACACGCGGCAATGCTATCCTCCACCGATAGCCAAAACAATTATCTCTAATGCAATAATTAATAGATAACAATTCAGATATACAATCTAATAGTTTCAACAATCACCTTTCTAGAACATTTCCAAAAGAGTATTTAATACTCGGTGGGTTTCCAAAACATCAACATACTTTTCCCAACCAAATCCATTTTCAAAAACTCAACCCAAATTTCCAAAATCAACATCATTTAGGATTCTTCCACAAATTGGGGTTTTTCTTTTTTAGAAAATCATATGCCAGTTTGTATACAAAAAATAGATTTAATAACAAAATCATAACCAACAACCCCCAGTTTGGACAAACCCTCAACCCACAAAATACACCCCAAAAGCCATTGAAGCACCACAAGATCTATATATCAAAATATACCACAAATACACCAATGAATTGATATCGAGTTAAGGAAATAGTCCCTACCTCTTGAGGTGAAGAGGAGACAAGCCAGAAAAATCGCCAGTGACAAAAAGACGATCCGTTCAGATTAAATGGAAACCCTCGCCGAGCTCTACATTTTTGGCAATGAAACTAAGGTGAAGAAATCAATGGATCTAGGTGCATTTGTAGAGGGAATGTGAGTTCTAGATAGAGAGAGACTCTAGATTTAGGGTTTCTAGAGAGAAAGAGAGATGAAAAAGTGACTCAAAAAGTGACTTTTACGAACTGATATAAGCGTAGAATGCCCAAGCGACCAGACACAATAAGTGGGATTGCTTGAGCGCACAAAGTGACCGCTAGAGCGAAGAATGCCAACTCTTAGAAGTTTTACAGACAGAGGACCACCGTTCGAGCTCAAGAATCACCGCTCGAGTGAAGAGGCCAAAATCTGGACAACAACGATTTTGAAAAACAAGCGACCAACTTGTTCCAAATGCCACGAAGACATTCCAACAACCACAGTTAATGAAGTATAAGATGAATAAGCCCTGAACAACCATATATGACAATGAAACCCGTCTTAAGAAATTTCGTCCCCGAAATTTAAGAAATGCCAAAACTAAAAGAGGCCACCCAACGACACTAGAGAGCACAACACTAACCCACACTTAGATTCATTTTGGGATAAGTCCCTGGATTCTCGATTCAACACCTCGGCGCCCCAAAGACACCTGAACACCAAATTACTAAGTACAAGCACGGATGCCTCTTCGACCCACATAACTTGTCGTGGTCTATGAGACAAGAAACAACCACAACAACCACCTGGACTGAAAGATGTTAACTGCGCCTGAACCACCTACAACACCGAAATCATCACCGAGTACTAAAATGCTCGGATACAGAGAATAAGAAAACTCTCGCATACAAAAACTCCCAGTCAACTATCTCGTAACTCGAGACATAAATAAAACACAATCTATCAACAACTTTATGGAACATCAACGCCCGCCAATTCTAAGTCCTTACAAAAATAAACATACAACATGTAACTAGGAACTTAGGCTAGGTCAAAATACAATTTCCCAATATTTATTATTTTCCCCGTTTGTTTCAAAACACTTTGCTTTCCCAAAAGGTGTTCAAACTGCACCATCACAATCCAAATGCATTTACAACCATCCACAACAAAATTGAGAGATTTCTAAACTATTTTTTCGGAAAACACTAGTGTTACTTGTAACGCCAAAATTAGCTTTATTTAATTTTATTTTTTGATTTGTTGGATTCAGCTTTTTATTAAACCAAAAACTTACATTTCAAACCCAAAACCGTTTTTGTTCAAGAAAAGTACCCAAGGCCACAACACCAAAAAGAAATTTTTTGTTTTCCTCAAAATCATTTCTTAGCGTTTCTCTGGTGATCCACAACACAGTCACCCATATTTTACACCTATACAAACCCTTGAAACACCAATTTTTGCCAATTTCACAGCCACTTATGATCTATAGATGGACATTCACACCACAAATAGTATTAAATTTTCAATATGATTTGTTAGGAAATAATGTATCCTTTGTGTAATTGCTTATTTGTTGCCATTGTTGATATAGCATACATTGCAGATTAGAGCATTTTGGGTGGTTATTAAAGCAATTAAAAATAGAAAATCAAAAGAAGAGCGTTGAAATGGTCATTCTGGGTGCAGTTTTATAATGACAAGTCTCTACATTAATTGCTCCAGATGGAACTCCAGATGGAACTCATATATTCTTGATGCATATAAGATGACACTATGTCATATATGATTTTCTAAACAATACAGAAGTATCTAAACTCATTCAACATGGAATCAATAAGTTCTAAAAAAGTAATTGTCAGGATTAAATACTAAAAAGAACCATAATCTAAAAAACTAAATAAATTTATGGAGCATAAAGATGCTCTCTAAAAAGAGAACAAAAAAGAAGAGAATAGTTGACAACCAAAACCACTGTTATGTGAATCAAACAGGATAACATTTTTTAATAAATGTTATATATTGTAGAAAAAAGGTTGAAGAGCTTCACAAGTCTTCTACAGAAGAAGGCCCAATGTCTATCAAAGTTGATGCAATTGTTCATGCGTTTCGTCCAGAACGCCATGGTAGTGTATGAGGGCTTAGATTAGGAGCATTTCCATCAAAAGTTGATGCACAAGTGTACCAAAATCAAAATGTGGGAAAACTACATCAACAAATGTTGCTCTTATAACAAGAACTCCAAGAGATAAGAGCTAAAATTTAAAAAGAAAAGAGGCAAAATGAGGTAAAAAGATTAAGAATGCAATAATATGTTATATGTATTGATGTTTCATAAAAGTTTTTAAAATTTATCAATTAAAACTTGTAGGAACCAAGTGAAGATGCAACAGGTAGGAAGCGTTCTCATGGAGGAACCCAGGTAAACTTGCCTTAAATCATTTGAGGGAAAGTCTTCTTTTGAAAAATAGCTTTCACATCAGTTTAGTTTAAAAATAAGAAAATTGTGTTGATATGTGTTGAGTGCATAGGAATTTATCAAGATTTCAAGAAATCAATCTCTTTTCATAGATACATGTGATGCTTTTACTTCTTTCAAACTTTTGTAATATGTTTCTTTGTCTTGATATATAACTATCTTTTAGATAGAAGGATATTTCACAATGTTAAAAAAAAAAAATTAAAACTTGTAGGAGCCAAGCAAAGGCAAGAAACATTCTCATAGAGAAACCCAGGTAAACGTGCACGTTTCTCATACTTGTGCTTTTCTTGCTTGCTTTTCTACTCAAGCTTTTGTCAATTTTCCATATGGATTCCATCATCTACTAAATTTGAGTAAACAAATACTTCTTACCATTGTATTATAATTTTTTTAGGGTGAGAAAAATAGTGGAGATGGTGAACATAGGATGCACGAAGGTGGTGAACATAAGATGCACTCACCAGAAAATATTTGGGTAAATTTTGCATGGCCTTATTACTTACCTTTTTGTCGTGCTTGTGCTTTTGTTTGCTTGCTTTTCTACTAAAGAGCTTTTGTCAATTTTGCATATAGATCCTACATCATCTACTAAATTTGAGTAAACAAATATAACTTGATATTGTATTACAATTTTTTTAGGGTAACGAAAACAGCGAAGGCAGTGAAAATGAATATTTTTAGGTAAATTTTATATGTCATTGTTAATTACCTTAATTTTGTCTCCAATTCATTACCTTATTTTATGTATTGCTATCATGATAGTTGCATGATAAAAATGAAATTGGAAATGGTGGATCCAACTTAGACAATGCCGAATGCAAATTGTTGAATTAGGATAGGACAAAGGTAGTGGTTATGAAAGGCACAATTGCATCAACAGATTATAAACAATTGGTACATCATGTGCCCCTTGGCCATGGGTGTTGGAAAGTATGAGTTAATCATGTCAAAGTTAATGCGCCATTATTTCGCCCTAATCGTGAGATGTTTATGCTTGAGGATGCTGTTGGCACTATAACAAATTGTACTTTTGACGACCAAAGTTGGCGACTAAAAAAAATTTAGTCACCAAAGTTACGGAATTGGCGACCAAAAATTATATTAGTCGGAAAAAGTATAATATTTAGCTACTAATTTTTTTTTTGTTGGGGTATATTGATTATTGGCAACTAAAAAAAAAAAAAATTAGTCGCTAAAAATGCCACAATTAGGGACTAAAAAATTTTTTAGTCACTGTATAGTTAGTTTTGGCTACTAAAATTATTTAGTCACTGAATGAAAAATAAAAATTTACTTTTTATCTTTGGTGATCAAAAGTTTGGTCGCCAAAAATTTATTTTCAGAGACTAAAAAAATTATTAGTCACCGTTACTCTAGTTTTTCAGCTACTAAATTTTATTTTAGTTGGAGTATACTAATTTTTGCCGACTAAAATAAATTTAGTCGCCAAATAATAACCACATTTGCACTGTTACTCTTTGGCAACTAAGAATGTGGTCGGCAAATATGCAGTTTTGGCGACCAAAAAATATTTAGTCGCAGTATACTCAATTTTTTCTGACAAAAGAACAAGTAGTCACCAAATAGTCAATGTATGGCGACTAAAAAACATTTTAGTCGCTAAAAGAGTTAAAATATTTAGTGGGAACATATTTTAGGTGCCCAGATTTAGGCGCCCAGATTTGAGTCTGTAGCTCGACTTTTTCGCGCCCTCCTTTTGGAGAGCTCGAATTGGCCCTACAATTCGGACTCTTGTCACCATTCTGAATCTAATCTCACAAAGTGCAATGTGAAATTGATAAACACCAAAGAGTCCAATCTGGCAAATCATTTTGAAAAATCGATTTTGAATCAAATAATGCCAAAACTAGACTGCTTTGCCAGATTACAGAGTCACCACCTAAATATTTTTATTTTTGAGAAATTTAAGAAACCCTGACTCGTGCCAAAGGCCAAGTATCCGTCATCACCAAAGTTGCCTCGGCTCGGGAACTTGGGTCCGAGAGGGGAAGGTCCTGAAATGAGCACCCCCGCTCGCTCAATCAAAGGATCGGCCTCTACTAAGCATGATATGTTATTTTATAAACCTCATGTGTTCTTATTCCAATTATTAGCTAACTTTACTATGTGAGGCGCGCGCAAGCAAGTATAGACTAAATGTTTGTTTTCGAAAATGGTTTGAAACTGCCACCCTCAGGTGGGCTAAAACATGGATTTGCCACCTCAAGTGGGCTTAAACATGATTTGCCACTTCGCAAAGTGGGCTTAAAACTCACATTTATCGAATTGTTCCAATTCAACCAACAAAGCCTTCATCCATAGGCATTCATGCAGTTCACCAATTAAGCAAATAGCCTCATGGCAAGCATGCTATTATGGCAACACTCACACTCATGCATGTATGCTAAAGCGTAAAACCTACAGAGTACTCCAAGCCAAAACAAAAGCTAGTTAGAAAGATGCATGATCCTAACTATACGAGATGCCTAATGCAACACATGCAACATGAAATTAATAGGCTTGGCTACTAATATGGCATACATATGCAACTTGAACAACATGCTGTGGAGTCGACTTTCTTCACGCCTCTTCTTTCGGAGAGCTAGAATTGGTCCTACAGTTCGGACTCATGTCACGGTTCTGAATCTAGTCTCACAAGTGCAATGTGAAACTGATAAACACCAAAGAGTCCAATCCGGCAAATCATTTTGAAAAATTGATTTTAGATCAAATAATGTCAAAACTGGACTGCTTTGCCAGATTACAGAGTCGCCAACTAAATATTTTGTTTTGGGGAAATTTAGGAAACTCTGACTCGTGCCAAAGGCCACATGTCTGTCATCACCAAAGTTGCCTCGGCTCGGGAACTTAGGCACGAGAGGGGAAGGTCCTGAAATGAGCATCGCCGCTCGCCCGACAAAGGATCGGCCTCTACTAAGCATGGTATGTTGTTTGATAAATACATGTGTTCTTAATCCGGTTATTAGCTAACTTTACTATGTGACGCATACAAGCAAGTATAGACTGAATCGTGAGAATTGGAACGAATTCAACTCATGTTTGCTTTCTAAAATGGTTTGAAATTGCCACCCTCAGGTGGAATAAAACGTGGATTTGCCACCCTCAAGTGTGCTTAAAACATGATTTGCCACTTCACAAAGTGGGCTTAAAATTGACAATCATCGAATTGCTCCAATTCAAACAATAAAGCCTTCATCCATAGGCATTCATGCAGTTCAATCACTTAAGCAAATAGCTTCATGGCAAGCATGGTATCATAGTAACACTCACACTCATGCAAGTATGCTAAAGCGTAAAACTTACAGTGTACTCCAAGCCAAAACAAAAGCTAGTTAGAAACAATGCATGATCCTAACTATGTTAGATGCCTAATGCAACGCATGCAATAATGCAACTAAATAGGCTCGGCTATCTAAGGTGGCATGTGAATGTAACATTTTGATACACGTATTCAAGGAAGTATTGAAATACGATGCAGTTTGAATGATGCACCAAGCCCGGTGCATGCAAGACAAATGAATGATGCAAATATGCAAGTATAAGGTATGCTAATCAAAACGTGCCCTAATCCAACCATCGAAAGCGGTTAAATAAAAGGGAGAAAGACGTGGGGTTGGAAGACATGCACACACACACACACACACACACACACACACACACACACACACACACACACACTTATTACAATATTATGCCCTCTCGAAGGAGGGTCCGAATAAATAAGCTAAGCTACACTAAGCTAAGCTAATTATTACAAAACAACTAATTAACTATTCTAAGCTAATTATTACAACACAATTGAAATAAATTAACTAACTATTCTAAGCTAGCTAAAATATTACAAACCAAATTGAATACGTTATGCTAACCTATTTAAAGCAGTTTAAATAAAGCAAGTAAACGGCCTCAAAGGCGAGGGAGACATGTATGTTCGGTTGGCTTCCTCCCGAAAATCCATCGCCTTGCCATCGGTTGCCTCTGTTTGCACTCGCCTTGATCTCTGAACACTGTACTAGCTTCCAGACTGCCTTTGCTCCAAAACAGGAACACTTTTGCACAAAAATTGATTGGTGGCCGGTCGACTAGTTTAAGTGGCCAGTCGGCTACTTCAAGTGGCCGGTCAGCCGCTGCTTTTTCTAGACTTCTGTTTTTGCTGCAACAGAGAGTGATAGAGGCAAAGCAATGCATTTTTTGAGGAATGTGTGTACTGCCACCCTCCTTATCATTTCTCAAGCTCAAAGGAGTATGGCACTTGGCTCTCAAGCCACCAATCAAGCATTTTCAATGCATGATGGCCAAAGAGTCAAGCTTGTACAAGCTTAATGAATGCACAAATAAGATTCAAAGGACCACCACTCTATCATGCATGGTCAAGGGTGATGGTGACCAAGAAACGTGACACGTTTCATCATTTTGAGTATGAAACGTCCCACATTTCTTGTGTTTGGATTAACATCTGATCCAAACACATGCAATGCAACACAAATGCTTATCTTGTTCATGTTTTACTTTGCTCATTTTGTTTACACATTTTACATTACCGATTAATCCTTTACCCAATTAAGTCCAATGTAAAAGTCCTCTAATTGGAAAGATGGCCTAAGCCACAAGTGCCTTGAGCATGAAAGAGGCCTCATGTTGTTGGTTAGGAGGAACCCTCAAGAGAGGGTTAAAACCATTAGGCATGAGAGCCTCAAGTTCACACTCAAGCCAACAAGGGGCTCAAGACCACTTTCAAAGCAAATTAAAAAGTGAAGAATAGAGGGAGGTTGCAGACTTTACAGTGCTGAAATGGCATAAAAAATGACACTAAATCATGCAAGCAACACATGCACAACATGTTCAAAAGCCAAAAGCATTAAACTAGTGAAGAGCACTACACTAGTGGCATGCAATATCAAGCTCAAATGAAAATATCAGCTCAAAACAGATCTAAAACATGCCAAAATAGTGGCTAAAACATGCTGAGATTGAAGCATAGAAGGCAAGTGAAGGCATTTGAAAGAGTGAAATAAGTGAGAGTGTGACAGAGCTATATACACTGAAATCACATGTAAAATGATGCTACAACATGCAACCATCTCATGCAAAACATGCTAGAGGCCTTAAAACACTAAGCTAGTGAAGGCATTTGTACTACAACCATGCAAGACAAGGCTCATATGACCAAGACAGCTCAAAACAGAGTTAAATCATGCCAAATCAGAGCCTAAAACATGCTGAGATCAAGTCACAAAAAGGTAGAAAAACATGCTCACATGTTGGGCTATCTACACTTGCAAACAAGACACAAGGAGGGGAGACCACCCCTTCCTATTTTGGACTTCAAAACATACTTTTTACCATTGAAATAACTCTGAATTTTAGTGGTTTAAAGGGCCAAAAATTTTGACTTTAACATGCTAGAAGATGGCACAAAAGCTTACACAAACAAACAACAAGAAGGGTAGTCAACCCCTTTGCACAAAATAGTTTCAAACCATCATGTTAAGGCCTAAAAATCAAAGTTTTTTGTAGTTGAAAACCATGCCAAAAATAGTGTAAAAAGATGGCAAAGCAAGCAACTAAAACAAAGCTTACAAAGTAACTTTTATACCTCTTGAAGCACAGCACTAAACAGGTCCAAATTCTGTGCTAAAACTAGCCTTAGAAGCTCAAACCAAGCCTCAAAGAACCTCGGCTCCAAGAGGAAGGTGTTTGGCTGAGGGTCTTAGAACAAAAGTGTAGAGAATTCTCACTTTCAAGCACAAAATAGGGAGAGAGAGAGAGAGAGGATTCTAGAGAGAGAGAGAGAGAGAGAGGAAATTTGCTCACAAATTTTTGTAACCCCTCAAATGGGGGAGAGACCCCCCATTATATAGAAATGCAAGCCAAAAGCTTGCATTCATCCCTCCATACACGTGTATGGAGATGGCATTCAGTGATCAACAGCTGGCACAATTGGCAAAGAAAATATCTGAAAAAGGAGAAAAATGGCCGTCGGCCACCTTTCCTAGCCAACTGACCACTTCAAGTGGCCAAAAAGGGGGAAAAGTGGCCGCCAAGGCCCTTTCCCCCTCTAGGCAAGAGGCATCAAGGTTTGGTCCAAAAACACGCACAAAACAAAGAGGGTTTAGAGTTTCAAAGACAAGGCGTTCCGCCGAGAACTTCGGGCACTCAAAACGAGCACAAACATGCATAATCATCGAGTGCACAAATGATGACGTCTAAGTCTTGAGGTTGGTAAAAAATGGGGTGTCTACACATGCTTTGAAACACGTATTCAAATAAGTATTGAAATTGACAATGCAGTTTGAATGATGCGCCGAGCCTCGGTGCATGCAAGACAAATGAATGATGCAAACATGCAAGCATAAGGTATGCTAATTGACAATGATCCCTAATCTAACCATCGAAAGCAGATTAATAAAAGGGAAAAAGACGTGAGGTTGGAAGACATGCACACAAGCACGCACGCTTATTACAACATTGTGCCCTCGTGAAGGAGGGTCCGAATGAATAAGCTAAGCTAAGCTAATCAAACTAATCTAATTAAACTAATTAGACTAATTATTACAAACCAAATGAATAACTAGTAAACTAATTACTAATTATTACAACACTTTAACTAATTAGCAAACTAGTTAAGCAAATGTACACTAACTAATCATGCAAGATATTTAAATTACACTGCCTCAGCTCTGCCTCGGGTAATGAAGGATGCATGCACTCGGTTTTCGCCTCGAAAAGCCCTCCAGTTTGCTCTTGAGAGGCTCTGTTTGCAGGGTTAAGCTTACTCCAAGAACTTTCTGCTCTAACTTACTAAATCAATGCTGAGGATTGCACCAGTGGCTTGCCAACCACGAATGCTTGCTGCCGGCCAAAAGTGTGCCCTGCCGGCCAAGAATGAAGCACTGCCAGCCACCAATAAGCCACTGTCGACCACTGGTGCTCTGAGTCACCACACTGCAACAGAGCACAAACAGAAGAAAATGGAGGGTTTTCCAAGAATATGTTTGTACTGTACCCCTCCTTATCATCTCAAAACATCAAAGGAGTGGCACTCTTGGATCCAAAACCACCAATCAAGCATTTTCAATGCATGATGGCCAAAGATCCAAGTTGCAAAATTTCAATAAGTGCACAAAAACAAGACTCTAGACCACTACCTTGTTATGGATGATCAAAGGCAATGGAGACAAAGGAGATTGACTCATTTCATCACTTTGAGTATGAAATGCTCCAATCTACCTTGTGTTCAATATAACGTCTGATTGAACACATACAATGCAAACATAACATGCTTAACTTGCTCAAGTTTTACTTGTCATGTTTTATTTACACATTTTAATTACCGATCCATTCTTTAACCAGTTAGTCCAAGACGAGTGTCCTCTAATAAGAGAGGAGTCAACCAAAGGATGATTTAAGACATGAGAGAGATCATGTCGTTGGTTAGTAGAAACCTTCAAAAGAGGATTAAAACCATTAAGCACAAGCTCTATCTCAAGCTTAAACACAACCTTAAGGTCAACCAACCCTCCAAGAAAATGGAAAAGTGAAGAAATGAGGGAGGTTGAAGATATTTCAGTGCTGAAATGATATGCAAAATGATGCTACAACATGCCAACAACTCATGCACAACATGTTCAAAAGCCAAAAATACCAAACTAGTGAAGAGCACTACACTATAGTCATGCAATACAAAGCTTAAAAGGGACAAACAGTCCAAAATAGTCCTAAAATAGCTTAAAAGGAGTCCTAAAACATGCTTGAAGCAAGCTAAAAATAGCTAGAATAAAAGGCCAACACATAGGACAAACTAGACTATTAAGCACAATTGCACTACAAGCATGCAAAGCAAGCCACAAGTGACTTAACCAGCCCTAAACAAAGGTAAAACAAGTCAAAATAGTAGCAAAAACATGCTGAGATCAAGTCACAAAATGCTAGAAAGTCATGGTCACATGTTAAGCTATCTACACATGCTAACAAGACACAAGGAGGGGAGGCTAACCCCTCCACTTTTGGACTTCAAAATAGAGTTTTTGCCACTGAAATAACTCTGATTTTCAATGGTTAGAAAGGCCAAAAATTTTGATTTAAAACAACTTTGAAAGATGGCACAACAACTTAGCAAGCAAGCTACAAGAAGGGTGGACCACCCCTAACTCCAAAATAGCCTCAAACCACCCATTTTAATCCTCAAAAATAGAGGTTTTTGTAGTTGAAAACCAGGCCGAAAACAATTTGCAAAGGTGGCAAAAAAAGTGTGCAAAACATGCTCAAAGAAGGTAAGTGTTATACCTTTGAAGCAAAGCACAACTTAGGCACAAATCCACGCTCAAACCTCCTTCAAGAGCTCAAACAAGACTCCAAAAGACCTCAGCCCAAAGATGGTCATGTTTGATTAAGGGTTGATAGGTTAAAGTTTGATGTATGCAAGCTTCTAAGCACAAAAGCTCTAGAAAGAGAGAAATCTAGAGAGAGAAGATTGTAGAGAGAGAGGCTCCCAAAATTCTTCCAACCTTGAAATATGAGAGATAGGCCATCTATATATAAAAAACCATGAGCTTTGGTCAAAAATATCCATTAATGGACAGCTGGAGCAATCTGGAAACAGTTGGACGTAAGTATCTGCAAAAAATCTGATTTTTGACAGCAGTGGCCGGCTGGCCATCATTGATGGCCGGCATAGGTCCATTCTTGGCCAGAAAGGATCACTCTTGGAAGGCACATGGCCAGAAAAGGCCATTCATGGCCGGCACATGGCCAGAAAAGCCCATCCATGGCCAGCAACCTCCACCTCTGGTTAGCCAGAAAAATATGCTTTTTGGGCCCAACTTCAAATGGGAATATCTCCTTCACTTGGACTCCTTTGCAGGTCATTCTTGAGCCTAAATTCAAGCCCTTGAAGTCTTCTTTCCAACGGTGGTAACCTCACATCAAAATTCCAAATTTTAAAAAATTTATTTTCATTTGAGTGAAGACTACTCAGTTTTGGTTTAACCAGATTCGTGCCTAACTTCTCCTCAGCTGGTTTTCTTCCCTCCTCTCCTCTTTTCTTTAACCCCAAACCCCTAAATAAGGTGTTTTGAAATATTTTTCAAAGATTTCACCCCTCTTCCATTTATTTCCGCTTTGTCCTTGCTCGGTTTACCGAAAAGCGCAACATTTAACGAAATGTGAGCCTCGGAACATCGTAGAATCATTTTTTCAAAAATATTTTGAGAGAGAGGGTTTTAAGGTCTAAAATCATTTTTGTAAAAATGGTTTTGGTCCAAAAAAAATGGGTGCGAGGTTGGGATTTGAAGCTCCTCTTGCTGAAGAAATCGAACCTTTTTACTGCACAACTTTCATCACCAAGTAAACAATCAGAGGCCCCTAAGTCTTAAGGGCGGTAAAAAATGGGGTGTCTACAGCGTCCCTTTCCTCTATCTCTGTCTCTCCCTCCCTCTCATAGAGAACCTCATCTCTTCTTACTTCACTGAAGTCTCTCACCGTCGTTGCTCACGTCTATTGCACATCGTCACCACCGTAAATCGCTACCACCACCATCGTAATAGCAACAGGTTCTTTCTTTTTCTCCGCCCTCTTTCTTTCTCTTTCTCTTGCTCTCTCTCTTTCTCTCTCTCTCTCACACTCGTTCGCTTTCGCTCGTTCGCTCGCTCTCTATCTCTCTGTCACTATCTCTTTCTCCTTCTTTGTCTCTGTCTCTATCTCTGTCTTTCTCTCTATTTCTCCATCCCTTCTGCATTTCCCCATTTCTCACTCTTGCTCTAGGGTTTTACATGATTCACCAGGTCTAATTTTATGTTGATTTCTAAAATGGTTTTGGTTTAAGTGGTTTGATTTCTAGGATTTCTAGGGTTTGAAGATGGTATCGTGAAGTGTGAGGATTTGTTTATTACCTCCAAACTCTGGTTTGAATCAATCTTTAGTTTGCTTAAATCTAGTATTAGCATATTAAAGAGATCGCTATATATATATATATATGTATTTGCTTATGCTAAGATGATAGTGTTGTGTTGGTTTACTCTTTGTTTAGAGTCTTTCACGTCTCATCTTTTCTAAAACACAAAGGTGATTTTAATTTCTGCTAAAAAATGTAATGATATGCAGGTGTAGTGATCATGCTCCAGAAGATGTACCAGAGGCACTAAACAGAATTTTGCAAGATTTGCAACTTGACTATGTTTATTTGTACCTTGTATGTATTGCCTCATAGAAAGTTTAGGTTGTAGTCATGCCTGCTAAAAGTTAACTAGAAGAGTTTTTCTTTCTTTTATCTTTATTTTCCTTCAAAAGTCTAGTTTCCATTTTTATTTGCTAAAGTTGATATAGTTAATGAACTCTTATATTGTCTTGGAAGATTGAAACTATATCTAGAGGCCAAAGACTTAGTGGGAACTACGAAGAGGTTATATTTGAGTAACAAGCATCCCTTAAAAGACAATTTTAATGCTTTCTAAACCTTGAAGGGGCATAGAACCAATGGTTTGGTGTAGTTGGATAGAAGTAATAAGTTGAATTTGAGGGCAAGCCTATGCATTTATTGATTGATCGGCTTTGCTGAAGAATGGACATGTGTTAATTCTGTGATCACATTCAGGATGTATTTGGTTTGGGAGGAAACATAGTTTAGGCATGTTTCTAATACTTTTGTCTTCATAGAGTAGAAAGCTTGATAATTTGTTGAAAATAATCTATCATTCTTTAACAATTTGGTATGTAGCTTACATTTTAGTTTTGGGATCCCATGATGTGGTTCATTATGCACTGTTGATCATTTCAAATTGTCTTAATACTTCATTAAGGCACAATCATCTCATTTAGTCATACACACATTAGTTGACACTATTTTATTGATCTTTCTTTTAAAGCTTTATTCTAGTTAAAATAGATGGAGCCCATGTGTAGAGAGCCTGATGTACAATATTCAACCCATTCCCTAATAACTTAAGCTTTTGGGCAACTAATTATCTAATATATACCTGAAAAATCTGATTTTTGAGGTAGAGATAATTGTTTCAATTTTTGGCAGCATGAGTCAACTGATTCTTTGACTTATTTATTCGTTTATTTTTCAATGTTATAGGTGCAAGCCGATATTGCTCGGGTCAAGAGACACATGTAGTTGAGTGTAATAGATGGGCAACATCAATGGTTGAAAATTTCCTCTAACCTGTGAGTGTGCACCATTTCTCCCATAAACTATAAAATTTTACTTCTTATACTGATTTCATGGCAGACTTGAGCGTGTGTTTAGAGTTTGTAATATAGCATACTCATTTATTTACAGTTATTCTCAATGACTGTTAATTTGTATCAAAGTAGAGGAAAAGGAATGAAAAATGAAATTTGTTTATTGCAGTAAGATTTGAATGTACTATATTGTCTGAATGGTTTGCTAGAATGACTAAATAAAATTATTCAAGTTTACATGATTTGTTTCAGAAACAATAGTGATTCCAGCAAGAAAAGTGTGTTATTGGAGCTTGGGTTGTTTATGCCATTATTGTGATATCGAGGCAACATGTCATCGGCATACTATAAATCTTAACCTAGAAACAATTTTACTTTTGGGAGTGACCTTGTTCGGTGTAGGAAAGTGAACTTGTTAGCTTGTTGCTCAATTTCCATATCCTGGAATCTATTAAATACTTGTTGTAATAGAACACATAACAAACAACTTGTATTGAGCCATATACAAATAAAAAGTTTTCTATGATCACCTTTATCTACCTTATGATCTGTTGGGCTTGGAGGGTTGCCATTGGTTCTACTGTTGCCATGGATGGGTGCAAAGTTAAATGTTATAGGGTGGATTTCTGAACAAATAGATGGCATTAGGTTAGCTATGTGGACTGTTCTCTATTGATTTAAATTTTGATTGAATGGTGTATGGTGGTGTCATTTGTCAGCTTGTTGGTTTAAAATTTTCTTGGTTGACGAGCACAGATGATGTGTTATTGTCGATGCTTGATTTTAGGGTTCAGTTACACGAGAAAGGCATTCATGCATCGATACTTTTGTACATTTGATATGTGGGCATCATATAGGAATACATTGTGGACTGTGGAAGGCCTTATAAATATAATTAGGACTTGTGTTTAATTCATGCGAAAAATTTCTAGCTTAATGAGCAGATGATGCGCTATTATTCTACAGTGTAACAAATTACTTCACCCTTGTACTTTTTCTTTAGTTTACCAAAAAGTATTGGCCCTAGAAATTTCAGTTGACATGTCGTGCTTCATAGTTACCTCATAAACTGGTTCACATTGTGTTGAATCTTTCCTCTTATGTTACTCAAGTATTAGAGTTGTTTTATGTGCGAAAGAAAGAGAATTCCTATAGCAAAGAATTTTAAATTTTTTTGTTGCAAATGTGCAATAGGTGGGTGTAACTGGATTCTGCATGGGTGGTGCTCTCTTTATTGCTAGCTTTGTTTTAGTCCCTGAGGTTGATGCTGTTGTAGCATTTTGTGGAGTTCCTTCATTAGAGCTTGCGGATCTTGCACATGCGAAGGCACTTATTTAGGCTCATTTTGGGGAGCTCGATAGTTTTTTTGGCTTTTCAGATGTGACGGTATGGTTAATTGATTTTGATTTTCAATATTATTTTAGCATGTAGATTTCAGTTAATCACTTTATATTTTCAGTTGTCTCTATGTCTTAAATAAATTTTTTTTATTTTTTATTTTTTGCATTTTTTTTTTCACAATATAGTCATGTGACCACCATAAGTCTCAAGTTTGCAATTAAATTCTGTTTTGGTTTTTGTTGTTTTTAGATTAGTTTAATTGTTTAGTTATTACGCTAAACCCCAAATAAAAAAGACTACAATATGGCACCAACTTAGCTTAAACAGAGTTATGATGTTTACTTCTAAAACAATGGTTGAAAGAGACAAGAAGAGCTTTATAATTTTTTTTTATTTTTTTTATTTTTTGATTTGATGATGATAAGATCAATGAACAAAGAGTAGAAGAGATGCAAGGTAAATAAGAGCCAAAAAAAGGATAGTAGTGCGGAATATTTTATCGTCTGATATGTGGAGGCTTGTATGGTACTTACAAAAGGAGAGTCTCACCAACCCAAAATCGCAACAAAATTAATAAGAAATTTTTGTTTAAAAAAAAAAAAAATATCATACTCTCAAATTGACAATGGAACAAGTGGTAAACCTTGAAATATTATTTTACTTGTCAAGGATTTCGCCCAACAATGTATATTAAGCTCTTACACAACCTCCGTTGCATGTGACTCTCCATTTTACATGTAGAGAAGAACAACTAACAGAGTGGAGACCAGACTGCAGACAAACCAAATGAAGGAGCAAATTCAGATGTGGAGACTTGAACCCAAGACCTCCTAGCATCACCAAAACATAGATATTACTTTAGATCAATAGTTGTCCAAAAAGCTTAACTTGTTAAGGAAGCACCAACAATGTTTACCAAACTTTATCACAAACAAAAAGGCTCGCAGAAAACTAAGGATTATTGTCAAAAATCATCTAGGTCGGTTTTTCTTCATACTCACTGTGACAACCCAACTCGATATTATGCTATTTAATCTTAATTATGCCTAGAACTATGAGCTTGGTATGATTTTGAGTGTTAATTGTACGATTATATGTGCCTTTGAAACTATATCTGTTCATCGTAAGAAAATCTGCTCGGTTTCCTGTTATAAAATTTAAATAGAACACTATAGAGGCGACGAAAACCAAAATTGACTATATCAATGCGATTAGCATAATTTTTAGAGCCCGTGGTGGAATTTAATTGAAAACTGATTTAGATCAAAATAATTAGATTAAATTGATTAACTTAAGTACAATTAATTGACTCCAAGCAAAAATGATTAGTTAAGCTAATCACCACTATATATGTGTATAGTTAGTGCTTAGGCTCAAAAACTCTAAGCTTATTCTCAGTTCTTGGCTGAGTTCATACACTCTAAAAAGAGAACTCAATACTTAGTGAGAGAGAGAAAGGAATCGAGAAGAATTAAAGGAGATTTGGAAAATTGAGCTAGAATACACTTAAATTCAAGCCATAGGTATGATTGTCAACCTTGATTCTTGTAGTTAGAATATGTAGAAGTTGAATTCACCTAATTCTTGAGTTCATTTGTATGTAATTGTACAAAGAAAGCATGAATCTCTTTGAAATAGAAGAATTGAGTTGAATTGTGTACATGCATGCATGAATCACTAAGTTGAGCTTGAATTCCATGGAATTATCCATATGCATGAAGCTATATTTGACATTTTTGGTGATTTTTCATAGCCTTACTACTCTTCATCTCATGCATGAGAGTTTTGGAAGGATTTGAAAAGAAAAGAGTGCAATTCATCTCATACATAGTTTCAACCTTATGAATTAAGCTTGAATTTGGGACAATGGTTCATGATTTTGAATAATTGGTTTCAAATTGAGGGTGATTTCATGTTATACAATGTTTTACCATGTTTTTGGCATCAAGTTGCAAGCTTTGGACCCTTGAACATCAAGTTTGAACTTCAAATAGAATTTTGGAAAACCCAAAATTCGAATTGTTCGCTCGAGTTGAGAAATTACTGCTCGAGCGTAAAAATCAAGCTCCCAGAAGTTTTGCAGAAATTGAATTGTCGCTCAAGCGGCAAAGTGTACGCTCGAGGAAAACCTGTTTTGCAAGGCTTTTTGGTCGAGCGTTGAAAGTCTCTCTCGAGCATAAAATACAAGTAACCAGTACTTTTACAGACCAAAGGGGTTCGCTCAAGCGGCCGAAGCTACGCTCTGGCGGAAAACCCTATTTCAGGAATTTTTAAAAAGTTGTTCTATACTTCGTTTTCCATTCTCTTTCATTTCTAAACACTCTTAGGCATGCATTGGATATCCTAAATGAATTAAAGGACATGAAATAAGCCTAAGAACATTAACAAATCAAAGAACGAAATGAATTGTATTATGACCCAATGTGTTATGAATTATGTAGGGTCAAGTGCAAGGGCGAATCAAGTACAGGAACACAGTGAGTAATATCTTAGTAATGATATTTTTGTATATGCATTATTTCCTAAATGTTGCCTACGTGGTAATTTCTAAAATTATGAATTTGTACTATGAATGAGTATTCTATCTGCCCGTTTCGTGAAAGAATCTGTAAAGTGAATGTTGTGAAAATGGAAAATGGGCCTAAGGCGATTTGGTATATTTGACAAGGACATAAATTGGGCCTAAGGCCGTTTGAAATGCCTAACAAGATGAACTAAAAGTCATCTTATGCATGAATTAGGCCGAAGGCAGTTTTGTATGATTGATGAATGGACCAAAGGTCGTTTTGAATAAAGAATTGAATGGACCAAAGGTCGTTTTGAATAAAGAATTGAATGGGCCAAAGGCCGGTTTGAATAAAGAATTTATTGGACCAAAGGTCGTTTTGAGTACGAATACGGACATGACCATAATTATATGCGCATAGCTATGAATATGAGAATGTTGGACCCAAGGTTGTTTAGTATTATGATATGAAGAATCGATGGTTATTGGTACATGGATCCATTAGACCTGAAGTTGGTCCATGGATGAGTATTGGACCCGAGGTCGTTTTGTTTAGATGGACCCAAGGTCGTTTTGTATACCATGGACTTGAGGTCGTTTTGTACGTGAGTTGGACCTGAGGTTGTTTTGTATATGGATATGACATGTTGGACCCGAGGTTGTTTTGCTTCCTTATGATCTATAAATTTGATATGAATGGGAATAGTAGTTCGAATGTTCAAACTATAAGTATGACTCATTTATGAATGAATCTCATTCATTAACCTCTTTACTTTGGTATTATTCACTGGGCATTAGCTCACTGTTTATATTTATGTATGTAGGTGAGCAGCGGAACGTGCAGCCCCAGCCCCAGTGAGTGATGAGAAACTGTGTTTTGAGAGATCAACTTGAGTCACCTCACGCAAGAGGCCTTATTTTGCTTTACTGTTCTTTTGAACCTTTTGTGGTCATGTATGACCAACCTTGTGTATAATCTGAATTTTTGTTAACATCAGTTTGAATAATCCAAGATGTATGTATGGCACACTTAACGTGAATATGCATATGGTGTGAGTTACTATGTGAATGTAAGAATGTTGTTTAAGCCATGTATGCACAGCTCAATAGACAATCTTTGAAAATTTTCCTTCTGCAATTTAGCCCCTATCGTTAAATACGGATTGACTTCTGACCAAGGTCATAGGTAATCTCATAATTACTGGCCGGTTATGACTCTAATCTATGGGGCGGATTCGGGTCATGACACTCACACACTCAAATATATATATATATAAAGCACCAGGAACTCCTTGATTTCTATAAATTCATAGAACTCCAGCAATGCATAAGTTGATTGATGATAATCAGGTGAAGAAAAAATATTTCATTAGAAGCTTTGGATTTTTTCAATGACTAGTGTCACAGTTTCACTCAACAATTTATCTAACACATATGCTTGTTTTATATTTGAATCTATCAGGATGTAGAGGAGTTGATTAGTTTACCACCAGAGAAGATTTTGCTTATGTGGATGAATTTTCAACTGAAAAAATCAGGCTACAAGAAAACAATCACAAACTTTTCTTTTAATATAAAGGTAAGTCAGTATGAAGCTAAATTGTAATAATTTTCTTGTGTTTCCACCATTCTTAGTCATTTGACATTCTTTCTATATTTTTCAACAATTTTGCATTGTAAATTTGTTGTGTTCCTAAATTTATTGCTGGTGTGAAGATGTGTTGGTTTCTTTTTTTTTTTTTTTTTTTTTTGGGAACTGTAAGAAGTTTTATTCCAAATTGCGACTTTTAGTATCTTGAAGCACTTGAATATGATTAGACTGAGGGCGAGGATACAAATATGCTGATCCATTGTTGGGAGGAGGATTAATAAATTAATCAGACTCGTATTTCTAAAATTTTGTTATGCAGTTAATTCTTGTGTTTTTGAGTGGTGCATTAATATTGGTAGAATTTTAATGTTGATTGGATGCATACATATGAATGTTGTTTTATTTAAAAAATAGTATTGATAGTCCTTTAATTTGTTCATGTTATCTTTACTTTCCACGGACCTTTTTCAATTTTTGTCCAATTTTACAATCCGAGTGATGTGCAAATATTTTCAAAAAAAAATTACATGACATTATTTTTGTTTTTCTTTTGTACAAATGGATGAACTTGTGCACGAAGCTGAATTGTACAAGACTAGTTGGCACTTGTTACATTTTTTGAAGGATTATATATTTTTGGATAGATGTGTATGGAAAGTATTTGGATAGACTACTAGTTATATTTTTGGATAGATGCATAGGGATAAAAATTTAAAACATAATAAGAACCACTTGTTATGTTTTAAAATTTTAAACTAGATGGATGTGAATTAGATAATTATATAGATTACATAACCACTTTAATTGGATGATTATGTAGTTTGGAATAACTTGTGGATGAAAACTTATAATAGATGATGACTTTAATTAAACAGGTTAAGTATTGGCTAATTTATGTATTTTGTTGGATGTTAATGTTTCACTTGATTTTGTTGGTTTGAACGATTCTTGCAAATTACAGGTTATATTGAATGGTTTGGATGGATTATTATATATCATATAGGTCAAATGGAATTCTTTTTATATTTTATTTCTATTTTGATAGACAAAAAAAATTGAAATGGTGACCAGGTTTGGTTTTTCCTCTTTTGGTGACCAAGTGATTAGTCGATGTTTCACTATTCACATTTGGCGACCAAAATGTTGGTAGGCGAAAGGGTAAATTTGGCAACTAAATAACTATTCGGTAAAAATATTAATTTTCGCAACCAAAGTGTTTGGTCGCAAATAGATCTATTGCCGAATAAAGTTTTAGTCGTGCAAACATTACTTTTGGCGACTACCATTTTTGGTCGGGGAATGTGACGATTGGTGATTAACATATTTAGTCATAAAAATATCACTTTTGACGACTAAAGTGTTTTAGCTACAAAATGGATTAGTCGTGGTAATTATATACTTAGCGACCAAAAATTTAGTCGGCAAATAGAACTTTTTATCGACTAAAAATTTTTTTAGTCGCTAATTACTTTTCCCGACCCTCAATTGGCGACCAAAGTGGCGACCAAAAAAATCAATCGCGGATGACTTTTGTCGACTACATTTTTAGTTGGCAAAAGTGCGATTTCAATAATTGTCTATATATTCCATGGAAGCACTATTGCCTGGCCAACCCATTTCATCGGCTTTGACTTTAAGTAGAAATCCTACTATGGATAGTTTTTTTATATGACTTTAATGAATAGATTTCTATAATCTTTAGATAGTTTTGTACTTTGTTTAGAAAATTATATATGATATAGTTTTTTGATGGTTTAGAATTTTTGGACAATTTAGAACTTAAGGATAGTTTTTTGGACAATTTGAAACTTAAGGATAGTTCTTTTTGGATGGTTTTGAACTTAAGAATAGTTTTTGGATATTTGGAATATATAAACAATTATTGAATGTTCATAATTTATTGATATAGTTTCTTTTTTATGCTTGAAACAATATTTTGGTGATTGATTGATATTTTGTGAACGTTGTTTATAATGTTTATTAGATTATATAGAATAGGTCAAATAGAACCTGCTAAATTTGAAAAAAATATACTCTACATATTTTACGACAGACATAATTGGTCATTGTATTACATATTTTACGACGAATAATGAGAGTTGTGATTTGTCCCAATAATTAACGACGTGTGACAGGAATCGTAGAAAGATAAAAAAATGATGCATAAGTTCCGCTATTAAAGATTTTTAACGGCGTGCAAAAGTAGTTATAGGAAAATCAAATACGACTTATAAAAGCCACTATTAAAGGGTTTTCAACGACGTATTATGACATGTCGTTAAAGTGAATGATTTTTCATGACTAGTTATAATACGGCTTTACGTTGTGCGCCATAGAATCATATCTACGGCGTGTATTTGGTGCCATAAAAATCCAAATTTGTTGTAGTGATTTTTTTTTTCTTTTTTTGCGATAATTTGAATCGTTCATTTTGTATTATGTTTATTATATATATAAAAAATTAAATCAATCCAATAATCATAACCTATTCAATTTATTATGTTTATCATGAAAAAAATTGGTGGCCTATTATCAATTTTTTTAAGAAACATTTTTCATTATTTTTTTTAGCCACAAATACGATAATATAAATAGGTTAGGATTATTAGAGTGATATATATATTTTTTTAAGTGATATGCATAAAGAAATTTATAAAATAATCAAAAAAAAGATCTGTAATAAATTGTATAAGTTCAAATAATTCCTTCAATCCAGATGACGAAACCCGAGAAACAAATCCAGTATATCCACATGAAAACAAACAAATCCAGTATATCCAGTTTATCCGAATTCCTTTTGAAAAAGACCCACAAACAAATCCAGTATATGTCGGCCTGTAAATTTCAACCCCAAATCCAATAACACTGAAAGACATTGGCTGAGCAAGGGATGCGAACACAATGAAAAACAAGAGACAAGGGTTTTCATCTTGTAATAATCGTCCTGTCGGCAGTTTTTGACGTGACCTGACCTCCTCCTACAGACGAGAATATTAACTCAACCAATAATAATATACTGCTTGACCTCTGTCTCTGTCTTTGTCTTCCGTATTCCATATATTCCATTCCATTTCGTTTTATTTCATCCTATTCCATTCTATGGGACATAAAGAAAGCCATACTTACCTCCTTATACGACTCCTCACCGTCCTCCTGATTGCCGGCGCAATCGCGGCCCTTGTCGTGATCCTCTATTACTGTATGACCGTCCTTTGGTTCAACAACCGCACTCACAGCAGCACTTCACTCCTCTGGTGGAGAACCCCATTCGTGGCCGCACAACGAGGAGAACAACAACAACAGACTCCGAGCACCACCAGCACTACCACCATGGCAGAGAACTCAATGAACGAACTCATCCCTGCCCACAAGTACTGCAAGGGTGGTCGTCACAGCACGGTGGCAGTTGGAGGAGAGGATGGGGATGGGGACGATGATGGCATGTGTGCAATTTGCTTGTGCGAGTTTGAAGATGGGGAAGAGTTGAGGACGATGCCAGAGTGCGTGCACTCGTTTCATGTAGAGTGTATCGATATGTGGCTCTACTCTCACTCCACTTGCCCCCTCTGTCGTACTGATACCCCCTCCCCATCCCCATCCCCATCCCCACACTACATGTTTACACCCTTATTGGATTCGGCTTTTCGAGGTTCCACCATCCCACCATCAGCCAACCACGTTGTACCCAATTTTAGTGTGCTTTTTGGGAGTGTTATGATGGTCTAAGCTTTGTTTTTTTTTTACTTTGCTACCCATTATGAGCTGATTTCGGAGGTGGTTTTTTTTAGTGATTTTGGAGAATTTATCAGTATATCTCAACTCATACATAAAATTTAAAACTCATCTAATTCCAAAATAAAATATTTATACTAGTTAGTCATACATATTTTTAATTCTTACCAATTTTTTATTTTAATATAAAAATCTAAAGACGTTACATTCCACCATAGCCGAACTTTCGTCAGATGGTCACCGGAAACTCACCGGAATGTTTAACATCACTGGGAAGTTGCCGGAGTGTTCTGTATGTCAATGAAATATCTAAAATGTTCGTTGGACATTAAAAATATTGCCGGAGACTCATTAGAATAATGAGAATATTGCTAGGGAAAAAAAAAGAATAAATTGAGATTTTAGAGTGAAAAAACGTAACAAAATATGCTAAATATTGATAAATTAAAAGAAAAAAAAAATGTAATAACAACAAACAGCAATAATGAGAAAAACATATGTTATTTTTAATTTTTGTAGGATTTAAGCAAACAATCTCAAATATTGATCAAACTGAAAAGTAAGGTATGAAACTGTAAAATGTTATCATTTCAAAGTATGATTCTATTAAGTATTTTTCCTTATTAATCAAACCAAAAAACATGTTATGAAACTGCAAAATTTTACAGTCCTAAAGAATGATTCATTTCAGTACAAAAAAAAACTAAAACTGTAAAATTTTACAATTTTCACTGCTTGTAGCTAAATCTCGAAAACAACTTGTTCAGAATTTGAAAATTTTCTCCATTGCAACAGAAAAATAGAAGTGTGTAACATAGAAAAAGTAAAAACAAAACTAAGAAATTGAAGGAACGAGACAGATATAGAGAGAGACTTGTACTCCAACAACTATTTTTGGTTTATATCTAACTGGATTTGATGTAGATTTGAGTAGATCTACATTAGATATGAGTAGATATGCTCATCTTCTTTGTCAAAAACTCATCTCATTCATCGTCGGTGAGCGCGAAGCAAGGAGTTGGTGTTTGGTGGTTGCCAGTGAACCCTAATCAATGATGATTGCTGGTCACCGGTGATTGTAGATCAGAAAGAGAAAGAAAAGAAGAAATGTGTGGTCGTGGTCGTTGCCGGATATCAAAAAAAGAGAGATAAAGAAAAGAAGTAATGAACAGAGAAAGAGGAAAAGAAAAATGAATGCGGGACTTTTGGGTCTACTCAAAAAGTTTTGGGATTAAATAGAACATACTTTTTAAAAAAGACTTGTGGGTAATTTGCCTGTGTTTTTTTTGGATTAAAAATGAGGTGATATTTTTTTTAAACCTTTGTTTGGAAAGAACTTTTATAGCCTTTTTTTTTTAGTCAAAATAAAAGACAATTTTTTTGTATGCTTTTTAGTCTTTTACCCCTTTTAGTATTTTTTTTAAAGTTTTTTTTTTTTTTTTTTTTTTTTTTTTTTTTTTTTTTTTGACTAAAATCCTCTCATCCCAAACGGACCCTAAGGTCTAGTTTGACACACAATTATTTGGTGTACTTAGGCCTTGTTTGGAAATTTGATGTTTTAGTTTAAAAGTCAAAAAATCACTAGAAAAATCGAAAAAGCCAACAAACTATACAAAAAATTCAAAAATTCTCTTTTTTCTCTACTTTTTGCACGTTTTTTTTTTTCCATAAGAAGTCAAAAAGTCATTCCAAACCTACTAATTTTTTTTAACCTCATATTTTAGTAAAAAAACTAAAAAAGTACTAAAATAATTTATTCCCAAACAAGGAAATTTAGTCTAGCAAAATAATAAATCAAATAATTAGCACACATATTGTAAATAAAATTAACAACAAATATGAAATAAACATAATTAAAATAGAGTTCAAAATAATATAGTTGTGAGCATAGTTCAAAATTGCAGTATTAGAACATGTAACTGTATCAATCGCAGAGTATCGATATCGAGAATCAATTATCGTAATCATGACATTTTAAATCATTAAGGAGAAGTAACGGTTTGTAACGGAATATTGCGGTCCGTATCGGGATGTAGTTGTAAGAAATTAATATACATGTAAGTATTACAATTATGTGGAAAATCTAATAGGATCTTGAATTCAATACCTCTTAAGAATAAAACGAACATACATTAATTTATGGGCCATTGAACTAGAGAAGTTGAGAAAATACCCCTTTAGTGGCACCTTAAATTCTTGGCTCGCCTTCTTGTCTCTGTCTCTCTTAACTAGGATTATCAAAATACTTTAAGTGATGGAAAAATAATAATGCGAATATTGAAATGGAGTCATCCATCCTTATATAGAGGAGAGAAGAGGGCTAGATAAGCTCTATTAAAAGGATACCTATCCATCAAGGTTTCTTTCTTAGCTTGTAAGAGTAATTATTCCATATTTAAAATTCTAATTTCTAAACTTTATCTAATATATTGGCTTATCAAATTTGTGGAGTCTAGATTACATAAAACATGGAGGCTAGTGGGCCACACCAAAAAGTGAATCTAACATTCTCCTATTTGGCCCATTAAGCCGATTATGATGCAACTATGGATTTTTCAAAACATATGCGATTTGTTTATAAAATTTTGACTCATTGAATTCCACACTAAAAAAACTTTGACACGTGATCACAAATTTTTTCAGAATTGCCAATAAGTTCAGATATATTAAAAACTATGATAGTGTGATTATTTCCGATTATCAATGTGAGTCATAGCGGTTATATAACATTTATGTCATATTTTCTTCTATGCTATACACCATTGATAACCTTCACTAATCCAATCCATTATTGGGATATACAAGTATTTGCCTAAAGATCCATGTAAGTTATCTTGTCAAGACATTTTCTGTTTATCAACATTAAAAATAATGTGCACACACCTTTTTAGAAACAGAAAAAACAAAAACAAATTATTATTGTGCAAATAATATCAATAATAATAATAATGACTACTTGACAATTTATTAACCATACACGTCATGGATTGTTCAAGTTTCCAATCGACACTGATTATTTCTGGAAGCACTTTACTTTCATGTGTTTGGAATCACTCAAGTACTTTCCATTCTTAGAGAATAAAAATGTTGTGGCATTATCATAATATATCTTTAGCAGCTTGGCAACTGAGTCAACAACACCAAGTTCTAAAATAAAATTTCACAACTATAAAAGATGACTCATAATCTTAAAACATGCCACGAACTCAACATCTATCGTGGATGAAACAATAATTGATTATTTCACATGCTTCATTGAGATTGTCATACTAGTTATTCTGCTATCGAAGCAAACTCCACATGGAATGACTTTCATCTCTACAAGTCATTCCTTAGACACTATTTTATATTTAATTTTTCACCCTTCATGACAGTCACTAAACAAAATTGCATATTTGCATCTCTTCAAACTAAGATCAATATATCTCTTCTAAGATAGTTTTAGCAATCATCGAGATTGATCCCTAACGATCTCTTTGCCAATAGCATAAGTTGTCTCACCCATATTGATCATTTTAAAATTCTTGGTGAGATATCCTTTAATTTCATGCAATAAACCAAGATTCATAGTGGCTAACAAAATGTAATCCACATATCAATAAATAAATAAATAAACTTACTCCCATTGATCCTCAACTACATGTGTTGATCAACAACATTTTTCTTTAATCTGAAGAAGCTAGTGGCATTATTAAACCTTAAGTAACCACTGGTTGAAAGTTTGTTTAAATATATAAATGGATTTTTTTAATCTGCAAGCCAAATGCTTTTTGCATTCTTTGCGAATCCTTCTGGCTATTTTATGTAGATTTCTATATCCAAATTCTCATTCAAAAGGCGATTTTCACATTTATTTCATGCAACTCTAATCTAAAATGAGTTATCTTTGAGTAAGTCATTCTTAAACACCATAGAACATGTCCCTTTATAGTCAATGTCTTCTTTATGAGTGGAACCCTTTGGCCACAAATCAGGCTTTAAATCGTTTGATATTGCAGTTTATGTCTTGTTTGGTCTTAAAACCCCATTTTGACTAGACTTTCTTACAATTATTAGGCAATTCAACGAGATTCCAAACACTGTTATGAGCCATGGATTATGACTCTTCGTATATAACATTGACCCATTTAATAGAATCATCACTATTTATGGCTAGTGAAAATGAGACTGGATCTTTGTTAATCTCAATGTTAGAATCAGATTCATGTAGATACACCACATATTCATCTAAAATGGCAAACCTTCTTTCCTTCTGAGAATTTCTTAGAACTACTGATTATAGTAATTCTACAATATTTTCAATGGTGATATCCCATAAAGCAAGATTCACTACTCATGTTTTCTTACTCTCACTAACTTCACCATTCTTTGATAATCTAACTTTACCAATCTCGAATTTTCTTGTACTGTGGTTAGGACAACAACATTTGTACCCTTTAGACTTATTTGAATAACCAATGAAATATCATTATATTGTTATTAAGTCCAATAGTTTGTCTTGTGGGTTGAAGATTCGAACCTCAGCTGGAGAACCCCAAGTATGTAAGTGTCTCAAACCGGGGTTTCCTACCAATCCTCAACTGAAAAGAAGTTATTGGGACCTATAGATACCCCATTTTGACTGACCCTAAGACTTCGGGTGCTTGCAAGCCTCCCAATGATGAAATAGTAACTACTTCATCTTTGGAAATGTTTAAGGTTGTTTGGAGTTGCTGTATAAACATGTTTTAGCCAAAATTTGACTTTTTGCAAAAATGACTATTTTACCTCTAGACCCGTTTTTAGCCAAAACCAACTTTTTAACCTCGAGAGAGTGACAAAGCCCGATTGTACACTGATCAAAGACATTTTCTAAAATTAGTGGCTAGTTTTATCAAAAACGTTGATCAGAACACAATTCGGGCTCACTTGGGCCATAAGCTAGCCAAGAACATGGAGCCTCTCACTTATGCATGCATGGGTGGCACAAGTTGAAAGCTTTTTGAGAGAATTTAAGGGCCAAACTTGAGAGGTTTTTGAGTGAATTGAAGAGCCAAGCACCCCTCTTTTCCTCTCCCCTCCAACCTTGACTCCAAAATAACCCACCCTAAGCAACTCTAAGACACCAAAAAGCATTCAAAACTTGAAGAACTTGAATCCTAACTCATAATCTTTGCTTGAGGGAGGCTTGCAAGAAAGAAAACTTGAGTTTTCTTGCATTTTTCTTCGAGAGCTCTTTAGTTCATTGAAACCAGTGGGTAAACTCCTTTTTATTTCAATACATATCTTGCTTTATTTTTCAATATTCATTCATGCTAGGGTGTTAGTTTGTCATTGTATCATGTAGGGTGTTTGTTTTGTCCACTTTTTCACTTTATTTTGCATGTTTTCTTTATTTTTCTTAGAACAGTATGCTGAGAGTGTTCTAGTCTCTATCTATGCATGCATATGGCCCGGTTTAAGCATCACGCATATTAGTTTGCATTATTTTGTGTTATTTGTCTTTTTGTGTATTAAATCATATTAGAACCCTTAAACTGGGCCTAGATTGCATTTTTTATGTATTAGTTGGATGATTAGGACATGTTTAGTTCATGTAATGCATGTAAGACGCTCAAAATGGACATCTGGGTAAGTTTCCTCCATCCTCTTGGCATATGCGTGTTATTTGCATTGTCATTTAAAAAATGCAAGTTTCTATGCTTTTATATGCAAAAATTGTGTTTTCTGTGTGTTTTTCATGATTATTACTTGACTAGTTCATGATTATGATTCCGTCCTTATAAAAATCCATTTTGGCAACAAATCTTTATTTATGGAAATGATATGATTTTATTAATAGAATCTAAGTTAGGTGATATTCATTTTTTGAATCACATAATTTTAGGTTAGTTAAGGGTTTTAGGTCTAATAATGAAGTTTGTGAATAATTAACCACTAAAATCATAAAATAGAAAGTTAGTAGAGGCCAATCTTTAGATTGGGCAAAAGGGGTGGTATTATTCATTGAGATTCCCCTTTTGTACCTATGCTTCTGAACCTAGAATTCTTTGGTTATGACAGATCAGGTTCTTAACTTAGTTTTCATTATTAAAGGTTTCTTAATTTCCCTTAAAAAATTAAGTGGTGACTCTTTGTTGTTCAAAGTGAGTTGGTATAACATTTGTGTGGAAAAAAGAATGGCGCCCGCAGTTGGTGACTCTGCTGGGGACTTAAGTTAGCATGACTTGAAAATTTCTATTTTATGAGATTAGTGGTTAATTTTTAAATTGCATTGTATCATTGTGGGCTCGAAAAACCTAGTTTCATTGCTTAATATCCCGGACACTATTTGTGGGCTATGTTAAGTCAACAAGCAAGCATTAGATTTTGCTATTAGTACTATTCGATCATCCCCTTGCACTCCAAGGCGGCATGAGAGGTATATTGATAGTCATAGCTGATGTACCATTTTTGACTGAACCTACCTTTGCATATGGAAAGCTTTAATTAGCACCTTCCAAATTAGGACAGGATACTTCCTTTTTTAGGATTGTATTGTTGCCTTATTGTGTGATTTAGTGAATCTTAGATCCTATTTCCAACTTAGGTTGGGGTAACCCTATCCCCAAATAGTTATGAATGAAAATTATGTGCTTATGTGATATCTTGAATGGAAATGGTTTGATTTGATTCCAGGGATCAACAATCAGAAAGGCATTGATTTGATTCCAAAATCTAGGGGTCTGATTAGGCAGTGATTTGATTCTAGGGAAATCCGATTTTATTTTGGGCAGTGATTTGATTCCAAATCAGGGGGTTCAATTTAGGCAATGATTTGATCCAGATTATGATTCTAGCAATCAGTGGTGAATTAGGGGTGGTTTCCCAATTTAAAAGATCTGAGTTTGAATATGAATTTCTACCTTAGTGATCAATTGAAAAATGATTACCTTTTAAAAATTTAAGCAAAAATCCCACCCAAAAAAAAAAAAAAAATTGCAATAAACAAATAACAAAAAAATAAAAAATAAAAAAATCTCCATCTTAAATAGAGCCTTGGAAAATATGGAAGGTATTTGATTGAATGAAAATCTTTAAGTTATTAACTTTGGGGGAATTTTGATTTTATGAAAAAATGGTAGATAGGGAAATGGTGACAAAGTCTTATATTTTGAATAAAATTCCAATTCCCTTAAAAGGTATTTAACTAGAAGATAATTATTTGATTGAGTATTTAGAATAAAATTCGAAATTCCTTGGGGTGAAATTTTTTGAAAAAATAACATATGAGTAGAATTTTGAAAATTATGAAAAGTTTTTGATTGGAGGAAAATCTTTAAGTTATTGACTTTGGAGGGAATTTTAATTTTATGGACAAAATATTAGACAATGAGGTTATGATCAAGTCTTTTATTTTGAGTAAAATTTTGAATTTGCTTAGAAGACAGTTGACTGAGAGATAATTGTTTGATTAGACACTTGGAATAAAATCTGAAGTTCTTTAGGAAATTTTGAAAAAATATTTAAGTAGAGTTCAGAAATTATGGAAAGTGTTTCTAATTATATAAAAAATTGTGGGCTGTTGACTTTGGAGAAACCTTAATTTTATTGGAAAATTGGTGGGTAAGAAAGTGGTGATCAAGTCTACCATTTTGAATAAAATTCTGATTCCTCTATGAGATATTCAACCAAGAGATGATTGTTTGATTGATGCCTTGGAAAAAAATTTGGACTCCTCAAAATTTTTAGGAAAAACTTTATTTTGAAAAAAAAAAAAATGAAAGTTGTAATTTGATCACGTACTTTTAAATGGGGCATTTTTCTTTGGTCAAGCAATAAATAATGGAAAGACAGTTGTTTGGTTGATCACTTTGGTAAGAATTCTAAAAATTCTTCAAAATTCCTTGGTTGAGAAACTATCACCTAATTGATGACGATGATGATTTTGAGATCCTATGGTAAGTTTCAAATAGAATTTGATTAAACGTTTCTACTTCGCCGTTGTGCGAGTAAAGTTCTCCAACACTTGTCATGAAACGCCATGAGCTTGAAATGTCTAGTAAACTCTCACACACCCCATCCCTTTTTTCCAGTCCAATACACAATCACAAATAAAATAAACAATGAAGCATGCTAACCAAGTCAATAATTAAAGGGATTAAAAAGTTAGTTGTTAGTAAGTTAGGAATCCCCAAAGAGATTCCATCCTCCCAACTATAAGAATTGGACTTGGATTATTCGGTATCTCCTCTTTTGCTGCTTTGCAGACCTTACCCAGGATACCTAAAATGGTTACATACCATGTAGCGCCAACCGAGAACCTCAAAAGAGATAGTAAAACAAGGGTCAACACCCAAAACCTCCCCAACCTTATAACACCAAATATCAATAACCACCTAGGGTTCGAATACAATCGATCCATTCAAGGGTTCCAAAACAAACCACTTGCGCAAGATTTAATCCTCAAATAGGGAACACATCCCACTGATTAATACTTGAAATCAACATGTCATTATCTCATAAAATTGTCTTTAGTGATTGAAAACCCACACTACAACAACAGTAACCTATAGTGACGAAATTAGTAAAGAAAATAAATTTCGTCATTAAATAAAAATAATCCGTAAGGAATTATTAAATTTTCTCACAGATAATAAAAAAATAAAAATAATGGGTGATGGAATTTATTTTCGTCAATAAATACTTCTTTTTAGGTGAGGAAAAATTAAGTTTTGTCACCGAAGTCTTTCTAGCTAATTTTTTTGGGTGGTGCCAAAATTTTGAGACTTTTAGTGAGAAACAAATTTGTCACTAATTATAATATTATTAGTGAGGAATATATTTTCATCACTAATAATTTTAAATATTTTTTAAAAAAAAATTTCAATTAAAATATTTTTCAGATCATTTTATCAGGAATATATTTTCGTCGTCAATAAGTTTTAATATTTTGAGACTTTTGGTGAGGAAATTCTTTTGTCACCAATTTTGGATGAAGTATTTTGAGATATTGGCAGTAATTGGAAAAAAAAAAATAGGTTACTAATTCCCTCCCCCCCCCTCCCCTTTTTTTTTTCTTTTTTGTTGTTTATCACATCCTCTCTCGCAAAACACATTAGTTTTCCTCTCATCCCCCTCTCACAAAACATAGCACCCCCTCTCCTCTTTCAGCGCCGCCACAGACGTCACCCATTCTCCTCCTTCAGTGCCGCTACCAACGTCACCCGCGGTCTCCTCCGAGCAATCATCAGCGCCGCCGACGTCGCTTCAAATAGTATTGAATTATTTCCCTATTTTTCTATTTTAAGGTATGGGTCCTCTCTCTCTGTCTCTCTCTCTCTCACACACACACACACACACACACAATCAATTTTTCTATCTTTGTTGCTAATTTCCCTTGCATATTGAACATCTGCACTCATTAATTTTCGTCACAATTACAAACTTTGAACATCTTAAACAAGAAGTAAATACACACTTCATTATGCGTAATATTTGAAACAACAATGGAAGAACCTCATTGGAACCCTACCTTTTGAATTCAATTGAACTGTGCATTCAAGATTTAATTGGTTTGTAGGCTCTGTAGTTTTTGTCAGTAGTCATTTATCCAAAATCCTTCGAGATTTACAGTGATTTCTTATGAATAATGAATTCCTTGTGTTAATTCGAAGGTTCATACCTCGACCAGTGCTCACTGTTATTGTTTCTGCTATTCATTGAGCAGTGGTCAATGACTTGCATGTATTGTAATTTTGGTTGATAGTTATGTTTTAATTGAAGATTTAATTGCTTTGTAGGTTCTGTAATTTTTGTTGATAGTCATTCTTTTTGTCCATAAGTACAAATCACCGAGGGTCAAGTCTAAGATTCTATTACCAATTATATTAGAATTCTCTGCAATAATTATCTTTACACTAATCTTTCAATGGTAGTTTAAGTAAATAGTGCCAAAATTCAATTATCCTTGCAATTATCTCATCATGAAAAATAGATTGATTACAATTTATTTGGTTTGCTTGAAGATGTTAAAGTGCTGCTAACCTCTCTAACCAAAGAAGAATTTAACAAAGACATTGAGCTCATAATGTTCTTCGTTATGCCGAATTTTATTTATCTTATCAACTGTTTGATGGTGCTAGGGGTATTAAAATACAAAATACTCTGTGAAATATTAACTTTTCTTCTATGAAGCACCTTTTCTACCCAAAAAAAAAAAAAAAAAAAAATTTACTAAGTTTATGAGACTGGATGTAAAGTCAGCCCTTGTTCTTGCTAGGGCTGCTCTAGGTAGAGGTATAAAAAAAACACAAATTAGATTCAAAACATTATAGCAGACTTTTTTATTTTTTTTATCTTTTATTTATTTTATTTTTTTTGAAGGCTAGGATACACTTTACTCAAGAGAACTAACAAAGCAATAAGACATAAATCAACAAACATGCCTCTTCTTCGTGTATTTTCAGCCAATCTTTTGGGGAAAAAAAAATTCAAGAAACTGTCAATTTTCTCTTTCACGAATTTCTCAAGATTGAAATAGAATTCATGTGGTTGGCTTTTCTGCTCTATACCCAAAATCCCAGATAAGATTGATTAACTGTTCCAAAAATGTTTTTGTCATCATCACATGAATTACACTTAAACCCATATCCAGTTAACTTCACAACTTCACTCATCAATTTCATGAACTGCTTCACGTAGCCAAAAAGCCTCTACAAGTGCTCCACCAGAGAACTCAATAAATTCTTCAATGTACCAAAATTCAGCTTTCACACCGAAGAGCAAAAGAAGCCCAAAATTGAAAACATGAAAGTTTTAGCTTTTGCAATGGTCGAGTCAATCTTGGTCTTCCATTTGACAATGACTTCTTTGAACTTTTCGGCAAAGTTGTCAAAGAATCTCCTTACATTTTGCAACATGAAAAGTCCCGATCAAAATTGAAGATATTATTTGATTTCATAGCGATGATATTGAAGCTGAGGTTGTTTCGAATAAAACAAAGAGAGATAGTAGAGATGACAAAGGAGGTGAAAAACTTGGCATACTTGATGATGATATGGATCTTGATATGGATTATGATATGTAGTTTTTGTTTTTTTTTTAGGTTTCTATATGGACATGTTTTTTATGCATCACATGGTTATGCTATATTTTGTTTTGTCTCTTCAAGTAAATATTCTACTTTATATTTTATGTTTTATATCAATTTATGCTTTTTAGTTACCAAAATGGCCAAAGGGGAGAAACAATGGATCAAACCTAGTTTTCTAGTGAAACAAAAGCGAACAAAGTACGAAATGGAAAGATATAAGATAATCAAGAAGAATAATAAGAAAATTGATGCTCTACAATTAAATCTTAAAGCAGCTTCTTTGATGGGTTCTACTCAGCCCAATCGTGTTAATAAAAAGGGAAAGAACATTAGGGTTGAGGTAGATGATGATGACTACATACCGTTAGATCATGAGGATGATACTGATGTTGAGTCCTTTGAAAGTGTTGACGATAAGGTACTATATGTATGATATCTAATTTTTGTTATTATGTCTCGTAGCTATATATTCGTTAATGATGCTTTGTTTATACTATCTTTATATTTATATATACATATCTTTACTTATCAAATTTTATGTATTTATTGTTTATGCTTTTGTAATATGTTTTTTAGGGCTTACCAATGCCACCAAAACTATTGGTGCAGTCATCTCTTCAACCTTTGCACGAGGTAATTTTATTTTATTTTATTTTATTTTTCTTCTGAATGAGGATTTACATGACAATGTGGAGACCCAACACTTACAGCCACTTGATGCCGATATAGAGGCACAGAGGGAGGCAGCCCCCCAATCTAGTGTCGGTAAGATCTTAAATTTTAGTATTAAAATGAAATTATCTGTTTTAATATAATGAGGGAGATGTGTAGCCACCAATTGAAGATGTAGAGGATGATACTATTCTTAATGAACTTGAGCTAGAAATTGAGGAAGAGCATCCAACTCAAGAACCGCCACCACAACTTGAGTTGAGGAAATCTACAAGGGACCAGCAACCTTCGAGAAAGTATCCTCCCTGTGAATTTGTGTTGATTTCCGATCAATGGGAGCCTGAGAGCTACCAAGAAGCAATTGAGCATGCAAAGAAAGATGATTGGAAAAAGGCCATGGAAGCATAAATGAATTCCTTGCTTGAAAATCACACTTATGATTTAGTGAAGTTGCCTAAGGGGAGGAAAATTCTAAAAAGTAAGTGGGTTTTCAAATTGAAGAATGATGGCAAAAATTTGAGGTACAAAGTACGTCTTGTTGTGAAAGGCTTTGGGCAAAAGAAAGGTATTGACTTTGATGAGATGTTCTCACCGGTTGTGAAGATGTTTTCTATTCGGGTTGTACTTGGCATGGCCACAAGTATGAACCTTAAAGTTGAGCAACTTGATGTAAAGACCGCATTTCTTCATGGTGACTTTGAAGAAGAAATTTGCATGGAGCAATCGGAAGGTTTTGTAGAGGAAGGGAAAGAGAAATTTGTTTGCAAATTGAAGAAAATTTTGTATGGTCTCAAACAAGTCTTGTGGCAATAGTACAAAAAATTTGACACTTTCATGATAAATAATGGTTTTTCTAAAACCACTTCGGACCATTGTGTGTTTGTGAAAAAATTTCCGGATGGTAAATTTCTTATTCTTTTGCTTTATGTTGATGACATGTTAATTGTGGGTCAAGATTACACTATGATTAATAGGTTGAAATTGGAGTTAAGCAAGTCTTTTTCTATGAAAGATTTGGGGCTGGTAAAGCAAATACTTGGTATGAAAATTGTTCATCATCTCAAAAGTGGATGATTTGGTTGTCTCAAGAAAGCTACATTGAAAAAGTTCTTGAGAGGTTCAACATAGATAAAGCAAAGTCAGTTGGTTGTCCACTTGCGGGTCACTTCAAGCTTAGTTCGAATCAATGTCTTACAAGTGGGAAAGACAAGGAAGAGATGTAGATAATTCCTTATGCTTCAACGGTTGATTCTTTGATGTACGCCATGGTTTGTACAAGGCCATATATTGCTCATGTCGTTGGTGTGATGAGTTGGTTTCTCTTTAATCTGAGTAAAGAACATTGGGCAGCGGTGAAGTGGATTCTAAGATATCTTCTAGGGACTTCGAAGGTGTATTTGTGTTTTGGGGATGGTAAGCCGATACTTGATGGGTTCACAAATTCTGACAAGGTCGGTGACGTTGATTCTAGAAAATCTACTTCGTGGTATTTGATGACATTTGCAGGGGGAACTGTGGCATGTCAATCTAAATTATAAAAATGTGTTCCTCTCATCTACTGAAGCTGAATTTATTGCCATTATGGAAGCTTGCAAGGTAGAGTTATGGTTGAAGAAATTTTTGCAAGAATTGGGTTTGAAGCAAGAAAGGTATATGCTTTATTGTGATAGTCAAAATGCTATTCATTTGAGTAAAATTCTACTTTTCATTCGAGATCGAAACACATTGATATGAGATACCATTGGATTCGTGATGTGCTAGATTTGAAATTGTTGCAACTCGAAAAGGTTGACACGGATGATAATATTTCGGATATGTTGACTAAGATTCTATCAAGGGACAAACATTTGAAGTGTCGAACTTTGACGGGTATGTTGATGTCTCTACCTAAGTCAGTAGAGGGAGAATTGTTGGGTATACCTTCTTATTGGAGTATGGAACCCAATTGGTTTATTAAAAGAATTTAATTTGGTTTGGTGTTGGTTATAATATATTTTTTAATGTATTATATCTGACTTTTGGAAGCTCAATAGGTATTTTATAATCAGTATGGTAGCAACGAGGGTTTTGATATAAAATCCAAGAATCCACAATATTTTTTGAGATTGTTTAGTTTTCCGAAAATGAGGGTTGCGGCTGATGATACTATATCATTCTTGGTGGCTTCTTGATGGCATCTTACAGTGCTCTGCTTTTGAAGTTTGATTGCTCAATCAATCTGTGAATGTCTTGTGCTTTGGTGAGATTTTTGTCTTGTGTGATGTGTTTCAGAGGACTATTTGGGGCACAGATTTGATACAATTTCGTTGTCTTCATCAACTCTGTTTTGAAGACAATTTATTCTTCTATTTGGTGAGGTCTTTCCTCTTGATTATTTGTGATTATTTGGAATTCACCTAAGGGTAGTTTTGTGAGGCCATTCGTGTCTTGTTTGTAATCGTCTGAAAACTCTTTGGTTGATAGTGGAATCGGATTTCGATCTTGTGGACGTGCCTCACATTGAGGGAACCACGCAAAAATTCTTGTGTCGTTGTTGATTTAATTTTTCCACATTAGTTTTTATTCCCATTAATTGATTACCTTATGGGAAATCATATATTTTTCCTAACAAGTTTCTAGTGACCGTCTAACGAAAGTTCGGCTATGATGGAATATAACGTCTTTAAATTTTTATATTAAAAAAAGAATTTGGTAACAATTAAAAATATATATGACTAATTGGTGCAAATATTTTATTTTGAAATTAGATGAATTTTAAATTTTAAGTATGAGACCTACCAGTAAATTCTCCAAAAATCACTAAACAAAACCACCTCCCAAATTAGCTCATAATGGGTAAAAAAAAAAAAAAAAAGCCCAAAGCTTAGACCATCATAACACTCCCAAAAAGCACACTAAAATTGGGTACAACGTGGTTGGCTGATGGTGGGATGGTGGAACCTTGAAATGTTGAATCCAATAAGGGTGTAAACATGTAGTGAGGGGATGGGGATGTGAACGAGGTATCAATACGACAAAGGGGGCAAGTGAAGTGAGAGTAGAGCCACATATCGACAATATTTAAAGTGAGACTAATATTAAATATATTTAATAAAAAATTTAAATAAATAAAAAGTAATTACTATGTTTATAGTTATTTTTTAAATATAAAAATTAATTTGATGAAATAAACACACAAAAATCATATTTTTTTGAAATTCTCAAAAACAATCTTCATTAAAAAAAAAAAATCATATGAAAATAACTTTTGTTAGGACCCTTCTTATTGTTAAATTCTATGAACAAACTTTGGTTTCTTTGAGTTGTATTTTTCCTTTGTTTTTGGTCTTCCCGCTCGAGCGGGAAATGTGGCGCTCGAGCGAAGTTTCTACCATTGCAGTATTTTGGCGTGTCTGCAAAATATGCTGGTGGTGTGATTTTATGCTCGAGCGTAAGTTGCTACGCTCGAGCATGAACCCTGGTTTGGAACACGCGTTGTAGAGTCCCTGTTCGGGCGTCCATTCCTACGCTTGAGTGGACCTCGCGATTTCAGTAGTTATAAAGATATAGGTTGCTCCAAATCTGGGGTTATGTTTTCTAGATCTTCTTTAAAGGTTTTAGGGTTTTCTTTTGGGGATATTTTTTCTGGTTTTCCTTGATGTTTGATTAAGTATTGAACTCATGTTCTGATAAGCACACATCAAGGAGTTTGGTTAATCTTCTTTAAAAGTATTCTTCTTCAGTGGAATCCGAAGATTCAAGCACAGAGTAATCGAAGGAGTTTGATGCTGTGTGCAGTCATTGTTTCGACAATGGATGTTATGAATTCAACATCAATCTAATCAATTCCGAGATGAAGGTTGCGGTGAAAGATATACATAAGATTTGAAGACAAATTGGAAGCATTTGGGTAATTTGTTTGGTATCTTTGTAATCTTTCTTTCTTCAGTAGTGGATTGATTTGTGGCATTTCGCCCGTGGTTTTTTTTTTTTTTTTTTTTATCACAATTGGAGGTGCTCCAATTGTGGTTTTTCTACATAAAAATCGTTTATGTCGATTTATTGTTTCATAAACAATCATCTAAATCACGTTCGTACGTGCTTGATGACTTAGATTGTTAGTTTTAATTGTTTGGGAATTGGTACAATTAAATCTTGATCTAATCACAAATCACTTAGGTTTTTCAATTAGTATTAGAGCAGGTCACTCTTTGTTTTTATCAAAACTATAGGAGTGTGATTTTGTGTGATTGATGATATGGATTCAATTCGCGAAGGTAACTCGACCCATAGACCTCCGTTACTTGATGGCACAAACTATTCTTATTGGAAAGCTCGTATGAGAGTGTTTTTAAAATCCATCGATGAGAAAGTTTGGCACTGTGTGATCTATGGGTGGAGTGAACCTGTTCTCACCATTGATGGTGTTGATATTCCCAAGCCCCTTCATAAATGGGATGCATTCGACTATCAAAACTCGAGTTGGAATAGTAAGGCTCTCAATTCCCTCTTTTGCTCTGTCACACCTGAAGAGTTTCGTCATATTTGCACTTGTGAGGTAGCAAAAGAGACTTGGGACATCTTCCAAACAATTCACGAGGGTACTACTTCTGTTAAAAGGTCAAAACTTTAACGTCTCACCTCAGCCTTTGAAACTCTTTTTATGCGTGATGATAAGACGTTTGATGATTTTTATGCTAAATTTAGTGACATCGTGAATTCTTATTTCACACTCGGTGAAAAAATCCCTGAAGCTAAGGTTGTTGGAAAAATTTTGAGGTCTTTACCCGAGAGATTTCAATCAAAAGTGACAGCTATTGAGGAGGCTCAGGATGTTGATACCCTCAAGCTCGATCAGTTAGTTGGAAACTTGCAGACTTATGAAGCCCACTAGATTTCTAAGAAAAAAACAAAACGATAGTGCGACTTTCACTAGTGCTCATGAGACCGCAAAAACTTTTGAGATTGAGTTTGATCTAGAGTCCGAGATGATGGCCGTGTTTACTAAACAGTTCCAAAAACATTTAAAGAAAAAGAAGCCTAATGTTAAGGACCCTATTTCAAAAGATAAGAGTAATGAAAAACCCAAAACGTTTCCACCAAAAATTGCGCCTGTAGATACTCCATTTTTGACCGACCTTAAGACTCAGACGTCATTGATTGAGTGCTCGGTGATGATGCATATTGTGCTCGTTCTGAGGTTTCAGAGTCTCGGTTGCGAGCCTTGCCTCCAAACTTCGGGGCTCTTTTGTGTTTTGCCTCGGTTTATGAACCAGGTCCCGTTTTCTTTTTTTTCTCTTCCCGAAGGGAGGGAGAGGTCTCGTAAACCATCTCTCAGTGGCCGTAGGCCATTTTTCCCATTTGGAGACCAGTTTCCGATTTTTCAGAGCCGTCGGCCGTGTGTCTCGGTTCGAGACCGCTTAACTACCTCCGTTTGCTCCGGTTTTTAGCACACACCTTGTTTCCTCTCTTTATAGGGACACTGTGGCCCGGGAGACCACCTTCGTGGTCATACGCCACCTTCGGTGCCTAATAGCCTGTTTTCGGGGCCCCAGGCTGCGTGTTTTGGCCCCCGAACCCTCGTTTTGCATCGGTTAGGGTTCATTTTTGGTATGGACCCTATTTTGATTGTTCGGAAGGTGGTACTATAGTGGGAGACCAGCAATTCTTTTGGAGACCATTTTCTCTCTCCTCCAACCGATTTTCTTGACAGAAAGCTGGTTTTCCTAACTTTTGAGCCGCAATTTCAGGTCTTCCATACCACCATTGTGTTGTGCTCATCTGGGAGGCCGCCAATATGGGTAGGCCGACCAGTATTTCTTCTTGACCCTTTTGAGCCTTGCTAGAAAGCTGGTTTTCCTCTCTCCTAGGTCGCATTTTTTGGTCTCCCACCATACAGTTGTATTCTACTCATCTGGGAGGCCACCATTTTGGTATGGCCGACCAGCTTTGCACCTTGACCCTTTTGAACCCTGGTCAGCCGACCAGGGCAAGTGGTCGGCCGACCACTTGAACTGGTCAGCCAATCATCTCCCTTTTGGCCCTCCTGAGTGCAACACAGCTGTGCCAGTTGTGAAGCACTTGACCCTTCCTCTGAGATTTTGCCCCTTTGTTTGTCTTCTTAAGGAAGATTTGATCCTTTTGCTTAGCTTCAAGGAGAAGCTTGACCCTTTTGTCAAGCTTCTTGAGGAAGCTTGACCCTTTTGGTTAAGCTTCTTTGAGAAGCTTTGACCCTTTCTTGAGGCTTCTCCAAGAAGCCTTGGCTCTCTTCCTCTATAAAACAAACCTTCCCTCTCCATTTGCAAGGGTTAGAAACATTTGGTTGAGATAGATACATCCCACCCTCCATAGCTCTCTTCTTCAAGCTCCAAACCCTAATATTCTTGGCCATTTACACTACACGTCATAGCCTACCACCTCCACCATCTATTCAATCACCTTGGAGATTTTTTTCAGAGATTGAAGGCTCACCTTGTTGGTCCAGAACTTGCTGCATTGTTGTGCTACAAGGGTAAGTCATCATTTCCCCCATTTTTGCATTATTTTGCTTCATAACTTAGCCCTATTTGCAAGCATTTTTGGGTTTCAAAATAAATTGGAAAAAGTCTTTTTTTGATCTTCTAAACATGTTTTTTTAAGGACTCCTTTCTGTTCGTGGTCATCTACCCCCTTTTATGCTTCATTTCCTCATGCTTTGAGCCATGCATTTGAGCATTTGCATTGGCCTTGGTTTGGCTATTTAGACATTGAAATCCAGTGGATTTTCAGTGGCTTAGATGTGTTTTTGAGCCCTAAAATCAGAGAGGGGTGACCCTCTCACCCCTTGTTCTCTTTACTAGCTTTGTTGGCCTTCCAAAGGAGCTCCATTTTGCATGTTGAGAAGTCTTGTTTCAAGCCATTATTTGTGAGTTTCAAGGTCTTCCTTGACTCTGTCCAGAGCCCTTTTGGCCATATTTTGTGTCTTTGATGCATGTGTAGAACAATCCCATTCAAGGCCTTTCAAAGGGGCCTTTATTTGCATGTTTCCTGGACCCATTTTAGGCTCTTTTTAGTGGGTGTTAGGACCCTCAGAACCTCTTTCCAGAGGTGGTTTTTCCATTGTGTGTGTCTATCATGCATGTGTAGAACAACCCCCTTATTGGCCTTTCAAAGGAGCCCATCATTCTTACATGCATTGACTGAGTCTCAGTGGTTATTTAGGAATATTTTGGCATGGCATACTTCTATTTTTGGCTGGTTTGGTGAGCCTTCATATGCTTCATATACGTGTAGTGTAAATCATGGTTCACTAGCTTTCTTTGCATGCTTTGTTGACCCTTGATTTTAACACTTTTTGGCCATGCCTTAAACTGATATTGTGCTTATTTTGGACTGCCCTAGCTCTATTTTTGGGTCTCATGGTTGAATGATGTTGGTTTTGCATGTTTGTAGTTCAATGCCCATACTTAACTTTGAGTTTTGAGGTTCATCCCATGCATATACTGAGGTGTGTTCATGTTTTGGGTCCATTATACATCATATTTCAAAGCTTGTATCAATGCCATATTGCCATGTTTTATACTCCTTAAGTGCGTTTGAGAGTCGGGCTTGTATGTTTCATTTACCAACCATTGAATGAGCTCCATTTCTTTGCATTCCGAGCCATCATTTTAGGCCATTTCCCCACTGTCTCAGACCTGCCTAGGGTCTGTTTGGGGTTGGTTTTGCCATTTGTGCATTGTTTTGTGTACCTCTAGTGTAACGCACTTCATTAGTTTCGGTATTCGGGCCATCTAGCTTGCATTGTGTGACATATTTTCATGATTCGGGACCATTGTGCATCATGTTTCAGAGATGGAAGTTGTATGTTTTCATGCCATACTTCATCCTTTGCCATGCTTAGTTAGAGTTGCATGTTGTGCCTTAGGATCGGTCTTTTGCATTCGTGCATGTTTGCATGTATTTCGGTTGTCTCATTCTCATCATTTGGCCACTGATGTGAGTGTGGCTGAGGTCCACTCATATTGGTGTAAGTCGTCCATCGTGCATTGTGTATACCATTTTAGTCCATAACATTGTGTATGCTAGGTTGCATGTTTGAGCATTGTGCATGCCATGTTGTGTCACGTGCATTGTGTATGCCATTTTAGTCCATAGCATTGTGTATGCTAGGTTGCATGTTAGTCGCATTGTGTATGCCATCTCATTTGCATTGTGTTTGGGATAGGAGTTAGCCCAAGCACAGGAAACGAGGGACGTTTCGTACTCCCAGTGACGAAACGTGTCTCAATTCCCGGTCGCCGACACTCCGGATTACCCATGATGGAGTCTAGGCCTTGTTGTGTTGTCATGTGCATTCATTTCAAATCGAGTCGTGCAATTTGACTCCTCAGCCATCATGCATCGAGATGCGTGATTGGTGGCACGAGGATCGAGGTGTGCATACATATGTGAAAATACTTTGCCATGCCCCTTTCTTGCTCTCTGTTGCAGCAAACCAGAAATCAGCAGCCTTCTAGGGCTTTGCACAACATCTCGGGATTAATTGCAAACAGAGGCAAATCGGGGCATCGCAAGGAATTTCCCGACGAGGCAATTTGAGCATGCATTTTTCATCATTTGGAACAAGAGCTGAGGCAGTCCATTTGATAGCTTGCATGCTAATTTATTTCGTTTCTTATTTAATTTGTTAATTAATTATGGTTTTGTAATATTTAATTAGCTAGAGTAGTTAATTATTTATTCAGACCGTATTATTTATTCGGACCCTCCGAGGAGGACAATCTTGTAATAAGTGTGCGTGCGTGTGATGTATGTCTTCCAACTCCACGTCTTTCTCCCTTTTATTTACCAGCTTATGATGGTTAGTTTAGGGCATGTTTCAATTAGCATACTTATGCTTGCATGTTTGCATCCATTCATCTGTCTTGCATGCACCGGGCTCGGCGCATCATACTAGCTGCATTGTATTTTAATTTCAAGTTGAATACGTGTTAGCTGTAACATCATTATATGCCATCTTAGAATAGCCGAGCCTATCTTAGTTGCATTCCTGCCTGTGTTGCATTAGGCATTTCAGCATAGTTAGGATCATGCATGGATTTCTAACATAGCTTCTGTTTTGGCTTGGAGTACTTGGTAAGTGCTTATGCTTTAGCATCCTTGCATGTGTGTGAGTGACTGCCACGATAGCATGCTTACCATGAGGCTATGTGCTTATGTGATATAACTGCTTGAATGCCTGTGGGTGAATGTTGGGTTATTTGGATTGGAACAAATTCATCGACTGCGAGTTTTGAGCCCACTTGAGAGTGGCAAACCACCATATTTTCTAAGCCCACCTGAGGGTGGCAAATCCACATTTTAGCCTACTTGCGAGTAGCAAACCGTTTTCAAAACAAACATGAGATGTTTCGCTCCAATTCAGGCGATCCAGTCTATACTTGTATGCTGTGCGCATCACATAATAAATCTAGGCTAATAACCGGAATAAGAACACATAATGTTTTCAAAACTTGATATCATGGTTAGTAGAGGCCGATCTTTGATCGGGCGAGCGGGGGTGCTCACGAAATGACCTTCTCCAATCATACCCAAGTTCCCGAGCCAAGGCAACTTTGGTGATGACGGACACGTGGCCTTAGGCAACGAGTCAGGGTTTCCTAAATTCCTCCAAAACAAATATTTAGGTGGCGACTCTGTATCTGGCAAAGCAGTCCATGTTTGGCACTTCTTTCAAAAAATCTGTTTTCAAAAATGATTTGCTGGATCTGGAATTTTTGATGATTAATCGGTCTTCCATTGCACTCTGCGAGATTAGATACAGGACTGTGACATTGAGTCCTTAACTGTAGTGAGCCCATATGAACAAAACGGGATTTCCCTCCTGGAACGTTCGGGGACGTCTACAGTTTCTGGCGACTCTGCTGGGGAGTTTGAGAACTTGACTCGAACTCGTGATATCTAGTTTTGACTACACTTGTGTGTTTCTTTGCATTTCATTTGCATTGGTGCGCCTAGGACACCGTGTTTGCCGTATGCTATTCCTGAATGGTTTGCCAGAGGCTCGCTTTGCGAAGCGTGCCATAAGGCTGATCGGTTGCGAGCTCTGCCACAACGGGAACACAAACCCCAGTTTTTACCGGGCCACCCTTTTGACCATTCGACCTAGTGCATATTCGGAATCCATAGTGGCCTTTCCAAGCTAGGACATGTTGACTTACCCGATTATAGGTTGTTTGAAACCGCTACGTGCGTAGTGAAACCCTAGCTCCTGACAAAATATGACAGAGAAACCTTACCCCAACATAGGGGTGTTTTGGCTCTCACTTGTTTGCTATGTGCTTTAGAGTGCGTCTCTACAGGAATGCATGTATCAGTGTACAAGTTTGGGTATCAGGCTTGCGGGCACCAATTCAGTATTCTGGGAATCAGTTATCTGCGGGTATTAGGTTCAGTTTTGGGGGCAGTGATTTGGGGAACAATGATCAGTACTTGAGAACAGTGTATTTCAGCTTATCAACCATGTGTTATGATGCCCAACTGTGTGTTGTGTGTTTATTTTAAGCCGTTATGCTGTCCGTTTATCTGGTTGTGTGTTTCCTTATTATTGCTTTATTTATCTTTCTGCTAGGGTAGTTTAGCATAATTACTTCAGACCAAACAGATATTCCCCATGCACTCTGGACAAGAGGTCGCCAACTCCATCGATCTGAGGATCTGGTCAATGGACAACCAGTGTATCATTCTCTACCCCCGGTTATTAGACAGAGGTCGAGAAGACGCAGTGTATCCAAGCAGAGGTTGCCAGAGCAGTGTTTTACCCCATCAGTGGACAGTCGAACTGAGGTCTCAATTGTTTCCATAGAGATAGACCTACCGGTAGTTCAGACAGATCAGGGCAGTATGGCAGGAATGACAGGAGCTGAGGAAATGATGCGTCAGATGCAAGAGACCATGAGAGCCATGTAGCAGGACGCTGTTCGTCGAGATGAGTTTGCCAAACAACAGGCCGAGATCATGGCCCAGCAGGCAGAGCTAATTGCCAGGCTGCAACAACAAGCCAAGGCATCTGTTTCACACCAAGCACCTCCCCCACCAGGAGTTCCAGTGCCCGAGGAGGCACCAAATGTCCAGGGAGATACGGATATCCCGACAGGGCCGGCTTCGCCCCCGATTCTACCTCAATTATCCAAGGCACCTACGCCTGTTAATCAACCAGACTCTCCCTTTGTGTTCGAGGTGGACCATACATCATTAAAGTTGAGCAAGCTTGAGAAGTTGTTCAAGAAATCCCAGTGGGTAAAGTCCATCCCAGACATCAAGGACGGATATACTGACGTGGCTATGACGCTGCCAGTTACGTTGAAGATGCCACAAACTAACCGCTTCGACGGATCCAGGGATCCCATGGTGCATCTCCGTTTGTTCTCAGATATACTACGGCCGATGGGCCTCACTAGACCACAGAAGCTTTCGCTATTTGGCCGAACCCTGTCGGGTGTGGCGGCCATCGGGTATGCAAAATTAGAAGATAATGTTAAGCGGAACTGGGATGAGATGGCCAAGGCTTTCATTGCACAGTACTCCTATAACACTCAAATCAAGATTACAACCCGTGATCTTGAGACAACAAGGCAAGAGCCTAAGGAGAACTTTTTGAATTTTGTAGCCCGGTGGAGGGCCAAGGCCTCAATGATGACCCTAAGGCCTACCGATAAAGATCAAATCCGGATGATTGTGCACAATCTCCAACCTAAATTGATGTAGAAAATGATTGTGCTCCCCTTCCGTACCTTTTCAGATTTGCACGAGATGGGGGTACAAATAGAGGATGAGATGAAACAAGGTCTGATTGACCAAGACAGAGAGCAACCCAAAAGAACCTTCAACCGCAACAACAATATAGGCACCAGCAATGTCGCAAATGTTAGAGCTTCAGAAGTAAGCATGGCACCACCATCCCCCATCCAAGGCCCATGGCAGCTACACCTTTCTCCGACGCATCTGGAAGCAACACACAAACCCCCAAATATCAACCTCGAGGCCAAAGAACCTTCACGCCTCTATATATGCCCCTGTCCATGGCTCTAGGGGTATTAATCAAGAAAGGGCACTTAAAGCCCCTGGAGCCGAGGCCGTTGCCAAATCCACTCCCTCCTTCTCATAACCCAACAAAATACTGCGCATATCACCAGCAATATGGTCACGACACTGACCAATGTTTTAGATTACGTCACGAGATTCAAGATCTCGTTGACAAGTAGGTGATTGTGCCTCCAGAAAAACCCAATGTTACAACAAACCCTCTCTCATCGCACAACCAAGCTCCACTTCCCAAAAGAATCAACTTCATCCAGACTGGGGTCATGTCTTATGATCCTAGCATCTATATCACTCCTTCCCACCAACCCAAGCTGGAGGTACTCCTTCCTGACTGCACTGACTTGTGCATGTTGGAGATCTCCAAAACCCAACCTGAACCAATGGTGGTGACTGTCGAAGACAGAACAAGGGAGATTTCAGGGGATTGTTGAGCCAGAATCTGAGGAATCTGGGAGTTTTGCTAAGAAGGTATACAGTCCAAGTGATTACATTCTATCAGTAGGCCAGGTTGAGCCAAATGTCGAGTCGCCGGCAGGGGCAGAGCTTTGTGTGATACATGGGGATGAATCTGGTCAGAGGATAGATGACTTGGCAGCTATGGAAGGGGACTTTGTTAACCACCAATTTTTCAATGAACAAGATCCAGAGGGCAAGGTAGTCAACTGGTCAGATTTTGAGGAGTCAACAGAGGTCACTGGGTAGCTTGATGACCTACCAGACGTTGTCGACGAAGCTCAGTTGGAACGGGGCCCGACAAGGGCAAGAACATCAGTTGTGGCCAGAAGGGCCGAAAATCAGAGTGCATCGCCAGAGAGCGCCGGTGCTAAGAATTTCGCTCAGGACTTGGGCATTGTGAATGCAGGAAATGTTGAACAGCCAACTGTACTGACGCAGTTGGAACAAGAAAGGTTTGGGAATTCTGAGAGAATCAGGAAAGCTAAGGCCCCTGAGGGGACTGAAAGTGCTGTGTGCACGAGGATAGAGAATGCTGTGAGCATGTGGACGAAAAGTACTGCAAGTGCAATTGTACCGGAGCCGGACAGGTGTCTGTTGGCTGCCGACGGAATGTGGTGGGAAGACGATGATCTATGTCTTGTCCATACGGATGAGGATTGGGGAAGCAACCAGCCAGATGATACCTGGTATATCGGCGAAGTCAATAATATGACTAGAAGCGGGCGGTACTTCAAGCCCCCACATCTAAATCAGCCAGAGGCGTCTGGGAAAGATAAGGAGGCAGAGAAACAGAAAGAGAAGCAACTCGAAAAAGAGGCTGTATTGAAGCAGTTGAAAAAGATACAGGCAGACATCTCCATCTGGGGACTGCTTATGGCATCGCGAGTGCATCGACAAGCTGTCTTGTCGGCCATGGACAAGGCCAAGCTCTCAATAGACACCACGCCCGAACAGCTGGTGGGCTTAGTTTTTCCGGGGGGAGGGGGGGTGCTACCCCGATGTTGACTTTCTCCGACAAAGAATTGCCACCTGAGGGTGCGAACCATAACAAGCCACTCTACATCTCCGTGGAGTGTAGAAACAAATGGATACTCGTGGTGCTTGTCGACACAGGGTTCGCCATCAATGTGTGCTCGGCAAGAACTGCATATGCAATCAGTTTAAAGACCGTGGACTTTGTGCCGACAGCCCAGGTGATTCGAACATATGACAACACAAGCAGAGAAGTAATGGGGATAGTGAAAATTCAGACCAAGGTTGGGCTGGGACAACATGAGATAGACTTTCACGTCTTAGAGGTTCCTATGACCTTTAATCTACTTTTGGGGCGGCCGTGGTTGCACCAAGTAAAGGCAGTTTCGTCCACCTTGCATCAGATGGTGAAATACCCCCATGGGAAGGGAGTAGCTATCGTTTTTGGAAATTTGTCGATCCATCCATTGCCAGAAGTATCTACACCAGTTTTGGAAATTGAGCACGGTATAGAGGAAGTGTTCATGTCGGGTTTTACCCTGGCTGAGGCCCGAGTCGTGCAGAACATCTTAGCTGTTAATGAGGGGGTGTATGTTAGCGCACAATCAGTATACCTTATGAACAAGCTTCAACATATCCCCGGGATGGGATTGGGAAAGAGCGGCCAGAAGGGCGTCGCAGCATTGGCCGAAGTGCCACATAACCCGCATACCTTTGGTTTGGGTTATCTGTCCACCAAAGAGGATTGGGTAAGGAAAGGTAAGGAGATGGTTGGGAAAGCCAGAGCGAAGTAGGTGGGGAAGCCTTTTGAGCTGATGCATAGGCCCATTCAGGGTACCCTAAACAGACGCTTCGTCCGAGAGGGGGAGGACTTTCCATTTTGTGGTTTCCCAGAGCCGTGGCTAAACGAGGAGAGGAAGCATGTGCCGGGTTTTGAGATTTTCTTTGATCTACAGTTATCCAAGGATGACGTTGCCGAAGAGCAGATTGACCCATTAGCTGATGCTAAGTAGAGCAAGAAAGTGGAGTCTGAGGACGCCGAAACTGAAATGGGGGTAGCGCTAGCGTGTCTACTTTCAGATCCTCTGATCGAACAGAAGTGCTTGGGGGATAACTTCTCGGTATGCATGATCGGGAATGAAATGACTGCGGGCCTACTAGCAAACATTTTGGATGCATCTATCGCACCCTCTCTCATTTGGCAGTATGAAGAGGGATTTTTGTCAAGCAGCACCGGGTCAGGTAGTGAGCCGGAATCTGATTCCTCCGAATCTGTTGAGTCAGAATCAAGTTCCAGCTCGACTGAGTCTGAGTCCAGTATTCCAGGGGGTGATAACCCGCATACCATAGTCCTGTCCAGGTCATCTTTTTCTTTCTCTTTTGAGTCTATTGTAACCGAAGAATCGGACGATTTGGATGTGCTTAATGAGAATGATGTGGCTGTGGTTTCTGAGTACTTTTCTTTTTTTGCCCTTGATTTATTGCATTAACTTAGACTTTCAAAATTTTGATGAAAATGACAAGAGAGAAATTCCTCCGGTTTTGCAACGCTTAATTGAACAAGAGTAGGAAAGATTTGTTAAACCCTTAATGGATGAAATCACTACCGTGAATATTGGTACTGAGGAGGACCAGCGGCTGGTGCAGATCGGGTCCACGTTGTCTTTAGAGGAACGCGAGCGTTTAGTCGCTTTATTAAAAGATTTCAAAGATGTTTTCGCGTGGTCCTACGAAGACATGCCTGGAATGAATCCTGAGATTGTACAGCATCAGATCCCTCTTGACCCCGAGGCCAGACCCGTTAAACAAAAACTCAGGAGGATCCGCTCGAACTGGGCTCTCAAGATTAAGGAAAAGGTCACCAAGCAAATTAATGCAGAGTTCCTGCTGGTATCCGAATACCTAACTTGGTTGGCCAACATTGTTCCAGTGCCGAAGAAGGATGGCAGGATTCGAGTATGCGTGGATTTCAGGGATTTGAATAGAGCCAGTCCGAAGGACGACTTTCCCTTGTCGCATGTTGATGAGCTGGTGGACTTGATAGCGGGGCATGCATTGTTTTTGTTCATGGATGGCTTCTCGGGCTACAATCAGATAGTGATGGCACCTGAGGACCGGGAGAAGACTGCTTCCACCACCCCGTGGGGGACATATTACTACAGGGTGATGCCATTTGGGTTGAAGAATGCTGGAGCTACATATCAACGGGCTGCGACCACAATATTGCACGACATGATCCACAAAGAGGTTGAGGTGTACGTGGACGACATGATTGTCAAGTCCAAAGAAAGAGAGGGCCACTACACCGCCTTGCAAAAATTCTTTCAAAGGATTAGAGAATTTCGGTTGCGGCTGAATCCTTAGAAGTGTACGTTCGGTATTACAGCAGGGAAAATACTGGGGTTTCTGATTACGCAGAGAGGTATCGAAGTTGACCCTTCCAAAATCAAGGCCATCTTAGAAATGCCACCACCAAGGACTGAAAAGAAGGTGCAAGGCTTTCTGGGTAAAGTGTAATTCATAAGACAGTTTATCTCAAAATTAACCTTGACTTGTGAACCACTTGTTGGCCTCCTGAAGAAAGGAAAGAAATTCCAATGGGACGGCCAATGCCAAGCTACTTTTGAACAAATCAAGGAATACTTACAGAACCCGCTCGTGTTGTCACTGCCAGAGTCGGGGAGACCGTTGATTTTGTATCTTTCAGTAACTGAGACTATAATGGGCTGCATGCTCGCGCAAGAATCAGAGGACAAAGTGGAGAGAGCCATCTACTACCTGAGCAAGAAGATGCTGGAGTATGAGACTCGCTACACACTGTTGGAAAAAGCTTGCTTAGCCTTGGTATGGGCTACCATGAAGCTGCGACACTACCTGTTAGCTCACTCTGTAATGTTGGTTTCAAGATTAGATCTCATCAAATATCTATTCAAGAAACCGGCACTTACGGGTAGGCTAGCTCGTTGGTTGCTGTTGCTTTCTGAATTCAATCTGAAATATGTGACGCGCAAGTCAGTCAAGGGAAGAGCAGTAGCAGAATTCTTAGCCGATCATCCAGTGGAAGGAGGTGAAGCAGTTGAGTACTTATTCCTAGATGAGGCCATTTTGCACATCGACGACGAGTTTTGGATGATGTACTTTGACGGAGCGTCAAACCAGCACGGGTATGGGATAGGAGTGTTACTGATAGCACCCAACAACTCCCGTATCCCTCTAGCATTCAAACTTCGGTTCAAAGTTTCGAACAACGAAGCAGAATATGAGGCATGCATTGCCAGTCTAGAAGCAGCCCTGGAATTAGGGGCAAAACGGTTGGACGTCATCGGGGACTCGAACCTTGTTGTATCTCAAGCGAAATGAGATTGGAAAGTCAAAGAAGAAAAGATGATTATGTATTACCAGACCTTGGACTTGTTAATTCCTCGGTTTGGGAAGTTAAACTTTGCTTATCTGTTAAGAGAGAACAACAGGTTCGCAGATTCACTAGCAACTCTATCTTCCATGATAGACATCCCGTTTGGAGTCCGGATGCGTCCAGTCATTATCGACCAAAAATTTGTGCCGACTTACGAGTCGATTGCCACCATAGATGAGGTTCAAGATGAGAACCCCTGTTATTACGATATTTGGAATTTCTTGGAGAAGGAAACATATCCACCAAGGGTAAATGCCAAGGATAAAAGGGCAATCAGAAGAATGGCCGTTCAGTTCATCATCTGCGGAGGTAAATTGTATAAGAGAGGTCATCTAGGAATACATAAGCTATGCGTTGAAGCTGGAGAATCAAAACGCCTGATGGAGGCCATCCAAGGAGGGGAATGCGGTGCGTATATGAACGGGGTAATACTAGCGCGGAAGATCCTCAGACAGGGTTACTACTGGTCCACCATGGAGGAGGATTGTGTCGGCTTTGTTCGACGATGCCACAAGTGTCAGATCCATGCAAACCGCATGAACATTCCGCTGTCGAAGCTGTACAATTTGACTTCTCCATGGCCATTATCAGGATGGGGAATCGATGTGATCGGGGCTGTCACTCCGAAGGGGTCGAATGGGCATGAGTTCATCCTGGTCGCAATAGATTATTTCACAAAGTGGGTTGAGGCCCAATCCTATGTGGTGTTGAAGGCTTCACATGTTGCGAAGTTCATTAGAAACAACATCATCTGTCGTTATGGTGTCCCAAACGAGGTCATTTCAGATAATGGTTCCCACTTCAAGAAGGAAGTGATTGATTTGTTGGAGAAATACAACGTGGCTTTTCATAAATCATCCACCTATCGGCCGCAGACCAATGGAGCGGTCGAGGCCGCCAACAAGAATATCAAATACATATTGCAGAAGATGGTGGAAACCTATCGGGATTGGCCAGATAAGCTACCGTTTGCTCTGTGGGGCTACCGGACCTCAATTAGGACTTCTACTGGGGCGACTCCGTATTCATTGGTTTATGGAATGTAGGCCGTTCTACTTATTGAAATTAAGGTTCTGTCTTTGCGAGTACTGGCTGAGTGTCAGATAGCTGAAGTAGATTGGCAGCAGAGCAGATTTGAAGAACTCATGCTCTTTGACGAGTGAAGACTAAAAGCACTGTTTCATGTTCAAGGTTATCAGCGCAGAATTGCCAGGGCTTTCAACAAGAAAATTAAGTCTAGGAATTTAAAGGAAGGAGATTTGGTGCTCAAGGACAACCGAGCTCCCATCCACGACCCAAGGGGCAAGCTCAAACCCAATTTGACTGGTCCCTACATCATTAAGTCAATCTGGTCAGGTGGAGCTGTGGTTCTGATGGACCTAGATGGCCTAAAGTTCTCATAACCGATCAACATGGACAAGTTGAAGAAATGTTACCCTTGAGAGGCTCGCTAGGCCAAAAACCCGAAAGGGCAACCTAGGCAAAAGTTAGAGCACAAAAAATTTGAAATGATAAAAACTGAGCTCGCAAGGTGAAAAACCTGCAAAGGGCGGTCTTGGAAAAAGTTAGAGCGTAAAAGAAGAGTGAAAATACTCGAGTGAACCTAAGCCTGAACTACATAAGGCTTGATTCCCATCTTTGGGATACGTAGGCAACTTTATCCTGAACTTCAGCCATAAACTTTTCCCCGATCAACTTTGTCCATTTGATCACCTCGACCATCTTTGTCTATTTAGCATTCAAGAGTTCAGTTATGATCTCCGATGCAGTGCTTTTCAGACTAGGGGCAACTTTCTGTTACTGTGTAGTGTCGCGGTACGATTCAGACTAGGGGCAACATTCTAGTTGCTGGGATCCGGGGTTGTGCATCTCAATGACAGATCCCAGGCATGTCCAGTTCTGATCCATATTGAAAATGGTTTTGAAAAGTTTTAATAAAAGTTGACTTTGTTCAAAATTAATCTTTTTACAACTTAGACCATTTTTGGACCAAAGCAGAAAATTTTCAGTACCCACAACCTTCAATTTCATTGATTTCGATACAGAGTTCTCCTGCTCTTGCATACAAATTGAAGTTGCTTTTTATTACATTCATAAAGAAAACTTGAAAGTACTAATAAATCAATAAATCCGGGGCATAGCTAAGTTAGGTGTTCCTGCGCCCCCTCCCAGAGCTGGTCGAAGCCTCTGATACCAAAGCGGGCCCTTCCTGTGCCTTTTCATTGAGCCAATCCAAGCACTCATCAGACAAAGTGCAATTGAAAGTGGGAGCGGGGGCCAGGAGCTCTCTAGTCCTCCATGCTGTGTGCCTCGAACCGGGAATGCAGCAGGGTACTCTATCCCATCTGGCAGGCAAGTCTGATCATGTCCGAACTGGCGCTGGAACCAGAACGGAAAATAGAAGACACAGTGTGTCATGCCAATCAATTGAATCCCGGGTTGACAGGTCATGTTTTAACTCATTGCTGGCAGATTGAGCCAAGGGTAGCACCAAGAGATGCGGTTTGCAAACAAACTGCACATCCAGTTGTACCACCACCTCTCATCTAGGGCATCAACCAGGCGTTGTCGGAAAAAGTAGCCGCGAGCTGAGTATAATGGGCAAGACTCCACAATCTGTAACTTGTCCATCAACCACACCTGGGAAGGGATGAAAAATGAGAGAATAAAGACTAGAGAGATGTACGATGAGAGAAAAGTAAGAAAAGGGTTTTGTGAGAAAAACCGAGCCTGCGGGCCGAGTGATGTGAGCAATACATATGTGAGATTGGGTGGGAAACATTACCTGTAATAGTAGGGGGCTCCCCGCAAGCCTAGCCGTCTCCCGGCGATGAAAAGTGTCTAAGCCGATCAATGTCTCAGCCAATGTCATGGCAATGCAGCTCTTGCCCTCCTTCAAACCTTGGGCAACCTCGATCAACCGGACACTGAATCCTCCAGAACCCGGGGCAAGCAAGAAATGAGATAGCAAGCATAGTCAAAGCGCGTGTCGCCGATAGCCCTGCCAATGATGGTCGCCGCGGTCACCAGCATCAGAAAACCGGCAAACCAAGCTGGGGATGTCCAGCTCCCCGTCATGAATCAATGATCGAGCATCATGCAAAGTGAGGGCGCACATTTGTCATAGGGCTTGGACGTGGCCAAATCAGAGTTGAGGCAAGATTTCCTCATTGCACTCGCACTCCATCAAAGCTTGGAAATCCTTGAAAGTAGGACACATCTCTTGCCCGCTAAAGCTAAAGATGTGTGTCACCGGATTCCAAAACCTTGTCGCGGCATGGAGGAAAGGAAGATGCAGTGGAGTATGGCCCAGCGTGAATAGTGCATTCAAGTCGAAGCCCCAGAAGTTCAACTTTTCCGAGCCATCCAGAGAAGCAATCCAAGCTGTGAGATTTTGGATAAGGAACGCCTCCATTTTGATGCAAAGCTAAGATGAAATGAAAGAACCACAAGGCTGGAACTTTTAAAGAGGACAAGGCACTGTTCGGAGGACACGTGTCAAAAAATTGATGGTTGCCAAGCCAGGTGGTCGACCGACCACCTTTTCTGGTAGGCTAACCACCCCTTTGGTCTCCATTGAAAAAAGCTGGTCAGCCAGCTTCCCTAGGTGGTCGGCCATGGAGAGAGGTATGGCTTTGGTCTTGTCCTAGCCTCTGGAAGAAGGTTCCTAGCATTTCCATGCGTTGGGAGTGTTGAAGGTGTGAGTTTACCTCAGTTTCGAATGCGTTCCGTCACCTAGATCATCCGAAATGCATTTGTTTATCGAGTTGTTGTTAAGTCCTGCTTATCGAGTTGTTTTTTTGCTTATCGAGTTCTTTTTTTGCTTACCGAGTTGTTTTGCTTATCGAGTTGTTAAGTTTTATCGGGTGGTTGAGCTTTGTATATCAAGTTGTTACTCTTCGTTTACTTTATGTTGTTGTGTCTTGCTTATCGAGTTGTACACTTGCTAAGGTTTTGTTGATTCTTAGTAAGTTTATTTGTTTAGTTTGTGGCGTCAATTCATTACCTAACTCGGCAATTTTCAATGTACAATTCCATTCAATCTCATTTTTGTGCAAAATGATGCGATGCGATGCTAAGAACATAAAATACAACACTTTTTGAACAAAAGCTGTTTCATTCCATCATGCTTCCTTTGTTACAACATTTTATAACAAGGGTACAAGTTTTACAGAAAATAAAACTGCCTAATAATGTATAATGTGCTACAACTACTAGTAAAAAAGGCAAATAAAGCAGGAACATCTGCATCTGTGCTCTCAAGTGCAAGAATAAGAGGCCATCTTCGTCCTCTTCGGCTGAGAAGTCCCTGCACCATCTCCACTAGCACCACCATCTGAATCGGAGCTGCTGCCCTTAGAATCCTCCTCGGCATCACCTCTACCCTCAAAGCCCGACTCAGAGACATCCTCCCTGCCTGCAGATGTCTCTGACTAAGGATGCACAGACTTCTCCTCCTCGCTGGACTCCTCCTCTATGACATGCGCTCTGCGTCCGCCTCGTCTGCGAGACGACTCCCCTTTCCCAGCTCCTCGAGAAGGCCTAAATGGCCCAGCTCCTCGGGAAGGCCTAGATGGCCCAGTCTGTGGCTCAGTATATAGCGGGGGCATCTGAAAAAAAAGTGCAATTTGAATGCATCAGCCAAAATATGTATATCAGATGCACAGATAAAAAAGCTACATGGAGTGGATGTATGCAGATATAGTACATGAATGTGGTGTGTGTCTGTTGTGCTCTACGCATACAGTCGATCAATCAATGCAGTGAAATGTTCAAGTTCAGCATGTCATCAGAAGTATGATAAATGCAAGAAAACTAAAGAGTACCGGGACACCGATGATGGACAGCTGTGCCTCTCTCCGCAAGACCATACCCTCAAGTGAGGCCACCAATCCGAGCATCCCCTCCATGTACTCTCTGGGTGGTTGAAGATACAAGCTCAAATCAGCAATGGATAAATGAGTGCCTAAGTATCTGAGTGATAAATGAAAAATAGTGGAACATACCGGTGGTGAGTCAGGATCGCTGACGTATGGGTGACCAGGCATAGGAGGCTCTATCGGAACCGAGTAGGAAGTCTCGTATCGCCATCCTGTCAACTCATTCGGAATATCTTGCCATCCAGGGTGATGATAAGTCGGTGGAATCGGGGGGGACCAGTCCAGCCCCACCCCTCGATGTGCCAGCTTTACTGCTTGAAGGAATGTCTCTAGCTCGGGCGCGACTCGAGGATGGCATGCCAGCAGACCTCCTCGTGGGAGTACGGACACCTGTCAATGGAGGATGGATTGGTTGCAAAAATATCATGCCACTATTGACTGTGTGACAAAACAAGTTGTTTTCCGTCCACCTGGTTTGCCTGAATTCGTGTTTAATGCAAGTGGAGTAGTACCTTCTCCGTATTTGATTCCTTCAGTGAAAGCTGTTAAATTAATTAGAAAGGGGTGTAAATGATATCTGTGTTCTGTACTGACTGTATCTACTGATGATAGTGTTAAAACTGATGTGAATTGTATTCCTATAGTAAGAGAATTCCCAGATGTATTTCCAGATGATCTGCCAGGGGATTTAATTGACAGAGAAATTGAATTTACTGTGGATGTGGTTCCGGGTACACAGCCAATATCTAAAGCTCCTCTGTAATGGCCCCAATCGAATCGAAGAGTTGAAAGTGCAATTGCAAGAGCTGTTAGACAAGAAGTTTGTCAGGCCCAGTACTTCACCGTGGGGTGCACCTGTTTTGTTTGTAAAGAAGAAAGATGGCTCACTGAGACTGTGCATTGATTACCGTGAATTGAACAAGGTAACTGTGAAAAATATATACCCATTGCCGCGTATTGACGATTTATTTGATCAGTTACAGGGTGCACAAGTATTTTCCAAGATTGATCTCAGATCGGGGTATCACTAACTGAAGGTTAAACCAGAAGACATTGATAAAACTGCTTTTAGAACGAGGTATGGCCATTATGAATTTTTAGTTATGCCATTCGGAGTCACGAATGCCCCTGCTGCATTTATGACCTTATGAACAGAATTTTTAAACCATACCTTGATGATTTCATTGTAGTATTTATTGATAACATACTGATTTATTCAAAAAGTAGAGAAGAACATGAACACCATCTGAGACTTACCTTGCAAACCCTAAGGGAACAGAAATTGTATGCTAAACTGTCTAAATGTGAATTCTGGCTTGATCACGTTATGTTTTTGGGGCATGTTGTTGCCAAAGATGGAATTTCTGTTGATCCGTAGAAAATTGAAGCTATAGTGAACTGGCCTAGACCAACGAATGTGACTGAAGTCCGAAGCTTTTTGGGATTGGCTGGATATTACAGAAGGTTTCTTAAAGACTTCTCCAAAATTGCCTCACCATTGACTCAGTTAACTCAGAAGGGGACATCATTTGACTGGACTGACCAAAGGGAATCAGCATTTCAAGAAATGAAAACCCGACTTGTGACTGCACCGGTTTTGACTTTACCTTCAGGTACGGATGGTTATACTGTATTTAGTGATGCTTCTCATAAGGGTTTGGGGTGTGTTTTAATGCAGAATGGGAGAGTTATCGCTTATGCTTCCCGACAGCTGAGACCACATGAAAAGAACTACCCAACCCATGATCTGGAACTTGCTGCAGTGGTGTTTGCACTGAAAATTTGGCGTCACTATCTGTATGGGGCGACGTGTGAAGTATACACAGACCACAAAAGTTTGAAATATTTCTTCACCCAGAAAGAACTAAATATGCGACAGCGCAGATGGCTAGAATTAATTAAAGATTATGACCTACAGATTTTGTACCATCCGGGAAAAGCCAACACTGTTGCCGATGCATTGAGCCGAAAGTCAATTGCCAACTTAGCTTGTTTGCTCACCGGACAGAAAGAGTTTCTCTATGATCTTGAAAAATCTGAAATTGAAATTGTCTTGAGAGAACAAGGTGGAACAATTGCTGCCATTACTGCTCAACCAGCCTTGATTGAAGAAGTTAAAGAGAAACAGCAACTGGATGACTTTTTGAAAAAGATCATCGAAGAAAGAGAGTCTAAGCCGAGATCGGGTTTCAAATTTGAGAACAATGTACTGAAATTTCAAGGAAGACTGTGTGTGCCGAATGACACTGAACTGAAAAGAAGAGTTCTGCAAGGGGGTCACAATTCAAAATTGTCTATCCACCCGGGGAATACGAAAATGTACCAAGATTTGAAACAGAATTTCTGGTGGCCGGGAATGAAGAGAGAAATTGCCGACTTTGTGTCTAAATGTCTTCATTGCCAACAAGTCAAAGCTGAACATCAACGACCTGCCGGATTATTGCAACCCTTACCCATACCAGAGTGGAAATGGGAGCACACCACGATGGATTTTATCGTAGGGTTACCTCGCTCCAGAAAAGGTATGGATTCAATTTGGGTTATTGTTGATAGACTAACCAAATCTGCCCACTTCTTACCTGTCAAAACAATCTATAATGCGGACAAATTGGCTGTTATTTATATTGATGAAATTGTGAGACTGCATGGAGTGCCTGTGTCCATTGTTTGACGAGGATTCAAGTTTACATCGAGGTTTTGGCAAAGCCTACTGATTGCATTGGTCTTGAATTGAAATTTGAGTAGTGCCTATCATCCTCGAACGGATGGACAATCGAAAGGACCATCCAGACTTTGGAGGATCTATTGAGAATGTGTGTTCTTGATTTTCGTGGAAGCGGAAAGTCATTTGCCATTGGTGAATTCGCCACAACAACAGATTACCATTCGAGTATTGGAATGGCGCCTTCGAGGCATTGTATGGCAGAAATGTCGATCTCCGATTTGTTGGGCGAAGTTGGAGATGGGCCTTTGCTTGGGCGAGATTGTATATGAAACGCGAAAAGATAAAAACCGTCTGACAAAGAAAGACCGCATGAGTAGATGTAAGAGTTATGCGGATGTCGAGAGGCGGACGAAGAATATGAAGTGGGTGATCACGTGTTCGTGAAAGTGACACCAATGAAAGGCCAGACTCGTTTTGGAGTCAAAGGCAAGTTAGCGGCAAGATACGTTGGGCCGTATGAGATTATTGAGAAAGTCAATCCGGTGGCGTATCAAGTTGCACTCCCTCCTGAAATGGAGCATATGCATAACGTCTTCCACATTTCGATGTTGAGAGATTATCTCCGGGATCCCTTTCACGTGATTGAGCCTACTCGTATCGTGTTGAGTGATGACTACACTTACGAGGAACGGCCTATACAGATTGTAAACAGACGAATCAAGAAACTGAGAAATAAAGAGATCCCGTTAGTGAAAGTTGACTGGCAGAACCATGGTGGTGTGTATGCCACTTGGGAGAGGGAAGATGACATGGTTAGGCGATATCCTGATCTGTTCCCACTGAATCCTGTTTTCTTCCAGAATGAAGGTAACTCGAGTTTAGAGGACTAAACTCCTTATAAGGAGGGGAGACTGTAACAACCCCCATATCGTTCTAGATAAGTTCTTGAATTACCCTCTTGATTTACGCTAAACCGAATGCTTATGACTCATAATTGAGCTAATCGAAATCTTGAGCAATTTGATTGAAAAATTTAAACTGAACCGACTGAACATGTTTATTGTATTGCATTCTTATCTGTTTGATTATTTGATTATCTGTCCGTGTTTTATGTTTAAATTGCAAATTGAAGGCCTTATCGTACGAATCGAAACCGCTTAGTGTTTCTTGATCAGTAGAATTTATCTGATTTTATGGTATAATTATCCAAAATGTGATTAGGTATGATTAAACTAGATTAATTCAAGCCAATTAAAGAGTTTCTTGTAATTACGAAAATGCCATTAGTGGGCCTTTGTTTATTCTCCTTATTGAGGCTTATACACACTTGAATTAGAACATTTCCTCAGCCCCTTACGCTTGCCATAGCCGACCAAGTGAGGGAAAAGGGGAGAATTTGGGTTCCATCTAGAGAATTGGCTTGTAGACTTGAAGAATTTGTAGGAAATTGGCAAATTTAGCCCCCACACCTTGATTTCAAGACTTAGGCAAGGTAAATGAACCCTTCATTGTTGCATTTAAGGTTGTTCTTGCATGAGTCAAGTTAAATTGTGGAGTTAGGACTTGAATTAATTCATACATGTTGAATTAGAGCATAATTCATGCATGCATGTTTGAATTGATGATTTTGTGTTGATTTCATGGCCAATTGTCACATGCATGTGCATAATCAAGCTTACGTCCATGTTTTCAACTTGTTTTGAAGGAAATGAGTTCATTTGAACAAGAATTGGAGCTCTGAAATGGTTTAATTTCGTGCATGACATGTTTGAAGTTTATTCTTGAAAATGGGTTTGAAAAATGGTTGTAATTGACTCACTCTTGGGCTTTGAATTCACAAATTGAGCTTTGTAACTTGTTGTATATTGAATCTAGAGGTATTTTCCAGAATTTGGGCCCAAGGGGTCGAGTTTTGGGTGAAAGAATGCTTGGTTTGAGCTTAGGAGACAAATCTGGAAATTCCAGAATTTGGCTTCTTCGCTCGAGCGAAGGATTCTTCGCTCGAGCAACCAACCTTTGTTCGAAGCTATGCTCGAGCGAAGGATTGGTGGCTCGAGCGTAAAATTCGAGCATCCAGTGTTTTTACTGTTTCATCAGACCGCTCGAGCGAAGGATTGCTCGCTCGAGCGAAGCCTTTGATTTTGGGAAGCTTGCTCGAGCGAAGGAAGGCTCGCTCGAGAGAGGCTCCTATTTTCAGCAAATTTTGCAAAATGTTTTCTAAGTGCATCTTTGCATCCTCATCCCATTCTAGGCATTCTTAGGCCTAGTTTAAGACATCTTAATGAGGATATAGATGTAGAACACACCGAGGCAAATTAGGGATTAAGTTATGATATTTCCCAACTGTGTAGCTTAGTGTGTGTTCAACCTGTGAACTGTGTAGGGTTGGCGACTGGGGAGACACGCTCTAGCATATTGTAGCCCGAACTCTGTGAGTAACAATTGTGTAAAGATATGTTCAAATGATTATCTTCTGAATACTGAATTGTTTACTGAACTGTTTTCTGAACTGGTATTATTTACTGAATGAATGAATGTCCTTTATTTCTGAACTGTACTGTGGCATCCTTAGCACCCTCTTATTCTTTATTGAGATCTCTGTCGTTCCTCGTGGAACCATTATCTTTATCTTGTCGATGGCCATCATTACTGTTCGGTCTTTAAGACCTACTATTTACTGTTATGCTAATGGATGTACCCCATATGACTGAATAACTGCTTCGATTTGAAATCTTGTTTAATGAACTGCTTCATTATCAGAAGGACATTTCATTCTTAACCTCTTTACGCATTATGTTATTCACTGGGCTTTAGCTCACTGTATATATATATATATATATATGTAGGTGTTCAGGCACCGGACCAAAGCTAGATGCATCGGGGTTATTCAAGTTTTGTCAAGCCAGCCTACGTGCCTCACTGCGAGGTTCCAAGCCTATCATGCAAGGGCTTAGGGGTGTCTTAGCTTTCCCCCTTCCGTACTGTCTCACTGTTTTGTATAAACTGAATGCTTACTGTACTGTTGTCAAGGGATTAGGTCCCTGCACTGTTTGATTGTAAATGTTGTATAAACTGTACTGTTTGAATATGTGAATGTATGAAAAATGTTTTTCGATCTGCATCACTGACTCAATGGACATTATTTATTCTTGTATTGGCTTCCGCCAGTTCCGAACTCGCTTTTCTTGTTCTCTTGTTAGCAGCCTTGATAATCTCAGATTCTTGGCGATTCTGATGCTAAACCCATAGGGCCGGGTTTGGGTCGTGACAGAGTGGTATCAGAGCGATACTTAACCACGAGTTATACCCCACACACGTGTCCAAATGAGCTATAGGGTGTCCTAGAAAAGTGATTAGGTCATTTCATGAGCATGAAAAATGTGTGGTTATGACATGACTGACTATATGCCAATGTGTTAACCTGCTTAAAGAAATGACTGCTTATATTGATGACTGTTATAACTGTTTATAGTGAAATGGATAATGCAAATGCTGCTACTGAACCTGAATCATCTGAGGCCAGAATGGCCAGACTGGAAAGAATGTTAGAACGAATAACTGAAAGACTAGATCAACAACAGAATCAACAGCCCCCCACCTCCTCCTCCTCCGGTACAGCCGGACCAGAATGTGAATGTTAATGATGGGGACATAATTGCTCTTACCCAAAAGTTCAGCAAACTAAAACCGCCATCCTTTCAGGGAGGCCTTGAACCATTAAAGGCTGAAGCATGGGTTCTAGAGACTGAGAAACTGTTTGAGGTGTTTCCGTGCTCGGAGGCACATAAGGTACTGTTGGCTACCTTTACTCTGTAAGAGGAAGCAAGAAGGTGGTGGATGCTTACTCGAGATGACAACACTGTTATGACTTGGGCTCAGTTTAAAGTAGCCTTCTTTGAAAAGTACTTCCCTCAGTGTGTCAGGGACAAGAAGGTCACTGAATTTGAACAGTTGAAACAGGGCACAGTGTCTGATGCTAAGTATGAAACAAAGTTTACTGGACTTGCCAGATACCCACCACATATGGTGGATACCGATTACAAAAAGGCCAGAAGGTTTGAAGGCGGCCTGAATGTTACAATACTAGACAGGATAAGTGTTTTAAAGCTACCGACTTATGTGGGTGTTCTTGACCGAGCATTGATGGTCGAGTCGAACATCGAAGCTGTGAAACAATTTGAAACACCACTCTCTGACTGGCGTGGTAAAAGACAGAATTTCAAATTCAAGAAAGGCAAGCATAATCAATTGAGCAAGAAACAGAATACGGGGTCAACAAATAGCCCCAGCCAAGGGAGTGCTTCTATATTGTCATGTCCCGAATGTGGTAAGAACCATAAGGGAGTATATTATAAAATTTCTGGTGCTTGTTACAGGTGTGGCAAGGTGGGCCACATGGTGAAAAATTGCCCCTCCACTGCTCCGAGTAATAGAAAAGCTGCAGGCAGCGCCGCAGCATCAACCGTGACACAAAAATCGAACCCCAAAGCTACCGGGAAAGAGCCTATGAGGCATGGCCGAGTCTTCGCCCTAGTACCGGGAGACATGCAAAATACCGAGACCGTAGTGTCAAGTATTCTTTCTATTTGTGCTCAAAGTGCATATGTACTGATTGATTCGGGGTCTACACATTCTTATGTGTCGCATGCTTTTTCACGGAAATTGAATAGACCCTTAGAGCCCATGAATTACTTGCTACCTGTATCATCACCCATAGGGGGATCTATGACATGTGCATGTATGTATCCTGCTTGTGAAATTCTTGTTGGGGATATGCATCTGTTTATTGATTTACTGCCATTGGACATTGATCATTTTGATGTTATATTGGGAATGGATTGGTTGTAAAAATATCATGCCACTATTGACTGTGTGACAAAACAAGTTGTTTTCCGTCCACCTGGTTTGCCTGAATTCGTGTTTAATGGGAGTGGAGTAGTACCTTCTCTGTATTTGATTCCTTCAGTGAAAGCTGTTAAATTAATTAGAAAGGGGTGTAAATGATATCTGTGTTCTGTACTGACTGTATCTACTGATGATAGTGTTAAAACTGATGTGAATTGTATTCCTATAGTCAGAGAATTCCCAGATGTATTTCCAGATGATCTGCCAGGGGATTTAATTGACAGAGAAATTGAATTTACTGTGGATGTGGTTCCTGCACGTACCAATATCTAAAGCTCCTTCTGAATGGCCCCAATCGAATCGAAGAGTTGAAAGTGCAATTGCAAGAGCTGTTAGACAAGAAGTTTGTCAGGCCCAGTACTTCACCGTGGGGTGCACTTGTTTTGTTTGTAAAGAAGAAAGATGGCTCACTGAGACTGTGCATTGATTACCGTGAATTGAACAAGGTAACTGTGAAAAATAAATACCCATTGCCGTGTATTGACGATTTATTTGATCAGTTACAGGGTGCACAAGTATTTTCCAAGATTGATCTCAGATCGGGGTATCACCAACTGAAGGTTAAACCAGAAGACATTGATAAAACTGCTTTTAGAACGAGGTATGGCCATTATGAATTTTTAGTTATGCCATTCGGAGTCACGAATGCCCCTGCTGCATTTATGACCTTATGAACAGAATTTTTAAACCATACCTTGATGATTTCATTGTAGTATTTATTGATGACATACTGATTTATTCAAAAAGTAGAGAAGAACATGAACACCATCTGAGACTTACCTTGCAAACCCTAAGGGAACAGAAATTGTATGCTAAACTGTCTAAATGTGAATTCTGGCTTGATCACGTTATGTTTTTGGGGCATGTTGTTGGCAAAGATGGAATTTCTGTTGATCCGCAGAAAATTGAAGCTGTAATGAACTGGCCTAGACCAACGAATGTGACTGAAGTCCGAAGCTTTTTGGGATTGGCTGGATATTACAGAAGGTTTGTTAAAGACTTCTCCAAAATTGCCTCACCATTGACTCAGTTAACTCAGAAGGGGACATCATTTGACTGGACTGACCAAAGGGAATCAGCATTTCAAGAAATGAAAACCCGACTTGTGACTGCACCGGTTTTGACTTTACCTTCAGGTACGGATGGTTATACTGTATTTAGTGATGCTTCTCATAAGGGTTTGGGGTGTGTTTTAATGCAGAATTGGAGAGTTATCGCTTATGCTTCCCGACAACTGAGACCACATGAAAAGAACTACCCAACCCATGATCTGGAACTTGCTGCAGTGGTGTTTGCACTGAAAATTTGGCGTCACTATCTGTATGGGGCGACGTGTGAAGTATACACAGACCACAAAAGTTTGAAATATTTCTTCACCCAGAAAGAACTAAATATGCGACAGCGCAGATGGCTAGAATTAATTAAAGAATATGACCTACAGATTTTGTACCATCCGGGAAAAGCCAACACTGTTGCCGATGCATTGAGCCGAAAGTCAATTGCCAACTTAGCTTGTTTGCTCACCGGACAGAAAGAGTTGCTCTATGATCTTGAAAAATCTGAAATTGAAATTGTCTTGAGAGAACAAGGTGGAACAATTGCTGCCATTACTGCTCAACCAGCCTTGATTGAAGAAGTTGAAGAGAAACAGCAACTGGATGACTTTTTGAAAAAGATCATCGAAGAAAGAGAGTCTAAGCCGAGATCGGGTTTCAAATTTGAGAACAATGTACTGAAATTTCAAGGAAGACTGTGTGCCGAATGACACCGAATCGAAAAGAAGAGTTACGCAAGGGGTCACAATTCAAAATTGTCTATCCACCCGGGGAATACGAAAATGTACCAAGATTTGAAACAGAATTTCTGGTGGCCGGGAATGAAGAGAGAAATTGCCGACTTTGTGTCTAAATGTCTTCATTGCCAACAAGTCAAAGCTGAACATCAACGACCTGCCGGATTATTGCAACCCTTACCCATACCAGAGTGGAAATGGGAGCACATCACGATGGATTTTATCGTAGGGTTACCTCGCTCCAGAAAAGGTATGGATTCAATTTGGGTTATTGTTGATAGACTAACCAAATCTGCCCACTTCTTACCTGTCAAAACAATCTATAATGCGGACAAATTGGCTGTTATTTATATTGATGAAATTGTGAGACTGCATGGAGTGCCTGTGTCCATTGTTTCTGACAGGGATTCGAAGTTTACATCGAGGTTTTGGCAAAGCCTCTGAGCATTAGTCTTGAATTGAGGCTGAGTAGTGCCTATCATCCTCAGACAGATGGACAGTCAGAAAGGACCATCCAGACTTTGGAGGATCTATTGAGAATGTGTGTTCTTGATTTTCAGGGAAACTGGGAAAGTCATTTGCCATTGGCTGAATTCGCCTACAACAACAGTTACCATTCGAGTATTGGAATGGCGCCTTTCGAGGCATTGTATGGCAGGAAATGTCGATCTCCGATTTGTTGGGCAGAAGTTGGAGATGGGCCTTTGCTTGGGCCCGAGATTGTATATGAAACGACTGAAAAGATAAAACTGATACAGCAAAGACTGAAAACTGCACAGAGTAGACAGAAGAGTTATGCGGATGTCAGAAGACGGGACAGAGAATATGAAGTGGGTGATCACGTGTTCGTGAAAGTGACACCAATGAAAGGCCAGACTCGTTTTGGAGTCAAAGGCAAGTTAACGGCAAGATACGTTGGGCCGTATGAGATTATTGAGAAAGTCAATCCGGTGGCGTATCAAGTTGCACTCCCTCCTAAAATGGAGCATATGCATAACGTCTTCCACATTTCGATGTTGAGAGATTATCTCCGGGATCCCTTCCACGTGATTGAGCCTACTTGTATCGTGTTGAGTGATGACTACACTTACGAGGAACGGCCTATACAGATTGTAAACAGACGAATCAAGAAACTGAGAAATAAAGAGATCCCGTTAGTGAAAGTTGACTGGCAGAACCATGGTGGTGTGTATGCCACTTGGGAGAGGGAAGATGACATGGTTAGGCGATATCCTGATCTGTTCCCACTGAATCCTGTTTTCTTCCAGAATGAAGGTAACTCGAGTTTAGAGGACTAAACTCCTTATAAGGAGGGGAGACTGTAACAACCCCCATACCGTTTACCGATAAGTTACTGAATTACCTACTGATTTCTGCTAAACTGGAATGCTTATGACTGATAATTGAGCTAACTGAAGTACTGAACGGACTGATTGAAAAATTTAAACTGAACCGACTGAACATGTTTATTGTATTGCATTCTTATCTGTTTGATTATTTGATTATCTGTCCGTGTTTTATGTTTAAATTGCAAATTGAAGGCCTTATCGGCGGCCGAACTGAAAACCGCTTAGTGTTTCTTGATCAGTAGAATTTATCTGATTTTATGGTATAATTATCCAAAATGTGATTAGGTATGATTAAACTAGATTAATTCAAGCCAATTAAAGAGTTTCTTGTAATTACGGAAATGCCATTAGTGGGCCTTTGTTTATTCTCCTTATTGAGGCTTATACACACTTGAATTAGAACATTTCCTCAGCCCCTTACGCTTGCCATAGCCGACCAAGTGAGGGAAAAGGGGAGAATTTGGGTTCCATCTAGAGAATTGGCTTGTAGACTTGAAGAATTTGTAGGAAATTGGCAAATTTAGCCCCCACACCTTGATTTCAAGACTTAGGCAAGGTAAATGAACCCTTCATTGTTGCATTTAAGGTTGTTCTTGCATGAGTCAAGTTAAATTGTGGAGTTAAGACTTGAATTAATTCATACATGTTGAATTAGAGCATAATTCATGCATGCATGTTTGAATTGATGATTTTGTGTTGATTTCATGGCCAATTGTCACATGCATGTGCATAATCAAGCTTAAGTCCATGTTTCCAACTTGTTTTGAAGGAAATGAGTTCATTTGAACAAGAATTGGAGCTCTGAAATGGTTTAATTTCGTGCATGACATGTTTGAAGTTTATTCTTGAAAATGGGTTTGAAAAATGGTTGTAATTGACTCACTCTTGGGCTTTGAATTCACAAATTGAGCTTTGTAACTTGTTGTATATTGAATCTAGAGGTATTTTCCAGAATTTGGGCCCAAGGGGTCGAGTTTTGGGTGAAAGAATGCTTGGTTTGAGCTTAGGAGACAAATCTGGAAATTCCAGAATTTGGCTTCTTCGCTCGAGCGAAGGATTCTTCGCTCGAGCAACCAACCTTTGTTCGAAGCTATGCTCGAGCGAAGGATTGGTGGCTCGAGCGTAAAATTCGAGCATCCAGTGTTTTTACTGTTTCATCAGACCGCTCGACCGAAGGATTGCTCGCTCGAGCGAAGCCTTTGATTTTGGGAAGCTCGCTCGAGCGAAGGAAGGCTCGCTCGAGCGAGGCTCCTATTTTCAGCAAATTTTGCAAAATGTTTTCTAAGTGCATCTTTGCATCCTCATCCCATTCTAGGCATTCTTAGGCCTAGTTTAAGACATCTTAATGAGGATATAGATGTAGAACACACCGAGGCAAATTAGGGATTAAGTTATGATATTTCCCAACTGTGTAGCTTAGTGTGTGTTCAACCTGTGAACTGTGTAGGGTTGGCGACTGGGGAGACACGCTCTAGCATATTGTAGCCCGAACTCTGTGAGTAACAATTGTGTAAAGATATGTTCAAATGATTATCTTCTGAATACTGAATTGTTTACTGAACTGTTTTCTGAACTGGTATTATTTACTGAATGAATGAATGTCCTTTATTTCTGAACTGTACTGTGGCATCCTTAGCACCTACTGTTACTGTTACAGAGATCTCTGTCGGTTCCCTCGTGGAACCATTACTGTTTACTGACTGATGGCCATCATTACTGTTCGGTCTTTAAGACCTACTGTTTACTGTTATGCTAATGGATGTACCACATATGACTGAATAACTATTCTGACTGAAAGACTGAAATACTGTTTAATGAACTGTTTTCATTACTATAAGGACATTTCATTCTTAACCTTTTTACGCATTATGTTATTCACTGGGCTTTAGCTCACTGTTTATATATATATATATATATGTAGGTGTTCAGGCACCGGACCAAAGCTAGACGCGTCGGGGTTATTCCAGTTTTGTCAAGCCAGCCTACGTGCCTCACTGCGAGGTTCCAAGCCTATCATGCAAGGGCTTAAGGGTGTCTTGGCTTTCCCCCTTCCGTACTGTCTCACTGTTTTGTATAAACTGAATGCTTACTGTACTGTTGTCAAGGGATTAGGTCCCTGCACTGTTTGACTGTAAATGTTGTATAAACTGTACTGTTTGAATATGTGAATGTATGAAAAATGTTTTTCGCATACAGACTGTCACAGCTCAATGGACATTATTTATTTACTGTATTGGCTTCCGCCAGGCCCTGAACTCTGTTTTACTGTTCTACTATTAAGCAGGCCTTCGGTAATCTCGGATTACTGGCCGGTTACGGTGCTAAACCCATAGGGCCGGGTTTGGGTCATGACACACCCTTCCTCTGAAATCTGAGGAAAACCAAAGTGTAACAGGCTCTGCCCGAAGATCTGTCATTCGGTGGGTGAGCTCCGAAAAGATAGATCCAAGCGGCCTTCCACTCGCCCATGTCCTCATCATAAGGGACCGTCCAGACTCCTACGTCAAGGTCTGTCAGCACAGCAAAGTCGAACGGGGTCATGGTCATGTCCCCGGTAGTTGAGAAATAGAAGGAGTTGGTGGTGTCCCACCATCTCTCTACAAGGGTGCCCATTAACGTCTTGCTAGCACGATGGCGAGATATCCCAGTGCAGAAGGGTCCGAACCCCGCCTGGTCAACCCAATCACGAACGGCCTCCGGGAGCTCCGTGTACCACTCCCTTACAACAATGGAGCCATATCCTCGTGTAACACGGGAAGACACCTGTATTCAGAATGAACACATGTATTCAATTTCAAAACAAAGTATATGAGCTGTGTGCAAATTAAATCAGATACAATGCCATGAGCTGCGTGTTGAACATGAAGTATATGGGCTGCGTGTTCAGAATTGAAGTGTGTGCTGCGTGTTCACAATAAAAAATGGGCTGCGTGTTCAGAAAGTCAAAAGTTTGGGCTGCGTGTTCGGCTTTCAACAAATGTGTGTTGTGTGTTCACATTCGAAAATGGGATGCGTGTTCAAAAATTCAAAGTTTAGGCTGTGTGTTCAAATTTTAAAACAGTGGGTTGTGTGTCCATCTCAAAGTTCGAGTCGTGTGTTCAACATCAAAATTTGGGCTGCGTGTTCAGAAATACAACAGTGAGCTGCGTGTTCAACTCTCAACTAGTGTGTGCTGTGTGTTCACCTCAAAATTTAGGCTACGTGTTCAGAAAGTCAAGTGTTTGAGTTGTGTGTTCAGGCTTCAAAAACAGTGGGCTGTGTGTTCATCATCAAAGTGTGAGTTGTGTGTTCAACATCAAAGTTTAGGCTGCGTGTTCAAATTTCAAAACAGTGGGCTGTGTGTTCATCTCAAAGTAATGCGCTGTGTGTTCATCATCAAAGTGTGAGCTGTGTGTTCAGACTTCAATGACAGTGGGCTGCGTGTTCATAATCAACAAGTTTGAGTTGTGTGTTCAGATTTCAGAAAATAGTGGACTGTGTGTTCGCCGTCAAATAGTGGGCTGTGTGTTCATCATCAAAGTGTGAGCTGTGTGTTCTGAAATTTGAGTGCTTGGGCTGCGTGTCAACTTAACAAAATATTGTACTGTGAGCTGTGTGCTAGAGTAAGCAGAAGTATGGTGTGTGAACACATTCAGAACGAGCAGATTAAAAATACACAGCAAAAGCATGAAATGCACGAAAAATGCAGAATATATAGCAGAAAATGTAAAAAGTGAAGTACATACCACTCGTGCCTGATGAGAGAGGTGGGACTCCGGCTCCCGCAATAGCAGATCCACAGGTGCTCGGTCATCAAAATCGGTAAAATGATAGAAAACTGCCCGAGGGAGCATGTGCGTCGAAGGGTCATACCTCTTGGGAATGAATGGCTGAATCCTCGGAGGTAAGGACATGATGTCTGGCCCACCCTCGGCACTTGGAGGACCTCCGCCATGGGGAAAATGACTTGCCATCTCAAGAAATCTGCAAAAATGAGCAAAATGAGCCAAAATTGGAAAAAGTCAACAAAAGTCAACTCTCGAGAAATGAAAAAGTGAACAAAAGTCAACTCCCGAGAAAATGTTCCAAATATTGAGAAAAACTTACCTGAAGTGGTGAAAATGGGAAAAGAAGCTCCGAAATCAAATTTTAATCGGTTCAAAGTAAAGAGAACTGAAAGTTTTCGCGAAACAACTTTGCGTGGGGCGTTGGAAAACGCATATAGAGTGTAGATCTGAGGAAGAAAACGGTCTAGGAAGGAGGAGAAGGTGATTTCGGATATGAAGGTGTGAGCTAAAAGGTGTTTGGCAATGTGTATTTAAAGAAACAAGGGTGAAAGGACAAAACTGCCCCTGGTTTGGGCTAGGTGGTCGGCCGACCACCTTTTCTGGTAGGCCGACCACCCCTCTTCACCAATCATGGTCGATGGCTTCCCCACCTGGTCAGTGGTGTTCCCAAGGTGGTCTCCAAGGTCTTTTTGAGCTCCCTGCAAATTTTGGTGATGATCGGAGTCCCCGGCACCCGAGAAAGTACAAGGAAAGTGCACTTTTCGTCGCGAAATCCCTCCGTGGGAACTTCAACTCCAACTTTCGATGCATGTTTCATCATTATTCGTCAAGAGCAAGATGTATCCTTTTTGAGTATGTTGTGACCCTTCCGAGAGGTAAACCGGAGGTCGCGATTGAGTCGCACTCGTCGAAACTTGCATTTCTTTGCTCGTTGTTTTGTGTCAAACATGCATTCGAGTTTGCACTTATCCTGCATTGTTATGCACGTTACTTGCATTCTCATGCATACCACTTGCATTGTTGTGCATGTTTCATGGGTGTTGTCATACCCTCACGCTTAACTTGCGTTGTCACGCACATTTCTCCTCGCATTACGATGCACTTTTCCATCGGCATCATGTCTATCTGCATTCGATATAACGTTGGACATTTGTTGCTAACTATGTTGTGCTTGTTAACTTTCTCTCTTTTACAGGCACGATACTGTATGTACGATTCATTTGAGGCTGGTGCAACCAGACGAGCCGGGCAGGTATTGTATCTTCTCTGTGTGTGACGTAGCGAGAATTGTAATTCTCTGCATTCTTAAACTGCATGAAATGTAGTTGTTGCTTTGCATTCTTGCTTAAAATTGTTGCATCTATTGCAAATACTTGCTTCATTACAGCTTGCTGCTTTACATGATCATGAGTTACGTTCGACTTGGTGCATATTGTTTTGTATTTTGCGCCCACCTACGGGCATGCCTGCGGGCACATCTCTTTTTATCTTGCTTGTTTGTCTAAGTCTTCGGCCTTGTCAAAAATAGGTCGTCTCTGGGCTTTGACATTCACCCCCGTCACGTGTGACTTTCGAGTTCTGTCAAAGAGGGGCAACTGTAGATACCCCATTTTGACCGACCTTAAGACTTAAATGTCACCGATTGAGCGCTTGGTGATGATGCATATTGTGCTCGTTCTGAGGTTTCAGAGTCTCGGCTGCGAGCCTTGTCTCCAGACTTCGGGGCCCTTTTGTGCTTTGCCTCGGTTTGCGAACCAGGTCCTGTTTTCTCTATTTTCTCTTCCGAAAGGGAGGGAGAGGTCTCGTAGACCATCTCTCAGTGGCCGTAGGCCATTTTTCCCGTTTGGAGACCAGTTTCCGATTTTTCGGAGCCGTCAGCCGTGTGCCTCAGTTCGGGACCGCTGAACTACCTCCGTTTGCTCCGTTTTTGGCACACACCTTGTTTCCTCTCCTTAGAGGGACACTGTGGCTCGGGAGACCACCTTCGTGGTCGTATGCCACTTCCGGTGACTAATAGCCTGTTTTTGGGGCCCCAAGCTGCGCGTTTTGGGCCCCGAACCCTCGTTTTGCATCGGTTAGGGTTCATTTTTGGTATGGACCCTATTTTCATCATTTGGAAGGTGGTACTATAGTGGGAGACCAGCATTTCTTTTGGAGACCGTTATCTCTCTCCTCCAGCCGATTTTCTTGACAGAAAGCTGGTTTTCCTCACTTTTGAGCCACAATTTCAGGTCTCTCATACCACCATTGTCTTGTGGTCATCTGGGAGGCCACCAATATCGGTAGGCCGACCAGTATTTCTTCTTGACCCTTTTGAACTTTGCTAGAAAGCTGGTTTTCCTCTCTCCTGGGTCACATTTTCTGGTCTCCCACCATACAGTTGTATTCTACTCATCTAGGAGGCCACCTTTTCTGGTATGGCCGACCAGCTTTGCACCTTGACCCTTTTGAACCCTGGTCGGCTGACCACTTGAACTGGTCGGCCAACCATCTCCCTTTTGGCCCTCCTGAGTGCAACACAGTTGTGCCAACTGTGAAGCACTTGACCCTTCCTCTAAGATTTTACCCCTTTGTTTGTCTTCTTAAGGAAGATTTGATCCTTTTGCTTAGCTTCAAGGAGAAGCTTGACCCTTTTGTCAAACTTCTTGAGGAAGCTTGACCCCTTTGGTCTAGCTTCCTTAAGAAGCTTGACCCTTTTGGTTAAGCTTCTTTGAGAAGCTTTGACCCTTTCTTGAGGCTTCTCCAAGAAGCCTTGGCTCTCTTCCTCTATAAAACAAACCTTCCCTCACCATTTGCAAGGGTTAGAAACATTTGGCTGAGATAGATACACCCCACCCTCCATAGCTCTCTTCTTCAAGCTCCAAACCCTAATATTCTTGGCCATTTACATTACGCCTCAGAGCCTACCACCTCCACCATCCATTCAATCACCTTGGAGCTGTTTTTCGGAGGTTGAAGGCTCACCTTCTTGGTCCAGAACTTGCTGCATTGCTGTGCTACAAGAGTAAGTCATCATTTCCCCCATTTTTACATTATTTTACTTCGTAACTTAGCCCTATTTGCAAGCATTTTTGGGTTTCAACATAAACTGGAAAAAGTCTTTTTTTGATCTTCTAAAGATGTTTGTTTAAGGACTCTTTTCTTTTTGGGGTCATCTACCCCCTTTCATGCTTCATTTCCTCATACTTTGAGCCATGCATTTGAGCATTTGCATTGGCCTTGGTTTGCCTTTTTAGCCACTGAAATCCAGTGGATTTTCAGTGGATTAGATGTGTTTTTGAGCCCTAAAATCAGAGAGGGGTGACCCTCTCACCCCCTGTTCTCTTTACTAGCTTTGTTGGTCTTCTAAAGAAGCTCCATTTTGCATGTTGAGAAGTCTTATTTCAAGCCATTATTTGTGAGTTTCAAGGTCTTACTTGACTCTTTCTAGAGCCCTTTTGGCCATATTTTGTGTCTTTGACGCATGTGTAGAACAATCCCATTCAAGGCCTTTCAAAGGGGCCTTTATTTGCATGTTTCCTAGACCCATTTCAGGCTCTTTTTAGTAGGTTTTAGGACCCTCAGAACCTCTATCCAGAGGTGGTTTTTCCATTGTGTGTGTCCATCAAGCATGTGTAGAACAACCCCCTTATTGGCCTTTCAAAGGAGCCCATCATTCTTGCATGCATTGACTGAGTTTTAGTAGTTATTTGGGCATATTTTGGCATGGCATACTTCTGTTTTTGGCTGGTTTGGTGAGCCTTCATATACTTCATATACGTGTAGTGTAAATCATGGTTCACTAGCTTTCTTTGCATACTTTGTTGACCCTTGATTTTAACACTTTTTGGCCATGCCTTAAACTGATATTGTGTTTATTTTGGACTGCCCTAGCTCTGTTTTTGGGTCTCATGGTTGAATGATGTTGGTTTTGCATGTTTGTAGTTCAATGCCCATGCTTAACTTTGAGTTTTGAGGTTCATCCCATGCATATACTGAGGTGTGTTCATGTTTTGGGTCCATTATACATCATATTTCAAAGCTTGTATCAATGCCATATTGCCATGTTTTATACTCCTTAAGTGCATTTGAGAGTCGGGCTTGTATGCCTCATTTACCAACCATTGAATGAGCTTCATTTCTTTGCATTCTGAGCCATCATTTTAGGCCATTTTCCCACTGTCTCAGACCTGCCTAGGGTCTGTTTGGGGTTGGTTTTTCCATTTGTGCATTGCTTTGCATACCTTTAGTGTAACGCACTTCATTAGTTTCGGTATTCGGGCCATCTAGCTTGCATTGTATGACATATTTTCATGATTCAGGACCATTGTGCATCATGTTTCAGAGCTGGAAATTGTATGTTTGCATGCCATACTTCATCATTTGCCATGCTTAGTTAGAGTTGCATGTTATGCCTTAGGATCGGTCCTTTGCATTCGTGCATGTTTGCATGTATTTCGGTTGTCTCATTCTTATCATTTGGCCACTGATGTGAGTGTGGCTGAGGTCCACTCATATTGGTGTAAGTCCATCGTGCATTGTGTATGCCATTTTAGTCCATAGCACTGCGTAGGCTAGGTTGCATGTTTGAGCGTTGTGCATGCCATGTTGTGCCACGTGTATTGTGTATGCCATTTTAGTCCATAGCATTGCGTATGCTAGGTTGCATGTTAGTCGCATTATGTATGCCATCTCATTTGCATTGTGTTTGGGATAGGAGTTAGTCCAAGCATGAGAAACGAGGGACGTTTCGTACTCCAAGTGACGAAATGTGTCTCAATTCCCGGTCGCCGACACTCTGGATTACCCGTGATGGAGTCTAGGCCTTGTTGTGTTGTCATGTGCATTCATTTCACATCGAGTCATGCAATTCGACTCCTCGGCCATCATGCATCGAGATGCGTGATTGGTGGCACGAGGATCAATGTGTGCATATATATGTGAAAATACTTTGCCATGCCCCTTTCTTGCACTCTGTTGCAGCAAACCAGAAATCAGCAGCCTTCTAGGGCTTTGCACAACATCCCTAGATTAATTGCAAACAGAGGGAAATCGGGGCATCGCAAGGAATTTCCCGACGAGGCGATTCGAGCATGCATTTTTCATCATTCGAAACAAGAGCTGAGGCAGTCCATTTGATAGCTTGCATGCTAATTTATTTCGTTTCTTAGTTAATTTGTTAATTAATTAGGGTTTTGTAATATTTAATTAGCTAGAGTAGTTAATTTTTTATTCGGACCGTATTATTTATTCGGACCCTCCGAGGAGGGCAATCTTGTAATAAGTGTGCGTGCGTGTGATGTATGTCTTCCAACTCCACGTCTTTCTCCCTTTTATTTACCAGCTTATGATGGTTAGTTTAGGGCATGTTTCAATTAGCATACTTATGCTCGCATGTTTGCATCCATTCATCTGTCTTGCATGCACCGGGCTCGACGCATCATACTAGCTGCACTGTATTTCAATTTCAAGTTGAATACGTGTTAGGTGTAACATCATTATATGCCATCTTAGAATAGTCGAGCCTATCTTAGTTGCATTCCTGCCTGTGTTGCATTAGGCATTTCAGCATAGTTAGGATCATGCATGGATTTCTAACATAGCTTATGTTTTGGCTTGGAGTACTTGGTAAGTGTTTATGCTTTAGCATCCTTACATGTGTGTGAGTGACTGCCACGATAGTATGCTTACCATGAGGCTATGTGCTTATGTGATATAACTGCCTGAATGCCTATGGGTGAAGGTTGGGTTATTTGGATTGGAACAAATTCATCGACTGCGAGTTTTAAGCCCACTTGAGAGTGGCAAATCACCATATTTTCTAAGCCCACCTGAGGGTGGCAAATCCACATTTTAGCCTACTTGCGAGTATCAAACCATTTTCAAAACAAACATGAGATGTTTCGTTCCAATTCAGGCGATCCAATCTATACTTGTATGGTGTACGCATCACATAGTAAATCTAGGCTAATAACTGGAATAAGAACACATAATGTTTTCAAAACTTGATATCATGGTCAGTAGAGGCCGATCTTTGATCGGGCAAGCAAGGGTGCTCACGAAGTGACCTTCCCCAATCGTATCCAAGTTCCCGAGCCGAGGCAACTTTGGTGATGACAGACACATGGCCTTAGGAAACAAGTCAGGGTTTCCTAAATTCCCCCAAAACAAATATTTAGGTGGAGACTCTGTATCTGGCAAAGAGTCCATGTTTGGCACTTCTTTCAAAAAATCTGTTTTCAAAAATGATTTGTCAGATTTGGACTCTTTGATTATTCATCGGTCTTGCATTGCACCATGCGAGATTAGATACATGACCGTGACATTGAGTCCTGAACTGTAGTGAGCCCATATGAGCAAAACAGGATTTCCCTCCCAAGACATTCGGGGACGTCTACAGCGCCAAAAACTGAAAAGATGATTGTGAAGGGGCAAGGGGTCAAGTGTTATGAATGTCATGGGTTTAGGCATATTGCTCTTGAATGTCCTTCAAAAAAGAACTGGAAGAAAGTCTATACAGTGACTTGGGATGATGAAAGCGGTTCAGAGAAAGAACCCGATGAAACCGAATCCAATGAAGACAGGGATAGCACTTACATAGCATTCTGGTATACTATCACTCAACCTCCTCCAAAGCTAGTGGAATTTTCTCGTGGTCAAATACCTTTGATGGTAGTAATTACTTGTATAGGAAGATTAAAATGAGGGCATTTCTGAGAGCTTACGACCCTGAGGGCTGGCAAGCCATTCAAGAGGATGTTGAAAGCACTGACAATCTGAGTAATCAGAGAGTTTTGACTACATTTCGTGGAGCAATTTCTGATGAAAAGCAGCAACGGGTTGCTCACTGCACAAAGGTCAAAGATGCATGGGACATTCTGTGTCAATTTCATCAAAGATGAGAGCCATCTTCACCACCATCTATCACCTTTCCTGCCTTAGTTGCTCGACTTGATAAGGTCCAGGAGAAAGAGGAGCAAAAAGAAGATGACGAAACATCAGAAGACAATGATGAGATTGATGGTGATGATCTACAACAAGCTTACGAAAAGCTTTATGAAGAATCTCTGAATTTGTCCAAGATCAATGACAAACTCACTCTCAAGCTCAAAGCATGTGAAAATGAGAATGTCAAGCTAAAAGGAGAAATTGCAACAGCAAAGTAGAATGTCATCAAGATCTCTAATGATAGGCAAGACCTATGTGGGAAACTTCTATCTTGTGAGACTGAAAGGAATGAACTTCTAAAAATATATGCCACATACGAAGAGAAGATTGAAAGCCTCGAGATGTCACAAGCTACATTGGAAGAGATGGTTGGTGAAAAAGATGAAGAACTCATAGATGCTAAAGCCACAATTGCCATGTGGAACAAAGGTTCCAAGTCATTAGAAGACATTCTCAGGTCTTAACAAATAGGTTGTGACAAAAGTAGGCTAGGCTGTGGTAATATGACAGCTCACAAGGGACAGGCCACTACATCACATGACCTGAAAACTCAAGCAAAGGGAAAGCTAAAGGTGCACTAGGGTGATCCCTCTCTTTATTTGCTTAACAGGGGTAAGATCAACAAAAGGGAGGTAAAATCTGTTTTTGTTTGTCATCATTGTGGTAGGTATGGCCACATTCGTCCTTATTGCTTTGAGTTTTTTTGGTAAGGTGTCTCAAAAAGGTAGAAATCCTAATACTTTTTGGGTTAGGAGACAATTCATGAGGGTATTCACAACGTTAAGACATTTACCAAGACCGCCAGTCCTGATTTTGTTAAGACCAAAAAGATATGGGTGAGAAATGATGACTTGACTTGTTTTGTTGTTCACACTACTCTAAAAGCACGTAACTCATATGTGGTACCTTGATAGTGGGTGCTCGCGTCACATGTCAGGTGACAAACCCTACTTCACCTCCCATGAAAAATATGAAGAAGGAATTGTTACCTTTGGAGGTGGTGGCGCTTCTAGAGTCATTGGTAGGGGCTCTATAAGTGTGGCTGGTCTTCTGAAGCTCGAAAATGCATTACTTGTTGATGGCCTTAAAGCAACTCTTTTGAGCATCAGTCAAATGTGTGATTCCCACCATGAAGTATTATTTTCAAAAAATAAATGTGAAATTTTAGATAAAAAGGGAAATACTGTCATTCATGGGGTTCACACATCTGATAACTGCTATGGGAATATTACCACTAATGATCTCACTTGCCACTCAGCCATCATAAGTAATATGGATCTGTGGCATCAAAAATTAGGTCACATGAATTTCAAAGACCTAACTAAGATAGCCAACAAAGAGCTTGTGAGAGGAGTACCTAAACTGGGTAAGAATATGAACCATGTGTGTGGACCATGTTAACTTGGGAAGCTAACCCCGTGCCCCTCATAAAAAGGTGAACAACTTTACAACCAAACGTCCTCTTGAATTAGTTCATATATGAATCTTATGGGACCCACTCGCACTGAAAGCATTGGAGGTAAAATATACATTTTTTTAACCGTTGATGATTTTACTCGTTTTTCATGGGTAAATTTTTAAGAGAAAAATCTCATTTTTCATGGATAAATTTTTTAAGAGAAAAATCCGATACATTTCATGCTTTCCAGGCCTTAGTCGTTAAAATCCAAAATAAATAGGGTGTTTCTATTGGGCGTATCATAAGAATCCGAACTGATCATGGTCATGAGTTAGAAAATAGTTTGTTTTCGGATTTTTGTGATATGCATGGAATTAAGCATGAATTTTTTTGCACCGATTACTCCACAACAAAATGGAGTTATTGAGAGGAAGAACAAAGTTGTTCAAAAGATGGCTAGGGTTATGCTCCTTAGTAAGAAAGTTCCTCCAAAGTTTTGGACTGAAGCCCTGAATACTGCTGTTTATGTCATAAATCGTGTATATATAAGGCTCGGCACTTTACAAACTCCATATGAATTGTGGAAGGGATTGAAACTTAATGTAAAATACTTCAAAACTTTTGGGAGTAAATGTAATATTTTCAAAGATAGAGAGTGTACGGGGGCGAAATATCCTTTGCTCTCCGTACGCCTTGCACTCCAAGCTTCACTTGACGGCGTCACACCTGGCAACACAGAAACGGTGAGCTGCCCGGCGGGGGTGGTGCCGAAAAGCCCCTCCGACGATCAAGTTAGGTCACTTGAAGAAGAAGAGCACTGAACGTTAGAGGAAAGTTTTGTTCAGATCGCATACCTCTAACGTTCCCCTTCTTTCCTTTTTCTAGGCTGGCCATGCTGCCTCAGAGATTATGCGCGCACTACCTCTGCTGTCCTTCCCTGGACAGGTGGCGGTACTGCCCTCTCTATTCCTTACACGTGTTCGCGTCAGTACTGCCAAACAACAATGGCAAAACTGCCAAACAGTGTTGACGCACACCATTGGCGGGTTTCTCCTCTTGCACTCCAATTGGACCTGGCAATTCCCACCGAGCTAAGCATAGCTCGGTCAGCTCAGCCTCAATCCAAGACCTCAGGCAAGACCACACTCAACTGAACCAGCCCGGTTGCACGACCCAATCGGCATCTCAAGTCATGACTTAGCACGGCTTGCCTGCTTAGTGCAAATTCCCCTCACAATTGCCCCTTAATTCCGTCCGCACACGCGTGACCGGAATTACAATACTAGGCCGGGCTAAACTCTTTGCCTATTGGTTCCCTTTGTCCAACTGTTAGCTTCTAATCCCTTTTGTTGTAACACGATTGGGACTACTGAACTTTAGCTCGGTTTAGTGTTCAACATTGAGACAGCTCGGTTATGACATTCAAATGCCCCTTTCAACCATCATACTTGGGTAGTGGAAGACCAACTAATGCACGAATAATTAACCGAGCAAGACATCGGCACTTGCAAGCTTTGACAACCGAGCAATAATTTCTGCAACTTCAACTGAGCAAAAGCTTAGAACAAAGCTATCACAAACCAAACCAACAGTCCTGAACACCGAGCTGACAACAAGCCGAGCAATGGGGCCAATCAAAAAGTAATAGTTGATCAGACAATTGAAAAATCGCTAACAATAATCAACCCACGTGCAAAGCAATCAAAACAAATGAATATGCAGGGCATGACCATGAAGGAATTCAAGGTGGGGCCCAAGTCTTGACTTTTCCAAAGCCAAATCAATTTTGTAATGAAAATGGTTGGCGGGTCCCATTTGAAAATCTAGCTCGTGCATTAATTCAATGACAAACATATTCATTTGTCTTGACTTTTTCAAAGCCAAACAAATTTTATAATGAAAATACTTGGTAGGTCCCATTAAGAAACCTTCTTTGGTGCATGAATTCAACAACAAATATATTAGTCAATATGTTTGTGCTTTGAGGGTCCCACCATGAATCTTTGAAAACAATTTAATACTTTGAGGAAGAATTCCATTGCTAACTGAACTACTGCTGTGTCTTTAATAAACCGAGTCAAGACAAATCACCACCACCGAGCTGTAATTTTGTGTCAATTCATAATTCTTCAATTTTGAGACCGAGCTAGGAACATTGCACGTGGCCGAGCTATGATTTTTGTGCTTTCCACCGAGCTTTGTATATATACAAATCATAGCACATAGCCGAGCTAGGTGCTTTCCACTGAATTACCAATCATAGCCGAGATAGGAACATTGCACATAGCCGAACATTGCACATTGCACATAGCGAAGCCGAGCTATAATTCATGAAGCTTTGTATATATATATTGATTGGAAATTCAGTCAGTACTACTACCTCATGCGAGGCTCGGTCCTCCAAGCAGCTTATCACTCTTTGTTTCCACGAGCAACTTCGGCTTTTCTTCAACAGTTGGGCCAATTGCCTTTAAGTAATAACACTTGCTCCAAAACCAAACTAAATTCCTTTAGCTCTACAGCAGAGCTAAGAATGTTGCCCCTGGCTAATAACCGAGCTACCTCAAAATTATCATCTCGTGGCACTCTTCAACCGAGTCACCGGGCTATTTTCTCAACAAAATTTTTTAACCGAGCTCTATTGGCTAATTCCGCTTTAGAGTGAGCTCGCCAAGAGCAACTGCTAATTTTAGTGAGGAATTTGCAAATCCCAAATGACATCCACTTTGAGCTAGCCAATGAGGGGATAGAGCCTTGGGGCCGAGTTGATTCGGACCCCTTTACATTTACCTTGAACGTCTTTGTGCTACTCTTTTTTTCTGGAGCTTTATGCAAATCTCGAACAAATCTTCAACTTTTACCTTGCCGAGCAAAATCTACTTTTAGACAAGGAATGCATGTGTTTAGAAAGAACATCAACTTTTTTGGTCGAGCTAAATCATCTCGGCCAAAAGCCTTAGGAGTTGATCAAAACATCAAAAGCCTTGGCCGAGCTAAACCATCTCAGCCAAAAATCTTCGAAGTTGAACCAATCATCAAAACGCCTTAGCCGAGCTAAATCATCTCGGCTAAAAGCTTTCAAAGTTGAACACATTAACTTTTTTGACTGAGCTAAATCATCTCGGTCAAAATTCTTGGAGTTGAACAAAACATCAACTTCCACGGCCGAGGCAAATCATATTAGTAACATCTGCTCGGCGGAGATCCGAGTTGAACAAATCATCAACTCGTTTGGTCGGGCAATATCCGCTCGGCCAAGCTCTGAGTTGAACAACTCATCAACTCGTTCAGCTGAGCAACATCTGCTTAGCGGAGCTCCTGGTTGAATAAATCATCAATTCGGCCTGCCAAGTAAGATCACCTTGGCCAAGAAAGTTGAAGTTTGAACAATTCAACTCATTTGGCCGAGCAACATCCGCTTACCGACTCTTCGAGCTGAGCAAGTGATCAACTCATTTGGTTGAGCAATATCCGCTCGGTGGATAATTCCAAAGTTGATAAAATCTATCAACTATCTTCTTGCTGAGCAAAGATCTTTTTTGGCAAGATCAAGTCATTGAGATCAACCTTACTGCTTTCTCCCCAGTCTGGGCTCCTACTTTAAACTTACACTAGCAAAGCAGTGACCCAGACTAGATGGGGTGCCCCTAGACCGTGTTCGCTCTTCGGTTGGAATTCTTTTCGACTGAATAAATCATCAGTTTTTCGATGAAAGTTGGCGAGTAAAATCGGTTTGGCAACTTCTTGGCAAGCAAAATCAGCTTAGCTCGGTATAGAATTTCAATGTTGGCGAGCAAAGTTAGCTCGACAACTTACATCTTGGCAAGAAAAATCAACTCGGCAAGGCTTCTTGGCGAGCTAAATCAACTCGGCAAGGGACTCCAAAGTTGGCGAGCTAGGTCAACCAGGTACCTCGCATCTTAGTGAGCAAAATCAACTCGGCAAGGCTTCTTGGCGAGCAAAATCAGCTCGGCAAGGGACTCCAAAGTTAGCGAGCTAGGTCAACTCGGTAACTTGCTTCTTGGCGAGCAAGATCAGCTCGGCAAGGAACTCCAAGGTCAGCGAGCAAGGTCCGCTCGGCGACTTGCGTCTTGGCGAGCAAGATCAGCTCGTCAAGGAACTCCAAGGTCGGCGAGCTAGGTTCGCTCGGCGCCTTGCTTCTTGGCGAGCAAGATCAGCTTGGCAAGGAACTCCAAGGTCGGCGAGCTAGGTCCGCTCGGTGCCTTGCTTCTTGGCGAGCAAGATCAGCTCAGCAAGGAACTCCAAGGTCGGCGAGCTAGGTCCGCTCGGCAACTTGCTTCTTGGCGAGCAAGATCAGCTCGGCAAGGAACTCCAAGGTCAGCGAGCAAGGTCCGCTCGGCGACTTGCGTCTTGGCGAGCAAGATCAGCTCCGCAAGGAACTCCAAGGTCGGCGAGCTAGGTCCGCTCGGCAACTTGCTTCTTGGCGAGCAAGATCAGCTCGGCAAGGAACTCCAAGGTCAGCGAGCAAGGTCCGCTCGGCGACTTGCGTCTTGGCGAGCAAGATCAGCTCGTCAAGGAACTCCAAGGTCGGCGAGCTAGGTCCGCTCGGCGCCTTGCTTCTTGGCGAGCAAGATCAGCTGGGCAAGGAACTCCAAGGTCGGCGAGCTAGGTCCGCTCGGCGACTTGCGTCTTGGCGAGCAAGATCAGCTCGTCAAGGAACTCCAAGGTCGGCGAGCTAGGTCCGCTCGGCAACTTGCTTCTTGGCGAGCAAGATCAGCTCGGCAAGGAACTCCAAGGTCGGCGAGCTAGATCCGCTCGGTGACTTGCTTCTTGGCGAGCAAGATTGACTCGGCAAGGAACTCCAAGGTCGGCGAGCTAGGTCCGCTCGGCGACTTGCTTCTTGGCGAGCAAGGTCAGCTCGGCAAGGAACACCAAGGTCGGCGAGCAAGGTCCGCTCGGCGACTTGCTTCTTGGCGAGCAAGATCAGCTCAGCGAGCAAGATCAGCTTGATACACAAACCTTGGGCAAGGCGTACGGAGAGCAAAGGATATTTCGCCCCCGTACAATTGGCGCCGTCTGTGGGAAGAAGTTTGATACACAAACCTTGCTCTTCAAGCTTTTCCGGCCTTTTCCATGGCAAACAACGAAGAAACTCCGCTGTACATCGTCGATGGTGTCACGCCAGAGTCTGTTCGACGGAGAGAAGGCGCCCTTGCTATTCCAGCCATGGCTGGCCTACAGACCTCTTCGAGGGGTGCGCGAGACAAACGCGTAAGGAGTATTGATCGCTCAAAGAGTCCAGAGGGCTGTCGACGGCGAGGGGAGTCGCATGCACAACGCCTGAAGCACAAACTCAAGGACCAGGATGCCCTCATTCGTAAGATGGCAACTGAAATAGAGGTGCTGAAATGCCAGATCAAGGGGAAGGGTGTTGTTGGAGAGAGCAACCTCAGTGAGCGCACCTTGCTCGCCGACCTGATCTTTAAGAATAAATCTGATGAGAATGGTACTGTAGTTAGAAATAAAATTAGGTTGGTTGCTCAAGGCTATACTCAAGTAGAGGGTGTTAACTATGATGAGATGTTTGCCCCAATTGCATGTCTCGAATCTATTTGTATTTTACTTGGTGTTGCATGCTTTCTTGGTTTCAAATTTTTTTAAATGGATGTGAAAAGTGCCTTTTTGAACGGGTACTTGAAAGAAGAAGCTTATGTTGAGCAACCAAAAGGGTTTGAAGATCCTAAATGTCCAAACCATGTCTACAAGTTAGAAAACGCTTTGTATGGGTTAAAACAAGCCCCTCGGGCTTGGTATGATAGACTTACTACCTTTCTATATGATAATGATTTTCAAATGGGTAGTGTGGACAAGACTTTATTTGTGAAACATGCTAAATCTCATATACTTGTTGCTTAAATTTATGTTGATGATATTGTGTTTGGATCCACTGCTGATCATCTTGTTAAATACTTTTCAGATTGCATGACACATGACTTTGAGATGAGCATGATGGGAGAGTTGTCTTATTTCCTAGGTCTTCAAATTAAGCAGTGTCCTTCGGGCATGTATGTTTCTCAAACTAAGTATGCCAAAAACCTTGTGTCAAAGTTCGGTCTTAAGTCAGCCAAACATGCACGCACCTCCATGAGCACCAATCTTCACCTTTCCAAAGATTCCTCTGGTGTTTGTGCCCGTTGCCAAGCCTATTCTATCCTAAAGAGTCTCATCTGATTGTTGTCAAACGCATCATCAAGTATGTGAATGGGACATTGGGTTATGGGATTTGGTTCTTAACCGACACTACAGCTGAATCACCGGTTTTTCTGATGCCGACTGGGCAGGGTGTGCTAATGATCGTAAGAGCACATCTGGGGGGTGTTTTTACCTTGGGAATAATTTGGTTGCTTGGCATAGCAAAACGCAAAATCCCATTTCTCTTTCGACCGTTAAGGCTAAGTACATTGCTGCAAGGAGTTGTTGTGCACAAATGTTGTGGATGAAGCAAATGCTTCATGATTATGAAATAGACCAGAACACTCTCACTCTTTTTTGTGATAACACAAGTGCCATTAACATTTCTAAAAATCATGTCCAACACTCTCGCACCAAACACATTGACATTCGTTATCATTTATTCAAGAGTTAGTGGAAGAAGGCCTTGTTGTTCTTGAACATGTACCTACTGAGCATCAAAAAGCTGATATTTTTACAAAACCCCTCGATCTTCTTAGGTTTGAGTTCCTTAGAAAGACCTTGGGTGTAGTGCTCAGTTACTAGGGTGTTACATGTTACTTGAGTGGGTGTGAGTGATTGGTTTTATGTGTACTTAGATGCTATAATCTCATTTTCATTGATTCTTGTCTTCCTTACATTTAGACTCATATGAAAACCTTTCATGCTGCTTGCAAGATTTCATTCTTCTTTGTCCATAGCTCATTCTGAATGCCCATGCTCATTGACTTCATGATTTCATTCTATACACATTCTTGAGATAAACTGTTGCAAGGGTTTCCGCACAAGTGATCAAAGTTCTCTATGGACCACTAATAGTGTATCTTTTACATTATTGGAGGAATTGACCTATACTAGCATATCGTGGGTGATGTTGAGTCTCTTAACCATCTACCATCATTTTTCACTTTCACGGTTCCTCCCTTAGTTCATTGAAGTTAGGGCATTAGGAAAAGGCTACCTCAGAGGCACTAACCAGACCATCCTTTCTGATTTCATGCTTCTCTGGTTTGGTCTCCATACTCTTGAGCATGCAAGCCACTAGTGAGTGCCCACGGAAAAGAAAAGTCACAAAAAGGAAAAAATATATATATAAAAAAAACTCATTGATTGAGGGAGAGCCTCCACATTTACTCAACAAATACCCCTTGATTCCTAGTGGTTTAACTTTTCTCTATGATATTTCGTTACTCTTGTCGGAGGTCCAACCATTCAATCACTACAAGGATTAACTCTAGGTCTGTGGCGATTGAGGGGATTTTACTATAATATTGAGGTGATTTTACTCTTGTTGGCCCTTCTTTCAAGACCTGGGTCAAGTCTAAGTCTATCACTATTACACCTGATCTTATTCGCGAGCTTTTGGGTTTTGGTCAAGTTTTTTCTTGTTATTATCCTTTCCCTGTTCGACCCACCTGTGATTTCAACGAGATGGCCACTGCTTTATGTGGTACGTCTCGTTCGTGGATCCAGGGCTCTTTGATCAAACAAAATGAGCTTCTTTCCCAGTTCCGTTTACTCAATCTCATTGTTTGTCCCAACATTATAGTGACCACTCACAGTTCCGAAATAAATCAAGAACAAGGTTTTGTTCTTTATTGCATTGCTCACCACCGTTCTATCAACATTGCCACCTTGATCATTCAAAAAATGGTCGCTGCCTTTGAGTGAAATAACCTTGGTCTTCCTTACGGTTGCCTCATTAACCAGCTTCTTGCCAAGTTTGAGGTTCCCTCTTTTGATAAGGATGACTTTTCTTTTCCTTCCCGCCCATTCACCAAAAAGGCTGTCTCTCAGAGTCAATCTCATGTCAGGGGGGTCCCTTCTGGAGTGGGTAGTTCTAGTGCAGGTGCAGGGGATGTTGCTATGGCCGAAGAGGCCGAGTATGTGCTGCTACTGCAGGTGATACTGCCAGTGAAGGGGAGCAGTTTCCTCTGGCTCGTACTATTCGAGGCCAGCTGCGTCAATTCGAGCAGTCCATGGTTTCACATTTTGATTGCTTGGAGGGTCGGATGCTCGACTCACTGCATTGGAGGTCTCTTTTAAGCGCATTCAGGAGTCAGTCGCTCAGTCCTCGTCTCATCTTTCCCAAATCTTGTCTCTTCTTCAAATGCAGCCTCATCTACAGCCACCAGCTCCGTGATCTTCGCTAGTATATTCTTTGCACAGTTTTTTTTTTTCTTATTTTCTTTTTCTTTTTCCCTTGTGTTTTCCTCTCGGACAAAAAGGGGGAGTAGATTTTTGTGGAGATAGATTTTTGGAGATATTTTTGCTTGGATATGTTTTTTTGGCTTTGTTGGTTTTTGGGCATGGATATTTGGGATACTTTTGACATTTGTTTAGATCTATATTTGGCTATTGTGCTTATTTTGATCTATTTATCTTATCTGGTTCCACAGTTTTGGTTTGTATGGCTGTTTCCACATGTGGATTGCTTAAGGATTAAGTGTTTCATATTTACATTTAGATCTCGTGGTTTTGTAGTGGTTTTTTCTTTTTCTTTTTTTTTGTGTTAAAATCGAGGTACTTGCTTGTGTTAGTTAATGTGTTTAGACCTGTGGTTGTTAGGAAAATTGTTAGAAAAGTTTTATCCGGGAATTGACAAAGGGGGAGATTGTTAGGACCCTACTTATTGTTAAATTCTGTGAACAAACTTTGGTTTCTTTGAGTTGTAATTTTCCTTTGCTTTTGGTCTTCCCGCTCGAGCGGGGAACGTGGCGCTCGAGCAGAGTTTCCACTATTGCAGTATTTTGGCGTGTCTGCAAAATATGTTGAGTGGTGTGATTTTACGCTCGAGCGTAAAGTTGCTACGCTCAAGTGTGAACCCTAGTTTGGAACACGCGTTGTAGAGTCCCCGTTCGATCATCTATTCCTACACTCGAGTGAATCTCATAATTTCAACAGCTATAAAGTTGTAGGTTGCTCCAAATCCAGGGTTACATTTTCTAGATCTTGTTTAAGGTTTTTAGGGTTTTCTTTTGGGGCTGTTTTTTTGGTTTTCCTTGATGTTTGATTAAGTATTGAACTCATGTTCTGATAAGTACACATCAATGACTTTGGTTAATCTTCTTTAAGAGTATTCTTCTTCGGTGGAATTCGAAGATTCAAGCACAGAGTAATCGAAGGAGTTTGATGTTGTGTGCAGTCGTTGATTCGACAATGGATGTTATGGATTCAACATCAATCTAATCAATTTTGAGACGAAGGTTGCGGTGAAAGATATACAGAAGATTTGAAGACAAATTGGAAGCATTTGGGTAATTTGTTTGGTATCTTTGTAATATTTCTTTCTTCAGTAGTGGATTAATTTGTGGCGTTTCGCCCGTGGTTTCTTTATCACAATTTCAGGTGCTCCAATTATGGTTTTTCCACGTAAAAACCATTTGTGTCGATTTATTGTTTCAGAAACAACAATCTAAATCACGTTCGTACATGCTTGAGGATTTAGACTAGTGGTTTTAATTGTTTAGGAATTTGTACAATTAATTCTTGATCTAATCACAAATTAGTTAGGATTTTCAACTTTTTTTAAAGGGAAATAAAAAACACACAAATCCAATCTGTGCATATGTGGAAATCAAATATAGAGGAGCTTTAGGAAGATGGTGAAAAGCTAGTGTTTTTGTTTTTATTTTATTTTTTTGACTTTTTTTTTGAAAAAATGTGTAAAAGAAATCATGATCACATCATCACATCATCTCTCGCATTTTTCATAATAGCCAGTGACTTACCTAGCAAATAGTTTGAATGTTCCAGAAGTCCTATCCCAAACAATCTTCGATTGTTCATTAGGACTTCTATATCGATAAGATTTCATCTTCTCATGAGTTTTGCATAACAAAAAATACTAATGCAGTGTTTAATAAGGATTTGACAACTATCATACACGTGATAATTCATAACCATGCCACGTGGTAGTGCCTGGGCCCACACAATTCTTGTGGTTATTTTTATTCCCTCTCAATTGCTCCTAAAATTTCATTCTCTTTAAGCCCAGTGAAAGAGTGAAAACTTTATGTTAGGAATCCGATAAAAATAACCGTGCAATATCACCTAGCTAGAACCATACATGGATGCTAGGGCTTATTCCGAAATGCCTAATCTTGTCAGGGTTTATTTTAAAAGTTCTAGCGTTGCTGAAATTTATTCAAAAAATGCCTAACTTTGTTAGGACTTATTCTGAAAGCGGCTAGCCCTGATAGGACTTATTCCAAGAATGCCTAATCTCGTTAGAACTTATTCTGAAAATGCCTAACCTCAGTAAGACTTATTTCAAAAATGTCTAGCCTTCCTAGGACTATTCCAAGAATACATAACCTCATTAGGACTTATTCCAAAAATGCCTAGTTTTGGTAGGACTTATTCTAAGAATGCCTAACCTCGTTATGACGTATTCCGAAAATGTTTAGCCTTGCTAGGAACTACCAAAACACTAACTTGCTTCTTGGAAAGCAAAACCCGCTCGGTAAGGAATTCCACTATTGGACAAACCACCAACCTACTCCACAAAGATTTTCAAAGTTGGTCAAACCTGTCAACCTACTTTGCCGAGCAAAACCTGCTCGACTAAGATTTTCTTAACGGTTTGATGCCCAACTTCTTCCTAAACTAGTTTTCTTCCCTACCCTCCTATTTCCTTTAACTCCAAACCTATAAATAAGATGTTTTTAATTATTTTTCAAAGAGTTCACCTCCCTTCTACTTATTTTCACTTTGTCCTTACTCGATTTACCGAAAAGTGCAATAGTTTAATCGAAATGCGAGCCTCGAAACATCATAGAAACAATTGAAAAAATATTTTTAAAAAGAGGGTTTTAAGATCTAAAATAGTTTGGCCAAATGGGGTGTAAGGTTTGGGATTAGAGCTTGAATCCAAATTTCTTCACTGAGAATTCAAAAGATTGCACAGTGTAACTTTCATCATCAAGTGTTCAGAATGAAACGCCCAAGTCTTAGGGGCGGTCAAAAAATGGGGTGTTACAATTGCCCCTCTTTGACAGAGCGAAGTCATGAAATGATGTGAGTGAATGTCAAAGCCTGAAGACAACCCACTTTGACAAGGCCGTAAGACTTAGGCAAATAAACAAAATGCAGATGCAATTGGTTGAACTCGAAAGTTGCCTACATATCCCTTTGCAAGGAATCAAACCAACGTAGTTCATATAAAGGATGCAAATGATACACAATTGTAACAAAATCATGCAAATGATATACAATTTAAGTAATCTAAGCCACGAGCAGGGCTTACCACACAAATATCATAAAGGAATGGAGATGCAAATCAAGCTACGTTTTATATAGTAGAGACGTGGACACAGCCAAACGACGCCTAACACAGGCTAAGTGCCTACACCCTCAATACTAGCCTCAGCACAGCATGGGTGCTTACACATAACAGAACCATGTTTTAACGTGAAAGGGGTGCGAACACATGCAAAACTACGTTTTTCGTAAAAAGAGAAAGAGTACAAGTAATTGGATGGTATGATATAAGTGAGGAATGATCTGCTAGGGAAAGATAATGATCCTAAATACTAAATGTAACAAGACAAAGTATGATGCAATAAATGCAATGGATGAAGTGAATAACGGGCGTAGGCTGAACTACATCTTACCTAGAAAGGGCATGGACACAAAACAAACCACGTCTAACATAGAAAATGTGTTGACACCCTCAATACTGGCCTCAGCGCAACATGGGTACTTACACATGACAGAACCATGTTTCAACGAGGGAAAAGTATGAGCACATGCCAAACTAAGCTTCACATGGAAAGGATGCAGGTAATAAAATGGTATGGGTGTAATGGGTGTAATTGAAAATGTAGTGGATGCATGCGATAGATGTTTATATACAATGCGATAGAAGTACTAGATAATAAATATGATGTGGCAACTGGGAAGCGGTACTTTAGAAAGTTACCTTATATGGGCAATTGGCGAGGACTCACCTTATGCTGCTAAGGATCTTCCTCTTCTTCTTGGCTTTAAGACTTCTTCCTTCATCTTGCGCTTCCAAACCATGGGTACTACTTTTCTCCCTAGCTATGTTTGCAACTTTTCCTATTCTTTAACAGGGTGACAGACTAGGTTGGTTCAATATCCAAAATTGAGGTGCATACAAGCTACCTCAACCTATTGGGCTGCCATACAGATTTCAAGCCGATGATACACCCCTAGGTATTTAAACCAGACTTTATTCTTGGAAATTCTGAACCTTTGCGTTCTAGGCATCGCCATTCAAACTCTAGTTTCCACTGTCTCAGTTGATCTTCTAGGAACTCACTACAAACACATTCAGGTGGCTATTCCAAACCGCTTGAAGTCGTTCGGGCACGAAAAACACCAAAGGAATTGCACCTTTAGAGGATTTAAGGTCTCCTAGACCCAGTGAGTGCACAAGACAGTGTGGGTGAGGTGCACAAAGCAATACGAGTGAGGTGCACAAGACAGTGCAAACAGATGCACAAAACAGTGCGATGCAAGGTGCACAAAATAGTGTGATGCAAGGCGTACAAAACAGTGCTATAAAGGAAGGTGAATGCACAAGATAGTGCGATGCAAGCTGCACAAAATAGTGCGATACAAGGTGAATGCACAAAACAGTGCGATACAAGATGAATACACAAAATAGTGCTATGCACAAGACAGTGCGATACAGGGTGTACAAAATAGTGCGAACTCAAGGTGCACAAAACAGTGTGATGTGAGGTGCACAAAATAGTGTGATGCAAGGTGCAAAAAACAGTGTGATACAAGGTGAATGCACAAAATAGTGTGCTACAAGGTGCACAAAATAATGCGATACAAGGTGCACAAAATAGTGTGACACAAGATGAATGCACAAAATAATGCGATACAAACTGAAAGCTGCATGGTATGTAGAGGGAAATGAGTAGTACATAGAGTAGTGCATCATATACCTTATGGAATGAGTGCAGGGAAGCTTGCCATAATTTATTTGAAATCAACTTGCCACAACTTATTGAAATGTAAGTGAAAAACACTGCGGAAGGTAATTCGACGAAACAGGAGCAACCAATTATGCAATTCAAATCAACTAGAAGGTATGAGCATGTATACATAATCCAAAGCACATGTATTAATCAGAGGGAAGATGGCAATCCCAAGAGAGTTTTGAAATGAATGGAGACAACTTTCGAAAGCTGAATCATATCAAAATCATCATGGGGGTAAACTACCCTAATCCAAGGGAAAGTGCCTAACAAATGGCTTGAGCAGACTAAGAGAAAGGTTTGGTTCATGCCCCTTGTTCAATTGATGACCCAATTCGATGCACCAAAAATTGCCCCTAGTATCTAGTCATTGGCCACTGGTTGGGTTTATGCCCCTTGTTTGATGGATGGCCCGATTAGATGTACTGAAAATTACCTCTAGTGTCCAATCACTGGCCACCTTTTTAAACATTATGCAGGCATGTGTGATGGGGATCATCAAATCCTGCAACAGTTGCCAATCAATCAAACTCATGCTTCTCTTCTGTCCCAGCATGTTGAGAACTTACTCCAGTCCCCTCCAAAGCAGTAACGGATTCCTCATATACACTTTGCAATGATCATGAATGCGATGCACCTTGTATGGGCACTCTCAGTTTGTATATAAATTCCACACATGGACTTGTTTTTGAGTTCAGAGCAAACATTCCTGTATGGAATTTTGACCGTGCCACTTTGTTGAACTTTGAGTGACAGACACGTTATGTTGACTCGATGAAAAGCACTTTTGAGCGATACATGCTATAATGACTCGATGAAAAGTGCAGGCTGAGCGACAGACACCAGGCACTACACAACAGAATTCACAACTGACCCAAAAGCAAAAAAAGACTCAAAATAGCTGATCATTCATAATGCCCCTAGTATTACTTAGGCTCTTTTTAAAACTCAATTTCGATTCTTTTTTTTTTTTTTTTTTTTGCTCGAGTTAGAGATTCTACTGATAAGTTCAAGTATTGAAAATTGCTCCACTTGTTGATTCAAGCTAGTTCTTTCTTTACCCAACACAAGTATGTGATATGAGCAGCAGTCGATGTAGCTCATGGATTGATGCAAAGTTGACGATGCGAATTGGGCAAGTTTATTAGGTGGAGATGGATAAGATGGATATGGTTGAGACCGAACTTCATATTGAAGTTACCTACGTATCCCAAGAGTGGGAATCAGGTCAACGTAGTTCATGGTTGAGGTTCACCCAGGTGTTAACACTCTTGTTTTGCGCTTTAACTTTTGCCAAAGTCGCCTTTCGGGTTTTCAACCTCGCTAGGTCTTTTTATTTGATTTCTCGTTTTTCATGCTCTAACTTTTGCCTACGTCACCCTTTCGGGTTTTCAGCCTAGCGAGCCTCTTAAGGATTGCGTTACAACACTTGCGGTGAATTTGATCAATAGTCATCCTCGCCCTAACACTGGAACTGGCTTCACCTTGAGTTGAGCTTGGTTCTCCATTCTCTTATGCATGTTTTCTTCCTTTCTTTCGCTCCATTTTTAGAATTAGCTCTTCTTGCAATGTGGTACCTCCTCGCATTGGCTTTCCCAAATTCAAACAAAAGTTCCCTTCCTTACAGTTGATTGGAGTTCATTCCAATGGATACCCCTGGCTTGATAGTTGACTTTTTTTTCTTTTTTCTCTTTTCTATTCTTTTCCTTTTTTCCCTTTTTTTTTTGTTTTCTTTTTTCCTTTCTTTTCTTTTTCTTTTGATATCTTTTATCCATTTCTTTTTGAAATATTGAAAACACTAGGGAGAAATTCTATTATTATAAGGTCCAAAAGTCGCCTTATCCTTGCCAAAATGATTGCCTACATGTGAAGAGCATCCCCTGGACAATGCAAAATACCACGCACAATTCTAAATCTATCTTCGCAAATTTTGTAAAAGAAACAGTTGAAGAAGCAGCTTAAACTTTTGAGATCATGAAGGACTTCGCGTCGATTAGTCAGAATGCACTCGAACCATTTTGGGGATCCTTCTCAACACTCAAGCTTATTAACAAAATCTCATTCAAAAAACAAATTTCAAAGCTTTTTCTATTTTTAAAAGGTCACACATGCATACTATAGGCACAACAAAATGATAAAAAAAACTTGACTCCCGCTTTCTTATTAAGAAAATGAAGACCTGAGGGTACACGAGAGCGACTCAAGGGAAAAGACTCAACTGACACAACGACGCAAGAAAATACAAAGAAAATAAAATAAAACTTGATACACCACTCGACTATTTACTGGACACAACTCAAAACAAAATCAGCATCATTGAGACAAAAGGGGTTTTCACTCTCCAATCCCATCTGTCGATTTCAAAAACAACTTCAAGTAGCCCACGGGAGGGTTCAAACCTGCCTTTAATTCAGCAATACTAACATCCACACCCAGTAGGATTGATTTCAGACTTTCAAACTGAGTTTCACAGATTGAGCCTCCCAATTATCCTGGTAGTCCTTACACATCTCATTGACCGTGTTGGCTGGGGTTAAGGTTGGCTGTTGGCAAACCATGGATGGGATTTGTGTTATGAAGTGACAATCTATTGTAGTCAGCAAGAGGTTTATTGATAGCTTTGGGCTTTCCAGGTGGGGTGATGACCTTATTGTCAATCAATTCTTGAATTTCGTGGCAAAGGCGAAAGCAGCGGTCAGTATGGTGACCGTACTGCTGATGGAATGTGCAATATCGGGTAAGGTTATATCTAGGTAGGAGAATATTAGGGAGAGGTCGAGGATTGAGAGATTTGAGATACCCTTTCTCCATCAGTACCTTCAATGCACAGGTTTGGCTCATATGGAGATGGGCAAAAGTTTGTTTTTTGGAGGATGAAGCATCAGGCTTAGAAACATTGGCAAATGGGTTGGCAGGTGTTGGCTAGGTATTTATGAGCTTAGGGCTAGACTCAGGATGGGTGTTTCTGGTAAAGCATCCCTTTTCATGGCTTACCCTCTGAGTCAAAATGCTATCAACCTGAATAATAAAAGCGTCATCCACAGTATTCGCAACAACTGCGAGCACTTGCTGCTTGTTCAACCCTTTGACCTTCAAAGTCTCAAAAGCCCACCGAAGATGTGCATATGGATCAATACTTGTCCCGGCCTTGTTCTTGCCACTTGCTTTAGCTTGGTCAAGGGATTGGGTGGCTACATCAAAGCGAGGCCTATTTGTTGTTGATATGTCATCACCCAGACTTGAGATAGCTTTGGGTTGGCCCTTTCCAACTACAGCTCACCCAAAGATTGGAGAGCTTTTTGACATGAACCTTTTGGCATATGATGCGGTCGATGATGGAGCCAAGACCCCAAAGGCTAAATTTGCCATAGTTCTCTGAAGATCATCAATCATGTTCAACAACTCAGGAGTAGCGGGTTCGGCCATTGGTGCCTGCAGTGCATTTAACCCAACTTGGTCTTGATGAATAAGTTGGGTTGGACTCTTTGGCATAGTTAGGCTCGGCCCTAGCCATAGACCCACAAGGCCATGGCTTAGGGCCCTTCAAAATAGGCCCAAAATAGGGACCCCCTCCTATTATAAGTTAGTATAATATTTAGGTATGTTTCAAGTCTAAAAAAAATTAAAAAAGGCCCAAACTAACTTAATTTTTTTGACCCATTAAAAGGCCAACAGTTAAGGCCCAGCCCAACAATTTGAAAGGTCCCTTTTTTCTAATTCCTAACCCTATCTTCTCTTAATCCAACCTTCCCTACATTTGTTTGATAGCACACACCAGCAACATAGGGATGGAGCAAGCACAAGTAAATTTTTTATTTTATTTTATTTTCTATTCAATTAATTAAATATTTATCTTCTCTTTTGCAAATTTAATTGCTATTATAATATTGGTATTTACATCATCAAGAAGAATTTATTTAAGTTTAATAGTTCACATCACATAATTTAAACGTTTTGTATTTTTTTAAGTGGTGGTGCTCTTGTTTTGAATTTTGATCTAAAAAAATATTTTGATCTTAGCATAGCAAGCACAAGCAATTTTTTTTTTTCTATTCAATTAGTTAAATATTTGTCTTGTCTTTTGCACAATTAATTGCTATAATAATATTGGTATTTACATCATCAAGAAGAATTTGTTTAAGTTTAATAGTTCACATCACATAATTTAAAAGTTTTATATTTTGTTAAGTGGTGGTACTCTTGTTTTGAATTTTGATCTAAAAAAATATTTTGATCTTAGCTCACCATGACTCTTAAAAGAAATTATCCGTCTGGATTCGCAAAAAAGAAAAAGAAGCAAAGAGTCGAAAAATTAGTCGAGTGTCAAAGAGGAGCTGTTGATGTATTCTTCACGAGTGACAAACAAACAGAACAATCAGTTGAAGACTTGAATAGTGAAGAATTTGAAACTTTGGTGAATAATGAGAATGAAAATTTGGTGGATAATGAGAATGAAAATTTGGTGGATGAAGAAGGAAATGGGGAATTTGGGAGTGCAAAAGCCAATCAAGATGATGAGATGAATACGAAATGTGAGCATTCAAATATAGATGATCCAGGGACTTGGAAAACAATTGACCAGAAATTACGAGATTTTTTAGTCGAAAGAGGTCCTGTGAAAAAAAATTGTGAGTTCAACTTCCCTAAGGATGATTCTTCTAGCCATAGGCATTTCTCACTTATTCATTACATTCGGCATTTACCAAATGTAGAAAAATTTGATAGGACATGGCTGATATACTCGGAACTTTTGGATAGAATATTTTTCTTTTGTTGTAAGTTGTTTAAGCAAGAGGGAAATAAGACTTAATTGGCTACCGAAGGATTTAATGAATGGAGAAATATTGGTGAGAGACTTAAAAGCCATGAAAGTGGTAACGAGCACATTACTTGCATGAGTAAATGAATTGAGTTGGAGGAAATATTGGGAAAGCATCAAACAATAGATAAAAGTATACAAGAACAAGTTAACAAAGAAAGGGAGCACTTGAGACGGGTTTTATTGATGATAATTGCAGTTGTGAAAACACTTGCCAAGAATAATTTGCCTTTTCGTGGAAGCCATGAGAAGATTTATGAAGAGAGCAATGGACTTTTTTTAAGCATAATTCAAATGATTGGCGAGTTTCATCCAACGATGGAACAACACTTGCGGCGGATAGAAAAGGGTAAGACTCATTACCATTATTTGAGTCACAAAATTCAAAATGCGGCGATACAAATGTTGGCCGGGGAAGTCAAAAGTGCAATTTTGTCAATAATCAAACTAGCAAAATACTTTTCGGTCATATTTGATTGTACAATGGATATAAGCCATCAAGAACAAATGTCTCTTGTTGTACGATGTGTGGATGTTTTTACAAGTCCAATTAAAGTGAAAGAGTTTTTTTGGAATTCTTGAATGTGGATGATATATCGGGGATGGGACTTTTTGATAAACTTCAAGAAGCATTAGTTAACCTTCAACTTGATATTGGTGACTTAAGAGGGCAAGGATATGACAATGGCTCTAACATGAAAGGAAAAAATAAAGGTGTTCAAACAAGAGTACTTCAAGTAAATCCTAGAGCATTTTATATGTCGTGTGGTTGTCATAGTCTTAACCTTGCGCTTTGTGATATGGCCAACTCTTGCTTTAAAGCAAAAACTTTTTTTGGTGTGGTACAATGCATATATGTATTGTTTTCATCTTTCGTTCAACGTAAGGGCAATTTTAAAAGATAATCTAAAGGAAGGCCTCACAGTTAAGTCGTTGTCGCAAACGCGTTGGGAAAGTCGCATTGAAAGTGTTAAACCACTAAGATACCATGCTTCAAAAATAAGAGATGCTTTAGTTGACTTGTACAACAATCCTACCATAGATTCGATTGCAAAAAGTGAAGCTAAATCCCTAGTAACTCATGAACTTGAGACTTTTGAGTTCTTGTTTAGTATTGTAATTTGGTACAATTTGTTGTTTCATGTGAACTCTGTTAGCAAGCTTCTTCAAAGTGAAGATATGGATATAGCAGTTGCTGTAAAGCAACTAGATGGGCTTGTTAAGTATGTTGCAATGTATAGAGAAGTTGGTTTCATGGAGGCTATGGTTGAAGCTAAAGAAATGGCAAGTGAATTGGGAATTGAACCTATATTTGTTGAAAAGCGCATCATTTCTAGAAAGAAACAATTTGATGAGAATGTTAGCGAAGAGGTGACCCAGTCGGCTAAAGAATCATTTAGAGTTGGTTACTTCCTTTATTTTGTTGGTCAAGCCCTTTGTTCACTCAAAAATAGGTTCGAACAGTTCAAAGTATATGAGGCAAACTTTGGCTTTTTGTTTGATTTGAAAAAGTGCTGCGATGAATCGTTGAAGGTGGGGTGTGTGAACCTTGAAGAATTTTTAAAACATGGTGAGATTTCCGATATTGATGGAAGAGATTTATTGATGGAGCTAAAAGTCTTGAAAGAGAGATTGCCAAAAGAAGTCAATAAACCAATTGAAGTGCTCAATCATCTGCAGTTGATGGAAAATTGTTTCCCAAATTCATGGGTTGCTTATAGGATACTTTTGACTATTCCGGTTACAGTTGCATCGGGGAAAGAAGCTTTTCAAAGTTAAAAATCATCAAAAATTACCTTCGATCAACCATGTCACAAGAAAGATTAAATGGATTAGCATTGTTATCCATTGAAAATGATTTTGCAAAAAAATTAGATTATGCAAGTATGATTGATTTATTTGCTTCTAAAAATGCAAGAAGAGCGAGGATCAAGTGATACTTATTAGTTGTTATAATGTAATGTCAAGTATTTTTTGTGATTTTAATACAAATCTTTTTTCCTTTACCTTAATATTTTTTTGCATTCAATAAAAAAAAATGTGAAGGGCCCCAGAAATTTAGTAGTTGATTATCGGCTTTGGGCCCCAAAAATCTTAGGACCGGGCTTAGGCATAGGTTGGACTGGAATTGTGCTATTGTCAAATTTTGGGGTTTTAGAAGATTGGGGTTCAAGTGCATCCATCATGCACAAGTTTGTGCTTCCTAGAATGAACACCTCAGGCTTGGGTAAATGGGCCGGGTGATATATATACCGGGGTTGAAGGTAGGTGGTAATGTATGGATGAGGTTAAGGTGAGGAGGAGACACTTGGTCATGGATGGGAAGTGGGTTGGTGCAACATTGGGTTTTTGAGATGAAGTTATTGTTTGGTTGTCGATGAGATTCTAAACCTCATGATGAAGGTGGTAGCAACGATCGGTGCCATGACCACGTTGTTGATGGTACGCACAGTATTTGGTGAGGTTATGTCTAGCAGGGAGTTGGTCAGGAAGAGGTTGGGGATAAAGGGGTTTGAGATACCCTCTTTCCATTAGGACTTTTAGTACGCTATTTAGGCTCATATATAGGAGGTGAAAGTTTTGCCTTGAGCTCGGGTTGGGTTGGCTGTTTGTAGGTTGGTATTGGCAAACGGGTTGACATTTTTGGGAGTGGTGACAACGATATTGATTTTAGTGGTTTTGGGAATAATGCTATTGCTAGCATCGGTACTCTTGGAAAACACCTTTATTGTGGGTTCGCTTGTTCTAAAAATAATCCCTTTGTTAAATGCGCTCTCAATTTGAACCCTTAAATCATGCAAATTTTTTTAAGTGAACAATGGAGCGACTATTAACTTTTGTAACATATCTGGCTCAAGGTTCTACACCACTATCCACACTTGGTCCCTCCCAAAAGATCTATCTGTATTTGTGCTGCCTTTGCTCTCCTCCATTCAACAAATTCCATAAAAGGTTCTTTAGGATTCTGGTAGGTTGCTTCAATCTCTTGGGTGATCATTTCAATTTGGGTATTATAAGAATATTGATTGACAAATGTCTTAGCCAAATCTTTCCAGTTCTGCCTCACTTTATCCTCCAACTTGGCATACCAAAAGGCTGCTATACCCAACAGGGTTCTTCCATACAAAGAGAGTTTCTAAGGCTTAGTTAGACCCATCAATGTCAAGACGTCCAAGAAAAGACAGATATGTACCATAGGACCTCCAGACCCGTCGAAACAGTCAATGTTTGGCATTTTGAATTTGTCTGGGAGCCGCACGGCAGCCTCAGTGTAACCATCCTCAATATCGAGTATAGAGCTGATTCCCTGTGCCTTTTTGAATTGCTTCTCAAGGTTAGCAATTTTTAACAAGGTTGGGTCGAGATTATTAACATCAAGGGGAAAAATGCCCCTCATTAGGCTGCACCAGGGGTTTGAAAGCTCCAACTTGAGCTGACCCTTCTCAAGGATCTAAACCCTGCAAATCTTCAACTGGCTGAGGTGGATCAAAGTTCGGCTAGGGGCCTAAGACTGGATGTGTGGTAGATGCCCCAGATGAGCGTTGCATTTCAGCATTGGTCTCATCCTGCATGGCAATTCCCTGGTTTAGGGTCGTTATCATGTCTACAACTTCTTCTAGATTCTGAGCCATCACGAGTCTGTTGAGTTAACGATCGGGGAAATGGATGGGTGTAAGCTAAGAGTTGACTAAGAAGGATTTTGACCCAGTTATACTCGATGTATCTGGACTGGATTAGTCTAGATAGGTTTGACTGGATTAGGCTTTTTAAGAATGGGTCTTTTGGTATTTGGATGAATCTTTTCTGAGTTGGCCTTTGGAGATTAAATTGACTGAACCTTTGCTAAGTGGGTTTTTCTGGGATTGGATGGACTGTGATGGGTTAAGGCTTTCCAGGTCAAATTGGGCTTGGCGTTTGCTGACTTGGGTACTGCTCCTTCTTTGGCTCAGACAAATCTTGCATTAAAAACAAATATCCCATCAGATCAGGATACTAGGTCTGCTAGTCAAAAACAAAGCAAGATACAAATTTTGGGCCTGGTTCTAGTTCGGGTTCCGATATTTTTCCACTATATCAAACACAAACCCCTTGAATTTTGACCCAAATTTTGATTTTGATATGACCCTCAAGGTATGAAAGGAACCTCCTCAAGATTAAGACTCAAAGCATTTAAAACACTTGTATGAGAGGTTAAGGTTTCCCTGTCCTAGCTTCGACATGATCTAGGGTTTCACTACTTCAAGCAAGTAGTTTCACAAAATCCTACATACGAGTGAGCATCCTGTCCTATGTTGGAACAGTTGCTATGGCTTTACAATATGCAACTAGGCCGATTGGTCAAAAGGGGTACCTCGGCAAGATTACCTAATATACCTCTCACACCTAACACCGAGAAGTGGAGGATCAAACGGTACAGTGGTAATCCAAATCCAAGGGTTATGTTTCCAACATGGCAGAGCCCATGATTAGTCAGCTTTTTGGCAAGCTTTCAGGCAAGCCTCTAGCAAGCCGTCCACGAATAGCAGATGGAAAACACAGTGACTTAGAGTAACAATGCAAATGTAATGCAAAGAACATATATATGTAGATAAAATCACACATCATAAATCTCAAGTCATGTTCTCTAAATCCCCAGTAGAGTCACCAGAAACTAGCTTGCTTTTCGTGCTCCTTTCGAATATGATTAGCCCTATAGTTCGGACTCCCGTGGCTTTGAATCTAATTTCACAAGTGTAAGGTGAAATAGATAAATACAAATAAGTCCAAATCTGGCAAATCTTTTGGAAAATTGATTTTGAATCAAATGCCAAAAGTTGATTGCTTTACCAGATTTCAAAGTCGCCACCTAAATATTTTTGAAAACTTTAGAAAACCCGTGACTCGTGCCAAAGGCCACTTATCCGTCATCACCAAAGTGTCTCGGCTCAGGAACTTAGGTATGAGAGGGGAAGGTCATGATTTGAGCACCCCACTCACCCGATCAAAGATCGGCCTCTACTAATCATGATGTGATTCTTATTTACATTATATGCTCTTGTTCAGATTATTATACTAACATTACTATGTGATGCACACAAGTATAGACCAATTTTGCAAAAGTTGGAACGCTATGATTTCATGTTTGTTTTGAAAAAGTGTTTTGAATACATGTCACTTGAAAAAAAGCGAGCTCGTGTTGTAAATTAATCAATTTATTCCAACTTAAGTAAAAGGCCTTCATCCACTGGCATTCAAAAAGGTATATCACGTAAGCACTTAGCCTCATGGAAAATATTCTTGATATGGCAACATAAACATACAATACAAGATACTAAAACAAATAAACGCTCACCTTGTACTCCAAGACAAGCCAAATAAAACAAAATAATTAGAAGAAATGTATGCTCCTAAACCATGCAATATGACTAATGCAACACACACAAGATGCAACTATTTAGATCCAGCTACTAACATGGCATGTGGATCAACTCAAGGCATGCAGTAACGCACGTATTCAAGTAAGAGCTTTAAAAATGACAATGATATTACATGATGAGCCGAATCTCAATGTATGCGAGACGAGTGTATGCAAACGTGAGAAATACTAAAGAAACATGATGCTCTATGTTACCATCATAAGCAAATAAATAAAAGGGAGAAAGAAATGGAGATTAAAGACATATACACATTATTACATATTTGCCCTCGTACATGAGGGTCTGAATGAGTGTCCAAGTGTCTGAATTAAACTAACTATTACCAATCCTCCAAATGATAATAAATTAGCTAAACTAACTACTTATTACAAATTTGGAATAAATAATTTATTACAACAAGGGTGTTATGACAATAATAGTTACAACAATAACGATTTACAATACTAACACATGAAAATTGATTACAACAATGATTAAAACAATAACATGAATGACATTAATAATACAAAATAATCAGATGCGTGCTCATGCGGACAGTTTGCAGAAGCTACTATGTCTGTATCCCTAGGAATCTTCCATGTTTCACCCTCAGCCACTGCCCCCATGTAGACACCCCATTTTTTTATAGTCCTCAAGACTTGGACGTCATCATTTGTGCACTCGATGGTTGTGCTTGTTTGTGTTCATTTTGAGCGCCCGGAGTCCTCGGCGGAACGCCTTGTCTTTGAGCCTCTGGACCTTATCTTTTTTGTGCATGTTTTTGGACCAAGAGCTTGTTGCCTCTAGCCTGGAAGAGAGGGTGACCTGTCGGCCAGCCCTAGATTCTGTCGGCCATGGCTTGTGCTTGTTAGCTGCTAGTGGTGGCCGACAGCCATTGGTCCTTTTTTCCAGATATTTGTTGCCAATTGTGCTAGCTGTTGCTCGCTGAGCTACATCTTCATACACGTGTATGGTGAGATGTATCTAAGCTCAAGACTTGTTTTTCTATAAATGGGTGGGTTCCTCCCCTATTTTGGGGGGTTAGACATTTTAGACCAAAAATATCTCTTTCTGTCTCTCTAGAATTCGCTCTCTCTTGTTTTTTTTTTTTTTTTTTTTTTTTTTTTTTTTTTTTTTGTGCCTTAAAGTCCGGTTTCTCTACACTTTTGCACACCAACCCTTAACCAAACTTGACCACCATTGAGGTGAGGTCTCTCGGAGTCTTGTTTGAGCTTTGGAAGGAGGTTTGAGCTTGCATTTGTGCCTAAATTGTGCTTTGCTTCAAAGGTAAAGAACTTACCTTATTTAAGCTTATTGTGTATGCTTATCTTCCTATCTTCTTCAACTGTTTTAAGGTTGTTTTTGAAGTGTAAAAAAGTTTGTTTTTGTGACCTAAAAATGGTGGTTTAAGCCTTTTTGAGTTAGGGGGTTGTCCACCCTTTTGGCTCCTTAGCTTGTTAAGCTTTTTGTGTTATTTTTCCTCACTTTCAAATCAACTTTTTTGGGCCTTTTAACCACTAAATCTCAGAGGTTTTTCAGTGGTAAAATTCAACTTTTGAAGTCCAAAATCAGAAGGGTTAGCCTCCCATCCTTGTATCTTGCTTGCATGCCTAGTTAGCTCTATGTGCTAGCATGTTTTTCTAGCTTAACTTAGCTTAATTCTAGCATGTTTTTTTCCTATGTTTTGGATTGCTTTAGCTCTATTTTGGGCTAGTTGGGTCATATGAGGCTTGTATGGCATGGTTGTAGTGCAATTTTCTTCATTAGCTTGATGTTTTAGTGCTTTATTCATCATTTCCTCGAGTTGATTGCATGTTTTAGTATTATTTTGCATGTAATTTCAGCACCTTAATCTCTGCAATCTCCCTCATTTATTCACTTTTTCATTTGTTTTGAGGGTTGTTTCAACCTTAGGGTTGTTTAAGCTTGAGGTTGAGGCTCATGCTTAATGGTTTAATCCTCTTTTGAGGGTTCATTACCAATGGCATGAAGCTACCCTCATGCCTTGAACTACCCCTTGGTTGATATTTCTTTCGCTTTAGAAGACACTCACCAATGGACTAATTGACTAAAGAATGGTTTGGTAAATAAAACGAGTAAACAAAATTTGACAAGTAAAAGTGTGCAAGTTAAGCATTTTTTGTGTTGCATTGCATGTGTTTGAATCGGACGTTAATTCAAACTCAAGAGAAATGGGACATTTCATACTCAAAAGTGATGAAATGTGCCACTTTCCTTGGTCACCGTCATCCTTGATCATGCATGATAGGGTAGTGGGCTTTTTGGTCTTGGTGTGCACTCATTAAATTTGTACAAACTTGGTTCTTTGACCATCATGCATGGAAATTGCTTGGTTGATAGTTTGAGAGTCAAGAGTTACACTCCTTTAAGTTTATGTGATGATAAGGAGGGTAGCAGTACATACACTCCTTGAGAATACACTGCTTTGCCTCTGTTGGTTCTCTGTTGCAGCAAAAGGGGAAGCTCTGGACAGGGGTAGCTGACCGGCCAGTAGCAGTGGCCGACGGCCACCATTGGTAGCCGACCGGCCATCAATGAAGAAAGTTACTCAGTGTGATGGAAAAGGGGAGTAGACGTGTTCTGGAAGTTGGCAGAACTATTGGTTTTCAAATATGTGCAAACAGAGGCGTTCAATGGCAAGGCGGTGGCTTTTCGGCTGAAGAAACCGAGCATGCATCCCTCACTTCCCGAGGCCATTTGATTGCTTTATTTAATTAATTAGTGGTAGCTAAGTAATTAGTTTAATTTCTTTGTATTTAATTAGCTTAGTATTTAGCTACTTAATTCATTTTGTAATATTTAATTAACTTAGAATAAGTTAGTTAATTCATTTCAAGTGTTGTAATAGTTAGCTTAATTAGTGTAGCTAGTTAACTTATTCATTCGGACCCTCCTTCACGAGGGCGCAATGTTGTAATAAGTGTGCGTGTGTGTGTGTGTATGTCTTCCAAACCCACGTCTTTCTCCCTTTTATTTAATCGCTTTTGATGGTTAGATTAGGGACATTTTTAATTAGCATACCTTATATTTGCATGTTTGCATCCATTCATTTGTCTTGCATGCACCGAGGCTCGGCGCATCATTCAAACTACATTGTTATTTCAATAATTCTTTGAATACATGTTTCAAAGCATGTTATCAAAGTGTTGCAAATACCATGATTTAAGTAGCCAAGCCTATTTAATCGCATTATTACATGTGTTGCATTAGGCATCTAACGTAGTTAGGATCATGCATATTTCTAACTAGTTTTTATTTTGCCTTGGAGTACTCGGTGAGTCTTTATGCTTTAACGTACTTGTGTGAGTGTGATTGCCATATTACCATGATAGCATGTTTGCCATGAGGCTATATGCGTACTTGCTAAATTGCATGAACTCCTGTGGATGAAGGCTTGTTGTTTGGATTGGAATGATTCAACAAATGTGAGTTTTAAGCCTACTTTGTTGTGGCAAATCATGTTTTAAGCTCACTATGTTTGGTGGCAAATCCGCACTTTTAAGCCCACTTGAGGGTAGCAAATTCAAACCCTTTTTCGAAAACAAACATGAGTTGAGTTGTTCCAAGTCTTGCGACTAGTCTATACTTGCTTGTGTGCATTACATAATAAAGCTAGTTTAAATCGGAATAAGAACACATAAGGTTTATAAAATAACATATCATGATTAGTATAGGCCGATCTTTGATCGGGCGAGCGGGGGTGCTCAATTCATGACCTTCCCCCCTCGTACCCAAGTTCCCGAGCTTAGGCAACTTTTGTGATGACGGACACGTGGCCTTTGGTACGAGTCAGGGTTTCCTAAATTTTTCCAAAATAAAATATTTAGGTGGCGACTTTGTAATCTGGCAAAGCAGTCCAATTTTAGCATTATTTGATTTAAAATTCATTTTCCAAAAAGATTTGTCGAATTTGGACTCTTTGGTGTTTATCAGTTTCACATTGCACTTGTGAGACTAGATTCAGAACTGCAGGATTTCCAACTATGAGGCCTTTCATTTTCAAACCCTTTTTGAAATGCGAGACGCGAAAAAAGGCGAGCCCACACCCCACTGCCCCCTATTTTTGCCAAAACACTAAACTTGCCAAACATTGGAGCCTAGCCAGCCCCTAATGACGCCCAGCCGGGTCCAAATAAGGCTGATCGTGCCTTTATCTCATGCAAAAATCTATTTTTGTGCTCTGGGATGAAACAATGCAGACAGAGCAACTCTACACCATGTTTGTCCTTTTTGCTCTCTTCTATCATGAAACTCATGAGAAGAGTTAAACTGGTTCCAAACCATCAATAGGCACATGTTGATTGGTTGATGATTTCGAACATGATCTGACAAAAAATTGATACATGCTATGAATGATGACCAGCCCTCCCTCCTATCATGAAGGGCTTAAAGAGGGAGGTAGACACGCCCAAAACTTATCAAAATATCATGAATTAATATGTGATGACTCTGGACACAATGGACTCGATATAACATCTGACCAAATCCAACTAACCTTAATTATCTTGTTTAGGTGGGTTTACTGGATTTTAAGCCAATTTTATTAATCCCTTTTAACTTACCTTTCCATTACTTAATCAGTTTGTCCAAAGTGATGTTTAAGTCCACTAAATGAAGAAGCATGTCAAACGAGAAGTGATTCTTAGCATGAAAGAGAGGTTATGCCTTGACGATGAACCTCCGAAGAGATTAAGCCATTGAGCATAGGACCTCTTTCTCATGCCTCGAATAACAATCAATCGTGTAAAATAGTTCTCAAACAAAAGAAAAACCAAGAAAGGAGGGAGGGTGCAGAGATGATTGTGCAAGATTGATTATTACAAAAGTGGGAATCTTTACATGAAAACTAGATAAAGAAAGCTATCAACTCGAATGACGCAGTGTCTAAGGCCTAAACAACCGAAGCCATGAGGACCTACAACACAACAAGCAAAGTATTCAAAGTATAAACTAATTAAATGAATTAAACAGCCCCAAAAACAAGCTGAAAATAGTTTAAAACGCTAGAAAAAGTAAGCAAAGATTAAAGAGAACAAAGCTAGTAAGCAAGCCTAAGGAAGGGTGACCAACCCCTTCACTTTTTACAACTTCAAATCACATATTTTGGCCTCTGAAAATAGTCCGAAAACAGCCCAAAAACAGTGGCTAAAATCATGTTAAAAGAGCACAAAAGATAGGAAAAAACAAAGAGATACAAAACGAGTAAGCAAAACTAAGAAGGGGTGGCTAACCCCTCCACTTTTAGAACTTTCAAATCACCATTTTTATTTTATTTATTTTTTCAAACTCTGAAAATCAGTATTTAAAGACAAGAAAAATAGAGGAAAAGAGTTGAAGAAGATTAAAGAAGAAGGTGCAAAATTATACCTTTTGAAAAGAGAGGTAAGTTCTTAGTTACAAACTTGATTCCAACACCCTCAAGTTTCTAAAAGTAGGTTTAAAACTTCAACAAAAAGCTTCAAGAACAAGCTCTAATTGTATGTATTGTGTATGTATTGTTCAAAAATGTTTGAAGATCAAAGGAAGCAAGGAGGATGGTTTTAGCTCTCAATCTCCTTCAAAGCCTTTAGGAAAATCTTCTAACCCTTAATTCTGAATGTAGGGGGTCTAGTTATAGAATTTGAGCCAATTTGGTCAAAAATATCTTCAAAAAACAACAGCTGGTGAATTCCCGCTAGCTGTTCTATTTGTCGCCATTGAGAGCCGGTCGGCCCCAAAACACACGGCTGGGTCCAAATAACCCATAGTCAGACCAAATAATACAAGCTTAGGTCTAAGAAGGCACTATGGACAAGTTTTCATTGAAAGCCAGCTGGCTCTAAATGAGCCACGGCCAGGTCCAAAAAAGCTGTATTCCAAACCCAATTTCAAATGGGCATATCTCCCTCATCCGGACTCAATTTTAGGTGATTCTTGAGTCTAAATTGAAGCCCCGAAAGTCTATTTTCCAATGGTGATAGCCTGACATCTAAATTATAATTGGTAAGAGAGATATGCCTAATTTAGTGAAGGTTTCTCATTTCTTTCTCAACAGTTTGATGTCCAACTTCTTCCTAAACTAGTTTTCGTCCCTCCCCTCATATTTCCTTCAACTCCAAACCTATAAATAAGATGCTTTTTAAATATTTTTCAAAGATTTCACCTCTCTTCCACTTATTTTCACTTTGTCCTTACTCAATTTATCGAAAAGTGCAATAGTTTAATCGAAATGGGAGCCTCGGAACATCGCAGAAATATTTAGAAAAATATTTTGAAAAAGAAGGTTTTAAGGTCTAAAATAGTTTGGCCGAAATGGGGTGTAAGGTTTAGGATTAGAGCTTGAATCCAAATTTCTTCGCTGAGAATTCAAAAGATTCCACAGTGTAACTTTCATCAACGGGTGTTCAGAATGAAGCGCCCAAGTCTTAGGGGAGGTTAAAAATGGGATGTCTACACATACATCTCTCTTTTATTTAATCTCTCTTTTTTTTCATCCCTTCCCAGGTGTAGCTAATGGATAAGCTGAAGATTGTGGATCCTTATCTCGAGTATTCAGAACGAGCTTACTTTTTTCATCCACGACTAGTGGACTTTCCTCGAAGGGATTGTGGTGCAACTGGATGTGCACCAAATCTGCAGCTAACATTGGTTGGCGTTGCCCCTGGCTCAATTTGAATGGGATGAGTTATAGCACGTCCCAACAGCCGAGTATACAACTAATTGGACTGACGCACTGCGTATTCTATTTCTCTTTCCAATTCAGATGCCAATTTGGGCATTATCAAACTTGTCCAGGTGAGAAGGTGCAATACCCGACTCCATTCCCAGTTCATGCTTTGCACCTGACCTGGTACCTCGCTACTTGGAGAACGAGAGAGCTTCTGGCCCCTACCCCAAGCTTTTGTTATGCCCTTTTTGGCGAGTGCTTGACCTGGCTCGAGGATGAGGAACAGGTCAGGCCATCTTTGCCTGTAGAGAGTTCCACGAGCGTAAGCAGGAGACATAGGACCACCTGAATTATTGTAGACCTGACTTCCTTCATATGCCCCCCCTTTCGGAGAGGGTGCGAATTGGTCTTACTACAGTTCGGACTCCTGTCACGGTTCTGAATCTAATCTCACAAAGTGTAATGTGAGACTGATAAACACCAAAGAGTCCAATCCAGCAAATCATTTTGGAAAATCAGATTTTGAATCAAATAATGCCAAAACCGGACTACTTTGCCAGATTACAGAGTCACCACCTCAATATTTTGTTTTGGGAAATGTAGGAAACCCTGACTCGTGCCAAAGGCCACGTGTCCATCATCACCAAAGTTGCCTCAGCTCGAGAACTTGGGTACGAAAGGGGAAGGTCATGACATGAGCACTCCCGCTCGCCCGATCAAAGGATCGGCCTCTACTAAGCATGATATGTTATTTTAAAAACACATGTGTTCTTATACCAGTTATTAGCTAACTTACTATGTGATGCGCACAGCATGCAAGTATAGACTTAATCACGAGAATTGGAACAAAATAATTCATGTTTGTTTTTCGAAAATGGTTTGAAAGTGCTACTCGCAAGTAGGCTAAAGTGTGGATTTGCCACCCTCAAGTGGGCTTAAAAACATGATTTTGCCACTTCGCAAAGTCGGCTTAAAACTCACAATCATCAAGTTGTTCCAATTCAGGCAATCAAGCATTCACCCATAGGCATTCAAACAGTTAAGCACTTAAGCAAATAGCCTTATGGCAAGCATGCTATCATGGCAACATTCACACTCATGCAAGTATACTAAAACGTAAACACTTATAGTGTACTCCGAGCCAAAACAAAAGCTGGTTAGAAATCATGCATGATCTTAACTATACAAGATGTCTAATGCAACACATGCAAAATGCAACTAAATAGGCTCGGCTATCTAATCATGGCATACAAAGCAACTTGATAACATGCTTTGAAACACGTATTCAAGTAAGTATTGAAATACAATGCAATTTGAATGATGTGCCGAGCCCAGTGCATGCAAGACAAATGAATGATGCACGCATGCGAGCGTAATATATGCTAATCAAAAAATGCCCTAAAAGTAACCATCGAAATATGCCCTAAAAATGCCCTAAAAGGGAGAAAGATGTCAGGTTGGAAGACATGCACACAAATACGCACACTTATTACAACATTGCGCCCTCTCGAAGGAGGGTCTGAATACATAAGCTAACTAGCTACGCTAAGCTAAGCTAACTATTACAAAACAACTAATTAACTATGCTAGCTAATTAATTATTACAACTCAATTGAATAACTAGCTACGCTAAGCTAAGCTAATTAGACTATTACAAAACAAATTGAATGATTAATTACACAAACTAATCATAAGTAGTGAAATGGCCCCGTGGGTGAGGGAGACATGCATGCTCGATTAGCGTCCACTCGGAAATCCATCACTTTGCCACCGATTGCCTTTGTTTGTACTATCCTTGATTGCTAAACATTGAACCAACTTCCACACTGTTGCTACTCCAAAACAGGATCATTTCTGCACAAAATTGGACTGGTGGCCGGTCAGCCAGAAAAAGTGGCTGCCGGCCACCTCAACTGGTCGGTCGACTAGTGAAAGTAACCGGTTAGCTACCTTAAGTGGCCGGTCGGCCACCCGCTTCTCAAAACTTCTAGCTTTGCTGCAGCAGAGCACAATAGTGGCAGAGCACTGTATTTGGAAGGAAATGTAGGTACTGCCACACTCCTCATCATTTGTCAAGCTCAAATGAGTGTAGCGCTTGGCTTTCAAGCCATCAACCAAGCATCTCAATGCATGATGGCCCAAAAACCAAGCTTGTACAAGCTTAGTGAATGCGCACATAAGACTCAAAGTGCCTCGACCCTATCATGCATGATCATGGGTGTTGGCGACCTAGAAATGTGACACGTTTCATCACTTCGAGTATGAAACGTCCCACATTTCTTGTGTTTGGATTAACGTCCGATCCAAACACATGCAATGCAACACAAATGCTTATCTTATTCATGTTTTACTTGTCCATTTTCTTGTTTACTCATTTTAGCTTACCAATTAGTCCATTAACCGGTTAAGTCCAATTGTGAAAAGTCCTCTAATTTGAAAGATGGCCTAAGCTTTGAGTGCCTTGAGCATGAAGGAGGTATCATGCTGTTGATTACTAGAAACCCTCAAGATAGGATTAAAACCATTGGGCATGAATGCCTCAAGTTCATGCTCAAGCCAACAAGGGGCTTAAGACTACTTTCAAGGTAAATGAAAGATCGGAACAATGGAGTGCAATGACACATATTTTAGCACTAAAATAATCATGCTAAATGACTTAAAAACAATGCAAACAACTCATGTAATGCATGGTTAGAGGCTTAACTCATTAAGCTAATGAAAGGGGTTGTGCCACAACCTTACAACACAAGCTTCAAATGGCCAAACCAACTCAAAACAGAGTCAAAGCATGCCAAAACAAAGGCTAAATCATGCTGAGATTGAAGTTTACAAGGCAAGAAAATCATGCATACAAATTGGCTAACAAGCAAGGCATAAGGCACAACTCTCAAAAGCATTTAAAGAGTGATGCATGTGAGAGTGTGACAATGAAATATGCTCTGAAATCACATGCCAGCTGATGCCATATCATGCAAATAACTCAAATAAAGCATGCTAAGAGCCTTAAAGCACAAAACTAGTAAAGGCCATTTACACTATAGCTATACAAAGCAAAGCACATGTGACCAAGACCACTTGGAACAGAGTTAAAGCATGTCAAAGCAAGGCTAAAAGCATGCTGGAGGGGAGCCAACACATGCTAGAATGATAGGCCAAATCACCAAGCACACTAGGCTAGTGAACAAGATTGCACTACAAGTGTAAAAAGCAAACAAGAGATGTTCCAACCAGCCAAAAACAAAGTTATAACATGTTAAAATATGGCCAAAAACATGCTTGAGCTAAGCTAACATGAGCCATAAAAAGATGCTACTTTGTAGTGCTAACAAGGCATGGCATAAAGAGACAAGGAGGTAAGGCCATCCCCTCCCATTTTGGACCTCAAAACAAACTTTCTACCACTAAAATTCCCCTACAATTCAGTTGTCAAAAGACCAAAATAGGATTGTTTGAAGGGCTTTAAAAGATGGCACAAAGTTTAGCCAATAAGCAACAAAAAAGGGTGGACCACCCCTAACTCCAAAAGGGCCTCAAACAACCATTTTTAACACTTAAAAATAGAGGTTTTTGTAGTTGACAACTACGCCAAAACAACATGCAAAGGGGGCCCAAACTAGTGTACAAAAACAAGCTTTAAAGGAGTAAATGCTTACCCTTGAAGCACAGTAGCTAAACACCTACAACTCTCAGCTAAAACCAGCCTTTTAAGTCCAAACAAACCCTTCAAGAACCTTAGCTCCAAGGTGGTGGTGTTTGGCTAAGGGGTTGTGTGCAAAAATGCAAAGAAAACTCACTTTCAAACAATATATATATAGAGAGAGAGAGAGTTCTAGAGAGAGAAAATTTGCTTCTACATTTTCAGAACCCTCAAATAGGGAAAGGGACCTCCCCTTATATAGAACAAGCAAGCAAAAGGCTTGCTTCATCCCTCCATACACGTGTATGGAGGATGAGCCTCAGTGTTCAATAGCTGGCTCAAAAGATTTGAAAATATCTAAAAAAGGAGAAAATTGGCCATCGGCCACCTCCCCTAGCTGACCGGTCACTCCAAGTGGCTGGAAAGAAGAAAAAGTGGTCAGCAAGTGCCAAAAGTGGCCGGCAAGTCCTTTTCCCCTCCCAGGCAAGAGGCATCAAGGTTTGGCCCAAAAACAAGGCCAAAACACAGAGAGTTTAGAGGCTCAAAGACAAGGCGCTCCGTCGAGACCTTCGGGCGCTCAAAACAAGCACAGACATGCGCAATCATCGAGTGCACAAACGATGACGTCAAAGTCTTAAGGTCGGTCAAAAATGGGGTGTCTACAGTTGCCTCCCTTTAACGGAACTCAAAAGTCATGAAATGACGGGAGTGAATGTCAAAGCCCAGAGACGACCCATTTTTGACAAGGCCGAAGACTTAGACAAATAGGCAAGATAACAAAATAGATGTGCCCTCAGACAGGGGCAAAATGCAAATGACATGCACATTGCAGAACATAACTTATGAACATGCAATGAGGGCCGTAATGAAACATCTAGATGCAAGTGTTGTGCAAAGAAATGCTATAGCAAACTTGTACATAAGCAAGTAAGCAAACACGCTACGCATGGGAACTACAAACCGAACTACATTTCATGCAGAAAGGATATAAGAAAATTATGCAATCTCACACAGAAAAGGCAAAGAAACAATAGTCGTCAAGGGCACCTGAGCCAGCAAACAAGATCCTAACACGTGGCACACGCGAAGAGAGAAGAAGTGCGAACCTAACGACACACCCTAAGGTTCCGAATTAAAGAGAGCACATAATAACAATTGAAACACATCCAACTATCATGCAGTAAAAGCAAAGAGCAATATAAGCATCGGAGGCCGTCCAAATGCATTTAACCACAACATCCTAACGCGTCACACGCAAGAGGGAAAAGGAGCGATGCAAAAATCGGAAGGTGGTATAAACATCGGGCACACGTCCCAAGTGCTTCTAACCATGGAGGTATAAGCGTCGGGCACACGTCCCAAACGCTTCTAACCAAGGAGTGGTATAAGTGTGGGGACCACGGTCCAAACACTTCTAACCAAAGGGGTAGTATAAACATCAGGCACACGGCCCAATGTCTCTAACCAACAGGATGGTATAAGCGTCAGACACACGGTCCAAACGCTCTTAATCGAAGCAAGGTATAAATGTCAGGCACACGTCCCAAACACTTCTAACCGGAGGGGTGGAATAGACATCGGGCACACGACCCACTGTCTCCAACCAGCAAGGTGGTATAAGCGTTGGGCACATGCCCCAAACGCTTCTAACCAAAGCAAGGTATAAGTGTCAGGCACACGTCCCAAACACTTCTAACTAGAGCAAGGTATAAATGTCGGGCACACGTCCCAAACACTTCTAACTAGAAGGATATAAACATCGGGTGCATAACCCAATGCTTCTAACCAAAACAAGACGTGGTGTAAACACCGGGCATACCCAAATGTTTCTAACCAACACGAGGTGTGGTGTAAACACCAGGCATACCCGAATGTTTCTAACCAAAACAAGGTGTTCAAAGGACAGAAATGATCTTACCCGGAATCCTCTTGAATGAACCGTACATACAATATCGTGCCTGCATAAGAAAGCAACTTTGACAAGTACAATACGATAGGAATGCATGTTCTATGCAAGATGGACAACATGTTCTACGCGAATATGAAAAGTACGATTCTATGCGAATGTAAGAGCATGCACAATGCAATACAACATGACACGCATATTCTATGCAGCATAAGAATGTGGGTAATGCAATGCAATGCATCACACATATTCTTTGCACCAAGACAACAATGCACTTGCAATGCAACATCGATAGCATGTTCAATGCAAAGCATCGAATAAAGAAATGCGTGTCTGAAAAAGACCGATTTAGCTCCAACCTCTGATTTACCTCTTGGAGGAGTTACAATGTATTTCAAAAGGATACACCTTGTGCATGCCGGCTGACGATGAGTCACGCATCGAAGACATGAGTTGAACTTTCACAAAGACACTTTGAGCTGAAAAGTGGACTTTTCTTGCACTTTCTCAAGGGCTAAGGACTCAAAACAGTCGGAAAACACACAGAGGGAACACTGGAAACCTGCCAGCCACCCTGGAAGCATGCCGGCCACTTGCCAAATCTTCCGGCCACTTAAGTGGCCGGTCGGCCAGTTTAGGAAATTTGGTGCAGTTTTGTCCATTTACATGGGGAGCTTTAAAATCACAACCCCAAATCACTTTTCTTCACACATACACAGCCGAAATCCCTTCCTCCTTGTCTCTAGACCCCTTTTCCTCTTAGATCTGTACTCCACACACGTTTTCCAACGCCCCTCGCAAAGTTGATTCGCAAAGACTCTTCGGTTCTCTTCGTTTTGAACCAATCAAAACTAGTTTTCAGAGCTTTTTCCTCCATTTTCACCATTTGAGGTATGTTTTCCACAAGTTTATCTTGAGTTTGGCGCCTTTTCCCGAGCTTTGACTTTTTTTGACTTTTGCTCTTTCCCAGAGTTGACTTTTGTTGACTTTTTGGCATTTTTGCCCATTTTGCTCATTTTTCACTTCCTTTTCAGATGGCAGACGACATTCTACACAGTGGAGGCACTCTGAGGATGGAGGGGGAGCCTGACATCATACCATTGCCACCCAAGATCCAGCCATTCGACCCAGCGACGTACCACCCCAAGGTACATGTGCTACCTGTAGACCGCCCAAACTCCACTCCGCGCGTGAAGGCACGAATTGTGTTCTAGCTACTACAGTTCAGACTCCTATCATGGTTTTGAATCTAATCTCACAAAGTGCAATGTAAAACTGATAAATCACCAAAGAGTCCAAATCCGGCAAATCATTTTGGAAAATCGATTTTAATCAAGAAATGCCAAACATAGACTGCTTTGCCAGATTTCAGAGTCGTGTAACACGCCCGCGGGGGACCTCAGCTACAGTTCGGACTCCCCTTTTTTGTTTGTTAGTTGCGGTTCTTAATCTGAACCAAAGAGTCCAACTCTGGCAAATCGTTTTGAAGAAAAAAAAACAGATTTTGAAAAGAAGTGCCAAACATGGACTGCTTTGCCAGATACAGAGTCACCACCTAAATATTTTTTTTTTAAAATGGAGAAATTTAGGAAACCCTGACTCGGTGCCAAAGGCCACGTGTCCATCATCACCAAAGTTGTCTTGGCTCGGGAGCTTGGGTACGATCGGGGAAGGTCAGCTATGAGCACCCCCTTTCGCCCGGTCCGAAGACCGGCCTCTACTAACCATGATATCCGATTTTGAAAACGTTATGCGTTCTTATTCCAATTATTAGCCTAGAATTACTATGTTATGTGCACAGCAAACAAGTATAGACTAGATTGCCTAATTTGGAAACAAGCATTGCATATCCGTTTTGTTTTTTTGAAAAGCGCTTTGAAATTTGCTACTCGCAAGTAGGCTAAAACACGGATTTCAATGAGTTTTTCCAACTCAAACAATCCAACCTTCACCCATAGGCATTCAAACAGTTTATCTCATGTAAGCACTTAGCCTCATGGTAAGCATACAGTCATGTTAACATTCACACGCATGTGAGATGCTAAAGCATAAATACTCACATTGTACTCCATGCCAAAACAATAAACTAGCTGGCAAACATGCATGCCCTAGTTCATGTTAGAGTGACTAATGCATCGCATACGAAATGTGATTAGGATAGGCCCGGCTAACCCTAAAATGGCATGTGAAATGCAATCATTCGGTGCACGTATTCAAGTTAGATTTGAAGTACAAATGCAATTAGCATGATGTATCGAGCCCAGTGCATGTCAACAAATGCATGGATGCACGCATGCATAGCATAAGGTATGCTAAAATAAACGTGCCCTAATACTAACCATCGTAAGCGGGTAAATAAAAGGGAAGAAAGAAGTGGGGGTTGAAAGATATGCACACCACTCACACACGCTTATTACAGATTTGCCCTCGCCAGGAGGGACCAAAAGAATATACAAATTAATTAACTATGCAAGCTAATTAAATATTACAGATCAATTAAATTAACTAAACAAATTAATTAATCTAATTAAAACAGTAAAGCCCTCGGGAAGCGGGTCAGATGCAGCGCATGCTCGGGACTTGCTCGGAATCGCACTGCCATGCATAGTCTGCCTCTGTTTTCCCTGCTTTGCTCCTCTGAAAACTGCCAAAGTCTCAGGAATGCCTCTCAGGACACTGGGGGATACCACCGGCTGAGTAGAATTACCACCGGCAATAGGATGTGGCCATCGGCACAAAATGAATCCATCGGCTGAGGACTTACTGCCGGCCGGCAGCAAATGTTGCCGGTCGGCAAACAATGCCTGCAGAACCTGCAACTCATAGCAGCAGAGGGCAAAACTTGCATGGCAATAGAATTCAAACAATGTATGCACCAATCATGCCCCTATCATGTTTGCGACTCAAAGGGGTATGTGCCTCGATTCTCGGGTCACCAATCACGCATTTTCATGCATGATGGCCTAAAGAATCAAGTGTGCAATTTCATGTCAAATGAAATGCAAACCAATCAAACAAAACAAGGCCCAATTCCTATCACCAAATCAAGGAACAAGGCATGCATGCAAGATGCAATGCAACCTAGGCATGCAAGCTAAGGATGCAACATGGCATGGCAAGGCACTTATGCAAGCATACAAGCAAACATGAGGCAATGCAAACTAATGAAAAGGTGGACTTAAACATGATTTAGGCGGCTCTAAATAGGCCTAAAACAGTGGCCAAAATGCCCAAAAATGAAGGCTAAACACACATGCACATGTGCACATATTGTGGTCTAAAGCTTAAGTATTAAACTAGCAACTTTCAAGCACACTTAAAAGAGGCTATGATGGATAATTAGCATGCGATATTAGCTCTGAAAATCATGTCAAAATGTGGTGCCAAACCAACTCAAATGAGACAAGCATAAGCATGCAAGCATGGTCCAAGTACTTAAGGCAAGTCATGGAGGCTTGAACCAAGGTCAATTCCACCAAGCCTCACAAGGCTAAGGAGGCTTAAAACAGGTCAAAAGAAGGCTTAAACAAAACCAAGGGTGCACCTAGCTGGCATCTAAGTGGCTCAAATCCAAAGGCATACATAATGACCAAAACATGGAGCATACAACACAAGCTTTCAAAGCAACAATGAAGCCTCTAAGGCAAGTATGCAAACATATTAAATGGACTGAAATTTCATGCTAAGTGGTTCCAAACCACTAAAATAATGCAAGCAATGCATGCTATACACTTATGCACTTAAGGCCAACAAGCCCAAATATACAAAGGGGCTACACAATGCATGCTAGGGTCGACCCAAACAACCTAGGACAGACCTTATACATGGAAAAACAAACACAAGAGCTTCACAAGACTAAGCCTAAAACATGCTAGAATAATGGTTTACAACCCAAGGCATATTAAGGCAACAACAAGGCATTACAAGGTAGGTATGCAAGGCATGCATGGTGTACCAAAACCAACACACAACAAGGTTATATCATGGCATAATAAGCGTGGAAAACAGCCTAGACATGATCAATACACACTCTAACATGATGCTCCCTCAAGAGGCCACAAAGGGTCCCTTTCAAGGACAACAAGGAGAGGGGGTAGCCCTCCTCTTTTGGAGACTTCAAGGCACCATCTCCACCACTGAAATCCCTCAAGATTTCAGTGGTGAAGAGGCCCAAACACCAAAGTCTCGAAACTTGCACAAAAATAGCACAAAAAGGAGCCTTACAAGGCTTAGGAGGGGTCAAACAAACCCAAACCACAAAACACTCTTAATAAACAATCAAGAGGGATAAAAAATAGAACTTTTTAATGTTATACACTAAACACAAAAATAGCTCTAAGATAGGTAGAAATAGGATGCAAAAATAGGGTAAAAAGGACTAGTTTCTTACCCTTGAAGCCTTTCTTCAACAATGGTGATCTTGTTGCCTCCTTAAGCTTCAATCTAGTCAAAAATAGCAAGGACAAGTCCTTAGAACCTCAGTAGCCAAAGGAAGGTGAAGCACTAGGTGTTTGTGTGCAATATTATGGACTAAAACACCTAGAACATAAAGAGAGAAAAAGAGATATAGGAGATATGTATCAACCCTAACCCTAAAACTAGAGCTTCTCTCTGTGTTTTTCTCTCCAAAATTCTCTAACCCCCCTCCACCAAGAGAAGAGCCCCTTCTCTTATAAGCAACAAACTTGTAAAGCTTATACAACAAGCTTACAATGAGGGCATCCCTCCATACACGTGTATGGAGGGGAACCAAATGCCACACAGCTATCCTAAAATATCTACAAAAGCAGATGAACAGTAGTCGGCTGGCCAAAATGTCATTTTGACAAAAAATAGTGCCGACCGGCAACAAAGAGTGCCGACCGGCCACATACATTGCCGGCGGCAACAAAAACCAGCCGGTGGCCTCTAGCCACTGCCGGTGGTGTGTGGGGATGCCTCACAAGGCATTCCCTACCCCTCCAAGGCAAAACACAAGTGTTTGGTGCAAAACCAGACACAAAACGGTCGAGTTCGGAGATCCTGAGGCAGGGCGCGTAGCCGAGACCTCCGGGAACTCCAAACGAACACAAACATGGATAATCACCGAGTGTTCAAACGATGACGTCCAAGTCTTGAGGACGGTCAAAAATGGGGTGTCTACAAGTCGCCACCTAAATATTTTGATTTCGGGAAATTTAGGAAATCTTGACTCGTGCCTAAGGCCACGTATCCGTCATCACCAAAGTTGCCTCGGCTAGGGAACTTGGGTACGAGGGGGGAAGGTCACGAAATGAGCACCCCCGCTCGCCCAATCAAAGATCGGCCTCTACTAACATGATATGTTGTTTTTGAAAACACATGCGTTCTTATTCTGGTTTATTAGCTAGCTTACTATGTGATACGCATAGCACACAAGTATAGACTAAATCGCTCAATTTGGAACAAAACATCTCATATTTGTTTTTCGAAAATGGTTTGAATGTGCTACTCGCAAGTAGGCTTAGAAAACATGGTGATTTTGCCACTCCACAAAGTGGGCTTAAAACACACATTTTGACGAATTGTCCCAATTCGAGCAATGAAGCCTTCATCCACAGGCATTCATGCATTTAAACACATAAGCACATAGCCTCATGGCAAGCATGCTATATATGGCAACATACACATCTCATGCAGTATGCTAAAGCGTAAACACTCATAGTGTACTCCGAGCCAAAACAGAAGCTAGTTAGAAATCATGCATGATCCTAGCTATGTTAAGATGCCTAATGCAACACATCCAAAAATGCAACTAAAATAGGCTCGGCTATCTAGAATGGCATATGAATGCAACACTCGATAACATGCTTTGAAACACGTATTCAAGAAAGTGTATTGAAATACAATGCAGTTTGAATGATACACCGAGCCCAATGCATGCAAGATAAAATGAATGATGCACGCATGTGAACAAAAGTATGCTAATCGAAACATGCCTTAAAACTAACCATCAAAAGCTGGTAAATAAATGGGAGAAAGAAATGGGGGTTGGAAGACATGCATCACACACACGCACACTTATTACAACATTATGTCCCCTCAACGGGGGGGTCTGAATAATAAGCTAACTAGCTAATCTAAGCTAATTAAACTAATCATTACAAACCAAAACTGATTAACTAATCCTAGTTAACTAGTTATTACAAAACAAATCGATTAGCTAAGCACGCCAACTAATTAAGTACAAAACCAAAGCATTAGCTATCTAAGCAAAGCAACTAAGTAAAGCAATAAGAAGAGGTCCTCGGGGCGAGGGGTGCATGGATGCTCGGTCACCTCGTTCGAAAATCCATTACTATGCCCCAACTTGCCTCTGTTTGCATTTGATTTCAGAACACTGCACAAACCTCCAGATAGCTTCTACTCCAACATGGAGACCTCCAGGAGGGCTGCCATCCACTTAATGGTGTTGTAGACCACCCGTAGACTACCTAAACATGCTGCAGACCATAAAAAGTGGTCGGCCAGCTACTTTTTCTGGTCTACCGACCAAAAAATCCTGCCAAGCTCTGTAGACGCACCCTTGGGCTTCACTCTACAGTTCGGACTCCCTTTTGTTGTCAGTTCTTAATCTGAACCAAAGAGTCCAAATCCGGCAAATCGTTTTGAGAAAAATAGATTTTTTTGAAAGAAGTGCCAAACATGGACTGCTTTGCCAGATACAGAGTCACCACCTAAATATTTTTTTTAATGGGGAAATTTAGGAAACCCTGACTCGGTGCCAAAGGCCACGTGTCCGTCATCACCAAAGTTGCCTCGGCTCGGGAACTTGGGTACGATCGGGGAAGGTCAGCTATGAGCACCCCCTCTCGCCCGATCCGAAGACTGGCCTCTACTAACCGTGATATCCGATTTTGAAAACGTTATGTGTTCTTATTCCGGTTATTAGCCAAGATTTACTATGTTATGCGCACAACAAACAAGTATAGACCAAATCGCCTAAATTTGAACAAAACATTTTATGTTTGTTTTGAAAATGGTTTGTTACTCGCAAGTAGGCTAAAATGAAGATTTTGCCACCCTCAAGTGGGCTTTAGAAAAGATGGTTTTGCCACTATCTAGTGGGCTTAAAACTCACAGTTTTAATGCATTATTCCAACTTAGGTAGTTTGACCTCCATCCACAGGCATTCAAGCAATTATATCACATAAGCAGCTAGCCTCATGGTATTTATGCTATCATGGCAACATTCACACACATGTGAGGATGCTAAAGCGAAAGAACTTACGGAGTACTCCAAGCCAAAACAGAAACCAGTTAGTAACCATATGCATGATCCTAGTTCATGTTAAGGTGGCTAATGCAACGCATGCAGGATGCAACTACACAATAGGCTCGGCTATCCTAAAAATGGCATGTGAAATGCTGCAATTAACAAGTACTCAACTTGGGATTTGAAATACAAGTGCAGTTAGCATGATGTACCGAGCCCGTGCATGTAAAACAAATGTACAGATGTACGCATGCATAGCATAAGGTATGCTAATTTAAATATGTTCTAATACTAACCATCAAAGCAGGTAAGTAAAAGGGAGAAAGAAGTGGGGGTTGGAAGACATGCACACACGCACCCACACTTATTACAAATACGCCCTCACTCAGAGGGACCGAATAATAATACAAACCGAATAAATAATTAACTGCCCTAGCTAATTAAATATTACAAAACCCTTAGCTAATTGACAAATTAATTAAACTATTAAAGCAGTAAAAGGCCTCGGGAAGAGGGCTTAATGCAACGCGTGCTCGGCTCCGCCCAGAAAGCCACTGCCATGCACAAGTTGCCTTTGAAAATTGTGCAAGTCCCAAGGATGCTTCCATGAACACTGTGGAGTGCCACCAGCTGAGAGGAATGGCCACCAGCCATGGGGAATACTCACCGGCCACTTATTAATCCATCGGCCACCAATGTATGGCCGGTCGGCACTGTATATGGCCGGCCGGCCAAAGCTTCCTGCAGACACCTATTTGACAGCAGCAGAGGCTAGACAAGACATGGCAATGCATTTCCAAAGCAATGTTTGCACCACCACCCTCCTTATCATATTCATGACTCAAAGGAGGATGGTTCTTGGCTCTCGAGCCACCAATCACGCATTTTCATGCATGATGGCCAAAGAGTCAAGATGTTCAATTTCAATATGGAATGAAATGCACAAAACAAATAATGGGCCCCAACCTCTATCATAATCAATTCAAGAGGCAAGAGATGCATGCTATGATATGCAACCTAAACATGCAAGCTAAGCATGCAAGATGAGCATGTGAACATGCAATATGCAAACATGTGTCAACATGTGCAGATAGGCAAGCATGTAACAACATGTAACCAAACTAGCATGCCACAACATGCAAAGATGGACTTAAACTAACATGGGTAGCTCTCAAGCATGCCAAAATCAGTGGCCAATATGCTCAAGAATGGAAGCCAAAACACACACAAATAGGCATGCATGCAATGTCCAACACTTAGGCACATAGAGACAACTCTTAAGCACACTTAAAAGAGGAACAACATGGGCATATGGCATGCATTTTAAGCTCTGAAATCATGTCATAAATGGTGCCAAACCAAGTAAACAAAACAAGCAAAGCATGCATAGAAGCTTGGAATTAGCCCAAGGACTTAAACCATGATCACATGACACATGAAGCAAATGATCAAAGCGAATCAAAACAGTCCCAAATCATGTCAAAGTAAGCCCCAAAAACCACTTAGATGGCATCTAAATGACCTACACATGGAAGCATACACAAATGTCTAAACATGGAGCATAAGGCACAACCTCTTGAAGCATCAAAGGAGCATCAAATGAAAACATTTAAGCATACCATGAGGACTTAAATGACATTATAAGTGACTCCAAATCACTGAAATAGTGCAAATAAAGCATGCTAGAGGGGTCAACACTCAAGGCTCATGAGGGGGATTACATGGTAGCTATACAAAGCAAGTCATGGATGACTCAAATGACCAAAAACAGTCCCTTAGCATACTAAAACAAGCATAAAATCTTCACAAAGCTAAGCCACAATATGCAAGCATGGTGGTCCAAAGGCAAGATGCATTTCTAGGCAAAATAGAGGAATACAAAGCAAGTGTATGATGCATGCCAAGGGTCGACGAATCAACATGGGACAGAGATAAAACATGCTAAATAAACACCAAATACCCACTGAAATAGAGCCAACACATGTTAGAATGAGGTGCTCCTTTGGAAGGCCATGCAAGGGGTTGTTATACACATGCAAGAGGGACACTCAACATGACCAAAACAACTCTGGAAATGGCTTATGGGGGTCCTAAAACCCACTGAAAAATTCCTGAACCGAGCTCAATAAGTGTGCAAATAAGGGCTCCTTTGAAGGGCCAAACATGCTAGTAAACAAGACAACAAAGGAGAGGATCACCCCTCTCCTTCTTAGGAGCTCAAAACACCATCCCCACCACTGAAATCCTTTTGGATTTCAGTGGTGAGAAGGCCAATACAAGGTGGTCCCGAAGCTCACAAAAATGAGGCCAAACAAGGCCTAAGAGGGGGTAAACAACCCCAAACACAAAAGTGATCTTGAACAAACTTGAAAAGGAGCTAAAAACAAGACTTTTTCTAGTTATACACAAAGCTTAAATCAGCATGCAAGATAGGCTAAAAGCTAGTGCAAGATTGGGGAATATAAAGCAACTAACTCACCCTTGAAGAACACTTGAAGAACAGCCACTCTAGCCACCTTCTTCTGATCAAAACCAACCCAAAACTTCAAGAACAAACCCTTCAAGCCCCTCAAGGTCGAAGCAAGGTGTAATGGTGTGTGTCTTAGTGCAAAACTAAGGTAGAAACACACTTTTTAGGCTTCCAAACACACACAAAGGATGAGAGAGAGGGAGATATAGAGAGAGAGGGTGATATATATCATATATGTATCTATTAGGGCTGGTTTTTGCTGAACCAAAACAATGGAGAAGGAGGCTTCCTTATATAGGCCAAGAAAAGCTCTAAGCTTCTCAAAGAAGCTAAATGACATAGGGGCAAAGGGTGCAAGGGGGTCAAGGCTTCCTAAGGAAGCTAGGATAGCTGGCCAAGCTTCCCCAAGAAGCTTGGCCAAAGGGTCAATCTTCTAGAAAGAAAAAGGGGGTCAAAGGCTCAAAACAACCACCTATGTGTATGAGAGGACGGGTTTGTGCATCCCAGCTGGCACAGCTGGCATGCATTATGCTTGAAGGGTGTAAAAGGGTCAAATCGGCCAAAAAAGGAGGTCATCGGCCAACTAAATGGCCGGTCGGCACAATATTTGGCCGACCTGCTACTTTTGCTGGCCGATCAGCTAAATGGATGGCCGGTAGGTGGCCAGTAAGGTCAAAAAGTGGCCGGTGGGTGTCCAGATTGAAGCCCCGGAAGTTAGCTTTCCAATGCCGCAAACCTTGCATTAAAATTCCTCCTGTGCAAAACGTTATGCCCTTTTTTGTGAAGCCGCGCAGATTCGATCCAACCGGACTGATCCCCTACTTCAACCAACCATATCTCCCCCACCCAGACTTGGCTTTAAGAGATTCTTGAATGAAAAGTGAAGCCCCGGAAGTCTTCTTTCCAACGGTGGTGGCCTAATAGCTTAACTCCAAGTGTATAGACAGATAAGCTTGATTTAGAAAGGACTGTTCGTCCCTCTCTTAGCAATTCTTGCATATCTTCTTCTCCAACTTGGTTTCTCCCCTCTTCTCCTCTTTTCTTCAACTTCAAACTCCTAATCAAGGTGTTTTGAAAGATTTTTCAAAGATTTCATCTCTCTTTCATTCATCTCCACTTTGTCCTTGCTCGGTTTACCGAAAAGCGCAATGTTTGACAAAATGCGAACTTCGGAACATCGCAGAAACTTTATTTCAAAAAAGTTTTGAAAGAGAGGATTTTAAGGTCTAAAAACCATTCAAAATAGCTTTGGTCCAAAATGGGGTGTGAAGTTGAGATTTGTCCCTCTCCTTGCCGAAGAAATTGAACCTTTGCCCTGCACATCTTTCATCACCGAGCAAACCATCAGTAACGCCCAAGTCTTAAGGGTGGTCATAAATGGGGTGTCTACAGTTGCCCCTCTTTGACATAACTCATAAGCCATAACAATGACGGGAGTGAGTGTCAAAGCCCAGAGATGACCCATTTTTGACAAGACCGAAGACTTGGACAAACGGGCAATATAATCAAAGAGATGTGCCCGTAGGCAGGGGCAAAATGCAACTGACAATGCAAGAAGCCGAACATAACTTATGATCATGCAAAGAATCATAGGGACATATCCCGGTGGTTACGAAGGAAAGAGAAACATAGGGACGTATCTCGGTGTTTTGAAAAGAAATAGAAACGTAGGGACGTATCCCAGTGCTTCTTAAGGAAGAGAAACGTAGGGACGTATCCCGGAGATTAGAAAGGTATAAGCATTAGAACGTATTCCACATACTCTTAACCAAGGAGAGAGAAACATAGGGACGTATCCCGGTGTTTAGGGACATATCCCGACGTTTAAAGATGTATCCCAGAGATTAGGGATGTATCCCAGAGGTTAGGGATGTATCCCAAAGATTAGGGACGTATCCCAGAGGTTAGGGACGCATCCCAGTGGTTAGGGACGTATCCCAGTGTTTAAGGACGTATCCCAGTGTTTAGGGATGTATCCCAGTGTTTAGGGACGTATCCAAAGGTTAGGGACATATCCCAAAGGTTAGGGACGTATCCCAGAGGTTAGGGACGTATCCCAAAGGTTAGGGACGTATCCCAAAGATTAGGGACGCATCCCTGTGTTTAGGGATGTATCCCAAAGGTTAGGGACGTATCTCAAAGTTTAGGGACGTATCCCAGAGGTTAGCAAGGAATGAGAAACATAGGGACATATCCCGGTGTTCCGCAAGGAATGTGAAACATAGGGACGTATCCCGGTGTTCCACAAGGAATGTGAAACATAAGGACATATCCCGGTGTTCCACAAGGAATGAGAAACATAGGGACGTATCCCGGTGTTTCGAAAAGAGAGAGAAACGGGGCGTATCACGTGTTTCAAAAGAGAAGCGTAGGGGCGATCTCGATGTTTCAGAATGAAGGAGAAACGTAGGGACGTATCCCGGTGTTTCAGAAAGATATAAGCATTGGAACGTATTCCAAATGCTCTAAACTAGAGGAGGTCTAACCTGTCGCACGCGCGAGGAGAAAGAAGGACAATTGCAAGTGACAAGGTGCATAACAATGCGAGTAATGAGCATAACAATGCTAGATAGATGCAACGAATGGGCATACAAAATGCTGGTGAAGTGGGTGCATAACAATGCAATTGGAATGTGCATCACAATGCAAGCATGAGAAGTGCATAACAATGCTGGTGGAAGGGTGCATAACAATGCAAGTGGAACGTGTGTGACTACGCATATTTGAAACAAAATGCCGAATAAGGGAATACAAGCCTTAACAAGACCAATTCACACACAACCTCCGATTTACCTCTCGGTGGGGTCACAATATATTCAGCTCAAAAACGGGCACACCCTGTTCGTATTAGAGAGATAACATCTGCTGCTGCTTTAATTGCCATTCTGACTTGAAGCAGGCTTACACTTGGAATAGAGGCACGCTCATTCTTCGGAACACTGACAAGGTCTGAAGAGGTCCATCCGGAATACAATCTCAGAATTCGCTGAAGTTGAAACACACTAAGATGCTCCAAATTTTCCTTCTTTTCTTTTGCTTTGCAATCTGGAACCCACATAGCTTCAAATAGGTCCTTGTTTTACTGTTCACACTTATCGGGGGTGGACCCTGCAGTTTTCGAAAGAACAAATTCCTTTTTTGCACAAACGTGGAGAATGGCACAACACTCTGAGCACACAACAAATCATTTTTGAAATTGAGAAAATGAGTTCTCGACTGGGTATTGAGCCTACGACTGAACACAACAAAGACGATTCAACAACGGAAAACAAAAGGTAAACAACCTAAACACATTGAGACACGCTCGGAACGACTCAAAGCAAGAATCGAGAAAAACAAAACAAAAGACACAACACACAGACGTGTTACAAAGATGAGAGACCTCTCAGTGCACGAGGAGCTAGTTTCTCTGGGTATTATTTCCCACCCTTTCTCATTTGTGATTCTCACATCACTCGGCCCTCAAGCTCTGTTTTTATGAAAAAGCCCTTTTCTCACTTTTTCTCTCATCACACATCTCTCTATTCTTCAATCTCTCATTTTTCATCCCTTCCCTAAGCGATTGATGGATGAACAGGAAGTTGCGGGCTCATGTCCCTAGCATTCTACTAGATTCTCTTTCTTCTGCTTACAACAGTGAACTCTTCCATGGAGGGGTTGCACTACAACTAGGTGTGTAGCAAATCGGCAGCTGACATCAGTTGACGATGCTCTACTAGGGAGTTTGGATGTGGTTATATCTGTCCAGATGAGGAAGTGGAACATCGTGATCCATTCCAATTCATGCTTCGCACTTGGCTCGATACCTCGCTGCATGGAGGGCGATAGAGCTTTTAGCCCTTTGTTGTTGACTTCAGTTGTGCCCTCCCTGACAGGTAGAGTGCCCTTCTTGGCAAGTATTGTGGCAATGGGGAAAAGACAGAACACCTGACTCAACTGTGCCCCTAATTCATCATTTTGACCATTTTTTGTTTTGGTTTTCTACTAAAACAATTTTGACCAATGTGAGAGTTAGATTAGCATACTTGTTCGATTTTCTGATTCAAATTCATGCAAGGTGGGTTATGAGCACTGAAAATTTTCCTTTTTTTATGTCCAAGAAATGGTCCAGTTTTGGAAAAGATGGAATAATTTTCGAGAGAATTAGTCAACTTCAGTAAAAATTCTCAAAAACTATTTTTGCAAATGGCCACTGCTCAACGAGCACGGAACCTACTCTTGAGATGCACGACCTCGGATTCAAAGGAAAATTGCCCCTTGCATGAGGGGAGCCGCATGGCAATGGAAAGTTGCCCCTTGTTTGAATGGCACTATAGCGCATTGAATGGCAACGGAAAGTTGCCCCTTGTTTGAACGGCACTGCAGAGCATTGTAGTCAGTCCTCAGAGCGACGAACACAACCAGACTCTCGGATACAGAGAAGGCAAAGATGGTCAGAACCATCACATTGACACAATCAAATTGAAGTGTTTTACAGCTGGACTTCAGAATGAAGTTGCCTACGTATCCCAAACATGGGAATCAAGCCTTACGTAGTTCGGGGTTAAGGTACACTCGGGTATTTAACCGCTCCTTTCATGCTCTAACTTTTGCCAAGGCGCCCGTTGCAGGTTTTCAACCTTGCGAGCTTTGTTTTTCTGACTCTCTTCTTTTTCTTTTTTTTTCTTTTCTTTGCATTTTCTTCATTTTTTTCTTTTTTTTTCATTCTTTGCATTTTTCTTTTTTTTCTTTTTCTTCTTTTTCTTGCTCTAACTTTTGCCTGGGTCGCCCTTCCGGGTTTTCGGCCCAGCGAGCCTCTCAAGGGTAAAAGTGTAGCTTTGTCCATGTCAAATGGTTTCGAGATCTTGAAGTCATCTGAATCCAGGAGAATGGCCGCTGTTTGCTGATGATGCAGAAGTCCATCCAATGGGGGCTGAATTTGCCCCTAGTGTTGTGGATAGGAACTCAGTTGTTCTTCAACAATGCTTTCTCCTTTCTTCCCTTCTGGGATTTGGCATTCTTGCCGATCTTCATCTTTGACTCTTCGAGCACTTTTGAAATTCTTTTGCCCCTAGTTTGACGGGTGCTTCTGATCTAGCTTTGCAAGCTTCTTTTGGTGACATCTGATCTTCTTGATCTGACTTTCTTGCCTCTTGTTTGAGGGCTACTTTGAATCTAGCCACGCAGGCCTCACATCATAGTTGACCGTTGAACCTTCTGAATTCAAGTTCAAGGTTTGAAAATGAGGGGTCGAGTCTCGAGGCTGAGAGCGATCTTAAGCTGCACATTCTCAAGAGCGATTCCACACAGGTCTTCGCAAGACCGCACAAAAATATTTTTTTGAAATCTTTTAAGAAAGCGACAAATCGCTCGCGCCGAAGACAGTGCGGAACCAATCTGGATCAAAGCTAGGGTCCTTCTCAGTACTCACACTAACAAGCATGATTTCATTCATTAAAAGGCTTAGCACGCCTCTCTTTCTCTCAGTTTGATCAAATTTTGCAAATCCTGAGGAATTCCTTCCTCTTTGTTTTCACCGCAGTGTTCAAAAAGGTTTTTGAAAAACTTAGGTCAATGTAATAATTTCAGAGCACAAAAGAGCAGGTGGAATGTACTTCCATTTCATTCAAGCTTCTGGCACAACTGGCACAAGGCAGAAGCAGACACAGGAGTGTGAAAAACCACTGCTGTTCATTCAAATCTGTTGGTATAACTGGCTCCTCGGCAGAAATAGACCCAAAAGAAAGCAAAAAAAGAGAAAAACACAAAACAAGCAAGTGATGTCCGAGGTAACACCCCCGAAATCACCCGACTCTAACAAAACAGGACTGACTCAATACAACAAGACAGACCCGACTGACTCAGTATGAAAAGACTGACTCAAAACAAAACGACAAGACTGACCCAATACCCAAGTCAGAAAGTACAAAACTAGCATTCGCAAATACTCAAAACAGTGCGTGCAAAACGCCACATCTGGAGTAAACTGAGTGCCGCCCGCAGGTGGTTCATCTCCTAATCACATCACATTATCCCCCACAAGTTCACTAATCAAGTGCCGATAGACTTTGCAGAGCTTGGTGCGACAATGACCTCATTGTCAATCAGATTTTGTATCTCGTGACGAAGACGGACGCAACCGTCAGTGTCATGACCGGTTTGTTGATGGAAAGCACAGTACTTAGTCGGGTCATGCTTTACAGGGAGAGGATCGGGTAGAGGCCGTTGTTCTAACGGTTTCAAATGTCCTTTCCTGAGTAGGACCCCTAGAGCTTTAGACAAAGGCATAAAGAGTGGGGTGAAAACCCTCTTTCCTCGGGGTAGATAGTCTGAAGTTCGGGGGTTTGAAGTGGATGCACCAACAAAGGGGGTGGCTGCTCTTGGTGTGGTGGTGGCGACCATGCCCACGTCTGAAGTCCTAGTAGCTGCGTCACCGCTGGTGGTCGCGTTCGAACTGCGGGTAAACGCCCTCCTGGGCTGCTCCTTCTCTTGGTCAATGAGGCCCTGCTTCATAGCGTCCTCGATCTGTACTCCCATCTCATGCAGATCTGAAAAGGTAGGGAAGGGGAGCATGATCATTTTCTGCATCAGTTTGGGTTGGAGGTTGTGCACAACCATCCTTATCTGGTCTTTGTCGAAAGGCCTTATAGCCATCATCGAGGCCTTTGCTCTCCATCTCGCCACAAACTCTGAAAAAACCTCCTTTGGCTCTTGGCGGGTGACCTCAAGATCACGAGTTGTGACCTCAATCTGTGTGTTGTAGGAGTATTGATTACTGAAGGCCTCTGCCATCTCTTTCCAATTCTGTTTCACAGAGTTCTCCAACTTCGCATACCAGATTGCGGCTATCCCAGACAGGGTTCGGCCAAATAGTGACAGCTTCTGGGCTGTGGTCAAAACCCATTGGCCTCAGGATGTCAGAAAACAGGTGGAGGTGCACCATTGGGTTTCTAGAGCCATCGAATCGATCGATATGTGGCATCTTGAACCGATCCGGTAATGTCACCACTGAGTCGGTATAACCATCCTCTATATCAGGAATAGAGTGAGCCCCCTGAGACTTTTTGAACAATTTCTCAAGCTTGCTCACTTTCAACGCTGTGGGGTCTGTCTTGAACTCGAAGGGAGAGTCTGGTAGATTGGTAGGTGTTTTGGATAGCTGGGGTAAAATTGGGGGCGGAGACGGCCCTACCGGAATGTCCGTGCCTTCCTGGACATTGGGTGTTTCCTCGGGTGTCTGAACCCCTGGTGGTGTAGCTTGATGCGAAGCAGATGCTCCGGTTTGCTACTCTAGCCTGGCAATTGTCTCTGTCTGTTGGGCTATGACCACAGCCTGTTGCTTGGCGAATTCCGCTTGACGGACAGCATCTTGCTGCATGGCTTTCATACTTTCCTAGAGTTGGCGCACCATCTCTTCCAGACTCGACATATTGTCCTGATCTAACTGAGCAACCGGTATATCTGTGTCTGTAGTAGGCTCAGAAATCTCAACCCGACTGCTCAAAGATCACTGATCTGGTAGCTGTTGTACTGGTGGTCTGTGCCTGACTAGCCTTCTCTAGCCCTTATTACCCTTGAACTGAGTCTCTGACCTGACAAAGCCTTATGGCATGCTTTGACAAAGTCAAGCCTCCGGCAAATCGCTCAGGAATAGCAGATGGCCAACACGGTGTCCTAGGCGCACTAATGCACATGCAATGCAAAGAAACACATACGTGTAGTCAAAACAAGATATCACGAGTTCGAGTCAAGCTCTCTAATCTCCCCAGCAGAGTCGCCAGAAACTAGAGACGTGCCCTTGGGCTTCACTCTACAGTTCGGACTCCCTTTTGTTGTCGGTTCTTAATATGAACCAAAGAGTCCAAATCCGGCAAATCGTTTTGAGAAAAACAGATTTTTTTGAAAGAAGTGCCAAACATGGACTGCTTTGCCAGATACAGAGTCGCCACCTAAATATTTTTTTTAATGGGAAAATTTAGGAAACCCTAACTCGGTGCCAAAGGCCACGTGTCCGTCATCACCAAAGTTGCCTCGGCTCGGGAACTTGGGTACGATCGGGGAAGGTCAGCTATGAGCACCCCCTCTCGCCCGGTCCGAAGACCGGCCTCTACTAACCGTGATATCCGATTTTGAAAACGTTATGTGCTCTTATTCCAGTTATTAGCTAGATTTACCATGTTATGCGCACAGCAAACAAGTATAGACCAAATCGCCTAAATTGGAACAAAACATTTTATGTTTGTTTTGAAAATGGTTTGCTACTCGCAAGTAGGCTGAAATGAAGATTTTTCCACCCTCAAGTGGGCTTTAGAAAAGATGGTTTTGCCACTATCTAGTGGGCTTAAAACTCACAGTTTTAATGCATTATTCCAACTTAGGTAGTTTGACCTCCATCCACAGGCATTCAAGCAATTATATCACATAAGCAGCTAGCCTCATGGTATTTATGCTATCATGGCAACATTCACACACATGTGAGGATGCTAAAGCGAAAGAACTTACGGAGTACTCCAAGCCAAAACAGAAACCAGTTAGTAACCATATGCATGATCCTAGTTCATGTTAAGGTGACTAATGCAACGCATGCAGGATGCAACTACACAATAGGCTCGGCTATCCTAAAAATGGCATGTGAAATGCTGTAATTAACAAGTACTAAACTTGGGATTTGAAATACAAGTGCAGTTAGCATGATGTACCGAGCCCGGTGCATATATAACAAATGTATGGATGTATGCATGCATAGCATAAGGTATGCTAATTTAAATATGTCCTAATACTAACCATCAAAGCAGGTAAGTAAAAGGGAGAAAGAAGTGGGGTTGGAAGACATGCACACACGCACCCACACTTATTACAAATACGCCCTCACTCGGAGAGACCGAATAATAATACAAACCGAATAAATAATTAACTGCCCTAGCTAATTAACTATTACAAAACCCTTAGCTAATTGACAAATTAATTAAACTATTAAAACAGTAAAAGGCCTCGGGAAGAGGGCTTAATGCAATGCGCGCTCGGCTCCGCCCAGAAAGCCACTGCCATGCACAAGTTGCCTCTGTTTTCCCTGCTCTGCTCCTCTGAAAATTGTGCAAGTCCCAAAGATGCTTCCATGAACACTGTGGAATGCCACCGGCTGAGAGGAATGGCCACCGGCCATGGGGAATACTCACCGGCCACTTATTAATCCATCGGCCACCAATGGATGGCCGGTCGGCACTGTAGATGGCCGGCCGACCAAAGCTTCCTGCAGACACCTGTTTGATAGCAGCAGAGGGCAGACAAGGCATGGCAATGCATTTCCAAAGCAATGTTTGCACCACCACCCTCTTTATCATATTCATGACTCAAAGGAGGATGGTTCTTGGCTCTCAGGCCACCAATCACGCATTTCCATGCATGATGGCCAAAGAGTCAAGACGTGCAATTTCAATATGGAATGAAATGCACAAAACAAATAATGGGCCCCAACCTCTATCATAATCAATTCAAGAGGCAAGAGATGCATGCTATGATATGCAACCTAAACATGCAAGCTAAGCATGCAAGATGAGCATGTGAACATGCAATATGCAAACATGTGTCAACATGTGAGGATAGGCAAGCATGTAACAACATGTAACCTAACTAGCATGCCACAACATGCAAAGATGGACTTAAACTAACATGGGTAGCTCTCAAGCATGCCAAAATCAATGGCCAATATGCTCAAGAATGGAAGCCAAAACACACACAAATAGGCATGCATGCAATGTCCAACACTTAGGCACATAGAGACAACTCTTAAGCACACTTAAAAGAGGAACAACATGGGCATATGGCATGCATTTTAAGCTCTGAAATCATGTCATAAATGGTGCCAAACCAAGTAAACAAAACAAGCAAAGCATGCATAGAAGCTTGGAATTAGCCCAAGGACTTAAACCATGATCACATGACACATGAAGCAAATGATCAAAGTGAATCAAAACAGCCCCAAATCATGTCAAAGTAAGCCCCAAAAACCACTTAGATGGCATCTAAATGACCTACACATGGAAGCATACACAAATGTCTAAACATGGAACATAAGGCACAACCTCTTGAAGCATCAAAGGAGCATCAAATGCAAACATTTAAGCATACCATGAGGACTAAAATGACATTATAAGTGACTCCAAATCACTGAAATAGTGCAAATAAAGCATGCTAGAGGGGTCAACACTCAAGGCTCATGAGGAGGATTACATGGTAGCTATACAAAGCAAGTCATGGATGGCTCAAATGACCAAAAACAGTCCCTTAGCGTACTAAAACAAGCATAAAAGTTTCACAAAGCCAAGCCAAAATATGCAAGCATGGTGGTCCAAAGGCAAGATGCATTTCTAGGCAAAATAGAGAAATACAAAGCAAGTGTATGATGCATGCCAAGGGTCGACAAACCAACATGGGACAGAGATAAAACATTCTAAATAAACACCAAATACCCACCGAAATAGAGCCAACACATGTTAGAATGAGGTGCTCCTTTGGAAGGCCATGCAAGGGGTTATTATACACATGCAAAAGGGACACTCAACATGACCAAAAAAACTCTGTAAATGGCTTATGGGGGTCCTAAATCCCACTAAAAAATCCCTAAACCGAGCTCAATAAGTGTGCAAATAAGGGCTCCTTTGAAGGGCCAAACATGCTAGTAAACAAGACAACAAAGGAGAGGATCACCCCTCTCCTTCTTAGGACCTCAAAACACCATCCCCACTACTGAAATCCCTCTGGATTTCAGTGGTGAGAAGGCCAATACAAGGTGGTCCCGAAGCTCACAAAAAAGACACAAAAATGAGGCCAAACAAGGCCTAAGAGGGGGTACAACCCCAAACACAAAAGTGATCTTGAACAAACTTAAAAAGGAGCTAAAAACAAGACTTTTTCTAGTTATACACAAAGCTTAAATCAGCATGCAAGATAGGCTAAAAGCTAGTGCAAGATTGGGGAATATAAAACAACTAACTCACCCTTGAAGAACACTTGAAGAACAGCCACTCCGGCCACCTTCTTCTGATCAAAACCAACCCAAAACTTCAAGAACAAACCCTTCAAGCCCCTCAAGGTCGAAGCAAAGTGTAATGGTGTGTCTTAGTGTAAAACTAAGGTAGAAACACACATTTTAGGCTTCCAAACACACACAAAGGATGAGAGAGAGTGAGATATAGAGAGAGAGGGTGATATATATCATATATGTATGTATTAGGGCTGGTTTTTGCTGAACCAAAACAATGGAGAAGGAGGCTTCCTTATATTGGCCAAGAAAAGCTCTAAGCTTCTCAAAGAAGCTAAATGACATAGGGGCAAAGGGTGCAAGGGGGTCAAGGCTTCCTGAGGAAGCCAGGATAGCTGGCCAAGCTTCTCCAAGAAGCTTGGCCAAAGGGTCAATCTTCTAGAAGGAAAAACGGGGTCAAAGGCTCAAAACAACCACCTATGTGTATGGGGGGACGGGTTTGTGCATCCCAGCTGGCACAGCTGGCATGAATTCTGCTTGAAGGGTGCAAAAGTGTCAAATCGGCCAAGAAAGGAGGTCATCGGCCAAATAAACGGGGTCAAAGGCTCAAAACAACCTGCTACTTTTGCTGGTTTGTCGGCTAAATGGATGGCCGGTAGGTGGCTGGTAAGGTGAAAAAGAGGCCGGTGGGTGTCCAGATTGAAGCCCCGGAAGTTATCTTTCCAATACCGCAAACCTTGCATTAAAATTCTTTTTGTGCAAAAAGTTATGCCCTTTTTGGTGAAGCCGCGCAGATTCGATCCAACCGGACTGATCCCTTACTTCAACCAACCATATCTCCCCCACCCAGACTTGGCTTTAAGAGATTCTTGAATGAAAAATGAAGCCCAGAAGTCTTCTTTCCAACGGTGGTGGCCTCGTAGCTTAACTCCAAGTGTATAGACAGATAAGCTTGATTTAGCAAGGACTACTCGTCCCTCTCTTAGCAATTCTTGCCTATCTTCTTCTCCAACTTGGTTTCTCCCCTCTTCTCCTCTTTTCTTCAACTTCAAACCCCTAATCAAGGTGTTTTGAAATATTTTTCAAAGATTTCATCTCTCTTTCATTCATCTCCACTTTGTCCTTGCTCGGTTTACCGAAAAGTGCAACGTCTGACAAAATGCAAGCTTCGGAACATCGCAGAAACTTTATTTCAAAAAAGTTTTGAAAGAGAGGGTTTTAAGGTCTAAAAACCATTCAAAATAACTTTGGTCCAAAATGGGGTGTGAAGTTGAGATTTGCCCCTCTCCTTGCCGAAGAAATTGAACCTTTGCCTTGCACATCTTTCATCACCGAGCAAACCATCAGTAACGCCCAAGTCTTATGGGCGGTCAAAAATGGGGTGTCTACAAGCTCCAATTTGCTGCAACAGAGAACAAAAAGGGGCACAACAGTGTATTCGTAAGGTATATGTGCATAACCACCCACCCTATCATACTTAAGCTCAAGGGAGTGCGGTACTCAACTCTCGGGCCACCAACCGAGCATCACGATGCACGATGGCTGAGAAGCCAAGTTTGCACAATTCAATGTCAATGAATGCACAAATAACACATAAGGGCATTAACCTCTATCATGCATGATCAAGAGGGTCAGCGACCAAGAAATGAGGCACGTTTCATCGCTTCAAGTATGAAACATCCCTCGTTTCTCGTATTTGGATCAACGTTCAATCCAAACACAATGCAATGCAACAACATTCCAAACAACATGCAAACAACATAAGCATGTCAAGCTAGGGGGCCTTAAGCATGAAAGCTAGTGAAGGATGCCACACAAGGGGTATGTAATGCAATGCCCAATGGATCAAACTAGCCCCAAACTGACTTCATACATGCCAAGATAATGACCAAATTGCTCTAATATGATGGCATGAAAGGCAAGATAATGCATGCTCGTGCATTGGCCCTTTCAACTAAGCAAAAGAGCACAACTCTCAAACACGATTAAGAAGTGACAAACATAGAAGTGTGACAACACTATATGCTCTAAAATTAGGTGTGAAATGATGCCAAATCATTCAAACAACACAAGCATAGCATGCTAGAAGGCCCAAGGCACAAGGCTACCAAAAGGGACTACACAACAGGCATGCAATGCATGGTACAAATGATTGAACCAACCATAGATAGAGCTCAATTAGGTCAAAACAAAGACCAAAACATGCTGAGATGGGAGCTCAAAAGCCTAGGCACGAAAGCATACAAGTTAGGCCATAAGCGAGGCACAAAGGCATAACTCTTAAAAGCACTTAAAGAGTGGAAGAAATGAGAACATGGCAATGCTATATGCTCTGAAATATAATGTTAAATGATGTCAAATCATGCACATGTCACAAATGAAGCATGTTAAGAGGCTCAAAGCTTGAGACTAGTATAGGCACTTGCACTATAGCCATACAAAGCAAGCCCCAAAAGGCCAAGATCACCTAAAATAGTCCTAAAGCATGTCAAAATAATGCTAAACCATGCACGGAGTGCAGCCAAAACAAGCTAGCATGGTAAGCGAAAACATCAAGTTAGCTAGGCCAATGAACATGGTTACACTACAAGTGTAAGAAGCAAATGAGGGATGCTCTAAGCAACCAAAAATAGAGTTGAATCATGGTAAAATAACTCTAAAAACACACTGAAATGGTAGCCCAAAAGCTTAGGCAAGATGGCATACATATTGGCTCATGTTTAAGGCATAAAGCACAACCTTCCAAAAGCATTAAAAGAGTGACACATGTGAGTGTATGACAATGAAACATGCTCTGAAATCATGTATCAAATGATGCTAAATCATGTGAATAGCCAAAGCAATGCATGCTAGTGGACTCAAAACACAAAGCTAGTGAGCAAAAATGAACTATGGCTATACAAAGCAAGGTCCAAATGATCAAGACCACTTAAAACAGAGCTTAAGCATGGAAAAAAAAAGTAGCAAATACATGCTGAGATAGAGCTAACACAAGCTAGGATTAGAGGCATGAAGCATGGAGCATACTAGGCCAACAAAGGAGATTACACTACAAGTGTAAAAACCAAGCAAGAGATGACTCTACCAACCAAAATCAGAGTTAAGGCATGTTAAACAACAACCAAAAACATGCTGAAATGGAACCAAAACATGCTAGAAAGGTGAGCTAAAACGTTAAGCATACAAGGGTAGTTTGCAAGGATTACATTACAAGTGTATAAAGCATGCAAGGGTGGCCTAAACTAAGCCAAAACAGAGGTATGCCATACTGAAATAAGGCCAAAAATAGGCTGAGATGGAGCCAAAACAAGCTTAACAAACATGATACTTTGATGAGCCATCAACACAAGCATACAAGAGAAGAGAATGGGGGACAACCGCCTCCTATTTGGGACCTCAAGACACACTTTCCACCACTAAAATTCCTCTGGAATTCAGTGGTAGACAGGCCAAACAAAGGCTAAAACAAATGCCTCAAGGGATGGCTCAAAAGCCTAGGAAATAAGGCATGCAAAGGAGTAGACCACCCCCAACACCAAAAAAGCCTCAAACAAACATTTCAAATACTTAAAATTAGAACCTTTTGTAGTTGAAAGTTATGCCTAAAACATCATGCAAATAGGGCCAAAGACTTAATCAAAACAAAACTTTAAGGGGCTAGTTTCTTACCCTTGAAGAACTAGGACAAAGAAGCAACTCCAGCAACCTTTTTTGGACCAAAAGCAATCCAAAAACACCAAAACCAGCTTCAAGGTGCCTCAGCTCCAAAGCAAAGGTGTTTCACTAGGTGTTTGTGTGCAAAAGTGTGAAGAAATGACACTTTTAAGCACAAATATAGAGAGTAAGGAAGAAGTATAGAGATAGATGATATGTATAGCCCTCAGCCAATTTTTTTAAACCTGAGACAAGAGGGAGAAGGCTCCCTTTTATAGAAAACCATGAGCTTGAAGCTTGAATCAATCCCTCCATACACGTGTATGGAGGATGCTTTCTGTGCCCAACAGCTGGCACAGCTGGCATGGAAAATATCTGTAGAAAATGCAGAAAAGGTGCCGACCAGTTGAAGTGGTCGACCGACCACTCTCCCTAGTCGACCAACCAGAAAAGGTGGTCTGCAGGGAGAACAACTGGTCGGCAAGAGGGGGGAGGGGGTTTGCACAAAGAGAGGAAGGTGGTGGCATGGCTGCCAACCACTTTAGGTGGTCCACAGACCACCAAAAAACTGGCTAGCAGGGAAGAAAAGTGGTCTACAAGGGGAGAAACTGGTCTACACCCCCTGTTCCACCCTCCAAGCAAAAGAAAACAAGGTTTAGTCCAAAAACAAACCAAGGGGAAGAAAGACAAGAGTCCGCGGGACAAGGCGCGCAGCCAGAAGCCCCGAAAACTAGTTTACAGACACAAAAAGTGGTCTACGAGAGGGAAAGGTGGTCTACGGCCACAAAAAGTGGTCTATAGACCTCTGTTTCCCTCTAGGCAAAGGCAACAAGGCATGGTCCAAAATCCAAGCCAATAGGAGAACGTTAAGAGGTTCCAAGACAGGGCGCTCGGCCGAAGGCTCCGAAAACTGGAAACTAGCCTACAAGAGGGAAAAGTAGTCTACGACTACAAAAAGTGGCCTACAGGCCTCTCTCTCTCTCTCCAGGCAAGGGCAACAAGGCATGGTCCACAAACCAAGCCAAAACACAAAGAGTTCAGAGGCCCGAAGGCAAGGTACTCAGCCGAAAACTCCGAAAACTCAAAACGAGCACAAACTTGTGCGATCATCAAGCGCTCAATCGATGACGTCTGAGTCTTAAGGTCGGTCAAAAATGGGGAGTCTACACTACCACCTAGCACGGTGCACCACTTCACTAGATTTGCATGGCGCACGCCGGCAGATCTTTTACTACCGGAGCCTGAGTCCTATTTATCCCACGACGCCACTCAGGTACACACTGCACTCTTACAGTTTCTGCGATGTACTTTACATTTCTTGCATAGCTTGCACTCTTGCACTATATTTCATCTGCTCATTCTGAACATTTTCACATTGAACTTGTGCTCATTCTGTACACATGCATACACCGAATTTCTCCTCATTCTAAACATATTCACATATTGCATTTTTGCCCATTCTGAACACTTGCACACTGTATTTCTGCTCACCCACATAGGTTGACTCTCGTTTCACCCATGGGTATGGATCCACCACGGCGAGGGAGTGGTATATGGACCTCCCTGACGGCGTTCGGTAGATTACTGACGAGGCGAGATTTAGCCTATTCTGCTCCGGGTTCTCGCATCTCATGGCGAGCAGGACCCTGCTAGGAGCACTGGTAGAGAGATGGTGGGACACCACCATCTCCTTCCATTTCTCTACCACCAGGGACATGACTATGACCCCGTATGACTTTGCTATGCTGACAAGCCTTGAGGTAGAAGGCCAGCCGATCCCATACAACTCCGACATGGGCGAGTGGGAGGTTGCTTGGACCTATCTGTTGGGAGCACACCCACCTATTTTTTGCTCATTAGGCTTGGTCCGGTACACCTGGTTTGCTAACCACTTCAAAGGGGGAGAGGCCACTCGATCGAGGCTACAGAGCAGTACGCCCGAGGCTTCCTAATGTTCCTCTTCGGCACTACATTGTTCACCGATAGGGGGAACACAGTCGGGCTATATCTGTTGGGCACTTTAGTGGACCTATCCCAGGTTTGACACTATGATTGGGGCAGCGCCGGCCTTGCTACCCTTTACTGCTATATAAGTTCGACCTCCCGCAAAAGCAGGAACATAGTAGGCGGCTATTGAAGAGCCTAGGAGGTATGCTTTACTGTTCAGGTTTACAGTTTTTGCTATGCTTTCTGCTTTGCATTTTTGTATACTGTATACTGCACATCGCGCACTACACACTGCACACACGGTCTCATTTTTGCTTTGCACTTGTACTTTCTATACACAATACCACACTTTGCTTTCTGCATTTTCTGTATTCTGCATTCTCACTGCCACTATCCTGCTTTTCACAGTTGTGGGCATACACCTATTTCCCAGCGCTTGCTCCCGAGTTAGAGGTTGAGATGCCGCTCAAGGTACCCTATTCACATCAATACGATGGTCGGTGCCAGCCTAGGGCCCGAGAGACCCTCCCCTACCTGTGCTAGTACTTCAACACAGTGAGGCCAATAGAGGTAATTCAAAACTCACAGTTTTTCCTATTTTGGCTTCACTTCATTTTGCATATTTACTGACAACTAATGCACTTGTCGTCTGCAGATTACATGGCAGCCTTGGGCGGCAATGCCAGAGTTTGCCCGGTTTCATTTTGCTGGAGCTCGAGGCGCTTCTCGATACGGACTCCTACTCGAGGGACCAGTAGGCCGAGCCTAGTTTCTTGGAGAGCGCTTCATGCGCCAGATACTGGGCTTGCCATTACAGTCAGTTCCTTTGCCACCACCACCGTCTATGCGGACCACAGAGAGTCTCTACCCTCAGGAGCTTACTAACTCCATACGAAGTGCAGATGAAGACCGATTCATTAGGGAGGGGGACTATACGACTTACCTCCAGACATATCTCATGCCTCCGTTGGCAAGTGCTTGTGCTCACACAGGGAGAGTAGCTGATATTGTGTCGTTGAGTAGGGCTCGGACAGTAGGCGCCCCTTCAACGAGTAGGGCCCAGGCAGCAAATGCTCCTTCGACGAGCAGGGCCCGAGCACCGAGGGATGAGGCCAAAGGGATGCCTCCTACTAGGCAGTGTGTTGGATGGCCGGAACCCCCGACTGAGCTGACAGGTTAGCGGTATGGTGGCGTACCTTATCAGATTCCACTTGAGCCCCCATTACCTGATCATCGATACGTCAGGACACTTGGCTTACCACTGGTACACTTTACAGCCTTTTATTTATCATTCAGATACTTATGCATTAATTCATGCACTCATGATTGTAACTTGCATTTGCAGCCCTCTGTAGAGTATGTCGAGGGGTCACTCCAGGTGATGGCCTCATTTGAGGGCATGATCTTGTGGAGAGAGACAATGCTGAGCTCTCACGGCATTCCGGTACTCTTCAACTTTCTTGCATTTATCATGCTGCACTAATACCCTGCATGTACAGAGCACATCTGGCACGACACACTGCATGCACATACTATATCTGATTTCTGCATGCACTCACCCTGCACATCATACTCACATCTGATATACATACGATGACTGATATATTCAAACTACCTTTTCAGGTCACACCCTTACAGATAGGACCCTCAGCACCTACTCCAATAGCAAGGAGAGAGATTCTGGCACACAGCCGAGGGAGAGATCGGGAGCCCGTCATGCGTGATGACGATGATGATGACGAGTCCAGCGAGGATGCGGAGCCAACGAGTCCTCAGTCAAAGCCATCTGAGGGCGGAGGAGATGGCATCGGCTCAGCTTCCGATTTAGTTTCGGGTGGTGGTGCCAGCGATGATGGTGCAAAGTCTGCTCAACCGAGGAAGAGGATGAAGAGGGCCTCTCAATCCTAAGGTGGCTGGCACCGATTCAGATGTTTTTGCTTTGTTTTCTTTTTGCTAGTAGTGTTAACACATTGTATAGCCTTAGGTAGTTTTATTTTTCTTTAAAACTTGTACCTTTTGTAAAAGAAAACATGACTGGAATGAAAATAGCTTTTTGTTCAAAAAGTGTTGTATTTTATATTCTGAGCATTACATCACACCATTTTACACAAAAATGAGATTTGACGAACATTGAACATTTGTACATTGTAAAGTCAGGTAGTGAACTGACACAACAAACATAACAACTATAACAACTTAAATGATAACTCGATAAGCAAAACAATGAATACTCAATAAACGAATTGCAACAAACTCGATAAGCAAAGTGCAACAACTCGATAAACAAATACAACTGTTAAACAGAACAGCAGAACGCATCTGAAGTAGAATCAAACTCAGGTTTTTAGCATCCTCAGCACACAGGAAGACTAAGAGTTCTCTGCTAGAGACAAGGAGTGGTTGCCAGCCACTTAGGCTTATTGCTGACTAGTTGTGATCACTGTCGGCCACTTAAAGTGGCTGGTCGGCTAGTAAAGGTGACCGGTCGGCTACTTGAACTGGCCGATCGGCCAGAAATTTTGAGAACCTCCAGATTACTGCCATCTGTCCTCCACTCAGTGCCTTATCTTCTACAAAAGCTTCAGCTTCGTGGCTCCTTCATTTCAGCTCCATTTTTTCCCCAAATGGAACCGTTCTTCGTTGAAAAACTCTCCAATTGGATTGCAAACTGGGATGGCACGAAAAAGTTGAATTTCTATGGTTTTGGGCTAGACGCACTATTCTCGCTAAGTCGCACTTCACTATGTTTTCCTTTCCTCCATGCCATGGCTAGGTGTTGGAATCCGATCACACATGTTTTCAGTTTTGGGGGACAAGAGGTATGCCCCACAATCGACGAGTTCCAAGCTTTGATGGAATCCCGACGTGACGAGGAAATCTTGCCCCAGTCTCGTTTTGGTCACATCCAGGCTTTGGAAAGGATGTGCGGGCTTACTTTGCATGATGCCCGAGCTTTGGTTCAGAATGGGGAGTTGGACATTCCCAATCTTATTCATCAGTTTTCCGACGCTGACAACCGTGGTGACCACTTTTGGCAAGGTTTTCGGTAGCATGCCATCTGCTTGTTTATGTTGGCCCATTTTCTACTTGCCCCTGGCTTCGAAGGGTCTAGCCTTCGCTTGATCGAAGTTGCCCAACGCCTGAAAGAAGGAAAAGCTGCATCGAGTTGACACTTGCGAAAACTTTGACGGGCTTGGATGCTTTCCATTGTCGGGAGATAACCAAGTTTCCAGGAAGTCCACTACTGCTACAGGTAATGTTTCCCACCCTTCTCACATGTATTTCTCACATCACTCGATCCTCAGGCTCTGTTTTTCTCTCAAAACCCTTTTCTCACTTTTCTCTCTACGTACACCTCTCTATTCTTTAATCTCTCTTATTTGTCATCTCTCCCCAAGTATGGTTGATGGATAAGTTGAAAGTAGTTGACGCTTGTCCTGCATACTCAGCACGCGGCTATTTCTTCTGCCCATGGCTAGTTGACTTCCTAAACGAGGGGTGGTTGTGCCACTGGATGTGCAGCAGGTCTGCTATTGACATTGCTTGGTGTTGCCTATGGTTTGACCTACCGGAGATGAGCTACAGCATGTCTCGTCAACCTAGCATTTACTTGGTTGGCTTGACACACTGTGTCTTCTACTTTCCATTTCAATTCCGGAGTCAATTCGGCCACGACCAAACTTGCCCGGAAAAGGGGATAGAATACCCAACTTCATTTCTGATCCGAGGCTCACAACTAGCTCGATATACCACAGCATGGAGAACAAGAGAACTTATGGCCCCCACTCCCACTTTCAGTTGTGCCCTTTCTGGTGAATGCATTGCTTGGCTTGAAGACTAGGCACAAATTGGGCCTACTTTGGCATCCGAAGCTTCCACGAGCTTCGGGAGGGGGCGCAGGAACACCTGACTTAGCCATGCCCTAAGTTTATTGTTTTATCTGTACTTTCAAGTTTTCTTTTGAATGTAATGAAAAGTAACTTCAATTTGTATCGAGAGTTGAAGAACTCTGTAGTGAAATCAATAAAATTGAGGGTTGTGGGTACTAAAAATTTTCCGTTTTGGTCCAAAAATGGTCTAAGTTGTAAAAAGATTAATTTGAACAAAATCAACTTTTATTAAAACTTTTCAAAACCATTTTTGATACGGATCACAAACTAGACACACCCGAGATCTATCACTGAGATGTACAACCTCAGATCCAATAATTGGAAAGTTTACCCTTGTCTAAATAGCACTGCACTGGAGATCACAACCGAACTCTTGAACGCAGAAAAAACAAAGATGACCAAACAATCACCTGGACACGGTTGATTTAGAAGTGTTTGTGGCTGGACATCAGAATGAAGTTGTCTACGTATTCCGAAGATGGGAATCAAGCCTTACGTAGTTCGGTTAGGGTTCACTCGTGTTTTAACACTCTCCATTTGCACTCTAACTTTTGCCAAGGCTGCCCTTTCTGGGTTTTCAACCTTGCGAGCTCAGTTTTTCTCATTTCAAATTTTTTATGCTCTAACTTTTGCCTAGGTCGCTGTGGACACCCCATTTTTTACCATCCTCAAGACTCGGTTATGATTGTAGGTACATCCGGACACAAGTTCAATTGCTAGTCAGGCATTCGACTTTTGCGGCAGAATGTCACAGGTTCGAGCTTTCCAGACCCTGTATCCTTTCTGTCCCATTCTTGGACCATGACTTGGTCCTTTCAGAATGTGTTTCTTGGTGCACTGCCGGCCCCATTTTGGACCCGTCGGCTCCCACTTTGTTGCTGTCGGCCATTGATTGAGCCTGCCGGCCATCAATGAGCCACTGCCGGCCATCCCTGATGGCCGGCAGCACCCTTGTCTCAGCAGGTTTCACTCCAGATCTTTTGAGCCAGTTGGAATCCTTTTATCTACCCTCCATACACATGTGTGGAGGGATGAAGAGAAGCTTTGCATTGTTTTTCTTCTATATAAGGAGAGAGCCTCTGTCCTTAGCAGAGGTTCAGATTTTTGGAGAAGAAATATCTCTCTCTCTATATATATATTGTTGTTGATTTGTGCCTTGAAGTCCATTTTCCTTGCACTTTTACACTACAACACTTAGAGATACACCACCATCTTTGGATTGAGGTTCTTGGGAGGACTTCTTGAGCTCTAAAAGTGAGGTTTTACCCCCTGAAGTTGCTGGTTTCGAAGTTGATCTTCAAGGCTTGGTATCCCAACACATCAGTGGCTGGCAGTGCCTTGCAGATGGCTAGCAGTGCCTTGTTGTTGGCCGGCACCCCCTCATTTTTGGTCGGCAGTGGCTCCCCATGGCCGACAGGCCACTGATGCACTCCCCAGCATGTTTTTGGTAAGTTCCAGCAGCAAGGTCTCAAGGACACCCTGCAGACAGAGCCTCTAAAGAGCAACCAGAGAGCTTACCGAGATGGGAACCGAGCATGCATACCCTCCTTCTTCAAACAGAGCTGGAACAGCATTATTTACTATTTCGCTTACTTGTTAGTTAGCATCAACTTGTAATACTTAGTTAATTTGTTAATTAGTTAAAGTTTTGTAATAATTAGTTGTAGCTAATTATTCATTCAGTTATGTAATAATTAATTAGCTTGTTAGTTAGTTAATTAGTCGGCATGTATTATTCATTCAGACCCTCCATTGAGAGGGCATATTTTGTAATAAGTGTGCGTGAGTGTGTGCATGTCTTCCAACCCCACGTCTTTCTCCTTTTTACTTAACCGCTTTAAATGGTTAGTTTTAGGGCATGTTTCAGTTAGAATCCTTATGCTATGCATGTTTGCATCATTCATCTGTATTGCATGCACTGGGCTCTGCGCATCATACTAACCGCATTGTACTTCAATTCCAATTTGAATACAAGTTATCAAATGTCGCATTTCCTATGTCATTTTAGGATAGCCGAGCCTATCTAGTTGCATTTTGCATGTGCTGCATTAGCCATCTCAACATGAACTAGGATCATGCATTGATTTCTTACCAGTTCTTTATTTTGGCTCGAAGTACACTGTGAGTGTTTATGCTTTAGCATACTGCACGTGTGTGAATGTTGCCATGATAGCATGCTTGCCATGAGGCTAACTACTTATGTGATATAACTGCCTGAATGCCTGTGGGTGAAAGTTGGATTACTTGAATTGGAACAATTCATTGAAATCCGCATTTTAATCTACTTGCGAGTAGCAAACTTCAAACCACTTTCTAAATAAACGGATATGCGATGCTTTGTTCCAAATTAGGTGATCTAGTCTATACTTGTTTGCTATGCGCATCACATAGTAAGATTAGCTAATTAACCGGAATAAGAGCACATGTGTTTTCAAAAACAAAATATCATGTTTAGTATAGGCTGATCTTCGATCGAGCGAGCGGGGGTACTCATAGATGACCTTCCCCAATCGTACCCAAGTTACCGAGCCGAGGCAACTTTGGTGATGATGGACACGTGGCCATAGGCAACAAGTCAAGGTTTCCTAAATTTTCCCAAAAATAAAATATTTAGGTGGTGACTCTGTATCTGGCAAAGCAGTCCATGTTTGGCACTTCTTTCTTAAAAATCAGTTTTCCAAAATGATTTGCCAGATTTGGACTCTTTGGTGATTTATCAGTCTTGCATTGCACTTTACGAGACTAGATTCAGAACCATGACATTTGAGTCCGAACTGTAGCATGAAGCCCACGGGGCGCGTCTACAGTTTCTGGAAACTCTGGTGGGGAGTTAGAGAACTTGACTCGAACTCATGATATCTTGTTTTGTCTACACTTATGTGTCTCTTTGCATTGCATTTGCATTGGTGCGCCTAGGACACTGTGTTTGTCGTATGCTATTCCTGAACGGTTTGCCGGAGGCTTGCTTTGAGAAGCATGCCATAAGACTGACCGGTTGCGGGCTCTACCACGATGGGAACACAAACCTCGGTTTTTACTAGGGCACCCCTTTTGACCATTCGACCTAGCGCATATTCAGAATCCATAGTGACTATTCCAAACTAGGACAGGTTGCTTACCCGAATGTAGTTTGTTTGAAACCGCTGTGTGCATAGTGAAACCCTAGTTCTTGACGAAACTAGGACAGGGAAACCCTATCCCAACATAGGGGTGTTTTGGCTCCCGTTTACTTGCTATGTGCTTTTAGAGTTGGCCTCCACAGGAATGCATATATCAGTTTGCAAGTCTGGGTATCAAGCCTGCAGGCATCAGTATCAGTATTTTGAAAATTAGTTATATCTGTAGGTATCAGATTCAGTTTTCGGGCAATAATTTGGGGAACAGTGATCAGTGGTCGAATACAGTTCTTCAGCTATGTCCATGTATGTATTGATTAGGCTGAGATGCTGCCTATTTTCTCTTTCAGTTCAGAGACTCAATTCAAAGCAACCAGTGTTCTCCTCTGCTGAGGCAAAGCAGGAAAAGACTCACCGATTCATCAAATCCGTCAGTCACCAGTTACACCACCTCTGTCCAGTTCAGTAGACTTATGACGACCCAGAATTCAGAGGAAATTATGGTTATGGCAGCCGCACTAAACCAAGGAATTATCTTGCAGGGTGAGACCAATGTTGAGGTACCACACCCGCCCAGGTCGCCTGCCGCACATCCAATCTAGGAACCCCAGTTATTTCAAACTTGTGAGCCCACCACCTTTGAGCTAACAGGAATGATTGGCGACCTTCAAAGATCTGTGGCTAATCTAGCCTATGGAATGTCGGCCCCACCACCAACTACATCGTATGCCGGGAACTTCATGCCGCAAGAGCCCCCGCTACTGGGGCCAATTGTAATTGAGCTTAGCCAACCTGAAGCTGTCTCAAGCTCCGGCAATGATATGTCGATGACAACGGGGCTTTGTATTGAAGTAGCAACCCAAACCCTCCACCAAGCTGAGGCTAGTGGAAAGAACAAGGTAAAAGTGGACACTGATCCCTATGAACAACTCCAGCAGGCTGTTGAGGCTCTGAAAGCCAGAGGGTTGAATAAGCAGCAAATACTCACAGTTGTGGCTAAGACTGTGGATGACACTTTTCCCACTCAGACCGAGGGCAGTTCAAGCCAAGGGGAAAATCGAGAGAAGGGTCATCATACTAGAACCGTTCCCTCCAACCCTAATCCTGCACCTAGGAAAAATCAGCAAGCCAAGCCTGTACCTGCCGATCCTTTTGCTAGTGCATCTAGTAAAAATGCACAAAACTTGAAGTATCTGCCCCTAGGTCGCAGGGTATTCCATGCCCTTTCTATGCCTTTGTCTAAGGCGCTTCGAATCCTCACTGAAAAGGGGCATCTCAAACCCCTTGAGCCTCGGTCTCTCCCTAGTCGTCTTCCAGCTGGTCATGACGCTACCCAGTACTGTGCATACCATCAACAGACCGGTCATACCACCGACAACTGCTTCCGTCTTCGCCATGAAGTGCAGGATCTATTTGACAATGAGGTCATCCTCCCGCCTAGCTTAGCAAAGTCTGTCACCACTGAGTTGGTGGACTTTGAGGATAATACAAGTATGTGATCAGGGGTTGGTCGACCTGCGGGCGACGCTTGGTTTATTTCAGATGTGGTGTTTAGCACGCACTATTTTGAGCATTTGTGAATGCTAATTTTGTACTTTCTAACTTGGGTGTTGAGTCAATTCTGTGGTTTTGTTTCGAGTTTGTCTCGTTGTTTTGAGTCAGTCTTTTTGATTAAGGTCTGTCTTGTTGTATCGAGTCAGTCCTGTTGTACAGAAGTCGGGTGATTCCGAGGGTGTCACCTCAGACATCATTATTTTGTTTTGTGATTGTCCTTTTGCTTTCTTTTGAGTCTGTTTCTGTTATGGAGCCAGTTACACCAAAATATCTGAACAAAACAGCTGTGGCTATCATGTTTTTGTGCTTGTTGCTACTTTGAGCCTGTAGCGCCAGCAAGTTTAGAATAAAACGGCAGTACATTTCACCTGCTTTTCTGTGCCTTCAAATCATTGCATTGACCTAAGTTTTTCAAAACCTTTTGAACATTGTGATGAAAACAAAGAGGAAGGAATTCCTCGGGATTTACAAAAATTTGATCAATTGAGAGAAAGAAAGGCATGCTAAGCCCTTAATGAATGAGATCATGTTTGTTGATGTAAGTACTGAGAAGGATCCTAGCTTGATCCAGATTGGTTCTACATTGTCTTCAGCGTGAGCGATTTGTCGCTTTCTTAAAAGATTTCAAAAAAATGTTTTGCCCGGCCCTGCGAAGACCTGTACGGAATCACTCTTGAGATTGTGCAGCCTAGGATCGCTCTCAGCCTCAAGACTCGACCCCTTGCTTTCAAACCTTCAACTTGCATTCAGAATGTTCAATGGTCAACCACAATTTGAGGCTTGTATGGCCAGATCAGAAGCACCCCTCGAACTAGGGGCAAAAGATGTCAGATAATGCACTCAAAGAGTCAAAGACGAAGATCGACAAGAATGCCAAATCCCAGAAGGGAGGAAAGAAGAAAGTATCGCTGAAGGACAATTGAGTTCCTATCCACAACACTAGGGGCAAATTCAGCCCCCATTGGATGGACTTCTACATCATCAGCGAACAGCAGCCACTCTCCTGGATTCAGATGGCTTTGAGATCTCAAGCCATTCAACATGGACAAAGCTGCACTTTTACCCTTGAGAGGCTCACTGGGCCGAAAACCTAAAAGGGCAACCCAGGCAAAAGTTAGAGCAAATGAAAAAAAAAATGCAAAAAAAAGAAAAGAAAAATGCATAAAATAAAAAGAACAAAAAGAAAACAAAAGAAAAGAAAAGAATTGAAAAAAAAAAAGAAAAACAAAGCTCACAAGGTTGAAAACCCGGAAGGGCGGCCTTGGCAAGAGTTAGAGCGCAAAAGGAGAGGTTAATACCCGAGTGTACCTTACCTCGAACTACATAAGGCTTGATTCCCATGTTTGGGATACGTAGGCAACTTCATTGTGAAGTCCAGCCACAAACACTTCAAATTCAACTATCCTGTTCAAGTAATGGTTCTGATCATCTTTGCCTTCTCTGTATTCGAGAGTTCGATTGTGATCATCACTCTAAGGACTGATTACAATGCGCAGCGGTACCATTCAGACAAGGGGCAACTTCCCATTGCCATGAGTTGCCATTCAGACAAGGGGCAACTTTCCGTTGCCATGCAGTGCCCTTTAGACAAGGGGCAATTTTCCATTATTTTGGATCTGAGGTTGCGCATCTCAAGGGTAGGTTTCGTGCTCGTTGAGCAGTGACCGTTTGCAAAAATAGTTTTTTTGAGAATTTTTACTGAGGTTGACTAATTTTTCTCGAAAATTTTTCCATTTTTCCAAAACTAAACCATTTCTTGGACCCAAAAAAGGAAAATTTTCAGTGCTCATAGCCTAACTTGCATGATTTAAAATCAAAAAGTTGAACAAGTATGTTAATCTAACTCTCATATTGGTCAAAATTGTTTTAGCAGAAAGCCAAAACAAAAAATGGTCAAAATGATTAACTAGGGGCACAGTTGAGTCAGGTGTTCTGTCTTTTCCCCATTGTCAACATACTTGCCAGAAAGGGCACTCTACCTGCCAGAAAAAGGCATAACTAAAGTTAACAGTAAAGGGCTTAAAGCTCTTTCATCCTCCAAGCAGCGAGGTATCAAGCCAAGTGCGAAGCACGAACTGGAATGGATCTAGATATTCCCCTCCCTCGTCTGGACACATTCAATCGTGTCCAAACTCCCCAGGAGCGCATCATTAATCGATGTCAGCTATAGATTGGCTACACACTCAGTCGTAGCGCAATCCCTCTGTGGAGAAAGTTCACTGTTGGGAGCAAAAGAAGAATCTAGCAGAATGCTAGGGGTACGAGCCCACAACCTCTTATTTATCCATCAACCACCCAAGGGAGGGATTAAAAATGAGAGATTAAAGGATAGAGAGATGTGCGTTGAGAGAAAAAGTGAGAAAAGGCTTTTTCAGAAAAACATAAGGGCCAGAGTGATGTGAGAATCACAAATGAGAAAAGGTGGGAAACAATACCTGAAGAAACTAGCTCCTCGCGCACCGAGAGGTTTCTCGCCTTTGTAACACGTCTGTGTGTCGTCTCTTTTGTTTTGTTCCGATTCTTGTTTTGAGTCGTTTCGAGTGTTTCTCGATGTGTTTAGGTTGTTTACCTTTTGTTTTTCTTTGTTGAGTCGTAGTGCACTGTGTTCAGTCGTAGGCTCAATACCCCAGTCGAGAACTCATCTCTCAATTTCAAAAATAAATCATTTTGTGCTCAGAGTGCTATGCCATTCTCCACATTTGTGCAAAATAGTATTTGTTCTTTCATAAAACTGTAGGGTTCAACCTAGGTCATGTGAGAATAGTAAAACCAAGGCCTATCTGAAGCTATAGGTTCCAGGTTGCAAAGAAAAAGAAAAGAAGGAAAATTTGGAGCAGCTGAGTTTGTTTTTACTCCTAAAAATTTCGTCTTTCCATTCCGTGTGTTCAAAATGAACCGAGCAATGTGTTATGAGCTGTGTGTTCAGAGTGAAGCGGTGTCTTTGTATGAGTATCTTATGAATAAGCAATCTTGTTTATGGGTCAGTGTGTTCAGAGAAACATAGTACTGTGTTATGGGCTATGTGTTCAGAATAAGTAGTGTGCTGTACGAACTGTGTGTTCAAAGTGAACTAAATACTATGTTGACTGTTTTAGTATCAGAATCATGATTAGAAGTGCTCTCCCTGTGTGCCAATCCCTGCCAGAGGCATCTTGGTTATGTTCGCAATGAGTTCCTAGGAGATCAATTGCGATGGTGAAAACTAGAGTTCGAATGGTTGTTGCCTAGAACACAAAGGTTTGGAATTTCCGAGACTAAAGTCTGGTTTAAATACCCAGGGGTGTATCCCTGGCTTGAAATCTGTATGGAAGCCCCATAGGTTGAGGTAGCAGGTATGCGCCTCGATTCCGGATACTAAACCAACCTAGTCTGTCACCCCGTTTAAGAATAGGGAAAGTCAGGAAGAAAATCGGCATTCGTGGCTTCCCCAACAGATGTTGCTCCTTGTCAGCATTTCAGCACCTTTGTACTATAAGTTGAAGGTAAGTGTTCGAACAACACAATGCAAAGGGAGATCCCCATCAGAGTAGAGCGGTTCACCGCCACTCACCTCCTGAGGTGCTTTCTAAAGTGCCGCTTTGTTTGTTTATTGCATTCCTTAAACATCATGCATTGTATTGCATTCCTATCTATCGAGTTTCTTTCTCATTTATGCACCGTATTGTATGTACTATTCATTCAGTAGTTCCAGTTCAGTTTGACTGATACCTTTCTCCTCTCGTATTTGGCATGCGTTTGGATCTACCCCTCATCTCGCGTTTGGCGCGCATTTGGATACCTTTCTTCTCTTGCGTGTGATATGCTGAGAAGTTTACCTGTCGTCTCTCACGTGTGATATGCTGAGAGGTTTACCTTTCCTCTCTCGCATGTGATACGCTGAGAGGTTTACCTTTCTTCTCTTGCGTGTGATACGCTGAGAAATTTTCCTTTCCTCTCTCGCGTGTGATACGCTGAGAGGTTTACCTTTCTTCTCTTGCGTGTGATACGCTGAGAAATTTTCCTTTCCTCTCTCACGTGTGATACGCTAAGAGGTTTACCCTTTTTTTTCTTCTCTTGCGTGTGCTACGCTGAGAGATTTTTTCTCTTTATTCTCTCGCGTGTGCTACGCTGAGAAGATTTTCCCTTTCCTCTCTTGCATGTGCTACGCTGAGAGGTTCTCCTTTTTTTGAAACACAGGGATACGTCCTTATGTTTCCTTCTTTTTCTGAGACACGGCGATACGTCCCTATGTCTTTTCTTTTTTTTTTTTTTTTTTTGAAGCGCGGGGTTGTCTCCCTTTGTTTCTCCTTCTCCGGTTATGAGCATTTGGAATACGTTCCAATGCTCGCGCCATTTCCGAAACATGGGGATATGTCCCTATGTTTCCTTCCTTTTTTTCGAGACACGGGGATATGTCCCTATGTCTTTTCTTTTTTTTGAAACACGGGGTTGTCTTCCTTTGTTTCTCCTTCTCTAGTTACGAGCATTTGGAATACGGTCCAATGCTCGCGCCATTTCCGAAATACGGGGATACGTCCCTATGTTTCCTTCATTCTTCCGAGACACAGGGATACGTCCCTATGTCTTTTCTTTTTTTTTTTTTTGAAACACGGGGTTGTCTCCCTTTGTTTCTCCTTCTCTGGTTACGAGCATTTGGAATACGTTCCAATGCTTGTGCCACTTCCGAAACACGGGATACGCCCTTATGTTTACTTCTTTTTCCAAGACACGGGGATACGTCCCTATGTCTTTTCTTCTTTTTGAAACATGGGGCTGTCTCCCTTTGTTTCTCCTTCTCTGGGTACGAGCATTTGGAATACGTTCCAATGCTTGTACCATTCCGAAATAGTTGGGATACGTCCCTATGTTTCTTTCTCTGTCCCGTTCCTCACACGATTTTGACGTGTTTGGAATTTATCTCAGGTTGCGCTGTACATGCTCCTGATTGTTTGTTTTTTGACCTCCTCTCATGGTTCCAGCATGGTTGGAGTATGTCATCCTTTCGCATCTACTGTATTATTTTGCATCGCACTGTTTTGTGCATCTCATTTGCATTTTGCGTGCATTTCATTCGCGCTATTTTGCGCATCGCACTGTTTTGTGCACCTTACTTGCATTTTGCATTTTGCATGCATCGCATTTCATTTCACGCTATTTTGCGCATCACACTATTTTGCACACATCATATGCACCTCTTAGTGCATTGCATTGCATTATTTGCGCTATTTTGCGCACCCCACCTGCACCTGTTAGTGCATTGTATTGCATTCGCGCTATTTTGCGCACACCATATTGCACTGTTTTGTGCATTGCATTTCATTCGCGCTATTTTGCGCATTGCACTATTTTGTGCACCTTACTTGCATTTTGCATGCATCGCATTTCATTTCGCGCTATTTTGCGCATCACACTATTTTGCGCACATCATATGCACCTGTTAGTGCATTGCATTGCTCGCGTTATTTTGCGCACCTCACCTGCACCTGTTAGTGCATTGCTCGCGCTATTTTGCGCACTTTACCTGCACTTGTTAGTGCATTGCTCACACTATTTTTACGCACCTTACCTGCACTTGTTAGTGCATTGCATTGTTGTGTATACTCCACTTGCATTGTTATGCTTGTTTTCACCGCATTGTTATGCGTCACACTTAGGTTGCATTTTTTATGCACCCCTTTTCTCATTGTTATGCGTCACACTTAGGTTGCATTTTTATGCACCCCTTTCCGCATTGTTATGCGTCACACTTAGGTTCCATTGTCTTGCATCCCTTCTGCATTGTTATACGTCACACTTAGGTTGCATTGTCTTGCATCCCTTCCGCATTGTTATGCGTCACACTTAGGTTGCATTGTCATGCACCCCTTTTCACATTGTTATGCGTACACTTAGGTTGCATTATCATGCACCCCTCCACTTGCGTTGTTATGCACTTTTCACTTGCATTGCTATGCATGTTTCCATTGGCATCATACGCGTCCGCATTTGACATAGCGTTGAACATGTGTTGCTAACTATATTGTACCTGTTGAGTTTCTTTCTCTTACAAGCACAATATTGTATGTACGGTTCATTTGGAGTCGGCACGACCAGATGAACCGGACGGTATTATATGCACTCCACGATAGACGTGGTGAGAATTGCATAATTTTCTTACATTCTTTCTGTTGAAATATGTAGGACTGTAATTCATTCGCTTAAAACGTTGCATTTATTTTGCATAACTGCTTCATTACAGTTTTCCTTTGCATAATCATAAGTTATGCTCTTGCATCTTGCATATCATTTGCATTATGCCCCAACCTACGGGCGCATCTCTGCATGCTTATATTGATTGTCTACCTGAGTCTTCGGCCTTGTTAAAAATGAGTCGTCTCTAGGCTTTGACACTCACTCCTGTCACTTTGTGACTTTCAATTCGGTCAAAGAGGGGCAACTGTGGACACCCCATTTTTGACCGTCCTCAAGACTCGGTTGTGCTTGCAGGTACATCCGGACACAAGTTCGATTGCTCGTCAGGCATTTGACTTTTGCGGCGAAACGTCACAAGTTCGAGCTTTCTAGACCCTATATCATTTCTGCCCCATTCTTGGACCATGACTTGGTCCTTTCAGAATATGTTTCTTGGTGCACTGCCGGCCCCATTTTGGACCTGTCGGCCCCCACTTTGTTGCTGCCGGCCATTGATTGAGCCTGACGGCCATCAATGAGCCATTGCCGGCCATCCCTGATGGCCGGCAGCACCCTTGTCTCAGCAGGTTTTACTCCAGATCTTTTGAGCCAGTTCGAATCCTTTTATCTGCCCTCCATACAAGTGTATGGAGGGATAAAGCTCTTGCCAAGCTTCTTGAAGAAGCTTTGCATTGTTTTTCTTCTATATAAGGAGAGAGCCTCTCTCCTTAGCAGAGGTTCAGATTTTTGGAGAAGAAATATCTATCTCTCTCTATATTGTTGTTGATTTGTGCCTTGAAGTCCATTTTCCTTGCACTTTTACACTATAACACTTAGAGATACACCACAATCTTTGGATTAAGGTTCTTGGGAGGACTTCTTGAGCTCTGAAAGTGAGGTTTTACCCCCTGAAGTTGTTGGTTTCAAAGTTGATCTTCAAGGCTTGGTATCCCAACACATCAGTGGCCGGCAATGCCTTGTTGTTGGCCGGCACCCCCCTCATTTTTGGTCGACAGTGGCTCCCCATGGCCGGCAGGCCATTGATGCACTCCCCAGCATGTTTTTGGTAAGTTCCAGTAGCAAGGTCTCAAGGACACCCTGCAGATAGAGCCTCTAAAGAGCAACCGGAGAGCTTACCGGGATAGAAACCGAGCATGCATACCCTCCTTCTTCAAACAAAGCTGGAACAACATTATTTACTATTTGGTTACTTGTTAGTTAGCATCAACTTGTAATAATTAGTTAATTTGTTAATTAGTTAAAGTTTTGTAATAATTAGTTGTAGCTAATTATTCATTCAGTTATGTAATAATTAATTAGCTTGTTAGTTAGTTAATTATCTGGCAAAGCAGTCCATGTTTGGCACTTCTTTCTTAAAAATCAGTTTTCCAAAACGATTTTCCGGATTTGGGCTCTTTGGTGATTTATCGGTCTTGCATTGCACTTTACGAGACTAGATTCAGAACCGTGACATTTGAGTCTGAACTGTAGCATGAAGCCCACGGGGCGCGTCTATAGTCGCCCTTTTGGGTTTTCGGCCTGGCGAGCCACTCAAGGATAGTATTTCTTCAAATTGTCCATGTTCATAGGCTAGGAGAATTCAAGGCCATCTAAATCCATCATAATGACAGCTTCACCCGACCAGATAGACTTGATGATCTAAGGACTAGTCCAATTAGATTTTAACTTGCCCCTAGGGTCGTGGATAGGAGCTCGGTTGTCTTTAAGCACCAAATCCCCTTCTTTCAGATTCCTGGACTTAACCTTCTTGTTGAAAGCCCTGGCAATCCATCGTTGATAACGTTGAATATGGTACAGTGCTTTCAGCCTTCTTTCATCGAACAGCATGAGTTCTTCAAACCTGCTCTGTTGCCAATCTGCTTTCGCTATTTGGCACTCAACCATCACCCGCAGCGATGGAACCTCAACTTCAATTGGCAGTACAGCCTCCTTAGAACAGCCCCAGTTGGCAACTCTACCATTGGCTTGGCCTAATCTATTGACACAATATAACCGCACGGGTTGTATGCTTCCTCAGTTAAGCTCGCAGATCCCTCAAGTTCTTAACCAATGTTCCCATTCTCCTCCAAGGTCACCCCAGCTTTGTCTTCGACAATCACCACCACTAGCTTGCATAGGGTTAATGACGTGCTCATCATGTACAATTCTTTGCATTTCGAGATGAACACCGTCGGCTTAGGCAGGTGGGAGAGAGTGATGTAGATGCTAGGGTCGTATGGAACGGCCATGGTTTGGATTAAGTTTATTTGCCTGGGTAGAGGAGGGGAGTTGTTATGTGGTGGAAGAGGGTTAGTTGTGACATTTGGCTTCTCGGGAGGCGCAATCACTTTATTGTCAATGAGATCTTGAATCTCATGACGTAATCTGAAGCACTAGTCAGTATCATGCCCATGCTATTGATGGAAGGCACAATACTTGGCCAGGTTGTGTGTAGGAGGGAGGGGATTTGGCAATGATCGTGGCTCCAAGGGCTTCAGATGCCTTTTTCTCATCAAAACCCCCAAGGCTTTAGACAGAGGCATGCAGAGTGGGGTGAAGGTCCTCTGGCCCCTAGGTGAGTACTTTGCTGGTTGTGTGGTGGCTCTAGATGTGTAGGTGAAGGGTGTGGCTGTTTTTGAGGTGGTGGTGGTGACCATGCCCACGTCAAAAGTCCTCGCAGCTGCATTGCTACTCGTAGCTGCATTAGCACTACCAGTAAAGGCCCTCTTGGGCTGTTCTTTCTCCTGGTCAATCAGACCTTGATTCATAGCGTCTTCTATCTGTACCCCAATCTCGTGAAGATCAGTGAAGGTGGGGAGGAGTAAGACAATCATTTTCTGCAGCAGCTTTGGTTACAGATTCCGCACGACCATCCTTATTTGGTCTTTCTCGGCTAGCCTGGTTGTCATCATGGAGGCCTTAGCCCTACACCGAATAACAAAGTCAAAGAAGCTCTCTTTTGGCTCTTACCTAGTTGCCTCGAGATCACGGGTTGTGACCTCGATTTGAGTATTGTATGAATATTGAGCAATGAAGGCCTCGGCCATCTCCTCCCAATTTCTCTTCACTGAATCCTCTAATTTGGTGTACCAGATGGCCGCAATACCTGACAGGGTCCGACCAAAAAGGGATAGCTTCTACATTCTAGTCAAGCCCATCGGGCACAGAATATCTGAAAACAGCCTCAAGTGGACCATAGGATCGCCCGAGCCATCGAAGCAATCTATGTGAGGCATTTTGAATCTATCCAGCAAAGTCACCGCCGAATCTGTGTAGCAATCCTTTATGTTCGGGATTGAGTTAACTCCCTGAGCTCGTTTGAACAGCTTTTCGAGCTTGCTTACTTTCAAAGCTGTAGGATCGACCTCAAATTCGAACGGTGTATCAGTTAGGTAGGCCAGTGCTTTTGAAGTCTGTGGTACGACTGGTGGTGGGACTGACCCTATAGAAACGTCCGTCTTCTCCTGGACGTTAGCTGTCTCCCCGGGTGTTGGAACCCTAGGTGGGGGTGGATGCAAAGTTGAAGCTCTGGCATGTTGTGGTTGTTGCAGTTGTTGCTGAAGCCTGGCAATTACCACAGTTTGCTGGGCTACAACCTCTGTTTGCCGTGCAGTAACCTCCACTTGGCGGGCAGCATCCCGCTATATGCCCTCGATAGTCTGCTGGAGTTGACGCATCATTTCCTCCATACTGTCCGTAAAATGCTGATCTGTCAGAACAGGTGTATATCCTCTTTCTGAGGTAGAAACTGAAAACTGATCCCAACTACGCACAGGCGAGGTAGAAAATGACCGCTGAACTAGCGACTGATGTACTGGTACTCTATGTCTGACTGCCCTCCGTCTTGTAACTAGGGGTAATGAAGTAAACACTGGTTGTCCGGTAATAAGATCCTCAAATCTATGAAGTCGTCTACCTCTAATCCAAAGTGCTCGGGGGATATCTGCCTCTTCGGAAGCAATGATGAAAACACTACCTTGCAAAATAGAAAATAAAGCAAAAGAAAAAAATCAGAAAAACGTACAGCACCCCGGCTTGGATAAAGAAAACACACAGTTGAACTCATAAGCTGGACATTCTGTACTCAAACACTAATTTCTACCCCCCAAATTTTCTGTCACAATACTGATAGCCTCAAACACTGATGTCCTCAGACTGATACCCAGACTTGCGACTGATACATACATTTATGTAGAGACACACCCTAATAGCACATAACAAGCAAGTGAGAGCCAAAAACACCCCTATGGTGGGGTAGGGTTTCCCTGTCCTAGTTTCGTCAGGAGCTAGGGTTTCACTACGCACGCATGCGGTTTCAAACAATCCTGCATTCGGGTGAGCCGCCTGTCCTAGTTTGGAACAGTCTCTAAGGCTTCTGATATGTAACTAGGTCAAATGGTCAAAAAGGGTGCCTCAGTAAGACCACCTAATATACCTCTCGCTCCTAACACCGAGAAATGAAAAGAGGATCAAACAGTGCAGCGGTAATCCAGATCCAAAGTTTGTGTTCCCATCGTGGCAGAGCCCGCAACCAATGAGCCTTATGGCACGCTTTTCCAAGCAAGCCCCCGGCAAACCGTTCAGGAATAGCAGATGACAAACACTGTGACTTAGGCACACCAATGCAAATGCAATGCAAAGAAACATATAAATGTAGATAAAACAACATATCATGAGTTTCGAGTCAAGTTCTTTCAATCCCCAACAGAGTCGCCAGAAACTGTAGACCTGACTTCCTTCGCGCCCTCCCCCCCTTTTGGAGAGGACTCGAATTGGTCTTACTACAGTTCGAACTCCTGTCACGGTTTTGAATCTAATCTCACAAAGTACAATCTGAGACTGATAAACACCAAAGAGTCCAATCTAGCAAATCATTTTGGAAAATCAGATTTTGAATCAAATAATGCCAAAACCGGACTACTTTGCCAGATTACAGAGTCGCCACCTCAATATTTTGTTTTAGGAAATTTAGGAAACCCTGACTCGTGCCAAAGGCCACGTGTTCATCATCACCAAAGTTGCCTCAGCTCGAGAACTTGGGTACGAGAGGGGAAGGTCATGACATGAGCACTCCCGCTCGCCCGATCAAAGGATCGGCCTCTACTAAGCATGATATGTTATTTTAAAAACACATGTGTTCTTATACCAGTTATTAGCTAACTTACTATGTGATGCGCACAGCATGCAAGTATAGACTTAATCACGAGAATTGGAACAAAATAATTCATGTTTGTTTTTCGAAAATGGCTTGAAAGTGCTACTCGCTAGTAGGCTAAAACGTGGATTTGTCACCCTCAAGTGGGCTTAAAAACATGATTTTGCCACTTTGCAAAGTGGGCTTAAAACTGACAATCATCGAATTGTTTCAATTCATGCAATTAAGCCTTCACCCACAGGCATTCAAACAATTAAGCACCTAAGCAAATAGCCTCATGGCAAGCATGCTATCATGACAACACTCACACTCATGCAAATATGCTAAAGCATAAACACTTACAGTGTACTCCAAGCCAAAACAAAAGCTAGTTAGAAATCATGCATGATCCTAACTATACAAGATGCCCAATGCAATACGTGCAAAATGCAACTAAATAGGCTCAGCTATCTAATCATGGCATACGAAGCAACTTGATAACATACTTTGAAACACGTATTCAAGTAAGTATTAAAATACAATGCAATTTAAATGATGCGCCGAGCCCGGTGCATGCAAGACAAATGAATGATGCACGCATGCGAGCGTAATATATGCTAATCGAAAAATGCCCTAAAAGGGAGAACGACCTGAGGTTGGAAGACATACACACACACGCACACTTATTACAACATTACGCCCTCTCGAAGGAGGGTCCGAATACATGAGCTAACTAGCTACGCCAAGCTAAGCTAACTATTACAAAACAACTAATTAACTATGCTAGCTAATTAATTATTACAACTCAATTGAATAACTAGCTACGCTATGCTAATTAGAATATTTCAAAACAAATTGAATGATTAATTACACAAACTAATCATAAGTAGTGAAATGGCCTCGTAGGCGAGGGAGACATGCATGCTCGGTTGGCGTCCACTTAGAAATCCATCACATTGCCACCGGTTGCCTCTGTTTGCACTCTCCTTGATTGCTAAACATTGAACTAACTTCCATACTATTGCTGCTCCAAAACAGGATCATTTCTGCACAAAATTGGACTGGTGGCCGGTCAGCCAGAAAAAGTGGTTGCCGGCCACCTCAACTGGCCGGTCAGCTAGTGAAAGTGGCCGGTCAGCTACCTCAAGTGGCCGATCAGCCACTTGCTTCTCCAAACTTCGGGCTTTGCTGCAGCAGAGCACAATAGAGGCAAAGCACTGTATTTGCAAGGAAATGTAGGTACTGCCACACTCCTCATCATTTCTCAACCTCAAAGGAGTGTAGCGCTCGGCTTTCGAGCCATCAACCAAGCATCTCAATGCATGATGGCCCAAAAACCAAGCTTGTACAAGCTTAGTGAATACGCACATAAGACTCAAAGTGCCTCCACCCTATCATGCATGATCAAGGGTATTGGTGACCAAGAAATGTGACACGTTCATCACTTCGAGTATGAAACGTCCCACATTTCTTGTGTTTGGATTAATGTCCGATCCAAACACATGCAATGCAACACAAATGCTTATCTTGTTCATGTTTTACTTGTCCATTTTCTTGTTTACTTATTTTAGCTTACCAATTAGTCCATTAACCGGTTAAGTCTAATTGTGAAAAGTCCTCTAATTTGAAAGATGGCCTAAGCTTCGAGTGCCTTGAGCATGAAGGAGGTATCATGCTGTTGATTAGTAGAAACCCTCAAGAGAGTATTAAAACCATTAGGCATGAATGCCTCAAGTTCAAGCCCAAGCCAACAAGGGACTTAAGACCACTTTCAAGGTGAATGAAAGATCGGAACAATGGAGTGCAATGACACATATTTCAGCACTAAAATAATCATGCTAAATGACTTAAAAACAATGCAAACAACTCATGTAATGCATGGTTAAGGGCTTAACTCATTAAGCTAATGAAAGGGGTTGTACCACAACCTTACAACACAAGCTTCAAAGGGCCAAACCAACTCAAAACAGAGTTAATGCATGCCAAAACAAAGGCTAAATCATGCTGAGATTGAAGTTTGCAAGGCAAGAAAATCATGCATACAAATTGGCTAACAAGCAAGGCACAAGGCACAACTCTCAAAAGCATTTAAAGAGTGATGTATGTGAGAGTGTGACAGCGGAATATGCTCTGAAATCACATGCCAAATGATGCCATATAATGCAAAATAACTCAAATAAAGCATGCTAAGAGCCTTAAAGCACAAAACTAGTAAAGGTCATTTACACTATAGCTATACAAAGCAAAGCACATGTGACCAAGACCACTTGGAACAGAGTTAAAGCATGTCAAAGCAAGGCCAAAAACATGTTGGAGGGGAGCCAACACATGCTAGAACGATAGGCTAAATCACCAAGCACACTAGGCTAGTGAACAAGATTGCACTACAAGTGTAAGAAGCAAACAAGAGATATTCCAACCAGCCAAAAACAAAGTTATAACATGTTAAAATATGGCCAAAAACATGCTTGAACTTAGCTAACATAAACCATAAAAATATGCTACTTTGTAGTGCTAACAAGGCATGGCGTAGAGAGACAAGGAGGTAAGGCCATCCCCTCCCATTTTGGACCTCAAAAGCAACTTTCTACCACTAAAATTCCCCTGGAATTTAGTTGTCAAAAGGCCAAAACAAGGTTGTTTGAAGGGCTTTAAAAGATGGCACAAAGTTTAGCAAATAAGAAACAAAGGAGGGTGGACCACCCCTAACTCCAAAAGGGCCTCAAACAACCATTTTTAACACTTAAAAATAGAGGTTTTTGTAGTTGACAACTAAGCCAAAATAGCATGCAAAGGGGGCCCAAACTAGTGTACAAAAACAAGCTTTAAAGGAGTAAATGCTTACCCTTGAAGCACAGTAACTAAACACCTACAACTCTCAGCTAAAACCATCTTTTTAAGTCCAAACAACTCTTCAAGAACCTTAGCTCCAAGGTAGTGGTGTTTGGCTAAGGGGTTGTGTGCAAAAATGCAAAGAAAACTCACTTTCAAGCAATATATATATAGAGAGAGAGAGAAAATTTGCTTCTAAATTTTCAGAACCCTCAAATAGGAAGAGGGACCTCCCCATATATAGAACAAGCAAGCAAAAGGCTTGCTTCATCCCTCCATACACGTGTATGGAGGATGAGCCTCAGTGTTCAACAGCTGGCTCAAAAGATCTGAAAATATTTGAAAAATGAGAAAATTGGCCATCGGCCACTTCAGGTGGCCGACCAGCCACCTCCCCTAGCTGACTGGCCACTCCAAGTGGCTAGCAAGAAGGAAAAGTGGCCGGCAAGTGCCAAAAGTGGCCGGCAAGGCCTTTTTCCCTTCCAGGCAAGAGGCATCAAGGTTTGGCCCAAAAACAAGGGTAAGACACAGAGAGTTTAGAGGCTCAAAGACAAGGCACTCAGTCGAGACCTTCGGGCACTGAAAACAAGCACAGACATGCGCAATCATCGAGTGCACAAACGATGACGTCAAAGTCTTGAGATCGGTCAAAAATGGGGTGTCTACAGTTGTCCCTCTTTGACAGAACTCGAAAGCCATGAAATGACGGGAGTGAATATCAAAGCCTAGAGACAATCCATTTTTGACAAGGCTGAAGACTTAGACAAACAAGCAAGATAACAAAATAGATGCGCCTGCAGGCAGGGCAAAATGCAAACGACATGCACAATGCAGAACATAACTTATGATCATGCAATGAGGGCCGTAATGAAACATCTAGATGCAAGTGTTGTGCAAAGAAATGCTATAGCAAACTCGTACATAAGCAAGTAAGCAAACACGCTACGCGTGGGAACTACAAACCGAACTACATTTCATGCAGAAAAGGCAAAGAAACAACAGCCATCGAGGGCACCTGAGCCAGCAAACAAGATCCCAACGCGTGGCACACGCGAAAAGAGAAGAAGTGCGAACCTAAGGACACACCCCAAGGTTCCGAATTAAAGAGAGCACATAATAATAATTGAAACACATCCAACTATCACGCAGTCAAAGCAAAGAGCAGTTTAAGCATCGGAGCCCGTCCAAATGCATTTAACCATAACATCCTAACACGTCACACGCAAGAGGGAAAAGGAGCGATGTAAAAACTGGAAGGTGCTATAAACATCGGGCATACGTCCCAAGTGCTTCTAACCAAAGAGGTATAAGCGTCGGGCACACGTCACAAATGCTTCTAACCAAGGAGTGGTATAAGTGTCGGGCGCACGGTCCAAACATTTCTAACCAAAGCGGTAGTATAAACATCGGGCACACAACCCAATGTCTCTAACCAACAGGATGGAATAAGCGTCGGACACAGGGTCCAAACACTCTTAATCGAAGCAAGGTATAAATTTCGGGCACATGCCCCAAACACTTCTAACCGGAGGGGTGGTGTAGACATCGGGCACATGACCCACTGTCTCCAACCTGCAAGGTGGTATAAGCGTCTGGCACACGCCCCAAACGCTTCTAACCAAAGCAAGATATAAGTGTCAGGCACACGTCCCAAACACTTCTAACCAGAGCAAGGTATAAATGTCGGGCACATGTCCCAAACACTTCTAACTAGAAGGATATAAACATCGGGCGCACAACCCAACTCTTCTAACCAAAACAAGATGTGGTGTAAACACCGGGCGTACCCGAATGTTTCTAACCAAAACAAGGTGTGGTGTAAAGGCGTACTTGAATTTTTCTAACCAAAGAAAAGTGTTCAAAGGACAGGAATGATCTTACCCGGAATCCTCTTGAATGAACCGTACATATAATATCGTTTGGTTGCACCAGCTTCAAATGAACCGTACACACAATATCGTCTGGTTGCACCAGCTTCAAATGAACCATACATACAATATCGTCCCTGCATAAGGAAACAACTTTGACAAGTACAATACGATAGGAATGCATGTTCTATGCAAGATGGACAACATGTTCTACGCGAACATGAAAAGTACGATTCTATGCGAATGTAAGAGCATGCACAATGCAATACAACATGACATGCATATTATATGCAGCATAAGAACGTGGGTAATGCAATGCAATGCATCATACGTATTCTGTGCACCAAGATAACGATGCACTTGCAATGCAACATCGATAGCATGTTCAATGCGAATCATCGAATAAAGGAATTCGTGTTTGAAAAAGACCGATTCAGCTGCAACCTCCGATTTACCTCTTGGAGGAGTTACAATGTATTTCAAAAGGATACACCTTACGCATGCCGGCTGACGATGAGTCACACATTGAAGACATGAGTTGAACTTTCACAGAGACACTTTGAGCTGAAAAGTGGACTTTTCTGGCGCTTTCTGAAGGGCCAAGGACTCAAAATAGTCTGAAAACACACAGAGGGAACACTAGAAACCTGCCGGCCACCCTGGAAGCATGCCAGCCACTTGCCACATCTGCCGGCCACTTAAGTGGCCGGTCGGCCAGTTTAGGAAATTCGGGGCAGTATTGTCCATTTACACAAGGACCTTTAAAATCACAACCCCAAATCACTTTTCTTCACACATACACAGCCGAAATCCCTTCCTCCTTGTCTCTAGACCCCTTTTCCTCTCAGATCTGTACTCCACATGCGTTTTCCAACGCCTCTCGCGAAGTTGATTCGCAAAGACTCTTCGGGGCTCTTCGTTCTAAATCGATCAAAACTAGTTTTCGGAGCTTTTTCCTCCATTTTCACCATTTAAGGTATGTTTTCCACAAGTTTATTTTCAGTTTGGCGCCTTTTTCCAGGCTTTGACGTTTTTTGACTTTTGCTCTTTCCCAAAGTTGACTTTTGTTGACTTTTTGGCATTTTTGCCCATTTTGCTCATTTTTCACCTCCTTTTTAGATGGCAGACGACGTTCCACATGGCGGGGGCTCTCCGAGGATGGAGGGGAAGCCTGACATCATACCATTGCTGCCTAGGATCCGGCCATTCTACCCAATGACGTACCACCCCGAGGTACATATGCTACCACCTAGCACGATGCGCCACTTCATTAGATTTGCACAGCGCGTGCCCGCCGATCTTTTACTACGGGAGCCTGAGTTCTATTTATCCCATGACGCCACTCAGGTACACACTGCACTCTTACAGTTTCTGGGATGTACTTTACATTTCTTGCATAGCTCGCACCCTTGCACTGTATTTCATCTGCTCATTCTGAACATTTTCACATTGAACTTGTGCTCATTCTGAACACATGCATACACTGAATTTCTGCTCATTCTGAACATATTCATATACTGTATTTCTGCCCATTTTGAACACTTGCACACTGTATTTCTACTCACCCACACAGGTTGACTTTCGTTTCACCCGCGGGTATGGGTCCACTACGGCGAGGGAGTGGTCTATGGACCTCCCTGACGGCGTTCGGCAGATTGTTGATGAGGCGGGATTTGGCCTATTCTGCTCGGGGCTCTCGCATCTCGTGGCGAGCAGGACCCTGCTAGGAGCACTGGTAGAGAGATGGTGGGACACCACCAACTCCTTCCATTTCTCTACCACTGGGGACATGACCATGACCCCGTATGACTTTGCTATGCTGACAGGCCTTGAGGTAGGAGGCCAGCCGATCCAATACGACTCTGACATGGGCAAGTGGGAGGCTTCTTGGACCTATCTGTTGGGAGCACACCTGCCTATTTTTTGCTCATTATGTTTGGTTCGGTACACCTGGTTTGCTGACCACTTCAGAAGAGGAGAGCCCACGACAATCGAGGCTACAAAGCAGTACGCCCGAGGCTTCATAATGTTCCTCTTCGGTACTACATTGTTCACCGACAGGAGGAACACAGTCGGGCTATATCTGCTGGTCGATTTAGTGGACCTATCTCAGGTTCGACACTATGATTGGGGTAGCGCCGGCCTTGCTACCCTTTACTGCTATATGAGCTCGACTTCTTACAGGAGCAGGAACATAGTAGGCGGCTATTGAAGAGCCTAGGAGGTATGCTTTACTATTCAGCTTTACATTTTTTGCTATGCTTTCTGCTTTGCATTTTTGTATACTGTATACTGCACATCGCGCACTACACACTGCACACACGGCCTCATTTTTGCTCTGCACTTGTACTTTTTATACACTGTGCCACACTTTACTTTCTGCATTTTTTGTATTCTGCATTCTCATTGCCATTATCATGCTTTTCACAGTTGTGGGCATACGCCTATTTCCCAGCGCTTGCTCCCAAGCTAGAGGTTAAGACGCCGCCTGAGGTACCTTATTCACATCGATACGATGCTCGGTGCCAGCCTAGGGCCCGAGAGACCCTCCCCTACCTACGCTAGTACTTCGACACAGTGAGGCCAGTAGATGTAATTCAAAACTCACAGTTTTTCCTATTTTGGCTTCACTTCATTTTGCATATCTACTGGCAACTAATGCACTTGCCGTCTGCAGATTACATGGCAGCCTAGGGCGGTGATACCAGAGTTTGCTAGGTTTCATTTTGCTGGAGCTCGAGGCGCTTCTCAATACCGACTTTTACTCGAGGGACTAGTAGGCCGAGCCTCGTTTCTTGGAGAGCGCTTCATGCACCAAATACTGGGCTTGCCATTACAGTCAGTTCCTTTGCCACTACCACTGTCTATGCAGACCACAGAGAGTCTCTCCCCTCAGTAGCTTACTGACTCCATAGGAGGTGCAGATGCAAGGCGCCCCCTCAACGAGTAGGGCCCAGGCAACAAATGCTCCTTCGATGAGTAGGGCTCGGGCACCGAGGGGTGAGGCCAGAGGGATGCCTCCTGCTAAGCAGTGTATTGGATGGCCGGATCCCCCGACTAAGCTGACAGGTTGGCGGTATGGTGGGGTACCTTATCAGATTCCACTTGAGCCCCCATTGCCTAATCACCGATACGTCAGGACGCCTGGCTCACCACCGATACACTTTACAGCCTTTTATTTATCATTCAGATACTTATGCATTCATTCATGCACTCATGATTGCAACTTGCATTTGCAGCCCTCTGTATAGTATGTCAAGGGGTTACTCCTGGTGATGGCCTCATTTGAGGGCATGATCTTGTGGAAAGAGACAATGCTGAGCTCTCACGGCATTCCAGTACTCTTCAACTTTCTTGCATTTATCATGCTGCACTAATACCATGCATGTACAGGGCACATCTGGCACGACACACTGCATGCACATACTATATCTGATTTCTGCATACACTCACCGTGCACATCATACTCGTATCTAATATACATACGATGACTGATATATTCAAACTGCCTTTTCAGGTCACACCCTTACAGACAGGACCCTCAGTGCCTACTTGTAACGACCCCATCACGTATAATGATTAGTGATTGATTAATCAAGAGGATTTGAAATTAATTGCCGAGTATTATAATTTAATCTGGGATTTATGAGACTTGTGGGATCCAACTCGTATATGATTCTATTAAAGAGTTATTTTGGAATTAGAAATTAAGGGTCCAAATGGCTTAAGGAAGTGAAGTTAAGAAGTTGAATTAATCTAATTTTAATTATGGGCCCATTTGGGAGTTTAATTAAATATTCGATTCAATTTAGTGAAATTGAGATTCGATTAATTAGGTCCTAATTGGAGTTGATTAAGTCATAAGGATTGAGGATTGTGGTTATTATAAATTAAATTTAATTATGATGTGCCCAATGTGAAGATGTAATTTATTGATGAAAATTTGAGTCTGATCAGAAATTGAAGGCCTAGATGATTTGGGAGATCAAAATTGATAATGATAATAAATCTAATTTAATATTTGGAGCCTTTTGGGAGTCTAACTAAAAATCTAATTCGGATTAATAAAATTTAATATAATTAATTAGGCTCTAATGGAAGTCAAACTAAACTAATTAAATTATGTGAGATTTGTGATTAGGTATGATTAATTTAATTATGTGTTAATCAAGATTTATTTAGATTGAGTGTTGCCTAATTAAGTTAATTTTAATCATAAATTGAATTATGGACCAAACTAGTGTTGGGGGTGTAAATGGGTGTGGGTGTATGGAGAAATCTGCGCATGTGTGTGTATGTGATGTGCTGGAAATCAAAAAAAAAAAAAAAAAAAAAAAGAGAGTGCACGTGTGCTGTGTTGATAACAAAGAAGTGAGGTGTGTGTGTGTGTGTGAGTGTATAACCTGATGTGGTAAGAAGAAAACACAAACAAAGGAAAGGAAAATGCATGCATTCATAGGTTTGTGCTGGACAAAGCCAAGAGAGAGAGAGAGAGAGAGAGAGAGAGAGAGAGAGAAAGAGAAAGGGAGACCAACTCTATGTGCTGGAAGGGTGAAGGAAAGCAAGGGGGAAGCTTGGAAAAGTAGAGAGTAACAAAGAGAGGCTCGAGAATTCATCTTGGAAGAGCAATAGGTAACAATTTCTACCTTAATTCTTGTAAATAATTCCCCTAACATCTAGAATCAAAATGAAATTGGGTTCAATTGCATGTAAATTAAAAGGAATTAGTAAAAGGGTGATGAAATTGAATTAGATTTAAAATCATAGAAGTTAATTTGAAATGGGTTACATGCATGTGGATGGTTATGGAAAATAAATTAGAAGTTAATTATTTGGGTTTGATTTTCTTCATCTTTCACATATTTTTAGTTTATCCTTACATGCATTGTGAACTTTCATGATTTTAGAATTTAATTCATAATTTAAGGGTTATGAGCTTGAGATTAAATTGTTATATAAATCGAGAAGTCAAATTATAAATTGATTGAGGGTGGATTTGAGACAATTAAAATAGAAAGTTGAGGATTAATTATATAAATTCATAGAAATTGGGTCTTGCATGTTTAATCAAGTTAGGTTGAAAATATGAGTTATGGTTCTTTAAATTTGTTATGTTTGAGTTTAATTTTGAGAATCATTCATAAATTGGGTTCTATAAAATACATGCAACAATAAATATTTGAAGATTGGACCCATGCAATGGAGTATATAAATGACTTTGGAGAAAAAGTTATAAAAATCATGAGTTCATGAAATCTGAGAGTTGATTTTGGAATTTCAGAATTTACGTTGTCCGCTCGAGCGAGGAAAGTCTCGCTCGAGCGTGAAAATCAAGCTCCCAGTAGTTTTTCAAATTTTGCAGTCCGCTTGAGCGACCAAAGTGACGCTCGAGCGGAGACCCATTTTCAGCATATTTTGGAAAATTGCATTTAGTTCACATTTTTATTCTCACCTCTTTCCAAGGCATTTTAGACATGATTTATGACTCATTAAAGACTAATAAGCTACCAATCAACATAGATTAGTTAGTTGTAGAATGAATCATTGATCTAGTGGTAATTGTTTAAGAAGCCAAGTAAAAGATCAATTTATTTGGAAAAGAAGGGCTTAGTAATGAATGAATATGTGAAATAAGAACCCAATTTATTTGAATGAGAAAGAATAAGAGTAGTAGAACTTCGGACTATTTAGACGGAAAAAGACTAGAAAAGTCAAGTTTGATCAGGGAAGTGATATTATATTTCAATGTGTATATGCTATGTACTTGTGTAGGTCACGCGCCATTGTCTGCCTGATTTATCTGATATGTCCAGTCTGTCTGATTGCTTTTACAGCCATCTGTGAGTAATAACTCCGTAAAGTTATGTTTAACTTTATTTACTTTCTAATGATGATATGTAATGACAAGCTTCTCGAAATGTAATGCTTGTATAAATGAATGATTGCCGAACTTTCTTTAGTGTAATTGTGGCATCCTTAGCAGAGGCCCTCGCCCAAGGGATATAATACTGAGGCACATGGTCATGAGGCCCTCGCCCGGAGGAAATGAATACCGTGGCACAGGCCCTTACCCGAGGGAAATGAATACCGTGGCACAAGCCCTCGCCCGGGGGAAACAATACCGCGCGGTATCGGAGGTTCCATTATGGGACTTACTATGCTTGACCAACATGATATGTTATGCTAAGGAGAATGTGCCGCACATGATTTGAGTATGAATATGAATATGACTCTGTTTCTGATATGAATATGAATACGAACATGAATATGACTATGTTTCTGATTTGATAAGAGATTTGAAATCTGATTTCTGAATTCAATATGGACATCATTCATTAAAACCCTTTACTCTGTTATTATTCATTGGGCTTTAGCTCACTGTATTATTTATGTATGTAGGTGCTCAGGCGCGTGACCAGGCTTAGAGGCATCTGCCTAAAACTTGTTTTGTCAGCCAACCTATGTGCCTCCCGTGGAGGTTCCGGATATGTCAAGTGATTATCACTATGTGATTTAAAGTTTAAGTTTTGTTTTCGTGTTTGGTTGAACAAGTCTGGTGTATTTTGTAAATAGGGCTAAGTCCCTTTTTGTCTAATCTGTATATATATGATGACTTAAAGATAATGTGTATATATGTATATTAAAAGTTTAAAATTTTTCTGTCTCATATAAGTCTGCACAACTTGATGGACGTTGTATATTCTTATTTGCTTCCGCTAGCCCCTAATATTATGTTAATTTGTCTTAGAGGCCTTCGGTAATCCCTGTATTACTGGCCGGTTACGATGCTAAACCTATAGGGGCGGGTTTGGGTCGTGACACTACTCCAGCAGCAAGGAGAGAGATTCCGGCACACAACCGAGGGAGTGGTCGAGAGCTCGTCACGCGCGATGACGATGACAAGTCTAGCGAGGATGCGGAGCCAACGAGTCCTCAGTCAAAGTCATCTGAGGGCGGAGAAGATGGCACCAGCTCAGGTTCTGAGGGTGGCGACGATGCCGAGGAGGGCTCCGAGGATGGGAGTGGAAGTAGCCCCGATTCCAGTTCTGGTTTAGCTTCGGGTGGTGGCGCTGGCAGCGATGGTGCAGAGTCTGCTCAGCCGAGGAAGAGGATGAAGAGGGCCTCTCAGTCCTGAGGTGGCTGGCACCGATTCAGTTGTTTTTGCTTTGTTTTCTTTTTGCTAGTAGTGTTAGCACATTGTACAGCCTTAGGCAATTTTATTTTTCTTTAAAACTTGTACCTTTTGTAAAAGAAAACATGACTGGAACGAAAATAGTGTTTTGTTCAAAAAGTGTAGCATTTTATATTCTGAGCATTACATCACACCATTTTACACAAAAATGAGATTTGATGAACATTGAACATTTGTACATTGCAAAGTCAGGTAGTGAACTGACACAACAAACATAACAACTAAAACAACTTAAAGGACAACTCGATAAGAAAAACAACGACAACTCGATAAACGAATTGCAACAAACTCGATAAGCAAAGTGCAACAACTTGATAAACAAATACAACTGTTAAACAGAATAGCAGAACGCATCCGAAATAGAATCAAACTCAGGTTTTCAGCATCCTCAGCACACAGGAAGGCTAAGGGTTCTCTGCTAGAGACAAGGAGTGGATGTCGGCCACTTAGGCTTATTGCCGACTAGTTGTGATCACTGTCGGCCACTTAAAGTGGCTGGTCGGCTAGTAAAGGTGGCCGGTCGGCTACTTGACCTGGCCGATCGGCCAAAAATTTTGAGCACCTCTAGATTGCTGCCATCTATCCTCCACTCAGTGCCTTATCTTCTAAAAAAGCTTCAGCTTCGTGGTTTCTTCATTTCAGCTCCATTTTTTCCCCAAATGGAACCATTCTTCGCTGAAAAACTCTCCAATTGGATTGCAAACTTGGATGGCACGAAAAAGTTAAATTTCTGAGGTTTTGGGCTAAATGCACTATTCCCCCTGAGCCTCACTTCACTGTGTTTTCCATTCCTCCATGCCGCGGCTAGGTGTTGGAATCCGATCACACATGTTTTCAGCTCTGGGAGACAAGAGGTATGCCCCACAATTGAAGAGTTCCAAGCTTTGATGGAATCCCGACGTGACGAGGATATCTTGCCCCAGTCTCGTTTTGGTCACATCCAGGCTTTGGAGAGGATGTGCGAGCTTACTTAGCATGGTGCTCGAGCTTTGGTTCACAACGGGAAGTTAGACATCCCCAATCTTATTCATCGGCTTTCCGACGCCAGCAACCATGGTGACCACTTTTGGCAAGGTTTTCAGTAGCATGCCCTTTGCTTGTATATGTTGGCCCATTTTCTACTTGCCCCTGGCTTCGAAGGGTCTAGCATTCGCTTGATCAAAGTTGCCCAAGGCCTGAAAGAAGGCAAAAGCTGCATCAGGTTGACACTTGCCAAACCTTTGATGGGCTTGGATGCTTTCCATCGTCGGGAGACAACCAAGTTTGCATGAAGTCCATTATTGCTAGAGGTAATGTTTCCCACCCTTCTCACATGTATTTATCACATCACTCGACCCTGAGGCTCTATTTTTCTCTCAAAACCCTTTTCTCACTTTTCTCTCTACGTACACCTCTCTATTCTTTAATCTCTCTTATTTTTCATCCCTCCCCAGGTATGGCTAATGGATAAGTTGAAAGTAGTGGACGCTTGTCCTACAAACTCAGCGTGGGGCTATTTCTTCCGCCCATGGCTAGTTGACTTCCCAAACGAGGGGTGGTTGTGCCATTGGATGTGCAGCAGGTCTGTTGTTGACATCGCTTGGCGTTGCCCCTGGTTTGACCAACCGGAGATGAGCTACAGCATGTCTCATCAACCGGCATTCAATTGGTTGGCTTGACACGCTGTGTCTTCTACTTTCCATTTCAGTTCCGACGTCAGTTCAGCCACGACCAGACTTGCCCGAAAGAGGGGATAGAATACCCAACTTCATTTCTGATCCGAGGCTCACAGCTAGCTCGGTATACCACAGCATGGAGAACAAGAGAACTTATTGCCCCCGCTCCCACTTTCAGTTGTGCCCTTTCTGGTGAATGCATTGTTTGGCTTGAAGACAAGGCACAAATTGGGCATACTTTGGCATCTGAAACTTCCACGAGCTTTGGAAGGGGGCGCAGGAACACCTGACTTAGCCATGCCCCAAGTTTATTGCTTTATCTGTACTTTCAAGTTTTCTTTTGAATGTAATGAAAAGCAACTTCAATTTGTATCGAGAGTCGGAGAACTCTGTAGTGAAATCAATGAAATTGAAGGTTGTGGGTACTGAAAATTTTCCGTTTTGGTCCAAAAATGGTCTAAGTTGTAAAAAGATTCGTTTGAACAAAATCAACTTTTATTAAAACTTTTCAAACCCATTTTCGATATGGATCACAAACTAGACACACCCGAGATCTATCACTGAGATGTACAACCTCGGATCCAATAATTGGAAAGTTTCCCCTTGTTTGAATAGCATTGCACTGGAGATCACAACCGAACTCTTGAATGCATAAAAGACAAAGATGACCAAACAATCACATGGACATAGTTGATTTGGAAGTGTTTGTGGCTGGACTTCATAATGAAGTTGCCTATATATCCCGAAGATGGGAATCAAGCTTTACGTAGTTCAGTTCGGGTTCACTCATGTTTTAACACTCTCCATTTGCGCTCTAACTTTGGCCATGGCAGCCCTTTCTGGGTTTTTAACCTTGCGAGCTCAGTTTTTTCTCATTTCAAATTTTTTGTGCTCTAACTTTTGCCTAGGTCGCCCTTTCAGGTTTTTGGCCTAGCGAGCCACTCAAGGATAGTATTTCTTCAACTTGTCCATGTTGATAGGCTGGGAGAATTCAAGGCCATCTAAATCCATCAAAATGACAGCTCCACCCGACCAAATAGACTTGATGATGTAAGGACCAGTCCAATTAGATTTGAACTTGCCCCTAGGGTCGTAGATAGGAGCTCGGTTGTCTTTGAGCACCAAATCCTCTTCTTTTAGATTCCTAGACTTAACCTTCTTGTTGAAAGCCCTAGCAATCCTTCGTTGATAACCTTGAATGTGGTACAGTGCTTTCAGCCTTCTTTCATCGAATAGCATGAGTTCTTCAAACCTGCTCTGTTGCCAATTTGCTTCTGTTATTTAGCACTCAGCCATCACCCGCAGCGATGGAACCTCAACTTTGATCGGCAGAACAGCCTCCGTCCCATAAACCAAGGTTTCCACCATATAGGTTTCCACCATCTTTTGTAGGTTTTCACCATCTTCGGTAGAATCTGCTTGATGTTCTTGTTGGCAGCCTCAACTGCTCCATTAGTCTGCGGCCTATATGTGCATGACTTATGAAAAGCCACGTTGTACTTTTCCAACAAGTCAATCACTTCCTTTTTGAAGTGGGAACCATTATTCGAGATGATCTCATTCAGGACCCCATACCGGCAGATAATGTTATTCCTGATGAACTTAGCAACATGCGATGCCTTCAGCACTGCATAGGATTGGGCCTCAACCCACTTTGTAAAATAGTCTATAGCCACCAAAATGTGCTCATGCCCATTCGACCCCTTCGGAGTAACGGCCCCAATCACATCAATCCTCTAGACTGAAAATGGCCATGGCAAAGTCATGTTGTACAGCTTCGACGGCGGAATGTTCATGCGATTTGCATAGATCTGACATTTGTGGCATCGCCGAACAAAACTAATACAATCCTCCTCCATGTTTTACCAGTAGTAACCTTGTCTGAGAATCTTCCGAGCTAGCATCACCCCGCTCATATGCGCTCCACACTCTCCTCCGTGGATGGCCTCCATCAGGCGCTTCGACTCTTCGGCATCAATACACAGTTTATTCATCCCAAGATGGCCTCGTTTGTACAATTTACCCCCGCAGATGATGAACTGAGCAGCCATTCTTCATATTGCCCTCTTGTCCTTGGCATTTGCCCCTGGTGGATAAGCCTCATTTTCCAAAAAGTTCCAGATGTCGTGATACCAGGGGTTCTGATCTTGTACTTCATCTATGGTGGCAATCAGCTCGTAGGCCGGCACATACCTCTGTTCAATGATGATTGAACGCATCCGAACTCCCAAAGGGATGTCTATCATAGAAGACAGAGTTGATAAAGTGTCTGCAAACCTGTTGCTCTCTCTCAACAAATGGGTGAAGGTTAACTTATCAAACCTGGGAATTAGAACGTCCAGGGTTTGGTAGTAGATTTTCATCCTTTCTTCCTTAACCTTTCGTTTGAGATACAATAAGGTTCGAGTCCTCAATGACGTCCAACCGTTTTGCCCCTAGTTCCAGGATAGCTTCCAAGCCAGCGATACATGCCTCATACTTTGCTTCGTTGTTTGATACCCTAAACCAGAGTTTGAAGGCTAAGGGTATGTGGGAATTGTCGGGTGCTATCAGCAACACCCCTATCCCATACCCGTACTGGTTTGATGCTCCATCAAAGTACATAGTCCAAACCTCTTCTTCAACCTGCAGAATGGCCTTATTTGGGAACAGATACTCTACTGCTTCATCTCCCTCCACTGGGTGATCGGCTAGGAACTCTGCTACCGCTCTCCCTTTCACAGACTTGCGCGTCATGTACTTCAAATCAAATTCGGAGAGAAGAAGCAACCAACAGGCTAGCCTACCCGTAAGTGCTGGTTTCTTAAAGAGATATTTGATGGGATCTAATCTCAAAACCAGTATTATAGAGTGAGCTAATAGGTGATGCCTCAACTTCCTGGTAGCCCATACCAAGGCCAAAGAAGCCTTTTCCAGCGGCGTGTAACGGGTCTCATATTATAGCATCTTCTTGCTCAGGTAATAGATAGCTTTCTCTGCTTTGTCCTCAGACTCCTGTTCAAGCATGCAACCCATTGTCGTTTCGATTACTAACAGATACAATATCAACGGTTTCCCCGGCTCCGGCGGTGACAACATGGGTGGATTCTGTAGATACTGCTTGATCTACTCAAAAACAACTTGGCATCGGTCGTCCCATTGGAATTTCTTTCCTTTCTTCAGGAGACCAAATAGTGTTTCATAAGTCAAGGTTAATTTTGCAATAAACCGTCTTATAAATTGCACTTTACCTAGAAAGCCTCGCACCTCCTTTTCAATCCTTGGTGGTAGCATTTCTAAGATGGCCTTGATCTTTGAAGGATCGACCTCAATGCCCCTTTGTATAATCAAGAACCTTAGCATTTTCCCTGCTGTGACACCAAAAGTACATTTCTAAGGATTCAGTCTCAACCGATACTCTCTGATCTGTTGAAAATTTTTCATCAAGGCGGTGTAGTGGCCCTCTCTTTCTTTGGACTTGACAATCATGTCGTCCACGTACACCTCAACCTCTTTGTGGATCATATCGTGTAAGATCGTGGTTCCAGCCCGTTGATAAGTAGCCCCAGTATTCTTCAGACCGAACGGCATCACCCTATAACAATAAGTTCCCCATGGGGTAGTGAAAGCAGTCTTCTCCTTGTCTTCGGGTGCCATCAAAATCTAGTTGTACCCAGAAAACCCATCCATAAATGAGAGCAGCGCATGCCCCGCAATGAAGTCCACCAATTCGTCAATATGCGGCAGAGGAAAGTCGTCCTTCAAACTGGCTTTGTTCAAATCTCTGAAGTCCACACATACCTGAATTCTACCATCTTAATTCGACACCGGAACTATGTTGGCCAACCAAGTAAGGTACTCAGACACTAATAGGAACCCTGCATCAATCTACTTGGTGACCTCTTCTTTGATTTTCAGAGCCCAATCCGGGCGGATCCTTCGAAGCTTCTGCTTAACTGGTCAAGCCTTTGGGTCAAGAGGGATCCGGTGCTGTACAATCTCAAAAGCGATTATAGGTATGTCTTCGTAGGACCACGTGAAAACATCTTTGAAATCTTTTAATAAAGTGACTAAGCACTCGCGCTCCTCCGAAGACAACGTGGACCCGATCTGGACCAGACGCGGATCCTTCTCAGCACCAACGTTAATTGAGGTGATTTCATCAACCAAAGGCTTTACAAGCCTCTCCTGCTCTCGATCAATCAAGTGTTTCAAAACTGGAGGAATTTCTTCCTCGTCGTTTTCATCAAAATTTTGAAAGTCCTGATTAATGCAATAAACTAAAGGCACAGAAAAGTACTCAAAAGCCACAACGGTACCATTCTCATTAATAACTTCCAGATCGTCTGATTCTTCGGTTACAACCGACTCAAAGGAAAATGAAAAAGACGACCTGGACAACACAACGGCATCCGGGTTATCACCCCCAAGAATACCGGACTCTAACTTAGAAGAACTGGAATCTGATTCCAACTTCACAGACTCTGTGGAATCAGATTCCGGTTCACTACCTGACCCAGAACTGCTAGATAAAAAGCCTTCCTCATATTGCCAAACGAGGGAGGGTGCGATGGATGTATCCAAAATGTTCTCCAATCATGGAAACTGAGAAATCATCTCCCGAGCACTCTAGTAAGATCTGAGGATCTGGAAGAAAAGAGGCTAGCGCTGCTCCCAACTCAAAATCCGTTCCACTGGACTCATCATTATTGCACTGTTCAGCCACAGCCGGTGGGTTAGTCTGCTCTTCGGCAACTTCATCCCCTGGCAATTGTAAGTCAAAGAAGATCTCAAAACCCGACAAGCGCCACCTCTCTGAATCCAGGCATGGCCCTGGAAAGCCGTAAAACGGGAAATCTTTCCCCTCCCGGACAAAGCATCTGTTCAGAGTCCCTTGGATAGGTCTATACACTAACTTATAGTGCTTCCCAGCTTGTTTAGCTCTGGCTCTTCCGGCCATCTCCCTTCCTTTTCTCACCCAATCCACTTTGGTAGGTGTATAGCCTAGACCAAAGGTATGGGGGTTGTGTGGCACCTCGACCAATATAGCGACGCCCTTCCGACCACTTCTTCTTAATCCCATCCCGGGCACGTGTTGAAGCTTGTTCATGAGGTAAACAGATTGCGCATTGACATACAGCCCCTCATCAAAAACTAGAAGATTTTGCACCATCCGAGCCTTAGCCAAAGTGAACCCAGACAGGAAAACGTCCTCTTCGCCATGTGCAATTTCCAAGATTGGCATAGTAACCTCTAGCGACGGATGTGTTGAAGAGTTCCCAAAAACAATTGCCATCCTTTTCCCGTAGGGGTATTTCAGCATCTGGTGCAAGGTGGAAGACACAGCCTTTACTTGGTGCAGCCACGCCCGCCCAAGGAGTAAATTAAAGGTGGTCGGAACATCCAAAACATGAAATTCAATGTCCTGTTGGCCTGGGCCAACCTGATTTCTAATCCATATTGTCCCCATCACCTCCCGACTAGTGTTGTCGTAAGCCCGTATCACCTGGGCTGTTGGTGCGAAATCTGCGGGCTTCAACCCGATAGCATACGTCGTTCGCAATGGACATACATTGATTGCAAATCCCATATCAACCAGGACAACCGGTATCTATTTATCCTTACACTCCACAGAGATATATAATGGCTTGTTATGTTCAAAGCCCTCAGGCGATAGTTCATTGTCTGTGAAGGTTAAAGTCGGTGAAGCGCCACCCAGGAACACCAATCCCACCAACTGCTTGGGCATTGTATGAATTAAAAGCTTAGCCTTGTCCATGGCTGAAAGAACGGCTTGTCTATGCACCCTGGAGGCCATAAGCAGTCCCCAAATGGAGACGTCTGCTTGAATCCTTTTTAACTGCTTCAGTACAGCTTCCTCCTCTAACATTTTGTCCTTCTACTTCTCAGCTTCCCTGTCTTTCCCGGATACCTCCGGCTGGTCCAAATGTGGGGGCTTGAAGTACCGCCCACTCCGGGTCATATAGTCGACCTCCTTGGTGTACCAGGTGTCATCTAGGATATTCTGTCCCCAGTCTTCATCAGTATAGGCCAGATGCAAATCATCGTCTTCCCACCACATGCCCTCAGCAACCAACAGACAACTGTCTAGCTCCGCTGTAGTTGTTTCCGTGCTCACAGAACATTCTTTCCTCGCAAGACCTTTGGCCTTTCTAGCCTTGTCATCATTCTCGATTTTCTCTTGTTCAAACTGCCTCAGCGCGTCTTCCTATTGTTCTGTGTCTGCTGTACACAAACTACCCAACTTCGGAGCAAAATTCTTCGTACCAGTGCTCTCCGGCAATTCTTCCTTCTTCTCGACCATTCCAGTCGCTGTAGATGTTCCTATTTTCAGACCGTCCCTGTTTCGGCTGAGACTCCTCAACAACATCGAGCTCATCACTAAGCCACCTAGTGTTGTCTATTGATCAATTCAGGTCAAACCAGTTGATGCTCACATCCCCTGGGCCCTACTCATCAAAGAACTATAGATTAGCAATGTCCTCCTCAAGTTCTGCTAGATCATCCAACCCATGACTTGGCCCGTCTTCCCGAACCACATTGACCTCTGCCCAGTTGGCAACTCTACCATTGGCTTGGCCTGATCTGTTGATACAATATAACTGCACGGGTTGTATGCTTCCTCAGTTAAGCTCACAGATCCCTCAGGTTCTGAACCAATGTTCCCATTCTCCTCCAAGGTCACCTCAACTTTGTCTTCGACAGTCACCACCACTGGCTTGGGTAGGGTTAATGACGCGCTCATCATGTACAATTCTGTGTATTCCAAGATGAACACCGTCGGCTTAGGTAGGTGGAAGAGAGTGATGTAGATGCTAGGGTTGTACGGGATGGCCATGGTTTGGATCAAGTTTATTTGCATGGGTGGAAGAGGGGGGTTGTTATGTGATGGAAGACGGTTAGTTGTGACATTTGGCTTCTCGGGAGGCGCAATCACTTTATTGTCAATGAGATCTTGAATCTCATGACGTAATCTGAAGCACTGGTCAGTATCATGCCCATGCTATTGATGGAAGGCACAATACTTGGCCAGGTTGTGTGTAGGAGGGAGGGGATTTGGCAATGATCGTGGCTCCAAGGGCTTCAGATGCCTTTTTCTCATCAAAACCCCCAAGGCTTTAGACAGAGGCATGCAGAGTGGGGTGAAGGTCCTCTGGCCCCTAGGTGAGTACTTTACTGGTTGTGTGGTGGCTCTGGATGTGTAGGTGAAGGGTGTGGCTGTTTTTGAGGTGGTGGTGGTGACCATGCCCACGTCAGAAGTCCTTGCAGCTCCATTGCTACTCGTAGCTGCATTAGCACTATTAGTAAAGGCCCTCTTGGGCAATTCTTTCTCCTGGTCAATCAGACCTTGCTTCGTAACGTCTTCTATCTGTACCCCAATCTCGTGAAGATCAGCGAAGGTGGGGAGGAGTAAGACAATCATTTTCTGTAGCAGCTTTGGTTACAGATTCCGCACGACCATCCTTATTTGGTCTTTCTCGGCTAGCCTGGTTGTCATCATGGAGGCCTTAGCCCTCCACCGAATAACAAAGTTAAAGAAGCTCTCTTTTGGTTCTTATCTAGTTGCCTCGAGATCACGGGTTGTGACCTCGATTTATGTATTGTATGAATATTGAGCAATGAAGGCCTCGGCCATCTCCTCCCAATTTCTCTTCACTGAATCCTCTAATTTGGTGTACCAGATGGCCGCAATACCCGACAGGGTCCGACCAAAAAGGGATAGCTTCTACATTCTAGTCAAGCCCATCGGGCGCAGAATATCTGAAAACAGCTTCAAGTGGACCATAGGATCACCGAAGCCATCGAAGCGATCTATGTGAGGCATTTTGAATCTATCCGGCAAAGTCACTGCCAAATCTTTGTAGCCATCCTCTATGTTCGAGATCGAGTTAACTCCCTGAGCTCGTTTAAACAGCTTTTCAAGCTTGCTTACTTTCAAAGTTGTAGGATCGACCTCAAATTCAAATGGTGTATCAGTTGGGTAGGCCGGTGCTTTTGAAGTCTGTGGTAGGATTGGTGGTGGAACTGGCCCTGTAGGAACGTTCGTATTCTCCTGGACGTTAGCTGTCTCCCCGGGTGTTGGAACCCTAGGTGGGGGTGGATGCGAAGCCGAAGCTCCGGCTTATTGTGGTTGCTGCTGTTATTGTTGAAGCTTGGCAATTACCTTAGCTTGCTGGGCTACAACCTATGTTTACCGTGCAGTAACCTCCGCTGCATGCCCTCGATAGTCTGCTAGAGTTGACGCATCGTTTCCTCCATACTGTCTGTAAAATGATGATATGTCTGAACAGGTGTATATCCTCTTTCTGAGGTAGAAACTGAAAACTAATCCCAATTGCGCACAGGCAAGGTAGACAATGATCGCTGAACTAGCGACTGCTGTACTGGTACTCTATGCCTAACTGCCCTCCGTCTTGTAACTGAGAGTAATGAAGCAAACACTGGTTGTCCGTCAATAAGATCCTCAAATCTATGAAGTCATCTACCTCTAATCCAAAGTGTTCGGGGGATATCTGCCTCTTCAGAAACAATGATGAAAACACTACCTTGCAAAATAGAAAATAAAGCAAAAGACAAAAATTAGAAAATCGTACAGCACTGTAGACGTCCCCAAACGTCCCGGGAGAGAATCCCGTTTTGTTCATTGGGCTCACTACAGTTCAGAACTCAATATCACGGTCCTTTATTTAATCTCGCAGAGTGCAATGCAAGACCGATGAATCATCAAAGAGTCCAAATCCGGCAAATCGTTTTTTGAAAATAGATTTTTTTGAAAGAAGTGCCAAACATGGATTGCTTTTCCAGATACAGAGTCGCCACCTAAATATTTATTTTGGGGAAATTTAGGAAACCCTGACTCGTTGCCTAAGGCCACGTGTCCATCATCACCAAAGTTGCCTCGGCTCGGGAACTTGGGTACGATTGGGGAAGGTCACTTCATGAGCACCCCCGCTCGCCCGATCAATGATCAACCTCTACTAACCATGATATCGAGTTTTGAAAACATTCATGCGTTCTTATTCTGGTTATTAGCCTAGATTTACTACGTGATACACACAGCATACAAGTATAGACTGGATCGCCTGAGTTGGAACAAAACATTTCATGTTTGTTTTTGAAAGTGGTTTGCTACTCGCAAGTAGGCTAAAATGCGGATTTTGCCACCCTCGGGTGGGCTTAGAAAAGATGGTTTTGCCACTATCTAGTGGGCTTAAAACTCACAGTTAATGCATTATTCCAATTCAGATAATCCAACCTTCACCCACAGGCAGTCAGGCAAATATATCACATAAGCACATAGCCTCATGGTAAGCATGCTATCATGACAATCACTCACACGCATGCAAGGATGCTAAAGCATAAACACTTACCAAGTATTCCAAGCCAAAGAAAGAAGCTAATTAGAAATCATGCATGAATCCTAACTATGCTGAAATGCCTAATGCAACACATGCAAAAATGCAACTAAGATAGGCTCAGCTATTCTAAGAATGGCATATGAGATGCTACAGCTAACACGTATTCAACTTGGAATTGAAATACAATGCAGTTAGTATGATGCGCCGAGCCTGGTGCATGCAAGACAGATAAATGGATGCAAACATGCGAGCATAAGTATGCTAATTGAAACGTGCCCTAAACTAACCATCATAAGCTGGTAAATAAAATGAAGAAAGACGTGGGGTTGGAAGACATACATCACACGCATGCACACTTATTACAAGATTATGCCCTCACTCGGAGGGTCTGAATAAATAATACACAACCAAAATAAATAACGAATTATTACACAACACTAATTACTTAACAAATGAACTAGGTAAGAAAAGTAAACTAGCATGCTACGCTACATGCAATGGACTGCCTCAGCTCTGCTCGGAATGATGGAGGGTGTATGCAAGCTCAAGTTGCCTTGTCGGGTAAATTCCATCGCGATGCCTTGCCTCGCCTTTGTTTGCAATTGATCTCAGAAACTTGCACAAAGCTCTAGAAGGCTGAAACTCCACCTCGGGAAGGCCACCGACCAGTTATCAGCATGGGAGGCCACCTGCCGACCACCCTTTGTAGTGGAGACCAAAGAGAGAGGTCGGCCTACCAGAAAACCTGGTCGGCCGACCAGTTTCCACCTCTGGTTTCTGGCTTTTTCTACAACAAAGGCAAAAGAGAGAAAAGGCAATGTATTTTCAACATATGTGTGCACGACCACTCTCCCCGTCCTTGCACAAGTTCTAGGGAGTGTAGTCCTCGATCCTCGTGCCACCAATCACGCATCTCGATGCATGATGGCCGAGGAATCGAATTGCACCACTCGATGTGAAATGAATACACATATGAACACAACAAGGCCTAAACTCCATCATGGATAATCTGGAGTGTTGGCGACCAGGAATCGAGGCACGTTTCGTCACTTGGATTACGAAACCTCCCTCGTTTCCCGTGTTTGGACTAAACCCTACTCCAAACACAATGCAATATGCATGATATGCATGAATGCAATTCTAACATGCAACCTAGCATATGCAATGCTGTGGACTAAAATGGCATACATAATGCACGTGATATGACATGGCATACATAATGCTCTAACATGCAACCTCGCATACGCAATGCTATGGACTAAAATGGCATACACAATGCATGATGGACTTACACCAATATGAGTGGACCTCAGACACACTCACTTCAATGGCCATATGATGGAAATGACACAACCGAAACACATGCAAACATGCACGGATGCAACGGACCGATCCTAAGGCATAACATGCAACTCTAACTAAGCATGGTAGAGGATGAAACATGGCATAGAATGGGACATGATACAGCTCTGAAATGGCATAAAAGATGGTCCCAAAACATACAAATACGTCACACAATGTATGCTAGGTGGCTCGGGTACCGAAACTAGTGAAGCGGGTAACACTAGAGGTACACAAAGCAATGCACGAATGGCAAAACCAACCCCAAACAGACCCTAGGCAGGTCTGAAACAGTGGGGAAATGGCCTAAAATGATAGCTTGGAATGCAAAGAAATGGAGCTCATTCAATGGTCAGTAAATGAGGCATACAAGCCCGACTCTCAAACGCATTTAAAGAGTATAAAACATGAAAATATGGCATTCAAAAAAGATCTGAAATATGATGTATAATGGGCCCAAAACATGAACACACCTCAGTATATGCATGTAATGAGCCTCAAAACTCAAAGTTAAGCATGGGTATTGAACTACAAGCACGCAAAACAAACATCATTCGACCATGAGACCCAAAAAAAGAGCTAGGGCAGTCCAAAATAAGCACAATATCAGTTTAAGGCATGGCCAAAAAGTGTTAAAATCAAGGGTCAACAAAGCATGCAAAGAAAGCTAGTGAACCATGAGTTACACTACAACTATATGGAGCATATGAAGGCTCACCAAACCAGTGAAAAACAGAAGTATGCCATGCCAAAATATGCCTAAATAATCACTGAAACTCAGTCAATGCATGCAAGAATGATGGGCTCCTTTGAAAGGCCAACAAGGGGGTTGTTCTACACATGCATGATGGACACACACAAAGGCAAAACCACCTCTGGACAGAGGTTCTGAGGGTCCTAAAACCCACTAAAAAGAGCCTGAAATGGGTCTAGAAAACATGCAAACAAAGGCCCCTTTGAAAGGCCTTGAATGGGATTGTTCTACACATGCATCAAAGACACAAAATATGGCCAAAAGGGCTCTGGATAGAGCTTATGCAGACCTTAAAACTCACCAAATAGGGCCTGAAACATGACTTCAAAACATGCAAAATGGAGCTCCTTTAGAAGGCCAACAAAGCTACTAAAGAGAACAAGGGGTGAGAGGGTCACCCCTCTCTGATTTTAGGGCTCAAAAACACATATTAGCCACTAAAAATCCACTGGATTTCAGTGGCTAAAAGCCCAAACCAAGGCCATCAAAAATGCTCTAATACATGGCTCAAAATATGAGGAAATGAAGCAAACAAGGGGAAAGGTGACCCCAAATAGAAAAATGACCTTGAACAAACTTGAAGAGAAGCTCAAAACAAGACTTTTTTCAGTTTATGACAAAGCTCTAAAATGCTTGAAAGTATGGCTAAACAATGAATCAAAAAGAGTGCTTAAAAGGGAAGAAATGTGTTACCTTGTAGCACAGCAACTCCAGCAGCTCTGGACCAACAATGTGACTCCTTACCCTCTGAAAACAAGCTCCAAGATGCTTAGATGGATGATGGAGGTGGTAGGCTATGAGTGGTAGTATAATGGGGCAAGAGCAATGGAGTTTTTGAGCACAAAAAAGAGAGATATGGAGGAGAGTGTATCTATGAGCTCCAAACAAAATCTGAACCCTTGCTAAGGAAGGAGAAGGCTTCCTTTATAGAGGAGAGGGTCTAAGGCTTCTCCAAGAAGCTTCAAAGCTAGGTTAAACATCCTCCATACACGTGTATGGAGGATGCAGCAAATGCCTTCCAGCTGGCACAGCTGGAACACACTCACTGAGACAAACAAGGTGGGAGCTGGCCGACCAGTTCAAGTGGTCGGCCGACAACTTGATCTGGTCGGCCGACCAGGTCAAAGGGTTCAAAGTGGTCAGCCACCCCCTAAGATGAAGCCCCAGAAGTTAGCTTTCCAATGGCGCAAACCTTGCATTAAAATTCCTCCTGTGCAAAAAGTTATGCCTCTTTTGGTAAAGCCGCGCAGATTCGATCCAACCGGATTGATGCCCTACTTCAACCAACTATATCTCCCCCACCCGAACTTCGATTTAGGAGATTATTGAGTGAAAAATGAAGCCCCAAAAGTAAGATTTCCAACAGTCGTGGCCTCATATCTTAAATCCAAGTATGCAAATGAATAAGCCCGATTTAGCAAGGACCGCTCGACTTTTTCTCTCCTTCCTGGATTCATGCCGAACCACTTTTGACCACCTAAGTGGTCGGCCATATGATTTTATGGTCTTCCATGTGGCCACATTGAAGCCCAGAAGTTAGCTTTCCAATGGCGCCAACCTTGCATCAAAATGCCTCCTGTGCAAAGAGTTATGCCCGTTTCGGTGAAGCCGTGCAGTTTCGGTCCTACCCGGATTCATGCCGAACTTCTCCCAAACTAGTTTTCCTCTCTCTTCTCCTCTTTTCTTCAACTCCAAACCCCTAGACAAGGTGTTTTGAAAGATTTTTCAAAGATTTCATCTCTCTTTCATTCATTTCTACTTTGTCCTTGCTCGGTTTACCGAAAAGCGCAACGTTTGACAAAATGCGAGCCACGGAACATCGTAAAAACTTTATTTCAAAAACGTTTTGAAAGAGAGGGTTTTAAGGTCTAAAATCTTTTGATCAAGATTGTTTTGGTCCAAAAAGAGGTATGAAGTTGAGATTTGATTCTCTCCTTGCCGAAGAAACTGAACCTTTCCCCTACACACCTTTCTCCACCATGTAAACCATCAGTCGCATCCAAGTCTTAAGGGCGGTCAAAAATGGGGTGTCTACAAGAACCTTGGCTTAGATAAAGACAACACACAGTTGAACTCATGAGTTGGACATTCTATACTCAAACACTGATTTCTGGCCCCCAAATTTTCTGCCAGAATACTGATACCCTCAAACACTAAGGTCCTCAGACTGATACCCAGACTTGCGACTGATACATACATTTCTGTAGAGACTCACCCTAACAGCACATAACAAGCAAGTGAGAGCCAAAAACACCCCTATTGTGGGGTAGGGTTTCCCTATCCTAGTTTCATTAGGAGCTAGGGTTTCACTACGCACGCATGCAGTTTCAAACAATCCTGCATTCTAGTGAGTAGCTTGTCCTGGTTTGGAACAGTCTCTAAGGCTTCTGATATGCAACTAGGTCAAATGGTCAAAAAGGGTGCCTCAGTAAGACCACCTAATATACCTCTCGCTCCTAACATCGAGAAGGGAAAGGAGGATCAAACGGTAAAGCGGTGATCCAAATCCAAGGTTTGTGTTCCCATCATGGTAGAGCCCGCAACCGGTCAGCCTTATGGCATGCTTTTCCAAGCGAGCCTCCGGCAAACCGTTCAGGAATAGCAGATGGCAAGCACTGTGACTTAGGGGCACCAATGCAAATGCAATGCAAAGAAACACATAAATGTAGATAAAAAATCATATCATGAGTTTCGAGTCAAGTTCTCTAAATCCCCAACAGAGTCTCCAGAAACTGCAGACCTGACTTCCTTCCTGCGCCCCCCCCCCCTTTTCGGAAAAGGCGCAAATTGGTCTTACTACAGTTCAGACTCCTATCACGGTTCTGAATCTAATCTCACAAAGTGCAATGTGAGACTGATAAACACCAAAGAGTCCAATCTGGCAAATCATTTTGGAAAATCAGATTTTGAATCAAATAATGACAAAACTGGACTACTTTGCCAGATTACAGAATCGCCACCTAAATATTTTGTTTTGGGAAATTTAGGAAACCCTGACTCGTGCCAAAGGCCATGTGTCTGTCATCACCAAAGTTACCTCCGCTCGGGAACTTGGGTACGAGAGGGGAAGGTCATGACATGAGCACTCCCGCTCGCCCGATCAAAGGATCGGCCTCTACTAAGCATGATATGTTATTTTAAAAACACATGTGTTCTTATACCAGTTATTAGCTAACTTACTATGTGATGCGCACAGCATGCAAGTATAGACTTAATCACGAGAATTGGAACAAAATAATTCATGTTTGTTTTTCGAAAATGGTTTGAAAGTGCTACTCGCCAGTAGGCTAAAACGTGGATTTGTCACCCTCAAGTGGGCTTAAAAACATGATTTTGCCACTTTGCAAAGTGGGTTTAAAACTCACAATCATCGAGTTGTTCCAATTCAGGTAATCAAGCTTTCACCCACAGGAATTCAAACAGTTAAGCAATTAAGCAAATAGTCTCATGGCAAGCATGCTATCATGGCAACACTCACACTCATGCAAGTATGCTAAAGCATAAACACTTACAGTGTACTCCAAGCCAAAACAAAAGCTGGTCAGAAATCATGCATGATCCTAACTATACAAGATGCCTAATGCAACACATGCAAAATGCAACTAAATAGGCTCGGCTATCTAATCATGGCATACGAAGCAACTTGATAACATACTTTGAAACACGTATTCAAGTAAGTATTGAAATACAATGCAATTTGAATGATGCGCGAAGCCCGGTGCATACAAGACAAATGAATGATGCACGCATGCAAGTATAATACATGCTAATCGAAAAATACCCTAAAACTAACCATCGAAAGCTATTAAGTAAAAGGGAGAAAGACGTAAGGTTGGAAGACATGCACACACACACGCACGCTTATTACAACATTGCGCCCTCTCGAAGGAAGGTCCGAATACATGAGCTAACTAGCTACGCTAAGCTAAGCTAACTATTACTAAACAACTAATTAACTATGCTAGCTAATTAATTATTACAACTCAATTGAATAACTAGCTACGCTAAGCTAATTAGAATATTACAAAACAAATTGAATGATTAATTACACAAACTAATCATGAGTAGTGAAATGGCCTCGCGGGCGAGGGAAACATGTATGCTCGGTTGGCGTCCACTCGGAAATCCATCACTTTGCCACCGGTTGCCTCTGTTTGCACTCTCCTTGATTGTGGAACATTGAACCAACTTCCACACTGTTGCTGTTCCAAAACAGGATCATTTCTGCACAAAATTGGACTGGTGGCCGGTCAGCCAGAAAAAGTGGCTGCCGGCCACCTCAACTGGCCGGTCGGCTAGTAAAAGTGGCCGGTCAGCTACCTCAAGTGGCCGGTCAGCCACCTACTTCTCCAAACTTCTGGCTTTGTTGCAGTAGAGCACAACAGAGGCAGAGCAATGTATTTGCAAGGAAATATAGGTACTGCCACACTCCTCATCATTTCTCAAGCTCAAAGGAGTGTAGCGCTCAGCTTTCAAGCCATCAACCAAGCATCTCAATGCATAATGGCCCAAAAACCAAGCTTTGCACAAGCTTAGTAAATGCACACATAAGACTAAAAGTGCCTCCACCCTATCATGCATGATCAAGGGTGTTGGCGACCAAGAAATGTGACACATTTCATCACTTCGAGTATGAAACGTCCCACATTTCTTGTGTTTGAATTAACGTCCAATCCAAACACATGCAATGCAACACAAATGCTTATCTTATTCATGTTTTACTTGTCCATTTTCTTGTTTACTCATTTTAGCTTACCAATTAGTCCATTAACCGGTTAAGTCTAATTGTGAAAAGTCCTCTAATTTGAAAGATGGCCTAAGCTTCAAGTGCCTTGAGCATGAAAGAGGTATCATGATGTTGATTACTAGAAACCCTCAAGGGAGCCATTAGGCATGAATGCCTCAAGTTCATGCTCAAGCCAACATGGGGCTTAAGACCACTTTCAAGGTGAATGAAAGATCGGAACAATGGAGTGCAATGACACATATTTTAGCATTGAAATAATCATGCTAAATGACTTAAAAACAATGCAAACAACTCATGTAATGCATGGTTAAAGGCTTAACTCATTAAGCTAATGAAAGGAGTTATGCCACAATCTTACAACACAAGCTTCAAAGGGCCAAACCAACTCAAAATAGAGTTAAAGCATGCCAAAACAAAGGCTCAATCATGCTGAGATTGAAGTTTACAAGGCAAGAAAATCATGCATACAAATTGGCTAACAAGCAAGGCATAAGGCACAACTCTCAAAAGCATTTAAAGAGTGATGTACGTGAGAGTGTGACAGTGGAATATGCTCTAAAATCACATGCCAAATGATGCCCTATCATGCAAATAACTCAAATAAAGCATGCTAAGAGCCTTAAAGCACAAAACTAGTAAAGGCCATTTACACTATAGCTATACAAAGCAAAGCACATGTGACCAAGACCACTTGGAACAGAGTTAAAACATGTCAAAGTAAGGCCAAAAACATGCTGGAGGGGAGCCAACACATGCTAGAACGATAGGCTAAATCACCAAGCACACTAGACTAGTGAACAAGATTGCACTACAAGTGTAAGAAGCAAACAAGAGATGTTCCAACCAGCCAAAAAAAAAGTTATAATATGTTAAAATATGGCCAAAAACATGCTTGAACTAAGCTAACATAAGCCATAAAAATATGCTACTTTGTAGTGCTAACAAGGCATGGCATAGAAAGACAATGAGGGGAGGCCATCCCCTCCCATTTTGGACCTCAAAACAAACTTTCTACCATTGAAATTCCCCTGGAATTCAATTTTCAAAAGGCCAAAACAAGATTGTTTGAAGGGCTTTAAAAGATGGCACAAAGTTTAGCAAATAAGCAATAAAGGAGGGTGGACCACCCCTAACTCCAAAAGGGCCTCAAACAACCATTTTTAACACTTAAAAATAGAGGTTTTTGTAGTTGACAACTAAGCCAAAACAGCATGCAAAGGGGTCCCAAACTAGTTTACAAAAACAAGCTTTAAAGGAGTAAATGCTTACCCTTGAAGTACTGCAGCTAAACACCTACAACTCTAAGCTAAAACCAGCTTTTTGAGTCCAAACAAACCCTTCAAGAACCTCAACTCCAAGGTGGTGGTGATTGGCTAAGGGGTTGTGTCCAAAAATAAAAAGAAAACTCACTTTCAAGCAATATATGTATATATAGAGAGAGAGAGAGAGAGTTCTAGAGAGAGAGAAAAAATTTGCTTCTAAATTTTCTGAACCCTCAAATAGGGGGAGGGACCTCCCCTTATATAGAACAAGCAAGCAAAAGGCTTGCTTCATCCCTCCATACACGTGTATAGAGGATGAGCCTCAATGTTCAACAGCTGGCTCAAAAGATCTGAAAATATCTAGAAAAGGAGAAAATTGGCCGTCAGCCAATTCAGGTGGCCGACCGGCCACCTCCCCTAGCCGATCGGCCACTCCAAGTGGCTGGCAAGAAAGAAAAGTGGCCGGCAAGGCCTTTTCCCCTCCCAGGCAAGAGGCATCAAGGCTTAGCCCAAAAACAAGGCCAAAACACAGAGAGTTTAGTGGCTTAAAAACAAGGCGCTTAGCCGAGACCTTCGGGTGCTCAAAACAAGCATAGACATGCGCAATCGTCGAGTGCAGAAACGATGACGTCAAAGTCTTGAGGTCGTCAAAAATGGGGTGTCTACGCTTATCTGTGCCCCTAAATTTATTGCTTTGAATTTTCTTTTCAAGTTTCTATGATGTAAAAGAAACTTTGATTTAATCAAAGAGTTAGAGAATGTACTTGTGTTAAAATCAATGAAATTAAAGTTGTGGACACTGAAAACTTTCCTTTTTGGTCTCAAAAATGGTCTGTGTTGTAAAAGGTCAAAATTTGAGAAAAATCAATTCATTAAAACTTTTCAAAACAATTTTCAGAAACGGTCACTACCTGACGTATATGGAATCAATTCTCAAGATGTACAACCCTGAATCTAAAATATCGCAACTGCCTATAACTGCATTTACCATCACTGCTCTATTTTGTAACTGGCCCTTCTGCCCAATGGAGGTAACACAACCAAGCTCATATGTAACGGAAAAAGATGGATCAGTCAATCAAATGAATAGGACAGTTGAATTGGAGATTGTTTGTAGCCGAACTTCGAGATGAAGTTGCCTACATATCCCAAGGATGGGAATCAGACCTTATGTAGTTCGGTTCAGGTTCACTTGAGTATTAACACTCTCCTTTTGCGCTCTAACTTTTGCCAACGCCACCCTTTCGGGTTTTCGGCCCTGCGAGCTCTGTTTTTCTTTATTTCAAATTTTACATGCTCTAATTTTTGCCTTGGTCGCCCTTTCGAGTTTTCAGCCTAGTGAGCCTCTCAGAGATATTATTTCTTTAACTTGTCCATATTGATCGGCTATGAGAACTCCAGCCCATCTAGATCCATAAGAATAATAGCCCCTCCTGACCAGATAGATTTGATAATGTAGGGACCAGTCCAATTGGGCCCGAACTTGCCCCTAGGGTCGTGGATTGGAGCTCGGTTGTCTTTAAGCACCATGTCCCCTTCCTTGAGGTTTCTGGATTTGACCTTCTTGTTGAAGGCCCTAACAATTCTATGCTGATATCCTTGGACATGATACAATGCCTTCAACCTCCTTTCGTCAAATAACATCAATTCTTCAAATCTACGCTGTTGTCAATCCACCTCTACTATCTGACACTCAGCCATAATTTGCAACAGCGGTACTTCAACCTTAATCGGCAGAACAGCTTCCATCCCATACACTAGAGAATAGGGGGTCGCCCCCATAGATGTTCTAATTGATATTTTGTAACCCCATAGTGCAAACGGCAGTTTATCCAGCCAATTTTTGTAGGTCTCGTCCATCTTTCGTAGAACGGTCTTGATATTCTTATTCGCAGCTTCAACGGCGCCGTTGTTCTGCGATCTATATGTTGATGACTTATGAAAAATCACGATGTAGTTCTCTAACAAATCCACCACCTCTTTCTTGAAGTGCGAGCCTTTATCTGAGATGATCTCATTTGACACCCCGTACCTACAGATGATATTGTTCTTCGTAAACTTAGCCACATACGACGCCTTTAACACAGAGTAAGACAAAGCTTCCACCCACTTTGTAAAGTAGTCAATCGCCACCAAGATGAACTCAGGTCCGTTCGAGCCCTTTTGCGTGACTGCACCGATAACGTCAATCCCCCAGACTGAGAAAGGCCATGGCGAAGTCGTGTTGTAAAGCTTTGACGGTGGGATATTCATGCGATTAGCATGGATTTGATTTGTGGCATCGCCGAACAAAGTTGATACAATCCTCCTCCATGGTTGACCAGTAATAGCCTTGTCTAAGGATCTTCTGGGCCAACATCACACCATTCATGTGTGCTCCACATTCCCTTCCGTTGATGGCCTCCATGAGACATTTCAACTCTTCTTCCTCTACGCAAAGTTTGTGCATTCCTAGATGCCCCCTCTTATACAACTTTTTCCCGCAGATAATGAGGCTAGCCGCCATATTCCCCATTTATCTTTGGTATTTGCCCCATTGTGGGTATATGTCCTTTTCCAGGAATTTTCAAATGTCATAATAATAGGGGTTCTTGTCTTGGGCTTCGTCTATTATGGCTATTGAAAGTGTTGCATAAGCGAGTGCGTATTTCTATTTGATGATGATCGAACGCATCTTGACTCCAAGTGGGATGTCTACCATAGAAGATAGAGTTCCCAATGCATCAGTGAACTGGTTGTTTTCTCTCAGTAGATGTGTAAATGTCAGCTTTTCAAACCTCAGAATTAGAACATCCAAGGCCTGATGATAAACCTTCATCTTCTCTTCTTTGACTTTCCAATCTCCGTTTGCCTAAGAAACAACCAAGTTCGAGTCTCCAATGACGTCCAATCTTATTGCCCCTAGTTCTAGGGCAACTTCCAATCCTGCGATGCACCCCTCATATTCTGATTCATTGTTAGACACTCTAAACCGAAGTTTAAAGGCTAAAGGTATGTAGAAATCATCGGGTGCTATAAGCAACATCTCATAACCATATTGATTTAGCGGCTCCGTCAAAGTACGTTGTCCAAGTTTCCTCTTTTATCTGCAAAATGTCTTCATTTGGGAATAGGTACTCCACTATCACGTCTCCTTCCACTGGGTGGTCCACCAAAAATTCCGCTACCGCTCTCCCTTTGACAGATTTGCCCTTGATGTACTTGAGGTCGAACTTGGAGAGAAGAAGCAACCAACGAGCTAGCCTACCCGTAAGCGCTGGTTTCTCAAAGAGATATTTGATGGGATCTAATCTCGAAACTAGAATTACGGAGTGAGTTAACAAGTACTGCCTTAACTTCCTAGTAACCTATACCAAAGCTAGGCAGGCTTTCTCAAGGGGAGTATAGCAGGTCTGGTAGTCCAGCATCTTTTTGCTCAAATAGTAGATGGCCTTCTCTACCTTAGCTTTTGATTCTTGAGCTAATATGCGCCCCATGGTCAAATCTGTTATCAACAGGTACACGATCAGTGACTTTCCTGGCTCTGGCGGTGACAATATAGGTGGATTCTGCAAGTACTGCTTGACTAGTTCGAATGTGAACTGACATCGATCTTCCTATTGAAATTTCTTCCTTTTATTCAAGAGACCAAATAGTGGTTCATAAGTCAAGGTTAATTTTGAGATAAACCGTCTTATGAATTGTACTTTGCCCAGAAAGCCGTGCACCTCCTTTTTAGTCCTTGGTGGTGGCATTTCTAAGATGGCCTTGATTTTGGAAGGATCTACTTCAATTCCCCTCTGTATGATTAGAAATCCCAACATTTTCTCTGCAGTCATCCCAAAGGTGCACTTTTGTGGGTTCAACCTTAGTCTATACTCTCTAATTTGTTGAAAGAATTTCTCTAGCGTGGTGTAGTGGCCTTCTCGCTCCTTAGACTTGACAATCTTGTCGTCCACGTGCACCTCAACTTCTTTATCGATCATGTCATGCAAGATCGTGGTCATAGCCCTCTGATATGTAGCCTCAGCATTTTTCAACCCAAAAAGCATAACTCTATAGTAGTAGGTACCCCACAGCATAGTGAAAACAGTCTTCTCTCTGTCCTTTGGTGCCATCAAAATCTGATTATACCTAGAGAACCCATCCATGAATGATAATAAGGCATGACTCGCAGTAAACTTCACCAACTTGTCGATGTGTGGTAGTGGGAAGTCCTCTTTTGGACTAGCTCTGTTTAGATCCCGAAAGTCGAGACAAACTCTGATTCTGCCATCCTTCTTCAGAATTGGAACGATATTAGCCAGCTAAGTTGGGTACTCAAATACCATCAAAAAATCCGTATCAATCTGCTTGGTGACCTCCTATTTAATCTTCAAAGCCTAATCTAGATGGACTCTGCAGAGTTTCTGTTTAACTGGTTGGGCCTCGGGGTCAAGAGGGATCCGGTGCTATACAATCTCAGGATTGATTCTAGGCATGTCTTCGTAGGACCACGCGAAAATATCTTTGGAATCTTTTAATAAAGCGATTAAACGCTCGCGTTCCTCCGAAGACAACGTAGACCCGATCTGGACCAAACGAGGATCCTCCTCAGTACCCACATTAATTGTAATGATTTCATCTGTGCAGGGCTTAACACGCCCCTCCTCCTTTTGGTCTACCAAATTTTTCAAAGCCCGAGGAATTTATTCCTCTTCATTTAAGTCAAAATTTTGAAAATCAAGATCAGTGCAACAAACCAAAGGCACAGAGAAGTAAGTGAAATCTACTGCATTCCCATTCAAAAAGCCAGGATCCTTGATTACAGTTGACTCAAAATAAAAACTAAAGGAAGACCTAGACAGGACCTTGGTATCCGGGTTACCACCCCTAGAAGTACCGAACTCAAACTCCTTAAAAGAACTCGAATCTAATCCTGACCCAACAGACTCTATGGAATCAGATTCAAACTTGTTATTCGGTTTAGAACTGCTAATGGTGCCCTGCTCAAATTGCCAGACCAAGCATGGAGCCTCGGCGGCATCCACGATGAGATTGGAGTAATCTAATGCTGGTTTATCCCTGATCATAGAGATAGTAACACTATCTCCCATGTTAACGGGCTCAGCGCTGGCATTAGAGTTTATTAGCAAGTCAGCCAACGCCACCCCTAACAACTCTTCTTCATTGACATCCAAGCTTACATTCCTATCCTGCTCTGTACTGATGCTTGGGTCGATCTGTTTATCCTCAACTTCTAATAACTAGTGCCCGAAGAAGATCTCGAATCCTGGGTACCTTGTCTTTGTTTCTCAGTCAACCCATGGCTTCGGAAATCCACAGAAGGGGAAATCTTCTCTTTGGCAGACAAAGTGTCTGTTTAGGATTCCCTGTATTGGCTTGTGGACCAATTCATACTGTTTCCCAGCCTCTTTCGCTTTCAGTCTTCCTCTCAACTCGTCCCCCTTTCTCTTCTAATCTTCCGTGGTTGGCTTGTACCCCAGCCCAAAAGGATGGGGGTTATGGCTCATTTCCCTAGAAACAGTATCTCCTTGCCTTCCACTTCTACCCAACCATAATCCAAGAAAATATCCTTGTTTATTCATCATGTAGATAGACTAAGCACTCACATAATTTTGGTCATCTTCCGCTACGATAGACTGTATTATTCAGGTCTTTGCCAAAGAGAAGCCAGAGAGGAACACGCCCTCTTCTCCATGTATTATCTCTAGTAAGGGCATGGTAGTGCCCTGGGGAGGGTGGATAGAATAATTGCCATAAACAGTAGCAATCTCCCTCCCCCCTGAATGGAAATTTCACAAGCTGGTGAACCGTTAACGAAACTACCCTCATCTGGTGCAACCAAGGCCTTCTCAAGAGCAGGTTAAAAGTTGTCAGTACGTCCATAACATGGAATTCCACCTAATGTTCAGACAGGCCAATCAGTATTTGGCTCTTGAAGGTCCCCATAACATCTTGGCTGGTGTTGTCATAGGCTCGTACAGCTTGAGTTGTGGGTGTGAAGTCAACTAGCTTCAAGCCTATGGCGTAAGCAGTCCTTACCGGACACACATTAATTGCCGAACCGGTGTCTACCGTTACCACAAGAATCCACTTTTTCCGACTTTCCAGAGTCACGTACAAGGGTTTGTTATGGTTAGCACCCTCAAGTGGTAACTCTTTGTTAGTAAAGGACAATACTGGAGTAACGTACCCGAATGTGACTAATGACACCAGTTGATCCATGGTGGTGTCGATAAGCAGCTTATTCAATGCTTCTAGAAGCGCCTGCCTATGCTCCTGAGAAGCCATCAATAGCCCCCGAATCATTATGTCGGCTTGAATCTTCTTGAGTTGCTTCAAGACCAGGTATTCTTCTATATCTTTCTCCTTTAATTTCTCAGCCTCTTTTCTGAAGGGTTTGCTTGATCCAAGGCTGGAGGTTTGAAATACCGACCACATCGAGTCATGTGATTAATCTCATCTGCATACCATACGTCATCTGGGGTACCAGCTTTCCATTCCTCATCAGTACATACATGGCTCAAATCACTGTCTTCCCACTATTCCCCGGCAGTCATTACTAGACCTGAGTCGGATCATATTAACATCACACCCTCCGTCATCATACCACTCCTCTTCTGTGACAGATTCAGGCTCTGCACTTCGATATTGCCTGAGCTTCCTTGGCATCCTTTCCTTATCATTGCATTTCTATTCGGGCTTTATTGAGTTTTGGATACTGTCCATTGTTGACTAAGCCTCTTCTTTTCTCTTCCCTTTTCCTTGTTCCCAAGCTATCTTCCTCTGGATTTCCTCTATTCTCTCTCATTGGAACTGCTCCAACGCTTGTTCCTTTTTAATTAAAGGTGTGGCCTCAACTTTGCTATTCTCACCAAGTTCTACCACTTTCGAATTACTCTTCATTCGTTCCTCCGTATCGGATCCCTCGTCACTACTCAACTATCCGTTGCTGGATTCAGATTAGCTTGGATCTCACCACCTAATCTGAACGTTGCCCACATCCTCATCTTCAAAGAAATAAAGGTTTTCCAGGTCTTCCTCTAGGTTTGCCAGGTCTTCCTTTAGTTCTATTAGATCATCAAGGCCTTGTTTAGACCCGTTATTCAGATTTTTCCCTAGCTCATTTTTCCCAATGGCGTTGATGCTGAGAGAGTCGGGCAGTACTATTATAGGCTTCGGCTGGTCAACAGCCCTAATGTACCAACTTAGGCCATACTCTTCTACAAGTGAGGCCCTTTTCTCTATAACTTGGGTGTCAGACAAACCCTTCTCCAGTGCATTCTTCCTCCTATCCGCCTTTGCCACCATAGGCCCTAATCAGGTTTTAGGTGATATATCCATTATGCACATATCTGTAGTTTCTAGAATAACCACCTTAGGCTTAGGTAAATGAGATGGAGTGATATATACATTGGCGTTAAAGGTAGGCGGTAGTGTATGGATAAGGTTGCTGTTTCTGGGCGGGAGAACTTGATTATGGATGGGAAGTGGGTTGGTGGTTACATTTGGTTTGGAGGGTGGGGCTATGAATTTATTGTTAATGAGATCCTAGATCTCATGATGTAGGCGGTAGCAACGATCAGTGGGATGTCCGTGCTGTTGGTGAAAAATGCAATATTGGATGGGGTCGTGTCTAGGTGGGAGTGAGTCAGGGAGAGGTCGAGGGTAGAGGGGCTTGAGGTGCCCTTTTTCCATTAGCAATTTAAGAGCACAAACTGGGCTCATGTAAATGGGGTAAAGGTTCTTTGGTTTCAGTTCGGGCCAGTGGGTTGTGAAGTTGTAGCGGCAGAGGGATCCACCATTTTGCCTACTATGGCGACGACGCTGACATCTACGGACCGAGGAATAGTGCTACTGCTAGCATTGGTACTCCTGGTGAATGGCTTATTTGCAGGCTTGCTAGTTCTCTGGATGATGCCTTTCTTAAACGCATTTTTTATTTGGACCCCTAACTCATGAAGAAAAGCAAATGTAGACAGTGGTGCAACTATCATTCTTTGTAACATATTGGGCTCGAGATTCTAAACGACCAACTAGACGTGCTCCCTTTCCGAGGGCCTATTTGTCATCCTAGTTGCTTTTGCCCTCCATCTAGCAACAAAGTCGATGAAGGGTTCCTTGGGGTTCTGAGTAGTGGCTTCCAACTCGTTGATGGTTACTTCTATCAGAGTGTTATAGGAGTAGTGGTTAACAAACTCCTCAGACAACTCTACTCAATTCCATTTAGTAAAGTCCTCTAGTTTGGCGTACCAAATAACTACCACGTTCAACAAAGTTCTGCCGAACAAGGACAGTTTCTAAGCCCGAGATAGGCCCATTGGCTTTAGAACATTCGAAAATAGGAGAACATGTACAATAGTATCCCCACTACCATCGAATCTATCGATGTGAGGCATTTTGAATTTTTCCGACAATCTAATCAAGGCCTTGGTATAACCATCTTCAATATCCGGAATCAAATTGAAGCCTTGGGACTTTTTGAGCGTTTTCTCCAGCCTAGTAGTTTTGATCATAGTTAGATCACTGTCATTGATGTCAAAGGGAAGGAGTCCCCCATGGGACTGTGCCAGAGGCCTGTAAGCTGGAGCCTGTGCAAACATCTCTTGAGGATCCAAGACTTGAGGGTTTTCAACTGGTGGAGGTGGATCAAGATTCAGCTGGATAGCCAGGACTAAAGGTACAGTGGATACGGATGCCCCAAACAGGCGGCACATGTTAGTAATAGTTTCATCCTGAGTGGTTATCCTTTGATTCAAAGTATCCATAGTTCTTTGGAAAGCTACCATCACAGCAACAACCTCTTCTGCACTCTGTGCCATTACGGGTCTGGGAGAATTAAATGCTGGTGAGCTAAGTAAGTGAGAATAGACGGGTGACTGTTGAGTGTTAACTGTCTATTTCTTCTTCTCCAAAAAACTGGTGGGAGCGAGACTAACACTGGCTAACTGCCAACAAGATCTCAAGTTTTGCAAAGTCTGCTAGAGCGAGTCCACAAAACTTAGGGGATATCAGGTCTCTCTGAAGCTATGATTGCAAACTACCTAGCAAAAGAAATAGAAAAGGAAAACAATAAGCAAAAATCGAATAACACTTCGGCCCAATTGCAATAAATATAAGCACAGCTGAAGAATAGTTTTTCCCACTGAACTCTACCCCAAAAACTTATATCAACTTGTACAACTAATATGGTGCATTCCTGTACAGTTTCACTATAAAGCTCATACCAAGTAATAAGAACCAAAGCACCCCTATGAGGGGGTAGGGTTACCCTACCTTAGATTTTGTCATGATCTAGGCTGCACTACTTCAAGCAAGCAGTTTCACAAAAATCCTATAAAGGTGAGCATTCTATCCTAAGTTGGAACAGTCACTATGGCTTGACTATATGCAGCTAGGCTGAATGGTCAAAAGGGTACCTCAGCAAGATTACCTAATATACCTCTCACACCTAATATCGAGAAGTAAAAGGAGGATCAAGTGGGTAAGGCAGTAATCCAGATCCAAGGATTGTGTTTCCAACATTGTAGAGCCCAGGACTGGCCAGCATTTTGGCAAGTTTTTTAGGCAAGCCTCCAGCAAGCCGTCCAGAAATAGCAAATGGAAAACACAGCGACTTAGAGTAACAATGTAAATGCAATGCAAAGAACATATATATGTAAATAAAATGTCACATCATGAAGTTCAAGTCAAGTTCTTTAAATCCCCAGCAAAGTCGCTAGAAATAGTAGCTTGCTTTTCGTGCTTCTCGCGGATACGATTAGCCCAACAGTTTCTGTGGTTCCAAATCTGATTTCACAAGCACAATGTGAAATAAATAAACACGAATGAGTCCAAATCTGGAAAATCTTTTAGAAAATTGATTTTGAATCAAAAAATGCCAAAAATAGACTGCATTACTATATTTCAAAGTCGCCACCTAAATATTTTTGAAAATTTTAGGAAGCCCATGACTCGTGTGCCAAAGGCCACTTGTCCGTCATCACCAAAGTGTCTCGACTAGAAAACTTAGGTGTGAGAAGGGAAGGTCATGAATTGAGCACCCCACTCACCCGATCAAAGATTGGCCTATACTAATCATGATGTGAATCTTATGTACAATATATGCTCTTGTTCCAATTATTATGCTAACATTACTATGTGAGGCACATAAGTATAGACTATTTCACAAAATTTGGAATGCTTTGATTTCATGTTTGTTTTAAAAAAGAGTTTTGAATACGTATCACTTGAAAAAGCGAGCTCGTATGTGCATTTAATCAAATCATCCCAACTTTAGCAAATAAGCATCATTCATAGGCATTCAAACAGGTATATCAAATAAGCACTTAGCCTCGTGGTAATCATACTTGATATGGCAACAATCACACGCATGCAATATGCTAAAGCAAAAATGCTTACCCCAAATAGTCGAGGTGAGCCAAAAGAAAGGAAATAGTTAGAAAAAAATGCATGATCCTAACAATGCAAAATGACTACTGTAACACATACAACATGCAATTAATAGGCTCGGTTACTAGTATGGCAGGTGAATCAATTTGATAGCATGCAGTTAAGCATGTTTTTCGAGTAGGTAAGAAACAACCACAAAGTTAGAGTGATGCATCGAGCCAAATGTATGCAAAATTGGATATTTAAGCATGGTAATGACATGGAAAATGTAAAACATGATGCTACTATTATAAGTAAATAAATAAAAAGGAGAAAGAAATGGGGGTAGGAACACATACACAATATTACAATTTTGCCCTCTCGTAGGAGGGTCCAAATGTCCAACTGTCCGAATTTTAACTACGTATTACAAACCAAATGAATTAATAAGCTAAGCTAATTTAACTATGTATTACAACACCGGATTAATTAATCAACTAGCTATGCTATCAAAGGAATTTAACTAACTAATGAACTAGCTATTACAAGGTTCAAGTGGATCTACCAATTTAAGCACGAGAACCAAAGGATTGCAAATGCATGAACAAGAATTTCCACCCGAAAAACTCCTCTGTTTTGCTGCCAAAACCATTTTGTTTTGCAGTTAGAAAATTAAACTATTTTCACCCCAGCCCCTACTCTACTCTGTCATGAAAATGGCACTACCTACATAACAAAAGGTGGTCGGCCAGCCAGGGAAAGTGGTCGGCCGGATGGTTAGGTGGCCGGATGGCCACTATTTTCTGACACTGCCCTACTACCACAAAAAAGAAACAAAGCACGAACAGAGTGTTTCCAAGAGGTGTTTGTCCTTCCTGCCTCTTCCTATCATGAAACAGATCAAGAGAGGGGTAGGCGGCTCGATTCACAAACTATCAATCGACGCAAACTCGTTGTGTGATGGTTTGTAAATCGATGGGACAAAGATTCAATAAATGACAATAAAAGACCAACAAAACCTCCTCTTTATCATGGAGTGACCTCAAGGGAAGCGGTAGACATCGCTTCTCGAATCGTTAACATCACTAAAGAGTATGTAACGGCCCAAGACACTAAAGAGTATGTAACGTCCAATTGAACCCAAACCAACTTTATTACTCTTGTTACCATTTCAGTCCAATTTTATTAGCCTCTTTTAATTACATTTTCATTCTTTAATTGTTAATGAGAGTTATGTCCACTAATGGAGATAAGTGTCAAACAAGAGGTTGTCTTTGGCATGATAGAGATGTAATGCCTTGATAATGACCTCCGAAGAGATTAAACTATTAAGCATGGAAGAGAAATGTAAATTATAAAAGTACCATACTACTTTAATTATTATATAATAAGATAACAAATATAAAAGTACCATAATAAGTAATCATCTTTTGAATAAGATAACAAATATAAAAGTACCATAATTTAATTATTATATAATACTTTAGAAATGGTAATGTAAATTATTGAGGTGAATTTTTGAAAAAAATAAATATGATAGAGTAAAGAATTTAAAAGAAATATGTATGATTAAATTATAAGACTTAAGCAAATAAGATTAATTTTAAGAAAAGGCTTTGTATTAAATTTTAATGAATAATATTGAGTTAGGGGAAACTTCGAATTCAAAATTGAAATGTTTAGACATCTTAAAAACCTTAATTGAAGAGCTTGATAACTTTAATTTGATGTTCAGAATAGTTTAGACACTTCATCAGAAAATTAATTAGGATTAACAAAATTAAGTAAGATTAATTTAACTTAATTGAGATTAATTAGATAATGAAGATTTAGAATTAAACTTGATTAATTACACTGAAACAAGATTAATGAGTTAATGGAAGGAATTAAATTAATAGGGATTTTGTTTTGAATCAGAAATTGAATGACTATTGGATTTGAAAATCCCTAAATGAGGAGCTTAATAGGTTTAGTCTAATTTGTGGAACTTTTTGGAAGCTTAATTAAAAATTTAGTGGGATTAGTAAAAATTAAGAATGATTAAATTAAAACTTAATTATGATTGAGTAGATTAATTTAATCAAAGTTTAATCATATTTAATTAGACCTAACAAGTGGTTAATTAAGCTAATGTTTAAATTAGTTAGTTAATCTAATTTAAATCAATTAAATAGAGATGAGTGGGTTTGAGAAGGGTGGAGTTCATTCTAGAATTCCAGAGTTAGAATTAGAGGTTCATTGCTTTCATTTTGGGGAATTTAGGGAGGGATTTGGAGAGGAAAATGAAAAAGATGTGTAAAATTAGGTGAAATGTAGGTATATTTTATTTACATTTCGCCTACATTTTCCATTTTCCTTTCCAAATCTCTCCTCAAATCCCCCAACCAAACACAACATAAGTGTAGAGAAAGAAGAGTAGAAAGGGAATTCAAAGCCTCATCAAGAAATTCATCAATTCACAACTCTAGGTAAGAAATTCTACTTCAATTTATGTTGATAATTCATCTAACACTTGAAATTAAAGAGAATCTAGGATCAATTGTTTGGAATTTGAATGAATTAAGGAATCAAGAGTGAAGAACATGCACTAGGTTAATGACCACGGAAAATAATTTTTAAATTTTATCAAATTGAGTTTGATTTTGAAAACCTTGAAATATTTGAGTTTCGTATTTGCATGCATCATGGATTTTGGAAGAATTTGAACTAATCAATTTCATATTTTGAGAAGAAGGAAGAAAATTTTTATAAATATCAAGGTCATGAAAGTTTGGAGTTTAATCTTGAAGTTAAATGAGGTTTTGATTCTGTTTTGAAAAGTAAGAGTTGGTTTGATTTTAATTCTTAATCCATGCATGTAAAGTAATTTAAAAGTTTTTTACTCAATTTAAACATATTTTCGAACATCTATGATTATAATTTAAGTTTTGGGTTAAAAAATTGAGTTTTGTAATTCATGAAATCTCCCAACCAAACACAGCATAAGTGTAGAGAAAGAAGAGTAGAAAGGGAATTCAAAGCCTCATCAAAAAATTGATTTTTGATCTTTTTCATGAATTTTTGCTCCATCTTTACATGCATCATTGATTTTTGCAAGTTTTGATATCTTAACTTCATGTTTGAAAGGAAAAGGAAGAAAAGTTTTGAAATCTTTATATTCATGAAGTTTTGGTTTTAATCTTTGTTAGGTTTTTGTTATTAGCAATTCTGTTTAACAAAATTCCTTTCAGTTGTAATTTTATTTGCTCTTTTATTTCAGTGAGGATGTGAGTGTTTAGATGCGAATTCAACCCGAATTGTGCCTATGTAGAGAAGTTTGTGATCTTGAGGTTTTCATGTTTGCCACTTCGTTGACTATGTGCAAGTGACATCATCTAGTATTTTTATAGAGCGCCTGAACTTCTGGGAAGCAAGTTTTATCTCTTGAGCGGTTAAAGTTTGGCTCGAGCAGTCAGCTTATATGTTTTGCATTGCCTTTACTCACACCGCTCAAGCGGTGAAGTGTGCGCTCGAGCAGTCTTCGCAATTCAATTTGCTATAAAATGCACAGTTTGCTATTTTAAGGGTTTAAGCCGTCCAAAATTTTAGAGAGAAAGAAAAAAAAAAGAGTTTTCTATTGAAAGCTGTTTTATATGAGTTTCTTTGGTATATAAAAGGTGATCAATTGATCAATGAACTATAAATTGTCAAACATCAAGGGTTGTTCTTATTATTTCGTTCACAAAAGAGAGAGTTATTCTTCGATGGATTCTGGGGAACTTGGGCCTCAAGCTTTGGTGGATTCTGGAGTGGCTCATCATCATAGATTTGACATCGGCATTGTGGATTCAACGTTGAGCAAGACAATTCCAAGGTGAAGACGGTGGTGGAAGAAGCACATCGAGATTAGTTCAATTCGGGCGTGGATTCGCTAGCTAATTGAGGGTATACTTGTGTAATTCCTTTTTGTCTTCTTAGTAGATTGTTTTTTAACTTTAGCCTATAGTTTTTTTTATCACAATTGGAGGAGCTCCAACTGTGATTTTTTTTTACGTTAAATCGTTGTGTCGATTTATCCTGATTGCTTGATTAGGATTATTATTTATTGTTTTAAATTGAAACATAATCACGAATCAATATTTCTGGGAATTTAGATTTTTCAATCTTGAAATTAAGGAAATTTTGATGCAAGTGATTTGAAATTCATTATGTTTTCATGTTTCTTAATGAAATTACATGTTTTGAGTTGAGCCATGCATGAACCCAAGCTTTGAAATTAAGTTTTTGGAACCCATTTCTATAGAATTTTCGAAACAAAATGTTTGCAAACTGCTCGAGCGGTCTATTCACTGCTCGAGCGAAGATATGTATGAACCAGTATTTTACGTTGCAGGTTGAACTTCTGAGAAATCGAGTTCACCGCTCGAGCAGTAAAAGTACCGCTAGAGCAGACTACCCTATTTTAGAAAATTTTGTAAACTATCTTTTTTCTCATATTTTCGCTCTTATCCATTTTCCAAACATCATTTGGCATGAATTAAGTCTAATTAAGAGTTAATCAAGTTAGAAATCAACATAAAATAATTGGTTAGAAAAGAAAAGTAAGAATTCAATTGAATGTTATGTGTTATCAATGTTTGTATGTGAATATGTAGGTTGGACTATTGTGGAGACTTACCGAGATTAGGCCCACTGTGAGTAATATCTTTGTAAAAATATTTTCGTAATGTAATTTTTAAAATGTTATGATATGATATTTTTCTGAAATTATTTATGGATGAATGAGCTTTCCATTTTATTATCTATTGTGGCATCCTTAGCGAGTCCTAACCTTTGGGGACATTTATATGCCTCTGCCCGTGGAGATCTCCATCATATTTTGTTCTGGACCCGAATTCTAGATCTAAATGGTTGTTCTGTTTAGTGCTAATGAATGTAGCACACAATTTGTTTAGTTTTTGAAAGTTTGATAAAACTTGTGATTATTTATATCTCTGAAAAATGTTATGAATATTTTGCTACAAGTTCTGTAATCATCTTTGAAATGTTTTATGAAAATAATATGAATGTTTATGAATATCTGGAACTCATTCATTAAAGTGTTTACTCTGATATTACTCATTGGGTTTTAGCTCACCTTCCTTCCCCTATATGTATATAGGTGAGCAACGTGAAGAGCAACCTTAGAGTTTGCATTTGAAGACCTTTTGTGAAAGCCTATTTCGGAGTTGTCGCCTTTGAGTTGAGGCTTTTGTTTGCCTCCTTTTGGGAAAGTTTTGAAGAGTCATGACTTTGAGATTATGTATTACGAATATTTGTACTTAATGTAAATTATGTGAGTAAAGTAATAATATGTACGTGATATTTCCATGTCATTTATGCACTGCCCAATAGATGGGTTTATTTTCGGTATGCTTTCACTTGAGGCCCCGTTATATTAAAAATAAAAATAAAAAACATTTTGAAAAGGGTTTAACTTTTGGCCAAAACAAGTGTAAGGTTGGGTTTAAAGCTTGAACTCGGCTCTCCTGCTGAGGAATTCGTAATATAGTACATTTCAACTTTCATCATCAGGTGTTTGGAAGAAATCATCCAAGTCTTAGGGACGATCAAAATGGATGTCTACACTACTACCCTCTGCAAATCCAACAATAAGTAAATGTGTACAAGATTTACATTTTACTTTAAATACAGTTGTACCATCATGATTAGTTAAAGTTACTCTTTCAAAATGCTCTCAAACAGTGCTAGACATGCCCCTAGATGATGATACTACTGTTGGAAGAGAAATACTAGGTATAGTAGAAGGAAAATCAACAGATTAATGTTGTGTATTTGCATCAATATCGACATAAACATTAGTAATATTAGGAGCCATAGTAACGTAATTAAAATAATATATATGAACTAACAATTAATTAAAATAATGAGTAAACAATAATAAATTTCGGAATAACAACTAATATATGTTACGAAATAATTTACGTAAAAAAAATGAGTGACTAATAAAAATTACTTCAAATAATTAATGTTATAGACTGGCGAAAACGATACAAAAATTAGCTTCTTCTGATAAAAACTTCTTCTTGTACAATTACAATTACCACTTAGGCATGAGACTTCAAAATAATTGAGAGAGTTGAGAGAGAATGACAGTTTGAGAGAGAGATTTGTTTATGAGAAATAAAATGGGAGATGGGTGGTATTTATAGGAGTTGGGAGATCATAGGGGTTCATTTATAAATAACAATATTTGTGGCTGTTGTGGAGAAACAGACATTTGACTATTTGAATCAGTTTTTTTTCAATTTTTTTTTACCGTTAGAGTCTGACACCTGGCAAGGGGCCGTTGAAGGGGTGCTCGGGTCGGCCCAAGTCAAACGAAGCAAAAAAAAAATTCGGACTGAGGCAGGCTAGGGTTGGTCAGGTCGAGCTGTGAAATAGACAGCCTAGACCCAGGGTCCTGGGCTACACTTGGGCCAAAGGCCGACCCTAAGATTTATGGGGCCTCAGGTGGGTGTTGAAAGTAAGGCCCACCTACATATGTTTTTTTATAAAAAAAAATTACGGATGAAATAATAAGTTACCAATTATTTTTTTGTCATTTAGTAGCTACAAAAAGTTTCCTTACACATATAATCATTAAAATTTATTTTCATATATTAAGATACGAAAAAATCATTACAAAGACTCAAAAAAGATAAAATAGGGTCTTTTTGTTTTATAGTTTAGCAATAATCAATACAAACAACATAATTCACTGGTATCTGATAATGAAATGATTATGTTATTGTAATATAATAACTGATAACACAATCATAATCCACATAAATCACAATCCACTAATTATTTGATAACAAAACATAAATTATTGGGGAAAAAATTGGGAGAAAAAACTAAGACAAAATTATTCAATTAAATTATGATAAAGAGATGGCAAAAAAATTAGGCAAACAAAATTAAGGAGAAGAAATTAGGGTTAAAATTATTCAATTAAAATATGATAAAGAGAGAGGGCAAAAAAATTAAGATAAAACAATTTATTCTATTAAAATATTAACATTAGGCTCTATTTGGACTCATTATATCATATATATTTATTTGGACTAATTATATAAATTTTGAATTGGGCCTAACAATGATTATATACATATATTTTTTTTTAATTTGGCCCAACAAATTTTTTTGTCAGGCCTTTTAGACTATGCCTCAAACAATAAAAAAAATATATATATATATATATTAGGCTTTGAACTTTTAGTATGACTAGTGGTTGGGCACGTGCGTTGCACGTGACATGTGATTTTTTATCAACTGTTAGTACTGTAATTATGTATGTATTTTAAATTGGTATGTGATATGCATACAAAGTATGAAGACTTGTATGAGTAAATTGATCTGTATCCAAAATATAAATAAGTAATAAATAAATGAAAACTCGCCTAAAGAATTTAAATGACAAATGAAAATAAATAAGAAATTTTATAAACATAAAATGTGTGCATGAGGTACATTATTTTTCTTGAACTTCACAATAAATAGGACAATTTTTGCTTTAACTCGTCTAACTTTGCTTGGAGAACATGTTGTAACAGATCTTCTCTAATTTTTGTTTCATCATCTTCTTATTTTTCTTTTTATTCACTATTATAACTTATTGTAATAAAAATATTTTAATGAGTAAGAATTTGAGGCGATATCATATTATTATGAATTTGAACATCTATTTCTCCTCAATAATGTGATTTTTCTGTGAGGGGAAAAAAGTACAATTATTGTTGTAATGGAAGTGTTTTGCAAAGTCTTAATTTGTTATTGAAAGTGTTTGTTATGGACACTTGTTTATATGACGTGTATGTGTATATATATATTGAATATAAGTTGATAGGAGAATAATACACAATTTCACAGTTTTTTCCTAACAAATAAAACTATATTACTAAAACGTTACATGTTAGAAAATTAAAGTATTCGATGGTAATATAGCATTATAGATTAACAATGTATGAATACAGTAACATATATATATATATATATATTTATATTTTTTTATATATATATTTATATATGTCGACATTGACATATATAACATATCACAAAAGTAATACGTGAAATCTTTTGTAATAACATAATATAGATAACAATGAAAAGTTAATTATTCATAATTAAATAGTTCGTCATAATATAAATGTTTAGTGTTACATTTTTGTATGTACACACAATTTTTTTTTAATTATATTATTAAATTCATATAAAAATTGAAAGGAAATTGTGAATAATTTGTGTAAATTAGAGATTCGTGAAGAAAGATTTTTAAAAAATAGAAGTTTATAATAGTGTTTGGTTTGGTTTGTTCTTTCAAACTTTTATTTTGAATTTTTTTATTTTCATGTTTTTTTTTCTTTGACACTTTTTTTTTTTTAATAACCCTTTCATTTTCTTTTTAGATTAACTTAATTTAATACTTTTATTTTTTAATTTACTTTTAAAGTTAGATTCACTTAATCTGAATACATTTAGAAAATAATTTATTGTGTATTCTTTTTGGAAAAAAAAATATTAATATTAAATAATAATAATAATAATAACAAAATATATATATATATAAAAATTAGTACATGTTTGAATTTATAAAAAAAATTTTACTAATATTCTATTTAGATTATTAGATATTATATTTTCATTAAAAGTATAATTTAAATATAAAATATGAAGAAATTTTAGTATCTTTAATCACCAAATTGAGAAAATATAAAAACCAAAAATTAAAAAACACATTTAAAAAATAAAACTAACGAAAGTGGTTCTTGTTTAGAATTTTAACATCATACCTTGGTTATTAAAGTACAATTTAAAATTACATAAAATATAATTTAAACGAAAAGAAAGTGCATAAAGATAACCTGCAAATTTTTGAGATGTAGTGCAAATCTCTGTTTTAAAAACACATACGCTTTCCTCTATCTAGATTCGAATGAATGCATACAATTTTAAGATTCAAACAAAATTATTCATAGTGATTTGATCCATGATGGAGAACTATAAATATTATGTATATCAATATAGAAGCACCTCGATATAGATTTTTTTTTTAAGACAAAAATGGAAAATTTTCCAATTAAAATATTTTTTATCCCGATTTTTTTTCCATATACATAATATCACTTTTCCTAAATAATTTTTGATAGGGACATCTCGTAATATATCGAAAAAATTGCCCTTATATTTATGTGTGTTGTAATTATAAGAACTCTCTCGATTCTTATTTACTTGGAATGTTGATCCATAAATATATGGGTTCCACTTATTTTCATAATTAATAGATCTATAAGATAAAGGATTATATCTATAGAATTTTTGAAAATTATCATTAAAATAAGGAGATGGCTCCATTTTTATTTTTATTTTTATTTTTAAATAATAAGGGAGGCGATTTGTTTACATTTAATAGGACTTTTGAAAACAGATATATAATTTTTGAAGGTTCAATTCCAAAAATAAAGAGATAGTTGGTTTATATATAAATATTCATAATTTAGAAAATATAGTATATTTGAGAGGGTAAAATTGTGATTTAAAAAAAGTAGAAAACGTGTTAGTTATTCACACTTTTATAATAGTAGTAGATAGTAGATATAAAACTAATACATTTGGGGTCTTATTTTGGGCTAAAATTTGAGGTCCTAAACACAGGCCATAGTGGCCTTCGTTCAGAACCGGCCATACTTGAGCCCGGGCCTAATCAGGCTGGACCCGCCCTAGCCGTAGGCGGATTTTAGACGGCCCACGAATTGATGGGCCAATTTTACACCCCTAATCTTGTACTAAAACTGCAGAGAAGACCAGAGAATGGTGAGAAGATTAGCGTGGTGTCTACATCATATCTGAGGAGAGGGACATATCATCTCTATTAGGTATCACTGTTTTTGTGTCTGTGAGTAAGATTAATCGAAGCTCGTTTGAGATGTGGATTGACTTTTTGGCTTCATGATTTTTTTTTGGCTATTTTAGCCAAGGGCTAAAAAGCCGCATTTGGGATAGATTTTTTTTATTTTTTCGACTTTTATGAGAGAAAAAATGAAATAATTATAAGTTGGATGTGATATTTTGTCATATTTAGCTAAAATAGTCTATTTTGTCTTATATGACTATTTTAGAAAAAATACTTCAGACCCCCAATTTTGAAGACCTCACAACCCCATAAGTGATCCACACTACTCATGTATGTGTGCGACCCACATCATGAGCGGGATGGATCACTTGGGGATTGTGAAATCCCCAAAATTAAGGGTGTCTATCATTATTACTGTTTTAGACCCAAAAAGTATCCCAAACAAGCCCTCAGTCAATAATTTAGTAGGAGTCAATTTGCATAAATAGATGATCAGGAGGGATGGTCTCATGACTCCCTCAAATTGACTACTCATTCATTTTTTAAAACTGCCAACTGAAATTTGTAGTACAGACTCCACACCATATACTTTCCAATTTGGATGTTTTTGTGACAAAAAATCTACGAACACCTAACATTAACGGCTTATATACTTAAGGTTAGGTTTGATTAACTTTAGTGGTTCTTATTTTTTATTTATAATTTTAAGTTGTTTGTTAAAGCTACGGAAATCCAATTTTTTAATTATAGATTTTGAACACATTTTGAATTTATTTTTATAGAATTAATGAATTACTTTTAAAATGAATAGATTACACTCTCCCTTGAGGTTTGGAATAAATACAGTTTACTCTCATACTTAGGTATAAGTCCTAATAGGTGAACTTATTGTCCAATAGGTCTTATGATAATTAATAGCGTTTTTTATCAAACATTATTAAAAAAATCATTAATTGATCATTTTTAGTGACAATTTAAAAATGGGCAAATTACACAAATAGTCCCTATAGTTTGAGGCTTGTGTCACTTTGGTCCCTGACTTTTCAATTGTGACACATTTGACCCTGAATTTTGAATCTTGTTCCAAATAAGGACAATTGAATATATAATTAGATTTTTCAAGGGTAAAATTGTCAATTTGATAAAATATAAACTAATTTGACAAAAATAAATGTCAAACAAATATTTTTGAATTTTTAAAAATTATTTCTACCCACTAAAACTAAAATTATGTAAAATTGATAAATCTTTTAGACATTTATTTATTTTTTTTACCAAATTAATTTTCATTGTGTGTTTGGATGATGATCATGTAAAATTACTTTTAAAAAATTAATCATGTAATTTTTATTAATTTTACATAATTTTATCATTGGTGGATAAAAATAATTTTAAAAAAATTTAAAATATTTTTTTGACATTTATTTTTGTCAAATTAGTTTGTATTTTATCAAATTGACGATTTTACCCTTGAAAAATTTAATAATATTTTCAATTGTCCTTATTTGGAACAAGATTCAAAATTCAGGGTCAAATGTGTCACAATTGAAAAGTCAGGGACCAAAGTGACACAAGTCCCAAACTATAGGGACTATTAGTGTAATTAACCCTTTAAAAATTTTGTCATAAAAAATGTCATCAATTATAAGTTTTAGCGATAGTTTAAAAAAAATGTCACAAAAAAGTCACTAATTTTTAACTTTCAGTGACAGTTTGAAAATTTCGTAATAAAAAAATTTATTAATTGTAAGTTTTAGTGACAATTTATAAAAATCTTAATACAAAAAATTCACTAATTGTCAATATTTAGCGACATATGCAAAAAATAATTATAAAAAATTATTTTTAATGACGATTTTACTTGAACTTATTTTCAATTACATTAATTTTCCTTAGAGATTTTAATTTACATAACATTTTAATTATTTTTTATCAGTAATTCGTGACTCATATGAATGAAAAGATGATATTGTGATTTTTGTTCTTTAAAATTTATAATTACCTTGACTTGTTTTAGTATTTATCTATCATGTGTATTAATTTTGATCATTTAATTTTATTAAAATAAAAATTAATATAATTAAATAAATTTATAGTATTATTATAGGAAAAATTACCAGTAAATCCTATATGATAGAAAGTTGAACCATTTAGTCCTATAAATTTTCTTATGCACCATTTAGTCCCACTATCTACATCAACAACATTATTAACATCATCAAAACATTAACTACATTATCAACATTAACAAAAAAATAATAAAAAAAACATATGTGAACATCATCAATTTCTAGATCAACGTCTCTTCATCTCTTGATCGTTGAATCCCCACGGCTTCGACGCCGGCGCAGCCGTAGAAGCCGAGCTCTGACTCGTCCCATTCACGCGAGGCAGATCGGCCGGCGATCGAGGCATGTACGTCGATTAGGCCGCTAAAGCTTTTCCCGCTCTGTCTGTCAGCCGTCGCCGCTTCCATACCAGAAACCCTGCTCTGAACTCGTCCATACCTCACTGGAAGGAGAGATCGATCGAGAGAGGAAGCAACAGAAAAAATTAGGGGGGGGGGGTTTTATATATTTTTTAAAGCAATGAATTTGGGGTTCATAATTGGGCCTTAGGCTTTCCAGATAGATACACATAGATAAAGTATATTTAATAACGTTGAAACGACGCATTGCAGTGGTGTGATGGAACAAATCTCAGGAATAGGATTGAGGGGTTTGGGGGCGGTGATAGAGATGACGGGCCATGGCTTTAATGTTTAATGTTTGATGATGTTTATTGTTTAATATTTGATGATGTTTATTGTTTAATGTTGATAATGATGTTTAATGTTTAATGTTTGATGATGTTTAATGTTGATGATTTGATGTCGATGATGTTCAATGGTCATTAACATTGGGATAGGACCTAACGGTTCATAAGAAAATTCATAGGACTAAATGGGTTACAAGATACAAATTTAGGATTTATTGGTACATGCCCCTTAATTATATATTTTTTTCAAATTTTAAAAGGTTTAAAGTACATCTTTTTTTTATTTTTTATAACCATATTTAAAATATCTCTCTGACACGCATTATTTTGTTTGTATCTCTGCCTGTCCACCTCTACCACTGCTTATCGATATATGTCTCTACTTTGTTCGTGAAAGGTCACCTATTATTCTTTTCCGATGTACCCAAAAAAAGAAAGGTCACCTATTAATTTAATAATATATTCTATTTAATTAAATTATATTCATGAGAAAATGATAATTTCACGTCCTTGTGTTGTGTGATGGAACATCATTCTCCTGCCTCGCACGTTGGGGCTTACACTACATACGTGATAGGGGACTTGGGGGTGGGCACAGCCTTGTATTGAATTTTTCTCTAATCTGAACCGTTTTTATTGTAGGATTCGTTAAGAATATTATTTATGTAAAAAATTAAATTAATCGGATATTCATAATCCCATGATTAGGTCTTTAATTGTTTTTAAAAATTTATGAAAATTAAGTTAACCGTTAATTTTTATAAAAACAAATGTGCTTTTGTTATAGTGTTGCAAATATCCAATCAACTTGATGTTTTGCATGAATGATCTACTTGACGAATCCTACAATATGACGATTCAGATTATCGAAAGAGGCTCAGAACGACACTACACAAAAAAACACAGCAGCTTGCTATACCCAAAAGCACAGCAGGATCCCAAATCCCATGATAGGGAGTTGTGGGACAATTTACTATTATTAAAAGTTTGAAGTATATATATTTTATTTTTTGTATTTTGATAATATTCTTTCAAATTTATTAATTACACAATAACTCTACTGAACAATTAAACATCCTCTCAAATTTAAATACCTTCAAATATCATAATATAATTATTTTTTTAATGATTCTATTACTGTGACATGTTCAATATTTATCTCCTCCAATACCCTCTCATAAATGGTGAGTATTTAAACATCATAATATGATTATTATTTTAATAAATCCACTAATGTGGCCTATTCAATATTTGTCTCCTCGACAATCTTCTCTGAGTGAGAGAAATTTTGTGACATTCAAATTAAGAAAAATCATGAAAATATATAAAGAAAATAAATTTTGTGAGATTTAAATCAAGAGAAATCATGAAAATATATAAAGGAATTAAATATTTTTACAATCGATCTACCTTGAATGAGTAGTGATGATTCAAAATGGCCTTACTAACAAACTGATAGCCCTTGAATTATTTTTTTCAATTATGCTTTGTGTATTAATAATAGACTCTGTTTTGAAAGGTTCAAAACAACTGCCGGTCACAATCCATTGCAACATTTTTACAAATAATAAACGACTTTGCTCCGGAGGATTCGAAACAGTCTTGTTTCACAATCTAAAATAGATTCTACAACCAGCATTACCCATTCTGTTTCGAATGTTTCGGACCAAATCTGTTACATAACCAAATAGTTTTAAATCAAAACATAACAACACACTTGTTTCAGAACCAAATAGTCGATCGCATTATCTCTCAATCAACTATGTTTCACAATCTTTTTTTATTTATTTTCGTTTTCAGTTCATAATTATAGTAAATTGATTTTTAATTACCTAAGGTCTCGTTGGGCAAGTGGCTTTTTTAGCCAAAAAGTCAAAAAGTGACTAAAAAAACTAAAAAGCTAACAATCTATACCAAAAAGTCAAAGATTCTATTTTCTCTCTACTTTTTGCACATCTTTTCGTAAAAAATCAAAAAGTTATTCCAAACATACCAATTTTTTTAACTCATATTTTAGCTAAATAGCCAAAAAGTTACTAAATTAGCCTATTCCCAAACGAGGCCTAAAGTTTCTTTATTATCTACTTAATTGATTTGTGTAAAATTTTTATAAATTTTTTTTTTTTTTTTTTGTGTGTGTGTATGCTGTATTTGCTTTCTTTGTACATAGTTTTGGTATATTAATTTTTAATTGCCTAAATCTCTTTATCATGTACTTTACTTTTGTAGAGAAAATCCAATATATATAAACCAACTATGATAATGTTAACTATTGTTCAAACCATATTTTCAACAGAAAAAATGTCTCACTGGGTGTGCCAAAAATATATATTGGCAATTTTTGACATTTCAAATGTTAGAAATGTAATTTGAGTTTGCTAGCAAAAATCTGAAAAGTGCTTATAGATAAATGTTAATTTTACTAAGCGATTATGTTAAGATTCTCTTATCCTCAATAAAAAAAAAAAATTATTATATTATGTTGAAAAAATAAACCAATATTTTAACCAAAATTCATGATAGAATAGGAAGAAAAGAGTAGACAGAAATTATAATTAATTAATTGAATAAACAATTATAAAATGTTACCATCAATAAACAATTGGTTGGTATCACATTTTTAGCCTCTGTGCGTAGGAAGCAATCAGTTGACAATTTTATGACTCCCTCAAATTGACAACTCACTCGTTTTTAAAAACTGCCAACTGAAACTGCACTACATACTTTCCAATTTGGATGTTTGACTTAATATTAAGATCAAGCGCTTTTAAGAGTGGCATAAAAACATTTGAAGCGCCCTCCTATTATACTCATAAATGGAGCCTTTAAACACACAAAGCACCTAGTGTTTTTGTCTCTCAGGAATCTGCACAGCACAGCGTTAACGCTCACTTCGCCGGTTTCTCTTCTATCTCTGAGAAGGGTGCTCTGGAAAATGCAAACCCTATCCATTTCTCACCGTTTGTCTCCCTCAACCCACCGGCTGTTTCCGTCGCCGGTCACCGCCATTCCCTGCAGAACCCCCAGCTCTCTTCCTTGCCTCCGTACTCTGCAATGCTGCTTTCTCCAATCTCCATCTCTGGGTCCTTCTTACTCTCTCTCTCCCTCTCTCTCTCTCTCTCTATATATATATAGGAAAATGTTTGGGACCCTTTTGGAAGACCCTCACCACCCCACAGTGATCTGTAAAAGGGCAACAAAAAAAAAATTGTTCTAAGAAAAATGTTGTGATATGAATTTTGGTTTCTTTGCGTTCCTGAATTGGGTCTCAATTACAGTTGAATTTAATGTTGTGGTTGGGTTTTCTTCATTTATGGATGAGACAGTTTTTCGAGGCTTCAAGAAAGGGAAACTTAATTCCGCTTCGCAAATGCATTTTATCGGATCACTGGACTCCGGTGCTTGCTTATAGAGGCTTGGTTAAAGAAGATGACCAAGAAACTCCGAGCTTTCTGTTTGAATCGGTGGAGCCTGGTTCTTCGTGCTTCAACTGTTGTAAGTGGCTTTTTTTTATATATATAATTAATTACTTAAAAGTTCTATTCATAAATGTTATAATAATGGAAAATGATTTTCCCCCGAATTTTGTCCCCCGAACAGCCCGAAAATCCTGAAAACAGAGGGAGGAAGAAAGAGAAGAGAGAAGAAGAGAAAGAAAGAGGAAGAGAGAAGAGGGAGGGGGAAGAGAGAGCACCATCACCGGCACCACCGCCATCTTCTGTGTATACACAGATCTGTATAGATCTGTGTACCTCTCTCTCTCTCTCTCTCTCTCTCTCTCTGTATCTCTGTGTGTTGATGATGATGATGATGATGTGTTGTTGATGATGATCGGTGGTGGTTTTGATTGTTGGGTTTGTTGATGATGATGGTTTTGATTTTTGAGTTTGATTTTTGGGTTTGATTGGTAGACTGTTGGGTTTTCTTCAATTTTGTGATGGATTGTGATGGGTTTGGTAGGTTTTAGAGAAAGAAGAAGATGAAGGAGTTTTGATGTTCACAAATGTTCTGTTTGGCTTTGGTGAAGGTTTTGTTTGTTAGATGTTCACAAATGCTTGGGCCAGAAAAGAGAGGAGGAAGGAAAACGAAGACGTGCGAAAAAAAAAAAGTGCAAAACAGCATCGTTTTGCGTTTTTGAGTCATTTGGGGTGATTGGTTTCGAGCTACTCAGCAAAACTTTATAATAATTCAGGTCTTATTTAAGATTTTTTTAAAGAATAAAGGTTGGGACTCCCTTTGGGGGTCACCTCCTTTACCCCCTTTGCCACGTGGCAAGAGGTGATTGGAGGAGCAGAAAAAAAAAAGAAAAAGAAAAAGAAAAGATGACCAATGAAAGAGAGAGGGGGTCCAAAGGGGTCCTAAAAAGGGGATGAATCATTGTTGTTTTTTAAATTAATAAATTTTATTTAATAAAATTGAAAATGTTGTCAGTTTTTTTTTAATTTTTAAAACTAAAAATAATATCAATTTTGCATAATAATATTCTAAAGAATTGTTTCACTAACAGAGAAAAAAAAAATAGAGTATCAGATTAAATGCTTTAGCCTTTCTATTTATTAGTTTAATTCAATTGTCTAATAAAACTAATAACATTATTAGTCTTTTTTTTTTTTAAATGTGAACATTATTAATTTTTTCATTTTTATTTTTTATTTTTTTCCTCAGCTTTCCACGTCAATGTTTTATCATCATATACTTTTATACACACAAAATTTTTAGTTTTGCATAAGAAATAATTCAATTCTTTTAATTTTTTGAAAAAAAAATTTTTGCACATATTTTTTTTTTAAATTTTTGCAATTTGAAAGTTGATAATTTTAAAGTTTTGAAAATTAAAATAAATGTCAAATTATTATATTTGTCTTTTGAGAAGTTGCTAAAAAAGTTAACTTTTTGGCTTTTCAGTTTTTTTAGCCAAAAAAAGTTAGCTTTTTTTTTTTACCCAAAACAACCCAATTTTTGGCCAAAAAAATTAAAAAGCAAAAAAGTCAACTTTTATTAACTTTCCAAAACACCAAATAAATTTATCAACAATGATTCATCCTCCCTTTTCTCTCCACCCTCTTTGACCCCCTCTCTCTCTCATTGGTTACTTTTTCTTTTTCTTTTTCTTTTTTTTCCTACTCCTCCAATAACCCCCCGCCACGTGACAAAGGGGGTGAGGGGGTGATCCCCAAAAGGGGATCCCAAGCATTATTCTAAATTTATAAATTAAGACTTGTGTTTAAATGTCCTTTTTTAAATTATTATTATTATTATTATTTATTTTATTTTTTTTATGTACTAGTTTGTTTTGATATTTTCATACTTGTTTGATTTGAATGCCGTGAATTTGATTGTTTTTAGGGTGGTTATAGCGTGGTTGGAGCTCAGCCAGCCATGGAAATTGTGGCAAAAGAAAATAAGGTTATAATTTTGGACCACGAGAAAGGGTGCATAACCAAGAAGGTTGTTGATGATCCAATGGCGATTCCAAGAAGTATTCCAAGAAGTATTTCCAACTCTCTGAAAAGCCACTTACAACAGTTGAAGCACGAAGAACCAGGCCCCACCGATTCAAACAGAAAGCTCGGAGTTTCTTGGTCATCTTCTTTAACCAAGCATCTATAAGCAAGCACCGGAGTCAAGTCATCCGATAAAATGCATTTGCGAAGCGGAATTAAGTTTCCCTTTCTTGAAGCCTCGAAAAACTTTGTCTCATCCATAAACGAAGAAAACCCAACCACAACATTAAATTCAACTGTAATTGAGACCGAATTCAGGAACGCAAAGAAACCAAAATTCATATCTTTACACAACATTTTTCTTAGAACAATTTTTTTTTTTTTTTGCCCTTTTACAGATCACTGTGGGGGGTGGTGAGGGTCTCCCAAAAGGGGTCCCAAACATTTTCCTATATATATATATAGAGAGAGAGAGAGAGGGAGAGAGAGAGTAAGAAGGACCCAGAGATGGAGATTGGAGAAAGCAGCATTGCAGAGTGCGGAGGGAAGGAAGAGAGCTGGGGGTTCTGCAGGGAATGGCGGTGACCGGCGACGGAAACAGCCGGTGGGTTGAGGGAGACAAATGGTGAGAAATGGATAGGGTTTGCATTTTCCAGAGCACCCTTCTCAGAGATAGAAGAGAAACCGGCGACGTGAGCGTTAAGGCCGTGCTGTGCAGATTCCTGAGAGACAAACACTCGGTGCTTTATGTGTTTAAAGGCTCTATTTGTGAGTATAATAGGAGGGCGCTTCAAATGTTTTTAATGCCACTGCGTTTGATCTTAATATTAAGTCAAACATCCAAATTGGAAAGTATGTAGTGCAGAGTCTACTACAAATTTCAGTTGGCAGTTTTTAAAAATGAATGAGTAGTCAATTTGAGATAATCATGATACTAAATTGTCGACTGATTGCTTCTTACGCACAGAGATAAAAAAAGTGATACCAACCAATTATTTATTGAAGGTAACATTTTATAATTGTTTATTCAATTAATTAATTATAATTTCTGTCTAGTCTTTTCTTCCTATTCTGTCATGAATTTTGGTTAAAATATTGGTTTATTTGTTCAACATAATATAATAAAATCTTTTTTTATTGAGGATAAGAGAATTTTAACATAATCGCTTAGTAAAATTAACAGTTATCTATAAGCATTTTTCAAATTTTTGCTGGCAAACTCAAATTACTTTTCTAACATTTGAAATGTAAAAAATCGTCAATACATATTTTTGGCATGCCCAGTGAGACATTTTTTCTTTTGAAAATATGGTTTGAACAATAGTTATAATATTATCATAGTTGGTTTATATATATTGGATTTTCTCTACAAAAGTAAAGTACATGATAAAGAAATTTACGCAATTAAAATTAATATACCAAAACTATGTACAAAGAAAGCAAATACAACATACACACACACACACAAAAAAATGATAAAAATTTTACACAAATCAATTAAGTAGATAATAAAGAAACTTAGGTAATTAAAAATCAATTTACTATAATTATGAACTGAGAACGAAAATAAATAAAAAAAGATTGTGAAACATAGTTGATTGAGAGATAATACGATCAACTGTTTGGTTCTGAAACAAAGTGGGCTGTTATGTTTTGATTTAAAACCATTTGGTTATGTAACAGATTTGGTCCGAAACATTCGAAACAAAATGGGTAATGCTGATTGTAGAATCTATTTTAGATTGTGAAACAAGATTGTTCCAAATCCTCCGGAGCAGAGTCGATTATTATTTGTAAAAATGTTGCAATGGATTGTGACCGACGGTTTGTTTTGAACCTTTCAAAACATAGTCTATTATTAATACACAAAACGTAATTGAAAAAAATAATTCAAGGGCTATCAGTTTGTTAGCAAGGCCATTTTGAATCATCACTACTCATTCAAGGTAGATCAATTGTAAAAATATTTAATTTCTTTATATATTTTCATGATTTCTCTTGATTTAAATCTCACAAAATTTATTTTCTTTATATATTTTCATGATTTTTCTTAATTTGAATGTCACAAAATTTCTCTCACTCATTATTTATGAAAAGATTGTCGAGGAGACAAATATTGAATAGGCCACATTAGTGGAATTATTAAAATAATAATCATATTATGATGTTAAATACTCACCATTTATGAGAAGGTATTGGAAGAGATAAATATTGAACATGTCACAATAATAGAATCATTAAAAAAATAATTATATTATGATGGTTGAAGGTGTTTAAATTCGAGAGGATGTTTAATTATTCGGTAGAGTTACTGTTTAATTAATAAATTTGAAAGAATATTATCGAAATACAAAAAATAAAATATATATATATATACTTCAAACTTTTAATAATAGTAAATTGTCCCACGACTCCCCTATCATGGGATCTGGGATCTTGCTGTGCTTTTCGGTATAGCAAGCAGTTGTGCTTTTTTGTGTAGTGTCGTCTTGAGCCTCTTTCGATAATCTGAATTGTCATACTGTAGGGTTCGTCAAGTAGATCATTTATGCAAAACATCAAGTTGATTGGATATCTGCAGCACTATAACCAAAGCACATTTGTTTTTATAAAAATTAACGGTTAACATAACTTTCATAAATTTTTAAAAACAATTAAGACCTAATCATGAGATTATGAATATCCAATTAACTTAATTTTTTATATAAATAATATTCTTAACGAATCCTACAATAGAAACGATTCAGATTATAGAAAAATTCAAGACAAACTCCTACAAAGGGGCACAGCAGTGCTGTGCCCACCCCCAAGTCCCCTATTGATAAGACTCAAGCTCAAGCAAGCAATGCACAGCTCCTGCAGCAACAAACTAACAGCAACTAATTAGTTCACGTGTGTATTAAGCTTGGCAGTTAGTTTGTTAGCTAAGTAGTTAGTTTGTTAGAGTTTAACTCTTGTTTAGTTAGGCAGTTATGCTTAGGTTAAAGTGTATCCATTCTGTATAAATACAAGTCCTCTGTATAATGATTGAATCAACTTTTGTATATGAAATAAAAGGATATTTTCTCTGGTTTTCTTCATGGTATCAGAGTGCAAGCTCTTACGAGCCTTGATCCTTCAACATCGCTTTCATGATTTCTTCAAACACCATTGTCGCTCCTCCATCTTCTTCAAATCCAAACACCATGGTCGCTCCTCCATCTTCTTCACTATGTCTTCTTCCATCACACTGCCTTCAAATCTCACAATGTTATTCTCCAATCTTAATGCCTTCGTTACTACCAAACTTGACTCCTCAAATTACATAGTTTGGAAAAAGTCGATTCAGAACATCTTATGCGAGCCACAAAGCTTCTTGGTTATGTGGATGGTTCGAGGTATGTCCTCCATCGCTTGTATTAAATTCAAATCTTGAAGTTCTCAATCCCAACTACACTCGTGGTGCACCATTGATGCACACTTACTAAGTCAGATCACGCTACACTTTCTCCATCCATCTTTACCACCGCTATTCACCGTCAAACCAATAAGAAGTGCAGAGTGTTCTTGCCAAGAGATTTACTTCTCTTCAAGGTCACACATCCATCAATTGAAGAACAAACTCAATCGAATTGTCAAGAAAGGATCCACAATGGAAGAATATTTGAATCATTTCAAGATGATATCGATCGACTTGCCTTGGCTTCATCACCGTTGATGATGAGGATTTAGTCCTCTTGATCCTGAATGGTCTTCTGAAGAATATAATGCTTTAAAAACCACCATACGAGCTAGATCTGAACCTATCTCACTGGATCAACTCAATTGCCTTACTGCTCGTGAAAGTATACATGTGGAATCGCTCTTAAGCATTCACATGCTTCGAAATTCTGGTTCCTTTGCCTATGCCGCCACAAAAGTCATTACTCTCATAGAGGAGGTCCTAGAGGCTACTATAGAGGCAGAGGAGGTTTCAGAGGTAGAGATGGAGGTAGATTTCGAGGTCAACCAAGTCATAGTCATTTTCAACCCAACACAAATATTTTCAAAGATCGAGAGGAGGCAAGACTCCATCTCGAGAGGCGAACAGTCCACATACAAACAGTTTTAATTCAAAGCTGATCCAAATTTAGGCTACAAAATTCAGTGATCTGTCAGATTTAGGAAAAGGAAACCACACCGCCTAGACCTGGGTACAGAGACACAACATTTCAGACTCAATCTCATTTTTCTCGTTCTCTGACCTCTCCCAACCATCATCAAGCATATGCCGCAGCCAACACAGATACACACCGACTCCAACAGCTTGGTTTCTTGATTCTGGGCAACCACTCACATGACACATGATTTGAACAATCTCTCTCTATATCAACCCTTCCGGCTCAGATCGAGTAGCGAGAGGAGATGGCAACACACTTCCTATAGCTCATAATTGGTAAAGGATTGCTTCCAACTCCTTCTTTTCCTTTTCACCTTAATAAACTTCTTCATGTCCCTACTCTTTCCTCTAATCTACTTTCGGTTCATCAATTAGCCATGGACAATCATCAGACTATTACTTTTGATGAGGATTCTTTTGTTATTCAGACAAGAATACTCAAAGAAATTCTCAGATAGAGGTTGCTACTCCAATGGATCAGATCCTTCCATTCATCCTCTCGTTCGCTACTACCTTTTCTTCTCCAAATTTTGTCTTGCTTGCTCTACTTCTCCAACCACAAGATTCGCTTCAGATTGGCATTTTCGTCTTGGTCATCCTTCCACCAAGAAGTTTCATCACATCACTTCTCATCATCACTTAGGATTTTCTTCTTCTTCTTTGTGTAATAAAGGCTCTAGTCTCAGGTGAGCATTCTTGTGTATCCAAAAGTCATAGGTTACCTTTTTGCTTATCAAATGCTATCAGAATAAGCCTTTAGCCCTCATTCACTCAGATGTTTGGGGCCCCTTTTCTTCCTCTGTTTCAGATTTAAATACTATGTTTTGTTCATTGATGATTTTAGCAAATTTACTTGGCTCTTCCCTCTTCATTATAAGAGTGAAGTCTTTTCTAAATTTCTCGAGCTTAAAGCTTTTGTTGAAACACAATTTTCTACTAAACTTCAAGTCTTAAGAAGTGACAATGGGGTGAATATTTAAGCACTCAATTTCAGAGTTTCTTAAACAAAAGGGATTGATCATCAATTGACTTGCCCCCATACACCTTCTCAAAATGGTGTGGCTGAGAGAAAACATAGGCATCTCATTGAAACCACCATTACACTTATGCATCATTCTTCTCTTCCTTTGATCTCTTTGGTTTGATGCTCTTGCCCTTGCAGTGTTCTTGATTAATAGGCATCCTACTCTTAAACTCAATAATCTTGCTCCTTATGAGGTCTTGTTTAGACAAAAACCCCGACTATCACTTCTTGAGGTCTTTTGGATGCAAGTGTTATCCTTGGCTCAAGCCCTATACTACTCATAAACTTCAGCCAAGATCCACACCTTGTGTTTTTATTGGTTATCAACCTTCTATTAAAGGGTATAGGTGTCTTGATCCTCAATCCCAAGAAAGTTTACATTTCAAGACATGTCATCTTTGATGAGTCTTGTTTTCCTTTCAAGATTTCTTCTCCTACCTCTTCTTCTTCTTCTTCCACTACGCTTTCGCTTGATTAAATTTTTCCGGCCGCCTTCCTGATCTCGTCTCCTTCCACTAGTTCCTCTTCCGATTACCACAAGTCATTCTTTCTTCACAAAGAAGAAGAACCAATTTCTCTCTGCGATTCTTGGCAGCTCCTACTCCTCGATCAAGACCTTCTTTACAAAGAAGACCAAACTCTTCTTTCCAAAGAGACTTCTTCCCAACCTTTCTTACAAAGAAGAAATTTCAACTCTTCTTTCCAGCAGACTTCTTCCCACCGACACAACAACCATCTGCGGCAGTCTCTCCTCATTTGCTCATCGCTTCTTCTTCCCATTCCTATCTCTTCAATTTCTATACATCTTCCCTCTGTTTCATCCACTACTCATCCCATGATTACCAGTCTAAGTCTAGCAAACTTCATTCCTCTTCTAATTTCGCTTTCTCTTCTCACTTCCACTGCTTTCTCTTGAACCTCAAACCTATTCAAGTCGCTTCTTCCTTCGCTATGTGCCGCCATGCTTGATGAATATGCAGCTCTCCAAAAGCAAGGTACTTGGACATTAGTTTCTTTACCCCCTGGCAAAAAGGCCATTGGCTGTAAATGGGTTTATAGATTGAAAAAGAATTCTGATGGCACCATAGCTAGATATAAAGCTAGGCTAGTTGCCAAGGGCTTTCTTCAAACTGAGGGAGTGGATTATCATGAGACCTTTAGCCCTGTTGCTAAACAACCAACTATCAGAATACTTTTGTGTCTTGCTCTCCATTTTGATTGGAAAATCAAGCAGCTTGACATTTCCAATGCCTTTCTTCATGGAGTACTTGATGAAGAGGTATACATGGACCAACCACAGGGGTTTGTTAATGCTTCTCAATCTCATCTAGTTTGCAAATTACACAAAGCTCTTTATGGTTTAAAACAAGCTCCTCGTGCTTGGTTTTCTACTTTCTCAACCTTTCTTCTTTCTCAGAATTTTGTTCCTAGTCAATGTGACTCCTCTTTATTTGTTCTCAAGACTTCTACTTCTATTACCATTCTCCTCATATATGTGGATGACATCTTGATTACTGGCAGTGACTCTCTTTATATTGCTTCTCTGATTCAACAAATGCATATTACATTCTCTATGAAAGAGCTGGGATTTATTAACTACTTTCTCGGTATCTCTGTCACCAAGACCTCTGGTGGGTATGTTCTGTCTCAACACAAGTATGCTTCAGAAATTCTGGTTAAGGCAGGCATGAGTGGTTGCAAATCCTACTCTTCTCCCATGGCTACCAAAAACCCTTCTGGACTTTCTTCTGATGATGATTTACCCTTTAATCAGCCATCTCTCTATCGAAGTTTAGTAGGAGCTCTTCAATATCTCACCATTACAAGACCAGATCTTGCCTTTGTGGTTAATTATGCCTGCCAATTCATGCAAGCCCCTTTGAATAGTCATTTTGCCTCACAAGCGGTTACTCGATATCTTAAAGGCACCTTAGACCATGGTCTTCATTTCACCATGGTCCTCTCATTCTTAATGCTTACTCGACTCAGGGCCGGTAATGTCTTTGGATCGAAGGTCAACTCTTGGGTATTGTGTTTACCTTGGTCCCAACTTAATTTCATGGTGCGCCAGAAGCAACCAAGCGTGTCTAGGTCTTCTTCTGGTGAATATAGAGCTTTAGCTCAGACCTCTGCTGAACTTAGTTGGCTTGTAATGTTGTTGGCTGCACTTCATTGCCCTGTCCCTGTTCCTACCTTATGATGGGACAACTTTCCTGCTATTGCTATGTCCCACAATCCTGTGTTTCATGCTAGAACTAAACATATTGAGGTAGACTATCATTTTGTTCGCGAAAAAGTTGCGACCAAGAAGCTTCACATTTGTCACATTCCTACCAGATCAAGTTGCAGATATTTTCACCAAACCTTTATGCGTGGCTCGGTTTCAATATCTTCAACGCAAACTCTTAGTTCTTCCTCATCCTATGAGTTTGAGGGGATGATAAGACTCAAGCTCAAGCAAGCAATGCCACTCCTGCGAAGAACAAACTAACAGCAACTAATTAGTTCACGTGTGTATTAAGCTTGGCAGTTAGTTTGTTAGCTAAGTAGTTAGTTTGTTAGAGTTTAACTCTTGTTTAGTTAGGCAGTTATGCTTAGGTTAAAGTGTATCCATTCTGTATAAATACAAGTCCTCTGTATAATGATTGAATCAACTTTTGTATATGAAATAAAAGGATATTTTCTCTGGTTTTCTTCACCTATCAGGTATGTAGTGTAAGCCCCAACATGCGAGGCAGGAGAATGATGTTCCATCACACAACACAAGGCCGTGAAATTATCATTTTCTCATGAATATAATTTAATTAAATAGAATATATTATTAAATTAATAGGTGACCTTTCACGGACAAAGTAGAGATATATATCGATAGGCAGTGATAGAAATAGATAGGCAAAGATACAAACAAAATAGTGCGTGTCAGAGAGATATTTTAAATATGGTTATAAAAAATTAAAAAAAAAAAAAAGGATGTATTTTAAACCTTTTAAAATTTGAAAAAAATATATAATTAATACTATAAATTTATTTAATTATACTAGCTTTTCTTTTAATAAAATTAAATGATCAAAACTAATACATATGATGGATAAATACTAAAACAAGTCAAGGTAATTATAAATTTTAAAGAACAAAAATGACAATATCATATTTTCATTCATATGAGTCACGAATTACTGATAAAAAATAATTTAAGTGTTATATAAATTAAAATCTCTAAAGAAATTAATGTAATTGAAAATAAATTCAAGTAAAATCGTCATTAAAAATAATTTTTTATAATTATTTTTTGCATATGTCGCTAAATATTGACAATTAGTGACTTTTTGGTATTAAGATTTTTATAAATTGTCGCTAAAACTTACAATTAATAACTTTTTTTATTACGAAATTTTCAAACTGTCGCTGAAAGTTAAAAATCAGTGACTTTTTTGTGACATTTTTTTTAAACTATTGCTAAAACTTATTATTGATGACATTTTTTATGACAATTTTTTTAAATTGTCACTAAAAATTATCAATTAATGATTTTTTTTAATAATGTTTGATAAAAAACGCTATTAATTATTATAAGATCTATTGGACAATAAGTTCACCTATTCAGACTTATACCTAAGTATGAGACTAAACTATATTTATTCCAAACCTCAAGGGAAGTGAGTGTAATCTATTCATTTTAAAAGTAATTCATTAATTCTAGAAAAATAAATTCAAAATTTGTTCAAAATCTATAATTAAAAAATTGGATTTCCGTAGCTTTGACAAGCAACTTAAAATTATAAATAAAAAATAAGAACCACTAAAGTTAATCAAACCTAACCTTCAGTATATAAGCCGTTAATGTTAGGTGTTCGTAGATTTTTTGTCACAAAAACATCCAAATTGGAAAGTATATGGTGTGGAGTCTGTACTACAAATTTCAGTTGGCAGTTTTCAAAAATGAATGAGCAGTCAATTTGAGGGAGTCATGAGACCATCCCTCCTGATCATCTATTTATGCAAATTGACTCCTACTAAATTATTGACTGAGAGCTTGTTTGGGATACTTTTTGGGGCTAAAATAGTAATAGTGATAGACTCCTAATTTTGGGGATTTCACAATCCCCAAGTGATCCATCCCACTCATGATGTGGGTCGCACGCATAGATGAGTAGTGTGGGTCACTTTGGAGGTTGTGAGGTCTCCAAAATTGGGGGCCCAAAGTATTTTTTCTAAAATAGTTATATAAGACAAAATAGACTATGTTAGCTAAATATGACGAAATGTCACATCCAACTTATAATCATTTCATTTTTTTTCTCTCACAAAAGTCGAAAAAGTTAAAAAAACCTATCCCAACCGAAACTTTTTAGCCCTTGGCTAAAATAGTCAAAAAAATCAAGAAGCCAAAAAGTCCATCCACATCTCTAACGAGCTTTGATTAATCTTACTCACAAACACAAAAACAGTGATACCTAATAGAGATGATATGTGCCTCTCCTCAGATATGATGTAGACACCACGCCAATCTTCTCACCATTCTCGTCTTCTCTGCAGTTTTAGTACAAGATTAGGGGTGTAAAATTGGCCTATCAATTCGTGGGCCATCTGAAATCCGCCTACGGCTAGGGCGGGTCCAGCCTGATTAGGCCCGGGCTCAAATATGGTCGGCTTTGAACGAAGGCCACTACGGCCTGTGTTTAGGACCACAAATTTTAGCCCAAAATAAGACCCCAAATGTATTACTTTTATATCTACTATCTACTACTATTATAAAAGTGTGAAGAACTAACACGTTTTCTACTTTTTTTAAATCACAATTTTACCCTCTCAAATATACTATATTTTCTAAATTATGAAGAGTTCTATATAAACCAACTATCTCTTTATTTTTGGAATTGAACCTTTAAAAATTATATATCTATTTTCAAAAGTCCTATATAAATGTAAATAAATCGTCTCCCTTCTTATTTAAAAAAAAAAAAAAAAATGGAGCCATCTCCTTATTTTAATGATAATTTTCAAAAATACTATAGATATAATCTTTTATCTTATAGATCTATTAATTATGAAAATAAGAGGGACCCATATATTTATGGATCACCATTCCAAGTAAATAAGAATCGAGAGAGTTTTATAATTACAACACACATAAATATAAGGGCAAATTTTTTGATATATTAGGGGATATCCCTATCAAAAATTATTTAGGAAAAGTGATATTATGTATATGGAAAAAAATCTGGATCGAAAATATTTTAATTGGAAAATTCTCCATTTTCGTCTTTAAAAAAAAAATTTGATATTGAGGTGCTTCTATACTGATATACATAATATTTATAATTCTCCATCATGGATCAAATCACTATGAATAATTTTGATTGAATCTTAAAATTGTATACATTCGTTCAAATCTAGACAGAGAAAAGCGCATGTGTTTTTAAAATAGAGATTTGCACTACATCTCAAAAATTTGCAGGTTATCTTTATGCACTTTCTTTTTGTTTAAATTATATTTTATGAACTGTAATTTTACATTGTACTTTAATAACCAAGGTATGAAGTTAAAATTTTAAACAAGAACCACTTTTGTTAGTTTTATTTTTTAAATATGTTTTTTAATTTATGGTTTTTATATTCTCTCAATTTGGTGATTAAAAATACTAAAATTTCTTCATATTTTATATTTAAATTATACTTTTAATGAAAATATAATATCTAATAATCTAAATAGAATATTAGTATAAAAAAATTATAAATTCAAACATATACTGATTTATATATATATATTTTGTTATTATTATTATTTAATATTAATATTTTTTTTCCAAAAAGAATACACAATAAATTATTTTCTAAATGTATTTAGATTAAGTGAATCTAACTTTAAAAGTAAATTAAAAAAATAAAAAGTATTAAATTAAGTTAATCTAAAAAGAAAATGAAAGGGTTATTAAAAAAAAAAAAAGTGTCAAAGACAAAAAAACATGAAAACAAAAAAATTCAAAATAAAAGTTTGAAAGAACAAACCAAACCAAACACTATTATAAACTTCTATTTTTTTTAAATCTTTCTTCACTAATCTCTAATTTACACAAATTATTCACAATTTCCTTTCAATTTTTATATGAATTTAATAATATAATTAAAAAAAATTGTGCGTACATACAAAAATGTAACACTAAACATTTATATTACGGCGAACTATTTAATTATGAATAATTAACTTTTCATTGTTATCTATATTATGTTATTACAAAAGATTTCACGTATTACTTTTGTGATATCTTATATATGTCAATGTCTACATATATAAATATAAATATAAATTTATATATGTTACTGTATTCATACATTGTTAATCTATAATGCTATATTACCATCAAATACTTTAATTTTCTAACATGTATCGTTTTAGTAATATAGTTTTATTTGTTAGGAAAAAATTGTGAAATTGTGTATTATTCTCCTATCAACTTATGTTGAATATATATATATATATATATACACATACATGTCATATAAACAAGTGTCCATAACAAATACTTTCAATAACAAATTAAGATTTTGCAAAACACTTCCATCACAACAATAATTGTACTTTTTTCCCCTCACAGAAAAATCACAATATTGGGAGAAATAGATGTTGAAATTCAAAATAGTATGATATCGCCTCAAATTCTTACTCATCAAAATATTTTTATTACAATAAGTTATGATAGTGAATAAAAAGAAAAATAAGAAGATGATGAAACAAAAATTAGAGAAGATCTGTTGCAACATGTTCTCCAAGCAAAGTTAGACGAGTTAAAGCAAAAATTGTCCTATTTATTATGAAGTTCAAGAAAAATAATGTACCTCATGCACACATTTTATGTTTATAAAATTTCTTATTTATTTTCATTTGTTCTTTAAATTCTTCAGGCGAGTTTGTATTTATTTATTACTTATTTATATTTTGGATACAGATCAATTTACTCATACAAGTCTTCATACTTTGTATACATATCACATACCAATTTAAGATACATACATAATTACAGTACTAACGGTTAATAAAAAATCACGTATCACATGCAATACACGTGCCCAACCACTAGTTATACTAAAAGTTCAAAGTCTAATATATTTTTTTTTTTTATTGTTTGAGGCATAGTCTAAAAGGCCCCACAAAAAAAATTTGTTGGGCCAAATTAAAAACATATATATGTATATAATCATTGTTAGGCCCAATTCAAAATTCATATAATTAGTCCAAATAGAGTCTAATGTTAATATTTTAATAGAATAAATTGTTTTATCTTAATTTTTTTGCATCATATTTTAATTGAATAATTTTAATCCTAATTTCTTCTCCTTAATTTTGTTTGCCTAATTTTTTTGCCATCTCTATATCATAATTTAATTGAATAATTTTGCCTTAGTTTTTTCTCCCAATTTTTTTTCTGGATAATTTATGTTTTGTTAAAAAATAATTAGTGAATTGTGATTTATGTGGATTATGATTGTGTTATCAGATATCATATTACAATAACATAATCATTTCGTTATCAGATACCAATGAATTATGTTGTTTGTATTGATTATTGCTAAACTACAAAACAAAAAGACCTTATTTTATCTTTTTTGAGTCTTTGTAAAGATTTTTTCGTATCTTAATATATGAAAATAAATTTTAATGATTATATGTGTAAGGAAACTTTTTGTAGCTACTAAATGACAAAAAAATAATTGGTAACTTATTATTTCATCCATAATTTTTTTTTTTATAAAAAAACATATGTAGCCCCATAAATCTTAGGGTCGGCCTTTGGCCCAAGTGTAGCCCAAGACCCTGGGTCTAGGTTGTCTATTTCACAGCTCGGCCTGACCAACCCTAGCCTGCCTCAGTCCGAAATTTTTTTTGCTTCGTCTGACTTGGGCCGACCCGAGCACCCCTTCAACGGCCCCTTGCCAGGTGTTAGACTCCAACGGTAAAAAAAAAAAATTGAAAAAAAACTGATTCAAACAGTCAAATGTCCGTTTCTCCACAATACCACAAATATTATTATTTATAAATCAACCACTATGATCTCCCAACTCTTATAAATACCACCCCTCTCTCATTTTATTTCTCACAAACAAATCTCTCTCTCAAACTGTCATTCTCTCTCAACTCTCTCAATTATTTTGAAGTCTCATGCCTAAGTGGTAATTGCAATTGTACAAGAAGAAGTTTTTATCAAAAGAAGCTAATTTTTGTATCGCTTTCGCCAGTCGATAACATTAATTATTTGAATTAATGACAATATATCTGAAAACAAAAAATAAAAATAATTAATGACAATATAATTATGTGTTAATATTTTAATTACAAAAAAACATAAAAAATTAACTACTATATAATTACAATGATAATTAAGTAAATAATTTTGGTCAGACAGAAATTTGGCTCTAAGTCCCAAACCGAGAACCCGATTGGAGTCCCGTCTTCTCTCACAAGTCTCTCGTGCCTAGTCGGTCGTATATGCCAAGTTCCGTGCTAAACCGATGTTGTTTGGTGATTTTGGGATGTTAGCACCTAGAATTCAAGTTTCTTAAAAAACTAGTTTGCCTAGAGTGAAATCTGGATCTAACTCCAAAATCGTGAACACGATTGGAGTCCCGTCTTTTCCCTCAAGTCTCTCGTGTCTAGGCGGTCGTGTGTGCCAATTTTTGTGCTAATCCGACGCCGTTTCGAGATTTTGGGGCGTCAACACCTCCAATTCAAGTTTCTTAAAAAACTAGTTTGCCTAGACCGAAATCCGCCTCTAATTCCCAAACTAGGAACCCAATTGGAGTCTCATCTTCTCCCACAAGTCTCTCGTGCCTAGGGGGTCGTGCGTGCCAAGTTTCGTGCTAATACGACACCGTTTGGAGAATTTGGGACGTCAATACCTTGAATTCAAGTTTCTTAAAGAATTAGTTTGCCTAGAGTGAAATCCAACTCTCCACCTATAGAGATAGTTACGTTAACTATTTCAACTACAAAAATTAAATTCCTACGTTCAAGTTCAAGTTCACCCCAATTCCACCATTTAACTGTCTCCATAGTTAATTTAACTGTCTTTCTTCATTTGGATTACACATTTTGACGGCTTGGTCACACTTATACGGATAGGAAAAATAATATCAACTATTGATATTTAATTACAATTCTTTCTAATCGAATTAGAATTGTTTCTAATTCTCTTATGCTGTGTTTGGTTGTGGGAATTGAGGAGGGATTTGGAAAGGGAAAGGGAAAAGGTGTGTGAAACTATGAGAAATGTAGGTGTATTTTTTTCACATTTCACCTACCTTTTCCATTTCCCTTTTCAAATCCCTCCTCAAATCTCTCAACCAAACACAGTATTAGGGAACTTTTCTACGGACTTCTACACATCATGAGTGACACTTAGCGGTATACCATTACTATTCCAAATAGTATGAATATTACAAAATGAACACTTCGGTTAACAAACTAATTGTATATCTTTGCTATTAAGTTCTGAATGACTCACTGATTTTTCAAATCATATGAAAAATTTGCAAATTCTTCATGATTAAATGAAGTTATTCCCGGTATAACAAAGCGGTCTTTTGGCAACCTCCTTGCCAACCTTTTGCTTGCACTAGATTATGTTTAGATTTGAAGAATTTGGCAATAGATGTTACTATAACTATGATGGAAGTCTCATAAATCAATGGCTGCGACAATAGGATTTAATGTTTCATTCAGTTGACTTTCATGTTGGTAGAGAAAAGTTATAACTTAACCTAAAAATATTAAATAAAGAAAGTACAGAAAAAGCTAACAATTTATTTCTGAGTGCATTTTTAATTAATGCATATACATTATATAACATTAAACGGCATGCTTAGGAATTTTGTTACATCATGAACACGTGGATGGGTTGGTTATTTCTCATATGATACAGTTCGCTATGTAGAGAAGAAGAAGCTTCCATTCCTAATGGCACCACAGGATGACAGAAATCTTGCTGATATTCATTTAGGTCTTTACGAAGACGTGATTGTGTTTGATCATGTAGAGAAGGTACTCTTCACTCATTAAATGCCTTGGATCTTACGCAGAATATATAATTCAAGTCTCCACTTATGTCTTTCCCTCACCTCTCATGTCCAATCCAGTCATCTTGATGTCTTTATTCTTCTAATTCCCTTTCAGCATTGGAAAACATTGCAGTTAAGTTCTTAGAAAGAGCCCCTTCTAATGCAAAGGCTAATTACACAAAAATACATAATGGAATGCAAATACCTGTGTTTTTTTCTCCCTTTTCTCCTCCCTTTTCCAAGTGTCAGATGCATGTCACTGGAAGAAGTTTTGTTACATGTATCATGCCATAATTTGTACAATCTATTTGTTAGTAACTATGGAGAGAGGTACTAACTGCTTTATTTTGGTACTAGATTTATGTTTTAAAGGGTAATACCAAGATAGGAAGTATAGTGGGTGTCGTAAGACGAGGTGATGGGATCTAAAAGGCAATAAACTAAAAATATTTAAAAATATAATGAATAAAGAATGTAGTTGGGACTTGGTACCAATTGTATGAGAAGGATTTGGAGAGTCAAAAGGAAAGGAATCCAATTCTAAGGAAACTTAGTGGTGGAGGGAGGAGGTTCAAATGGTAGTAAAGACAAAAAAATGGTGCTTTAATTAAAAATTGAAGTTATAGTTTTTAATTAAAAATTGTAATCCAATAATTAATATTTTAAAATTTTTCAATTCATGGGCTTAATTCAAACATTAAATAAATTTCAATAAAATGTTTAGTATTTTTTAATGTAATGGCTTCAAATTGTATTTTGAACTAAAATTATTTCAATATGATGGTTAATATTTCTTTTTTTATTATTTTATTAATTTTATTGAATTTCTATTTTTTTTTTTAAATGACAGTGACATTTTTGGAGGATAATATAATAAATTTACAAAATTCAATGCTCACAGATTTAGAGCATTGAAATTTGATATGATGCTTCTATGGTATCAAATTTGGCGTGATAAATAGTATTATGATAAGTGTGACACAACAAATTGCATATTAGTGTAGTAAATTTTTATATCTATTATGTCAAATTTTATCAATAGCACAATAGTTAACACGTGCTTTAAAATTTTCACTCAAATAAAATTATGTGAAGCTTATAAAAAAAATTTCAACAAAGTTTAGCTAAATATTATCTCAATCCAACTTAACTTTAATCCATCTAACTGGGATGATCAAATATTTTCCTGTATTTTGTCTACAATTTTTAATCAAAGGTCAAAATTCAGTTATGGTGTGATCTCACAATAACAAAGATTTACACTATTGATTTAAAATTTTGAGTAAATTTCTAGTTTATTTTCTGCACACTTTCTACTTTCGCATTTGTTATTCATAATCTCATCATATTATGCCTTCGTTTGGGATGTGGGTTGACATTTTATTTTTTAATTTTTTGGTTATTTTAGCCTGAGGCTAAAAAGCCTCGTTTGGGATGAGTTTTTTTTTACTTTTTTGACTTTTGTGAAAGAAAAAATAAAATAATTATAATTTAGATGTGACATTTTATCTTATTGATTTTTCAATCTATTTTGTTTTTTTGTGACTAAAATAGCCAAAAAAAACTTACGCCAAACATAGCCTATTAATCATCTACTCTTAGAATTTAGTTCCATGATATGAAACTAGACAATTAATTGAGCATATATTTTTTTTTTTGGTAAAAAATTAATTGAGCATATTGCTCTTATGGTTTAGTTTCTTTTCTGAGGACTTTCTACTTTTGTATTTGTCATTCATAGTCTCATGATATTATTAATCATCTACTCTTAGGCGATGAAGTGGTTAGGCCAACAACCCAACCCAAGCAATGCAAGTTCTTTTATTTTTAAGGTACCTACTGTTCCATACCTACCGTTCCATTGGATAGAGTTTCTTCATTGAGGTCAGGCAATCAAATTAATAAGATAATGACAATTTTCAAAAAAGTATACTATTTTAATTATGTTAATATCATATTTAATTACAGTATAATATTAAAATATCATACTTTAAAATATTCGCTCTAGCAATGTATATACTAGATTTTTAAAATGATTCAATTTATATCATACAAAGGTTAACTAATTATATGTATTCACATTACTTTAAACTATAATTTTAATATTTCAATTCATTGGCTTAATTCAAACTTAACATTTAATGAATTTAAATAAAGTGTGCTAGTATTTTTTTTTTTTTGGCTTCAAATCGTATTTTGAACCAAAATTATTTTAATATGATGGTTATTATTTCCTTTTATTAATTTCTTAGTTTTATTGAATTTATATATATATTTTTTTAAATGACAGTGACATTTTTGGAGGATAATATAATAAATTTACAAAATTCAATGCTCAGAGATTCATAGTGTTGAAATTTGATATGATGCTTCTATGATATCAAATTTGGCACGATAAATAGTATTATTATAAGTGTGACACAATAAATTGCATATTAGTGTAATAAATTTCTAGGTCTATTGTGTCAAATTTTATCAATAGCACAATAGTTGACACAAGCTTTAAATTATGTCAAGTTTTAAAATTGTTCACTCAAATAAAATTATGTGACGTTGACAAAAAAAATTTCAACAAAGTTTAGTTAAATATCATCTCAATTCAGCTTAACTTTAATCCACCTAATTGGGAAGATCTAAATTTCTTGTATCCTATCCACAATTTTTAATCAAAGGTCAAGATTCTTTTATAGTGTGATCTCACAATAATAAGATTAAATATACACCATTGATTTAAAATTTTGAGCAAATTTCTAGTTTCTTTTCTGGACACTATCTACTTTTTTGCATTTGTTATTCATAGTCTCATGATATTATTAATCATCTACTCTTAGGGTTTAGTTCGATGATATTGAGAATCATACTCTTATACTGTGTTTGCTTGGGAGATTTAAGAAGATGTTTAAAAAATGAAAGAGAAAATGTGTGTAAAACTAGGTAAAATTGTATTCACATTTCACCTACCTTTTTTATTTCCTTTTTCAAATTCTTTCCCAAATCTCCCAACTAAACACAACATTAGAGTTTAATTTCTTTTGCTGCAGACTTTCTACTTCTAAGTATATTACTAATCCCGATTTTAATTCCACAATATGAAAATTTTGCAACAATGTCAAAAGATCTAGACAACTAATTGAGCAATCAGTGATTTCCAGAAATGGAAGAACATTTCTATTAATCACTTAGAAAAAAGGTAAACAAATTAGTCAAAAAAACAAATCACCATCTCCCTCTCTCTATACCTACCTGTATTCATTTTCTTTCTCCCTCTCTCTATATATACCCCCTCTCTTTATCTCTCTCTCTCCAAATAAGTAGTTGAAAGAAAATATTATTAAGAAGAAGAAAAATGGAGGGTGATTTGTTGCCACTGTTGATTGTACAAGTGGGCTACGCAGGGATCATGGTGATTGTACAAGTGGGCTATGCAGGGATGAACATTCTATCGAAACTTGCCATGGGAACGCTTCCGTCCACGTGGCTTACCGGCAAGTCTTTGCCACCATTGTTATAGCCCCCGTCGCATATTTCTTGGACAGGTATAAAAGAAATTTTTTATTTTAATAAAATATATATATAACATTACCACAAAAATGTGTAATACTACCAAAAAATGTATAATTTTAATTCTAAAATACAAATTTTCATAACTGTATTACAAAATTAAGTAACATTTATTACAAAAAAACGTAGTAAAATACATATAGCATGACCTATTTTATAACATAGGCTTACTAGCAATTGCAACAATACTACAAATTTAAGGGGGCAAAAAAAAACTATAAAAAAATATTTAGAATTTTAAATTTATGATTAATATTCACTAAAAACTGAAGACAAAAAAATGATTAAAACCATAAGATCATAAGTGTTGCTAGCAAGTCTTGTATCATATCTACATCTTACCTTATGAAATTTTAACAATTATATATACACATTTTTTTGTAATAAGTTGTGCTTGGCTACGTATATAAAATGTCTGTTCAGTATTAACCTGATACTTCTATTATTATTTGTAATTTTAAACCCATAATAGTCTAATACTATCATAGAACAATGATTAGCTTTTTTTTTCATGCATTAATTGTTATATTAATATTTTTTTACACCTTATAACTGCAGAAAAACAAGGCCAAGGATGACGCTGCCCATTTTCTTCCAGATCTTTTTGTGTTCCATATTTGGGCAAGTCCTCAAAACATTTATCCAAGCCAACCCAACCCTTCTTTCGTAAAAATAGAGTTCAATTTATTTATTTCAAAGTAATTTATGTGGGCATGAAATGCACAGATAACCATAAAATAAATAAATCAAGTTCTTTATTTTATCACTATAAGATATTTATTTTATCACTTTTTCAATATTTTTTCTTTTGTTGCCACAAATCTCTCCACAAATTCAAAATCCAAATACTGCCATAGAAATGATGAAGGAAGATCTGATTAAGAACAAAATTAACTTGGCATAATAGTTCCATTTATTTCTCTTATGTTACTAAACCATGTGGGTTTTCCTCCTAATATATAATGCAACATTTTATTTTATTTTTTTGGAGTTATATAAACTACTTATTTCATTGCGAGCTCCATGACTCCATCCTCTATCAAAGCTGCCAAAATCAGCAAGAGAGCAGTAAAAAGAAGGTATGAAACTAACACCAACAAAGAATGAAGGGGATGGTTCTACATATATAAAAAAGACTTTAGCAAGTCAAGTCAACTTAACAACGAGAGGACAGTGAAACTAGTGGAGATGGCTGGGAGGAAAGTATACAACGAACAAGATCATGGAGGCTGGCAGCCAGTGGTGAGGAGGCGGTGGCATGGAGGAAAAGGAATATGGAATTCTAGGGCTGATGTCTCAATACACTCTGTTTTTGTGGATAATATACCTGACTCCCTGGGGGCAAAAGGGCTGTTTAAGATTTTCTCCAACTATGGTGTAGTCATGGATGCATATATACCAAACAAGAGGAGACAAATGTCGCGATCTCGGTTTGGCTTTGTTAGATACAACTGCTCGGTAGCAGCAGATATGGCCGTACACAAAGCAAATGGCATATGGTGTGACGATAGACCACTGAAAGTGAAATGGGCAGACTTTGGGAAGGAGTATGGAATAAAGCGTAAAGCAGCCCAAGCAACACTGATCAGGAAGGAAGGGGAGGTTAACCGTACTGGTAATGCCTGCTACCCAGCGAAGCCAACATTTGCTGAGATAGTCAGAGGAAGGGGTGCACCATCAAGCACAACACAAACAATTAAAGCAGAGGAGTTAGGCAATGGATGGCTTCATGAAAGTGCAATAGCCAGATTAAAACCATCATGCTCAGTTGAAGCATTTCGGGAGGAAATAGCTCGGAGTGGATTTGGGGATGTCAAAGTGAGAGTTGGAAGTGGCAGGGAGGTGGTCTTATCCTTTCAATCAGTGGAGACCATGAAGGAACAACTCATGAGAATGCAGGAATGGCTTCAGGACTGGTGCGACTCAGTTCTTCAATGGAAACCCGGGATGGTCCTTAACCAAGAAAGGTACGTTTGGCTCAGTTGTTTTGGCGTCCCATTAAACTTGTGGAACTGTAACACTTTCTGCAACATTGGCAAGGTATGGGGAATAGTGATGGGCATGGATGAAGGTACACGCAACCGTCACTGCTTTCGTAGCGGGAAAGTAAAGATAGCCACGAGTCTTATGGAGCCCATTAATCAGATCATTAATCTTGAATGCAAAGGAATACTTTACCCCATTCGAGTCTGTGAGGAACATAAGGTCAATGTACAATGTCTCTGTACATCACATAAATGGAGGAATGGTGAGATTTATGGATTACAGACGGAAGACGCTCCAATCACAGACACAGGTAGCAGGCAGGGAGAGGAAGATGATTACGTGGAGCTCCAAGCTGGCAGGGTGCTGGACAGCAGGGCTGAGGTGGAAAGGGCGAGGCAAGAGGCAGCACGTGTAAAGGAAAGTGCCTTGGAAGAGGAGGACCTGTTGAGGGATGTCGCAGTGGTGGCTGAAACAGAGATGTCACAGGCTGCGTCAGTGGAAGACAAAGCACGCGGAGGTTGCTCTGCAAGGAAGGCAATGAGTTCCAACATGCAGGATGATGTCGGTAGTAAAAGGATTGATGGGGACGTCTTTACACCTGGTTTTATTAAAAGTATCAGTGGCTCAGAAGGTATTAGACCTGGGATACACTTGGAGGTGGATTTGAATTCGGCCCTTCTGATTGGGGGCCCAAGTGGTAGCAGACCCGGGATTAATCTAGCAGTAGATCAGCCCAGGCCCCATCTTCTACAAGGCCCAGGTGAGTCTAGCCTCATTCCTAGTCATAGTATTGGCTTGGGCCATATAGAGCCTAGCAACTCACAGGCTTCTTATGTTTCTGCAACCCCAAACCAAAGGGAGGTGGGTGCCCATAACCGTAAGGAGAAAGGGGTGATGAGAGAGGTCAAACCAACTCCAAACAAAATGCAGACTGCGAAGGGGCAAGGGAAAATAATGTGTGGTAAACCAAGGAAGAAGAAAGGGAAGCTGGTTGGCGACAGTATTGTGGGTACACCATCTGTAAACTTAAGGAAATGAGCAATCTTTAGGTCGACTGTAGCTGCTATTTCGCTCTCCATAGCAATCGAATCTAGCCGAGGAAGGTTGGTGCTGTCTGAGGCGAAAGCAGCACTTGAAATAGGCAGAGCTCTCGGTATCGATTGTGAAGGGAACGAAGATGAGGTGATAAGCCAGCTACAAGCCCTGGAAGCTCAAGATGTGGAAAGAGCAAGGCAAAGGGATGGAGATGCTAATTAATTTAGCAAAATCAGGTGGCTTACAGTGTTTAGAAATGTTTAATGAAGATTCAATCATGGAACGTGAGAGGGATTGGGCGACCAGAGAAAAGGAGAAAGATTAAGAAAATTCTTGCTGAAAGAAGCGTGGATATTGTTTTACCTCAAGAAACAAAGAAACCAGAGGTAAATCCAGAATTGGTGAAGACTATTTGGCCTGGTGACAACTTTGAGTTCACGTCTGTTGATGCAATCGGTAGAGCTGGAGGTCTACTTTGCATATGGAACCCTGATGTTTTCCAATTGAAGGCTAGCTGCTGTAACCAAAGTTTTCTGCTGCTCTCAGGTACAATTTTTCATAGTTTTGAGTGCGTCATCATTAATGTTTATGGTCCCAATGACGTGGCAAAAAGAAGAGAGGTGTGGGAATGTATAATCAGGTTAAAATCCATCTTTTTGGGGCCATGGTGTATGGGAGGGGACTTTAATGAAATCAGAACTATCTCAGAAAGGATTGGGTGCTCCAGACGGGATAAAGGGATGAGGGATTTTAATTATATGATTGATCAATTGGAATTGATGGATTTGCCCATGCTTGGGAGGAAGTTCACTTGGTGTAACTCCCAAGATGGTGAGAAGTGGAGTAGAATAGATAGATTCTTACTTAACTTTGAATGGGTGCAACAATTCAATTTCAAATTATGGGGTCTCCCTCGATTGCTGTCTGATCATTGTCCCATTATTTTAATGGAGGATGATAGGGACTGGGGCCCTCGGCCGTTTAGGTTTATAAATGCCTGGCTGTTACATCCTAATTTTCTCCCCTTTGTGAAGCAAACCTGGTCAGAGCTTATGGTGGAAGGGTGGGCCGGGTTCAAGTGCCTTATGAAATTTAAAGCATTGAAACAGGCATTAAAACAGTGGAACACGGAGGTGTTTGGTAAGATTGAAGCCAAGCTCAAAAAGGTGGAAGATGAAGCCCATGTCCTTAATTTACTAACTGAAGAAAGACCATTGCTTACTCCAGAACAGGTTAGAAGACAGGAAGTTAGAAGTGAAGCATGGAGGCTCAGTAAAATGTTGGAATAGATATGGCTGCAGAAATCTAGAAGCAACTGGGCCTCCAAAGGCGATAGAAATACTAGATATTTCCACATCCTGGCTTCTAGCAGAAATAGTAGAAATTCTTTGTGCTCTATTCTTGTAAATGGATCCTTGATTGAGGAGCCTCTGGGAATCAAGGAAGCAGTTAAGAATCACTTCATGAGTTTATTCTTTGAGCCTTGGAGTCATAGACCTAAATTATCTGGACCGTTTAAAAACATTGGTGGTGCCCAAGTGGTGGAACAAATGGAGGCTAACTTCACAGAGGAGGAGATCAGAGAGGTAATCAAGAGTTGTGAGGGCAATAAGGCCCCTGGGCCTGACGGGTTTAACATGTCATTTTTCAAGAAGTGCTGGGGCATTGTAAAAGATGATGTGCTTCAATTCATGAGAGAATTTCACCAGAATGCAAGCCTGGTCAGAGGACTCAATAGCTCCTTTATTGCACTAGTTCCAAAATCTGACAGTCCTTCTGGTTTGAACGAATATAGGCCCATTAGCTTGATTGGCTCCTTGTATAAGATTCTTGCTAAGGTGCTTGCAAATAGGATTAAACAGGTAATGCCCAGGATTATTAGTGAGGTCCAGTCTGCTTTTTTGGGGGGAAGACACATTCTAGATGGGGTTTTGATAGCCAACGAGGTGATTGATGGGTGGAAAACATCTAATAGAAAAGGCTTGGTAATCAAATTGGATTTTGAAAAGGCGTATGACTCTGTTAACTGGGAGTTCTTATTTTCCATGCTTTCAAACTTTGGCTTTGGTGAGAAATGGGTAGGCTGGATGAGAACTTGTGTGTCTTCTACTAAGATCTCTGTCTTGGTTAATGGGTCTCCAACATCCGAATTTAGCCCTCAAAGGGGTTTGAGGCAAGGTGACCCATTGTCACCATTTCTTTTTAACATTGTAGCAGAGGGGCTGAATATCTTGTTGTGTAGAGTCAAGGAGTCGGGATTCATAAAAGGGGCTGAAGTGGGTCGCAATGGTGCTATAGTATCCCATCTTCAATTTGCGGATGACACTATTTTGTTTTGTGAAGCTGAATGGGTGGAAGTGGTAAACCTTAAACGAATTCTGAGATGCTTTGAGGTTCTATCAGGCTTGAAAATAAACTACCACAAGAGTGTCATTTGTGGTGTGGGTGTAGATGATAGGCTGATGCAAGCTTTTGCCACTACTTTTAATTGTCTGCATCAGAAACTTCCCCTAAAATACTTAGGGTTGCCTTTGGGGGCTAACCCAGGTAGGAGAACTACTTGGTTACCTGTTTTAGATAAGTTCAAGAAAAAACTGTCTTCCTGGAGGAGAAGGGTGCTTTCTTTTCCTAGAAGATTAACCCTAATCAAATCGGTCATGACCAACCTACCTACTTACTACTTATCTCTGTTCAAGATTCCTGTAGGGGTGGCTAAGGAGATTGACAAAATTCAATCGGCCTTCCTTTGGGGTGGATCCGATCTTAGAAGAAATGTGCATATGGTGAAGTGGGTGGATATTACAAAAAACAAGGCTCTTGGTGGTTTGGGGGTGAAAAGGATTAGAACTTTTAATGAATGCTTGTTACTAAAATGGTGGTGGAGGTTTGGGTCTGAGCATCAATCTTTGTGGAAGGCGGTGATTTGCAGGAAATATAATTTAGAGGGCGGTAGCTGGTTACCAAGTTTGGTTGGAAGAGGATCCAAGCTGTGGTCTGATCTAATGCATAATGTCTTGTGCAATTCAAATCTACATAACTACTACCTTAGTAATGCTAAGATTGTGTTGGGGGATGGAAGGAGATCACTTTTCTGGTTAGATCAGTGGGCAGGTAATGTGTGTCTCAAGGAGGAATTTCCCAGGCTGTTTTCCTTATCCATCAACAAACATGGAGTGGTAGAGAGCTTCTTTCAGAGGAGGGGTGAACCGGGCAGCTGGTCAGTGGGTTTTAGAAGGGCTTTGATGGCTTGGGAGGAGCAGGAGGTAAGTAGACTCTACACTTTGCTTAATAGTGCACCTATTCCTTGCAAAGAAATCGGATGAATTGATCTGGGAGGCGGAACCGCCAAGGAAGTTTCTTGTTTCCTCGGCTTATAATTGGTGTGAGTCTTTCCTTGGGCTTAAGCCGGAGGTGACAGGATCAATTTGGAATAATTATGCCCTCCAAAGGTGCAATTCTTGGTGGTTGGCTTGACACAATAAGGTTAAAACCTCTAGCTTTTTGCAAAGAATTGGTATCCTTAATGGGAATGCATCTATCGTCCAGGTGTTCTGTCAAAGTGAGGTAGAAACAAGGATCATATTCTCCTTTTTTGCCCTTTTGTATGGAGGCTTTGGTCAAACATCGTTAAATGGTGGGGTTTACAATGGGTTATACCGCACCGTTGATGGTGTCTTTGCAGCGGTGGTCCGCAGGAGCGAATGAAAAAGATGGAAAAGAATATTTGGGCTGTTATTCCCTTAGCCATCCTGTGGTCCACTTGGAAGCACAGAAATGAGTGTGTGTTTCAAGGCTTGCAACCGAATTGGGATGAGCTGTGTGATATTGTGAAGGTGAGAGCAGCAATGTGGTTAAAGGCTTCTCCAAAGGATGTGGTGTTTTCTGTTGCTGATATGGTGTTTAATCTGCAACAAGTGCAGTACTGCATCAGAAGTGGTGGTTGATTCGACTGTTATTTGGGCTACTGCTGGGTGGGTAAGCTGGCTGGGCTGTTGATCATCTCATTTTGGGTAATGGGTGGGTAAGCAACCTGGGTTGTTGATCATTTCTTTTTGGCTGCGGGTGTGTTCTGCTTCATACATGGGGCTGAATCAGGGTAGTCTGATGCTTTGCATTGGTGGTTTGCTGGAGCATGGTGTGGTGTGTGGATCTGGTTGTGGTAGAGTTTGTTTGAATTGGGTGATGGTCACTGATTTGCTGAAGTTCCTACTGCTGATCTGTTTGGCACTTGTGTGATGCTGCATGGAGACTGTGTCTTGATTGAATTCTATTCTAATAGGTGTGTGCATTGGTGTCCTGGGGTCCTGCTCAGTTTTGGGCCTTTGGAGGCAGTCTCATTGGAGGCAGTTTCACTTGCTTGCTACTGGTTTTTGTTTTTGATCTGTGGCTGCTCACTCAACCTGCAGGCTGGGTTGCTCAAGCTGTGGTTTGTATGCAGACTTATCACAGATTTGTTCTGGAATTAAAGTGGGAGCATCACTACAGATCTGGTGTTACAACCACTTAAAGCTGTGTTTGGTTCATAAATTTTGGAAGGAATTTGGCAAAAAGAAGAAGAAAGATCTGTTGGGCTCATTGGTTGCAGCAGATCTGTCTTGGTTACTCTGGTGTTTGCTGCACTCAGTGTTGTTAGTTGGTTATACATCTCTGTGCTCCATTGTTGGATTATTTTGCTTGCTGATTTCGCACCTCTGGAATGGGGAGTTTGGTTTGCTCAGCTCTGCTCAACTCATCCCATGCTTACTGCTGCAGGGGAGTCACATAGAGGGGAGTCACTTAGAGGTTTGGGTGTTTTACCTGGAGTACTTTGAATTGTTGTAGCAGTGTGAAGTGGTTATGCAGTAGTAATTTGATTTATTGGAATAGGTAGTAGTCCTATAATTGGGTTTGTTGTCATGCATTGGTGGATCTTATTCAAGCTGCATGCTTGCTGTGTGGCTTGGGATGGGGAATCTGAAACTGCTGAAATGCTAGAGGGTAATCTGAACGTGCTGGTCTGGGCTGAATGTTGAGTTGTTTGTCACAGCAGCTGCTTGTATAGATGGCTTATCTCAGTTTAGGCATCAATGATGGTCAAATTATTCAATGATGGTCAAGCTAAAGCTGCTGTTGCCTGGAGCACTCTCCAATTTGGGGGCTTTTTCTATGGATGGTGGATTGGCTAGCTTCTGGTGTTTTGGTTGGTTTGGTTCTTCTTTCTTCTTTTCCGTTGGTCTCTCACCAACTTAGGGGTGCTAGCAAATGATAGGGTGAGCTCAGTGGTGCCAACCTAGTTGGGATCATTTAGCTCACTGTGATGCTTTTGCACTTTCCCTTGCTTTATTGATGTAATTTGTCTTGTATCTTGTACTTGTTTATTTCATCAATAAAGCTTCTTTTTTTGCCGATCAAAAAAAAAAAAAAAGAGAGCAGTAAAAGTTTTCTTTCTGGAAAAAACTTTTGTATAAGAGAAAAAGACTAGCTAGCTTGCTCTGCCCATCCAAAGATGATCATATGAACAAGGAAAACCTAATTTCCATTGCCACTATTTCTTTGCTTAACTTCTGATTGTATGAAGATTGTGATTGCCATTTGAAAGCCCTGAAAACTGCATTTCCAAGTCACTTTTCACTACCTCTTGCTTCTTTTCTTCTCTATCCTCCTCAGCATTGTTCTTTGCATTCATTTCTTTGTTCTTTCCCCAAAGAACAGCATACAGCGCCATAACAATCAAGCCAGACCCTAGAACACTGATAAAAAACCACAAAAAAGAATGATCAATCTATTTTGAAAGTGCTATAGTTGTTAATTCAAAGTAGATCGTAGAATTACATGAAATGAATGTTGATTCAAGTTAAAAAAACAAAACAAAACGCACGTTCCAACATATTATTTCTCTTCGAGAAGGCCCCAACTGAGAATCGCCACAATAGCGAGCAGCAAGGGATTGAACACTGAGACATACAGAGGACCTTTTCTCTGGATGCACCATGACATTAGGCAAAATGCTGCTACAGTACACACAATTCCCGAAAATACACAATTTTAATGGTTTTATTATTATTATTAATGACTGTCTCAATCAACTTCACATCTTCATATAAATTGTACATTTTACTTTAACACTCAAAACTAAAAATAGAAGCATTTAAAACAGAAAACTTGTATTTCTTTCAACTATTATAATCACCATGAGTCTTTAACAAAGAGACTATCAATATTAATCGATACTAGACAATATAAATAAATATAACTATTAAAAACTTTAAAGTTCAGACAATACATACCCCATAAATACTTGAAAGGGCTCGAATCTCGGGTGTCAACGACCAAGAAGAAATATTATGATTGGCACAGAAATCGATAATCCCACATTGAACAGTCGCCGTTAAACATATTAGTGTTAATGTTGTGTATGGTGTTGTATACTTCTCATTCATTCTCGCTTGAGTAATTCAATCATTAATCAATAATATCCAAAAAAAAAAATCAAAATCAAAATTATTAACCAAAGTATTATGCAATATATCAATTAGAAAATGGTGACTATAACTAATCGCAGGTTTAACTAACTATAACTTTATGGTCCATTTGTTTTATTAAAAACGATTTTCCAGAAAATGTGTTCCAAAAATTTGTATCTGCAAACTCTAAAAATGATGAGCTAACGGTGTGCTAGTGATAGTGGAAGTGGAGACATCATAGGGTGGTGGTAATGGTGATCATCATAGTGGTTGTGCAAAGCTTAAAAGCTCAATTCCTAGCTACTAGAGCTAAATCTAAGGCTACCACCTTAGCTGTTCTATAGCTCCTTTGATTTAGCACAGGGAGGGTGGAAGCTCTATAGGATAATAACTTTGAGCTATTTGGAAGCTATGCTATATAGGAAGAGATATTAGCGGCTAGCTACTAGCTTTGCTTTTGCTATTAGCTCTTGCTAGTACTTTAGGAGCTATAGCTTTAGACTAACCTCGCCACCACCATGATCATCACCATTACCAGTACCCTACAAATTTCAAGGATCCGCAATTCTTGCAAGATAGTTGCTCCTCTCTTAAAGCTATAGCACCTAAAGACCTAGCAAAAGCTAATAGCAAAGGCAGAGCTAGTAGCCAGCCGCTGCTATCTCTTCCTATATAGCATAGCTTCAAAATAGCCCAAAGCTATTATCCTATAGAGCTTCCACCCTCCCTACGCTAAATCAAAGGAGCTACTAGAATAGCTAAGGTGGTAGCCTTAGATTTAGCTCTAGCAGCTAGAAATTGAGCTTTCAAGCTTTGCACCACCACCACGACCATCACCATTACCGCCACCCTACGATGTCTCCACCACCACTACCACTAGCACACTGTTCACCCATCATTTTTAGAGTTTGCAAATACAAATTTTTGGAACACACTTTTTTGAAAAATGTTTTCACTACAACAAATGGACCATAAAGTTATAGTTAGTTAAGCCTACGATTAGTTATAGTCACCATTTTCAAGAAAGGGGAAAGGGAAACTTAATTCCGCTTCGCAAATGCATTTTATCGGATCACTTGACTCCGGTGCTTGCTTATAGATGCTTGGTTAAAGAAGATGATCAAGAAACTCCAAGCTTTCTGTTTGAATCGGTGGAGTCTGGTGTCCGTACTTCAACTGTTGTAAGTGTGTATTTTTTTTTTTTTTTTTTTTATTATAAGTTACTTACTTAAAAGTTGTATTTACAAATATTATGATATCTAAGATTTTTTTTAGAATAATACTGGACACTCAAAAAGTTCTATTAAAAATTGTACCAAATGAAAATTGTACCAAATGTCTCACATGGTGTGAGATACATTTGATAGAAATTTTGGTAAAACTTTTAAGATTTCTAGTGTTTTTGATTTTTTTTTTGAACCAATAAATCCTCTATTTAGAAAAATTGAGAATGTTATCAGTTTTTCTCAATTTTTAAAACTAAAAACATTATTAATTTTACATAGTAATGTTCCAAATAATTGTTTCATTAATTGAGGGGGGGAAAAAACAGAGTATGAAATTAAATACTTTTGTCTTTCTATGGATTGGTTTAATTCAATTATTCAATAAAACCAATAACATTGTTAGTTTTTTCTAGTTTTAAAACTGATAATATTGTCATACTTTTTAATTTTTAAAGGGTTTTTTTTTTTTCAATTTTGCACGTCAATGTTTTATCATCATAATCTTTTATAGACACAAAATTTCAGTTTTACATAAAAAAAATAATTCAATTCTTTTAATTTTTTCAAAAAGTTTTTTTTAATTTTTTTTTTATAATTTTTTCAATTTGAAAGTTGATAGTTTTAAAGTTTTGAAAATCAAAATAAATGTCAAATCATCATATTTTTAATAAATAATTATTATTTGAAAGATAATTCCAACTATTAAAAATTTAATGAGATTTGAAAATCTAACAAAATCTTAATACAGTATATAAATTCATAAATTAGAACTTGTGTTTAAATGTGTTTTTTTCTCATATATACTTGTTTGTTTTGAAAATGACTCTAAAATTTTTTATACATTCATTTTTATACTTGTTTGATTAAATGCCGTAAATTTGATTGTTTTTAGGGTCGTTATAGCGTGGTTGGAGCTCAGCCAGCCATGGAAATTGTGGCAAAAGAAAATAATGTCACAATTTTGGACCACGAGAAAGGGTGTATGACCAAGAATGTTGATGATCCAATGGCGATTCCAAGAAGTATTTCAGAGAGTTGGAAACCCCAGTTTATTGATGAACTTCCAAGTACTTTTTGCGGTAATATGACTTCGTAAAAATAATTATTTTTTTAGTCTCAAGTCCACATTATTTCTGGTTAATTGTCCACGTGTTTGGTTCAAACCCTTTAAAACACAATTATTGAATGAAGACCCATTTCCTGGAGATTTTGAGGAATTATTTATACTGAGCTCCGTTTGTTACAAAAATATTTTACTCATTTTCCGTTATTTAGTTGAACAAAAAGTAAATAAAATATTTTTTCATTATTTTTCTAAAAATAACTTACCTTGTAAGTTAATTTTCACGAAATTTACTCACTTACTAACTTTTCAACATATTTAACATTTTCAAATAAGTATCTTGACTCACTAAAAGTCATAAATGACACTTTATTTAATTAAAATTTCTCCTTCAAGTAATAAAATGTTTTTTTTTTTTTCAAGTGTCAATCAAACGCTGAAAAACAAAATCAAAAATCTTTTTTTTTTTGTATAAAATTAATTTACAAGAAAAATATTTTTTTTTTGTAAAATATTTTATGTCGAAACAAATGGAGCCTTAATGATACAGTGTATCTTTATGTATGCAAAGAGTAGTGCTGAACAACAGCTGCAGAATAAATGTTGTTTCATTTCATGCTAATCGAGCCATTCTTAGCGATTCGTCATTAGTTACGTGGAAATATTGCTTTTAATAAACAGAACCAGATAAATATCCTGTTTGCTGGTATTACTAGTTTGATAGTCTTCTTGGCGCATAAAAATGTTTAAGTAAAATTGTTTCGATTTTTTACCTAAACTTATGACTTCAAATTTGAATGTAAGTATCAAAGAAAACTCTTTTTAGTGGGGAGGAATAGTGTGAGAAAGGAGCGAGACCAAGCCAAGCCACTGGTAAAGTAAGTCCTTCCCACGTGTCAAGTTTAATAAATGAATGCAGCCTTAGCCAGAGACGTCAACTTGTGCCTTTGATTTTAGGCTGCCCGGCGTAGAATGAACAAATCCGCAACCAGCAAGTTTTTCAAAATGAATTAAATGGAATTGTTACTTTCCAAAAATGCTTGCTGAAAATCAATGAAGGTAAATTTTTCCCATGTAATTCATTGGTCAAACCAGCGATTCAGAGTTTGTCTTTGCTTTTTGAGGCGAATTCTAGTGCATCAAGGGCACTTATGTTGTCTGTATCAAGGGCAGTCATGTTGTCTCTAATTAGTAAGCCCGCCTTGGAGCAATGCTACAAATTTAGGTGTTGGATTGTTTGGCAATGGTGTCAATAAGAATCTAACATTCTTCATTATGTAGTATATCTTTGTCGGTCAAACCAACGAATCACAGTTTGTCGTTGCTTTTTGAGGTGAATTCTAGTGCATTAGTGCATCAAGGGTATTTATGTTGTCTCCAAATAGTAAGCCTACCTTGGAGAATGCAACAAATTTAGGCGTTGGGATTATTTGGCAATGGTGTCCATAAGAATGTGACAATATTCATTATGTGGTATATCTTTGTCAATCGAACCAACGATTCGGAGTTTGTCTTTGCTTTTTGAGGTGAATTCTAGTGCATCAAGGGAATTTGTGTCATAGTATATCTTTGTCAGTCAAACCAATAATTCAGAGTTTGTTTTTGTTTCTTCATGTGAATTCTAGTGCATCAAGGGCATCTGTGTTGGTCTCTAATTAGTAAGTCTGCCTTGAAGCAATGCAACAAATTTAGGCGTTGGGATTATTTGGCAATGGTGTCAATCAGAATCTGACATTCTTTACAGCCTTTTCTCATCCGAAGGCTCCCTGTCTTGTACTACCTTCTTTATGTACAACAAGCCATTATGTTGAGAATTGCAGGGGTAGGCACAACGGAATTTAAAACTTTTGATGATTTCTGTAAATCCGAGATCATATTTATAATATATATAAAATATAGTAACCACCTAGAAGATAGTTACATTAAATATTTCAACTGCAAAAATTCAATTCCTACGTTCAAGTTAACCCCAATTCCACTGTTTAACTGTCTCCATAGTTAATTTAACTGTCTTTATTCATTTGGATTACACATTTTGATGGCTTGGTCACACTTATACGGATAGGAGAAATAATGTCAACTATTGATATTTAATTACAGTTCTTTCTAATCGAATTAGAATTGTTTCTAATTCTCCTAGGGAACTTTTCTACAGACCTGTACACATCATGAGTGACACTTAGTGGTAACCATTACTAACCCAAATAGTATGAATATTACAAAATGGACGCTTCGGATAACAAACTAATTGTATATCTTTGCTATTAAGTTATGAATGATTCGCTGATTTTTGAAATCATATGAAAAATTTGCAAATTCTTCATGATTAAATGAAGCTATTCCCGGTATAACAAAGCGGTCTTTTGGCAACCTCCTTGCCAACCTTTTGCTTGCACTAGATTATGTTTAGATTTGAAGAATTTGGCAATAGATGTTGCTATAACTATGATGGATATCTCATAAATCAATGGCGGCGACAATGGGATTTAATGTTTCATTCAGTTGACTTCCATGCTGGCACTACTAAAAAAAGTACTTTTTGCGACCGCTACAAGCCGTCGTAAATAATAAAAAAACAGTCGCAAAAGACTTTTTGCGACGGCCCCTGCGACGGCAAATGAGGGTCGCGAATGTGGGGGTGGCAAATACTTTTTGCGACCGCAAAATAGCAGTCGCAAACTATTTGCGACCGTCTAACCTACTTATAGCGACTGATATTTTGCCGTCGCAAAAGAGTTTAAAAAAGGCCTACAATGTATTAGCGACCATCTTCTTACCGTCGCAAAAAAAAAAAAAAAACCTACAATCATATATATATTCAAATGTTATATACAATAAACGTAAAGACATATTTGCAAAAATCTCAACATTCATGCATTATTTTCCATTTCTTCTCTCAATAAAATTCTCTTCAAAAAAAAAAAAACCTATCCACAAATCATACAGATATGTCCAAAGAGGTAAACAAATATCCCTAAAAGAAGAGGCACAAACACATTATTTTCCATTTCTTCCCTCAATAAAATTCTTCCCTCAATAAGACCATATGTAATCAAGGATTTGGGGCAGCTCACTAAACCAGAACCTGTTTAGGGGCCTCATAATTGGATTATGCGGACCATGAACACAGTCAACGGCAGCGATCAAAATAAAACAGCTATCCAAATTGAAGCATACCTCATTGACTCCTTGGATTCTGGAAATTTCCTCCAACATAAGCGTTTTGTTGATTAGAAGTGGCAGCTGCAGATTAAATAACAGGGCTGATGAACAAGTACAACAATTATCACTCCTATTTTAGCAACTACAAACCTAGTGCCAGAAAGATAATTTTCAGTGTACATCCAACATTGGAAAAAAAAAATCAGACTAGTACAAAATAAATTTGGAAAACCCAAAGAGAAAAGCATACTGCACTATATAATTTTCTAATTCAAAATGCCAAAACCCAATTATATGTTCAGGTTCAATGCAGTAGAAACCGCAATATCATGTTTTGAGGCATTCTGAAATATTAAGAGTGACAAGATTGCGAGCATACCTGCAAATGAACAAAGATGTTCCAAAGCAACGAAAGTGTGAGTTCCTTATCTCCACTAACAATGTCTTCTGCTACAATCATCGATCCATCTTCATCAAATAATGGCACACCACTGCTGTTCAGATGTTGAAGGGCAACGCCACAATTCACCACATTCTTCTTACGTATCCGATGGAACCAACATTTTCTGTCCGTAACATTGAGCAACAAGGTCACCAGTTAGAGTATATCCAGCTAAGAATAATTGATACCTATCGTTTTTTTTTTTTGGAAAATAGGCTAACCATGAGAATGGAAGCGTCATGTTGCAAGTGCTGAATGGCTCTACAAAGCCGCACCCATCTTGAAGATCTTCAAACAATTCTTTCACCACAAGTCATACTCATTCAAAGGACTCTGGACCATAACAACATTGTTTTGGCAATTACTCTTTTATGAAATCAAAAACTCTGCAATGTGGATTCTAAATTAAGTTAATGCCTAATTTTCAATTTTTAAAATAGCCATAGAGGCCAAAACCATGTAATCGAAAGTACAAAAAGAGATTTGAAATTGGCAACAACCAGAAGCACATACACATGCACGCAAGAAAATAAGAATTATATGCACAGTTTGAGCTGCTTAGAGCTTACCTGTAAGTAAGATACTTTGTACCTTACAATCACTAGATGAGCAAGAACATTACCTTCTCCATGCATCACATCCGATGATAAGAAATCTAATTTGAATCAAAACAGAAAAAAGTCAACCCACACCCACACTCTTAACAAAGAAATAATGAAAACATACCATACCAAACCAAAAATGATATGAGGAATAATACTTTTTTAATTACCATGGATCACTTGACAACTCGATTTAATGTTAGGCTGCAAAGTAAATAGCAGAGGAGAACCCCCATCCAATCCATCAATGCCATACTTGATAGGAAGACAGCTTTGAGATTTAGCTCTATCAAGTACAAGAACCACTTTAAAAAAAAAAAAAAAACAAATTACAAATTTATACTTTCACCCCTTTTTTCTTTATAAAGTAAGAAAGTGGTTAGTAGGGAAGAGTTATTTTACTGTACTAACAATAGCAACAACTAATGCAGTTGTAATTTGTCTAAGAATATATTCAAGGAAAATGATACATGTCACCAAATGAACATTGTGTTGTGTGGATTCAAGTGGGCGTTGAAAAAACAAATGAAATTCATTAGTGATACATTGATGTAGAGAAGTGTACCCGTTTGGGGAGTGGCTAAATTAGCCAATTAGCCAAAAAGTTACCTTTTTAGCCAAAAAGCCAACAACCCATACCAAAAAGTCAAAGATTCCCCTTTCTCTCTACTTTTTGCACATCTTTTCGTAATTAGCCAAAAAGTCATCCCAAACATACAAGTTTTTTTTACCAACCTTTTTAGCCAATTAGCCAAAAAGTTACTAAATTAACCTATTCCCAAACGAGGCCTAAATGAATGAAAATACAAAGAAAAATAAGAATGATACTGAAGAGAGAACTATATTTTTGAATTTTTTTTACTCAATCAATGACTAACTATAGTTGCCAAAAGTAACAAATTCGAGTTGGAATCTAAAATCAATACGAAATTTCTTAGAAAAATCTTAATTCGAAACAGATTTAACTTAAATTCTAAATTAAGCCCTCATTTGACATGTTAGTTTTTGGAGCTACCAAGTTAAAATAGTCATAAAAAAATAAAATAAGCTAAAAAATTAAAATAAGCTAAAAGAAAGACCACTTATGGTCTTTCTTTGCACTCTGAATCACCTGGGGTGCAGCTAATCTGCAGCTTGAGTGACCATAAGAAGTAGATAGACATAAGACACGTGCACAAAATGACAATTAATAATCACCGACACATCAAATTCTAACATAAGGCATGGCTAGAATGAGGACAAAGGAGAATATATGGTATATACTCCCATATAAATACACTTCATTTAACATTGATCAATTTTCTAAATTTCTATTTATAATTGCATAGCACGAAAGACAAATCTCAACATATTCATTTCAAATGATTTCAAGCGAATCCTTCCCCCAACCCACCCAATCCAACCCCCCAAAAAAGGTAAGATGAATTTGAAATTTCCCACAGATTGCATAGGATGAAATCAAGAAATGAAAAGACAAAACAAAGCGTGGTTGAATACCTCATAGCACGATAAAGTGGCCTGTACCATCCTTCCTTGGATAGGCTGCAATGTCATTGTGAAAATTCACTTTCTTCTCTTCCCAAACCTTAACATTGGACACCGCCTTTCCACGTCTAGGTTTAATTTTTCCTTTAAGCTTTTCCTTTTCAGTCATGTAAATCAGATCATTCGGAAGAGGGGATAACAATAGATTGCCATGCACTGGAAATGATGTCATAATCTGCTGCAACATATAAGCCAAAACAAGTAAGATAATCTGATAATTTTCAAGTCAATTCAGGAAAAAAGAAACTGAAATACTATACTAAACTGATACAGGGACATGACTTACCTAAAGAATACTAGTTGGGGATTCTTCTGGGGCATCCAAAGGTTCGTGTGAAAACCCTTCACTGTCGGTGGGGCTTTCCTTTAATGAGGAAGAGGGCGAGACATCAAGGCTAAGACCAGTGTAGATTTCAGCATTTTTTTGCATCGACAAATTATCAGAACCCACTTTGATTCGAACCTTCAGTGTTTTTTGGTCAGAAGGCTGAGCACAGTTTTTCAAAAGTTCACATCTTGAACTGGATTCCTCAGCACAATGTACTGATGACATGCCTATGTCTTTTTTTGATGAATCATTATTGGAAGACCTCCGCGAAGGGAGCAATGCGGCATTTGTAGAAGACAGCCCATGTCTCGCTGACAGAGAAGCACTAGATGGAACTACAAAGTTATGACAGCTACCCTGTATGATTAGACAACTCAAAGTGCTTAGGTAAACCAGAATTCCCATATGATAATCTCATGATTGCTAACTTACATAAAATTTGTGTAGAAGCACAAAAATGCTCTCTTAAAATGTCTCCTTGACAGGATCTCAGTTACATTATGATTCAACACTCTATAACAACATACACAAGGGGCATTGCAACTCAAGGTCAAAGGTGTCATATTCAGGACAATATATTTAAAAACTCTGACAAGAATTTATGAATACCTCTTCTGCAAGTGTGAGAAATTTCTGAGAATCAGCAGAACCATAACCAGATGATCCTAAGGCAATCATCCCTGGAGCAAAGCATGCTAATTCATCCATCTGCTGATATTTGTAAAAGGATGCAAACATCATGAGTTAATTAATAAAGCAGCTCTATTGATAAAGCAAAGCATGATGTTTATACATCCACATTTATGATTGAATTCAACTTCACTTTCATAAAGTTGTAAATTTACATTTAGATAATTTATAACTTATTACGTGAATTGTAATTAATCGCGTGTGAAAAATTGATTGAAGAATTTATTTAATGGACTTACCTTTTGCACTATTAAGTTTTATTGATGTTGTTTGCACCATTAAGTTGTATTTTTTTAGTGCAAACAATGGTTCATAATTGTCTCACACCTTTTCAACTCAACTCTCAAGCTTTTTCAACCCACCGTGGCAGTATATTTTGGTTGTGAAGGAAGAGGAATTTTAGGAATAGAAAAAAGTAGAACACATCTTAAGTTGTTCACATTTTTTAGATAGTAGTAGATAGTTGTCAACTTATAACAACAGGAATCAATCCTTTGGTTTTACATTGCATGAACAGCCACTTATCTATCTCAACATTGTAACATTCTGTGAATTACGCAGACTCCTCTAGTTCTCCCAATGTACCCATAACCAGATATGACAAGGGTAAGGAACTGGGATACATGTGTCTTGACACTCATAAGCAAATGAGAGAAATGCCGAGGAGGAAATAGGTGAGACGGTAAAAAATACCATAATTTTCTTAAGCATAACTGAGGACACGCCCTTTACCAAAGTCAATAAGAGAACAAATCCATGTAGCTGACCCCATGTAATTGAGACACAAGCTTGTTGAGTTGAGTTGAGATAAATTTCAGCTATCTCTCTTAGAATAAGGTAAAATCTACAGTGCTAACCACAAAGTCCAACAATGTAAGGCCCAATAAGTAAAAAACAAACCACTAACATATGGCTACCACTTGATTGTTAATAAAGAATACATTTGAATATCAACAAATTACGAAAGTAAAACATGCATTACTCCAAAAACGACATCAACACTTGTCACACTAGCCAAACTCTCTGTCAAAAAATCAAGTGATTCAGTTATAAAAGAATTCGCAAAACATACCCCTTTTTGAGGCACAATAGTTATTCTCAACAACCTTTAAACACCAATGTCTTGTTGGAGCAAAGGTAAGCAAGAATCCTGGAGCAAAGTCAAAAACCATGAAAAATGAAAGTCAGAAGCATAATCAAAAATAAAAATACCATGATGATTACATAATCTAGAAATTAAATGGGATAGACACCCCTTAAATTACATAATTTAAAGAATGGAGTTCTTAAAAAGATTAGCCCCAAAAAACAACCACTTTGGAAGGCAGGATCATCTATATTGAAATTGATGCTATATAACCAAAGGCACTCGACCCATTAAAGCTAATAAAGCATTGCATGTTTCTGTTTGGGTAGAGAATGTGTTCGCGTGAATTTTTAAAAACCATATTCACACCCAAAAAGGAGAAATAAATGAAAATTTTATAGGTGATTCTTCTACTCTTTAATTGATATAACACATTTACAACTCAACAAGCCTTAACCCTAATCACTTGCGTTCGGTTACATAAATCCATTCTCTCCAATCGGTTCTATGCAAAACCACATTCTCAGTTAAGTCCGAAGCAATAATGTCCCTTCTGAACATTTCAACCCTGTCTTTCTAGTCCTTCATCTTATCCCTTTGGCACACCATTACCTAGACCCTGTCACTCCTTTCTAGATTCCTTACCTTCTAAAAGTACATAACCAAGAAACTCTAAATATTAAAACACAAACAAGTTATTCAAATAATGCAATGAATAGTAACTATGGAATGAGTTAATACAAATTAGGAAAAGGTATTTTGGGCTGTGGAAATAACAACGCCCAAACAAATCACATCACATTTCTCAATGGCCTCCATTTTCCACCTCTGTTTCATAATTTTATTCATTTGTTAATTTTCGAGTATATAATAATTGCAATAAAGGAGAAGATCATGTCAGCAAGCATTCTTAGGTGAAGGGACCACAACCTAACTAACAGAGAGTGAGCAAAAGAGTATTACCAAAATAGTGTTGTGAAGCTTTTTCCGCAACTTCTATCCTTCAATTAATTGAAGCTCTGCATCTGCAAGCCGATCTTGTAATTCGCTCATAACTCTCTTTTTCTCTTCAAATTCTGCCCTTGTTTCCAAAGCAGATAAATCAGACATCTGGAGAAAAAAAAATCAACATCACTTAGGGTGGGAAATAAATAAGAAATACATATGCAAAGCACAATATAGCATCAACTCCATCAAATGACATCATAGCTTAACAAAATTATAGATTAGCAACTAGCCAACCTTGATATTCATAATATATATATATACGCACATATATAATAAATAAAAAAAACTAGCCAACCTTAAGCTTCTCGATTAAGACTAGCGATCTTTGCAATATCGATATCTGTTCTCTTTGAGAAGAGCATGTCTCCTGCAAAAAATATCCAAAATATTAGAAAATATGTACGTATTTTGGTATATAATAAGCATGAAAAAAAGAAAACAAAAAAAAATAGTCAACGACAACCAACCTCCAGGGCATTTGATTTAAGGGTCAAGTTATCTAACTCTGCAACTGATTTCCCCGTACTTTCTCTGTATCTTGCAATTTTAGCAGTTAAGGACTGCACCTGAGTCAATTGTCGATCACGATCTTCCCTTACTTGTTGCAATTCTCCTATGAGGCAACCAACTTCTTTCACGAGTGTTTCTTTTTGCTTAACAGCCTCATCTTGAGAAGCCTATAAAGTGCCATAACATAAAACCAATTAGAGAACTAAAATCTTAAATAAAGAATAAACAATAAAGATAATTCACAAAATAGGAAGAAAAAATACCGAATGAAAAATAAATAATAAAAAAAACTATAAAAGATCTCAATTTGTCTCTTCCACATCTTTTCTTCTTGACTATACGACTAGAAAAATAAAATGAAAGAAAAACTCGCTGATCTAAAGCACGTATATGAATGTATATGTCAAAAAAGGACTTTGAAGCCATTATCACTTATCAATTGACTTCATAAAAAGTTAAATATTCATTTAACAACACAAAACATGGTAATCAAACAGCATACTCATACAATTTCATCTGGTTTATAAGAGATCCCATTCTCTTGTGCTAATCAAATCACACTGAAAACAAAATCCTAAAATTGACATCCTTATTGGGCATTCAAAACACAAAATAAATAAATAAAAAAAAAGAAAAAAAAAAGAGCCTAATTAGGTATCCAAAACACAAAGCATAGCACTCATTCAACATAAACAATAAACAGTTCATCACAACCAACCACACACAAGCCTAATTTATACTAAATTGAAGAAAATAAACATCAATGGAATGGCCAAAAACCTAATAGCCTAAATTGAAGGATAAATATGCTGAGGCAATGTGTACTTTTCAAGAGATTGATTAAGAAGGTAAATGAGAAAGAGATGATGATGATCCTATTATTACCTCTAATGAAAGATTCAGCAGTGTTAGTTAACTCTCATCAAAGACCTAGTGCAAAACGAGTGAGAGAGAAAAATCCACGAAACATCAGTCAAAAATTCCCAAATTTATCAAATTAAAATCAACAGTGACTCAATGCTTAACACAAAAACACACACGCACATATATATATACACATTTTGAGAGTATAGATTTGAAGCAAAATTGCAAACCAAAGAAATATGAGATTGTCGGAGTCGAAGAGTTCAAGATCTTGAGGAAGTTGAGGACGTCTACTTCGATTCTTGCTCGGACCTCAACAGAATAAATTCAATTTCAAACATTGATATTCACAACATATACATAATATATAGAGGTACATATACATGTGTAGTAGAGGTGCTAATTTGAGAAGATCAAAGGAGAGAGAGAGAGAGAGAGAGAGAGAGAGAGAGAGAGAGAGATTCATACCAACAGACATCAGGAGACCGAGAGAGAGAGAGAGAGAGAGAGAACAATCGGTGTTTGTGGAGGGGCTAGGGCAAGTATAAAGAAGAGGGGAAAATAAATAGAAGAAAATAAGGGGATAAATTGATTATTTGCGACGGCTAATCAGACGGTCGCAAATATATGGTAGCAAAAGGCCAGTTTTCTAGTAGTGTGGTAGAGAAAAGTTATAACTTAACCTAAAAATATTAAATAAATAAAGTACAGAAAAAGCTAACAATTTATTTCTCAGTGCATTTTTAATTAATGCATATACATTATATAACATTAAACGGCATGCTTAGGAATTTTGTTACATCATGAACAGGTGGATGGGTTGGTTATTTCTCATATGATACAGTTCGCTATGTAGAGAAGAAGAAGCTTCCATTCCTAATGGCACCACAGGATGACAGAAATCTTGCTGATATTCATTTAGGTCTTTACGAAGACGTAATTGTGTTTGATCACGTAGACAAGGTACTCTTCACTCATTAAATGTCTTAGATCTTACACAGAATATATAATTCAAGTCTCCACTTATGCCTTTCCATCACATCTCATGTCCAATCCAGTCATCTTGGAGCCTTTATTCTTCTAATTCCCTTTCAGCATTGGAAAACAATGCAGTTAAGTTCTTAGAAAAAGCCCCTTCTAATGCAAAGACTAATTACACAAAAATACATAATGGAATAGAAAATACCTGGGTTTTTTCTCCCTTTTCTCTCCCTTTTCCAAGTGTCAGATGCATGTCACTGGAAGAAGTTTTGTTACATGTATCATGCCATAATTTGTACAATCTATTTGTTAGTAGCTATGGAGAGAGGTACTAACTGCTTTATTTTGGTACTAGATTTATGCTTTAAAGGGTAATACCAAGCTACGAAGGATAGTGGGTGTCAGGGGCGGAGCCAAAGAAAGCCCGGGGGAGGAGGGGGAGGGGGGGTCACGTACCCCCCCTCCAATTTTGAATTTTTTTTGTTTTTGTTTTTGTTTTATGGTCTTTTTTTTTTGAACGGCACAAAGAAGACTTTATTGATGAAAAAAGAAAAATACATCAATAAAGAGGAGCTTGGAGCTCTAACGAGCTCCAACCTCCTAGTTGGTGAGAAACCAACGAGCAAAACAAACAGAGAAAAAACTAGAAAACCAGAAAAAAAAAAAGGCCACTGCAGCTCCTAAACCAGATCAGGAAAACCCTACCAAGCAGTAGAGCATCACAACAGCCCTATAAGCATTAGATGCATTCTTAGCAAACCCAGAAAAAAAATAGGCACTGTAGTAAAATGCAGACCAAGCAACCCCAAACTCCAAGAGAAAACATCTGGACTTGAACAGCTGAGAAACTAGACCAAACCCCACTCAAACCATCACAAAACCAGAGAAGAAACCAGCACAAATCAGCCTTGAACCCCCTGAATAGGCCACAAATACAAAATTTATTCTCTTTTTTTTTTCTTAACATTTTCTTTGGCTAAGGAGTTGTTGTAATGTTCACAATAAGTAGTTATTTGATACCTTTGGAGCATTATGTGGTATTGTTTATGTAGTAGTTTAAACCAATAGTGTAGTGGAAAATCTTATGGATTGAATGTAATTAACTCATTATTTTCAGGTAGTTGACAAACTACTTAGTGTGATTTGTGATTTCTCATACTTTGAACATCACATAGGTAACGCCATATGGTACTCTAAGACTATGTAACAATTTACATTCGAAACACATCATTTATAAGCAATATCATCTCTTTAATATTTTCTGTCAAATAAAAATTAAATAGATTTTATAATAATTTGTGCTATAAATGATGTGTTTTTATTTTCTAAAATTAGGAATTTTGATCCATAATTTTTTGTGCTAAAATTACAAACTTACATCACCATTCCACACCGAGCTATTACACACTATTATAGAATTTTGATTTGTTCCTATTAATAATGTTTTTTAATTTCTTATGCTTAAATTTAGCTCAAAAAATTATTATTATCTTAATGTTGATCATGAATTTTTTTAAATAAAAAATTGTAAATAATAAGTGTTCTCTCTAACTTAATTTTCTGGCTACGCCACTAGTGGGTGTCATAAGACGAGATGGTAGGATCTAAAAGGCGATAAACTAAAAATATTTAAGAATATAATGAATAAAGAATGTAGTTGGGACTTGAAAGATGATACTAACACTATGTGAAACTCGATGGCCAATTATATGAGAAGAATCTCAAGGGAAGTCGTTGGAGAGTCCAAAGGAAATGGTCCCAACTCTAAGGAAACTTGGTAGTGGAGGGAGGAGGGTCAAACGGTAGTAAAGACAAAAAAAAAAATAAAATAGTGTTTTAAAAAGTGACAGAAAGAAAAAACTGAGAAAAACTTAAGAGCTACAAATTGGCTAATAAGGAGGTCAAAAAAGTAGTGAGAGACGCTAAGTTGAAAGCGTATGATGACCTATACACTAGACTAGATAGTAAGGAGTGAGAGAAGAGAATATACAAACTTGCTAAGATAAGAGAAAGAAAAATAAGAAATTTTAATCAGGTTAAGTGCATCAAGAGTAATGACTCTAAGGTGTTGGTAAAGGATGAAGAGATTAAGGAGAGGTGGAAGAACTATTTTAAGAAATTGTTAAATGAGGAACATGGAGGTAGGTCAAAAAGGGAAGAAGTAGCCAATAAAAAGGAAAACCCAAGACTATAGGTTTTATCACAAGATTAGAAATTTTGAAGTAGAGATTGCACTTAAGAAGATGAAATCGAATAAGGCTTTAGGACCCAATGAAATCCCTATTGAAGCTTAGAAATGTTTGGGTAAGAAGAGGGTTGCTTAGTTGACTAAGTTATTCAGTAAGATTTTATTGACTAGGAAAATGCCAGAGGAGTGGGGGAAGAATATTTTAGTGTCAATTTATACGAATAAAGAAGATGCCCAAAATTGTAACAACTATAGAGGAATCCAGCATATGTGTCATATAATGAAAGTATGTGAGAGAGTGATGGAACGTCGATTGCGAGATATAACAGAGGTGTCAGAGAATCAATTTGAATTTATACCTGGTAGGTCAACAATGGAAGCTATCTATCTTTTGATGAGAGTAATAGAAAAGTATAGAGAAAAGAAAAGAGACATTCATATGATTTTTATTGATCTTAAGAAAACATATGATAGAGTGCCTTGAGAAATAATCTAGTGAGTGTTAGAGAAGAAAATGGTGACAAAATGTTACGTTGATGTAATTAGGGACATGTATAAAGGTGTGGTGACTACAATTAGATCGCATGTTGGAGAGGCAAATGAATTTCCAATTACTATGGGTTATATCAAGGATCAACATTAAGTCTTTATCTTTTTGCTTTAGTTATGGATGAGTTGACTAAAAATATTTAGGATGATGTGCCGTGGTGTATGCTTTTTGCAGATGATATCGTGTTAGTAGATGAGACTAGAGAAGGAGTTAACACTATGTTAGAGACTTGAAGAGAAGCACTTGAAGCTAAAGGATCTAGGATAAGCAGAACCAAGACAGAGTACATGAAGTGTAATTTTAGTACCAGTAACAATGGAAGCATAGGAGAAGTGGAGATTAGGAACCAAAAACTACCTAAGAGTGAATATTTTCGTTATTTAGGATCAGTTATCACAACGGTTGAAGAGATTAGAGCGGATGTAGTCCATAGAATTAAGGTGATGTTGCTTAAATGGAGGAATGCGTCTAGCGTACTGCGCGATAAACAAGTACCCACTAGACTAAAAAGAAAGTTCTATAGAATGGTTATTAGACTAGCAATGTTGTATGTGATAGAATGTTGAGCAACTAAGAAACAACATATTGATAAGATGAGTATTGCTGAAATGATGATGCTAAGGTGGATGTGTGGCAAGACTAGAAAAGACAGAGTTGAAAATGCGTATATTCGTGAATGGGTAGGAGTAGTACCGATAGAAGATAAGTTGAGAGAGAATAGATTGAGATGGTTTGTCATATGCAACGGAGAGCAACAGAGACAATAGTGAAGAAATGCGATATAATGACAGTAAATGGAAGTGTTAGGGAAAGGGAGACAGATCTAGATTGACATGGGCTAATGTAGTAAATAAATATATGAATCTCCTTAATTTAACTAACCAAATGACCATTGATAAAGTCGAGTGGAGAAGAAGAATTTATGTAGCCGACCCCATTTAATGGAACTTAAGGCTTGGTTTGGTTTGGTTTTGTTATTAGTGAGTAAATTGTGAGAATATATATTGTATATATGGCACGTTTGTGTATATTAGGAATTAGACAATTTCATTATCACTTTCACTATACCCTTTATTCATTCTCAACATTTGGTTGGGTAATAAAAATGTAGATCACAAATCTGTTCTAATAAAACTACAATCATCAATCTGCAAATAAGTCTTATTAAAGTTCTGTCACTATGAATCAGCTTTATCTTCATCGAGGCTGTAGGGTTTCTTTCAAAACTTTGATTGAGGACATTTTGGTGTTCTGTGCATTCTCAGAAAGCATATGTGATTCATTGGGTTAGGTTGGATCAATACTCCTTCATTGACAAGGCTTATGTTGATAGAATGAGACGCTTGGAAATGTTGGCCTCCAGAGTACTGGATATTGATCCGTGAGTAAACATTGAACTCTTTTCTACGTAAAAATAATGGTTTTCACAAAGTCATTCACATTTATGTGCATGTCCTTTTATTTGATTCCCAATTGTTAGCCCAAGGCTGTCTCCTGGTGTTGTGGACTTACACACTCACCATTTCGGTCCTTGTCTGAAGAACTCAAACATGACAAGTGAAGAATACAAGAATGCAGTACTGCGAGCAAAAGAGTACATTTTTGCAGGAGATATTTTCCAGATTGTATTAAGTCAACGCTTTGAACGACGAACATTTGCTGACCCATTTGAAGTCTACAGAGCATTGAGAGCTGTGAATCCAAGTCCATATATGACTTACTTGCAAGTATGATCTTCTCTGAGGCTATCCATAATGTCCAATGTTGCTTATTTTTTTCCTTCTTTTTCCTCTTCTTTTTTTTTGGTAATTACAATTAACCATTTTAAATTCTTTTCCATCCTATCAGGCTAGAGGGTGTATCCTGGTTGCTTCAAGCCCAGAAATTCTTACACGTCTAAAAAAGGTACATATAATCAACCATTTTACTTCTGATTACTTTCATATGAGATTCTTACAAAAGTTTACTTTATCTCTTCTCTCGGCTTAGAATATTAGCTACTTCTGGATGTTTGCAGAATCTTATATAGTGCTTATCATTTCTACTTTGGTACACGTTGACTAATGGTTGTGTATTTTGCCATTCTTGTTGACAGAATAGGATTGTTAATCGGCCGTTGGCTGGGACTAGTAGAAGAGGGAGGACACTGCTTGAAGATGAGATTTTAGAAAAGCAGATGCTAAATGATGAAAAGCAATGTGCCGAACACATCATGCTGGTTGATTTGGGGCGAAATGATGTTGGAAAGGTTTTGGTCAAATTCTCTCTACTTATATGGACATTTATAATGTAGTGGTTGCACCGATATGAATTTTTCTCATGCTTGTTCCTGCTGAAATCTATAGTTTATAGTAGCTGAATTATTACATTCACTCAATGTGATCCTATATTCACATTTTTTGACTTGTATTCTGTTGGCCAATGCTTGTTTGGGAGTTTACTAAAAGACTTTTGGAGTGTCTTTTTTGCCATCTATTAGGCAATGGATCTTGGTTAGTATGAATCAGATGGGGCAATTGTCAATTGAGGTCATCATTTACCGTTCTCACCAATTTATAGTTCTACCATTTGGTTGCTTCTTCTTTCGATGCCCATCAAATCTCATGTGCATGAAACTTCTGGAAGCAAATTTAGGATACTGGTGAATTTTGGTGCCAGTTGTGCCCGTTAATGCTTGCAGTTATTGTCAGTTGAATTTTTTAGATATGATTTATATTGTTTTGATTATTTATCCATACATGCACATATATATAGATCCCTATATCAGCATTGACTGTACAATTTTCATCTTTCTTTTCTCAAAATTGGTGTATCTTTCAAACATTAAATGCATTCCACCCACTCTTGTAGTTAATTCAGATTGTTGACATAGGTGTCCAAATACGGTTCTCTAAATGTGGAGAGGCTCATGAATGTTGAACGGTACTCTCATGTGATGCACATCAGCTCCATGGTGAGATTTTGCTTTAAACTAAATGTGGATTGAGTTTCTAATGCGAAACTTGTGTCTTCCTGTTCTGGAGATGAGTTTTTTGCTAAGCAAATATTTGCATGCATGATATAAACAATGTCTTCTTTTTCATTGATTCATGGAGAAACATTAAAATAAAAAGCAACCTGAAACTTTTACTGAAATAAACAATGTCTTCCTTTTCTTTTCTTTTTTTTTTTTTCCCCTCTCAGGTAACAGGGGAATTGCGTGATAATCTAACTTGTTGGGATGCCCTAAGTGCTGCATTGCCTGTCGGAACAGTTAGTGGAGCACCAAAGGTTAATATTTTTCATTGTCTGTTCCCCTTTAGTTGTCAACTTGTTCTGTTTGGTTCTGGCTCTTCGATTGATGAAATACTTTTGAAGCAATCTGGAACTTAGCTGGAGCTAATATGTTGACCTCATTTTCTGATCTTATGAGATAAATCAGCAAATACTTGAATTGTTCTTCTGTGTCTTTGCCACCTTGTGGATGCGTGGATCTCACACATTCTAGTAATTAGTGATATATTGATTTCACCACCTCTATCTTTTAAGCCTTTACGTCTCTTGATGCAAAATAGTTTTCTAATAAGCTCTATGAGACTTTCAGTAAAAGTGTGGGTAGAGTTCTGCTTATTCAAGGTGACTGATCTTGTCCTGTGAGATTTGCTTAGTGGGATGGTAAAATTAGTTTTAAAGTCTTCAATCGTTTTTTTACTAGTGCCCTTCTTAGCATCTATAGGGGGAGAGAGATTCAGGGCTTCGACGGTGACATCAATGGCTTTTCTTATGCTTTAATTATTATTATCAGCAATGCTAGGTATCATGAAAAGTCTTTCATGAAAATGATCATGAAAGATTTATGACCTTTGGATTACACTTAGAAAAAAGCACCACACATTAATAAGGTAATCTAAGGGTCACAAATATTTCATGATCATTTTTATGAAAAACTTTTCATGATCCCTAACATTTCTCTATTATTATTATTATTATTATTATTCAGATTAAATATCTATGCCTTTCGTATGGTCCCTTCAGGCTCTATTATACATATTATCTATGTTGTGATTATCAACTATGACATCATACAGGTAAAAGCCATGGAGTTGATTGATCAATTCGAAGTAACAAGGCGTGGGCCATACGCTGGTGGATTTGGCGGTATTTCGTTTGCTGGTGACATGGATATTGCATTAACTCTGAGGACCATTGTATTCCCAACTGGAAATCGTTATGACACAATGTACTCGTACAAGAATCACAATAAGCGCAAAGAATGGGTGGCTTACCTTCAAACCGGGGCTGGAATTGTAGCCGACAGTGTTCCTGATGATGAGCAAAAAGAGTGTGAGAACAAAGCTGCTGGTCTTGCTCGTGCCATCGACTTGGCTGAGTCTGCATTTGTTGACAAATGATATCTGTCTCTCTCAAGTTAGCCAAGGTAGATATAGGTAGGCATGAAACTAGGAGAAGACTATGGGGGTCCATGACCCCTACTTCTGTAAAAAAAAAATTTCTTTTTTTTTTTTTTTTGATCAGCAAATGAAATTTTATTAATGGAGAACCAAAACAAAGAGAACATGCAACAAGAAGAAGGTTGTGGCAATTGGTGAGAGACCAATCAACAACACCCAAAAGACAAAGTAGAAAGAAGGGCAAGAAGGACCAAACTCCCCACCTGGTATAGCTCTCCCAAAAATAAAGCAAAAAAGGAAAAGGAAAAGCTACAACCAAGAAAAGAGCACAGCAAGAAACTCCCCAACTGGTACTGCTCTCCCAAAAATTAAAAGCACAGCACGCCGAACAACTGAAGCCAAGAAAGCCGAATCAACAAACCAGACCTAGAACCCCGATTCTTTGCAAGAATGAAAAGGTCATAGCAGGACCACACCAGCAGACCACTCCAGACATCCAAAACCAATCCACCGAATATCCATAGCCAAGAACTAATAATAACCTATAAGCTGCTGGACGTTATTCACAATATCCTGAGCAGAGTAAAACCCGACACTAGAATGAGCCTTTACCCAAAAAGCGATTCTGAATTTGATCAAATCGCACACATCCTCTAGGTGAGCTTGCTTACTTTGGAACACCACCTCGTTCCTAAGCTTCCAAAGTGACCACAACACCGCCATGTATAGCCCGCCAAATCAAGTTAGCCAATTTACCCCACCTAAAACCGCTCCACCAAAGAAAGAAGTTCCTCCACACTCAGGGTATAACCAATACAATCCCCACCATCGCAGTAAACAAGACCACACCCTCCGTGCAAAGGGGCACCACAACAAAATATGGGATAATGACTCCGCCTCCCCCTTGCAAAAGATGCAAAGGTTAGAAGCCTCCGGACCTAGAACCCCGATTCTTTGCAAGAATGAAAAGGTCTTAAGTCTCCCCTTCCACACCAACCATCCCAGAAACTGCACTTTAGGGGGGTAGATATTATTCCAAAGTAATTTAGGAACCAATAGAGGAGTGAAAGGTTTCAACAAGGAGTCCAGGGAAGAGACCGAAAACTACCCAGAAGAAGTAGCTGTCCACTGAAGACAATCATCACTATCTGAAAACTGCCCAGCAGAGTTCAGGACATCCTCCAGCCTAATTAACTCGTCTGACTCCCAGCTCAGTAAGGCTCTTCTAAACCTGAGGATACCATCTGACTGGGCTACCCGCCTATCCAACACTTCTTTCAAGACAATCTCCTTTTCTGATGATAGACTGAAAAGCCTAGGGAACATAGACTTAATAGGCAAACTACCCCCCCAACTGTCAGTCCAAAAATGAACTCTGTTTCCGTTACCAACAAGTAATTGGGAATTTGCCATATAAATGTTAAAGAGATAAGGATTTAATTGACTAACCTTTAGAATATCTCCCCAAATTTTTGAGAAAGACCCGACAGCTTCTTGGAAAGGGTACCACCTGCCTCCATTCGAAGAATACCTACCACAGATTACACGCTTCCACAATGAAGAGTCCTCCGCGCCATACCGCCACCACCACTTCGCCAAAAGGCAATCATTCACCTGTTTAACGTTCCTAATTCCCAGCCCCCCATTTTCTTTGCTTTTAGTAACTTTCTCCCAACTAACAAGATGAACCTTCCTCTTCAGGTCAGTTCCCCCCCACAGAAAATTAGCTTGGATTCTATCAAACGCCTTAACCACAGAAGAGGGAATCTTAAAGAGAGATACATAGTACAACGGCAGACTCGACAGCACCGACTTAATGAGTGTTAACCTCCCTACAAAAGATATGAGCTTCCTCTTCCACGAAGCGAGTCTAGCTTTGCATCTATCCAGAATAGGCTTCCAAGTCTTCTTAAGCCTAGGACTAGCCCCTAAAGGTAACCCAAGGTAGGACATAGGTAGTTTCTGGACCCTGCAGTATAATCTAGATGCATACACCTCCATCTCATTCTGAGGCACACCAATACCACAAACAGAACTTTTGTGAAAACTGATCTTCAAGCCAGAGACCAGTTCGAAGCACCTTAGGATCCTTTTAACTGCCAAAACCTCTTCCAACTTAGCCTCACAGAAAATAATTGTATCATCTGCAAATTGAAGATGTGATATGTTAACATCTTGACCCACGTAACCCCCGAAAGTAGACCCAAAGAACTGGCCCTGAGCATCAGCATATTAAGCCCCTCAGCCACTAAATTGAACAGGAATGGAGATAAAGGGTCGCCCTGACGAAGGCCTTTAGTAGGCTTAAATTCATTTGTTGGCGAACCATTGACAAGGACAGAGCATCTAGAAGATTGGAGGCACTCCCGTATCCAACCCCTCCACCTAGCCCCAAAACCAAACTCCTTCATCATAGAGAAAAGGCAACCCCAATTGACTGAGTCATACGCCCTTTGGAAGTCAACCTTGAGAATCACCCCCTTTTTCCTATTAACCTTCCGCCAGTCGACAATTTCATTAGCTATTAACACCCCATCCAGTATGTTCCTGCCGCCCAGAAATGCTGATTGAGCCTCTCCAATAACCCGTGGCACCACCTTCTTCAACCTATTGGCCAACACTTTAGCTAGGATCTTATATAAAGACCCAACTAGACTTATTGGCCTATAGTGTCATAACACTTCTATATATATATAATTTATATATCGTATTAATTGTACATATATATGTGTTTGTCTATACAGTAAAAAAATATTATTTATTGTTTGGCTTCTACGATGATAAAATCTTGATTCCGTCCGTGATATTGGCAACTTCTATTTTGAGGCTATTAAGTTGTTATTTGAAACAGAGAAACAAAATGAAAACATGTATGCTTTTTAATATACAAATACAAAAAATTATGTTACAGTAAAATTCTGCTTTGTACATTTGGAATGCTCATGGTACCTACTATACATACTAGACTCTACGATTGTATTTAAATTATGGATTTAGATATGAATTTAGAAATGAAAAATGAAACAATAATACTACAATTCCATAAATTTTGCCAAGCCAAACATTTTTTGAGCCCAATGCGAACTTTGAAGAAAGGCCTTTCATATACATATATACTAGTGGGTGACACACGCAATATATATCTAATTCAGATAAGTAAGTATAAAAACAAATAATAAAGAAATTAATAACATATTATGTATGTTGTCAAAATGGTAAGAATTTTTTTAATGAAATTTAAGGTCTTGTGTTCAAATTTTGTTCACGCCTTTGAATAATATTTTTTTATTTTAGGATAAAAAAATTTGTCACGTGGCAGAAGAAGAAGCCCCCACATAATTGGACACCAAGCCATGTGCTCACATATATATACTAGCGGTCGCGCACACGCGATGCGTGTGCAAACTCGTTTGGAATTATAATATGAAATTTACATTAAATTTTTTAATAATGCACATATAAATCACATGTATAATTATGTAAAATGTAACATTTGATATGAAGATATTTGATAAATGAAATAGATGTACACTAAAATTTGTTCAAATTTTTTTTTAAGAAAATATAATATTTACTAATCTTAATTAAAGAAAACTGTAGAACAAAAATTCATATGAAATCTCAATTTGGTAAGATAAGACTGAAGATCTTACAAATCTTGCAAAAAATATATAAGATACATGTAAAAATTAATTTACAAACAATGTACATTGATTAAATTAGAATTTAACGTTGTTAAAATGAGACACAATTGTTCACATGCGTACTTTGACTAATAGAGTACAATAATAATTTTGATTTTGTAATTGGCTTAGTATATATAAAGGCACAAAATGTAAATATTATTGAAGTTTTTTATAAATGAAACTAAAAAATTTTAAAAATACATGTTGACATCAAATGGAAAACTTTTCTGTGCCCTTGATTTATTGCATTAATTTAGACTTTCAAAACTTTGATGAAAACGACGAGGACGAAGTTCCTCCGGTTTTGCAACGATTAATTGAGCAAGAGCAGGAGAAATTTGTTAAACCATTAATGGATGAAATCATTACCGTGAACATTAGTACTGAGGAGGACCCGCGGTTGGTCCAGATCGGGTCCACGTTGTCTTCGGAGGAACGCGAGCGCTTAGTCGCTTTATTAAAAGATTTCAAAGATGTTTTCGCATGGTCCTACGAAGACATGCCTGGAATCGATCCTGAGATTGTACAGCATCGGATCCCCCTTGACCCCGAGGCCCGACCGCTCAGCGAAATCGGAAGGATCCGCCGACGGGCTCTCAAGATTAAGGAAGAGGTCACCAAGCAAATCGACGCAGCTTCTCGGTATCTGAATATCCGACTTGGTTGGCCAACATTGTTCCGGTGCCGAAGAAGGATGGCAGGATCCGGGTGTGTGTAGACTTCAGGGATTTGAACAGAGCTAGTCCGAAGGACGACTTTCCCCTACCACACATCGATGAGTTGGTGGATTTCACAGCAGGACACGCATTGCTTTCATTTATGGATGGCTTCTCAGGTTATAACCAGATAGTAATGGCACCCGAAGACCGGGAAAAGACTGCATTCACCACCCCGTGGGGGACATACTGCTACAAGGTAATGCCGTTTGGGTTGAAGAACGCTGGAGCTACTTATCAATGGGCCGCAACCACAATACTACATGATATGATCCACAAAGAGGTTGAGGTGTACGTGGACGACATGATTGTCAAGTCCAAGGAAAGAGAGGGCCACTACACCGCCTTGCATAAGTTTTTCCAAAGGATCAGGGAATTCCGGTTGCGGCTGAACCCTCAAAAATGTACATTTGGTGTTACAGCGGGAAAAATGCTGGGGTTTCTGATTACACAAAGGGGCATCGAGGTCGACCCTTCCAAAATCAAGGCCATCTTAGAAATGCCACCACCAAGGACTGAAAAGGAGGTGCGAGGCTTTTTGGGTAAAGTGCAATTCATAAGACGGTTTATTTCAAAATTAACCTTGACTTGTGAACCACTTTTTGGTCTCCTGAAGAAAGGAAAGAAGTTCCAATGGGACGGCCGATGCCAAGCTGCATTTGAACAGATTAAAGAATATCTACAAAACCCGCCCGTTTTATCGCCACCAGAACCAGGAAAACTATTGATTTTGTATATGTCAGTGACTGAGACCACGATGGGCTGCATGCTTGCACAAGAATCAGAAGACAAGGTGGAGAGAGCCATCTACTATCTCAGCAAGAAGATGCTGGAGTATGAGACCCGATATACACCGCTGGAAAAGGCTTGCTTAGCTTTGGTATGGGCTACCAGGAAGCTGCGACACTACTTGTTAGCTCACTCTGTAATGTTGGTTTCACGACTTGATCCCATCAAATATCTTTTCGAGAAACCAGCACTTACAGGTAGGCTAGCTCGTTGGTTGCTGTTGCTCTCCGAATTTGATCTCACGTACGTGACACGCAAGTTAGTGAAAGGAAGAGTAGTGGCAGAGTTCCTTGCCGACCACCCGGTTGAGGGGGATGAAGCAGTTGAGTACCTGTTCCCGGATGAATCAATTCTACATATCGACGATGAAATTTGGACGATGTACTTTGATGGAGCGTCAAATCAACATGGGTATGGGATAGGAGTGTTGCTGATAGCACCCGACAATTCCCGTATCCCTCTCGCCTTCAAACTCCAATTCAAAGTCTCGAACAATGAAGCAGAATATGAGGCGTGCATCGCTGGTCTAGAAGCAGCCCTGGAACTAGGGGCAAGACGGTTGGACGTCATTGGGGACTCGAACCTTGTTGTGTCTCAAGCTAAAGGAGACTGGAAAGTGAAAGAGGAAAAGATGATGATGTATCACCAGACCTTGGATTTGCTGATTTCTCGGTTTGAGAAGCTAAGTTTTACTCATCTACTAAGAGAGAACAACAGGTTCGCAGATTCTGTAGCAACTCTATCTTTTATGATAGACATCCCGTGTGGAGTCCGAATGCGTCCAGTCATCATTGACTAGAAATTTGCACCTGCCTATGAGTCGATTGCAACCATAAATGAAGTTCAGGACGAACACCCCTGGTATTACGACATCTGGAATTTCTTGGAGAAAGAAGCATACCCGCCAGGGGTAAATGCCAAAGACAAAAGGGCAATCAGAAGAATAGCAGTTCAGCTCATCATCTGCGGGGGTAAACTGTATAAAAGGGGTCATCTGGGAATGCATAAACTGTGCGTTGATGCAGAAGAGTCAAAGCGTCTGATGGAAACCATCCACGGGGGAGAATGTGGTGCACACATGAATGGGGTAATGTTGGCACGAAAGATCCCCAGACAGGGTTATTACTGGTCCACCATGGAGGAGGATTGTATTGGTTTTGTCCGGCGATGCCACAAATGTCAGATTCATGCAAATCGCATGAACATTCCGTCGTCAAAGCTGTACAACATGACTTCGCCATGGCCATTCTCAATCTGGGGAATTGATGTAATCGGAGCCGTTACGCCGAAGGGGTCGAATGGGCATGAGTTCATCTTGATAGCGATAGATTATTTCACAAAGTGGGTTGAGGCCCAATCTTATGCGGTGTTGAAGGCTTCGCATTTCGCAAAATTTATCAGAAACAACATCATCTATCACTACGGGGTCCCAAACGAAATAATTTCAGACAATGGTTCCCACTTCAAGAAGGAGGTGATTGATTTGTTGGAGAAATACAATGTGGCTTTTCATAAGTCGTCTACCTACCGGCCGCAAACCAATGGAGCAGTTGAGGCCGCCAACAAGAATATCAAGCGCATACTACAGAAGATGGTGGAAACCTACCGGGACTGGCCAGATAAGTTGCCGTTCGCTCTGTGGGGCTACCGGACTTCAATCAGAACTTCTACTAGGGCGACTCCGTACTCATTGGTTTATGGGATGGAGGCCGTTCTACCTATTGAGATTGAGGTCCCGTCATTACGAGTATTAGCTGAGTGTCAGATAGCCGAAGCGGATTGGCAGCAGAGCAGATTTGAGAAACTCATGCTCTTCGATGAAAGAAGGCTGAAAGCACTGTACCACATCCAAGGCTATCAACGCAAAATTGCCCGGGCTTTCAACAAGAAGGTTAAGTCCAGGAATTTAAAGGAATGAGATTTGGTGCTCAAAGACAACCGAGCTCCCATCCACGACCCAAGGGGCAAGTTCAGACCCAATTGGACTGGTCCCTACATCATCAAGTCAATCTGGTTAGGTGGAGCTGTGGTTCTGATGGATCTAGATAGCTTAGAGTTTTCCCAACCGATCAACATGGACAAGTTGAAGAAATACTACCCCTGAGAGGCTCGCTAGGCCAAAAACCCGAAAGGGCGACCTAGGCAAAACTCAGAGCATGGAAAATTTGAAATTATAAAAATTGAGCTCGCAAGGTTGAAAACCCGCAAAGGGCAGCCTTGGCAAAAGTTAGAGCGCAAAAGGAGAATGAAAATACCCGAGCGAACCTAAGCCTGAACTACGTAAGGCTTGATTCTCATCTTTGGGATACGCAGGCAGCTTAATCTTGAAGTTCAGCCACAATCTTTTCCCCGATCAACTTTGTCCATTTGATCATCTCAGTCATCTCTATTCATCAGCATTTATCGTGATCTCCGATACAGTGCTATTCAGACTAGGGGCAACTTTCCGTTGCCACGATTTGTCGAGGCACTATTCAGACTAGGGGTAACTTTCCAGTTGCTAGGATCCGGGGTTGTGCATCTCAGTGACAGATCTCAGGCGTGTCCAGTTCTGATCCATATCGAAAATAGTTTTGAAAAGTTTTAATAAAAGTTGACTTTGTTCAAATTAATCTTTTCACAACTAAGACCATTTTTGGACCAAAGCGGAAAATTTTCAGTACCACAACCTTCAATTTCGTTGATTTCAAAATAGAGTTCTCTTGCTCTTGCATACAATTGAAGTTGCTTTTTATTACACTCATAACGAAAACTTGAAAGTACTAATAAAGCAATAAATCCGGGACATAGTCAAGTCAAGTGTCCCTGCGCCCCCTTCCAGAGCTGGTTGAAGCCTCCGATGTCAAGCTTGACCTAACCCGTGCTTTGTCGTTAAGCCAATCCCAGCACTCGTCAGACAAAGTGCAACTAAAAGTGGGAGCAGGAGCCAGGAGTTCTCTAATTCTCCACGCCGCTTGCCGAGCTACCAGGCGCTTTAACCGAGCAGAATGTATTTGCCGATACTCTATCCTCCGTGGGCAAGTCTGATAATGGCCAAACTGGCGCAGAATACGGAATGGAAAATAGAATACGCAATGAGTCAAGCCGATCAATCGAATCTCGACCTGCCGAGACATGCTATAGCTCATTGCCGGGAGATTGAGCCAAGGACAGCGCCACGCAATGCGATCTGCCGACAAATTGCACATCCATTCAAACCACCATCCCTCATCAAGGGTGTCGACTAGGCGTTGTCGAAAGAAGTAGCCGCGGGCCGAGTAAGTAGGGCAAGAGTCCACAACTTGCAATTTATCCATCAACCATACCTGGAGAAGGATGAAAAATGAGAGAATAAAGAATAGAGAGGTGTACGATGAGAGAAAAGTAAGAAAAGGGTTTTGTGTGAAAAACTGAGCCTGAGGGCCGAGTGATGTGAGCAAATACATATGTGAAACATTAACTGCAGCAGTAATGGACTCCCTGCGAACCTGGTTGTCTCCCGACAGTAGAAAGCATCCAAGCCCATCAGTGTCTCAGCCAATGTCATGGCGATACAACTCTTTCCTTCTTTCAAGCCTTGAGCCACTTCAACCAGATGGACGCTAGATCCTCCAAAGCTTGAAGCAAACAGAAAATGAGATAACATGCATAAACAGAGGGCGTGTCGCCGGAAGCCTTGCCAATGATGGTCGTTGCGGTCACCAGCATCGGAGAACCGGTAAATCAGGCTTGGGATATCCAACATTCCGTTACAAATCAGGGATCGAGCATCATGCGCGTTGAGTCCGCACATCCGCCCTAAGGTTTGGGCATAGCCAAAATTGAGTTGGGGCAAGATTTCCTCACCTCGCTCGGATTCCATCAAAACTTGAAAATCTTCAAAAGTGGGACATATCTCTTGCCCTCCGAAGCTAAAGACATGCGTTACCGGGTTCCAAAACCTCGCCGCGGCATGGAGGAAAGGAAGGTGTAGCGGAGTCCGGCTCAACGTGAACAGTGCATTCAAGCCGAAACCCCGGAAGTTCAACTTTTTTGAGCCATCTAAAGAGGAGATCCAAGATGTGAGATTTTCTGTGAGAAATGCCTCCATTTTTTGTGCAAAGCAGTGATGAAATGAATGAGTCCCAAAGTTGGAGCTTTTATAGGGGGTGAAACACTATTCAAAGGACAAGTGTCAGAATTCTGTGGGTTGCAGGGAAAAGTGGCCGGCCGGCCACCTATTCTAGCAGGCCGGCCACCTTTGACTCAAAAACTGGCCGGCCGGCCACCTATGGCTCTTCAAAATGCAAAAAGCTGGCCGGCCAACTCCAAAATATAGGCGGCCATGCTCCAATGTGTGCCATTGGTCCTGTTTTGCCCTTCGGAAGGAAGTTCGAGGTATTTCGATGCATCGGGAATGTCGAAGGCCTCTATTTCTCTCAGTTTCGGATGCGTTCCATCGCCCAGATCGTCTGAAGTACGCTTTGTTTTGTTTAACATTGTTGTATTTTGCTTATCGAGTTGTCGTTTTGTTTATCGAGTTGTAAGTTTTGTCGAGCTGTCGTATTTTGTGTTTTGAGTTGTTACTCTTTGTTTACACAATTTTGTTAAGTCTTGTCTATCGAGTCGTTAACATTGTTGTATTTTGCTTATCGAGTTGTAAACTTGCTAAGATTCTGTTATTTCTTGGTGAGTCGAGTTGTTTGATGTGTTGCGTCGGTTCATTACCTAACCCGGTAAATACACAATGCACATTTCCATTCGATCTCATTTTTGTGCAAAATAAAATGATGCGATACGATGCTAAAAGTTAAAATACAAACACCTTTTGAAAAGCTATTTCATTCCATCATGTTTTACAACAAACAAAGGTACAAGTTTTACAGAAAATAAAACTGCCTAACAATATGCAGAGTGCTACAAACTCCTAGCAAAAAGGAAAATAAAGTAGGAAACAGCAGCATCAATACCCTCGGGAGCGGGAATGAGAGGCCCTCCTCATCCTCTTCTGCGAGACAACCTCTGCACCACCATCACCGTCCGGGTCGGAGCTGTCATCCTTAGGATCCCCCTCAGCCTCGCCTCCACTCCTGGAACCAAGACCGGAATCCCCCTCCTCAGCGGATGTCTCCGACTGACGATCTGCAACATCCTTCTCCTCATCCTCGTCGAGCTCTGTCTCTATAATGTGTGCCCTACGTCTGCGAGATGATCCCTCTCCTCGAGCTCCTCGAGAAGGCCCAGATGGCCCAGCTCCTCGAAAGGACCCAGATGGTCCGCCTCCCCGAGAAGGCCCAGGTGGCCTGGCCTGTGGCTGAGCATATACTGGAGGCATCTGAAAATGAAAAATACAAATTGAATTAGCCAAAACATGTGTATCAGATACAGATGCAAGCAAGCTACACAGAATGGATGTACGCAGGAATAATGCATGAAAGCGGTGTGTGTCAGATGTGCTCTACACAAGTAGCCTATTAATGCAATAAAATGTCCAAAATTAGCATGTGATCAGAAGATACAGTGCTGGAAAACTAAAGGGTACAGGGAAGCCCATGATGGACAACTGCGCCTCTCTCCGCAGGACCATCCCCTCAAGTGAGGCTACCATCTCGAGCACCTGATCCATGTACCCAACAGAGGCTGCGTGCAAAATAAAGTGAATAAGCCGCGTGTTTAGATTTCAAAGTGTAAGCGGCGTGCTAGACATCAATTTGGGCTGCGTGTTCAAATCTCAATCAGTGTGTGTCGTGTGTTCACCTTCAATTTGAGCTGTGTGTTCAGAAAATCAGTGTTTGGGCTGCGTGTTCAAATCTCAATCAGTGTGTGCCGTGTGTTCACCTTTAATTTGGGCTGTGTGTTCAGAAACTCAGTGTTTGGGCAGCGTGTTCAAATCTCAATCAGTGTGTGTCGTGTGTTCACCTTCAATTTGAGCGGTGTGTTCAGAAAATCAGTGTTTGGGCTGCGTGTTCAAATCGCAATCAGTGTGTGCCGTGTGTTCACCTTCAATTTGAGCCGTGTGTTCAGAAAATCAGTGTTTGGGCTGCATGTTCAAATCTCAATCAGTGTGTGCCGTGTGTTCACCTTCAATTTGAGCTGTGTGTTCAGAAAATCAGTGTTTGGGCTGCGTGTTCAAATCTCAATCAGTTTGTGCCGTGTGTTCACCTTCAATTTGAGCTGTGTGTTCAGAAAATCAGGGTTTGGGCTGCGTGTTCAAATCTCAATCAGTGTGTGCCGTGTGTTCACCTTCAATTTGAGCTGTGTATTCAGAAAATCGGTGTTTGGGCTGCGTGTTCAAATCTCAATCAGTGTGTGCCGTGTGTTCACCTTCAATTTGAGCTGTGTATTCAGAAAATCAGTGTTTGGGCTGCGTGTTCAAATCTCAATCAGTGTGTGCCGTGTGTTCACCTTCAATTTGAGCTGTGTGTTCAGAAAATCAGTGTTTGGGCTGCGTTTTCAAATCTCAATCAGTGTGTGCCGTGTGTTCACCTTCAATTTGGGCTTTGTGTTCAGAAGATCCAAGTTAGGGCTGCGCGTTCTACTCTACATCAGTGTGTGCTGCGTGTTCACCTTCAATTTGGGCTGTGTGTTCAGAAGATCCGAGTTAGGGCTGTGTGTTCTATTCTACATCAGTGTGTGCTGCGTGTTCACCTTCAATTTGGGTTGTGTGTTTAACTCTAAATCAGTGTGGGCTGTGTGTTCACCATCAATTTGAGCTGTGTGTTCAGAAAATCAGTGTTTGGGCTGCGTGTTCAAATCTCAATCAGTGTGTGCCGTGTGTTCACCTTCAATTTGGACTATGTGTTCAGAAAAATTAGTGTTTGGTCCACAATCGAGTCGCTTTCGCCGAAACGCGCGTTTCCTTGCTCGTTGTTTCATATCAAACGTGCACCCTAATTTATGCTCGTTTTGCATTATCATGCACACAACTTGCATTCTCATGAACATACTTGCATTGTCATGCATGTTTTCTTGACATTACCGTGCCTCTGTGTTTAAGCTTGCGTTGTCACGCACGCTCCTTTCTCGCACTGCGATGCATTCACCCACCGACACTGCTTTTGTCGAACTTTCGGAATCACATTAAATATATGTTGTTAGCATATTGTGCTTGTTGAATTTCTCTCTTTTACAGGTACGATATTGTATGTACGGTTCATTTGAGACTGGTGCGACCAGATGAATCGCGCAGGTATCGTATCTTCTCCGTGTGAGACGCGACGAGAATTGAATAATTCTCCGCATTCCTAACTGCATGAAATGTAGTTGTTACTTTGCATTCTTGCTTAAAACTGTTGCATCTATTTGTGAATACTTGCTTCATTACAGCTTGCTGCATTTGCATGATCATTACGTTACATCTGGCTCCGTGCATATCGCCTTGCATTTTGCCCCATTTGCCTGCGGGCACGCCTGCGGGCATATCTCTGTTAATCTTGTATGATTGTCTAAGTCTTCGGCCTTGTAAAAAATGGGTCGTCTCTGGGCTTTGACATTCACTCCCGTCACTTGTGACTTCCGAGTTCTGTCAAAGAGGGGCAACTGTAGACACCCCATTTTTGACCGACCTTAAGACTTAGACGTCACCGATTGAGTGCTTGGTGATGTTGCGTATTGTGCTCGTTCAGAAGTCTCAGAGTCGCGGCCCTGAGCCCTGCCTCCGGACTTCCGAACCCTCTTCTGTGCCTTGCCTCAGTTTGCGAACCAGACTCGATTTTCTGCTTTTTTTCCCGAGGGAGGAGAGGTCCCGTAGACCATCTCTCAGTGGCCGTGGGCTACATTTTGTGGCTGTAGGCCATTTTGCCCATTTCGGAGCCCGGTTCCCGGTTTTCGGAGCCGTCAGGCCATGTGCCTCGGTTCGGGATCACCTAACCATCTCTGATTGCTCCGGTTTTTGGCATGCATCTTATTTACTCCCTTTTAAGGGACACTGAGGTCCGAGAGACCCACTTCGTGATTGAATGCCACTTTCGGTGCTTAACAGACATTTTTCGGGGCCTCGAACTGCGCGTTCTGGCCCCCGAACATTCGGTTTGCATCGGTTTTCGTTCATTTTTGGCAGGTACCTCTGTTTCATCACCAGGAAGGCCGTAGAAGGGTGGGAGGCCAGCAATTGTTTCAGCAACCAGTTATATTCCTCTGGCACCCTCTGACGCCCGTTTTTCTCACTTCCAAGCCAATGTTGACCACCCTAGGGTCACTTTCTTCAATCCTAACCCCCATATTTGTGTTGTAGACACCTGGGAGGACACAAATATTGTATGGCCGGCCATTAATTCCACTTGAACCTTTTGAACCCCTTTGAAAAATGGCTTGTTCTCTCTCCTGTTTTCCAGTTGCCAATTTTGAACCACGGGGTTGTGTTGAGGGCACCTGGGAGGACACCTTTTTCTGGTGGCCGGCCAGAAAATCAACTTGGCCTTTTTGACCCTTGGCCGGCCGGCCATGGGGAGTGGCCGGCCGGCCACCTGCAGCTCCAATAGTTGGCCGGCCAGATTCCTCAGGGTGAGTACATTACAGCTGTGCATTGTTTTTCCCTCCAAAACCTGTATCCGGAGGGAACTTTTTTTGGAGGGAAACTTGATGCAATTTCCCTCCACTTTTTCCCTCCCTTTCTCCCCCTCTTTGTCTACATAACCAACTGCAAAAACCTAGTTTTAGGGTTGGGAAAATTTGCTTGGAGCTCATACACACATATCTCCCTCAATCTCTCTCATTTCCTTCAAAATTCCTAAGTCCTACACCACATTTCTTCATCACCACCAAGCACCACCACCACTACTCCATTTCCAGAAACTTGGGGAGCTTTCTAGCAGCTAGGAGGTAGCATTTCTCAAGCCAAGAAGCATCCAAGGGGTAGTCTTCAAGGGTAAGTGTCAATTCCCTCTTTTTGAGCTTAATTTTGCAACATTTTTTCTAGCCTCTTTGCTTGCTGTTTTGAGCTCAGACCAAAACTGAAAAGGTCATTTTTTTGAGCTCATTTCCTTGTTTCATTAAGGGCTCAACACTGTTTGAGCCCCCCATGTTGCACTTGCTTCAATGCCCTCTTGAATGCCATTTTCTTGCATGATATTTTTAGCTTGTGTGTGATCTGTTTTGGGGTCTGGTGTAAACTGTAAATAGACCTATTTTGAGCCCCTCTTCAACATTGGAGAAGGGATCAACACTTTTTGGGACCTCCATGTCTCACTTGCCCTTGTACCCCTCTTTGGTCCCTATTTTTGCATGTTTTGTTAGCTTATCTTGCTTCTATTTTCCGGCCATGATCAGAACTTAAAGTGGCATTACTTTGACCCCCTTGTCATGTTTCATTAAGGGTCTTTGGCTGTTTGATGAATATTTTGTATACTTTGTGTTATAGCCTTCTTGTGGCCTTAATCTTACATTGCATTTTGAGCATGTTTGTATACTGATTTGGGCTTGATCATCTACTGTAAAATGCTATATTTTGGGACCCTCTTAAACATTGTTGAAGGTCCCTCACTTGTTTGAGCCTCCCATATATTAGTTACTTCTTTGCCCCTTTGTTGGCCTTAATCTGGCATTGCATTTTGGGCATGTTTATATACTGATTTGGGGCTTATCATCTACTGAAAAGCATCATATTTTTGGTCCATCTTCAGTGTTGTAGAAGGGTCTTTTTCTTTTTGGGCTTTGCATCTACCACTTGCTTCATTGCCTCCCTTGTGGAGCCATTTTTGTATGCCATTTTAGCCCTACTTTTGCTTGCTATTTTGCCATGCTTTATACTGTAAAAATGCTAGTTTTTGGGCTTCCTTGCTTCTTGTTTTACACTTCATATTCAAATTATGCATGTTTAGTATAGCTGTAGGCCATTCGGTATGCCTAGTTTTGCATTTCGGGAGTGATTCCATGCATCGGGTGTCATTTTGCCTTGTTTCGGGGCTGTTTTACCCCTCATTTTGCTACTGGTTTTTTGCATGTTTGCATACCATATTCCATGTCTTGCCATGTCTCATTAGAGTGGCATTTCGATGCCTGAGGGTCCGTCCTCGGTTTGCGTGCACGCGGGCACGCATTTCGAGTTGTCTTGTTTTCATCTGATGGCCTCTTATGTGAGTGTTGCTGAGGCTCTCTCATGTTGGTGTAAGACCATATTGCATTGCCTATGCCATTTCATCCATAGCATTGTGTATGCTCGGTTGTGTATCACCTCGTGTAGCGTGTATGCCATTCCATAACATTGTGTATGTTAGGATTGTATCTTAGTTGCATTTCACGCATATCATGCATATGGCATCGTGTTCGGGATAGGAGTTAGCCCGGGCACGGAAAACGAGATATGTTCCGTACTCCGAATGACGGAACATGTCTCAATTCCCAGGTCACCGACACTCCGGATTATCCATGATGGAGTTAGGTTTTGTTGTAGTGTTCATATGCATTCATTCTATATTGAGTTGTTCAATTCGGCTCCTCAGCCATCATGCATCGAGATGCGTGATTGGTGGTACGAGGGTCGAGACATGCATACATTTGTGAAAATACATTGCTATGCCCCTTTCCTGCTCTCTGCTGCAGCATATCAAGAATCAGCGGTCTTCCAAGGCTTGGCGCACTTTTCAAGAATCATTGCAAAACAGAGGCTAATTGGGGTATTCCAGTGGATTTCCGCGCAAAGCAGCCCAAATATGCATCATTCCATCATCCGGAGCAGAATCAAGGCAGTCCCTGGCTTGCATGCCAGTTTTATTATTTTCTTAGTTAATTTGTAAATTAATTAGGAATTTGTACATTATTTGGACTGTATTATTTGGACTGTACTATTCTTTCATTCGGGACTGTATATTTATTTGGACCCTCTGCGCGAGGGCATAATTATAATAAGTGTGGGTGAGTGTGATGTATGTCTTTCAACCCCACGTCTTTCTTCCCTTTTATTTACCTGCTTATGATGGTTAGATTAGGGCATATTTCAATTAGCATACAGTATGACAGCATGTTTGCATCATTCATCTGTTTGCACGCACCGGGCTCGGCGCATCATACTAACTGCATCTGTATTTCAATTCCAAGTTGAATACATGTTAGCTGTAACATTTCATATACCATGTTTAGAATAGCCGAGCCTGCTATAATTTGCATCTTTGCATGTGTTGCATTAGGCAATTCTGTGCATCTAGGATCATGCATGGATTTCTAACGAGCTTCTGTTTTGGCTTGGAGTACTCGGTGAGTTTTATGCTTTAGCATCCTTGCATGCGTGTGAGTGACTGCCATGAATAGCATGCTTACCATGAGGCTATGTGCTTATGTGATATAACTGCCTTGAATGCCTGTGGGTGGAGGTTGGGTTACTTGGAGTGGGACAATTCATCAAATGTTTGTTTTAAGCCCACTAGATAGTGGCAAAATCATGTTTTTCTAAGCCCACCCGAGGGTGGCAAATCCACGTCTTAGCCTACCTGCGGGTAGCACCATCAAACCATTTTTCAAACAAACAAACATGAAGTGTTTTGTTCCAATTCAGGCGACTCAGTCTATACTTGTTTGCTGCGAGCATCACATAGTAACCTAGGCTAATAACCGGAATAAGAGCACACAATGTTTTCAAAGTAAGATATCATGGTTAGTAGAGGCCGGTCTTTGACCCGAAGCGGGTGCTCACGAAGTGACCTTCCCCAATCGTACCCAAGTTCCCGAGCCGAGGCAACTTTGGTGATGACGGACACGTGGCCTTTGGCACTGAGTCAGGGTTTCCTAAATTTCCTATTAAAAAATATTTAGGTGGCGACTCTGTATCTGGCAAAGCAGTCCATGTTTGGCACTTCTTTTCAAAAAATCTGTTTTCAAAATCGATTTGCCGGATTTGGACTATTTGGTTCGAGATTAAGAACCCTGACACAAAAATCGAGTCCAAGCTGTAGCGAGGTCCCCTACGGGCTTGTTACAGTTTGTTTTCTTTTTTCTCTTCTTTGATCTCTTCGTTAGTGTTCTCGGCGTTGATTGCTTCATTATTGTTTCGCTGTGGTTGATTCTCTGCTTGTGCTTGTGTTGGCCCCTGATTGTTATTGTTCTCTTTCTGCACAAAATGAAAACAGCGCTCAAAATCAAATCATTGAAGATGTTGACACTGATTTAATCAAGCCAGCTTTGGAGACGTGAGAATCGCAAAATGCAATGAAATATTCAAAACTTTTCAGTGAAGATATTGTAACTGCAATAAGGAGACGTGGAGAGTGGGAAGTGGGAAAGTGAAATTGATTGTTTTATTTTATGATTTTACCCTTAATTAAAACTGTTGGAAGTGTAAAAGGTTAAGGTCATTTTAGGAAAAATTGAGAAAAGTTTTTTAGGAATGGCTTCAAGACACCAAAGTTGGTGTTGGCTTTTAATAATAGAATAGATATATACATATAAAGAATGGTAAATTACACTCACCTCCCTTCAAGTTTAGAAAAAATACAATTAACTCCACACTTTTGATATAATTATACCAGCTTCCCTCGAGATTTTAATTTACATTACACTTTATTTTTCATCATTAATTCGTGAGTTATATGGTTGACAACATGTTGATATCATCTCTTTTCTACTAAAATATATATTTACTTTTGTTTATTTTAGCGTCTACTGACCATCTGCATTAGTTTTTGCTTCATTAAATGTTTGTTTGATTATGGTTATACAAATTTTTTTTTTTTCTGTTATGATTACATCATTTTTATTTTTATTTTTTTAATGTTTCCTTTCATCTATTATGGGTATGAATTCATACCCATAATAGAGTCTGAATCTTGAAATTCTATTTTTGTATTACAAATATGAGACTTTCCATCATAATTTGGCATATAAATAAATAAATAAACCAAAAAAAATATGTGATAACTCCCCAATTTCTTTCAAAAGCTTTAGATGAATAGTTCCATCAAAAAGAAATTTAAAATAGTGAGAAAGAAAGTGCTTTCAATATTTGTGATGGATATGGGTTGAGTGAAGATGATAAAACACATAAGTGATATTGAGTTGAGTCTCCAATTTGTTGAACGATTATGTGTGGGTTGTAAAAATGGCTAGCCTGAAGCCTGCCCAATAGCCTTGGGCCTAGCACGGCTCGACCCTCCAAGCTAGGGCTTGGGCCATTTTTTTTGGCCTGACCCACGCAGACAGATCCAGGCCTGATCCGCAACTCGAATTGCCTGACCCATGACCCAGACCGCCTAACCTGTGACCCAGACTACCCTACGTCCAACGTCACTTTCAAACTATTTTGGTAAAAAAAAAAAATAAATAATAAAAAAAAAATTGTTAAGTTTGACCCAAGCCTAATTACCCCTTGGGCTTGGGCCTAGGCCTAGTTTTTTTGGGAACTAGGACAGCCCAGCTCTACTTGAAAAATGATAGGAGCCCGTTAAGCTTGTGGCTGGCTTGGTCCGAGCCCAAGCCTAAACAGGCCGAGCCATTTTTACACCGCTATGTGTGGGTGTTAGATTAAGGCAAACCCCAACAGGTAAGATAAATACTTGGTTTAAACCTCAAATGTTTTTTAAAATATAAATTTGGATTTCAAAATTTTGGGCCTAAATTTTTTTTCTTTGGGTTAATTACTCATAGGTTCTACTATAAGTATCTATGCATCATTAAATCGTACAAGTATTTGTGTAGATCAAAAAATTCTTTTACATATAAAAAGACTCATTCATCTTTTCGTTTTGTTTTTGATATGCAAACTGACTAGCGACCACCAACCACCATCGATTGGGGTTCAGCAACCACCGATAACTTGTCATAGCCGCTCCTCCGCCTCACCGGCTTCACCTTCACCTCCTTCGCCATTGGCAAACCCCTCTTAGTGTCCTCTTACACTCCCCCATCTTTCTTTGCTTGCCATTGATGATTGAAGCTCCTTTATTATTATTGTCTGTCAAATTTAAATCAGATCTAACTAGATCTACATAAGATCCAGCCATATCTAAATCAAAAATGGTCGTCAAAGTACAATCATCTCTCCATGTCTATCTCCTTTCTTCGATCTCTCACTTTTTCTTTTTCTTTTTTTCCTTTGCTACACACTTCTTTTTTCCTGTTTTAATGAAGAAAATTTTCAAGTTTTGAACAAATATTTTTTTAATTTTAGTTATAGGATTTGAAAATTTTAAATTTTTACATTTTAAAGACACATTTATGTTTTTCTCTTGGACTCCAGCATTTTTTGTCCTTTATTAAAAAACAACAAAAATTTAATGCTGATCAGAGATCTTCACCATTGCCGCGACATGAAATTATGTTTTGATAAATTTCAAACAAGCAAACTAATAATTTTTTCAATTTTGAAACATCAAATTTACGGAGTTTTATGAGCAATAAATTCAAACTCTAAATATTTGTAATTTTGTGAACTAAAAATTATGTGTTGTGTATAATAAAGAGTTTTTTTTTTCTCCTTATTTTGTAATGTTGGAGAGGATGTCGTTAAATTTTGCTATGTTTTCGCTCTAATTTCTCCCTTTATTTTTTTTCGACAATTTTTTGGACATTTTGGTGAGCCTTCGACGAAATTCTCGACGTTTGGTGACATTTTGGACATTCTGGTGACTTCTGAAGACGTTCAGAACCTTCTGACGATACTTTTGCAATTTTTTGACAATGTTTTGAACATTCTGGTGAATCTTTAGTGATTGTTTGACAGAAGTCTAGCGGTGGTGGATGTGGCAGCAACAGTGATAATTGAACATAAGGGTATTTTGGTCTTTAAATTTTTAAAAAAATAAAAAATAGGATTTTGTGGTTATAATTAAAAGTAAACTTGACTTTTTGATGTACCAAAAGATCAAGAAAACTTATTAATGCACCTATCTCCCTAAGAGAATTTTTCAGTAAATTTCCATTTCTTTTTGATTTAGTGAGCCTTTTGAATTGGGAGTAGAATTTTTTATAAACAACTTCAAGCTATTCAAATATAAGCGGGCAATTTGGGATTTTATTAAAACATTTTTAGGAGGCCTAAAGCGCTTTGTGGGCTTTGCCCCAAAGCTAGATCTGAATTTTATCTATAAAATTGTCTAAAAATATTAATATGTTATTCAAATTCATTCTACATATGAACTCTATAATTCACTTATTCAATCCTTACCACAGTTCATTTCATGACACGAATCTGGGACCAATATCTAGGTTTCTGACTTATTAAAATGGAAAATAGCAACACTACAATTTTAGAAATTTTACTCAGAAAATTATCCAAATATAAATGAAGTATAACAACAGGTAAAATTTTAAGTACCTCTAGTATTGCCCGAAATATATATTTTTTTCTTTTGTTTTTCTTTTTTTTTTTTAAATTATATTCAAATTTATGATACAAATATAATCGAAAAAGTGATCACGTGCATATCATCATGTATCACATAAATCGGATCTACCATGTAATGCCTACACGAATAATGAATTCTATTATCCATTCCAATCAAATGAAATTTTGTTTGGTTTGATTTTCATAAAAAATCTTTTTTAAAAGTTTTTTAAAAAAAATTAAAACTAACTAGGTTACAAAATAAAAAATGGTCATCATTTTTATATGATTTTATCTTTTTTTAAAATAGAAATAATTTTTCAAAAATATAAAAATATCTTTTAAATATTTATTTTTTTCGAATTATTATTATTATTTTTTATAAATTCTAAAAATAGATTTCAAAAATGAAACCGGAGTTTCTAAGCCATTATTTATGTTTCTTGACAAATTCTCCAAACAAATTTCTAAGTTTACTTTTTTCAGAGAGTCAAGTTCTAGTCTCATTCTCACCTTTTTTAGGATTGCCAGCATTAACAAAAATATTTATCAAATGGGAGTTATTCTTTGCAAAATAAATAAATTAAAAAAATTTCCTTTCCTTAAATTTTTTTTGGGTGAGCATTAATTGGATCAAATTAGGGTTTAGGTCAATCAAACCCCGAAAAAGATTTAAAAATAAATAAATAAATAAAGCTAAATTTGACCTGACATCGATGAATGTTTTATTCAAAACTTTATCTTAAAATTATATTACAATTCTAAGCTCACCCAATAAATTCATATATTAAATAAAATTAAATTTTAGTAGTATAAATAAAGAAATGTAACTTTGTAAGTTGGCATAATTATTTAATTTTTCTTCATTATATTTTAATTCCAAAATTTAATGGGTGTATTTTTCTTCTTAAGTGTACTTTCTTTATTCTAAAGAAAAACTTAAATAAATTAGCAAATATGTTCGTGCTTAAAGGCATTTCATTATTTCAAACAATAACATTAGTTAGAACTATTCAATCTTAACCCTTAACTGTCATAATAAACATTTATTTATTTATTTATTTATTTTTATAAACACTAGATTTATTCAAGTTAACACTCACCTATGTCTTCTCCTTCTTCTTCTTCTTCTTTTGTAATTTTTATTTTTAAATTATTTTATTTTATTTTATTTTATTTTTGTGAATACCCTCAACTATGCCACATAACACATTTTTAGAAAACTAATTTAATGTATTTAATTATATAAACTAGCGAAGTTGTTCATTTTTTAACGCATTTCATCATTTGAGAAACAATGCTAATAGTTGAATTTAGGAGAAATTACCAAAAAAAAGTTCTAGAATTTGACTATTATAACAAAATAAATTATAATTTTTTAATTTTGTCAGTTTAAATCCTAAATTATTTATTTATTTATTTATCTAAACCATCTACCCATTTTCATAACGTATAACATATGGAAAATTTTGTATTTTAATTATTAAACTCAATAAAAAATGATATTTTAGACATTTTATGTACATCTATATTGAGTTTAATATTTAAAATACTATTTTCCTGTCAATTTTACTTAACAAAAATATATTGTGATTTAGATTAAAAATAAATCAAATGATTAGGGTTTAAATTGATAAAATTAAAAATTCGAAATTTATTTTGTTATAAAGGTCAAGCTCTGAGGGCTTTTCTGAAATTTTCTTTTAAATTTAATCTTAACCCATAACTATGTCATATAAAACATTTTCCATAAATGTTAGATTTATTTAATCTTAATTCTCAATTATTCACATTTTCAAAATCTGATATTTTTATTTAATATATCTATAATATTATATATATGTTAACTTGGCATGGATGTCACGAAAATTCGATTTTTGAAAATACCCTATCTATGTGTTAACTTGGCATGGATGTCACAAAAATTTGATTTTTAAAAATACGCTCAAGGGCAATTTTGTAATTACCAGCAACCTCTCTATAATATATACCATCTATACTATTTAATAAAGCAAACACCAAATTTGGTGTCTTGAAGCCTTACAAATTTTACTTAATGCCAATTACTCTCTTATGGAAACAAACAGTTACAAAACCAGCCTAAAATTACTCAACTTCTTCTCTTTCTCATCTTTGTAACTTCCTTTCTCTCTCTCAATTCAAATATATACAGCAATATGTTGATATCTATACATACACATTCATGTAAACATTATAGAGAAAATATTGGAAGAGGGGAAGGATTCATGGGCACATATCATAATCAATCACTGCATTGGGTTGAGAGATAGAGATAGAATTTAAGAGGGAAGGAAGAAAGAGCACATAGTATGGTTTAATAATCAAATCTATAGATTGGCTTAAGTTCTACTATAGAAAAAAAATGTTCATCAGGAGAGATGCCTTGATTTGATGCACTTCAACTATAAGGTAAAAGTATTGCAAGGCTTTTATTTGTAGATTACATTAAAAGCATGATTTGTACATTTAAGTTTGATAAAGAACATTGAATTATTTTTTCTATTTACAATTGGTATTTCAATTGTTAGTACATCTCTATAAAGATCAAATGAAGGATCATAAGGATCAAATAAATTTCACATAACCTTTAAAGACTAATTACATTTAACTAGTGAATGTGAATTGGAACAAAATGACTAATCATATCCCCAATGCATTAAAATTGAAAAAAAAAAAAAATTATACTAAGCGTTTTAACTAACTTGCATTATATGCTGGGTGGGTTGGAGGTGCTTTTAGATTGGAGATATAAGATAAATTTGTGTAATGACCCCAAAGTGCATATAAAAGGTTATCCTTAGTTAATTAGAGGTTAATGTGTTTGCCATTGGAATTGAATAACTATCCGTCGAGTTATGTCTTTGAAACTGGAGTTGGTGACCTTTACCAAACAATCTGAAAAATTTTCCCTCTGCTCGAGCGGAGTAGTGGGCGCTCGAGCGTACTTTCGAGGTTCCCAGCAAATTTTGCAGACGGCCTGAGATTCTGGGAGTTGTGATTTCCCGCTCGAGCGGTGGAGTTGACGCTCGAGCAGACATCTTTGTTGGTCTTCGCGCTCGAGCGCAAGGTTGGGCGCTCGAGCGGGCCTCTAGGTTGAGTTGCATTTTTGAGGCACGTGGGTTCGTTTTGGACATTTTATTAGTGTACTTAGAACCTTCTTATATTATTTTTGAGTATGGGTTGAGGTGGTAAAATGAAGGTAAAGTAGGATGGAACCAAAAGCTTTAATTTGAATGATTCGTCTACGATCAGTCGCCACTCTTTTGCCCTTTTCTTTTTCCACACTTTGAATTTGGATGTGAGATTAGAACCATTGGAAATCTTATTTCCGGGGCTTCAATTTGGACACAAGAACGACCTAAAATGGAGTCCGGATGGGAGAGTTACACCTGTTCAAAATTTCGAAATCTGTGCTGGGTGCAGGTCCGCTCGAGCGGGAATATGGACGCTCGAGCGGGAATAGCGGGTACAGCAGCTTAAAATCGGGATTTTTAGATCATTTCTCACATTTTCTTTTCCCTCTTCTTTCCTTTGTCTTAGGGCCGAAAACCCTAGGTCCTTGATCTCCAATACTTCCATTTCCCTTGGGTTTGAGTAAGATCTTCCACCAAGAAGTGAAAAAAGCAAGAAGGTGAACATTTTCAACCGATTAGAATTTCGAGATTTTGGAGGATTCTTCTCAAAGCTTTGCTCCTTGCTTGATTCTTGAGGTAGGGGTTCTAATTCTCTTCACTACCTACATCAATAGATAGATTTGGGGTATTTTCATTGTATAAATGTACAAGTTTCCATTTTTGAGCATATAATGTCTAGTATGAGAATTGGGGGTTTTGGGGTTTGTGATGTTGGGAGTTAAATTGGTGGGTTTAAATGATGGATTGGGAATCCTAGATGTAGAATCATTGGAAAAATTGGAATTAAAAGTGATGATTTAAGAAGTTTGATTGTTTTGTTAAAAATCCTCATTTTTCTTGAAACCCTAGGTTGATTAATGATGATAACCAATGAATTGGCCCAAACTGAAAGTAGAGTAATGAAATTGAGATATTGAATTAGATGTGTTCAAGTTTAATTGGAATTTGGAAATGTTTGGAAATTATGTTTAAAATTTGCGAATGAATCTTGTTATAAATGTTGGAATTCATGCTATCATGTAAAGGAAAAATTAGGGAAATAATCTATTAAGGATATGGATGACATGAACTCGATTTTGGAATGTTAAAATGAGATTCAAGGGTTTATTTTGAATTATGTTGACTTATAAATGGTGTTAATGAACTAAATGATGTCGTACTATGATGGATTATGTTTGAATTACGTGACTTGTGTAGGGTTAGCTACAAGGGCGGACCACGCACCTGAACACTGTGAGTAATAGCACTATAATTGTACATTATTTATCGTTAATAATCATTGTTATTAATATTCTATTCTTGTGGGCAATTATGCTAACGTATGTGGGGATTGAGGCTTATGTAAGCAGTGAAGGATTTAACATACCTCAGTTTGGCTTTGAAACTACTTTACATTTCGGTCGTGTTCAATGGTTAACGATAATGTATCGGTAATGTGTTACAACCTGTAAAGTACCCATGATTCTGCACAGAAACGATATGTAAACTATTGATGCTATGGAATTGGTAATAGAAGGACATCATTAATGTAAACTCCGTTTATCGGGGCATAATATTTTGAATAGGAACATGATATTCCGAATATCCTCTTGAGAACTTCAGTGCATGACTTACGACATAGATATTTGTTTAGAATGGATTGACATGATTGGGCAGCTGGTTAGAACTATGGATAGTGCTATAGTTGTATGTTTTGTTACTGTTAATGAACACTATTAACGTGCTGTTATCTGTAAATTACCCTTATTGGATCATAGTGAATGAGAAGAACAATGATGCTTGTGCATTCCGAACCCTTATGCTTTGTCAATGATAACTCAGGACTGATGTGGGGTAAGTTATTCCGTTTCTATTAGTAATATTCTGATTTACATGAGACGATTATGGCCATTTGAAAGGAATCATGGGATGACTTATGTATCCTATTGTGTGACGTTATTTATATGAACTGAGGGCTATTCTATTCTGGATATTCATTCTGTTTACGTATCATGTTCTGTAATTGTTCCGCTTATGATATGACATGGTATACACTGTTGTTTTAAAACTTTTTGATTCTGGTATGGAACAAAGTGTTGTACGGAACTAAGTGCTACACCTTGGTGGGAGCCACCTCTAGAATCCGTACGAGCCACCTCTTGAGCCCATACATTTGTTATTTCTATTATTTTTGTTATTTCTGTTACCCTACGCCTATGCGTTCTGTTACCCCACGCTTATGCGTTCTGTTACCTTATGCTTATGCGTTCTGTTACCCCACGCTTATGCGTTCTGTTACCCTACGCTTATGCGTTCTGTTATTTCTGGACTGATGGCCGTCCTGATATTTCTGGGCCTATGGCCATTCTGTTATTTTTGAGCCGATGGCCGTTCTGATATTTCTGGACCCATGGTCGTTCTGTATTTGTAGGCCTATGGCTGTTCAGTATATACTGGGCTTAAAGCCATTCTGTTATGGAAATTGGACCCATGGCCGTTTTGGAATTAATTATGGAATGTAGTTAATCATATGCATCTGCGGTTATATGCTTGATTATTCAAGTTAGACATTACATTATTTATGTACTATTATTCACTGAGTTTCGCTCATTCTGTATTTTGTCTGTTTCTGTAGGTAATCAACTAGGAGTCCAGTCCTAACACTTAAGGCTCATTTCTCTTTTGTCAACTTTGGTGTGTCCAGGCACTAACTGAAGCCCATGCATTTTATGTGTGTTGGGGGGTTATTGGTTTATGCTGTGGTTGTCTTTTATTAATATTTTCATTATACGCCTAATTGTGAAGCTAAGTCAAGATGTAGGTGTGCACATTTTCTGTATATTATTATTTAATGTAATGTTGTGATCCTGGCATGTTAGTAATAGCTCAATGGATGTTTTTCTATGTATTTTATATTATTGAATGCTTCCGTTCAGGCCCCGTATGATATGTATAACAGGTTTGGTGTCCATTTTCGAATGGGTCATGCCCAAACTTTTAGGGGCGGGTTTGGGGCGTGACAGGTGGTATCAGAGCACGAGTTGCTACCTCACACACGAATCCATTGAGTTTTAGGATGTCTAGAAAAGACTTAGGCATCATGCATGACATCCTTAGTGCATATGAAAGAATTTGGTGGCAACGTTAAATGTTCTACCTGCTAACTCTGATGACTACAATCTATATCTGTTGTATGTCCTTTATTGCCTCTGTTTATCTTATATAGGCTGGTGAAGAATGCAAAGACATGCAATGTGAATAGGGCACTGCGGAAGCGTGGTAAGGATGTGAGCTGATCGGTAAGAATTAAATGAAATTTGTATTGTTGGTTCATGGTTATCTGTGGAAATAATGATAATATGGTTGGGCTTTTAGCATTTGTTTAATTTCAACATAAAGGGAATGATATATAAGCTATTTTAATTACCAACAACTTCTGATAGGAAATTATTGATGGTGCCTAATGAGTATGGTTTATGTGTAATTGGGATTTGATTGTGGGAATCTGTACTCTGTACTGTACTTCGTATTCTGACCTCTGTAATCTGTGATTTGAAGTCTGAAATCCATAATCTGTAATCTGTTCTGTTTATGGATAATCTGCAATCTGTAACTGGGACTTTTTCTAAGTAATAGTCGAATAACATGAGGAATCCCGCCTATAATACATGTTTGTCCATATGACACTTGCAAAACAATAGATAATTACTGACTAATTTGACATCAAACCAAAATGAGTGGTACTCTAATAAGTTACTGCAAGAATTAGAATCCTGCCTCAGTGTATTAAGAATTTGAGATTGAGAAATCTTTTCCGTGATGACATAAGTCTGTATGCATCTAGTAACTTATTCTGTAACATTCTGGGCCGAGAGCCATTCGGTATTTCTGGGCCAAGGGCCGTTCTATTATTTCCGGGCCTAAGGCCGTTCTGAAAATACAATAGTATTGGACTAACTTTTTGAGTTCTGCAGTTACATATGTATATATATTTCTGGACTTATGGCCGTTTTGTATCTGTGGATTTATGGTTGCTCAATACATGTTGGGCTTAAAGTCACTCTGCTAAGGAAAACCGGATCCATGACTGTAATGGAAATAATTACAGAATGTAATCAATCATATGCTTCTACAGTTTTGTACTATATGCTTCAATCAAAGTATATAATGCTAGTTTTGATATTGCTGTAACTGATGAATTGATTTGGCATAAATGATTTTAACTATAACTATGCTATTCAATGTTTAAGGAAATCCATATTTCGGGTTACGAAATGTTCGATATAATAAGTATTTTCTTAAGTGACAAAAATGTTACAAACTTCTGACAAGTTTATGATATGATAAGTTCTCTGGATAATTTTCCCAAGATGACTAGATACGCTACGAAACTCCGAATGTTCAAGATATGACAAGTTTTCTAAAAAAAATAAAATAAAATAAAATAAAAATAAAAATAAAAAATATTTTGCTATGTATGAATAAGTCCTTCAATTGATAATTGATAAAAGCTCTATGTTGAGCTTCAAGCTATTCTGTCTTATCTATTGTAAGTTGGCTTGGAGATTATTCTGTCAAAGTTTACATTAGTTTAATACTATTGGGAATTATTTCATCATCTGATATTTTTGAAAGGTCTGATGAGTTTTTGAGTAATATCTCTGAACAACGTATTATATGTACTTATGAATGGTTTAAAGAACTTATGTATTACATATTCTTGGAAAATGTTTTTGTCCATGCTAGGAACATTTTACTAACTATAGAACAAGAATATAATAACTTTTGGATAAATGTATTATGTGTTTGATGTCAAGATGTTGACTTTGAAATAAGCCAGTATTGAGTTTAAATTTGAGCCTGTTAGAGATTTGATTTGAACTAATAAGTCTAATTCAGATAATGAGTAAAGAGCGCCAAAGTCGTTGATTTAGCATTTAATTGCTATTATGGGTCTAATTGTTATAAGAAGCATATACCTTTGAGGAATTGTGATAATGAGAGTTACGTGTGAATTTACCAAGTTTGAATTATGTTTGATAGCTTATGAAATGATTGAGAAATGTTATATGTCCAGGACGGAACTAGACTTATAATCAGATGAACCAAGTTTGGAGGACCAAACTTCTTAAGGTGGGGAGAATGTAATGACCCCAAAGTGCGTATAGAAGGTTATCCTTAGTTAATTAGAGGTTAATGTGTTTGCCATTGGAATTGAAGAACTATCTGTCGAGTTATGTCTTTGAAACTGGAGTTAGTGACCTTTACCAAACAATCTGAAAATTTTTCCCTCTGCTCGAGTGGAGTAGTGGGCGCTCGAGCGTACTTTCGAGGTTCCCAGCAAATTTTGCAGACGGCCTGAGATTCTGGGAGTTGTGATTTCCCGCTCGAGCGGTGGAGTTAACGCTCGAGTAGACATCTTTGTTGGTCTTCGCGCTCGAGCGCAAGGTTGGGCGCTCGAGCGGGCCTCTAGGTTGAGTTGCATTTCTGAGGCACGTGGGTTCGTTTTGGACATTTTATTAGTGTACTTAGTATTGCCATGACATTGGCCGAGACACTGATGGGCTTAGATGCTTTCTATCGCCGGGAGACGACCAGATTTGCGGGGAGTCCACTACTGCTGCAGGTAATGTTTCCCACCCAATCTCACGTATATATTGCTCACGTCACTCGGCCCTCGGGCTCAGTTTTTTTCTCACAAAACCCTTTCCTTACTTTTCTCTCATTGTACATCTCTCTATTCTTTATTATCTCATTTTTCATTCCTCCCCAGGTATGGTTGATGGATAAGTTGCAGGTTGTGGACTCTTGCCAGCCAACTCAGCTCGCGGCTACTTCTTTCGACAACGCCTAGTTGATGCCCTTGATGAGGGATGGTGGTTTGACTGGATGTGCAATTTGTCTGCAGATCGCATTGCTTGGCGCTGTCCTTGGCTCAATCTCCCGGCAATGAGCTATAGCATGTCCCGGCAGACTAGGATCCAGTTGATTGGTCTGACCCACTATGTGTTCTACTTTCCGTTCCGGTTCCAGCGCCAGTTCGGTCATGATCAGACTTGCCCGCTAGAGGGGATAGAGTATCCTGCCACATTCCCGGTTCGAGGCGCACAGCTTGCCCGGTATGCCACAGCATGGAGGACTAGAGAGCTCCTGGCCCCCGCTCCCACTTTCAGTTGCACTTTGTCTGACGAGTGCTTAGATTAGCTCAATGAAGAGGCACAGATTGGGCCCAGCTTGGCATCAGAGGCTTCGACCAGCTTTGGGAGGGGGCACAGGGACACCTGACTTATCTATGCCCCGAATTTATTGCTTTACCAGTACTTTCAAGGTTTCTTTATGAATGTAATAAAAAGCAACTTCAATTTGTATGCAAGAGCAGGAGAACTCTGTATTGAAATCAATGAAATTGAAGGTTATGGGTACTGAAAATTTTTCGCTTTGGTCCAAAAATGGTCTTAGTTGTAAAAAGATTAATTTGAATAAAGTTAACTTTTATTAAAACTTTTCAAAACCATTTTCGATATGGATTAGAACTGGACACGCCTGAGATCTGTCACTGAGATGCACAACCCCAGATCCTAGCAACTGGAAAGTTGCCCCTAGTCTGAATAGTACCGCAGCACTGCACAGGAACGGAAAGTTGCCCCTAGTCTGAATAGCATTGCACCGGAGACCACGATGAATGCTGATAGACAAAGATGACTGAGATGATCAAATGGACAAAGTTGATAGGGGAAAAGTTTATGGCTGAACTCCAGGATGAAGTTGCCTACGTATCCCAAAGATGGGAATCAAGCCTTACGTAGTTCAGGCTCGGGTTCACTCGAGTATTTTCACTCTCCTTTTACGCTCTAACTTTTGCCAAGGCCGCCCTTTGCGGGTTTTCAACCTTGCGAGCTCAGTTTTTATAATTTCAAATTTTTTGTGCTCTGAGTTTTGCCTAGGTCGTCCCTTTGGGTTTTCGGCCTAGCGAGCCTCTCAAGGGTAATATTTCTTCAACTTGTCCATATTGATCGGTTGTGAGAACTCTAAGCCATCTAGGTCCATCAGAACCACAGCTCCACCTAACCAGATAGACTTAATGATGTAGGGACCAGTCCAATTGGGTCTGAACTTGCCCCTTGGGTCGTGGATGGGGGCTTGGTTGTCCTTGAGCACCAAATCTCCTTCCTTTAGATTCTTGGACTTAACTTTCTTGTTGAAAGCCTGGGCAATTCTGTGCTGATAATCTTGAACATGGTACAGTGCTTTCAGTCTTCTCTCATCAAAGAGCATGAGTTCCTCAAACCTGCTCTGATGTCAATCTGCTTCGACTATTTGACACTCAGCTAATACTCGCAAAGACGGAACCTCAATCTCGATAGGTAAAACGTCCTCCATCCCATAAACCAATGAATACGGAGTCGCCCCAGTAGAAGTTCTGATTAAAGTCCGGTAGCCCCACAGAGCAAACAGCAGCTTATCTGGCCAATCCCGGTAGGTCTCCACCATCTTCTGTAGTATGTGTTTGATGTTATTTTTGGCGGCCTCAACCGCTCCATTGGTTTGCGGCCGATAGGTAGATGACTTATGAAAAGCCACGTTGTATTTTTCCAACAAGTCAATCACTTCCTTCTTGAAGTGGGAACCATTATCTGAGATTATCTCGTTTGGGACTCCGTAGCGACAGATGATGTTGTTTCTGATAAACTTTGCCACGTGTGAAGCTTTCAACACCGCATAAGATTGGGCCTCAACCCACTTCGTGAAGTAATCTATCGCGACCAGGATGAACTCATGCCCATTCGACCCCTTCGGAGTGACAGCCCCGATCACATCAATTCCCCAGACTGAAAATGGCCATGGCGAAGTCATGTTGAACAGCTTCAACGACGGAATGTTCATGCGATTTGCATGAATTTGACATTTGTGGCATCGTCGAACAAAACCGATACAATCCTTCTCCATAGTGGACCGGTAGTAACCCTGTCTGAGGATCTTCCGTGCTAGCATTACTCCGTTCATATGCGCACCGCATTCCCCACCATGGATGGCCTCCATTAGGCGCTTCGATTCTTCGGCATCGACACACAGCTTATGCATTCCCAAATGACCTCTCTTATACAGCTTACCCCCACAGATGATGAACTAAACGGCCATTCTCCTGATTGCCCTTTTATCTTTGGCATTTACCCCTGGCGGGTATGATTCTTTCTCCAAGAAATTCCAAATGTCGTAATACCAGGGGTTTTCATCCTGAACTTCATCTATAGCAGCAATCGACTCATAGGCTAGCGCAAATTTCTGGTCAATGATGACTGGATGCATTCGGACTCCGAATGGGATGTCTATCATGGAAGATAGAGTTGCTAAAGAATCTGCGAACCTGTTGTTCTCTCTTAGTAGATGAGTAAAGTTTAGCTTCTCAAACCGAGGAATTAACAAATCCAAGGTCTGGTGATACATCATCATTTTCTCTTCTTTGACTTTCCAGTCTCCTTTTGCTTGAGACACAACAAGGTTCGAGTCCCCGATGACGTCCAACCGTCTTGCCCCTAATTCTAGGGCTGCTTCTAGACCGGCGATGCACGCCTCATATTCTGCTTCGTTGTTCGAGACTTTGAACCGGAGTTTGAAGGCTAGAGGGATACGGGAATTGTCGGGTGCTATCAGCAACACCCCTATCCCATACCCGTACTGATTTGACGCTCCATCAAAGTACATCGTCCAAGTTTCATCGTCAATGTGCAAAATGGCTTCATCTGGGAACAAGTACTCAACTGCTTCACCCCCTTCCACTGGATGATCGGCTAAGAATTCTGCTATTGCTCTTCCCTTGACTGACTTGCGCGTTACATATTTCAGATCGAATTCGGAGAGCAACAGCAACCAACGAGCTAGCCTACCCGTAAGTGCTGGTTTCTCGAAAAGATATTTGATGGGATCGAGTCGTGAAACCAACATTACGGAGTGAGTTAACAGGTAGTGCTACAGCTTCCTGGTAGCCCATACCAAAGCTAAGCAAGCCTTCTCCAACAGTGTGTAGCGAGTCTCATACTCTAACATCTTCTTGCTTAGATAATAGATGGCTCTCTCCACTTTGTCCTCTGATTCTTGCGCGAGCATACAGCCCATTGTAGTCTCCGTCACTGAAAGGTACAATATCAACGGTTTCCCCGGCTCTGGCGGCGACAACACGGGTGGGTTCTGTAAGTATTCCTTGATCTGTTCAAAAGCAGCTTGGAATCGGCCGTCCCATTGGAATTTCTTTCCTTTCTTCAAGAGGCCAAAAAGTGGTTCACAAGTCAAGGTTAATTTTGAGATAAACCGTCTTATGAATTGCACTTTACCTAGAAAGCCTCGCACCTCCTTTTCAGTCCTTGGTGGGGGCATTTCTAGGATGGCCTTGATTTTGGAAGGGTCGACTTCGATACCTCTTTGTGTAATCAGAAACCCCAGCATTTTTCCCACCGTGACACCAAAGGTACACTTCTGAGGATTCAGCCGCAACCAGAATTCTCTGATCCTTTGAAAGAACTTTTGCAAGGCGGTGTAGTGGCCCTCTCTTTCTTTGGACTTGACAATCGTGTCGTCCACGTACACCTCAACCTCTTTATGGATCATGTCATGTAATATTGTGGTTGCGGCCCGTTGATAAGTAGCTCCAGCATTCTTTAACCCAAACAGCATCACTCTGTAGCAGTATGTCCCCCACGGGGTGGTGAATGCAGTCTTTTCCCGATCTTCTGGTGCTATCACTATCTGATTGTACCCTGAGAAGCCATCCATGAATGAAAGCAAAGCGTGCCCCGCTGTGAAGTCCACTAACTCATCAATATGCGGCAAGGGAAAGTCATCCTTCGGACTGGCTCTGTTCAAATCCCTAAAATCCACGCATACCCGGATCCTGCCGTCCTTCTTCGGTACCGAAACAATGTTGGCCAACCAAGTCGAGTATTCGGATACCAGCAGAAAGCCTGCGTCGATTTGCTTGGTGACCTCTTCTTTGATTTTGAGAGCCCAGTCCGGGCGGATCCTCCTGAGTTTCTGCTAATGTGTCGGGCCTCGGTCAAGGGGATCGATCTTGTACAATCTCAGATCGATCGAGCATGTATTCGTAGGACCACGCGAAAACATCTTTGAAATCTTTTAATAAAGCGACTAAGCGCTCGCGTTCCTCCGAAGACAACGTGGACCCGATCTGGACCAGCTGCGGGTCCTCCTCAATACCAATATTCACGGTAGTGATTTCATCCATTAGGGGTTTAACAAATCTCTCATGCTCTTGTTCAATTAAGCGTTGCAAAACCAGAGGAATTTCTTCCTCGTCGTTTTCATCAAAATTTTAAAAGTCTGAATTAATGCAACAAATCAAGGGCACAGAAAAGTACTCAGAAACCACAGTTACTTGATTCTCATTAAGCACATCCAAATCGTCCGATTCCTCGGTTACAACAGACTCAAAAGAGAAAGAAAAAGACGACCTAGACAAGACTGTGGCATCCGGGCTATCATCCCCAGGATTACCAGACTCAAACTCAGTCGAGCTGGAACTTGATTCCGACTCACAAGACTCGGTGGAATCAGATTACGGCTCACTACCTGACCCGGTGCTGCTGGACAAAAATCCCTCTTCATATTGCCAAGTGAGAGAGGGTGCGATAAATGCATCCAAAATAGTTGCTGGTAGGCCCACAGCTGTTTCATTCCCAATCATGGAAACCAAGAAGTTATCCCCCAAGCACTTATGGTCGATCGGAGGATCTGAAAGAAAACAAGCCAATGCTACCCCCATTTCAATTTCAGCGCCCTCGGAGTCCACTGCCTTACACTGCTCAACCTTAGCTAATGGGTCTGTCTGCTCTTCGGCAACGTCATCCCCAGACAATTGCAGGTCGAAGAAGATCTCGAAACCTGGCACGCGCTTCTTCTCCGCTTTCAGCCACGGCTCTGGGAAGCCACAAAATGGAAAGTCCTCTCCCTCCCAGACGAAACGTTTGTTTAGGGTACCCTGAATGGGCCGGTGCATTAAGTCAAAAGGCTTCCCCACCTTCTTTGCTCTGGCTCTCCCAGCCACTTCCTTTCCCTTTCTTATCCAATCTTCTTTGGTAGGCAGATAACCTAATACAAAGGTATGAGGATTATATGGCACTTAGGCCAATGCTGCGACGCCCTTCCGGCCGCTTCTCCCTAATCCCATCCCGAGGATGTGTTGTAGCTTGTTCATGAGGTATACAGATTGAGCACTGACATACACTCCCTCATTAACAGCCATGATGTTTTGCACCACCCGAGCCTCGAATAAGGTAAAACCTGACAGAAACACGTCCTCCATGCCGTGCTCAATTTCTAGGACTGGTGTAGATACCTCCGAAGGTGGATGGATCGATGAATTCCCGAAAACAATGGTTACTTCCTTTCCATAGGGGTATTTCACCATCTGATGCAAAGTGGAAGAGACTGCCTTTACTTGGTGCAACCACGGCCGCCCCAAGAGTAGATTAAAGGTTGCAGGAACGTCCAAGATATGGAATTCAATGTTGTGTTGTCCTGGACCAACCTGGGTCTGAATTTTGACAGTCCCCATCACCTCTCTACTGGTGTTATCATAAGCTCTGATCACTTGAGTAGTCGGCGCGAAGTCCGCAGGCTTTAACCCAACTGCATATGCCGTCCTTGACGGGCACACATTAATGGTGGATCCCGTGTCGACAAGAACCACTGGCACCCACTTGTCTCTACATTCCACAGAGATGTAGAGGGGTTTGTTATGATTTGCGCCCTCAAGCGACAGTTCTTTGTCCGAAAAGGTTATCATCGGGGAACCTCCTCCCGGAAAGACCAGTCCAACTAGCTGCTCTAGTGTGGTATCTATAGAAAGTTTTGCCTTGTCCATAGTAGATAGGATAGCCTGTCTGTGCACTCATGATGCCATAAGCAGTCCCCAGATGGAGATGTCTGCTTGTATCTTTTTCAGCTGCTTCAGTATAGCTTCTTCTTCAATCTGTTTCACTTTATGCTTTTCAGTTTCCTTGTCCTTTCCGGACGCTTCTGGTTGGTCTAGGTGCGGGGGCTTGAAATACCGCCCACTTCTTGTCATGTGATCAACCTCATCGAGATACCAAGTGTCGTCTGGTTGATTGCTCCCCCAATCTTCGTCTGTGTGGGCAAGACATAAATCATCGTCTTCCCACTACATTCCGTTGGCATTCAAAAGGCACCTGTCTGGCTCCGGCATGATTGTACTCGCAGCACTTTCAGCCCACATGCTCACAGCATCTTCTGTCCTTGTGCCCACAAAGATTTTCGATCCCCTCATGGGATTTGGCTTTCCCGATTCTCTCGTAACCTCGTTGTTCTACTCGGCCAATAGCTTTGTTGTTCAACTTTTCCTGTATTCACAATGCTCCTGTCCTGAGCGAAATTCTTCGTACCGGCGCTCTCCGGCAATGTACTCTAACTTTCGGCCCTTCCGGCCACAACTGATACCCTTGCCCCTGCCGGGCCCTATTGGAACTCTACAACATCCAGTTGATCATCCAACCATCCGGTAGCCTCTACCGATTCCTCATACTCAAACCAGTTGACTGCCGTATCCCCTGATTCTTGGTCATTGAAGAACTGGAGTTTGGCAAAGTCCTCCTCTACGGCCGTTAAATCCTCTGTCCCTTGCTCAAATCCATCCCCCTGGATTACACACAGTTCTGCTCTTTCTGGCAATTCTATATTTGGTTTAGACTGGCCTGTTGACAGAATGTAATTGCTCGGATCGTAGGCTTCCTCAACAAAATTCCCAGACTGCTCAAACCCTGACTTGACAGTTCCATCATCCTCTACAACCTCCTCTGTACTTTCTTTAACAGCCACCACCACTGGCTCCGGTTGGGTTGTGGAGATGTCCATCATGCACAAAAGGTCAATGCAATCGGAAAGGAGCACCTCCGGCTTAGGTAGATGAGAAGGAGTGATATAGATGCTAGGATCGTAAGACACGACCCCAGTCTGGATAAAGTTAATTCTTTTGGGAGGTGGAGCTTGGTTGTGTGTAGGGAGTGGGTTGGTTGTGACATTGGGTCTTTCTAGTGGCAAAATCACCTGTTTGTCAACGAGATCTTGAATCTCGTGACGCAACCTGAAACATTGGTCGGTGTCATGACCGTGTTGCTGGTGATATGCACAATATTTGGCTGGGTTATGAGTGGGGGTAGTGGATTTGGTAACGGCCTCGGCTTCAGGGGTTTTAGATGCCCTTTTCTAATTAAGACCCCTAGAGCCTTGGACAGGGGCATGTACAATGGGGTGAAGGTTCTTTGGCCTCTGGGTTGGTATTTAGTGGTCGGTGTATTGCTTCCGGATGCACCGAAGAAGGGTGTGGCTGCCATGGGTCTTGGAAGGGGAGGGGGAATGGTGGCGATCATGCTTACCTCCGAAGTTCTTGCAGTTGTAGCGCCACTCGGACCTGCATTGTTGTTGCGGTTAAAGGTTCTCCGGGGTTGCTCCCTGTCTTGGTCAATCAGACCCTGTTTCATCGCATCTTCAATTTGTACCCCCATCTCGTGCAGATCCGAAAAGGTGGAAAAGGGGAGCACAATCATTTTTTGCATCAGTTTTGGCTGGAGATTGCACACAATCATCCTGATCTGATCCTTATCGGTGGGCCTTAAAGTCATCATTAAGGCCTTCACCCTCCACCGAGTCACAAAATCCTAGAAGCTCTCTTTGGGCTCCTGCCTTGTTGTTTCGAGATCACGAGTTGTAATCTCAATTTGGGTGTTGTAAGAGTATTGCGCAACAAAGGCCTCGGCCATTTCATCCCAACTCCGCTTGACATCATCCTCCAACCGTGATACCGGATAAGCGGCCACTCGACAGGTCCGCCGAATAGCTTAAAGCTTCTGGTCCGTGAGGCCCATTGGCCGTAATATATCTGAGAATAACCGGAGGTGGACCATGGGATCACCAGATCCGTCGAAGCGATCAATCTGTGGCATTTTGAATCTATCTGGCAACGTCACAGCTACATCGGTATATCTGTCCTCGATATCCGGGATAGCTTTTACCCCCTGGGATTTTTTGAATAGCTTCTCAAGCTTGCTCAATTTTAGTACTGTAGGGTCTACTTCGAACTCGAAGGGAGAGTCCGGATGGTTGACGGGTGTATGTACCTTGGACAGTTGAGGCGGGAGTGGGGGCGGAGCTGGCCCCATTGGAAGGTCTGTGTCCTCCTGGATGTTCTAGACATTTGGCAAGGTGTTTTGGAGGTTTGGCAGGACATTCTGGGTAGTTGGTGTCTGCTCGGGTATTGGGACCCCTGGTAGGGGAGGAATTGGATGTGAGGCTGATGCTCCGGCTTGCTATTGTAGCCGGGTAATTAGCTCCGCCTGCTGGGCCATGATTGTGGCCTACTGTTTAGAGAACTCTGCTTGGCGGACAGCGTCCTCCTGCATTTGCTTCGTACTCTCTTGGAGTTGGCGCATTATTTCTTCCATTCCAGCCATATTCTGCTGGTCCTACTGACTGACTGGTATGTGTATTTCTATGGTAGAAACTGAGACCTCGGCCCAACTATTTACTGCTAGGGTAGACCATTGCTCTGGTAACCTCTGCTCAGACATACTACGCTTTCTCGGCCTACTTTTGACAACCAAAGGTAGAGAATGGAACATTGGCTGTCCGTCAACCAGATCCTCAGATCAATTGAGCTGACGACCTCTTGTCCAAAGTGCTTGGGGAATATCTGCTGGGTCGGAAGCAATTGTGCTAAAACTGTCCTAGCAAAAAGATAAATAAAGCAATAAGGAAATAAATAACTAGATAAACGAACAGCATAACAGCTTAAAATACATGCACAACACACAGCTGGGCATAACAACACACGGTCGATAGGCTGAATACACACTGTCCTCAAACATTGATCATTATCCTCAATCATCGTCCCTCAAAATCAATCGATACTCGCAGATAATCGATTTTCAAACACCGACCGACGCCGCAGTTCGATGCCCAAACTCGTAAACTGATACATGCATTTCCCTGTAGAGACGCACTCTAAAAGCACATAGCAGATAAGTGAGAGCCAAAACACCCCTATGTTGGGGTAGGGTTTCCCTGTCCTATTTTGTCAGGAGCTAAGGTTTCACTACGCACGCAGCGGTTTCAAATAACCTGTATCGGGTAAGCAACCTGTAGTAACTTGGAATGGTCACTATGGATTCCGAATATGCACTAAGTCGAATGGTCAAAAGGGTGCCCCGGTAAAACCGGGGTTTGTGTTCCCATACTGGCAAAGCCCGTAACCGGTAAGCCTTATGGCACGCAGCCTCCAGCAAACCGCTCAGGAATAGCAGATGGCAAACACAGTGTCCTAGGCGCACCAATGCACATGCAATGCAAAGAAACACACAAATGTAGTCAAAACCAGATATCATGAGTTCGAGTCAAGTTCTCTAAATCCCTAGCAGAGTTGCCAGAAACTGTAGACATCCTCGAACGCCCCATGAGGGATAAGTCTCGTTCTGTTCATTTTGGGCTCACTACAGTTCAGGACTCCAATTGTCACGGTTCTCAATCTGAACCAAAGAGTCCAAATCCGGTAAATCGTTTTGAGAAAACAAATTTTTTTGAAAGAAGTGTCAAACATGGACTGCTTTGCCAGATACAAAGTCGCCACCTAAATATTTTATTTTTGGGAAATTTAGGAAACCCTGACTCGTGCCTAAGGGCACGTGTCCGTTATCACCAAAGTTGCCTCGGCTCGGGAACTTGGGAACGATTGGGAAAGGTCACTTCGTGAGCACCCTCACTCGCCCGATCAAAGATCGGCCTCTACTAACCATGATATCTAGTTTTGAAAACATTATGCATTCTTATTCTGGTTATTAGCCTAGATTTACTATGTGATGTGCACAGCGTACAAGTATAGACTGGATCGCCTGAATTGGAACAAAACGTTTCGTGTTTGTTTTTTGAAAGATGGTTTGCTACCTGTAAGTAGGCTTAAAATGCAGATTTTGCCACCCTCGAGTGGGCTTAGGAGACATGGTTTTGCCACTATCTAGTGGGCTTAAAACTCACAGTCAATGCATTGTTCCAATCCAAATAACTCAACCTTCACCCACAGGCACTCAGGAAGTTATATCACATAAGCAAATAGCCTCATGATAAGCATGCTATCATGGCAGTCACTCACACACATGCAAGGATGCTAAAGCGTAAAAACTTACCGAGTACTCCAAGCCAAAACAGAAGCTAATTAGAAATCCATACATGATCCTAACTATACAGAAATGCCTAATGCAACACATGCAGGAATGCAACTAAGATAGGCTCGGCTATTCTAAACATGGCATATGAAGTGCTACAGCTAACACGTATTCAACTCGGAATTGAAATATAATGCAGTGAGTTATGATGCGCCGAGCCCGGTGCATGCAAAACAGATGAATGAATGCAAACATGCTATCATACCGTATGCTAATTGAAACATGCCCTAATCTAACCATCATAAACTGGTAAATAAAAGGGAGAAAGACGTGGGGTTGGAAGACATACATCACACACACACACACACTTATTACAACATTGCCCTCGCTCAGAGGGTCCAAATAAATAATACAGTCCTGAATAAATAATACAGTCCGAATAAATACAAAATCCTAATTAATTAACAAATTAATCTAAGAAAGCAGTAAATTGGCATGCAAGCTAGGGACTGCCTCGACTCTGCTCCGGATGATGAATGATGCATGCTTGAGTTGCTTGGCGCGGAAATCCATTGCGATGCCCCAATTAGCCTCTGTTTACAATTAAGCCTGGAATATTGTGCGAAGCCCCAAAAGATTGCTAGTTTCTGATTTACTGCAACAGAGAGCGGGAAAGGGGCATGGCAATATATTTTCACATATGTATGCTTGACTACTCTTCAGGGAGTGTAGTCTTCGATCCTCGTGCCACCAATCACGCATATCGATGCATGATGGCCGAGGAGTCAAATTGCACGACTTAATATGAAATGAATGCACACATAAACACAACAAAACCGAGACTCCATCATGGATAATTCGGAGTGTCGGTGACCGAGAATTAAGACACGTTCCGTCACTCAAAGTACGAAACGTCCCCCGTTTCCCGTGCTTAGGCTAACTCCTATCCCAAACACAATGCAATATGCATGACATGCACTATGCAACTAATATACAACCTAGCATGCACAATGCTATGAAATGGCATACACAATGCACGATGTAACATGGCATACACGATGCTCTAACATACAACCTAGCATACACAATGCTATGAATTGGAATGGCATACACAATGCATAATGGACTTACACCAACATGAGTGGACCTCAGCCACACTCACATCAGTGGCCATAAGATGAAAATGAGACACTCGAGATGCGTGTACACATGCACGCAAACTGAGGACCGATCCTAAGGCACAAATGCCACTCTAACAAGGCATGGCAAGGCATGAAATATGGCATTCGAACATGCAAGTTCCAACACTGAAATGTGATGCAAAACGACCCCGAAACATGGAAACATGGCACCCGATGCATGGAATGGTCCCGAAACACAAAACTAGGCACATGCATTGACCTATAGCTATACAAAGCATTCATTATTTGATCATGAAGCATAAAGACAAAACCAAGGCAGTCCCAAAACATGAACATTTCTAGTTCAAAGCATGGCCTAAAGATGCTAGCAAGATGGCCTAACATAGCATGCAATTTTGACTATCAAACATGGATTACATGGCACGTATATGAAGCAGGTGAGAACTCATCAAACCAGCAAAAATCAGTGAATAAAACATGCCAAAACATGCCCAAATAACCTCTGAAATGCAACCAACACATGCACAAATGATGGGTTCTTGTAGAGGGCATACAAAGGGGTTATTAAGCACATGCATCAAGGACACTTAGCATGGTACAAAAAACTCTAAAAATCAAATATGATAGCCCTAAAACTCATCAAATTGGCCCTGAAATCAGTCAACAAGGCATGCAAGATAGGGCCTCTTTGGAAGGCCAAAAAGACCATCAAACAAAACAAGGTGAGAGGGGGTCACCCCCCTCTGATTTTGAGGCTCAAAATAGTGTGTTAGCCACTGAAAATCCACTGGATTTCAGTGGCTAGAAGATCAAACAAAGCATGCAACAAGGGCTTAATTGTAAAGCTCAAAATAAGAGACAATCAAGCATACAAGGGAGCATATGACCTCAAACAGAGAATATACCTAATCAAACATGAAGATGATGTTAAAACAAGACTTTTTTCGGTTTAGGTCGAGGTCCAACAAGGCTCACAAGTAAGGCTAATGTATCATGCAAAAATAGCCCTAAAAGAGAGATTACAGACAAGGGACAGTAGATGGCCTCAAACAGTAAAGATCCCTTCAAAAAAGTTTAAGAGAGGCTCAATAAAAGACACTTTACAGTTTATGGAAAAACCCAAATATGCTCACAAGTAAGGCTACAATATGATGCAAAAATGGCCCTAAAAGAGAGATAGAGAGTAAGAGGTAGTATCTGGCCTCAAATAGTGAAAATCCCTTCAACAAAGTTGAAGAAAAACTCAAAATAAGGCACTTTAAAGTTTGGCTCGAAGCCCAAAAATGCTTATAAATAGGGCTAATATATCATGCAAGAAATAGGCCTAAAAGAGAGATAAAGGGAAAGAGGCAACAAATGGCCTCAAACAGAGAAAGTTCCTTGATCAAACATGAAGATGAGATCAAAATAAGACTATTTCCAGTTCGGGTTGGAGCCCAAAAATGTAAGCAAATATGGCTTATAGATGAAGCAAGAAAAGACTAGAAAATGGGAAAAGATGACTCACCCTTGAAGAGTAGCAAACCAGCAGCTTTTGGACCAAATTTCTGAGTTTCCAACCTTTGAAAATGACTTCCAAAGGGCTGGAATGGATGATGGTGGTGTGGTGCTATGGGTTGTAGGGTAAAAATGGCCAAGAAACTAGGGTTTTGGAGCTTGGATGAGAGAGATATGGAAGTTGTATGTATAATGCTCTAACCAAATTTTCTAACCCTTAGCAATGAAGGGGAGAGGATAGTTATATAGAGGGAGAGGGGTGGAGAAATGGGGGGGGAAAACAAATTCAAATTCCCCCCCCCCCCCAAAAAAAAGGGCAGATCCCCGGGCAAGGGTCTAGGTCAAAACAGCTGGCACAGCTGTAAGGAACCAAGAGAGAGAAATTTTGTCGGCCAGGTTCAGGAGGTTCAGGTGGTCGACCGACCACCTCCCCTGGCCGGCCGACCAGGTGCAAAAGGTTCAAGCAAAGTTAGTGGCCAGCCACCCCAAAAAGGTGGCCTCCCATGTGTGTACAACACAGCTATGTGGAGAAAAACCAGGAAATGTAACCCAGGAGAGAGAAAAACCAACTTTTTAGAGGGGTTCAAAAGGGTCAGGAAGAGTTGATGGCCGGCCTATCCATATTGGTGGCCTCCCAAGTGTGTACAACATAATGGTGTGGAGGAAAGTCAGAAAAAGTGGCCCGGGAATGGAAAAAGTCAGCTTTCTAGTAAAGAAAACGAGCGATAAAGAGCGATGAAGGAATAAAGCTGGTCTTCAGAACAATTGCTGGCCTCCCACCCTTCTACAACCTTCCTAACAATGAAAATAAGGTCCCCGCCAAAAATGGACCCAAACCGATGCAAAACGAAGGTTCGGGGGCCAAAACGCGCGGCCCAAGGCCCCGAAAACAAGCTGTTAAGCACCGGAGGTGGCGTTCGACCACGAAGTTGGTCTCTCAAGCCACAGTGTCCCTCAAAAGGGAGGAAACAAGGTGTATACCAAAAACCAGAGCAAACAGAGGTGGTTAAGTGGTCCCGAATCGAGGCACACGGCCGACGGCTCCGAAAACCGAAAACCGGGCTCCAAACGGAAAAAATGGCCTACGACCACGAAACGTAGCCTACGACCACTGAGAGATGATCTACGAGACCTCTCCCTCCCTTCGGAAAGAGAAAATGGAGAAAACGGGACCTGGTTCGCAAACCGAGGTAAGGCACAAAAGAGTCCGGAAGTCCTGAGGCAAGGCTCGCAGCCGTGACTTCGCAACTTCAAAACGAGCACAATATGCAACATCACTGAGTGCTCAGTTGGTGACGTCTGAGTCTTAAGGTCGGTCAAAAATGGGGTGTCTACAGCCCCTCCTTTCGGAGAAGGCGCAAATTGGTCTTACTACAGTTCGAACTCCTGTCACGGTTCTGAATCTAATCTCACAAAGTGCAATGTGAGACTGATAAACACCAAAGAGTCCAATCCGACAAATCATTTTGGAAAATTAGATTTTGAATCAAATAATGCCAAAACTGGACTACTTTGCCTAATTACAGAGTCACCATCTAAAAATTTGATTTTGGAAAATTTAGGAAACCCTGACTCGTGCCAAAGGCCACGTGTCCGTCATCATCAAAGTTGCCTTGGCTCAAGAACTTGGGTACGAGAGGGGAAGGCCCTGAAATGAGCACCCCCGCTCGCCCGATCAAAGGATCAACCTCTACTAAGCATGATATGTTGTTTTATAAACCATGTGTTCTTATCCGGTTATTAGCTAACTTTACTATGTGACGCACACATACAAGTATAGACTAAATCACGAGAATTGGAACAAAACAACTCATGTTTGCTTTTGAAAATGGTTTGAAAATGCTACTCGCAAGTAGGCTAAAGCGCGAATTTGCCATCCTCAAGTGGGCTTTAGAAAACATGATTTGCCACTTTGCAAAATGGGCTTAAAACTCGCAATCATCGAGTTGTTCCAATTCAGGCAATCAAGCCTTCACTCACAGGCACTCATTCAGTTAAATACTTAAGCAAATAGCCTCATGGCAAGCAGGCTATCATGGCAACACTCACACTTATGCAAGTATGCTAAAGAGTAACACTTACAGTGTACTCCGAGCCAAAAACAAAAGCTAGTTAGAAATATGCATGATCCTAACTATACAAAATGCCTAATGCAACACATGCAATAATGAAACTAAATAGGCTCGGCTATCTAAGATGGCATATGAATGCAACAATTTAATACATGTATTCAAATAAGTATTGAAATATGATGCAGTTTGAATGATGCGCCGAGCCTAGTGCATGCAAGATAAATAAATGATGCAAACATGCAAGCATAAAGTATGCTAATCAAAACGTGCCCTAATCTAACCATCAAAAGCAGGTAAATAAAATGGAGAAAGAAGTGGGGTTGGAAGACATGCACACACACACGCACACTTATTACAACATTGCCCTCGCGAAGGAGGGTCTGAATAAATAAGCTAAGCTACACTAAGCTAAGCTACTTTTTACAAACTAACTAATTAACTAACTTAGCTAATTAATTACCACACAATTGAATAAATAACTAATCTAAGCTAATTAATTGCAAACCGAATTAACTAATTAAACACTTAACTAATTAATTACAAAATAACTAAGCTAATGAACTAATTAGCTAAGCAATTCAAATGAAAGGCCCCGGGAAACGAGGGAGATATGCATGCTTGATTGTGTCCTCCCGAAAATCCACCACCTTGCCTCTAGATGCCTCTGTTTGCACATCTTTGGACCTCTGAATATTGTGCCAACCTCCAGATTGCTTCTGTTTGATCTCAAGAACACACTGATAGTTGATCGGCCATGATTGGTGGCCATCGACCAGTACTAGAGGCCGGTCGGCTAGCTTGGGTGGCCGGTCGGCCACTGATCTCCTGAACTTCCTCATTTTGCTGCAATAGAGAGCAAACAGAGACATGGCAGTGTATTTGTAAGGAAATGTACGTACTGCCACCCTCCTTATCATTTCTCAAGCTCAAAGGAATGTAGCACTTGGCTCTCAAGCCACCAATCAAGCATCTCAATGCATGATGGCCAAAGAACCAAGTTTGTACAAGCTTAGTGAATGTACACATAAGACTCGAAAGGCCTTCATCCTATCATGCATGATCAAGGGTGTCGGTGACCAAGAAACGTGACACGTTTCATTACTTTAAGTATGAAACGTCCCACATTTCTTGTGTTTGGATTAACGTCCGATCCAAACACATACAATGCAAACAACATGCTTATCTTAGTCATGTTTTACTTAGCTCATTTTTGTTTACACATTTTAGCTTACCAATTAATCCCTTAACGGGTTAAGTCCAATGTGAAGGTCCTCTAATGAGAGGGGTCAACCAAAAGGGTGGTTTAGGACATGAGAGGGATTATGCCTTTGACTAGGAGGAACCCTCAAAAGAGGGTTAAAGTTATTTGAGCACAAACCCTACCTCAGGCTTAAACACAAACTTAAGGCCAAACAACCCTCAAAGAAAATCAAAAATGAAGAAATGAGGGAGGTGGCAGAAATTTCAGTGCTGAAATGGCATGACAAGTAATGCCTCAACATGCAAGGAACACATGCACAACATGTTAGGGGCCAAAGCATTGAAACTAGTGAAGGACACAACAAAAGGGACCAACAGTCCTAAAACACCCTGAATGGAGTTCTAAAACATGCTTAAAATAAGCCAAAAATAGCTATATTAAGATGCCAAAACAATAGCACATGCTAGGCAATTTAGCACAATTACATTACAAGCATACAAAGCAAAGCTCATATGATGAAACCAACTCAAAACAGAGCTTAATCATGCCAAATCAGTAGTTAAAACATGCTAAAATTGAAGCACAAGTGGCAAGAAAAACATGCTCGCATGTTGGCTCGCAAGTAAGTCATAAAGCACAACTCTCAAAAGCAATGAAAGAGTGGAATATGTGAGAGTATGATAGTGATATATGCTCTGAAATCATATGCTAAATGATGTTATTGCATGCAAACATCACAATCAAAGCATGCTAGAGGGTTCAAAACACAAAGCTAGTGAAGCTAACTATACTATAACCATGCAAGGCAAACTCCAAAGGACCAAGATCACTCAAAACATAGTTAAAGCATGCTAAATCAGAGCCAAAAACATGCTGGAGTCAAGCTAACACAAGATAGAATGATAGGCTAAATCATCAAGTGTGCTAGGCTAATAAGCATGATTGCACTACAAGTACAAAATGCAAGCAAGAAGTGGCCAAACCAGCCAAAAATAGAGTTTAAGTATGTGAAAATAAAGCCAAAAACATGCTTCAACTATGCTATCACAAGCCACAATAACATGCTACTTTGTAATGCTAACTAGGCATGGCATAGAGAGACAAGGATGGGAGGCCACCCCCTCCTATTTTGGACCTCAAGACCAAGTTTTTACCGCTAAAATTCCCCTGGAATTCAGTGGTTAAAAGGCCAAAAAAAAGTTGCTTCAAAAGGCTTTGAAAGATAGCCCAAAAAGCTATACAAGCTAAGGAACAAAAGGGAGAGACAACCCCCTAACACAAAATGGGCTCAAACCACCATTTTTATGACTGAAAAATGGAGATTTTTGTAGTTGAAAACCAGCTCAAAAAAAGTTTGCAAAGGTGACAAAACAAGTGTGCAAAATAAGCTTAAAGAAGGTAAGTGTTATACCTTTGAAGCACAGCACTTAAACAGCCACTATCTGAGCCAAAACTAGCCTTTAACAGCCCAAAATAAGTTCCAAGGGACCCAGCCCAAAGATATGCAACTTTGATGAAGGATGTCTAGGCAAACTGGAAGTGTTTCTCTACTTCTATGCACAAAAGGGCTAGAGAGAGAGAGCTCTAGAGAGAGAGGCAGAGATTTTGCTCTGAAAATTTTGTAGAGAGAAAGGGATTTTAAAGAGAGAGGCTCCCAAAATTTCCAACCTCCCAAAATGATAGATATGGCCTCCATATATAGCAAAAAGAGAGCCTTGGGTCAGAAACATCTGATTTAGAGACAGCTGGAGCATTTGGAAGACAGCTGGAGGTAAATATTTGCAAAATCTGAGCTTTCTGGACATTTTGGCCGACCGGCCATCTTGGTGGCTGACCATCCATCATTGGTGGCTGACTGTACACATCTGTGGCCGACAGGACACTACTAGTGGCCGATTGCAAATTCTGCTTTGTAGGTCCAACTTCAAATGGGCGTATCTCCTTCATCTGGACTCCTTTTCAAGTCATTCGTCTATCTAAATTGAAGCCCCGGAAGTAAGCTTTCCAATGGTGGTAGCCTCACATTAAAATTCTAACTATGGTAAGAGATATCCCTCTTTTAGTGAAGACTGCTCAGTTTCGGTCCAATCGGATTGATGCCTAACTTCAACCAACCATATCTCCCTCATCTGGCCTTGGCTTTAGGAGATTCTTGAATCTAAAATGAAGCCCCGAAAGTCTTCTTTCCAACAGTGGTGGCCTCATAGCTGAAATATAAGTGTATAAACGGATAGGCCTGATTTAGCAAGGGCCGCTTGACTCTCTCTCAACGGTTCATGCCCAACTTCTTCCCCAACTTGCTTTCTTCTCTCCTCTCCTCTTTTCTTCAACTTCAAACCCCTAACCAAGATGCTTTGAAAGATTTTTCAAAAACTGCACCTCTCTTTCATTCATTTCCACTTTGCCCTTGCTCGGTTTACCGAAAAGTGCAACATTTTAACGAAATGCGAGCCTCGAAACATCGTAGGAACTTTTTCAAAAATATTTTGAAAGAGAGGGTTTTAAGGTCTAAAATATTTCTGATCCAAAATAGGGTGTGAGGTTGGGATTTTGACGCTCTTCTTGCTAAAGAAATCAAACTTTTGCACTGCACACCTTTCATCACCAAATAAGCAATCAGTAGCGCCCAAGTCTTAAGGGCAGTCAAAAATGGGGTGTCTACAACTAGTGACGAGGAGAAGCTGTCCAGCATGTCCAAGTACAAACGAGGCCATGTAGTAGTGACCGTTGATAATATAAGGTTGTCGATCACCCATGTCGGTAAGATAATCATCGCTCCTCGCTTTAACTCTAACCAAATACATTCGCAGGACGTCTATCACGTACCAATGATGAAAAAGAATCTGTTATCAGTCTCACAACTCACATCCTCAGGCAGCTATGTGTTATTTAGCCCAAAGAATGTGAAGGTTTACTAGAAGGTTAAGTTATTTGGTACTCTCATCATGGAGGGAAGACGGTTGGAGTCTATCTACGTAATGTCAGTAGAATCAACCTACGTAGATAACACTCGAAAGAATGAGATTGTAGACCTTTGGCATGCACGCTTGGGTCACGTGAGCTATCACAAGTTAAAAATAATGATAAAGAAGTCTATACTCAAGGGCCTTCCTCAACTAGATATTCGAAAAGATACAATTTGTGCCGAATGTCAGTATGGTAAGGCACATCAGTTACCATATGAAGATTCAAAATATAGAGCTAAGGAACCCTTAGAGCTTATCCACTCAGATGTCTTTGGACCGGTAAAACAAGCATCAATCAGTGGAATGCGCTACATGGTGACCTTCATTGACAACTTCTCAAGATACATGTGGGTGTATTTTATGAAAGAGAAATCTGAATTTTTGGCCAAGTTCAAAGAATTTCGTAAGAAGGTTGAAAGTGAGCTAGGAAAGAAAATTCGATGCTTGGGAACAGATAATGAAGGAGAATATTCATCAGATGAGTTCTCTAACTATCTTAGAGAATGCCAAATTCGACATCAGTTTACCTGCTCAAGTACTCCACAACATAATAGAGTGGCTAAAAGAAAGAATAGGCATCTTGCAGAGACTTGTCAGAGCATGCTACATGCTAAGAATGTGCCTAGCAAAATCTGGGCTGAACATATGAAGACAACAGCTCATGTGATCAACAAGCTACTGCAGGCAGGTTTGGGGCTAGTCTCACCCTTCCGAAAGTTACGGCACACAAAGCCCACAATAAGTCACTTTCGAGTATTCGGATGTGTCTGCTACGTATTTGTGCCAAGTCATCTACGTAGCAAGTTCGATAAGAAGGCAATTCATTGCATCTTCGTGGGCTACGACAGTCAAAGGAAAGGATGGCGATGTTGTAATCCCACGACTAGCCACTGCTATACTTCGAGGAATATTGTATTTGATGACGCATTATCTTGGTAGTCTTCACAAAATGTACTATTTCCAGACTCCAGAAATTTAGAAGATCCGTTACAAGAAAAGCTCGGGGAGCAAAGACAAGAGGAAGAGGCACCTCCTAGTTTAGAAGTCATCAAGGAGCCAGCATCAACACAAAGTGATGATGAGCTAGAGCCTAACTTGTCAAAGAAACCAATAAGATCTTCAAGTTCGTGGAAAATAGGTGTCCATCACATGAGTCCAAAAAATGTTCGCCTGAGCCAACAAGAAGGGGTTGAAGAGACTGGACCAAAACTCAGAAGGTCAGAAAGACAATTTAAGCCTAATCCGAAGTATGCAAATGCTACTCTAATTGAAGAAGATAGCATTATAGAGCCAACGATGTTTGAAAAGGCATCCCAAAGAAAAGCATGGCAGAAGGCAATGGAGGAAAAGATTCAAGCTCTCAAACAGAATCAAACATGGGAGCTAGTTCCTAAGCCCAAGGACGTGAAGCCGATATCATGCAAGTGGGTGTACAAAGTAAAAACTCGTCCTGATGGATCGATAGAAAGGTACAAAGCACGTCTAGTGGCTCGAGGCTTCTCACAGTAATATGGATTGGACTGTGATGAAACATTTAGTCTAGTAGCAAAGATCACAACGGTGAGAGTACTAATAGCACTTGCAACTAGAAAGTCTTGGAAGCTGTGGCAGATAGATGTAAAGAATGCTTTTCTACACGGAGAGATAGATCGAGATATATATATATATATGGAGCAACCCGAGGGGTTTGAAAGCAAAGTCCATCCAACTTATGTTTGCAAATTAAAGAAAGCTTTGTATGGCTTAAAGCAAGCACCGAGGGCATAGTATGGCAAAATAGCAGAATTTCTAGTACAAAGCGGGTACTCGGTGGCACCAGCGGACTCGAGCCTATTTGTCAAGTCTCAAGGTGAGAAACTAGCAATAGTGCTAGTATACGTGGATGACTTAATCATCACCGGAAATGATAAAGAAGAGATCCAAAGGACAAGAGAGAACTTATCAATACGATTTCAATTGAAGGAGCTTGGAGAACTCAAGCATTTTCTCGGGCTTGAAGTAGAACAAAATAATAAAGGCTTATTCCTCTGCCAGCAAAAATATGCTAAAAATTTGTTCCAGAAGTATGGGATGCTTGAGTGCAAGCCAGTTTCTACACCAATGGAGATGAATGCCAAGTTATGCTCAGAAGAAGGTAAAGACTTAAAGAATGTAACTATGTATTGGCAACTAGTAGATAGTTTGATCTACCTTACCCTCACTCGGCCAGACATTACATATGCAGTTGGTGTAGTAAGCCGGTATATGCAAAAGCCAAAGAAACCTCATCTAGAAGTAGTTCGCCGAATACTCCGATATGTGAAGGGTATAATTGACTTCGGTCTTTTGTACAAGAAAGGCAAAGCATGCAAGGTAATTGGCTATTGTGATGCCGATTATGCGGGGGGTCGACTATTGGGTACATGTTCAGCCTTGTGTAGACACCCCATTTTTGACCGCCCTTAAGACTTGGGCACTACTAATTGCTTACTTGATAGTGTAGGCTATGCTATGCAAAGGTTCGATTTCTTCGACAATGAGAGAGAGTCAAATCCAAACCTTACACCCCATTTTTGGACTAAAAGCTATTTTGACCAAAGATTTTAGACCTTAAAACCCTCTCTTTCAAAATATTTTTGAAAAGAAGTTTCTACGATGTTCCGATGCTCGCATTTTGTTAAATGTTGCGCTTTTTGGTAAACCGAGCAAGGACAAAGTAGACATGAATGGAAGATAGGTGAACTCTTTGAAAAATATTTCAAAACACCTTGTTTAGGGGTTTGGAGTTGAAGAAAATGGGAGAGAAGAGAAGAAACCTAGTTGGGGAAGAAGATGGGCATGAACCGTTAAAAGAGAGTCAAGCGGCCCTCGCTAAATCAGGCCTATCCATTTGCACACTTGTATTTCAGCTATGAGGCCACCACCGTTGAAAAGAGGACTTCTTGGGCTTCATTTTACACTCAAGAATCTCCTAAATCTGAGTCCGGATGAGGGAGATGTGGTTGGTAAAAGTTGGGAATCAATCCGATTAAGCTAGAAATGAGCAGTCTTTACTAAAAGAGGCATAACTTTTTGCACACTTGGAATTTTGATGTGAGTGCTACCACCATTGGAAATCTTACTTCCGGGGCTTTAATTTGGACACAAGAATGACCTGAAAAGGAGTCCATATGAAGGAGATATGCCCATTTGAAATTTGACCTGCAGAGCAGATTTTTGTTGTCGGCCGGAAATCTAGCTGGCTAGCCAGTTGAGGTAGCCTACCGGCCACTTGAAGTAGCCGGCCGGCTAGTTATGTCCAAAACTCATTTTGTTTGCAGATATTTTTCCTCCAGCTGTTTTCACACCCCTCCAGCTGTCCCAAATCAGATATTTCGACCAAATGCTTCATTTTTGCTATATATTGAAGCCATATCTCATATATTAAAGGGGTTAGAACATTTTGAGAAGGTTAACAAGTTTGGGAGCTTCTCACACTGAAATCCCTCTCTCTCTATAAATTTTCAGAGCTGAAAACTCTCTATCTCTCTAGAATTCTCTCTCTCTCTCTCTCTCTCTCTATATATATATATAGTGTTATATTATGCTTGAAAGTGGTTTTTCTTCACATATTTGCATACAACCCCTTAACCAAACACCCCTATCTTGGGGCTGAGGTTTCTTAAGGCTTGTTTGGGGTTCTTTAAGGCCGGTTTTTGCTCAAAAAATTGCCATCTTGCTGTTGTGCTTCAAGGGTAAGCTTTTTCCCCTTTTAAGCTTATTTTTGTACATTCTCTTAGCCACCTTTGCATACCATTTTAGGCCTACCTGTCAACTACAAAAACCTCTATTTTGAAGTGTTTAAAATGGTGGTTTGAGGTCCTTTTGGAGTTAGGGGTGGTCCACCCTCTTTCGTAGCTTATTTGCTAAGCTTTGTGCCATCTTTCAAAGCCCTTAAAACCATCTCTTTTTGGCCCTTTAACCACTGAATTCTAGAGGAATTTTAGTGGTGGAAAGGTGGTTTTGAGGTCTAAAAGGGGAGGGGGTGGTCCCCTCTCCTCTTGTCTTGTTTGCATGTGTTAATGGCCTACCAAATGAGCATGTATTTCTACCCTTTTGAAGCTTAGTTCAAGCATGTTTTAGGCTATATTTTGACCAGCTTTAACTCTGTTTTTGGCTGGTTTAGCCATTGGTTGCTTGCATCTTGCACTTGTAGTGTAATTTTGCTTACTAGCCTAACATGCCTAACGAGTATGCCTATCATTCTAGCTTGTGTTAACTCAACTCCAGCACATTTTTACTAATGTTTTAGCATGCTTTAGGACTATTTTGAGTGGTCTTGGCCTTTTGAGGCTTGCTTTGTATAGCTATAGTGTAAGTGCCTTAACTAGCTTTGAGTTTTAAGCCTCCTAGCATGCTTTATTTGAGTTATTTGCATGATATGGCATTATTTAGCATGTGATTTCAGAGCATGTGCTGTTATCACACTCTCACATATATCACTCTTTAAATGCTTTTGAGAGTTGTGTATTATGCCTTGCTTGAGAGCCAATTTGTGCGCATGATTTTCTTGCCTTTTATGCTTCAATTCCAGCATGATTAGGCCATTGATTTGGCATGTTTTAGGTCTGTCCATAGCTGATTTGGTCATTTGAGCTTTGTATTGCATACCTCTAGTGTTGTGTCCTTCACTAGTTTCAATGCTTTTGACTCTTAACATATTGTGCATGGTTTGTTTACATGATTTTAAGTCATTTAGCATGTCATTTCAGTGCTGAAATATATGTCATTGCACTCCATTGTTTCACTCTTTCATTCGCTTTAAAAGAGGTCTTTAGCCCCTTGTTGGCTTGAGCGTGGAATTGAGGTTCGCATGCCTAATGGTTTTAATCCTCCCTTGAGGATTTCTACTAACCAACAGCATGAAACCTCTTTCATGCTCAAGGCACTTGTGGCTTAGGCCATCTTTCCAATTAAAGGACTTTCACATTGGACCTAACCGGTTAATGAATGGCTTGGTAATGTAAAATGAGTAAACAAGAAATGAGCCAAGTAAAACATGCAAGATAAGCACGTTGTTTGCATTGCATTGTGTTTGGATCGGACGTTAATCCAAACACAAGAAATGCGGGACGTTTCATACTCAAAGTGATGAAACGTGTTGCATTTCTTGGTCGCCAATACCCTTGATCATGCATGATAGGGTGGAGGCTCTTTGAGTCTTATGTGTGCATTCACTAAGCTTGTATAAGCTTGGTTCTTGGGCCATCATGCATTGAGATGCTTGGTTGGTAGCTTAAGAGCCGAGTGCCACACTCTTTTGAGCTTAAGAAATGATAAGGAGAGTGGCAGTGCATGCATTGTCTTGCAAATACATTGTTGTGCCTCTGTTGTCCTCTGTTGCAGCAAACCAGAAGGCTGGAACAGCAGGTGGCCGACCGGCCAGTTCAAGTAGTTGACCGACCACTTGCGCTAGCCGACCGGCCAGTTAAGGTTGCCGGCAGCCACTTTTTGTGGCCGACCGGCCACCAGTCCAATTTTGTGCAGAAGTGACCCTGTTTTGGAGCAACCATAGTATGGAAGTTGGTTCAATGTTCAAAAACCGAAGCGAGTGCAAACAGAGACAACTCATAGAAAGTCAATGCATTTTCAGGCGAAGCAAACCGAGCATGCAGGTCTCCCTCCCCTCCCCCCTCCCCCGAGGCCATTTTACTACTTTACTTAACTAGTTAATTTACTGGTTTTGTAATTAATTAGTTAATGTGTTTAGCTAATTCAATTCATCTTTGTAATATTCTAATTAGCTTAGATTTGCTAGTTATTCAATTTCATTTGGTTTGTAATAATTAATTAGCTAAGTTAGTTAATTAGTTGTTTTGTAATAAGTAGCTTAGCTTAACATAGCTTAGTTTTTATTTATTCGGACCTTCGTTCGAGAGGGCGTATTGTTGTCATAAGGGTGCGTGTGTGTGTGCATGTCTTCTAACCCCACTTCTTTCTCCCTTTTACTTATCAGCTTTCGATTGTTAGTTTTAGGGTATATTTTGATTAGCATCCTTATGCTTGCATGCGTGCATCATTCATTTGTCTTGCATGCACCGGGCTCGGCGCATCATCCAAACTGCATTGTATTTCAATACTTACTTGAATACGTGTATCAAATTGTTGCATTCATATGCCATCTTAGATAGCCGAGCTTATTTAGTTGCATTTTTGCATGTGTTGCATTAGGCACTTAACATAGTTAGGATCATGCAGTGATTTCTAACTAGTTTTTAGTTTTGGCTTGGAGTACACTGTAAGTGTTTACGCTTTAGCATCCTTGCATGAGTGTGAGTATTTCCATGATAGCATACTTGCCATGAGGCTATTTGCTTAAGTGCTTAACTGCTTGAATGCCTGTGGGTGGAGGCTTGACTGCCTGGTTTGGAACAACTCGATGATTGTGAGTTTTAAGCCCACTTTGCGGAGTGGCAAAATCATGTTTTAAAGCCCACTTGAGGGTGGCAAATCCGCGCTTTAGCCTACTTGCGAGTAGTACTTTCAAACCATTTTCGAAAATAAACATAAGTTGTTTTGTTCCAATTCTTGCGGTTGAGTCTATACTTGTATGCTGTGCACATCACATAGTAAAGCTAGCTAATAATCGAAATAAGAACACATGGTTTATAAAACAACATATCATGTTTAGTATAGATCGATCCTTTGATCGGGGGTGCTCATTTCAGGACCTTCCCCTCTCGTACCCAAGTTTCTGTGCCGAGACAACTTTGGTGATGACGGACACGTGACCTTAGACACGAGTCAGGGTTTCCTAAATTTCCCAAAATAAAATATTTAGGTGGTGACTCTGTAATCTAGCAAAGCAGTCCATGTTTGGCGCTTTTTATTCAAAATCGATTTTTCAAACGATTTGCCGGATTTGGACTCTTTGGTGTTTATCAGTCTCACATTGCACTTTGTGAGATTAGATTCAGAACTGTGACAGGAGTCTGAACTGTAATAAGACCAAATTCATGCCCTCTCCGAAAGGGGGACACGCGAAGAAAGTCGGGTCTACACCTTGGTTCAGGAGCAATCTCTTGGTGTAGTAAGAGACAACCTACAGTATCATTATCTACGATAGAGGCTGAATACAGAGCAACAGCGATGGAAACTCAAGAAAGCACATGGCTTTTGCAATTGATGAAGGATCTACACCAGCAAGTTGACTATGGAGTATCATTGCATTGTGACAATCAGTCAGCAATACGTTTGGTTGAGAATCCAGTGTTTCATGCAAAAACAAAGCAGGTGGAGGTACATTACCATTTCATTTGAGAGAAGGTGCTCCAAGGAGAGATAGAGATGAAATCAATCAAAACAAATGACTGAGTAACAGACTTGTTTACTAAAGGACTTGGAGCTTCAAAGTTTGTAGAGCCTCGGAAGTAACTCGGCTTAACTACAAAACAAGAACTAAATAAAGGAGTCAATGCTGAAAAGGAGTGTTAAGAGTCATCATTGACTTTTCTAAAATCATCTAGGCTATTAAGTGCATATGTTGAATAATCTAGAAGACTCCAGAAAGATCTAGATGGCTCTAGAAAGATCTAAAGAATCCGGACGATTCTAGAATATTATAGAAGATTCCAGAACGCTAGAGAAGGTTGTAGAAATCTAGAGAAATCTAGAAGGTTCCAAAAGGTTCTAGAATATTTTAGAAGTATAGAAAGTACTATTATATACTAGAATAGTTTAGAGAGTTCTAGAATATTGGAAAGTATGAGTATAGGCTAGAATATTCTAGAGGGTTAATAATAGCCCTTGGATCAAAATGATCATAGCCATCCACTGAGGAGGTGGATGACTATATAAAGGGAAGTGACCTCATTTGAAAGGTACAAGACACAACAATCAAGAGTGGTGTCAAGTGCTTGAGTGTGAGTGATTCCAAAAGGGAGGTGTCCTTGAGAGTCTTCTTGTATACTTGAGTGTATTTTTGCATTTAAATAAAGATTCATTTTTGTATAGCCGTTGTGTTCTAACTCAACAGTGCTTTTAGTCTGACAACTTGTCACTACCAGAACTTGCCCCTAGATGTCTTGGTCATGGCCTGCCAGTAATCCTAGATTACCTTCGGCCTCAAAGACAAAATCAAAACATATAATTATAAATGGGGCTTAGTGGAAGCAATAACAAAATATAATAAGTCCATTAAGCGGTGCTTACATGACAAATTTCATAATTAACTTGAAGTCTGTTTATCATCCATAGCAATATTTACAACAAACTTGAACTTTAACTTCATATACAAAAACATGTTCCTCAAATAGCATAAACAAAAGACTAAACAAAAAAAGGTTGACAAAGCTTGGCTTCACTAGAGACCAAGTAATGCCCCATCACGGAGGCACTTCACGAACGGTTTTTCAAAAAGGGGTGGACTTCCGAGCAACTCTAGACTTGCCGGTCCACATGCCCACCTACATATAAAAGGTAGTGGGATGAGTGAAAGCCCAATGAGCAATATCAAAATAAAGAGGTTAAATGAATGAAGTCCGATACAATTCAAATTGAACATTTGACATATCGAAATCCATTAATCAAACATCATACGTGATACATCCAAGAGAGTAACAAAGTGGCCCAAAGGCCTAATCAAAGGAACCGTCAAGGTCTAGCAAAGGGACTGCAAAGGTACATACAAAGAGACCATAAAGGTCTAGAAAAGGGGCTACTTGGGTCATTTATCAGAGATCTCTGTCAATTCAATAATTGAAAGGCCATGGTATTGTTTTTCACAAGCGAGGGTCTCACTATAAGATGCCACGAATACTTTTCAAATAGGACATTCATTCATTCAAATAAAATAACATTTCATAAATATCATTCTTGAAACAATTTAAAATACATTTCAAATATATCTTTATAGAGATACTACACACAATAGGCTTAAACAGATGTAAGCCTCAGGCGACCAACCTACACAAAACATATAACAAAGATACACATTGAAACACATTAATTAAACAAACATTATATCTTAATTTAATTTATCAAAAAAATAAATAAATTATATCTTGATTTAGTTTCCTCTAATGTGTTTCTAGCTTATTCCATCTTTAATGATGCCTAAACAATGCCCAAGAATGCTTAAAAGAGCATGAGAATGAAGATATGCATGTGGAAGGGTTCTTCAAAAATTGTTGAAATATGGCAATTTGCTCGAGCTCACCTTTGGTCACTCGAGTAGTCTGCACGGTCTGCAAAAATGCTAGATGCTCAAAATCTAGATTCGATAGTCGCTTGAGCCAAGTGCAATGAAAGTTGAGTTCGCTAGAGCGGACTATTGGTCACTCAAGCAATATGCAATGCTCTACAAAAATACTAGAAGCTCTCATTGTGCACTCGAACAACGACTTCATCACTTGAACGTTGAAGCCGAATTTTAGGTTTGCAAAATAGAATTTTGAGCTTCAAAAACTTGTTTTTATGATTCAAAAGCATGCATGGCTAGTCTAAACTCTTAGAAATACTTTATAAAACAAAAACACATGATCAATTGAAAACCATTTGCTCAAATCTTCAATTCACGAAATCAAACTCAAAACCTTCATACATTAGCCATGCATATGGAATTCCCAACTCTTAACACTTTGATGATCATGAACATGCAAAGAAGAACAAGCTTCAAAGAAATTTCATGAAAATATGCTAGGTTTAGACTTCCATGCAAACTAGGATAACAAATATCCATATAAAAGATGATGAAATATGAGAATTCAACCTTGATCATGAACCCAGTTTAATTTCATCTTAACTTCACAATTCCTTAAATTTTCCAGTGATTAGTTCCAATTACCCCATTAATTCAACTTCTAAATGGTTTCTCTACAAGAATTAAGGGTTGTAAATTTACCTAGAGCTTGAATTGATGATTTGGTAGATGAATTCACTCAAATCCCTTTCTCCTCTTCACTATCTACAAGCCTCTCTCTCTCTCTCTCTCTCTCTCTCTCTCTCTCTCTCTCTAGGTTGTTCTTCCTCTCTCAAAATCTCAGCACAAAACAAGTGTGGAATGAGCTTAATCCTCCCTTATGTTCTATATATATACACACTTAGGATTAGTTTAGGTTAATTAAGTGTACTTACGGCTTGTTAAACAAGCTTTGGGTTAATTAAACTAACTCAATTCTAATGATTATTTCTAATTATTTTAATCTGAATCAAATTTAATTAAAGTTCCCAAAAAGCTCTGAATATTCTGATTAACCTATTTAACTTGTCAATTTTTGTTTCTGAATTCATTTGGACCTTCAATTTCTGATTCAAAGTAAGCATTCTAAGATATATTTCATAATCAACAGATATACACAAAATTAAGCACATAATCATGCAAATTCTCTTAATAAAATAATATGCAAAAATGATATGCATGTTGGGGTTGTCACACAACTACTTGTTAAAATAGCAACCTAATGCTGTAAATTCCACTCAATAGCTCAAGGTTGTTTAGATTAAGAATTTTCCATGCGAGATGTAGTTATATTTAAACAAAGTTATGAGAGGGAATCAATTTAATTGTCAGAAATTAGAATATGGCATCAAAAAATCTGGTGGAAAATCTTTTTTTGTTAGATATTCAGTCAAACTTTTAGCTGGGTCGGTGAATCTGAAAATAGGAGATGTTACTGGACTTTGTAAGAACTACATCTCTTAACTTGGGTTTGATGCCAGAAGAAAATGACATCCGAGAGCCACTGTTGGCTCTTCCCAGGATCTTCAGTCTTCTGCTCTTTAGATTTGAGATTTTTCTATAGACATTAAATCATGTTATTAGATCAACCTTCCACCTAAAAAACAACATCCAATTCAGTTCAGAAGGTAACATGGAGCTGGTCTTCTTTCTGCCTTCCCAACTGTTCTTGTAGAATGGCCAAACCACTTAAATGGTTTTAAATACTTTGAGGTTTTGAAATGGGAAGAAGATGGAGGAAGGAAAATTTGTCCTTTTGCTCTGTAATTTGACTTCATTTTTTCCACACCAACTCTGAAAATGGGAGCATGTGACATTATTTCTGTCAATTTTGACGGAATAAGTAAACAGTAGAGAGGAAAAGTGCAAAATAGATCAAAACCATGTGAGGGCACTTTTGCGTATATTTAATGCTCTATATGCCAAAACAGGATTAAAGAGGATTTTGCATATAATTGTAAAAGCATTGTAAAAGGTAAACTATTTTTTATGATGAGTAATATTTAAGGAAAAAGTTAGGGATCATGAAAATTGGATCATGAAAATGATCATGAAAGATTTATGATTTTTGAATTATCTTGATTAATGTGCAATGTTTTATTCTAACTGTAATTCAAGTGTCACAAAACTTTCATGATTATTTTCATAAAAAGTTTTTCATGATACCCGGCATTGCTGAATATTTAAACCTCATTCTGTTCTTGAGTTTCATATGTTGATGGAAATTATTAGTGATTCTAATTGTTAATATATGTATCTTTTTTTGGTTAAAATGATGCAATCTCATGTCCTAGTGTGGGAAACTTCATGCAACATAACAATGCAATTTGGATACAGATGCCAAAAATTGATTTACAATTAGAGAACTTTGTCAAATCTGAAGTTGTGCAGGATATGATTTCTAGGATTTGGGTTGTTTTTATAATAGCCTACAGAGCTGTTTAAGTTTTCCTCAGCTTTGCTATTTAGATAGGCACAGTAGATACTACGGATTTGTTTGGAAAGTTGTTTTTTTATTAACTTTTTTACTAAAATGTAAGATGAAAAAAATTAAAGTGTTTGAGAATGATTTTTTAACTTTTTTTTTTTTTATTTGTACTGGAGTGTCTGGATCAAAACCTGACTAATTTCTAAGAGTGTATGGACTCTTGGTAAGGAGTTTCTCACAATACACCACGATAATTTTTTAACTTTTTAAAAAAGACTTACAAAAAGTAGAGAGAATAAAAATATATATTTTTTTTACTTTTTGATACGACTTTTTAATTTTTTCTTTTTTCTTCTTTTTTTTGAGTTTTCAATTGTTCGACTATATTAACCTTTTCTCAAACAGACTTAAGAGAGTCCCAACGCGTACTCGCTCTCTCTCATGTTCTTGTTTTACAATTGGCATCTTCCAGTAAGTTCTCCCAAATATAGGTTTTTCATCTTCCATTAAGTTTAGTCAATATAGGTTCTTGAAAAAAAATATGTTGGACAGAATAATGATAGCTTTATTTAGGAAAATAGATGGGCTTCTTCCATTCCCCTCATGCTGCACATGCATGGGTGTTGGTGATTTTAAGAAGGGTCTTGTTAATAAAAATGTTAAGTCTTTAAAAATTATAAAATAACTAAATATTTATAATTTTAATATATATTTTTTTATATTTTAAAATATTTTAACACATTTTAATACATTTACTAACATTAACAATGTTATGGGAAGAAGATGGAGGAAGGAAAATTTGTCTTTTTGCTCTGTAATTTGACTTCATTTTTTCCGCACCAATTCTGAAAATGGGAGCATGTGACATTATTTCTGTCAATTTTGACGGAATAAGTAAACAGTAGAGAGGAAAAGTGCAAAATAGATCAAAACCATGTGAGGGCACTTTTGCGTATATTTAATGCTCTATATGCCAAAACAGGATTAAAGAGGACGTTGCATATTGTTAATATATATTATCAATATATATTAGTTAGTATTATAAATATATATTAGTTAGTGTTTCATTATAATACTATTAGTTAGCATCATTCATTCCTCAGATAGTGCTTCTCCATCATTTCCTTTAGTTAGGTGAAGCTTTGCTTCGTTGTATAGGTAGTGTGCCCTCTCACAGATGCTTGCTTTAGGCTGCTTTCGGTTGTCTTTGATTTCTCTAATGGTGTAGTCTAATAATGATATTTGTATCAAACTCTCCTATATAATGGAGTTTTTCCTTCATGTTTATACACATTGAAATAGAGAACTTTTGCCTCTTTCAATCACTCTCTACATTTCTTTCATGGTATCAGAGCACAGGTTTTCTGCCTAGCCTCTTCACTCTCTATATTTTTTTTTTTTTTTTTTTGCAGATTGCATCTCTGCATCCAATTTTTGTTTGCAGATTGCATCTCATCTGCTTGGCCGACTGTTGCATTTTTTCGTCCGTCTCTAAAATACGGTTTTCACCACACCAGAGCCTTCGTCTCCTCCGGAAGATTCCAACACCACCAGTTTCATCCTCTTCCGCCGTCACACACGCCCTCACTCGCCGTTTTTGTGCCCGGCGCGTCGCCTGCTTCCGCCTTCCGCATCCCACGCGCTCCACCCGTCCTCTACCCGATCCCGTGCTATCGTGCGCTGCGGCATCCTCTGCTAACATAAGCCGCGTGTTTTGACATCAGCCGACGTCAGCCCTACCTGCTACCGTGCACTGCTTGACCCCTCCTGCTAACATACGCCGCACAGCGCCTTGCTAACGTGCGCCACGCCCTGTGACGTCAGCCTTGCCGACCTGACATCATCCTGTTTGACTGATTTGGTGCTGTTTGACCAAATTTGTTGCCAAAAAAAAAAAAAAATCCACTCATTTTCCACTTAATTTCGACCTTCTGAATTCACCGATAACCTCTGTTTTTTCAGATTCTACCTTGATTGTGCTATTTTTCCCTCATGGATCGCCCTGATTCCTCTACTCACCCTATTTCCGTTATTCTTGACGGGACTAATTATGTCCTTTGGGCACAAGCCATGTCTGGCTTCCTCAAAGGCAAGAAACTTTGGCGTATCATCACTGGGGATGTGTGCAAACCGGTCCCAACAACCATGGAATCCGCTGCCACGGACTCCACTACCAAATATGTCGACCGACTGGAAGATTGGGATAGTAAAAACTATCAGATCATCACCTAGCTTCGCAATACTTCTATTACATCCATCAGCCTTCAGTTTGGTAGGTTCCAACTTGACTCTGCTTCCTCTCCAGCCAAGGCCATCTGGGATTTTTTACGAGAACGCTATCAGACTACTGGTCTTGCTCACCAATATCAGCTTCTGAGCCATCTTCACTGTATGCGTCAAGATACAGCTCAGACCATTAATGCTTTCCTCTCCCAAATGTATTATGTTTGGGATCAGCTCGCTCTTTCTGAGCCTCCATGGCCTCATACTAAGGATGCTGCCTTGTTTACTACCTACCATGACCAACAGCGCTTGGTTCAGTTTCTCATGGCTCTCACTCCTCGTTTTGAGCCCGTACGCGCCTCTCTCCTACATCGCACTCCTTTACCCACTCTTGAGCAGGCCATTTCTGAACTCCTGTGAGAGGAAACCAGGTTTGATACTCTCCATCCACACCCTGTGGACTCTGTTCTTGCTACTCCTCAGATTCGGAGTTCTCCTTCACCGCCTTCATCACAGCGGTCCACTGCCTGCAAGTACTATCACAACCGCAATCTTCCATCGACTCATCTTCTGGTTCATTGTCCCGTTCGTCTTTGTCGATTTTGCAACAAGACTGGCCCTGGACATCTCCAACAAGATTGCTTCTGCAATCCTACCCGTGCCTCTCGCCATGGTCCCTCCACCAGGAATTTTTCCCGCAGCAACTCTCACTGTTCTGGGACTCCATTTAAACCCATGCCTGCTCCACGCACTGCTGCTGCTGCCTCCGAAGATTCACCTTCCTCTGTCCCTGTAGATCCTTCCACTCCGGTCTTCTCTCACACAGATGTTGAAGCCATGTTTCAACATTTTTTGCAGCATTCCGGTACTCCTCCATCTACTGCTTTGTCTACCACCGCAGGTAGCACTTTCTGGTATTTTGACTCCGCTTGTTGTAATCACATGACCTTTGATCCTACTATTTTTACTCCTCTCTCTTCGCCTCCTCCTGTTTCTTCTATCCATACTGCTGATGGGTCTCTTCTGTCTGTAAGTCATGTTGGGTCTGTTTCCACCTCTCACTTATCTTTATCCCATGTGTATCTTATGCCTGCTCTCACTTTAAATCTTATCTCCATTAGTCAATTATGTGAGCATGGTCTAACTGTTTCCTTTTCCCCTACTGGTTATTTGGTGCAGGACCCTCGGACAGGGCAAACTCTTGGGATAGGCCGTAAGCGTGGACGTCTCTACGAACTTATCCATCTTCATGTTCCGGATTCCTCTCAAATCACTGCTCCTACCACTGCTACCATCGCTTCCTCCTCAGATATCTCCTTTTCAGCTTTGGCACTATCGTTTAGGCCATCTTTCTGTTGGTCGTTTGAAGTCTTTAATTTCTAGTGGTCATTTGGGTACTGTAAGTTCTGATGCTTTCAATTGTGTGTCCTGTCAACTTGCCAAACAACCTGCTTTGTCGTTTAATAAAAGTGACTCTGTTTCTCTTGCGCCCTTTGATCTCATCCATTCTGATATTTGGGGACCCTCTCCTACTCCTACTATGGGAGGCGCACGTTATTTTGTTGTTTTTATAGATGATTTTTCTCATTTTACATGGTTGTTTCTTATGAAAAATCGCTCTGAGCTCAAACAATTTTATTACAATTTTGCTGCCATGGTTAAAACCCAATTTTCTAAAACTATTAAGATTTTTCGCTCCGACAATGCCATGGAATATAAAAATTTTGACTTTCTTTCCTTCCTTCAGAGTCATGATACTCAACCTCATCGTTCCTGTCCAGGTACGTCCCAACAAAATGGTCGTGCTGAACGGAAAGATCGGCATCTACTTGACACTACCCGAGCCCTCCTTCTCTCTTCCTCTTGTCCGAAAAATTTTTGGAGTGAAGCCGCTCTCACTGCTGCTTACACTATCAATTGTATCCCTACACCGGTCATTCATAATCACACTCCCTATGAGCGTTTACATGGCACCCGTCCCCCTTACGACACCCTTAGGGTTTTTGGCTCTGCCTGTTTTGTTCTTCTCCAACCTCATGAACGTACCAAACTTAAACCTCGTTCACGCCTTTGTTGCTTCTTGGGGTATGGTATTGAACATAAAGGGTATCGCTGTTTGGATCCTCTCTCCCAACGTCTCCGTATCTCTCGTCATGTGGTCTTTTGGGAACACAAAATGTTTTTCTCTCTCTCTCAATTCCGTTTATCTTTTCCTTCCCCCTCTCTGTGTTTTACTGACCCTTCTGCAGATCTATTTTCTGATGTGCTTACTCCACTACCCATGCCCGACTCTCTCGAGACTGCCTTGCCTACTGGTCTTTCTCAAGCACCTACCTGCTCTGATGGTCCTGATCTTGCTCCCTTGGACTCCTCACCTCCTGTTGAGTCTCTGGCTCCTCCTCCTCCTGCTCGACCACACCGGGTAATCCAACCTTCTACTCGTCTTCGTGACTTTATTATTGGTTCTACTGCTTTTTCTACTTATGAACCTACCTCCTATCGGGAGGCTCGCTCTAATCCTCTTTGGCAGCAAGCTATGACTGATGAATTGCAGGCTTTAAACAAAACTCACACTTGGGACATTGTTGATCTTCCTCCTGGCAAGACTGCCATTGGCTGTAAATGGGTATACAAAATCAAAACTTGTTCTGATGGATCTATTGAACGCTATAAAGCTCGCCTTGTTGCTAAAGGCTTCAACCAAGAATATGGTATTGACTATGAGGAGACCTTTGCTCCTGTTGCTCGTCTCACCTCTGTTCGCAGCCTCATTGCAGTTGCTACTACCCGACACTGGGATCTTTATCAAATGGATGTGAAAAATGCCTTTCTTAATGGTGTTCTTCTTGAGGAGGTCTACATGCAACCTCCCCCTAGGTCTACTTATCCACCTCATAAAGTCTGCAAACTTCAGCGTGCTTTATATGGTCTCAAACAGGCTCCCCAAGCTTGGTTTGCCAAGTTCAGCTCTACTATTCATGACTGTGGTTTCACCTCCAGCTCTTATGATACTGCTCTTTTTATCCGCAAAACTGCTCAAGGGACCACCTTGCTCCTTCTTTATGTCGATGATATGATTATCACCGGTCATGATATCAATGGCATTCTTCACCTTAAACAGTTTCTTAGCCATCATTTCGAGATGAAAGACCTTGGTCCTCTCAGCTATTTCTTGGGTCTTGAAATCTTTCATGATTCCACGGGTTCTTTTCTCTCTCAGGCTAAGTATACCTCTGATCTTCTCACATGTGCTGGTCTTACGGATTGCAAGACTGCCTCAACTCCCCTGGAGCCTCAGAGTCGTCTTACACCTCTTGATGGCACTCTTCTCTCTGATGCTACCCTCTATCGTCAGCTGGTTGGCAGTCTTGTCTATCTCACTGTTACTCGTCCTGATATTGCCTATGCTGTCCATATTGTCAGCCAGTTTATGTCTGCTCCTCATACCACTCATTATGCTGCCTTAGTTCGTATCATTCGCTATCTCAAGGGCACCATGTTTCATGGTCTTCATTACTCCGCCGTCCTCTCTCCGACTTTGCCTTCTCTCGATGCCGATTGGGTGGAGATCCCATCGACCGCTCTACCATCGATTCTCGCTCGGGTGATTCTCTTATTTCTTGGCGCAGCAAGAAACAATCTCTCACTGCTCGTTCCAGTACCGAAGCTGAATATCGTGCTCTTGCTGATACTACTCAAGAGCTTCTCTAGCTTCGTTGGCTTCTTGCTGACATGGGTGTTCCTCCCTCTAGCGCTACTGCCCTCTTTTGTGACAATCATAGTGCTCTTCAAATTGCTCACAATGATGTTTTCCATGATCGCACAAAACACATTGAGATTAACTGCCATTTTATTCGTCAGCACGTTACTCGTGGTACTATCCATCTCCATCCGATCTCTTCTATTGATCAACCTGCTGATATCTTCACCAAAGCTCATTCTCCTGGCTGCTTCGTTGATCTTGTCTCCAAACTCAAGTTGGTTGATGTTTGTCCTCCTTGAGTTTGAGGGGGGCTGTTAATATATATTATCAATATATATTAGTTAGTATTATAAATATATATTAGTTAGTGTTTCATTATAATACTATTAGTTAGCATCATTCATTCCTCAGATAGTGCTTCGCCATCATTTCTTTTAGTTAGGTGAAGCTTTGCTTCGTTGTATAGGTAGTGCGCCCTCTCACAGATGCTTGCTTTAGGCTGCTTTCGGTTCTCTTTGATTTCTCTAATGGTGTAGTCTAATAATGATGTTTGTATCAAACTCTCCTATATAATGGAGTTTTTCCTTCAAGTTTATACACATTGAAATACAGAGCTTTTGCCTCTTTCAATCACTCTCTACATTTCTTTCATATAATTGTAAAAGCATTGTAAAAGGTAAACTATTTTTTATGATGAGTAATATTTAAGGGAAAAGTTAGGGATCACGAAAATTGGATCATGAAAATGATCATGAAAGATTTATGATCTTTGGATTACCTTGATTAGTGTGCAATGCTTTATTCTAACTGTAATTCAAGGGTCACAAAACTTTCATGATTATTTTCATAAAAGGTTTTTCATGATACCCGGCATTGCTGAATATTTAAACCTCATTCTGTTCTTGAGTTTCATACGTTGATGGAAATTATTAGTGATTCTAATTGTTAATATATGTATCTTTTTTTGGTTAAAATGAGGCAATCTCATGTCCTAGTGTGGGAAACTTCATGCAACATAACAATGCAATTTGGATACAGATGCGAAAAATTGATTTACAATTAGAGAACTTTGTCAAATCTGAAGTTGTGCAGGATATGATTTCTAGGATTTGGGTTGTTTTTATAATAGCCTACAGAGCTGTTTAAGTTTTCCTCAGCTTTGCTATTTAGATAGGCACAGTAGATACTACGGATTTGTTTGGAAAGTTGTTTTTTTATTAACTTTTTGACTAAAATGTAAGATGAAAAAAATTAAAGTGTTTGAAAATGATTTTTTAACTTTTTTTTTTATTTTTTATTTTTACTGGAGTGTCTGGATCAAAACCTGACTAATTTCTAGGAGTGTATAGACTCTTGGTAAGGAGTTTCTCACAATATAATTTTTTAACTTTTTAAAAAAGACTTACAAAAAGTAGAGAGAATAAAAATATATTTTTTTTTTACTTTTTGATACGACTTTTTAATTTTTTCTTTTTTCTTCTTTTTTTTGAGTTTTCAATTGTTCGACTATATTAACCTTTTCTCAAACAGACTTAAGAGAGTCCCAACGCGTACTCGCTCTCTCTCATGTTCTTGTTTTACAATTGGCATCTTCCAGTAAGTTCTCCCAAATATAGGTTTTTCATCTTCCATTAAGTTTAGTCAATATAGGTTCTTGAAAAAAAATATATTGGACAGAATAATGATAGCTTTATTTAGGAAAATAGATGGGCTTCTTCCATTCCCCTCATGCTGCACATGCATGGGTGTTGGTGATTTTAAGAAGGGTATTGTTAATAAAAATGTTAAGTCTTTAAAAATTATAAAATAACTATATATTTATAATTTTATTATATATTTTTTTATATTTTAAAATATTTTAACACATTTTAATACATTTACTAACATTAACAATGTTATGGCAGCAGCAAGTCGAAATATCCAAGACATCCCCATTTTGTTACTTGAGCGACTTTGACCTTCCCATCATCTTTCCACTGAATAAAACAATTTTTTAGTCGAAATATAAGACATCTCTATTTTGTTACTTCGTGGCCGACTTTGACCTTCCCATCATCTTCCACTTTGTAATGTCATAATGTTGGAACCAACCATCTGACTGAGTAAAACAAATTTCTTTTTTTCTTTTTTTTTTTAAAAGACTTATTTATAAGTTTTTTTTTCAGATATTTATGGTAGATTAAGTTCTGTATAATTTCTTATAGAATCTCAAGTCCTATTTAGATAGGAATGTATTCCACAAGATCCTATATAAACGTAACGTGACGTGAAACCTACATAAACGTGACGTGACGTGAAACCTACATAAACGTAACGTAACGTGACACCTATATAAACGTAACGTAACATGACACCTATATATACATAACGTGATACCTACATAAACGTATGGTAACGTGTCACGTTACGTTTCGCAAACTTAATGAGTTTTTATTTTTTTAAATTGAATGTGAAAATATTGCTGGTTTATATTTGTGTCACGTTACATTTCATATAAATATGATCTATGGCTACATTCAATTTCTTATATAGGAAATTGAATGTTGCCATAAATCATAGGTGTCACGTTACGTTTATGTAAGTGTCACGTTACGTTACGCTTATGTAGATATGATCTATGGTAACATTCAGGAAATTGAATGTTGCCATAGATCATAGGTGTCACGTTACGTTTACATAGGTGTCACGTTACATTATGTTTATGTAGATATGATCTATGGTAATATGCAATTTCCTATATAGGAAATTGAGGGTAAATGTGTCGACAAACTTCTCACAGGACTTATGGGAACATAAGTTTTTTAGTAAGACCATATGTAGTATAAGTCTCCCTAATAGGACTTATAAATAATTTTCTCTTCTTTTTTTTTTTTTTTAAAAAAAAACTTAAGAATTCAATGTGACAATGATTATCACATCAACATTGAATGTGGATAAGCAATCAATAATAAAAGAACACATGAAATGGTGAATCTTACTATTCAAATGTACCAATCTAGTAATTAACCATCACATTTTTATAGTGAAATCTACTATACTTGTATATTAATATATTATGAGATGATAGATATTATATGTTAATAATGTTATGATATCACCGGTTGGATTGAATTTTTTTATTTTTTATTTTTCCTTTTATGTGTTGTGAAGAGAAACGGGTGAACCCATGTCTTTTATAGTGGAGTAGTATCCATATTCTAAACCTGATAACATGTTTTCCTTTGGCCCCCAAAAATGCCTAACCATCCTTCCTTGCACTACTATAAATATAATAAAGGTTCGTTTCAACCTTTGTTGTCACAATTTTCTTAATTTTCTCAATTCTCAACCTATATTCTAAATCAAAGTCCAGAATCCTGATATTGACAATGTTAATCTGGCCTTCTCTTTGTAAAACAAAAATAGTTGTTTCTCACATGGGCATTATTTCTCACATGTTAGCTTCTTCTTGTTGATTTCGAAGCTTGTTGATTTCTTTCTGCAACACTGTAGTTGCCACTGCCGCCAAGTTTAGTAACGAAACGGATCGACAAGCTTTGCTTGCCTTCAAAGACCTCATCAATGAGAACCCGTTTGCATCGCGATCCTTGTCTTCATGGAATAATTCTCTCCCCCTCTGCGAGTGGCACGGGGTAACATGCGGTCACCAACATGGAAGAGTGGTAGTTTTGGACTTGTGGTCTCAAGTACTTGCTGGGTCCATCTCATCCTCCATTGGCAACCTCACCTTCCTGAGGTCTATCTACTTCAAGACAACCATTTACAAGGCAAAATACCCCAAGAAATCAGCCGTTTGTTTCATCTACAACATCTCAATCTCACTAACAATGCAATCCAAGGGGAAATTTTGTTTTGAAAGCTAGGAAGTATAAAAGGCAGAAAAAAAAAGGATTGGATTAAGATTCTGAAATTTTCTAAAGTGGAGGAGAGGCTAGAGTTTGAAGAGAAGGCTTTTCAAGGTCCAAGCATGTCTTCTATGGTGGTTTCTTTCCCCTCTACCTCTTTCCCCTCTATCTCTTTCCACTTCTCCATAAGCTAGTTCTTCTTTTTCTAGGGTTTTGATAAAACCCTAGCCAAGTAAATAGGGTTTTCTCTTTGGTTTTCATTGTTGTAATGGTTTGAACGAGTTGTATGGTGTTCAAAAAGTTTTTGAATATATTTTTCATTGTTTTCTTTAAGTATTCTACTTTCTGTGATTGTTGAATGCTTTTCATGTAATAGTTTTCTATTTTTTCGCATTCAAGGTATGAAACAAGTTATGCTACAAGAGACGAGTCGTATTGCTACCTTAGTTTAGAGCAAACGACTCGTGCTACTTGAGATAGTTCGTGCCTGTTCATTGAACGTAATAATTCTCTTCAATACTTCGAACTTGTAGTTGTGAAGTATTATTTGGTTCGAACCATAACACAATCGATTTCTAACTTGAAACCTTATTTATGAAACCAGTGGTAAATTTGTTACCCTAGGATTTTCCTAAAATCAGTATCTCCAACTTCAATTTTAATTGTCAATTTAATTTTTTAGTTCATTTTAATTATTATTAGTCTATGAACCATCCATATTGCTATCAAAATTAATTTAGAAATTTAACAATTAAATTAATTTAATTTTTCATTTGTCCCTATGAATCGATACATGGACTTACTGTTATTCTAAGGAATTTTGAGACAGTTTAGTGTTTATTTTTCTTGTGTAAAATGACCCATCAAATTTTGGCACTGTTGCCGAGGACTTCTGACAAAATTATTTAATTTAAAGTTATATTCTTATTTTAATTTTTAGTTTAGGATTTTATGTTTTTGTGTTGTCAAGTGTGTAGAGTTTTTGTGAATGGAGTTGTAGACGTCCCCAAACGCCCCGGGAGCGATAAGTCTCCCGTTCCGTTCGTTTTGGGCTCACCACAGTTCAAGGGCTCAAATTTTCACGGTTCTTAATCTTGAACCAAAGAGTCCAAATTCGGCAAATCGATTTTGAAAACAGATTTTTTTGAAAGGAGTGCCAAACATGGACTGCTTTGCCAGATACAGAGTCGCCACCTAAATATTTTATTTTGGGAAATTTAGGAAACCCTAACTCGTGCCTAAGGCCACGTGTCCGTCATCACCAAAGTTGCCTCGGCTCGGGAATTTGGGTACAATTGGGGAAGGTCACTTCGTGAGCACCCCCGCTCGCCCGATCAAAGATTGGCCTCTACTAATCATGATATCTAGTTTTGAAAACATTGTGTGTTCTTATTCCGGTTATTAGCCTAGATTTACTATGTGATGCGCACAGCATACAAGTATAGACTGGGTCGCCTGAATTGGAACAAAACATTTCATGTTTGTTTTTTGAAAGATGGTTTGCTACCCGTAGGTAGGCTTAAAATACAGATTTTGCCACCCTCAGGTGGGCTTAGAAAAGATGGTTTTGCCACTATCTAGTGGGCTTAAAACTCGCAGTTGATGATTTGTCCCAATCCAAATAACCCAACCTTCACTCACAGGCATTCAGGCAGTTATATCACATAAGCAAATAGCCTCATGGTAAACATGCTATTATGGCAGTCACTCACATGTATGCAAGGATGCTAAAGCATAAAAACTTATCAAGTACTCCAAGCCAAAACAGAAGCTAATTAGAAATCCATGCATGATCCTAATTATACAGAAATGCCTAATGCAACACATACAAGAATGCAACTAAGATAGGCTCGACTATTCTAAACATGGCATATGGAATGCTACAGCTAACATGTATTCAACTCGGAATTGAAAGACAATGCAGTGAGTGTGATGCGCAGAGCCTCGTGCATGTGAAACAGATGAATGAATGCAAACATGCTATCATACTATATGCTAATTGAAACGTGCCCTAATCTAACCATCATAAGCTGGTAAATAAAAGGGAGAAAGACGTGGGGTTGGAAGACATATATCACACGCACGCACACTTATTACAACATTGCCTTCACGCAGAGGATCCGAATAAATAATATACAATCCCAAATGAATAATTACAGTCCGAATAAGTACAAAATCCTAATTAATTAACAAATTAATCTAGGAAAGTAGTAAATTATCATGCAAGCTAGGGACTGCCTCGACTCTGCTCCGGATGATAAATCATGCATGTTCGGGTTGCTTGGTGCGAAAATCCATCGTGATGCCCCGATTAACCTCTGTTTATGATTAAGCCCGGAATATTGCACGAAGTCCCAAGAGATTGATGGTTTCTAGTTTGCTGCAACAGAGAGCAAGAAAGGGGCATGGCAATGTATTTTCACATATGTATGCTTGATTACTCTTCAGGGAGCGTAGTCCTCGATCCTCGTGCCACCAATCACGCACATCGATGCATGATGGCCGAGGATTCGATTTGCACGACTTAATATGAAATGAATGCACACATAAACACAACAAGACCGAGACTCCATCATGGATAATCCGGAGTGTCGGCGACAGGGAATTAAGACACGTTCCGTCACTCGAAGTACGAAACGTCCATCGTTTTCCGTGCTCGGGCTAACTCCTATCCCAAGCACAATGCAATATGCATGACATGCATGAATGCAATCCTAACATACAACCTAGCATACGCAATGCTATGAAATGGCGTACACGATGCACGATGTAACATGGCATACAAAATGCTCTAACATACAGCCTAGCATACGCAATGCTATGAATTGAAATGGCATACACAATGCATGATGGACTTACACCAACATGAGTGGACTTGAGCCACACTCACATCAGTGGCCATAAGATGAAAATGAGACACTCGAGATGCATGCACATATGCACGCAAACCGATGACCGACCCTAAGGCACGAATGTCACTCTACCAAAGCATGGCAAGGCATGGAATATGACATACGAACATGCGAATTTCAACACTAAAATATGATGCTAAACAGCCCCGAAACATGGCAATATGGCACCCGATGCATGAGATGAACCCCGAAACTCAAAACTAGGCATACGCAATGACCTATAGCTATACAAAGCATGCATTATTTGATCATGAAGCATGAAGACAGAGTCAAGGAAGTCCCAAAACATGAACTTTCTTAGTTCAAAGCATGGCCAAAAGGTGCTAGCAAGATGGGCTAAAGTAGCATGCAATTTTGACTAGCAATCATGGTTTACATGGCATGTATATAAGGCATATGGAATCTCACCAAACCAGCCAAAATCAGTGAATAAAACATGCCAAAATATGCCAAAATATGCCCAAATAACCACTGAAATGAAGTCAACACATGCAAAAATCATGAGCTCCTTTAGAGGGCTATGCAAGGGATTATTAAGCAGATACAAGATGGACACTTAGAATGGCACAAAAAACTCTGAAAATCAAATATGATAGCTCCAAAACTCACCAAATTGACCCCGAAATGTGACTAAGAAGCATGCAAGGAGGGGTCCCTTTGGAAGGCCAAAATGACCATCAAACAAGTCAAGGTGAGAGGGGGTCACCCTCCTCTGATTTGGAGGCTCAAAATAGTGTTCCAGCCACTGAAAATAGATTTTAGTGGCTAGAAGGCCAAACAAAGCATGCAATTGGAGCTTAGGTATAAGGCTCAAAACAAGGGACAGTCAAGCATACAAGGAAGCATGTGACCTCAAATAAGAAAATTCCCTTAATAAAACATGAAGATGATGTCAAAAAGAGACTTTTTCCAGTTTATAACAAATCTCAAAAATGAACATAAATAGGGCTAATCTATCATGCAAAAATGGCCCTCAAAGAGAGAATAGAGACAAAGGACAAAAGCTGGCCCCAAATGGCAAAGAGCCCTTCAAAAAAATTGAAGAGAGGCTCAAAAAAAGGTACTTTACAGTTTACGTCAAATCTCAAAAATGAACAAAAGTGAGGCTAAATCAACATACAAGAAAAAGGCCTAAAAGAGGGATAAAGAGGCAAGTGGTAGCATCTGACCTCAAACAGATGAGAGCCCTTCAACAAAGTTGAAGAGGGGCTCAAAATAAGATATTTCGCAGTTTATGACCAAGTCCAAAACAGCTCACAAATAAGCCTACAATATCATGCAAAAATAGGCCTAAAAGAGAGTTTAAACACAAAGGGTGAGGAGGAGACCTCAAACAGAGAAAGACCCTTGATCAAACATGGAGATGAGTTCAAAATATGACTATTTATAGTTTAGCTCAGAGCCCAAAAATGCAAGCAACAATGGCTAAGAAAACATGCAAAATAGAGCCAAAAGAGAAGGAAAAGAGACTTACCCTTGTGGCCTAAGTCTTCAACAGCTTTTGGTCCAAGAAATAGTGCTCCTAGACTCTGGAAATAGCCTTCAAGTTGCTGGAATGAAGTGTGGAGGTGTGGTGCTATGGATTGGTGTAGAAATGGCCAAGAACCAAGGGTGTTTTGAGGGTTGGAATAGAGAGAGAGGGAGATTTAATGCAAGAGCTCCAAACAAATTTTTGTAACCCTTGAAAATGAGCTAGGGGGGCTGGTTTTATAGAGGAGAGGAGTGGAGAAAAGGGGGGGAAATCAAATTCAAATTTCCCCCTCCAAAAGACCCCCCCTCGGATACAGAATCTGGGGAAAAACAGAGGGTGCAGCTGTAAGGAACCAGGTGAGAGGGTCATGGCCGGCCAGGTTCAGAGGGTTCAGGTGGCCGGCCGACCAGGTTCAAAAGGGTCAAGCAAGAAAAGCTGGCCGGCCACCCATATTGGTGGCCTCCCATGTGTCCACAATACAGCTATGTGGAGAAAAACCAGGAAATGTGACCCAGAAGAGAGAAAAATCAACTTTTTAGAAGGGTTCAAAAGGGTCAGGAAGAGTTAATGGCCAGCCAAGCCATATTGGTGGCCTCCCAGGTGTGTACAACACAATAGTGTGGTGAAAAGTCAGAAAAAGTGGCCCGGGGATGGAAAAAGTCAGTTTTCTAGTGAAGGAAACGGGCGATAAAGAGCGATGAAGGAATAAAACTGGTCTACAAAACAATTGCTGGCCTCCCACCCTTCTACAACCTTCCTAGCAATGAAAATAAGGTCTCCACCAAAAATGAACCCAAACCGATGTAAAACGAAGGTTCGAGGGCCGAAACGCGCAGCCCGGGGTCCCGAAAACTGACTATTAAGCACTGGAGGTGGTGTTTGACCACGAAGTTGGTCTCTCATATCACAGTGTCCCTCAAAAGGGAGGAAATAAGGTGTGTGCCAAAAACCGGAGCAAACGGAGGTGGTTAAGCAGTCCCGAACCGAGGCACAGGGCCAACGGCTCCGAAAAACCGAAAACCGGGCTCCAAACGGGAAAAATGGCCTACGACCATGAAACGTAGCCTACGGCCACTGAGAGATGATCTATGAGGCCTCTCCCTCCCTTCGAGAAGAGAAAACAAAGAAAACAGAGCCTGGTTCACAAACCGAGGCAAGGTACGAAAGAGTTCAGAAGTCCGGAGGCAAGGCTCGCAGCCGTAACTCCGCAACCTCAGAACAAGCACGATATGCAACATCACCGAGCGCTCAGTTGGTGACGTCTGAGTCTTAAGGTCGATCAAAAATGAGGTGTCTACAGGAGCTATCATCGAAGTGCAAGCGGAGCACAATCAAGTTTTGAAAATAAAAATAAAAAACAAATGTAGCACTAAAGTGCTAAAAGCAATTACTCGCAAGTAAAGTACCAAAGTGCTAAAAAAAAAAGAGCTCAAGTGGAGATTGGAGACAACAGGCTACACGTCAAGCACCCGCCAGACAAGTAAAGTGTTTTTGTTAAACCGTTGTGGGTATTTCCTTCTTTGCTATTTTGCTTTCGTAATTTAGCACACAAGAGTCGGAACTCTATGTGTGTGTGTAAGAGAAAGTGGTGTATGCACGGGCGCCATTCTTGCCACCTTGAACTTTGGAGTTTGTACCTTGAACTAGAAAAGACTCTTAAAAACCTTAAAGTCTCGTCCCGTGTTCCTAGGCTTGAACACTCATATCCATATCCAAAACCAATAGAGATGGCTGAGCATAATTCTTTCCCTGAATGGGCCTAACAAGACCCTTAAGGATTACTTCACACCCACTGTATATACTTCACCATCATGCATTCAGTTACCAGACACTACAACTGCTCATTATGAGATTAAGTTTAGCACCATCCAAATTTTCCCATCATTCCATGGACTAGCTAATGATGACCCATATAAACATCTGTACAAATTTTTAGAAATTTGCTCTATTGTGAAGATCTAGAATTTCACCAATGAGGCTCTAATGTTGAGACTGTTCCCATTTTCACTTAAGAAAAATTGAACTCCTTACTTGCTAATTCTATCGCAACATAGGACCAATTACAACATAAATTTTTGGAGAAATACTTTCTTATTGGCTAGAAAAAAAAATTTGGAGAAGTAATTTTGCATCATAATGTTGCAGATAATTGTTTCACTAACTGGTGACAAAAACAAAATATGAGATTAACACTACAACATTTTCTTAGTTTAGTGACATTTGAAAGTGTCACAAAACTATTGGTTTAATGACATTTTTTTATTCTTGTGGCATTTAGAACAAGTGTCATTTGTATCCATGCCACGGTAAATACTTGCAAGTGTCACTACACCATAATGACTAAAAACTTTTAATGACATTTTGATGTCATGGTAGATATTATTTGTGGCACTATCAAGCACCATTAAAAAAAGAGTTAGTGACACTTACAAGTGTCATTACACCATCAAGACTAAAACCTTTCAGTGACACTTTAATGTCATGGTAGGCACTATTCGTGACGCTATCAAGTGCCATTCGTGACAATAATTCGTTGTAGAATGATTTGATCCGCTCTTACGGAAACTCGAATCGCCAATCTCCCGCACCATAAACCTTATACACCACACTCTTCCCACTACACCTCTATAGCACCACGTGATTATATATGCAACATATATTATTTATATAGTACATACATCCATATTAAATATAAAAGTATATGTATAAACATAATTATTTTATTGAACATAATTTATTTAAAATAAATTATTTACTACCAAAATAAATAAAAAAAACCATTTTGGCGACTAAAAATATTTTTTAGTCACCAATTCTATACTTTTGGCTACTAATTGTTTTTTAGTTGCTAAAAAACTTAACTTTTGCCGACCAAAATCGGATTGGTTGCCGAAGATGCACTTTCAGCTACCAAAATTTTGGTCACCAAAAAATTTAATTCCCACCTTAGGATTTTAGTTCTCCCGCGCTAAAAATGACCACTTTTGGCGACTAAACTTATTTTTTTGTTGCCAATTGTAAACTTTTGACTACTAAAATTTTTTTGGTCACCAAAAAGCTTTACTTCTTGCTACTAAAATTTTTTTAGTCGGTAAAACCCATATAATCAGCAACCAAACTTATTTTTAGTCGCCAATTATACACTTTTGGCTACTAAATTTTTTTAGTCGCCAAAAAGCTTTACTTTGAGCTACTAAAAATTTTTTTGTCACTAAAACTCATATAATCAGCAACCAAACTTAGTTTTAGTCGCCAATTGTAAACTTTTGGCTACTAAAATTGTTTAGTCGCCAAAAAGCTTTACTTTTGGCTACTAATGCTATTTTGGTTGCTGAAAACTATACTTTCAGCGATCAAATTTTTTTTTGTCAGGAAATTTAGTCGCCGAATATGCTTTTTTTTGTAGTGTATATTAAGTTTAATTTATTTATTTTTTAATCATTTACTGCATTTTAAAAATTTAGAAAATATATTAGCATTTTTTGTTTTTGCATTTTTTGTTTTTTCAAAAATGCCATTATAAGCTTGGAAAGTTTTTGGCTTGGTAGCATTTCTCAAAATGCTATAAAAATATTTGTTTATGACACTTTTTACCTAAGTGCCATAAAAAGTAATTTGTACCTACCTAGTGTCCAGACATTTTTTTAAAAATGCCATTGCTACTAAATTTTAGTAGCATCTGTTGGTAAATGTCACGAACATAATTTTTTGTGTCATTATTTTATAAAATGCCATAAAATTGATGTGACATTTCTTTATTGAAATGCCACTAGAGCCCTATATATTTGTGATTCTGTGGCATTTTTCTAAAACATTTAATGCCAATTTTTATTTTTGTGGCATTTTCTAAAAACATGCCACGTGTAGTGTCACTGAAGTGTAAATTTGTTGTAGTGACATTTTTGTTGTAGTGAAGTGACACTTTTTTTAATTGAAATGCCACTGGAGCATTGTATGTTTGTGGCTCTATGACATTTTTCTAAAAAATGCCACCAAATATTCTTTTTGTGACACTTTTTAAGAGCATGCCACTAATATGGTGTCACTAAAATATGTTTTTGTTGTAGTGTAAACATTTTTGTCCATCAACTTATTGGTTTGATTCAACCATGTGAAGCCCCTAAAATATGTATTCGCTTTAAAGACCCTAATGTTTGAATCATTTTCTTAAAAGCCCCTCGGTTACTTGAATAAGTTCGAATCTTGTCGGTTAGCATTACTATTTTATTTATTTATTTATTTATTTTTATCAAAACATGAATTACACTAGCCGGATTAGGCTCCCTAACCTAATTTAATTTAATTCTACCTAAGTAGGGTCCCAATACAAGAATTTAACTCCAAGCCCTCACACTTTATTTAAATTCTAAATTTACCCCAAACTAGTACTTGTACCTTGTACCTTGAAGTACCATCAATCTTGTAATATATATATATGTATGTATACACCTTGAGGAATGTGCCTAGGACATAAAATAATTTAAAAAATTTCCCTTCACCCTTCCCTATGCCTAGCCTTCCTAGAAGAAAGTGAGAAATCAATTTCCAAGAAACATCATCATGAACTTCTAGGAAAAACCACCAACCTAGTACCCAAACCTAGGGTGCTAATTCCAAAACTAGTTCCCTTTTAACTAAGTGTTGCCTAAATTATTGACCAAGCCTCCCAAATCCCTTCCATTTCCTTAGAATCCAAACAAATCCTAACATTTCCATCCATTTCCAACTAAGGGACTTTTTAGACTTTTTCCTCAAAGGTTTGTCTATAAATACCAACACACCCCCCTAGCTTGCAAGCACACATAACACTCTCATCCACACACACATTTCGGTTAGAAGGAGGGAGGAGAGCAAGAGAGAAAGGATTCTAGAGAAGAAGAGGAAGGGAGAAGAGAGCATTCTTGTGCAAAATTAGTAAGTAAGCCACAACACAACCTTCTCTTTCATTTTCCTTTTTCAAATACATGTTTCAAAGGGTTTTAAATAATGTTTTCAGATCTGTTATTGATAAGTTACTTGTGTTAAAAATGCTAAAAGTTGAGCATTGATTCCATCTCTCTTGTATTTTCCCCATTTTGGCACAAAACCATCTTCTTTTGTACCAATCTCTCAACTTTTCAAGAGCACTCTTTCAAACAAATTTTCTAAGTTAAACATGTGATACTTAGTATATTTTCTTCACAAAAGTAATGAAACTTTCCCTTGGTGGAACCCCTTTTTCATAAATCTTCTTGTTTTGGGTAAAGCACCTTAGGATCTGTTTTTGCAGCCCACTTCCAGAAATTCTAGAAAAATGTAAAACATTATTCTAGACCTCTATTTTATGTCAAAACCTTCCTTAAGATGTTAGTTTTCAACTAAAATTGGTTTCATCGAAAAACATCAAGCGGTTTGCAAGATCATCAAATTTTCGTAACGATCGACAGATCTGGACAGATTCTGGACAGCGCTGGAATATTTTCTAAATAACTTAAAATCTGGAAAATCAATCCCATTTCCGAAAAATGTTCTAGAAACTAGATCAAATTCTCTACGAACCATAGGAAGGCCAAGTCCAGTGAAGGATCTAAAATAGTCCTTTCATTTTAATCTTTATGTGATGCTAAATCTGGAAAATTTGTTATGCATGGATGTTTTATGCCCTTGTATTCATAAAAAATGTTTATTAGCTTATGATCGTATCTTGGCATGATATTGTATGTGCTATGTTATATTCTTTATCTTCTTCACCTTATGGATGCATGCTTGTGTGGACATTTTTATCTGGTTAAGTTGTCTAACCTTAATATAAAATATCTAACTCAACGGGAAACCAAATTGGGAGGGTATTGGGTTTTCGAGCACTTGAGTCTTGAAAAGATGATAATATGTGATATATGGATTGTTGGGATGCGTTCCCTATTCGAAAGTTAAAGTCTTGTGTGAGTGATTTTCGGAACCCTTGAACGGAGCGGTTGTATTCGGACCCTAGGTAGCTTGGTGTAAGGAGGGATTCGGGCAAGGCCCTATTTTTACCCTCTCTTTTGAGGCCCTGCAGTTGGCGCTACGCGGTATATAACCGTTGGTAGGCATCCGAGGTTAGTTCTACAACAAAGCAGCAAAAAAGAGGGCATAACGAATAATCTGCGTCCGATTCTTGTGGTTGGGAGGACGAAATCTCTTTGGGGGATTTCTAGTTTACTAACATTTAACTTGTAACCCTTTGTTTATTTAGTTGAGTATCATGCTTTACTACTTGACGTTATATTTGTGATTGTGTATTGGACTGGGAAAAAAGGGCGGGGTGTGTGTGTGTTTACTGGGCATTCAAAGCTCACGGCGTATCATGCCAGGTGCCGAAGAGGAGCTTATAGCTAGAGACGACGAACTTGAAACCTTCGAAGACTTTTGGCTATCTTAGAAAAGTTAGAAATTCCTTTTGATATTTTGTAAGACTCATATGAAGATTTAAAATTTCTTTTTAGGATGTAATGTAATGGAACAAGCTTTTGGAATCAAGAATATTCGTCATTGTTATGTACTTATATTCAAATATTTATATGTATACACCTTATCGTTACTTATGAGACCTTGTGTCAATACCTGCTAAGCTCTGTCAAAAGGGTAATGCGCTGCCTAAGAAAGCCGGACTTAGAAGGGAGGCTAATTTGACTCCTCCGGTGATCTGGGATCTTACTGGTTATTGACCACAGGACTCATTAGTGACTCTCCCTTGACTGCAACCAATAGTGTAGATTCGAGGCGTCACAAACAATCTAATAAAACAGAAAACATTATCAATTTTTTCCAATTTTAAAACTGAGAACGTTATCAATTTTTGCATTTTTCAATTTTTTTTTTCTAGTTTTGCACATTAATGTTTCATCATCATACTTCTTTATAAACACAAAAATTTTTAGTTTTGCACAAAAAAATAATTTAGGTTTTTCAAATTTTTTTTTTAAAAACATTATTTTTATTTTTATTTTTGCACATAATTTTTTTTTATTTTAGTTTTTTCAATTTGAATAATGTTAGAAAGTTTTGAAAATCAAAATAAATGCAAATCATCATGTTTATAGATAATCATAAATGATGAACACTCATTGTTTGAAGGGTAATTCTGACTATTAAAAATTTAATGGGACTTGAAGGTGTAAAAAATCTTAGTGAGAATTTAATAGAGTATAAGTTCATAAATTAGAACATGTATGTAAATGCCTCTTTTTTTAATCTTAGCGGCATCAATGTCATTTGTATTTGAGGGAGGGAAGGAATTAAATACTAAGGGGTGTTTTAAGAAGATAGTTAAAAGTTGGCTTTTTTATTTTTTTTATTTTTTTTAAAAAAAATGTGTAAAAAAATGTGAGAGATAATGTGACTTATGAATAACAAATGCAAAAGTAGAAAGTCTCTAGAACAGAAACTCAAAATTTACTCAAAATTTTAAATCAATGGTGTATATTTAATCTTATTATTGTGAGATTACACCATAAATGAATCTTGACAATTAATTAAAAAATTTAGATAGGATACAAGAAATATTAGATCATCCCAATTAGGTGGATTAAAGCTAAGCTGAATTGAGATGATACTTAACTAAACTTTCTTGAATTTTATTTATTTATTTATTTATTTTTATTTTTTTATGAACTTCACATAATTTTATTTGAGTGAACAACTTTAAAGCATGTGTCAACTATTGTGTTATTGATAAAAATTTGACACAATAATAGGCATAGAAATTTATTACACTAATATGCAATTTATTGTGTCACACTTGTAATAATACCATTTATCGTATCAAATTTGATATCATAGAAGCATCATATCAAATTTCAACACTATGAATCTCTGAGCATTGAATTTTGTAAATTTATTATATTATCCTCAAAAAATGTCAATGTCATTTAAAAACAACGTATAAATTCAATAAAACTAAGAAATTAATAAAAGGAAATAATAACCATCATATTAAAATAATTTTAGTTCAAAATACAATTTGAAGCCATTACTTAAAAAAAAATGCTAACACACTTTATTTAAATTTATTAAATGTTAGTTTGAATTAAGTTAATAAGTAGAAATATTAATTATTGGATTACAATTTCTTAATTAAAATTATAGTTTAAAGTACTGTGAATACGTAATAATCAGTTAAACTTTGTATGATATAAACTGAATCATTTTAAAAATGTTGTATATACATTGCTAGAGGGAATATTTCAAATTATGATATTTTAATATTATAGTGTAATTAAATATGATATTAACTGAGAGGTAATTTATACAGATAAATTGGGCCGAGCTAGGATAATGGGCCGCTCTTTGGGCCGTTTTGAGAAGGATAAGAAGATGGGCCGTACGGCAGTTTAGACCGAAGTAAAAGGCCGGTGCCGACGTAAGGAGGCTTGGTCCAGCGTCTATTGTTTGTTATCTCGGTTGCATTGATTGGAACCGAGGTATGTTGAGCTCATTCTGGGACCTGATTATAGGCTAGCTCGGCTTAGTTCTTCTATGGATAGCTCGGCCTTTACACATGAGACCGGGGTAGGAGAAAGGAAAGCAGGAGCCAAGGTGACTGTTAGTTCGGTCTTCAGAGATTAGTTCGGTCGTAGCACATGGAAACCGAGGTGTGCTAAGTCCTTAAGAGGACTTGGTTCTGCAGATAGTTCGGCTCAACTCTCTTATGGTTAGCTCGGTCTTAGCATGGCAAAGCCGAGGTAACAGAAAGGAAAGTAAGGGGCCGAATTAGCGGTTACTTCGGTCATACTGGAATCCGGCCGTGTTAAAACCATCTCACTTGGTTCAAGCAGTGAGGGGGGTGTTGAAAGAAGCATAATCTTTCAGGAGTATGAATCCTAAGAGGACTCTACATGGAGGAATAAGAGTCCTACTTGGATTGTGCCACACGAAACCTATAAAAGCTCACCTATAACACCTTTGGAGAGGTAACATAATTTTGTTTTCTGAATACACAAAGCTTTTGTCTATTTGTCAAGCTTTCTGACTTAGGCATCGGAGAGGTTTCTGGCACACACCCGCCGGCTAGCTCACGTTTGTATTTTCAGGCGATAAAGCGACGTCGTACGGAGGAACGTAAACTTGATCAACAGGATTATACGAGAAGGTGTATTTCTTTCCCGTACAATTGGCGCAGTCTGTGGGAATACAGACAAGAACAACCTCTTGATCAAGCTTTCTATCAAACATCAATGGCGAACAACGAAGAATTACCTCAGTTCGCCATTGACGGACAAACTCCAGATGGGGTTGCAAGGCGCGAAGGCCTACCCTTGGTCACTCCCATGGCGGACCTGGAGCCACAGAGACAGAATTCCATGAGGGATGCGAGGGGACAAAGGCGGAATAATTGCCCTCATCCCTCTCGTTCGCAAAGCCCAGAAAGACAGAGGCGCAAGATTGATCCTCAAACTCTGGAGGATCGCATCCGACAACAAGACGAATTGATTCGTAAGATGGCGGCGGACATGGAGTCTCTAAAGCGACAGGTGAAAGGAAAAGAAGTAGCGACAGGAGAAGGGCGCAACAACAAGACGCCCCCTCGCCACTCAGAGGGTCGTAGTAGGAATTCTACACCCTCCCAAGCAGAGAACAGAAGCCTCAGGACAGGCGACACACAATCCAGATCTTCCAAAACTCGTCACTCCAGGTCTGAGAGGACGAGATCTGAGAGGTTGTACACCGAAGGAAGCACGTATTGGCCCTCACATACGCACCAGACAAGGTCTAGACAGACGGATTTGCCCAGATCATCCGACCTACGATCTGTGCTAGAAGATAAGGCAGGATGGAAGGAGGACGCCAGAGCGCGCGATTCACACAAAGTCTCTGCCTTACAGCGGTTGGCTCCTCGGATGCACGGAAGCGTCGAGGTTGGAATGCCAATACCGCGCCCGGCATACGAACCAACGGACAAGGCATTGGTGAGGCTGCAGACCTCACCATTCGTCCCCGTAATAGAGAACGCGCCCCTACCGTCTAGCTTCCTACAGCCCAAATTCACAACATATGAGGGAAAGACGGACCCCTACTCGCACTTAAGCCACTTTTGCCAGGTCATGGCTGTATACCGGCGAAACGAAGCCTTGATGTGCATCCTATTCCCTTCAAGCCTTGGCGACCTGGGCTTGACTTGGTTTGAGAAGCTTCCAGAGGGCAGCATAACCTCCTCAAGAATCAAGTGAGGCGTTTGTAACGCGGTTCAGAACAAACACTAAAACCCCGGTAGAGATCGACCAATTACTCTCCATCGACATGGGCGACAAGGAGACTCTGAAGTCATACAACAGTTGCTACTGGGAGACATTCAACCAGATTGGGGACTGCCCGACCAATCTCGCCATTGCGCAATACAAGAGAGGCCTTCCAGTCGGGAACAGACTGAGGGACTCTATCACCATGACACCACCCCTCACCATGGGGGCCCTGATGGAGAGAGTGCATCAGCACATCAGGATGGAAGAGGATGGCGCTCGTGCTAAAGCAAAAACTGGCGCGACCACAACACCAGAAAAGAAGACCTCAGCAAAGGTCAATACGGTAGATCGCCAAAACCGAAACGGACGGGGCAGGCGAGACAACGGTGAGGACTAGGACAAGAGATGGTTGAGAGTCCGCACTGCCATAACCACGGTCTTCAAAAAACCGATCAACAGAATACTTAGCGAGATTCGAGACGAGCCTTTCGTCAAGTGGCCGGCCAAGCTAGGCGAGGCTCAGAAGGACTACGACGACAGGTCACGGTGCACCTTCCATAAAGAAAAGGGGCACCGCACAGAGAATTGCATGCCATTGAGACAACACTTGGAGGAGTTGGTAGCGGCAGGCCACCTGGATAAATATATCGAAGGAGGGGCGCAACCAGCCCCCCAGGACCATCACAACCCCAATGGTATGCCAATTGACGCCCCACCTCAAGGCGTAATCAACGTAATACATGGAGTCTTTGAACCTGAGCGTGTATGCGAACTCAGAGGATCAATTAAAAAAGCTGAGCACTTGAGAGAAGTGCTAAGTGCCCAACCCACCATCAAAAAAGGGAAAACAGAGGACACGAATGTCATGTCTTTTTCGGATAAAGACTTGGCAAGGATTTATTGCCCTCACAACGATGCCTTGGTCGTCACTCTCCGAGTCAAGGATTTTGACGTCAAGCGGATTCTGATTGACCAAGGTAGTTCATGTGAAATCATGTACTATGAAACCTTCAAACAACTAAAATTGCAAGATAAAGACTTGGCGCCTGCAGATTCCCCTTATCGGATTCAACTCCATGCCGAATGGCCCGTATAAAATTATCCTCCCGGTCGAGGCGAGTGTGACAAAACAAGTGGAGTTTTGGGTGTTGAAGGTCCCCTCCACTTACAACATTATCTTGGGTAGGACATAGCTGCACGCCATGCGCTCGGTGGCATCCTCCTACCACCAAGTGATGCGGTTTCCGAACGACACCGAAGTAATTGAAGAAGTTTATGGAGATCAGATCATGTCGAAGCAGTGCTTTGTCACAGTGAACGGCAGCTGCGCTGCCAGAGGATATGTTCATTCAGTGGAAGAACCTGAGAATAATGAACTATTCGCAGATGTTCCGCAGCGCTAGTCGAAGCGGTGGAGGACTTGGTGGAGGTCAGAATAGATGAAAAGAACCCGGATAAGTTCTTTTTGCTTGGCTCGTCGTTGTCCAGCACTGAGAGATTGGAGGTCTTGGAATTTCTGACCGCCAACATCGAAGTGTTCGCCTGGACCCCATACGACATGCCAGGCATTAATCCCAACTTCATCTGTCACCAACTCAATGTCCACCTCTCGCGGACCAATCATTCAACAAGACCACAGACAAGACTCCACCACGCCGAAATAGTGGCAGAAGAAGTAGGAAACCTGCTGGAGGCAGGGGCAATCAGAGAAGTGCACTACCCAAGATGGATCTCCAACACCGTCGTAGTGCCAAAGAAGAATGGCAAGTGGCATGTCTGCGTCGACTACAAAACGGTCAATAAGGTGTGCTCAAAAGATAGCTTTCCTCTACCAAGGATAGATCAACTGGTAGACTTAACAGCAGGGCACAACCGACTTAGCTTTCTGGATGCATACAGAGGTTACCACCAAATCGCCATGCATGAACCAGACCAGGAGGTCACATCCTTCACAACTCCAAGAGGATTGTACTGCTACAAGGTCATGCCCTTCGGCCTGAAGAACGCAGGGGCGACATTTCAAAGAGTGGTCACCAAGATATTTGAGCCATTGTTAGGCAAAACAATGGAGGCTTACATCGACGATATGGTGGTCAAAAGCAAGGATGAGAATGACCATCTCAAGGACCTAGGTGAAATGTTCGAGATCCTGAAGAAGCATAAGTTACGCCTCAACGCGTCGAAGTGTGCGTTCGGAGTAGGATCTGGCAAATTCCTAGGCTTTTTGGTGACCAACCGAGGTATAGAAGCGGACCCTTCTCAGATCAAAGCAATACAGGATCTGGAGAGGCCAAACTCAGTGAAGGAAGTGCAGCATCTCACTGGCATGGCGGCTGCGCTCAATCGGTTCATAAGCCGGTCGTCAGACAGGCTACGACCATTCTTCCATGCACTGAAGGCTAAGTTTGAGTGGGACGAAGAATGCGACCACGCCCTGGAAAGCCTAAAAGAATACATGTCTTCTCCACTACTACTTGTAACCCCAATCCCTAGAGAAGAACTCTTCTTATGCCTAGCAGTCTCGCAGCATGCAATTAGCGCAGTGTTGGTCCGCGTAGAAGGAATCCAACATCTTCCTATCTACTATGTCAGCAAGACATTACTGGGCGCCGAAACAAGGTACTTGCCACTAGAGAAACTGGCATTGGCCTTGATGATGGCCTCAAGGAAGTTGTCGCATTACTTTCACGCCCACACCATAGTTGTTCTCACAGCCTTCCCATTAAAGGCTTTATTTGAAAGAGCAAACTTCTCTGGGCGAATTCTGAAGTGGGCAGTGGAATTGGGACAATACGACATCAAGTTCCAACCTAGGACCGCAATAAAAGCACAAGCATTGGCAGACTTCGTCGCAGAATTCACACCAGGAAGTCATCACATCTGCCCAGTCGACCTAACTGAAACAACCGAACTAGGGATGGAAGTTGACGTCGGAATAACGCAACCCCTAGTGATGGTTACTCAGTCAGGCCCCGAGGCAGACTAGAGTAGCGAAAGGAAGGAAGAAACAAACTGTGCTATACCAAGTCAGGACTCACCGACAAATAAAGACTTAATGCAAACAGAAAGCAAGAGGCAGACAGCGAGCATGGACTCTGAAGAAACCACCAGCAACATCGAAGATCCCAAGGCATCATCTGATCCCTCCACCTGCTGGAAGTTGTTCGTTGGAGAGATGTGGAAGCTCTTCGTGGATGGAGCATCCAACCGGCATGGAGCAGGACTTGGCATAGTCCTCATCTCTCCAGACGGCCTAGTAGTGGAGCAGGCAATCAACCTTGGCTTCCCAGCGTCAAACAACGAAGCGAAGTATGAAGCGCTCCTAGCAGGTCTCAAGTCAGCATTGTACATGAAGGCCACTGAGCTAATGGTCTACAGCGACTCGCAGCTGGTGGTAAACCAAATATCTAGCGACTACGAGGCAAAAGATGATAGAATGGCCAAGTACCAAGAACTGGTCAGAACAGAGATAAAGAAGTTTGAAGTGGTAAGAATAGAACAGATCGGCAGGGAGGAAAACAACAGAGCAGACGAACTCGCAGGCTTCGCCTCAATGGCAGATACCTCCATACCTCACCCACTACTAATCGACTACCTGCCTAGACCAAGCATTGAAGACCCAGAAGCAGAAGAGGTATGTTGTGCAAAGTTAGGCCCCTCTTGGATGGATCCCATTATACTGTTCCTAAAAGACGACACCTTACCAGAAGAGAAGAAAGAAGCCAACAGAATAAGAGCAAAGTCACAGCGATTTTGGCTCTCCCCATCCTTGGCATTGTACAAAAAGTCGTTTTCAGGACCTTACTTGAAGTGTGTTCACCCCAGCAAAGTGGAAGCATTCATATTCGAAATTCATGAGGGTGTTTGTGGCAGCCATCAAGGAGGAAGATCATTGGCATACAGAGCGATCTCGCAAGGATACTGGTGGCCATACATGCAAGTAGATTCAGAGAAGTATGTAAAAAAGTGCGAAAAGTGTCAAAAGTTCGCACACCAAATACACCAACCTGCCAGAGAACTTCTACCTCTAACTAGCCCATAGCCCTTCGCAATGTGGGGATTGGACATAGTAGGCCCACTTCCAACAGCACCAGGCAACAGGAAGTTCTTTCTTGCCGCAACCGACTACTTCACAAAGTAGGTGGAAGCAGAAGCCTTGGCGTCAATCAAGGAGAAAGATGTAAAGAAGTTCGTCTGGCAGAATATCATCACTCGATTCGGCATACCAAAGGCATTAATCTCAGACAATGGCACTCAGTTCGACGGCAGAATTTTCAGAGGCTTTTGTGAAGAATATAAGATAGAGTTCTACAACTCTACGCCGGCATATCCCCAAGCAAATGGTCAGGCAGAGGAGAAACACGATAGAGTTCTACAACTCTACAAGATAGAGCTCCCCCATGTTTTATGGGCTTACCGCACCACGCCTCGACGACCAACAGGAGAAACACCATTCTCCTTAGCCTATGGCATGGAAGCAGTCATCCCATTAGAAGTTGGCCTCCCCACAATTCGAAGCGAAAACTTTGATCCAGACTTAAATGGCGAAGCCATAGCATTGGAGCTTGACCTTGCGGAAGAAAGAAGAGACAGAGCATTGGTCCTCATCGCCTCTTACCAACAAGAGTTGTCCAGAAAGTATAACAAAACAGTGCATCCAAGACAATTCAAGATCGGAGATTGGGTACTACGCAAAGTAATGGGAAACACCTTAGTTCCAGGAGATGGCAAGTTGGGACCTAATTGGGAAGGACCTTACAAAGTGGTCGGATTAGCAGGCAAAGGGGCATACCACTTGGAAGATGAGGACGGCAAAGCAATTCCCAGGCCATGGAACACTGCAAATCTCAAGTTGTTTTATTTTTAGCTTTTTTTCTTTTTAAGTATGTGTAATTTTCTACTTTCTCAATAAAACAAATCGATTCCTTTTTAGCATAATTGTCTTCAGTAGAAAATAGCTCTAGTAAATTAGTAGCATTGTAAACATAGTTGGCCGGAGTAACCAACTATAACCCTTCCTAAGCCTAGGATCAGGATCCAGGCTGCAGGATGTTTTTGGTCGGAATAACCAAAACACTTTATTCTAAGTTGGCTGGAAAAACCAACTTAGAGGTTGGCTGGATTAAACCAACACCCTTCCTAAAGCCCAGGATTAGGATCCAGGCTGCAGGACGTTTGGTCGGTATAACCAAACACTTTATTCTAAGTTGGCTAGACAAACCAACCTAAAGGTTGGCTAGATTAAACAAACTCTTTGTACTCTTCAGCCGAAGTAAGTGTATGGCTAAAGAGTGGTTGGCTGGATTAAAACCAACCCTTTGTACTCTTCAGCCAAAGTAAGTGTATGGCTGAAGAGTGGTTGGCTAGATTAAACCAACTCTTTGTACTCTTCAGCCGAAGTAAGTGTATGGCTGAAGAGTGGTTGGCTGGATTAAACCAACCCTTTGTACTCTTCAGCCGAAGTAAGTGTATGGCTGAAGAATGGTTGGCTGGATTAAACCAACCCTTTGTACTCTTCCGCCGAAGTAAGTGTATGGCTGAAGAGTGGTTGGCTGGATTAAACCAACTCTTTGTACTCCTCAGCCGAAGTAAGTTATATCAGCTGAAGAGTGGTTGGTTGGATTAAACCAACACTGGATACTCTTCAGCCGAAGTATCTATATCGGCTGAAGAGTGGTTGGCTAATAAGTTAGATAGCTAAAACCGAGATCACAGTTGAGCAAATGAGTACAAGGAAAATTCATTACAAGTGCAAGCATACATACACAAAACCGGAATAAGAGTTGAAGAATATTTTTTCATTGAAAAGTACAAAGCAAGTACAATTGAGGAGCCGCAGCCCGGTTACAAAGATCAAATACAAAAAGAAAAGAAAGGAAACAAAATCAACGGAAAAGTTCATCAATTTCAGCATCAAAATCTGCATCAGCATCTGTCCGGAGTCCGGTGTCGGTCGGGAGCACGGTTTGAGCTGGGAGCTCGGTCTCAGCTTGAACCTCGGTCTCAGTTGGTCGCGTTTTATCAGTTAGCAGCTCGTCCGTTAGATCTTCAATGACTGGCTCCAACCGAACCGTTTGATTATTTTGTTGTTCATTGACGACCAGAGTGAGAGTTGGCTCCTCATCCTCATCATCATCATCATCATCATCATCTTCATCATCACCGGACCCCTCAAGAAGTTGCCTTTGGAGATCGGCAGCATATTACGAAAGCGAGGCTGGAATAGAATACAGTGGAGCATTGTAGACCTCGGTGTTAGGCGAACAACCGAGCTGCTCCACCGCACTCCTCCAGCCACATTTGAAAAATAAGTCCTTTGCTGCATTGCACTGGAGGGTGTAGGCGTCTTCGGCTTTCTTAAAACCTTGTTTTTCGGCTTTCTTAATGCCCACCTTCAGTTGGGCTATCTCGGTGTCTTTTTTCTTTTCGATCTTTTGCCAAAATGCGCAGGTATTTGTCTTTCGCCTCGTTAGCAACCTTTTGCTTTTCGGCTTCGACCGAATTAGCAAGCTCGGTCAGCCGACCATTCTCAGCACGTAGCTCGGCCAGTTGTTTTTTGGCTTCCTCTAGCTCGGCCGACTTTGCTTCGGCCTCCGCCATGGCCTCCCTTGTATTTCGCCTAAGTTCCATGATCCTCCTGTGTGTAACTTGATTTTTCTGGATGGCCTGCAAAGTAACGTTAGCCGGACTGAAAGTTGGGAAAAATTACAAAGAAAGAAGAAAGCCATTTACCAGGATCATGGACTTGGTTGAAGACCGAATAGACTTCAGTTCGGTGTTGAGTTGTTTATAGTGGTGCTCCATATCTTTTGGAAGGCACACACTTTTGGCTAGATTAAAAGCCATTAAGTGGTTCTTCTCTGAGACCACCGAATCAGAAGCGGTGATATCTCGGTCATTGAAGGTAAGGGTAGGATCCCATTTGGAGGAAGAGGCAGTTTGGTCGGACTGCTCTGGTTGTGGGATCTGCTGAAGGCTTGGGGGAGGACTTGGTGGCGGAACCGTCTCGTCCTCAAGTCGTGGCCCGGTTTGGCTAGTCCGGGCACGCTTGTCACGGCGAGAGGTGGATGGCTGTTGGGATGGAAGGGCCACCACGGTCTCAGTGGACTGGCCGGCTTGTGGTATTTCGGTTGGGTTCGTTGCGGTTAGCAATGCCTTTAGTCGGTTTCTTTTTGCCATTTCCTGTTCAGTTGTGAGAGGGATTAGGTTTATCTGAGGCAAGGATGGGTCCGGTTGTAGTGCTTCTTCGAGAAGAAAATCAGTCACCCTCGCTTTTCGGCGACCGCTATATCGGTAGGTCGGCTCGAAATTTAAAAGTTTTGCCCAACTTCTCTCCTTAACCCGTAGTGCGGCGCGCAGAATACCTAGGTTGGGGTAGCCGTAATTCGATAGAAGATGGGCTTTATCTGCAAAAGAAGACAACTGTTAGTCCAGTGCAGAATGAAAACCGAATTAAGAGAAAAGGATGAGTTGGAACCGAAGTATGTATACCAGGTTCTCCTTTTTTCCAATTTATTCTTCGGCCAGGAATCTGGGCTTGATGATCTTCGAAGTTCCCAGACACCCAGAAGAAATCATCGTCATTTAAATCTTTGTCCGGTGTATGTTTTATTATTTTCTCTCGGCCACGGCGTATTCTTAAATAATAACACCAGCCGTCGTCTTTGGATCCTAATGAGTATTGGTGGAAAATTTCGGCTAAACCGAGGTTGAGGCCGGCTTGACGGTTTAGCGCGTCTACGCCCATTATTATACGGTATGTGTTGGTGGATAGCTGGGTTAGGCATAGTCTGGTTTGTCTAAGGAATTCGCATATTAAAGGTTGGACTGGGAATCCAAGTCCAGTTTCTATTATTGATTGAATGGTAAAGGGGACAAAGCCTTCGTTGTCCCATGGGCCAACGTCTTGTTCGGCTAAGGTAAGGTTTACATCGGCTGGAATGTCGTAATCCTTTCGGAATTCGGCTAGGCCTCCTGGGGTTTCTACTAGGAACCTATATTTCCCCATTTATTGTATAAGTTAAAAATAATTTAGCTCGGTTGAGAAGATGTGCTCAAAAGCTCGGTTAAGCGCGCAGAGGGAGTGCCTGAGCAACCTAAGTCTGCAAAGTGAAAAAACAAGGTGTTAAGCATAGATCGTTGACCGTGCTACAAAAAACAAAGCAAGAGAAGGCAAGTTTTACTTCGGCTACGTTGGGTGCTATAGGATCTACCACGGTTTCAACAAAGTACTTTTTGTCTCGACTCGGCAGGATGTTTGGTTATCTCGGTTCTACCTATGGATTTGTTACTCCGGTTGGGCATCAAGGGGCAGCTTTCTGAGTTCGGTTTTGAAACTCAGAAAGCTGGCTCAGCCCCAAAGGCTTAGCTCGGTCTAGGGCTGAAATTCATAGTTCGGTGAGTTTTTATTTCGGCTACTGTGAATCAGAGGGTTACCTATTGAAACTACTGTGATATGTACAAGTTCTAGTTCGGTTCCAATCTACCTAAATCTCTACATAGCAAAAACTATTTCCTAGTTCGGTTGGACGTGTTTTTTGGATCAAATAAGTGTTCTACTTGCTATTACTTGAAGATTCATGAGGTTCTACAGACGAAGTTTTTCAGAAAGTACAAATACAGTGGAAGAAAAACAAAGTATTTTGCAAAAACACGCGAAACAGATTACTGTGGAGCAAACAAAAGCCAAAACAAAATAAAAACAAGGTTTATGATACTTACCAGGGAAAACAGAAGAGCTAGAAATGGAACAGCAACAGTAAAAAAGCGAGAGCCCAGAGGTTGCAAGAAGATTGAAGAGTAGAAACGCGAGAGAGAGAGCACAAGAAGTAAAGAGTAAAGGTAGATCGAGAAAATGAAGGGAATGTTTTGTGTAAAGGGAAAAATGGCGGGAACTGTTCAAAAATTACGGAGTACGAGGGCGGCGTTACAGCTGTGAATAGCCAATAAGAGCCTGCCACGTGTCACTGGAAAGGGAAGCGTTTCAGTTGCTCCAGTTGAAGAGACGTTTTGACCGGACGTGCACAGCCCGGCTTGAGTGTAGCTCGGCTGGAAAGGTTAAAACTCTAGCTCGGCTGATGGACAGGTAATCCCTATCATGCTAAACATATGGGATTAAGGGGCAATTGAGAGGGTAATTTATACAGATAAATTGGGCCGAGCTAGGATAATGGGCCCCTCTTTGGGCCGTTTTGAGAAGGATAAGAAGATGGGCCGTACGGCAGTTTAGACCGAAGTAAAAGGCCGGTGCCGACGTAAGGAGGCTTGGTCCAGCGTCTATTGTTTGTTATCTCGGTTGCATTGATTGGAACCGAGGTATGTTGAGCTCATTCTGGGACCTGATTATAGGCTAGCTCGGCCTTTACACATGAGACCGGGGTAGGAGAAAGGAAAACAGGAGCCAAGGTAACTGTTAGTTCGGTCTTCAAAGATTAGTTCGGTCGTAGCACATGGAAACCGAGGTGTGCTAAGTCCTTAAGAGGACTTGGTTCTGCAGATAGTTCGGCTCAACTCTCTTATGGTTAGCTCGGTCTTAGCATGGGAAAGTCGAGGTAAGAGGAAGGAAAGTAAGGGGCCGAATTAGCGGTTACTTCGGTCATATTGGAATCCGGCCGTGTTAAAACCATCTCACTTGGTTCAAGTAGTGAGGGGGGTGTTGAAAGAAGCATAATATTTCAGGAGTATGAATCCTAAGAGGACTCTACATAGAGGAATAAGAGTCCTACTTGGATTGTGCCACACGAAACCTATAAAAGCTCACCTATATCACCTTTGGAGAGGTAACATAATTTTGTTTTCTGAATACACAGAGCTTTTGTCTATTTGTCAAGCTTTCTGACTTAGGCATCGGAGAGGTTTCCGGCACACACCCGCCGGCTAGCTCACGTTTGTGTTTTTAGGCGATAAAGCGACGTCGTACGGAGGAACGTAAACTTGATCAACAGGATTATACGAGAAGGTGTATTTCTTTCCCGTACATTAACATTATTAAAATAGTATAATTTTATGAAAATGGTCATTATCTTATTAATTTGATTGCCTAACCTCAATGAGCCTTCGTTTGACATTGACTTTTTTAACTGGCTTTTTTATGTTGAGACTTTTTAAGTCTTGTTCGGTTTGATTTTTTTTTATTTTTTTGACTTCTGTGAGAGAAAAGGTATAATAATTATGATTTGAATGTGACATTTTATCTTATTGACTTATATAGTCAATTTTATCTTTTTGTGTATTTTTTAATCAAAAATACATAACCAAACGAAGCTTGAAGAAACTCTATCCAATTGAGAGGAGTGGAGAATGGAACAGTAGGTACCTTAAAAATAAAAGAACTTGCATTGCTTGGGTTGGGTTGGGTTGGGTTGGGTTGTTGCCCTAACCACATTGCCTAAGAGTAGATGATCAATAATATCATGAGACCATAAATGACAAATACAAAAGTAGAAAGTCTTCAGAAAAGAAACTAAACCATAAGTGTATGTTTGTTTGAATGGATTGGATAAGAGAGGATTGTAATTTATCAGACTGTTAGTCTTGGAATACATTGTTTCTGGACTATTTGGTTTGACTAGATTTGTATCCTATGTTTGTTTAGTCATGGGATTAGATGTCTGGATTGGACTATTTTTAGAGAATCCAATCTATGGTTGGATGGACTAGATAACGAAAAATGTTTAAAAGACTATTTCACCCTTATAATTTATAATTTATATTTTTTATTTAATATATAATTTTAAATTTGTAATCTATAATTTATAATTTAACAACACTAAAAAAATTTAATTTATAAGGCCATAATTTTTAATTTAATTTAATTTATAATTTATATTTTTTATTTAATATATAATTTTAAATTAACAACACTAAAAACATAATTTTATTTAATATATAAATTTAATTTTTTAACAACACTAAAAAAATTTAATTTATAAGGCCATAAATTTTAATTTATTATTTTTAATTAAATTGCATTTATAATTTATATTTTTTATTTAATATAGAATTTTAAATTAACAACCCTAAAAAAAGATATTAAATACAAGAGGGTCAAAATTGTAATTTTATAAGCTAATCCCATGGGATGAGTTATCCCATGATTTCTACCCCCATGGGATACAACAACCCAACAAATATGGGACAAGTAGTCCGGAGGGACTATTAGTCCGAAGCAAAAATTGACTTCCAAACAACAGACTATTAGTCCATCCGAACTGATAGTCCAATCTCATGTCCCAATCCTTCAAAACAAACACCACCTAAGCGTAATATGCTCAATTAATTGTCCAATTTCATATCATGAAACTAAAATCTAAGGTGGTGTTTGTTTTGAAGGATAAAGTCATGGGATTAGACTAATAATTCCTCCGAACTAATAGTCTGTTGTCTGGGTTTTCAATTTTGTTCCGGACTAATAGTCCCTCCGAACTATTAGTCCCAAGTATATAGGACTATTGTGTCCCATTGGGGAGGGTGGGACACAAATGAGGGGGGATAAGTGAGTGAAATGACCATTTTGACCCTTTACTATTTAATTAAATATTATATTTAGTAAAATTCAATAAAATTTAAATGCATCAATTTAAAAATAAAATTATTTAATTTAATTTTTATTGATGTTTTGTTTATTTAATTTTTTAAAATAATTTTTTATAGATATTTTATTTTAAAATTTTGTTTATATTTTATTTAATTTCATTATTTAAATTTTAATAGATGTTTTATTTAATTTCATTATTTAATAATAATAATTTTTTGAAATTATTTAATTTTAAAAAAATAAATTTATTTAATTGTTCGAAAAATAAAATAAAATAATTTTTTATTTAATCTAGCTAAAAATAATTAAAATATTAAATATTGCTATTACTTAGTAAATAATTGAAAATGGTAAAATAGTCATTTAAGCATTTATCTTTTCCATAATATCCGAAACAAACATAGGATTCATATCATATCCAACCAAATAGTCATTTACTGATATCTAATCTCATGACTAAACAAACATGGGATACAAATCCAGTCCAACCAAATAGTCCGGGGGCAATGTATCCTAGGGCTAACAGTCCGGTAGATTCCAATCCCCCCTTATCCAATCCGTCCAAACAAACACACCTTAAGAGTAGATGATTAATAGGCTATGTTTGGCATAAGTTTTTTTTTTTTGTTGGGGGGGGGGGGGAGGGGGGCTATTTTAGTCACAAAAAGGGAAAATAGAATGTAGCAATCTCAGTTTCAATCTTTTTTTATGTTTTGCCACTTCGACCGGGCAGTCGGGGTCGAGGCCTTCATGAAGTCCAAGGACAAATGGGGTCGAGCCGCCGGCTCGCGGGTTCCAAGGGCGCTTCATGGGGATTGAGGCGCCCTCAAAACAAAAATTCATAATGCATTCGAAGTTACTTGACCTATGTCCGCAAAAATACTGGGAGAACGTATTTCACGCTCGAGCATAGGGTTTCAAATTTTGTGTTCAAAGGTTTCCACTTTATAAGCATTTGGACACAAAATGTTTCCTCTCTCAGCGATGTGGGACTCAAAGAGTGGACGAAAGTGTTATGCCAAACGACGTCGTTTGGTGTGTTTGTTGGAAGTCCCACATCGATTACAAGATACAATTTAAGGTGGACAAACTTCTATATAAGTGCAAGTGCAGAGGGTTAGCTTATCAGCTTCTATGGTTCTTTCTTGATTTAATGAACCATTACGAGCCGAGCTTGAGTTATAAATTTTAGTTGTGCCAAGCTGGATTTTGGCTATAGTTCCATTGGGATTTTGGCCATAGTTCCTTCACCAAAATTGTGTAATTTCTCGAGGGCTTTGTGGTGTGTGGTGGAGATCGAGTTTCATCTCTTTTCATCTTCTACATTTGAGCTTCGAATTTGAGGTAGGGATTCCTACTCATTCTTATGTGTTTTAACATAAATGTTGAGTTATTTGTATAAATGATTTGATTTGGGAACTTAAGGTTGGAGATGTATAATGTTAAAAACAGGAGTGTTGTTCAATTGACTCATACCTGTGTGTTTTGGTTTTAAAAATGGAGATTATTGATGTTTTTGATAATATTTGAGCCTTTGGGTTAATATTGAGAAAAAGGAAAAAATGTCATGTTTGGGTATATTTGGGTCATTACTGTAATTAATGACAATTAATACGGAAATATGAAATTGAGTTGGAAATAATAAAATCGACTCAATATGAGGTAGAATGGTGGAGTTGGATTCTTTAATCACTCACTTTGAAAATGTTGAGATTATATATATCTATTGTAGCATTTATTTTCTGTCTAGAAATGACTGCTTTAGACTATCGGTGGAGGATAGTCTTGATTGTTGTAGACAATGCATAATGATTAGGCAAACTAAAACTAATCAATTGAATATGTCATCGAATATAGCGATTGGAATAATGCATTAACTTTATGTATTAATTGATTGTATATGATCTACGTTTATATACATGTGTTGTGTGGGAGGAAATATGGGATGTACTCCACAGTTTAAGGGAAGATAGGAGATGAACCTCTAAACCGGATTTTGTGTGACATTGATACAGCACTACAATGTATATCAAGTGTTGATTATGGAAGTGTTTAAATTGATTTGATATAGCACTAAAATGTATATCGTTTTCAATTGTGAAGTATAGAAGTGATTCCATGTTATGTTGATGTAGCACCGAAATGTGTATTTTTCGTAAAGTGTGAAAATAGTTTGTGTGTTATCGATACAGTATTAAAATGTGTATCCATCATGAATTTCAAAAGTATTTTAAAGATGAGTCTTAATCTCGTTAAGTTATTGGGCTAGGTGTTGAGCCTTGTTTTTAAACTCGAAGTTGAAAAAGAAATGGGAAATAAAATGTAACATGGACTTAATGTCATGAAATCGAAAATGTTAATTTGAGTCTTTATCTCATTTGAAATAGAAGTACTGTTGATATGAGATATAACCTCACTTAAAAGGTATGGCCAGGTTCTGAGTCAGGATTATAAATTAAGAAATGGTAATTATTATGAAACATGGATACATTTATTATGTAATTGAAATGGATTATGAATGGATATATGTGAGTCAAACATTTATCGAATGCTTACGTTTTAGTTATTGCCCATATTATGTTTAGCATATCTCTACTGGGCTGTTAGCTCACCCTATACGAGAATATCATTTTCAGGTGCAGTTGAGATGTTACCTCCAAGGCAATAGCATGGATGGACTCTCGGGAAGCAAGTGTTTCCTAGTTATGCTTTATGTGTGCATGAGTATTATTTGTAAAGCCAAGGGCTTAATGTGTAATGAGCGAGACTCTATTTGTGTAACCAAGCAATGTCTTGGAAAGATGAAAGCCTATATGGCATTTAATTGCTTGCTAAACAGTGAACTCTGATATATAAATTTATAATGTTTCTTATATTTATTCCGCATATGAGTTATCTTTATTGCAATATTTCGGGGCGTGACATAGAAAATAATCAAGAAGATAAAATGTCACTTTCAAACTATAATCATTTCATTTTTTTTTTCACAAAAGTCAAAAAAGTCAAAAAATCCATCTCAAACGATACTTTTTAGCCTTAGGCTAAAAAAATTAAAAAGTTAAAAAATCAACCCACATTCCAAACGAAAACATAATATGATAAGATTTTGAATAGCAAATGCAAAAGTAAAAAGTCTCCAGAAAAGAAACTAGAAATTCACTCAAAATTTTAAATCAATAGTGTATATCTAATCTTGTTATTGTGAGATCACACCATAAATAAATTTTGACCTTTCATTAAAAATTGTAGACAGAATACAGGAAATATTTGATCATTCCAGTTAGATGGATTAAAGTTAGCTGGATTGAGATAATATTTAGCTAAACTTTGTAGAATTTTTTTTATAAACTTCACATAATTTTATTTGAGTGATCAATTTTAAAGCATGTGTTAACTATTGTGCTATTGATAAAATTTGACATAATAGATATAAAAATTTAGTACACTAATATGCAATTTATTGTGTCACAATTATCATAATACTATTTATCACGCCAAATTTGATACAATAGAAGCATCGTACGAAATTTCAATGCTCTAAATCTGTGAGCATTGAATTTTGTAAATTTATTATATTGCCCTCCAAAAATGTCACAGTCATTTAAAAATATATATGTGTATATTCAATAAAATTAATAAAATAATAAAAAGAAATATTAACCATCATATTGAAATAATTTTAGTTTAAAATACAATTTGAAGCCGTTACATCAAAAAAATACTAAACATTTTATTTAATGTTTGAATTAAGCCACGAATTGAATTTTTTTTTAAATATTAATTATTGTATTACAATTTTTGATTAAAATTATAATTTAAAGTAAATGTGAATACATAATCAGTTAAACATAATTACATTTTATGATATAAATTGAATTATTTTAAAAATATAAGAGTGTTTTGGGAACATTATTAAAAGCTGATATTTTTATTTTTTATTTTACTTTTGACTTTTTCAAAAAAATTTGTAAAAAATGTGAAAAAATGATATGACAAAAAATAGATTAAAAGTTAAGAAGTGATTTTTTAACCTACTTCTCAAAAGAGATCATAGTATATACATTGCTACAACGAATATTTTAAAATATGATATTTTAATATTATAGTGTAATTAAATATGATATTAACATAATTAAAATAGTTTAATTTAAAAATGATCATTATCTTATTGATTTAAATGCCTGACTCAATAGAGAAACTCCATCCAATTAAGGCTTGGTTTGGGAAGTGGGTTGGTTTTTTAGTTTTTTGACTTTTTGTAGTTAACTTAGGGCTTAAAAGCCTGGTTTAGGAAGGGCTTTTGGCTTTTTTGATTTTTTTGTGAGAGAAATAACGTAATAATTATGGGTTGGATGTGATGTTTTGTCTTATTGGAGTAAAAAGTCTATTTTATATTTTATTACTAAAATAGCCCCGAACCCACCCAAGCCCACTTCCCAAACAGTGGCTAAGAGTGAATGGGCGATGAAATAGTAAAAGGGCTGGCTTCTCTCCGGTCTGTGATCGGACTTGAGGGTACTGTTGAGTTCGTAGGAGCTCATCACAGATTCTGTTTTGATAATTTGAATCGTTCAATGTGTAGAAATTGTCGATTACTATATGCCTGTAAAAAATCACGCTGATTGGATATATCTATAGCTATCTTATCAGATCATATTTCTGTCAACCGTTTATTTTTTCTCCATCTATTTTTTTTATACAAAACTGATTTGATCACGTAACTATCGATATCCGATCAACATGGTTTTTTATACACATATAATATTCAACGAGTCCTACACATTGAACCGTTCGGATTATCGAAACGAGACCCATGGTGGCTCCATGGGTCCAATAGTACTCTCAAGTCCGATCAACGTGATTTTTTGCAAGCATATAATACTCAACGAATTTTACACATTGAACGGTTCGAATTATCAAAATAAAACTCATAATAAATTTCTACGAACCTAACAATATCCTCTAATTCGATTACAGACCGGAGAGAAACTCATCCCAATAATAAATACTTACAAATAAAAGAACTTGCATCTAGGATACACATTTCCAAACATTAAAAATTGTGCAGTATATTTTGAGAAATAGGTTGAAAGTCACTTTTTAATTTTTAGGCCTCGTTTGGCAGGTGATGATTTTAGTTAAAAAGTTAAAAAGTCACTAAAAAAATCAAAAAATCAACAATTTATATCAAAAAGTCAAAGATTTCATTCTCTCTATTTTCACACATCTTTTCGTAAAAAACTAAAGATTCATCACAAATATATTAGTTATTTTTATATCATATTTTAGCCAAAAAGCCAAAAAGCCAAAAAAATGGAATTATTATGAGGAAAACCCAGATGGTTTAGTAATAAGAGAAATAAATGGAATTATTATGCCAAATTAATTTTGTTTTTAATCAAATCTCCTTTCATCATTTTCTAAGACAGTGTTTGGATTTTGAGTTTGTGAAGAGATTTGTAGCGATAAAAGAAAAAAGATTGAAAAAGTGATAAAATAAATATCTTATATTTTATTCACTTTTATCTTCTTTTTTCATCTCAATATACAAATACAGTATACTCAATATCCTCAATTTTATGGAGCTCAAAACCTCCCAAGGCAAAATTGATCATAGTTGAAGTTATCCAAAAATGATGGAGAAGTCGATTATTGTTAATAAACTTTCAAAATGAAAAAGAAGATCCACAAGTGAAATTAAGTAGCCAAGCAAATAAAAGTTTTAAAAGAGCGAGCTTATGAGCTTCTTTTGGAGGAAAATATCGCTTGACATAATGCTAGAAGCTCATTAGTTTGAAAATCCAAGTTTGAGTTTGTGGGGTCATTTTCCCCATTTCAAATGGGAGCGTGTGCTTGTGCTAGTTTTAGCAGTCCTCTACACTTCAAATTGGTGGAAGTGATTCATTAGAACTTCTTATGTGGCAATTCACATCATCGCCCCTTCTTTTTTTTTTTTTTTTGATCGGCAAAGAAAAATTTCATTTAATAGCATGAAATTAAAAGTACAGGAAGATGAGATGCATTGAGAGAGATTCGGAAGTATAAAAATACCCCTACTACTGCTACTCGCATCTATACAACCAACCCCTAAGCCTCTCGATTTTTAAAATAAAAAGTTAAGAAGAACTTAACTAGAAAAATAAAATACATGAATCCCCACATAATAACCCACAAAGACACCCAAAAACAAACTAAAAACAAACTACACAAGACCACAACACTGCCAGACTCGACATAACGTCAAGACAACAAGACCCACGCCTGCTAATTTTAAACTAAAACTTTACCGCCCACTATCTAATTTTGAAGCTAAAATAATCACTTCTTCAACTCCCAACATCTATGCTGCTTCAAATCTTGACAGCCTACCTGTTGCGCACCCACGTCTGTCAACTCCCAAAGCCCAACGCCCGCCTGCTTTACACCACGCTCCTCTGCACCACACTTCTCTGGCCGGAAAACTCCAAAGCCAACATCACCATGGCTGGAAGAAAACTCCCATGCCCGACTTCTCGATGCTGCTATACTCCCATGCCTGCCATCTCCAAGACCCACATGCTGCATACACTCCCACTGCCTCTCCAAGGCCCACACCGATCAACACACTGCCAAAACACCACAAGCAAAACTGTTACAGCCAAGGCCACACCTTTCCTACGTTTTTGAATCACACTGCCAAACACACTGCATACACCCGACTTCACACCTTTCCTATGCTATGCTGCCGAACACACTGCCTAACACACACTGACCCACATGCTGCTTCACACCTCTCCTATGCTGTGTTGCAAAACTCTTAACACACCCAAAGCCGACCAACACACAAGACAACAAAACCCACTGCAGGTACTACTCCACCGTCCCTATATTGACGACCCAACTGCCGAACTCCTCTTAGTCAAAACAATCGCTGAGATACCACCACACATCTGGACGGCATTCACCCCTCAAACTCCCATACGAATAGAAGCGCTCGAATGAAATCTTACACAGATCCGGAGTCACCTACAACACCGCCCGCACAGCACCAAAACACCGAAACACCTCCATAGATCTGAACAGAGAAAACACCCCTCAAACTTCCACGCGCAAAGAACCGCCCGAATGAACAACCTAACCATATCTGGATCGTCCTTTTGCCGACCCAGTGAACAACCAAAAACGTTCACCAAAACACCCCAGAAAACCAATCAAGAACTACGGCAGCCCGCGGAGCACCGGTGGAAAAATAATGGGGGAAACAAGTTTATTAAAATGAAAAACTAACAAACAAACATACAAAAAGAACTGGGCCAGCCGACCTCCATAGCCAAAGGCGGCGGCTAGCCGGCCCCAAAATGAGGCCTGGGAATGAGGTTTTTAAAGAGAGAAAGAGGGGAGGTTTTTAGAGAGAGAAAGAGGGTTTTTCCAAAGTGAGGTGTTTCATTTCTAGCATCATCGCCCCCTCTTAATCTCCCTGTTTGAATCCCTCCCTTTGCACCTCATCTAGTTCCTATCCAACTACTTGGCAGCCACTTGACCTCGCTAAGTTCCACTCAACTTTGAACTTGCATTCTCGCACTATCATGTTTTTCTATGCTAAGATTAGCGCCTAGGGACCTCGTCAAGGTTGGTACCACAATCATGGATGAGGAGGAAACCCACATGGTTTTGAAACAAAACAATAATAAGAAGAAAAATAATATAGAATTACTATGCCAAGCAAATTTTATTTTTAATTAGATCTCCCTTCCTCGTTTTCTAAAATTATGTTTGAATTTTAATTTCGTGCAGAGATTTGTAGAGATAAAGAAAGAGGAGGAAAAATTGATTAAAAATTTATCTTAAATTTTTTTCACTTTTATCTTCTTTTTTCTTTTCGTTCCATACATTCAAGAAATAAACATGGCATTAATGATGTTCAATATCCCTAGTCTGTTTAGCTCAAAACCTCCCGAAGACAAGGTTGATCATAGTTAAAGCAATCCAAAAATGATGGAGAAGTCTATTATTATTATTATTACACAAATATAACTCTCAAAATGAAAAAGAAGATCCAAGATTAAATCAAAAGCAAATTATACTAACAGTCCCTATAATTTGGGGATCGTGTCACTTTGGTCCCTAACTTTTTTATTATGACACATTTAATCCTAAATTTTGAATCTTGTTCTAAATAAAGACAATTGAAGATACCATTACTCAATTTCAAGGGTAAAATCGTTAATTTGATAAAATATAAACTAATTTGACAAAAAAAAATGTCAAAAAAATATTTTTGAATTTTTAAAAATTATTTCTACTCACCAAAGATAAAATTATGTAAAATTAATAAATCTTTTACACATTTATTTATTTATTTATTTTACCAAATTAATTTTTATTATGTGTTTGGATAATGATCATGTAATGTGTGGTTGTTAAGAATCAACATATTGAATATATGAAATATTTTTTATTTTGGTTTTTTTTTTTGATTTAATGGATTGGTTTCATAATAATATCAAAGTTGTCACCATATTTGAATTTTGAAAAAATAGAAACTAATTTAATGAAAATAAAAATAATCATTCATTACATGATCATCATCCAAACACATAATAAAAATTAATTTGGTAAAAATAAAAGATAAATATGTAAAAGATTTATCAATTTTACATAATATTATCTTTGGTGAGTAGAAATAATTTTTAAAAATTTAAAAATATTTTTTGACATTTATTTTTGTCAAATTAGTTTATATTTTATTAAATTAATGACTTTGCCATTAAAATTGAGTAATGGTATTTTCAATTGTCTTTTAAAATAAGATTCAAAATTGAAGATTAAATGTGTCACAATTGAAAAATCAGTGACCAAAGTGATACAAGTCCCAAACTATAAGGACCGTTAGTGTAATTTATCCTTAAATCAAATTAATAAGCCAAGCAAATAAAAAGTTTTAAAAGAGCTTGTGAGCTTCTTTTATAGAAAAATTAAAGAGGCTTCACTTGACACAATGAAAAAGCTCATTAGTTTGAAAATGCAAGTTTGAGTTTGAGGGATCATTTTCTCCATTTCAAATGGGAGGTTACGCTTGTGCCAATTTGGCAGTCCCCTACGCTTCAAATTGGTGGAAGTGATTCATTTGGTGATGACTTTGTAAGCACATGTATTTGGATTTCTTATGTGGCAATTCACGCTTTTCTCAATCTCCTTTCTCAAGTTGCTCGCTCAACGAATATCTAACTACTTGAAAATTATTTTACCTTGCTAAAGTTTCGCTTGACTTTCAAATTACACTATGACACTATCATGTTTGGTGAATTGATGGTCAAAGTTGAGGGATAGCCGAAATTGTTTGGTTCACCTGGATGGTTCTACTTCAAATAGTCTAAAACAAAAGAGAGGTCTCTTTGACCAAGTCAAGTGACACCTCAAAAAAAACATAAATGTAACTCCCCATGGTCAAACACACCTATAAAAGACGGTATTCCTTTCCATATGCAACAAACTTCTCTTTTGTCTTGTGCATTAGCTTCCTATTGTAAATGATTTAGTCACGCCTATTGTCGTAGAATGATTGAGAACTTTGACGGAGTCGTAATGCATTTGGTTCATTGTATTTGTTAAGTTTTTATTCTTAACAATCTCGTTTAACAAAAAAAATTTCAGTTGTACTTGTTTTCTCACTTTTATTTCAGTGAGGTTATGAGTTTTTATATGCGAATCTAACTCGAATTGTGCCTTGCAGAGAAGTTTGTGGTGCTAATTCTTTCATGATTGCAACTTCACTGACTATGACGAGGATCAAGTTGGGTTGAGGGGAAGCGCCCCTTTGCAGGTCCGAGGCAGTGCCATGGTAGGTTTGAGGGGCAGCGTCCCCGAAGCAAAATGTAAAAATGCATTCAAAGTTGCCTGTCAGCTCAAGCGGCCGTTTGTGCGATCGAGCGGAGAATTCTTGATTCTAGAAGTTTGATCGTCTGCAAAAATACTGGGAGACGTTTTTTCCCGTTAGAGCGAAATTTCCTGCGCTCGAGCGACCATTTCGGCGCTCGAGCAAAGATCGCGGAACAGATTCCTATAAATATGTGATTCAGTTGGATTTTAGGGTTACGCTTCTAGATCTTTTTCTTGGATATTAGAATTTATATTTGGAACTATTTTCTAGTTTTCTTTGATATTTGATTGAGTATTCAACTCATGGTTTAATAGGTACACATCAAAGGTTTGTTCATTTATTTAATACAAAAGAGAGAGTTGTTCTTCGGTGGATCCTGGAGAATTCGAGCCTGAAACTTTAGTGGATTCGGGAGTGGCTCATCGTCATGATTTGACATCGACGTTGTGGATTTAACGTTGGGCAAGACAGTTCCGAGGTGAAGATCGTGATGGAAGAGACATATACGGGTCGGTTCAATTCGGTCATGGATTCGCTAGGTAATTGAGAATACACTTGTGTAATTCCTTTTGTCTTCTTAGTGGATTGTTTTGTGGCTTTGGCCCGTGATTTTTTTATCACAATTAGAGGTGCTCCAATTGTGATTTTTTCACGTAAAATTATTGTGACGATTTGTCTTGATTGTTTGATTGAGATTGTTATTTACTTTTTAAAATTAATACATAATCACAAATTGATATCTAAAGAATTTTTAGATTTCTCAGTATTCAATAATTATTGTGCTACCAAATAATTCAAACAGGGACGGGAGATCCACTTCCATTCTCATTCCAACTCCTAAATATTTCATTCACTACCATTCTCTCTTGTCACCAAGGCTGCCTTAGCGCGCGCGCGCGCGCTCTCTCTCTCTCTCTCTCTCTCTCTCTCTCATGTCTCACGTTATTTTTGTGCCTTCCATGATTACTAGAGGACTCATAATCTGTCCAAATCACTAATAACCAATAGATTTCAATCCAAATAAAAAGGGTAAACTATCAATAGGTCTTATTTTTTAGATTTATTACCCATTAAGTCTTATTGATAAATTTATTAAGTGATAAAGATAAATTTATCAGTCTTTTATTTTTATGAATAAATTTATAGTGATAAATTTATCAGTCTCTTTGTTTTTATGAATAAATTTATAGTGATAAATTTATCAATATCTTATTTTTATAGTGTTAAATTTATTAGTTAGGACCTGTAGGTAAATAAATCTAGTTAATAGTACCTACACGTAAGTACCCCAAATAAAAATCATATGCAACAACTTCTCAAAGATAAGATAGGCCTAAAGATTGGACCTATCAGCAATTTGAATAAAGCAATGACAAGGTTAAGCCAAGATTGCCCCATAAACAAATCACAAAAGAACTCAACTTCAGTAATGGGCTACGGTGCAGATAATTGACCCGGGCTTCCCTTTTTTACTCTCTCAAAAACAATTTCGTTGTGTTCAAAACATGAATATCTAAATAAAATTTTAAAAAGAAAAACAAATGAAAAAAATTTAATTTGTATTTCATCTACATTGTCTTCACATTTTCTTATTCTATTTTTAAGTCTACCTAAATTCATGATCCAAACATGGCTTAAAGAAAAAGGAAAAAAAAATCTAACCAATATCCAAGACCATTATTGATGGTTTGAGTTTAATTCCTTTCTTGACAAAAAAATGTTGCCAAGACTAAGCCAACATTTGAAAGACATTCCATGACAAGGTTAAACACCCAATAACAATTTGCAACTATGAAAGAACCACTAATTGAAGGGGAGTTTCCAAATGGACCGAATATATGAATTATAAACCCAATACTTAAAGGAAAACCATTTGTACATATGAATGTATAGAGAAATTTTATGAATGTATTTAAAATCTTTCAGATTCAAAGTGCATGGACTAATTAGATGGACAATGCTAATCTAAGAGCATCTCTAAGGGAATAGTTAAACCAGGCTTGTTAGGTATTTTAGCTAATGTAAGTTTAATTTTGAGCTCCAATGGGCTAGCTATTGGACTAGCTACTTTACCATCCTATTTTTTTGGTGGCTACAATTGAAGAGCCCTAGAGGCTCTCCAAATAATTATGTATGTATATATTTTAGATTTTTGTATATTTATGTCTTGGATTTTGGATTTTATATATTATATATATATATATATATGTGTGTGTGTATGTAGTAATTTTATATGTTCTTTCAATTTTGTTTGATAAATTACGGAATAACTTATTTTGTATTTTGTATTTTTTTTTTCTCATTCTATAGGTTTTTTATATTTGTATGAGCAAATTTATTATTATTGCAAATTTATATTAGTAAAATATTAATAATTAGTATTTTTTTATTTTAAAAATTAATTAAGTTAGTTTAAATGATTAGCTAAAATAAAGAGCGTGGTTGGAGAACACAATAGCTAAAGTAATTAGGTAAAATAAAAAGTGTACTTTTTTTGTACTTTAGCTAGTAAAAAGTAGAGAGTGTGGTTGGAGATCCAATTCCTAAGAGCCTAACTAATGCATCATTTGGGTGCGATGTACAATCCAACTATAATTGTGGGCCATGACCTGGGGAGAAAATGACCCAATTTGTTTGGTCCTTAGTCCTTCAGACTCAGTTTGTTTTCAAAGATATAATAGAGGAGATTAATAGTGAGAGCATTGATAGTAAAGGGATTAATAAAATTGTATTTATTTTGATGATAGTTGTAAGTGTAGGGATTATTAAATTATTTTTATATAAAATAAATATAAAATAATAAAACAAATAAACAATGATGTTTACTTAAAAAATACAAAAACATTAAACATTAATGTTTAAAAAAAAGGGCCAACAAGTAAAAAATAAAATAAAAAAATATGTTGTTGACCAGTTGACCAGCCGGGCTTCCAGGCGAACGTCCAGTAACAGCTAATCCAAACCTTTTGCTAATACCATCTCCCAGCCCAAACTGCTAATACCTCTCGCCAAAGCCTATCGTTGTCCGAAGGGACTACGAATCCGGAGCTCCAAAACTAAAACAACCATGAGTTGTCTTCACTATTCATCTATCACAGTCCAGAGTGGACTGTGATAGCGAAAAACAAACGGGGCCTTATAATCATCGGCTTTCTGTAGAAATTCTAATACAGCATTAGAGATGGCAAATTGAACCCGGTTCGACAGGGACCCAACCCCCCGACCTCGATTAGAATAGTTTTTTCCTAAAAAATACTCCAACGGGCCGAGAATAGTATTTCCCAGCCACAGCCCTGGCCCGTCCCCGTCCCCGTCCCCATCCCTGTCCCTGTCCCTGTCCCTGTTTCCCCGAACTGAAATTACCATAACACCACTCTATCTATTCATATATATAAACCTCTCTCTATTATACCCTTCTAATCTAATCTGACTTTCTCTCTTCTATCTACTCTCTCTCACACTCTTTCTTCTCTCTAGAGTCGGCATCGTATCCCCCTCCACGGTAGTACGCTGCGACATTGCCTCATCCTCCTCCTCCGTCGCCTCCTCATCACCATCGTCGCTTCATCTTCCTTCTCCGTCACCTCCTCCTACGATAGATCTGAGCAGATCCCAATCGCATCATCCTCCTCCTCCGTCACCTCCTCCCCTAGCAAATCTGAGCAGATCCCCATTGCCTCCTCATCCTCTTCCGTCGCCTCCTCCTCCGGTAGATATAAAAAGATCCCCGTAGCTCTCTCTTTCTCTCTCTATCTGTCTCTATTTCTTTTTGTGTGTGTGTGTATGTGTGTGTCTACTGCCATTGATGATGTTGTTGTTGATGATGTTGTCATTGATGATGTTGTTGTTGATGATGTTGATGTTGATGAAAATGAAACAGGAGATTGGGATAGAGCTACGGGGATCTTTTGGGGTCGGGAAAACCCGATCCCCGTTAGGGAGTGGATGTGAGGGGGTGATGGGTTCCCTGCCAGGGATCGGGGGTGCGGACGGGGAATTTTGTACCTTCGGGGATCGAGGACGAAGATTGTGATCCCCGGCACTGCCTGGGCCCGTTGCCATTCCTATACGGAATAATACTAGGTTGAGCTTGCGTAAATAGCAAACCAACCCGACTTGACCCATAACTCATGGATATCTCTATTCAACTTTACACTAAAAAGAGTACAGAAGAAAGCAAAGCAACAACAAAACAATCCGAAGTAGCTTCCTTTCCATCAAAGCAATTAGCAAAGCTCTCTCTTTAACCCAAAAAATGGCCTCTATTTACAGCCTCTACATTATCAATAAATCAGGAGGCCTCGTCTTCTACAAGGTTAAACCCTAATGATATGTTTGGTTGGGGATTTGATGAGAGATTTAGAAAAAGAAATGGAAAATGTAAGTGAAATGTGAATAAAATATACCTACATTTCACCTAATTTCACACACCCTTTCTCTTTCTATTTCCAAATCCCTCCCTAAATCTCCCAACCAAACACAACGTAAAAATCTTTCTCTGTTTCTTTTACGAGAGAGATTTTCTGAGAATATTATTTTATATTATCAAATAGAGCACCAATTTTAATTAGGCTAAAAATTTTTTGGAATTTTAAGGACATGGATTGGGAAAATGTTTAGGATTATGGCTGTACGGGACGGATGGATATGAACGATAGATTGAGATTGTGTAGACTGCCCGAAATCCGCTCCGCGCGCGAGGGCACGAATTGTTGTTCTAGCTACTACAGTTCGGACTTGTGTCACGGTTCTGAATCTAATCTTACAAAGTGCAATGTAAGACTGATAAATCACCAAAGAGTCCAAATCTAGCAAATCGTTTTGGAAAATCGATTTTAATCAAAAAGCGCCAAGCATGGACTGCTTTGCCAGATTTCAAAGTCGCCACCTAAATATTTTATTTTGAAAAATTTAGGAAACCCTGACTCGTGCCTAAGGCCACGTGTCCGTCATCACCAAAGTTGCCTCGGCTCGGGAACTTGGATACGAGAGGGGAAGGTCCTGAAATGAGCACCCCCGCTCGCCCGATCAAAGGATCGGCCTCTACTAACATGATATATTGTTTTTGAAAACATATGTGTTCTTATTCCGGTTTGTTAGCTAGCTTACTATGTGATGTGCACAGCATACAAGTATAGACTAAATCACTCAATTTGGAACAAAACATCTCATGTTTGTTTTTCGAAAATGGTTTGAAGTTACTACCCTCAAGTAGGCTAAAAGGTGAATTTGCCACCCTCAAGTGGGCTTAAGAAAACATGATGATTTGCCACTTCAAGTGGGCTTAAAACTCGCAATCAATGAATTGTTGCAATTCAAGTAATGAAGCCTTCTTCCACAGGCATTCAGGCAGCTAATCACTTAAGTAGATAGCCTCATGGCAAGCATGCTATCATCGCAACACTTACACGCATGCAAGGATGCTAAAGCATAAACACTCACAGTGTACTCCAAGCCAAAACAGAAACTAGTTAGTAATCAATACATGATCCTAGCTATGTCAATAGTGCCTAATGCAACACATGCAAAATGCAACTATGTAGGCTCAGCTATCTAAGATGGCATATGAATGCAACTTGATAACATATATTCAAATTGGTATTTAAGTACAATGCAGTTTGTATGATGCACCGAGTCCGGTGCATGCAAGACAGATGAATGGATGTACGCATGCAAGCATAAGGATGCTAATTGAAATATGTCCTAAACTAACCATCGAAAGCTGATAAGTAAAAGGGAGAAAGAAATGTGGGTTAGAAGACAAGCATCACACACACGCACGCTTATTACAACAGTTGTGCCCTCTCGACGGAAGGTCCGAATAAATCAACTAACTAGCTACGCTAAGCTAATTAGAATATTACAAAACAAATCAGATGACTAATTTACACGAACTAATCATAAGTAATGAAATGGCCTCGCAGGCAAGAAAGTGATGCATGCTTGGTGGGCTTCGCTCGGAAATCCACTACCGTGCCTCATGTTGCTTCTGTTTGAACACCATTAGACCTCTGAAAATTGTGCCAACCTCCAATATGCTTCTGATCCATCTTAGGAATATGCTAAGGGGTGGTTGGCCAAGAGGAATGGCCATCGGCCAAGGTTAATGGTCATCGACCACTTTTGATAGCCGATCGGTAGCCTTTGATGGGCGGTCGGCCACTGTTTCCTGCAAATTCTCCTTTTGCTGCAACAGAGCACTAACAGAGGCATGGCAGTGTATTTACAAGAAAATGTGTGTGCAACCACCCTCCCTATCATTTTTCATGCTCAAGGGAGTGTGGTACTCGACTTTCGAGCAATCAATCACGCATCCTAATGCATGATGGCCAAAGAGGCCGAGTTACACAAATCAATGTCAATGAATGCACACAAATAACACATAAGACTCGATGAACCTCCACCTTATCATACATGATCAAAGGTGTCGGTGACCTAAGGAATGAGGCACCTTTCATCACTTTGAGTATGAAATGTCCCTTGTTCCTCTCGTTTGGATTGACGTCCAACCCAAACAAAATGCAACACAAAACATGCTAACAACATGAACATGGCAAGGGTTATGTAATACGATACTCAATGGACCAAACCAACCTTAGACAAGCTTCACACATGCCAAGACAATGGCCAAAACATGCTGAAAATGAGGTCCAAAAGCAAATACAAGCATGCATACACATTAGTTCACAAACAAGGCATGAGGACAACAACTCTCAAACATATTGAAGGAGTGGAAAATGTGAGAACGTGACAATGAAATAGGCTCTAAAATCATGCAAGGAATGATGCCAAATTATGCACATAACACAAACATAGCATGCTACGAAGCTCAAAGCTTAAGACTAGCAAAGGGGCTTGCACCATGGCCATATCAAGCAAGCCCCAAAGGGCCAAGATGGCTCAAAATAGTCCCAAGGCAGGTCAAAACAAGACCAAAAACATGCTTGAACATAGCCAACACAAGCTAGAATTAAAAGCATAAAGTAAGGAGCATGCAAGGGGAACAAGGAGAGTTACACTACACCTACCAAAACCAAGCATGAGATGACTTCACCAACTAAAATTAGAGTTATCATGGAAAAATAGGATCAAATATACACTGAAATGATGGCCCAAAAGCTTAGGCAAGATGGCATGTATAAAGGCTCATATTTTAGGCATAAGGCACAAACCCTCCAAAGCATTGAAAGAATGGCACATGCGAGTGTATGGCCACACTACATACACTGAAATCACATATCAAATGATGCTAAATCATGCAAATAGCCCAAGCAATGCATGCTAATGACTTGGAAGCTCAAGGTTAGTAAGCTAGAATGCACTATAGCTATACAAAGCGAGGCATACATGACCAAAACAACATAAAACAGAGCTTAAGCATGGTAACACATGAGTAAAAGCTTGTTGGAGTTGAGCCAAAAATATGCTAGAATGATGGTCAAAAGCATGATGCATGTTAAGGAAATAGAGAGGATTGCACTACAAGTATATTAAGCATGCAACAAGTGATCAAACCAATCCAAAACAGAGGTATAACATGTTAGAAAAGTCACAAAAACATGCTAAAATGGAGCCTCAAGGAGATAGAAAAACATGCTAACTTGATGAGCCAATACCACAAGCACACAAGAGAAGAAGAGGGGGGACAACCCCCTCCTATTTGAGGCCTTAAAACCGCATTTCCACCACTGAAATTCCTCTGGAATTCAATGGTGAAGATGCCAAACAAAGGTGATCCAAATGGCTAAAAGAGATGGCTAAAAACAAGGCCAAATAAGGCACAAGGGGGGGTAGACCACCCCCCAACACCAAAGAGACCTTAAACAAACATGTTAAGCACTTCAAAACAAGACTTTTTTTAGTTGAAAGCTAAGCCAAAAGAAGCATGCAAAGTTGGCTAAATAAGCTATGAAAACAAAGCTTTAAAGAGATAAGGGACTCACCCTTGAAGAACCTCTTCAGAACAGCAACTTATGAGCCAAAGAAACAAACTTTGAGAGTCCAAACAAGGTCCTCTAGCACCTCAGCAACAAAGCAATGGTGCTTTACTAGGTGTTGTAGTGCAAAAGTGAAGAGAAAACACAATTTAAGGCACAAACTTACACAAATATAGAGAGAAAGGAAGAAATATAGAGAGAGAGTGAGAGAGAGAGATATGCATATCTCTAACCAAATTTTCAGAACCTCTGGAAAGGGAGAGGGACGTCCCTTCTTATAGAAATTCAAGTCCTAAGCTTGTTGGACAAGCTAAAGGCTTGAATTCAATCCCTCCATACACGTGTATGGAGGATGAAATCTGTGCTCACCAGCTGTCACAACTGGCACAAAAATATCTGCAAAAGCAAACAAAAAGGCCTCGGCCAAAAGATATGGCCGATCGTCCAAAAAGGGGGTCGACCGACCAAAAAAGGTGCCGACCGGCCACCATTGATGGCCGATGACAAGAAGAAAAGGCCGATAGGCACAGGGCCTGGCCGATGGGTTATAGGGTTGGCCAACAAGCCACCATCTTCCCTCAGAAACAAGACCACAAGTCCTTGGTCCACAATCAAGTACAAAATAGACAAGTTGAGAGGTTCTAAGGCAAGGCGCGCAGCCGAGACTTTCAGGAACTCAAAATGAACACGAGCATGGATGATCATTGAGTGTTCAAACGATGACGTCCAAGTCTTGAGGATGGTCAAAAATAGGATGTCTACAGACTGGCAAGTTTATGGCATTCGATGTACGCCATCTCTGAGCAGCTATTGCCGATCATGGGATGTTTAGGGATCGAACTTCTTCAAGTTGATAATTTCGATCTCCATTGCTTCCAATTGCTAACTGGCAACTTAGGGCTGGTTTGGGGTACCCTATTTCAGCCAAAAAGCCAAAAAGTAACTCCAAAATCCAAAAATACATCACTATTCACTAAAAAAAAATATATATATAGTTTTTTTTTTCTGTCCAAAGTACCACCGAATTGACCAAAATCGACCAATGCAAGGTACCCATATGTGAAAGGATTGGGTGTGACTTGCACACACGGCTGTTTGGCTGTGGGGACTATCACGGATCTCGTTTGATAATCTGAACCGTTAAATGTGTAGAACTCGTCGAGTACTATATATGCAAAAATCACATTGATCGGATATCAATAACTATATGATCGGATCATTTACGTACAACAAATGGATGGTGTTATAATTAATGATTGAAAAATAAATATATCTCGAGATAGCTATCGCTATCTGATTAACGTGATTTTTTATAGGTATATAGTGTTCGACGAGTTACACACATTGAACGGTTCAGATTATTAAAATGGGACCTGTGATGACCCCCATGGGCCAAACAAAACCGTCCAATACTTTGTACAAAAATTACCCAATAATTTTTTCCCCAATACAATTTTGCCGAATTGTACTGTGGGGCCCACCTGTCACTTTTCACCTCTTACACACTCTTTTTATACAATTTTTTAATACACATTTTTCCAAAAAAATCCAAAAAGTTAACCCAAACCTCCATATTTTTTTCTCAACTTTTTTAGTCCAAAAAGACAAAAAGTGCACTTTTTTAGTACACCCCAAACCAGCCCTTAATCTCATTCTATACCAATTTATTTTCCTTTTAATGATTGAACTAATTTGATCTCATTCTCTACCAATTTTTCTATGTAATGACATTTCTTTGTCAAATTAACACTTATTAAATAATTTATTGTGTTTCATAGTAAAAAAATTAGATATAAAAAGTTACCTCCCAGATGAGAAGCTTAGAGTAGTTGATCCCAGGCAAACATTATTCCATTTTTAGATGGGTACACTGGTTTGATCTGTCGGACTATACAGCCTGAGCCACCAGCACACGTCGATGCTCCTCCGCTACCACAAGTGGGTAAGTAGTCTTGACCTTCCTCAAGCCCTTTTCCAGCCTCTCCACTCCGCTCATATAGTAACCATCTCTGGCTAAGAATGTCAGGTGTGCTCGCCTAGACTGACTCGTCGCTATGGTCTTGGTGGTGATTGGCTTTGCCACTTACATAGGAATGACAACTGGCCGAGGCGGGGCCAGGGATCACACTTCCTATCCCCGATCCCCAAATGTACAAAATTCTGAATCTCCGCCTAACATGGATCGAGTTTTCCCGGCACAAAAAAATCCTCGTAGCTCTCTTTCAATCCCCTGTTTCATTTTCATAAGCATCAACAACATTTTCATCAACATCAACATTATCAACAACAACATCATTAACGGTGACATCATCAACGGCAGTAGACACACACACACACATACAAACAAACAAGAAAGAAATGGAGACAGATAGAGAGAGCTATAGGGATATGCTTAGATCTGCCAGAGAATGAGGCGACGGTGGAGGAGGATGAGGCGACGACGGTGAGGAGGAGGAGAAGGAGACGGGGAAAAAGGAGGCGACGTCATAGTGTCCTGCCACGGAGGGGGAGACGACGCCGACTGCGGAGAGAAGAGAGAGAGTAAGAGAGAAAGAGCAGATGGGAGAAAGAGAGTCAAATCAAATTAGAGAGGTATAATAAAAGAGGGTTTATATATATAAATAGATAGGAGGTGTTATGGTAATTTCAGTTCAGAGAAATGGAAACGAGGACGGGGACGGGCAGGGGTCGGGGCTGGGAAACGTATCATCGTCCCCGGCTTGAAAATTATTGAGGATTTATTTTCAAATACCATCTCCGGCCTGTCGGGAGTATTTTTTGGAAAAAAAAACTGTTCTAATTTGGGTCGGGGGGTTGGGTCCCCGTCGGGTTTGGTTCAAATTGTCATCCCTACACTTACACGACCAGGACCCATTTGGTTTTTTGAGAAAATATAGAAAAAGACAATCTTTAGAGAGAGAGCGAGGAATCGAGAGGGTTTCACAGAGGAAATTTTAGGACTTGCAAGACTTTTAGCTGAGAATGAATCGGTTTGTGTGTGATATCTAATTAAAAAGTAAAATGTTTCTATTATTAGGGGGGCTCACGGTTTGGCGGTTCGATTGTAACCAAAGGAACATCAAATTCGACATCCGTTCAAAACTGGGCGAATTGGAAAAAATCAATCTGCAATCGTCCCCGTCCCTACCTTGTTTCACCGAACTGAAATTACCATAACACCCCTCTATCCATTTATATATCATAAACCCCCTCTATTATACCCCTCTGATCTGATATGACTCACTCTCTTCCCCCTACTCTTTCTCTTCTCTCTAGAGTCGGCGTTGTCTCCTTTTTCGCGACAATATGCTGCGATGTCGGCTCCTCCTCCTCCGTCGCCTCCTCCTCCACCAATGCCTCCTCCTCTGGCAGATCTGAGCAGGTCCCCGTCGCCGCCTCCTCTTCCTCCACCTCCATCTCCTCATCTTCTGGCAGATCTGAGCCGATCCTCGTAGCTCTCTTTCTCTCTCTGTCTATATCTGTCTCCATTTCTTTTTTTCTTTCTTTTTGTGTGTGTGTGTGTATGTCTATTGCCGTTGATGATGTTGTTGTTGATGATGTTGTCGTTAAAGATATTGTTGTTAATGATGTTGATGTTGATGAAAATGAAGTTGATGTTAATGAAAATGAAACAAGGGATTGAGAGAGAGCTACGAGGATTTTTCGAGGTCAGGGAAACCTGATCCCCGTTAAAGGGCGGAGGTAGGGGCGGGGGCTAAGACAAAGGGGGTGAGGGGTTCCCTGTCGAGGATCAGAGACGAGGACAGGGAATTTTGTACATTCAGGGATTAGGCACGGGGAGCGTGATCCCCGGCCCCGCCCTGGCTCGTTGTCATTCTTATACGGTATAATACTAGGTTGAGCTTGAGTAGATAATAGACCGACTTGACCCATAACTCATGGGTATCTCCATTCAACTCTGCACTAAAAAGAGTATAGAAGAAAGCAAAGCAACAATAGAACAATCTAAAATACCTTCCTTTCCATCAAAGCAATTAGCAAAGCTCTCTCTTTAACCCAAAAAATGGCATCTATTTACAGCCTCTACATCATCAATAATCAACAGGCCTCGTCTTCTACAAGGTCAAACCCTAATGATATGTTTGGTTGGGGATTTGAGGAGAGACTTGGAAAAGGAAATTGAAAAGGTAGGTGAAATGCACCCTTTATGTTTCTATTTCCAAATCCCTCCCTAAATCTCCCAACCAAACACAGCATAAATATCTCTCTCTGTTTCTTTTATGAGAGAGATTTTCTAGGAATATTTTTCTATAGTAGCAAATAGAGCACCAATTGTTTGGAATTTAAGGACATGGATTAGGGAAAATGTATAGGATTATAGCGGTGCGGGACAAATGGATGCGGACTATAGCTTGAGATTGACGAGTTTATGGCATTCGATACACGCTATCTCTCAGGAGCTATCGCCGATCGTGGAATGTTTTGGGATCGAACTTCTTCAACTTGATAATTTCGATCTCCATTGCTTCCAATCGCTTCCTAGTAATTTAATCTCATTCTATACCAATTTATTTTCCTTTTAATGATCGAACGAATTTGATCTTATTCTCTACCAATTTATCTATATGATGAAATTTCTTTGTCAAATTAACACTTATTAAATAATTTATTGTGTTTTATAGTAAAAAAATTAGAGATAAAGAGTTACCTCCCAAATGCGAAGCTTGGAGTAGTTGATCCGAAGAGAACTTTGTCCCATTCTCAGATGGGTACACTGGTTCAATCTGTCGGACTATACTGCCCTTGTGGTGGCTGATTGTGCCACTTACATAGGAATAACAATGGGCCAGGGAGAGGCCGGGGATCACACTCCCCATCCCCATTCCTCGAAGGTACAAAATTTCCAGTCCCTGCCCCCCAATCCTTGTCAGGGAACCCATCACCCCCTCCCTCCTCGTCCCCACCCCTGCCATGCCCCCTTTTCCTCGACCCTGAAAAATCCCCGTAGCTCTCTCCTAATCTTGTGTTTCATTTTCATCGACATCAACATCATCAACATCAACATCAACATCATCAACAACAACAACAACATCATCAACGATAGTAGACATACACACACACACACAAAAAAAAAAAGGGAGATAGATAGAGAGAGAGCTACGGGGATCTGCTCAAATCTGCTAGAGGATGAGGCGACGGAGGAAAAAGAGGAGGCAACGGGAATCTACTCAGATTTGTCGAAGAATAAGGTAATGGAGGAGGAGGATAAGGTGACGACGGTGAGGAGGAGGCGACGGAGGAGGAGGAGACAACATCGCAGTGTACTGTCGTGAAGGCGGAGACAACGCCGATTGCAAAGAGAAGATAGAGAGCAAAAAAGAGTAGAGAGGAGAGAAAGAGAGAGAGAGAGAGAGAGAGAGAGAGAGAGAGTTAAATCAGATTAGAGGGGTATAATAGAGTAATAGAGGGGGATTTATATATATGAATGAATACATGGGTGTTATGGTAATTTCAGTTCAGGGAAACAGGGACAAGGACGGGGACGGGAACGGGAACGATGTTGGAAATCATATTACCTTCCTCGGCAATAAAATTATTGGGGATTTATTTTTAAATACCATTCCCGACCCGTCGAGAGTATTTTTTGGGAAAAAACCATTCTGATCGGGTTCGGGGGATTGGGTCCCCGTTGGGTCAGGTTCAAATTTCCATCTTTACACTTACACGACGAGAACCCATTTGGTTTTTTGAGAAAACAAAGAAAAAGACAATCTTTAGAGAGAGAGCGAGAAATCGAAAGGGATTTATAAGAGGAAATTTTAGGAGTTACAGGACTTTTAGCTGAGAATGAATTGGTTTGTGTGAGATACCTAATTAAAAAGTAAAATGTTTCTATTATTAGGGGGCTCGCAGTTTGGCAATTTGGTTGTAGCCAAAGGAAACCCAAATTCGACATCTGTCCAAAACTAGGCGGATTAGAAAAAATCAATCCACAACAGTCCCTATTTTCGCGAACTAAAATTACCATAACACACCTCTATCCATTCATATATATAAACCCCCCATCTATTATACCACTCTGATCTGATATGACGCTCTCTATCTTCCCTCTACTCTCTATAACTCTTTCTTCTCTCCAGAGTCGGCTTCGTCTCCCCCTCTGTGGCAATACACTGTGATGTCACCTCCTCCTCCTCCTCCTCCGTCACCTCCTCATCACCGTCGTCGCCTCCTCCTCTGGTAAATCTAAGCGGATCCCCGTCGCCTCCTCTTCCTCCTTCGTTGCCTCCTTCTTCAGCAGATCTAAGCAGATCCTCGTAGTTCTTTCTCTCTCTCTCTCTCTATCTGTCTCAATTTTTTTTTTATGTATGCGTATATGTGTGTCTACTGCCTTTGATGATGTTGTTGTTGATGATGTTGTCATTGATGATGTTGATGTTAATGATGTTGTTGTTGATGAAAATGAAATAGGGGATTTTGAGAGAGCTACGGGGATTTTTCTAGGTCGGGGAAACCCGATCTCCGTTAGGAGGCGAGAATGGGGGGCTGATGGGTTCCCCGCCGGGGATTGGGGACGGAAACGGAGAATTTTGTACCTTTAGAGATCAGGCACGGGGAGTGCAATCCCTAGCCCTGCCCGACTCGTTGCCATTCCAATGCGGCATAATACTAGGTTGAGCTTGCGTAGATAGCAAACTGACCCCACTTGACCCATAACTCATGGGTATCTATATTCAACTTTGCACTAAAAAGAGTACAGAAGAAAGCAAAGCAACAACAAAAACAATCCGAAATAGCTTCCTTTCAATCAAAGAAATTAGCAAGGCTCTCTTTTTAACCTAAAAAAGGTCCTTTATTTATAGTCTCTACATCATCAATAAATCAAGAGGCTGTGTCTTCTACAAGGTCAAACCCTAATGTTGTGTTTGGTTGCGAATTTGAGGAGAGATTTAGAAAAAGAAATGGACAAGGTAGGTGAAATGTGAATAAGATATACATACATTTCACCTAATTTCACACATCCTTTCTCTTTCTATTTCCAAATCCCTCCCTAAATCTCCTAACCAAACACAGCGTAAATATCTCTCTCTCTGTTTCTTTTACGAGAGAGATTTTTCGGGAATATGTTTCTATATTAGCAAATAGAGCACCGATTTTAATTTGGCTAAAAAATTTTGGAATTTTAAGGACATGGATTAAGGAAAATGTTTAGGATTACGGCTGTGCGGGACAGAGGGATACGAACGATAGCTTGAGATTAGCGAGTTTATGGCATTCAATGCACACTATCTCTTAGTAGCTATCGCCGATCATGGGATGTTTAGGGATCGAACTTTTTCAAGTTGATAATTTCGATCTCCATTGCTTCCAATTGCTTACTAGTAATTTAATCTCATTCTATACTAATTTATTGTCCTTTTAATGATTGAACTAATTTGATCTCATTCTCTACCAATTTTTCTATGTAATGAAATTTCTTTGTCAAATTAACACGTATTAAATAATTTATTGTGTTTCATAGTAAAAAAATTAGAGATAAAGAGTTACCTCCCAGATGCGAAGCTTGGAGTAGTTGATCATAGGTGAACTTTGTCCCATTCTCAAGTGGGTACACTGGTTCAATCTGTCAAACTATACAGCCCTGCGCTACCAGCACACGTTGGTGCTCCTCCACCAGCACAAGTGGGTAAGCAGTCTTGACCTTCCTCAAGCCCTTTTCCAGCCCCACCACTCCCTTCACGTAGTCACCATCTTCAGCTAAGAACGTCAGATGTGACCGCCTAGACTGACTCATCGCCGTGGTTTTGGTGGTGGCTTGCTGTGCCACTTACATAGGAATGGCAACGGGTCGGGGTGCCGCCCTCCTCCTCATTCTTGCCGCCACCGCGAATCGCCACATGATTCTGACGGAGATTGGATTCCCCGACTCCAAAAAATCCCTGTAGCTCTCCCCCAATCCCCTGTTTCATTTTCATCAACATCAACTTCATTTTTGTCAGCATCAACATCATCAACAACAACATCATCAACGGCAGTACACACACACACACACAAAAAAAAATGAAGACAAATAGAGAGAGAGCTATGGGGATCTACTCAGATCTGTCGGAGGAAAAGGCGACAGAGGAGAAGGATGAGGTGACAACGGTAAGGAGGAGGCGAAAGAGGAGAAGGAAAGGGCGAGGTCGCAGCATACTTATGCAAAGGGGGAGACGACACCGACTGTGGAGAGAAGACAGAGAGTGAGAGACTCAAATCAGATCAAATCAGAGGGGCATAATAAAGGGAGGGTTTATATATATGAATGGATAGAGGGGTGTTATGGCAATTTCAGTTCGGGATACGGGGATGGGAACGAGGACGAGGACGGGCCGGGGTTGGGGTTGGGAAACGTATTATCGTTCTCGGCCCGAAAATTATTGGGGATTTATTTTCAAATACCATTCTCGGCCCGTCGGGAGTATTTTTCAAAAAAAACTGTTCTAATCGGGGTTAGGGGTCTGGTCCCCGTTGGGCCACGTTCAAATTGCCATCCCTACACTTACATAACCAGTACCCGTTTGGTTTCTTGAGAAAACAAAGAAAAAGACAATCTTTAGAGAGAGAGCGAGAAATCGAAAAGGCTTCATAAGAGGAAATTTTAGGACTTGTAAGACATTTAGCTGAGAATGAATTGGTTTGTGTGTGATATCTAATTAAAAAGTAAAATGTTTCTATTATTAGGGGCGCTCACGGTTTGGCAGTTCGATTACAGCCAAAGGAACCTCAAATTCAGCATCCGTCCAAAACTAGGCGGATTGGAAAAAATCAATCCGCAACCGTCCTCGTCCCCGTCTCCCCGAATTGAAATTACCATAACACCCCTCTATCCATTCATATATATATAAACCCCCCTTTATTATACCCCACTGATCTGATATGACTCTCTCTCTTCCCCCTACTCTCTCTCACTCTCTTTCTTCTCCTTGGAGTCAACGTCGTCTCCCCCTCCATGGTAGTATGTTGCGATGTCGCCTCCCCCTCCTCTTCCGTCACCGCATCTTCACCGTCGTCACCTCCTCCTCCGGCAGATCTGAGTAGATCCCTGTCTCCTCCTCCTTCTCCTCCTCCGTCGTCTCCTCTTCTGAAAGATATGAGCAGATCCCCATAGCGCTCTTTCTTTCTCTCTCTCTCTCTCTCTATCTGTCTCCATTTCTTTTTGTGTGTATATGTGTATGTGTGTGTGTGTGTGTATGTGTGTGTGTCTATTGTCATTGATAATGTTGTCGTTGATGATGTTAATGTTGATGTTGATGTTGATGAAAATGAAGTTGATGTTGATGAAAATGAAACAAGGGTTTGGGAGAAAGCTACGGGGATTTTTTGGGGGCGGGGAAACCCGATCCCCGTTAAAGGCCGACGACGGAGTTAGGGTCGGGGGCCGAGGATCGAGGTCGGGGATGAGGAATTTTGTAGCTTCGTGGATCGAGCACGGAGACTGTGATACCTGGCCCCGCCCCGGCCCGTTGCCATTCCTATACAGCATAATACTAGATTGAGCTTGCGTAGATAGTAGACCGACCAAAAAGAGTACAGAAAAAAGCAAAGCAACAACAAAACAATCCGAAATAGCTTTCTTTCCATCAAAGCAATTAGCAAAGCTCTATCTTTAACCTAAAAAAGGGCCTCTATTTACGGCCTCTATATCATCAATAAATCAAGAGGCCTCGTCTTCTACAAGGTTAAACCCTAATGCTGTGTTTGGTTGGGGATTTGAGGAGAGGTTTGGAAAAAGAAATGGAAAAGGTAGGTGAAATTTGAATAAAATATGCCTAAATTTTATCTAATTTCACACACCCTTTCTCTTTCCATTTCCAAATCCCTCCCTAGATCTCCTAAACAAACACAACATAAATATCTCTCCCTGTTTCTTTTACGAGAGAGATTTTTTGGGAATATTTTTCTAAATTAGCAAATAGAGCACCGATTTTAATTTGGCTAAAATTTTTTGGAATTTTGAGGACATGGATTAAGGAAAATGTTTAGGATTACGGTTGTGTAGGATGGATGGATACGAACGATAGCTTGAGATTGGCGAGTTTATGGCATTTAATGCACGCTATCTCTTAGCAGCTATCGCCGATCGTGGGATGTTTAGAGATTGAACTTCTTCAAGTTGATAATTTCAATCTCCATTGCTTCCAATCACTTGCTAGTAATTTAATCTCATTCTATACCAATTTATTCTCCTTTTAACGATTGAACTTATTTGATCTCAATCTTTACCAATTCTTCTATGTAATGAATTTTCTTAGTCAAATTAACACTTATTGAATAATTTATTGTGTCTCATAGTAAAAAAAATTAGAGATAAAGAGTTACCTCCCAGATGTGAAGCTTGGAGTAGTTAATCCTAGGCGAACTTTGTCCCATTCTCAGGTGGGTACACTGGTTTAATCTGTCAGACTATACAACCCTGAGCTACCAGCACACATCGACGCTCCTTCACCACCACAAGTGGGTAAGCTGTCACTACCCAAACCTGCCCCTGTAGGTTTAGCGTCACAACTGGCCAGTAATCCTTGGATTAACAAAGGCCTCATGACAAATTAGCATATAATAAGGGGCTGCGGAAGCAAAAATACAAAATAGACAAGGTCCAATGGGCAGTGATAACATACATGAGACAGTAAAGCTTGGAACTTTTATAAAATCCGGGCGAAGTCAACACACATGTTATATATACACAACACACTAGGCGTTCAGGACAAAAATCTTGCCCACAACTTAGCAACAACATAGTCTAATACAGATTACAAAAACAGCCACGAAACCGAACTTCAACAGGAACCTCCTTGGGAGGTGCAAGAGTTAGCTGACAAAACATAAATGTGGGCCGTCAACTCTGACCCTAGTCACGCACAGGCTCACCTACATACATAATATAAATAGTGAGCAGAAGCCTAATGAATAATAACAGAGTAAATGTTTTAATGAATGAGTCCATACAAATTCAGAAATCATAATTCATTTTCATGACAAAATCATATTCATATTCTTGTCTAGATCATATATAAAAGTCATAAGTCTTGCTTAAGCATACGTGGTACATCCATTAGCATTGACAGAACAAATACAGAGCAGATGCAGACCACGTGGGGGTTATAAATAACCAGTTCCATGAAGGAACCTCCAGATCCTGGTAATAGAGAATAAACATCCTGAGCCCCGTGATGGAGCCTCCGGTACGGGTAACAGAGTGCAGACATATTAAGTTCCATAATGGAACCTCCGATACTGGGTAATAGCTAACATATATCACATGATGCTAAGGATGCCAAGAATACATAATTAGAAATTGGACAATCATTCTTTATATAGAACATATCGTTTCAGAAAACAGATCTTAATTCATCACACAGAAAGTAAATACAGTTGAGCATAACTTTACTAAGTTATTACTCACAGTTGGCTTCAAGGCGGACAGACAGAGCAGACTTAGTCAGATAGTATACGGCACGTGACCTACACGACACATAACAGAAACACACCTGAAACACATGCTCGAATTGTACATAACTTATTTCGTTTGGTCAAAGTGCGTTTCTAGCCTTTAATCCTCATTACGGAGTCTTAATCATGGTCTAGGAACGCCTAGAATGGAATGAGAATGCAAAACTGTACTAAAAAAACATTTTTCAAAACTTGCTGAAAATAAGGTCCACGCTCGAGCGTGGCTTTCCTCGCTCGAGCGGACATGCAGACAAGGAAGCTCCGCTCGAGCGTGACTTTCCTTGCTCGAGCGGACTGCAAACTTTTGAAAAAGTGCTAGATACAAGATTTTCACACTCGACGGACACTCGACCTCCGCTCGAGCGTGAGACTCAGAACCTCGCTCAAGCGTGAATTCCCTCGCTCAAGCGGACTGCACACAAACTTCTGGGTATATGCATTTAACGCTCGAACGTAACACTCGACGCTCGAGCGGAAGTGCATGTACTCAGAGTGCACGCTCGAGTGTGAAGTTCCTCGCTCGAGCGTGGATCAAATTTCTGGATTTTCCAGATTTGATTACCAAGCTCAAATTCGAACTCAAATGCATCAAACTCAATTTCTGGGCCCAAAACATTGGAAAACACTTAGAAACTCATGAAACAACATGTTTAAAGGATCATAACAAGAAATCAGGGCCCAAAAGTATGCCAATTGAGCAACATTCAACTTGAAACTCAAGAATAATTCATGAACATGACTTGAATGCAATTCTTTGAACCAAAGTTTCTCAAAACATGACCAAATGCAAAGTTCAACTCAAAAACATGATCAACTATGACAATATGACATGGAACATGAAGAATTTCTAAAACAAATCTTGGATTATGACATGCATGCAAGAATTCCTTAGAAAAACAACCTCAAATGCCATGAATTACACATGCATGTATGCATTGAGCTTCAATTCTCCAATCTTAGCTTAATTGACCACCTAACCTTCTTGAGTTCATCTACTTAATCTCTTAAATACAAAGTTTAAGAGTATAGTTCTTACCTAAGGTTGATTTCAAGTGGGATCCTAACCCAAAGCTTCAAATTGTCTTCAATCTCCTAGTCAATTCTTCATTTGAGCGCAACCTCCCTCTACTCTTCCTCTCTCTCACGTTTTTCCCTTAGAATAGGCTCAAAGTGCTTTAAAATCAAGGAAATGAGATGAGTGGAGTGTCAAAGTAGCCTTATAGGTAGTAATTTATCATAACTAATCAAATGGAATTATTTTAATCAAATTTAATCGCTCCGAACTAAATTTTAATTAAGCTTACCATAAATTTCTATAAATCCTAATTAACACATAAATCAAGTCAATTTCTGATTTGGACGCCGATAAGGCTTTCAATTCGCAAATCGAAACTAAAACATGAACATATCTTCCTATGCCTAACAGATGTAAACACAAACAATGCAACACACATGCAGTTTAATTCAGAATTTCACCTTAATCACTAATTAGGCATAATTAATCACGGATTAACGTTAGTGAGAGGTCGGGGTTGTTACAGTCTTCCCCCCTTAAAAGAGTTTGGTCCTCTAAACTCGAATTACCTTCATTTTGGAAGAACATTGGGCCTAACGGAAATAGTTCAGGATATCTTTTCATCATGTCTTCTTCTGTTTCCCATGTAGCATAAGTTCCTCCATGATTTTGCCAATCAACTTTTACCAGCGGTATTTCTTTGTTTCTCAATCTTTTGATCCTGCGGTTCACAATCTGGACAAGTCTTTCCTCATAAGTGTAGTCGTCCTTCAAGAGCACATATGTTGGTTCAATAACATGGAGCGGATCTCTCAAATACTCTTGAAACATCGATACATGAAATACATTGTGCATGTGTTCCATTACCGGAGGTAAGGCTACCCGATAGGTTGCTGAATTGATCTTTTCAAGGATTTCATATGATACAACGTATCTTGGCGCCAATTTGCCCTTAACACCAAACCGAGTTTGACCCTTCATCGGGGTCACTTTGATAAACACGTGGTCACCAACCTCATATTCCCTGTCTCTTCTTCGGACATCAGCATAACTCTTCTGCCGACTCTGTGCAGTTTTCAAACGTTGTTGGATCAGTTTCACCTTCTCGGTTGTTTCTTGCACAAGTTCCGGTCCCAACAAAGATCTATCACCTACCTCAGCCTAACATATCAGAGAACGACATCTTTTTCCATACAAAGCTTCGTAAGGAGCCATTCCAATGCTTGAATGGTAATTGTTGTTGTACACAAATTTAGCTAATGGCAAATAGGTCTCCCAGCTTCCTTGGAAGTCTAATACACACATTCTAAGCATGTCTTCCAGGGTTTGATTGGTTCGTTCAGTTTGTCCATCTGTCTGCGGGTGGTAGGCACTACTCAGCCTTAGTTCTGTCCTCAAAGATTGTTGCAAACTCTGCTAAAATCTTGACACAAACTTCGAATCCCTATCAGACACAATAGATACTGGCACTCCGTGCAATCTCACAATCTCAGTCATATAAATATTGGCTAATTTGTCAACATTGTAAATAGATTTAACAGGTAGGAAATGAGCAAACTTAGTTAAACGATCAACTATAACCCAAATAGAGTCCATATCTCAGGAAGAACGAGGCAAACCCACTATGAAATCCATGGTTATGTGCTCCCATTTCCATTCTAATATTGGGAGTGGTTGTAGCAAACTAGCGGGTCGTTGATGTTCAACTTTAACTTGTTGGCAATGTACACATCTAGCCACAAAATCTGCAATACTCTTTTTCATCCTAGGCCACCAAAAATTATGTCTCAAATTATGATACATTTTCGTATTCCCTGGATGCATAGCAAATTTAGTATTGTGGGCCTCAGACATAACACGTTTTATCAAGTCATAACAATTGGGAACACAAAGACGGTCCTGAAATTTCAGCACATCATTCTCAAACACAAATCCTGGCCTCAGCTTCGAATTGAACTCCTCTATGATCTTTTTCAAGTACTCATCTTCACATTGTTTCTGTTTGATTTCTTCAATAATTATAGGTTGAGCGAAAATAGCAGCTAAAGTCTCACCTTGCTCTCACAAAACAATTTCAATCCCATTCCATTCCAGGTCATCTAACAACTCTTTTCGATTGGGCAGCAAACATGACAAATTTGCAATGGACTTTCGGCTCAATGCATCTACCACAGTATTTGCCTTCCCCGGATGATACAGAATCTGTAGATCGTAGTCTTTAATCAATTCTAGCTACCTTCTTTGTCTCATGTTCAGTTCCTTTTGGGTAAAGAAATATTTGAGGCTCTTATGATCTGTATACACTTCACAAGTTGCCCCATACAAGTAGTGACGCCAGATTTTCAAAGCAAACACCACCGCTGCCAATTCAAGATCATGTGTTGGGTAATTCTTTTCATGGGGTCGGAGTTGTCGAGAAGCATAGGCAATCACTTTCCCATTTTTCATTAACACACACCCCAAACCTTTGTAGAAAGTATCACTGTAAATTTGAAACCCATCAGTACCATTGGGCAAGGTTAAAATTGGTGCAGTCACTAACCTGGTTTTCAACTCTTGAAAAGCTGCCTCTCTTTGTTCGTTACAATCAAATGACACATTTTTCTGAGTTAACTGGGTCAACGGCATGGCAAGTTTGGAAAAGTCTCTCACAAATCTCCTGTAGTAACCTTCAAGTTCCAGAAAACTTCTAACTTCTATCACATTTGTCGGTTTAGGCTAGTCCACAATAGCTTCAATTTTCTGAGGGTCAATAGAAACACCATCCTTGTTAATTACATGCCCCAAAAATGCCACACTGTCAAGCCAGAATTCACATTTGGAGAATTTAGCGTATAATTTCTTTTCTCTCAAGGTCTACAGAGCAATTCTTAAGTGATTCTCATAGTAAATCAAGATATCATCAATAAACACAACAATAAATTCATCCAGAAATGATTTAAACACTCTGTTCATAAGGTCCATAAAGGCGGCAGGTGCATTGGTCACCCCGAACGGCATTACTAAAAATTCATAATGTCCATATCTAGTTTTGAATGCAGTTTTCTCTATGTCTTCAGCCTTAACTTTTAATTGGTGATACCCAGATTTGAGGTCAATTTTGGAAAATACTTGGGCTTCCTAAAGTTGGTCAAACAAGTCATCTATTCGAGGCAGAGGGTATTTGTTCTTGATAGTTACTTTGTTCAATTCCCAGTAGTCTATACATAGCCTCAAAGACCCATCTTTCTTTTTAACAAATAGGACTGGAGCACCCCAAGGTGAAGTGCTCGGACGGATGAATTTCTTGTTCAGTAGTTTCTGAAGTTGAGTTTTTAATTCTTTCAGTTCTGAGGTAGACATTCTATAGAGGGTCTTGGAAATAGGTTGTGTTCCTGGAAACACCTCAATAGTGAATTCAATTTCTCTATCAACTAAGTCCCTAGGTAAGTCATTCGGAAACACGTCGGGAAATTCACAAGCAACGGGGATAGCTTCTACATTAGTACCGTTAGATGATGCAGTCAGTATACAACACAAGTAACCCCTACATCCCTTCCTAAGCAGCCTTACAGCTTTCATAGCCGAAATCAGATATAGGGAAAGTACTACCCCATTCCCAGTAAAAATAAATTCAAGCATACCCGGTGGTCTAAACACAATAGATTTACTTGCACAGCTAATGGTAGCACAGTATTTAGTCAACTAGTCCATTCCCAGAATACAATCGAAATGATCAATGTTCAAGGGCAACAAGTCAACATATAATATCATATCGCCAATCATAATATCACATGCTGGATAAACATAGGTGCACATCATAGAACCCCCAGACGATGTAGATATAGATAACATATGTGTCATAAGTTCTAATGGTCTAGTCAATTTCCGAGAGAAAGCATGCGATACAAAGGAATGTGTAGAGCTAGAATCTATCAGTACACATGCATTTTGAGAACATATAGGGAGTATACCTGACACCACAGTATCGGTGTTCTGTACGTCACCGGGCACTAAGGCAAACACTCGACCTTGTCTCAGAGGTTCTTTCCCAGTATTAGCCCTTGCATTTGTTTTGGCTGTAGAAGCGGACCCAGTTGAACTCACAATAGGACGGCTAGTATTCTCAGACCCAAGTGGGCAATCCTTCACTACATGACCTGTCTTGCCACATTGGAAACAAGCATCGGATACTTGGTAGCATACACCCCTATACCTTCTTCCACAATCAGAACAGACCGAAATAGACCCACTACTTTGACTCGAGCTGCTTGTAGATCCCATATTCTGCTTTTTACTCACATGAGATCGGCATTTTCTAAAACCATATCCAGACCTTTCTCCTCTCCAATCAGTTGTTGTAGTTGCTGGGGCTTTACATTGTTTCATAGCAGCTAGGGTGGCTTCCGCCATCAAGGATCTGTCTAAAATTTCCACATAAGTAGGCAATTTCAGCATGCCTACCCAATCAAACACTTCTAAATCCAGTCCACTTTCAAATTTTAGTGCTTTCTTGTAATCAGTATCCACCATATGTGGAGCAAACCGTGCTAGTTCGGTGAATTTGGCTTCATACTCAGCTATAGACATTCTCCCTTGTTTAAATTCTTGAAACTCCGACACTTTCCAATCCCTGAAACATTGGGGAAAATATTTATCATAGAAAATTGCATTAAACTGTGCCCACATCATATTCCCATCGCTGCTTCGAATTAGTAACCACCACCTTCGGGCTTCATCCTTCAGAGTATAGGTGGCCAGGAGGACTTTTTGGACTTTAGAACAAGGGAACACTTCAAATAGCTTTTTCATTTCAAGTAACCACGTCTCTGCTTTCAAGGGTTCAATCCCACCAAGGAATGTCGGCGGTTTCATCTTCATGAATTTCTGTGTCAAGTTGATGATGTCATTATTATCTGCTTCGGCTTGTACCGGCGGAGGTGGAGGGGGCAAAGATTGTTGTCTTTGCTATTGTGCCATAGTTTCAATCAATGCCGCAAGCATTTGTTCCATTTGGCTCATGCGAGCCTCTGAAGATTCACTTACATCATTTCCCCTCGCATTCTCCATGTTACTATAGAGACATCAAATGATAATAAACATAGGAATAATCTTATTCGTTTCTTTCAATTTATTTATTCAAATTTCCATTCAGTTTTCATATCCATTTAGATCACCACACACTCACACATGCAGATGGAATACCCTTAATTCTTACTAGGACATCCTAAGCTTATATGGACCTGTGTGTGCGGTAGAACACATGCTTTGATACCACTCTGTCATGACCCAAACCCGCCCCTGTAGGTTTAGCGTTGCAACTGGCCAGTAATCCTTGGATTACCAAAGGCCTCATGACAGATTAGCATATAATAAGGGGCTGCGGAAACAAAAATACAAAATAGACAAGGTCCATTGAGCAGTGATAACATACATAAGACAGTAAAGCTTGGAACTTTTATAAACTGCGGGCGAAATCAACACACATGTTTTATATACACAACACACTAGGCGTTCAGGACAAAAATCTTGCCCATAACTTAGCAACAACATAGTCTAATACAAATTACAAAAACAGCCACGAAATCGAACTTCAACAAGAACCTCCTCGGGAGGCGCAAGAGTTGGCTGACAAAACAGAAATGTGGGCCGTCAACTCTGGCCCTAGTCATGCACCGGCTCACCTACATACATAATATAAACAGTGAGTGGAAGCCCAGTAAATAATAACGGAGTAAAGGTTTTAATGAATGACTCCATACAGATTCAGAAATCATAATTCGTTTTCATGACAAAATCATATTCATATTCTTGTCCAGATCATATACGAAAGTCATAAGTCTTGCTTAAGCATACGTGGTACATCCATTAGCGTTGATAGAACAGATACAGAACAAATGCAGAACACGTGGGGGTTATAAATAACCAGTTCCATGAAAGAACCTCCAGATCCTGGTAACAGAGAATAAACACGCTGAGCCTCATGATGGAGCCTCCGGTACGGGTAACAGAGTGTAGACATATTAAGTTCCATAATGGAACCTCCGATACCAGGTAACAACTAACACATATCACATAATGCAAAGGATGCCACGAATACATAATTAGAAATTGGACAATCATTCATTAGATAGAACATATCATTTCAGAAAACAGATCTTAATTCATCACACAGAAAGTAAATACAGTTGAACATAACTTTACTAAGTTATTACTCACAGTTAGCTTCAAGGCAGACAGACAAAGCAGACTTAGTCAGACAGTATACAGCACGTGACCTACACGACACATAATAGAAACACACCTGAAACACATGCTCGAATTGTACATAACTTATTTCGTTTGGTCAAAGTGCGTTTCTAGCCTTTAATCCTCATTACGGAGTCTTAATCATGGCCTAGGAACGCCTAGGATGGAATGAGGATACAAAAATGTACTAAAAAAATATTTTTCAAAACTTGCTGAAAATAAGGTCCACGCTCGAGCGTGGCTTTCCTCGCTCGAGCGGACATGCAGGCAAGGAAGCTCCACTCGAGCATGACTTTTCCCGCTCGAGCGGATTGCAAACTTTTGAAAAAAGTGATGGATGCAAGATTTTCATGCTCGACGGACGCTCGACCTCCGCTCGAGCGTGGGACTCAGAACCTCGCTCGAGCGTGAATTCCCTCGCTCAAGCGGACTGCAAAACACACAAACTTCTGGGTATATGCATTTAACGCTTGAGCGTAACACTCGACACTCGAGCGGAAGTGCATGTACTCAGAGTGCACGCTCGTGCGTGAAGTTCCTCGCTCAAGCGTGGATCAAATTTCCGGATTTTCTAGATTTGATTACCAGGCTCAAATTCGATCTCAAATGCATCAAACTCAATTTCTGGACCCAAAACTTTGGAAAAGACTCAAAAACTCATGAAACAACATGTTTAAAGGATCATAACAAGAAATCAGGGCCCAAAAGTATGCCAATTGAGCAATATTCAACTTGAAACTCAAGAATAATTCATGAACATGACTTGAATGCAATTCTTTGAACCAAATTTTCTCAAAACATGACCAAATGCAAAGTTCAACTCGAAAACATGATCAACTATGACAATATGACATAGAACATGAAGAATTTCTAAAACAAAGCTTATATTATGACATGCATGCAAGAATTCCTTAGAAAAACAACCTCAAATGCCATGAATTACACATGCATGTATGCATTGAGCTTCAATTCTCCAATCTTAGCTTAATTGACCACCTAACCTTCTTGAGTTCATCTATTTAATGTCTTAAATACAAAGTTTAAGAGAGTACCTAAGGTTGATTTCAAGTGGGATCCTAACCCAAAGCTTCAAATTGTCTTCAATCTCCTAGTCAATTCTTCATTTGAGCGCAACCTCCCTCTACTCTTCCTCTCTCTCACGTTTTTCCCTTAGAATAGGCTCAAAGTGCTTTAAAATCAAGGAAAGGAGATGAGTGGAGTGTCAAAGTAGCCTTATAGGTAGTAATTTATTATAACTAATCAAATGGAATTATTTTAATCAAATTTAATCGCTCCAAACCGAATTTTAATTAAGCCTACTAGAAATTTCTATAAATCCTAATTAGCACATAAATCAAGTTAATTTCTAATTCGGACGCCGATAAGGCTTTCAATTCGCAAATCGAAACTAAAACATGAACATATCTTCCTACGCCTAACAAATATAAACACAAACAATGCAACACACATACAGTTTAATTCAGAATTTCACCTTAATCACTAATTAGGCATAATTAATCACGGATTAACGTTAGTCAGAGGTCGGGGTTGTTACATAAGCAGTCTTGACCTTTCTCAAGCCCTTTTCCAGCCCCATCACTCCCTTCACGTAGTCACCGTCTCCAGCTAAGAACATCAGGTGTGCCTGCCTAGACTGACTCATCACCGTGGTCTTGGTGGTGGCTAGCTGTACCACTTACATAGGAATGGCAATGGGCCGAGGCGGGGTCGGGGATCACACTCCCCGTCCCCGATCCCCGAAGGTACTAAAATTCTTAGTCTCCGCCCCCAATCCCTGGCGGGGAACCCATCACCCATTTCTCTTACTTGCTTTGTTGCTCCTAGAAAGTTCTTTATCAAGAAGTGTTGAAAACTCTCTCCTAATTCCACTTTGAAGCATAGAAAGGGATGTTTCATTCTCATTCGATAAGTAGGGAGATGAGTTCACAACACTTTTTGAGTTGTTACTATTTTTCATTTTGGTCGCTCTATGATCATCATGTACTATCTTGTGACTTGATGATTTGTAAGGGGAGCATGTCTACCTCTTCCTTGAATAAGTTCATGATAGGAAGGAGGTAAGGAGCATATCACTTTTTTTTGTCTCGCCAAGTCGTTTCCTGTTGCTTTTAAAGATCATTATGCAACAAATTTGCAATGATTGATGAGTTGGGAAGCAAACCTACTTCCTCCTTGAAAATCCTCATAACAGGAGGGAGTAGGAAGAATGAACAGCTTTCGAAAACACTTTATCTTGCTCTGTTCCAGTTCTGTTGCAGCTAGGTATTCTCAGAAACAATGGCCGGCCAGTCATTATTTTGTACGGCTGACCACCTGATCAAGCTAGCCGACCAAGAGTTTTGTATGGCAGTGGTGATTTTACAGCAAAGCAGAGTAGGTCATGAGGTCCAAGCAGAACTATTTTCTGACTATAAACAGAGCAGGTTCTGGCAGCAAGCAAAGGTGGTTTCCAGAGGATGTTCTTGCCCGTGCGCATGCGACTCCTTGCCTTTCGTTTAATTCTTTTAGATTAGCTGCTTCGATTCATATGTATAATTAATTAGTCGCTTTCATTCGGAGTTGAAATAATTAATTAATTAGTTCATTCATTCATGTTTGTAATAATTAGTTAATTAGAACATTCGGATCCTCTTGTGCGAGGGCAAACTTATAATATTTGTATGTTTTCCAATCCCCATTTCTTTCTCCCTTTTATTTACATGTTTACCATGGTTGTATGTAGTATCATGTTTTTTGTTTCATATCATTACCATGTTTCGTATCCATTTTTGTATGCATTAAGGTTCGGTTCATCATTCTTGAATATCATTGTCATTTCTTACTTATTTGAATACATGCGTTACCGAATGTTTTGAATTAAGTCATATGTTAATAAGGCGAACCTAATAGTTGCATTTTGTATGCGTTGCATTAGCCACTTGCATATTAGGATCATGCATTTTTCTAATTATTTTCTTTTCTTTGGTTTACCTTGGAGTACTAGGTGAGCATTTTTGCTTTAGCATATTCATGTGTGTGATTGTTGCCACGCTTAACATCTTACCATGAGGCTCCGTGCTTACTCAAAATAACTGTTTGAATGCCTGTGGATGAAGGTTATTTTACTTGCATTAGGGATGATTTTGATCAAATGTATGTACGAGCTCATTTATTTTCTTTTGAGTTGTATGCACTCAAAACCCTTTTAAAAATTACATAAAATCAAGTCATTTCCAAAGCAAGCGAAGCAATCTATACTTGTGTGTCTCACATAGTAATGTTAGTATATTAATAATCAGAATATGAGCATATAATGTCCATAAAAATCACATAATGATTAGTAGAGGTCGATCTTTGATCGGGTGAGTGTGGTACTCAATTCATGACACTTCCCTCTCATACCTAAGTTCCTGAACCAAAACACTTTGGTTATGACGGACAAGTGGCCTTTGGCACGAGTCACGGATTTCCTAAATTTTCCAAAAATATTTAGATGGCGACTCTGAAATCTAACAATGCGGTCTATTTCTGGCATCTCTGATGATTAATGGATTTTCTAAGATTTGTCGGATTTGGACTCTCATTCATTTTTCTATTTCATGTTGCACTTGTGAAACCAGATTCAGAACCACAAGAGTCTGAACTGTAGGGCTATCGTACTCGATGAGACTAAACCCCTCCGAGAAGCACGAAAAACCAGCTACAATTTTCTTTTATTAATTTGTTTAGCTTATTGTTTAAAAAAAATACAAAAGCAGGATGAAGAATTGCACGTGGTGAAATACGTAGGGAAACATATGCTTTGATATTCTATTTTATTCTCACTCTTGTTTCACAAGTATATATGTATAACATGAGTAGACGGGCATCCTCTCAGGCCTCGAAACAAGCCAACGGTTCCTCCTCGACACCACACTGTCGCTGTCACCACCATCCTTGCCACTATCACCAATTGAGCTACCAAGAGCGGAATGGGCTTCTCGCCCGCTTCACAAGCTTACTCAGTTTCACATCCCGTTTTTCCATAATGACCCAGCCACTTCTTAGGCAGTTCAGCAACTTCTACTCCAGCAACAATTGGGCATTTACAATTTCACAGAGCCTACTTATCCTCGTCTAGTCTGGCTGCTCTACCAGAACATGTATGCGGAGCCTATAGTGACATCTACCCACCTCTATTACACTATCGATGGCCACATCATTGAAATCAGGCCCTCGATGATTGCTAGGGCATTAGGTCTCTATGATGGATGCACGGGCCATCTATTCCCCAACATTGCAGATGACAAGCCCATACTTCATATCATTCAGGAGTTCCTTCTAGGGCTCATGGTGATCCTAATTTCACATGTCTTCCCCAAAGTAAGCTTCTCGCCCACCTATTATTCATTGACTCGGTGTTGTACAAGAATACTCTTCCACTTGGGCAAGAAGCTGAGTGCCGAAATGAGTTTGTGCAAGTGTTATACCGTGACCAACATGACTACCGGGTGGACCTTCAAATGTTATCTAGCTGCACACGCAGAAATTTCTACGGAAGGCTGTTCAGCTTTAATTCTTGCAGAACACGACTTGGCCTCTACTCTTCGGCTGAACGACCTTGAGATTAATCTTGATGAAGAGACCGACATCGCCTACCTGACTTTCGGCCAACAGGAGTGGCAACTTAGCCTATCCCAGATCCCACCACAAGTCGGTGTCCCAGTTGATGAGGCGGATGAGCCCATGCATGATCTACCTCCTCCGGCCCCTTTAGTGCCTCCCCAAGGGGAGCCCATCTACATGACCCGAGAGGAGTACTTACATCTTCAGCACTATGTGGATCAAGTCTATAGTACTCTTCAGGATCACCACTAGCTCCTCACGAGTCTGCGCTCTGATTTTTAGGCCTACCAGGAGCTGACCCGTCAAGATATCTATGAGACACATTCTATGCTACAAGCGTTCCTTGGTCATTACCCGCCTCCGCCTCCTAATGCTTCTAGCCCATGAGCCCTACTTATTCTATTTTGTATATATGTACTTAAATATAAATTTGTGGTGCTAATGGGAACCCAATCTGGTGATAGTCTCTCCTTCACATTTATTTCAATTTATTGCTTAATTGATTGCTTTCCATTGGAGGACATTATCATTTTAGTTTGGAGGGGAGTGCATATTTATATAGAGGGTACACCTTGATTCACACTTGAGAATTATGAGCACTGAAACATACATGATATGTTGCACCACCACAAGTATTGTGTTTCATGACATCTTAGAATATCGCTCAATCTATGTTGTGTGCATGATTAACTTAATGTGAGTTTGTGTGTAGCGCGAGTCTAGTTGATTGATAAGTGATATTTTTGCACTTTGCCTTTCACGAGCACAATTCTGACTAGGTTAATTACAATAGTTGTTATCTAGGATGGTGTTCTTGACTCATATTGTGATTGATCCTTCAAAGTTGAAAATAAATAAATAAATAAAAATAAAAAGGAGTGACTAGTTTAGATTCGTAGCATTTTTAACTCAAGTTATTAAGTTCGTTGGGGTGTCTTCACACCTAGTGCCCTAAAACCACATAGTTTGAGAGTTATTGGCCTAACACTTGCTACACGGGTTAATTAGAAAGCTTAAGGGACCTAGACATTGCACGGTCACTGCTGTAAAAGGATGACTACTTTGGATTTGTAACCTTGTTAACTTGAGTTATTAAGCTCATTGGGGTGTCTTTACACCTAGTGTCCTAAAGCCTTCTGGTTTAAGAGTCATTAGCCCAACACTCGCTACATGGGTTAACTAGAAAACTTAAGAAATTCAGACATTGCACAGTCCCTTTTAAAAATAAAAAATAAAATATAAAATATAAAATATAAAATATAAAAATAAATAAATAAATAAAACTAACAAAACAAAAATTTTAAACTTTGAAGATGGGGTTGTGCTATGAGACTTTGAGAATACTTGGTTAGATGCTTTATGGTAATTCACTGTTTGTTGAGCTTCACAGTACACATAAGGTGCAAAAATTATTTTCAATTTGAATACCTCTTGTTATTTCACATGCTCAAATTAATTGATCTATGCATAGCACTAATATCGAGTAATTCATGAGATGTAGTGAAATATTTGTCATTAAATGGTGTGAGATATTTGGGAGTGTTACTTGAGCAAATGATTTGAATGTGTGAATGAGGTGAACGAATATTGAGTGTTTGTCGGTATCATTTCTGGAAACTCTCACGAGATTATACTCGTCCACTTAGGGTAACTTGGTGGTTTAAAGGCTTATTGTGTATATTAAATGCAATCGTTTATCTCACGAAATATGAGATAGTTAGATTTTGTTTAATTTTTCTTTCTTTATTCCTTGTTCAAGGAATAGCAAGTTGTAAGTTGAGGGATGTGATTAAGGCCAAATTGTATATCATTGAGGCCGATAACTAGTATCTCTTAAACATATTCTCCATTCAATTTGTACATGTTACGTCTGTTTAATGTCAATCGGGTTGGATACGATGGAAGCACAAAATGAGCAAAAACACAACATTTTAGCCAGAAAAATACATCCCGCACGTGCGGAGGAGCGTTCTCGCATGTGCGGCCTATCCAATGAAGCCAAACAAAGATCACAAAAATCGCACGCGAGAAGGGTTTTTTCTGCACGTGCGAGACCCTCGCCGCACGAGCGGTGGATTTTCTACACATGCGGCCATACCTCAAATTGCATGTCTGACGTTTTAAACCTGTTTTGAAAAGCTGGGAAGTATAAAAGGCAGGAAAAAAGAAAAAGAAAAAAAGAAAAAAAAATAGATTAGGGTTTTGGAGAGAAGGCTTTTCAAGGTTCAAGCATGTCTTCGATGGTGGTTTCTTTTCCCTCTATCTTTTCCCACTCCTCCATAAGTGGCTAGTTCTTCTTTTTCTAGGATTTTGATAAAACCCTAGCCAAGTAAATAGGGTTCTCTTTGGTTTTCATTGTTGTAATGGTTTGAACGAGTTGTATTGTGACCACCTAGACTTGCTAATCGTGATTTTAATTAATTAATTATGTGTTAATTCTAATTGAACTAAGTGCCTAGTAATTTAATTTGTGCATATCTATCCAAATTGAAAAATTACTTATTAAGGTTATAACTTTAAAACTGAAATCGACAATCTTATTGGGTGCACAAATTGAAATTAAGTACATGGATGGACTTATAGGAATTTTTAGAGCCATTTGAGAAATTTAATTGAAAATTGATTCAGTTTACTGAAATTGTCTATGATTGAATTGAGCCTTAATTGGAACTATTAACTATGTTCCTACATGCTAATTATGTGATTAAGTGTTATTGATTGTTATGAGATTTATTGACTTGTATTGTTTGAACAGATAAGTTAGAATGAAAATTAAACCGGTCTGATTCGCTAATTTTAACAAGTTAGAATTAAATAATTTGATAGGAATTAGAGCCTTATTTGCTTACACTAATATAATTAAATTAAATTAAGTATAATTGAGATTTTGTTGTGATGATGATTAATTTAATTTGCGTAGATTTGATTTTTTATTTAACTTAATTAGAATGATTTAATGGTTTAAAATTAATTAATGACAATAATAATTTAGAATACTACTATTTTTTAATCAACAAACATAGTAAGACAGAGAGTACTTGGTTGCTTATATTGAGTCTCATCTAACACACCAAACAAGACCCACGAAGAGAGAGAGAGAGAGAGAGACAGAGAGAGAGAGAGTGAGTGAGTGAGGAAAGAAATGGTCATCTTGAGAGTTTGAGCTCAAAGAAGAATTGAAGGAAGAAAGAAGGGACTTGATTCATATTGCATTAAATCATCAAACTAAGGCAATTTCCACCTCCTAACTCATGAAATTGAAATGATACATTGTTAATTCATAGAATCTAAGTTCAAATAGGAAGAACATAAGCTTACTTGAGTTGAATTTATAATTAATTAGAAGATTTGCTCATGTAATTAAGAGCTTAGGACATGCATGTTAGAAAATGTAGAATTGTTCAAATTAAGTCCTAATCTTTACGTGCATGGCATATTCTTAAGAGAACTTGGGTTCTAAACTTGTTTTTAACCATGATTCATGGAGTTTAAGGAGAGATTAAGCATGAATTAGAGCCTGGGTTCAAGAAAATGGATGTTTCATGAAATTGAGTTTCAAAAATGGAAGAATGAGTTTAATTTGATATCTAGAGTCTCATAAGAATTCAATTAAAAATCTGATTTAGGTTTGTAAAATTAGATGTAGTCAAATTAAACCTTAATTGAGAATTAATTAAATTCAATTAAAATTGAGTTATGTTTAAGATTATGGAAATAAATGTGAAGATTAATTATTTGGGCCTTGATTTGCTTGAAAATGAAGTTGAAATTGCAAAATGTACATATTTAAGTGTTTCTGATTCAGTAATTTAAACATGACTGAATAATTGTAATTTAATGTGTATGAGTCTAATTTAAGTTTGATTGTGTAATTAGTGAACTTAATAAGGGTTGGTATATGATTAGATTATTTATATTTAATAAGTTTGGTTAATACATAGCTAAACATATTTTAATTGGAAGTTAATAATCTAATTTATTCCTAATACTAGTCATCCATATTTAAAAGGAACGGAAGAAAAATAAATAGGAATAACCGAATGAAAAATTAGAATCAAATGAGAGAAAATTAATAGAGATCGAACGATCGAATTGAATAGAATTGTGAGAGTGTGATTGTAATTGTATTGTGCTTGACATTATTTGTTTAGGTCAGACGCCGAGCCATTAGTACGTGTACCGAGGAGCCCACTGTGAGTAACACTGTTGTAAAGATATGTTTAATCGTATTTATTTTCTGATTGATGAATTATATTGTTTTCTAAAATGATATTTTTTATCAATTGAATGACGATTTTATTTTATGAACTGTATTCGTGGCATCCATAGCATATTGCTATTGTTATTGATATTGTTATCGCTATTGTTATAGAGATCTTTGTCAGTTCCAAATCTTAGAACTATTGTTATTGTATGATGGCCATCAATTGATTGTTCGGTCTTTAAAACCTATTGTATTGTATTGTTGCTATTGGATGTACCACGTATGGCCTATATGAATACGAACATGATTGAAAGTGATTGATTGAATCAAATGATTGAATGATTGATTGACAAAGATATTGATTGTTTCAAAAACAGTAAAGACATCATTCTTAACCTCCTTACAAATATGTTATTCACTGGACTCTAGCTCACTATTTATTATATATATGTAGGTGATCGAGTATCGGATCAAAGCTAGTGGTGTCGACCCGAACCCTTATTTTGTCAAGCCAACTATCATGCCTCACCGCGAGGTTCCGAGCCAACATGTGTCAAGGCTTTTTGGGTGGTTCAAATTCACCCCTTTGATATTGGTCAAGTGAAATGAATGTTTTATGACTTTTGTTAATACTATTTTTGATAATGGGATTTAATTCTCTACATTGTGTTTTATCTTGTATGTATTTTATGGATATAAGTGTTTGTGTATATAACTATGTATATAAAAATTTATTTCTATTTAGGTCCTTACAGCACATTGGACGATGTATGTTATTATTGATTGGCTTCTGCCAGCCCATTTCTACTGTATTATTGTCATCATTGTAAAACAGGCCTTGGGTAATCACGGATTACTGGCCGGTTACGACGCTAAACCTGCAGAGGCAAGTTTGGGTCGTGACATGTATGGTGTTCAAGAAGTTTTTAAATATATTTTTCATTATTTTCTTTAAGTATTCTACTTTCTGTGATTGTTGAATGCTTTCTATGCAATGGATTTCTATTCTTTTGCATTCAAGGTATGAGACAAGTCATATTACGAGGGACGAGTTGTGTTAGAGCATCTCCAATGCATTAGGCATATAATACTTATTAGTTTAAATGCCTAGTGTGATTTACTTTTTTCAATTCCAATACACTGGGCATATGATTAGACATTTTGACTCAACTCACGTTCACTAGCTACATATAGCTAGCCTTCAACACTAGGCAAAATGTATTCAATCATTAGGATCATTTCCCTCCATCTTTGTTATTGACGTGGCATTCTATAAAATTAATAGTATTTGGATAAATAGCTAAAATAAAGAACATGGTTAGAGTAAAAATATAAAACAGTTGATAGGTAAAATAAAATATATACTTTATAGTAATATTTAGATAGGTAAAATGCCTCCTACCGTTGGAGATGCTTTTACTACTCTAGTTTAGAGCGAACGATTCATGCTACTTGAGATAGTTTGTGTTTGTACATTATTAAACGCGATAATTCCCTTGATCAATAGTTCGAACTTGTATTTGTGAAGTATTATTTGGTTTGAACCATAACACAATTGATTTCTAACTTGAAACCTTATTTATGTAACTAGTGGTAAATTCATTATTCTAGGATTTTCTTAGAATCAGTATCTCCAACTTCAATTTTAATTGTCAATTTAATTTCTTAGTTGATTTTGATTATTGTTAATCTATGAACCATCCATCTTGTTATCAAAATTAATTTAGGAATCTAACAATTAAATTAGTTTAATTTCACATTTGTCCCTATGGATCGATATCTGGACTTACTATCATTCTAAGAAATTTTGATACAATTTAGTGTTTATTTTTGGTGTATAAAACGATCAATCGCTTATAATTTATAATCCGTTTGGATTGAGTGGTTTGGGAAGGAAAAAAATAAGAAATAAATTCCTCTCTATTCATATCACTCGGTTTAGAAGCAAAATAAAGTGAAATAGGAAGAAATTGGGAAAAATTCATTCATCTCATAATCTTTATTTGAATCTCTCTAAAAGTAAAGAGATTTGGAAAGAAAATAAATCAATTATAAAAGTACTTACACTTATAAAAAAAAATTAATTTAATAAAAATACTAACAGCTATAAAGGATTAATTTAATAATATAATATGATATTATTTCTTTTCTTGATTTTCCTTTTATATAGTTTAACTAAACAAAACAAGAAAAAAGAAATTATTCTCTCTCCTCAATTTCCAAACAAAGTGAGAAAAATGTGGGTCTGCAAATAGAGAGAGTGGCCCTACAGGGAGTGGTAGATATGCTTTCGTTCAAATTATATGAAGGAAGCAGAGAAGATGAGAGGGATTTGAGGAGGAGGCGAAAGGTCAATAAGAATGATTCATCCCATTAAAAACATTATCATTAATAATATTAATGTATTAAAAAAATAAAAAAAATATATAATTTTAAGATCAAAACATCACATCATTTTTAACAAAACCTACTGTCACTTAATTAGTGGGAGCACTAATTAATACTCCCAAATATTTTTCAAAGGTCAATTGCTTTCATTAAGGCTGAGTGGTCAATTCAAAGAAACTCATTCATTTGGATTGTTGGGAATAAGATTTATCAGAGAGAGAGAGAGAGAGGGGGGGAGTTCGGATCCTCTCCAGCCAACCTCTCCAACCCTTCCTCCGGTCAAGGGTCGGGATTTGGCCACATCACTTTAGAGAAGATCTACGACTCAGATCAGATTAGCTTTTAAAAAAAAAAAAAATTGAGTTTCTTTTCATTGCACAGCGAAACAGAGCCGAGCTTTCTTGACAACAAGAAGAACCTTCCCTTTGTATGTGCTGAGATCCACCTCCTTACCTTTGCTATCCTGCACATCCCAAACAAATTCCAAACTTTCACAAAATCCAAGCAAAACAATTTGAACCAACACATATATACATGTATGTAAAACAAATAGAGAATGAGAGAGAGAGACCTATACCGAGAAATCATGAATGGATTTTTGAGGGACTGATTCAGAAGCACCTAAATCTCTTTCTTTTTCTGCTAATCTACATTAGCTCTTATCTCCCTTTCAATTCCATTTTTGGGTTTTGGAGAGCTTGAAGATGTAAATCTTCTAAAAATCTGATCTTTTTTTTGCTTTTCTTACTCCCTCTGGTTTTGTTTTTTGGCCCCATTTTCAGATTTAGAGTAGACCCAGTTGCTCTTTTTCAGTTTATACAATTTGGGTTCTATTTTTCACTGAATTAATTTTAGTATTTTTTTTTTTTTTTTTCTGAAAACGAAAACAAAGTGAATCTATTTTTTTGCTTATTGGTTAGTAATAAATCTGAAGTCATTGTTAGAGTTTAGGCTATTAGGCATAGATTTCTGTTGTTTTTGTGGGATTTTTCTAATTTTTCATTTGAATCTTCAGTTCTTCAACTCTATAGAATAAACACATTTCCAGATTCAGGATCTAGTCAAAAAGACTCCCATTGCTTGCAAATTTTCCACTTTGTCTATGTTTACTTTTTCTTGTTTAGAGATTTGAACATCTGAGTTTATGCTACTTTAGCACTCAGTTGGGTTTGTTAATTGCTGATTACAAAACAAGTAAACATAAAGAAGAAGAAGACGAAGAAGAAGAAAAAAAACAATCATCAAATAATTGATTCCGATGAGGATACGCCATTATCTGATGTACCGTTTTCCATTATACTCTCTCTCTTACACAGTTATGCATTGGCAAAGTGATAAGCAAAAACTTCGATAGAGATTTCGCAATCGATCGATCTTTGAGTTGTTGAAAATAATCGAGAAAAAAACGTCAAACAGAGAGAGAGAGAGAGAGAGAGAGAGAGGTGTGTGAATTTTTTTTTTTTTTAAGCTAATCTGATCTGAGCCGTAGATCTTCTCCAAAGTGATGTGGCCAAATCTTGGCCCTTGACCGGAGGAAGGGTGGGAGAGGTTGGCTGGAGAGGATCCGGACTGGGGGGGGGGGTTGGAAAAGTAGCAGACTTACATTCCATTTCCAATTTCTCTCAAAATTACTCTTATTCAAACATATAGTTTGATGCTTAAATTAACACCAAGCAATTAATGTTAGACTAAGGTCTTGTTTGGGTACTTCTAAATAATTTAAAAAGTCAAAAAGTTATTTAAAAAATTAAAAAGTTAATACTATTCACCAAAAGTCAACAATTACGGCTACACAACTCCTAATTCAAATTTTCCTCTAAAAATCAATTTTCACAATTTTTTATTACACATTTTTCCATAAAAAGTCAAAAAATTAACCCAAACATCCATATTTTCAACCTCAATTTTTTAGTCAAAAAAGACAAAAAGTACACTTATTTAGTCTTTCCAAACTTGGCCTAAAATTCCGTTTGGGATATATATTTGGGTTAAAATAATTATATAGGATAAAATTAATTATTTTAGTTAAATAAGATAAAATATCACATTCAATTCATAATCATTTTATTTTCTTTCACAAAAGTTAAAAAAGTTAAAATGTCTATCCTAAACGAGACTTTTTAGTCTCAGACTAAACTAATCAAAAGTCAAAAAACTAAAAAGTCAATGGCCCCATTTAGTAGAGCTATGGAAAAATAATTATAGGTTATAACTTAATAGATTATGACTTATAGTTATGAACATAAACTGTTAACTTGTTTGGTGCAGCTGTCAGATTATGAATTTAAGCAGCAGAGTAGTATTTGGTTAATAACGTGTAAAATAGTTTTTTACTGTATAATTGTCCTTTATGTCCTTATATAATATAAAAATAATTATTTTGTTATTTTTTTTAGTTTTAATTTTTAAAAAAAATATTTCATTAATAAAAGTTAATATAATTAGTATTAATTAGTATCAATTAATATAAAAATTGATACATTTGCTAAAAATGTAATGGAAGTATTATTATCACAATTATTTTCCATTATAAATTAATTAGTATCAATTAATTACTTAATTAGTATCAATTAATACTAAAATTATTAATTAGTCTCAATTAATGGCTTAATTAGTCTCAATTAATATTAAAATCATTAATTAGTATAAATTAATATTAATATTTAATTTTTATTAGTATCAATTAATATTAATAATCAACAATTGTTATTAATTAGTATCAATTAATAATTAATTCATTACAAAAGTATACAATATTAATTTATTAATAATTAATACCAATTAATATTGATTTTTTTAATTAATATTGATTTTTTTTCTTTTTCTTCATAAATATACAATTTTTTATTTTTTAATTAATATAAAAATATACAATATGAATTTATTAATAATTAATACCAATTAATATTGATTTTTTTCTTTTTCTTCAGAAATATAAAATTTTTTATTTTTTAATTAATATTAATATTTGGGTATTGACGAGGGCATTTAAGTAATTTTAGCCCCCACACCAACTGCGCGCTTAAGTTAAAAATTTAAGCACCCTCTAACCAGCTTTTGAGATAAGCTGAGAAATAACTTGATTTAAGTTATAAGCTGATTAACTTAAGCTATACCAAATATAATATTTTAACTTAAATTAAGCTAAAAACTAAAATAAACAGCTTATAAATTTTACTAAACAGGCCTAATCTACCATCCAAACGAGGTCTAAAGGGTACCAGAAAGTCGATATCTAATTAATAGTAAAATTATCAACATCTTACAATAAAAATAAGGGCCCAATTAAAGTTGAAGGGATGCCTTTAAGGGTATATGTTAAGCAAGTTTAAAAAGTAGGTAAGTTATACTTGGCACCCTTACATTTTATACAAAATTTCACATTGGTCTTTATACATAAAATCATAATAGTTAACCTTTTATATTTTTGATTAAATTCTACTTTGATCTCTGCACATAAAATTGTGATAGTCAACCCTTAGTACTTTTGGTCAAATCTTACTTTGGCTTCTATATAAGTGTTAATGTCTCATTTCTATTGTTCAATTGTTTAAATCTTTAATAAAATCTAATCATGAAATAAGAATATAACTACGACATGAGGATAAGAAAAGAAAATCATCTATATTTTTTACCAATCTATATATCTATATCTATCTATATATTATATAAGGAAAATGGAGTTTCTAATCTACAAGTTTTGTGGGAGCTCCAATATCCTAATCCTAATTTTCTAATTTTTTGATTTAAAAAAAAATCTCAGCATTTATTGACTTCTCCCAATCCACTAACCATTTTAACTTCTCTCATAATTACTGTAGCACCCGTTTTAATTTCTGTCATACACTATGGTTGTACACAGAAATAAAAAAGATAAAAATTTAGCTATGAAACTCAAAAAGATATAACAACATCTAAATTTGAATTATGATTTAATAATATAATTATCTATTTTTTTGATATATATCTATCAAAATTTTAAATCACTTAATTGGACAAATTAATCAATTTTCTAAAATTATTGATTTTTTAATTTATAAAATAGATTAAAAAAACTATTGACTGATTTATTTATTAAATAATAAAAATATTTCATAATCTCTTCATCCTAATCTCTCTCACTAATTTCCAAAAAAAAAGTACTTAAACTTGCCTTCATTCTCTTTTCCCCAAAAAATCAGATAATATTTTTCATAAAAGTTGTAGATATCTATTGTTATGACTCTTTGTTGTCAAATTTCATGGATCAAACCCAAGGTTGTAATTTTTTAAATTCACACGTTGGGTCAAACTTGGATTACTTTGGATTTCTCTAAGAAGTTAATTTTCTTCCTAAACTAGGATTACTTTGGAATCCTTTAAGAAGTTGGTTTTCTTCCAAAAACAGGATTACATTGGATTTTCTATAAGTAGTTAGTTTTCTCCAAAAACTAGATAATTAATTAATTTTCCTTCCAGATCTTCTTTTTGGTTCTTAAGGGTTATATCTTGAGATATTTTGTTAAGTTTTCTTTGATGTTTTTATTGAGTATTCAACTCATGGTTTAAAAGAGAGTACATCAAAGGTTTTGTTTTTTATACAAAAAAGAGAGTTGTTTTTCAGTAGATTCTAAAGAATTCGAGCCTGAAGCTTCGGTGGATTCCGGAGTAACTCATCAGAAAGACAATTCCGTGGTGAAGATGGGGTTGGAAGAGGCACATAGAGGTTGGTTCAATTAGGCGTTGTGGATTCGCTAGATAATTGAGAGTATACCTGTGTAATTCCTTTAAATTTTCTTAGTGGATTGTTCTTGTGGCTGTTGCCCGTGATTTTTTTATCACAATTGGAGGTGTCCAATTGTGGTTTTTCCACGTAAAATCATTGTGTCTCTTTGTCTTGATTGTTTGATTGGAATTGTTATATTCTGCTTAAAATTGATACATAATCAGATATCAACATCTAGGAGGTTTCTAGATTTTTCAATTGATATCAGAGCAGGACGTTCTATTTTTTTTTTCAAAAAAATTCTTTTAGAACGAGATCTTGTTTGATTTGTGATAATGGATACAATTCGTGAGGGAAATTCTATGAAAAAAAAAAAATCCCAAAAGGATTTTTTTAGTATGGTTTTGCAAGCTTGAAATTTTTGAATGGCCCTTGGTGCATATTGGAATTGATGAGAATATCCATTACATGTCAATATATGTGTGCTTTCTATGGTCCTTACTCATTTTGGAGTGTGTGTTCTTTGATTAGTATGTCTCATTCTGTACACACTCTTGGATTAGTAAATATTGGAGTCTTCCGCCTTAGTGTTTATTTTTTTTTATGGACTTCTGGCATTGTATCTTTTGCTTTTCTAGAGGAATTGACCTATACTAGCATATCATGGGTGATGTTGAGTCTCTTAACCACCTTCCAGCTTTTTGCATCTCCACGGCTTTCCCCTCTATTTTTTGTAGTCCAGACATGAGAAAAATGCTACCTCAGAGTCACCAACCAGGCCATCCTTATTATATCCATGCTTCTCTGGTTCGGTTGCCATACTCTTGAGTGTGTCAGCCGCCAATGAATGTGCAAAAGAAAGAAAGAAAAAAATGTGCAAAAGAAAGAAAGAAAAAAATGTGAAAAAAAAAAAAGAAAAGAAAAAGATGTGAAAAAAAAGGAAAAAATAAAGGATTCATTGATTGAGGGGGAGCCTCCGTCTTTACTCACCAAATACCCCTTGATTCTTAGTGGTTTGACTTTCCTTAGTTGTGCTTAGATTCTCTTGCCGAATGTTCAGCTATCAGATCACTATTAGGATTTGAATCTCGTGTTTGTCGAACTCCAAGAGTCACACACACACTGTTATCATGGGATCTATGCTTTTCACATAATGCATCACTTTCTTTCATGAGGAATCTTCTACAGACTGTGCACATTGTTTTCAAGTAATTGTACTTCTTGGATAGTCTTGTGTGTTTTAAGGTACAAATCTGGAATTCCTTACTTGCACCACCATATTATTTTTGTCAATTTTCTTTCTGTTCATTTTTTTTTTCAATATTTGTGGTTGCTTTTAGTGAGTGGGAGTTTGGTTAATTGTTATCATGTCATTGCTTGTGTGGATTTTAATCTTGATTTTGTTATTTGAGATTCCTTTGTCAATTCGTGACAAACAGGGGGGAGAAATTTGTTTTTCATGTATTCATGTCATGTGTCGGGTATATATGTCTTAGTTTTCAGGTTTTCATGCTACATGTTCTTAAAATCTCCAAGTTGCATCTATTCATGTTTTTCATCTCATACTTCAAGATAATCTTGCCATATGTTTATTGCTTTTTCATATACTCTTGTGGGATAGTTGTTTTGGAGATTTTGGCACTAATAGTTGTTTTGCAAATCATGACCTTGAGAAATAAGTTTGTAAAGAGATTTGATTATAAGTGCTGGTTCCTAGTTGGTGGTGTTGTTCTTGTTTTGATTGGAAAATTGTTTTAGTGTTTTTGTTAGGAAAATTGTTGTAGCATGGTTTTGTCTAGGATTTGACAAAGGGAGAGATTGTTAGGACTCTTTGTTGTCAAATTCCATGGATCAAACCCAAGGTTGTAATTTTTTAAATTCACATGTTGGGTCAAACCAGGATTACTTTGGATTTCTCTAAGAAGTTGATTTTCTTCCAAAACTAAAATTACTTTGGTGTCCTTTAAAAAGTTGGTTTTCTTCCAAAAATAGAATTACTTTGGATTTTCTATAAGTAGTTGGTTTTCTCCAAAAACTAGATAATTAATTAATTTTTCCTTCCAGATCTTCTTTTTGGTTCTTAAGGGTTATATCTTGAGATATTTTGTTAAGTTTTCTTTGATGTTTTTATTGAGTATTCAACTCATGGTTTAAAAGAGAGTACATCAAAGGTTTTGTTTTTTATACAAAAAAGAGAGTTGTTTTTCAGTAGATTCTAAAGAATTCGAGCCTGAAGCTTCGGTGGATTCCGGAGTAACTCATCAGAAAGACAATTCCGTGGTGAAGATGGGGTTGGAAGAGGCACATAGAGGTTGGTTCAATTAGGCGTTGTGGATTCGCTAGATAATTGAGAGTATACCTGTGTAATTCCTTTAAATTTTCTTAGTGGATTGTTCTTGTGGCTGTTGCCTGTGATTTTTTTATCACAATTGGAGGTGTCCAATTGTGGTTTTTCCACGTAAAATCATTGTGTCTCTTTGTTTTGATTGTTTGATTGGAATTATTATATTCTGCTTAAAATTGATACATAATCAGATATCAACATCTAGGAGGTTTCTAGATTTTTCATCTATCTATATCTTATGTATTATATTATAGCATAACAAAAAAATTTAAAAAAATAAAAATCAAATATACAAATAGATAAAATTAATAAATTTGATTTTGATTTATTCAGTTAAAATCTTTTTTTTTTTTTTTTTTTTTTTTGCATCTCAATATCCAATTTTAAGTTTTAAAAATTTTTAAAGTTTATCTAAACAAATCTAATTTGAAAATATCTCTTACCATTATACTTTAAATCAATAAAACTCACATGTCTATCATATATCTAACTCACATCATAACTTACCTAAAAAATAATAATTAAAAATAAATAGAAACCACAGATAAATTAAATATTTTATTTTGCAAGATAAAAAGTTATAAATGTAAAAGTTAACTTATAAATTTCATGTATATCACAAGACAAAATATTAAATTATTTCAAGATAATTATGATTTAGTAATATAATTATCTATTTTTCTGATGTATATATATCAAAATTTTAAATCACTTAATGAGAAAAATTAATCAATTTTCAAGTCTTATTTAAAGAATAATTTGATTAGTCATCCCAGCTTCTAAACTTCGCGGGCACTGGCAGAGAACTAACGGATTGGGTTAGATGAGGTTTAAGTTGTTGGAGGTAACATTCTCTCACTCTATAAATTTATTTATTTTTTTCCTATTGTTAGCACCATAAATCTGCAATTTTTATTATTTAATTGCAGGACACGTGGCATCCTCTTATTCATTTGGAAGTTAAAAGAAGTTATAGAGATGATGGAAAATATAAAGGACAAAGTGGATGAGTGGAAGGACACATGGCAAGACAAGAATGAAGATGGAAGAAATGGATAGTTACTAAGTAGTTATTGCTGTATTTTTTTCCTCTATAAATAGCCATTAATGGCTACATTGTAATGATCCAGAACTTAAATCAAAGACAATTGATTTTAATATTTCTTGTCATTTTTCTTATCTTAGGAGTAGTTTAACATAGATTTATATTTCGAAGCATTTATTTTCGGCACTTTCATTTCGAAGCATTTCATGCACTTCCTTTTCGAAGCATAGGAGTAGAGGTAAGTAATAATTACTTTGATTGTTCACTCAATCGTCTTTCTCCATCTCCCTTTCTTCTTTTAATTTTTCTTTTCTCTATACTTTGGCAATTTTGAAGTCCTCTTTGTTGAGGCAAAAGAACTGTCAACACAATTGCTTGATAATTGGCTTGAATTTAATATGTAAGGATTTTTCAATCCTTGCTGACACGCTCACATTTATAATATTTTCCTTCATAGGAAAAATAAGCCAACACCTGTGTGATTCTCTTTCTCTATTGTTGGTTTGGTTTTGGTTTTGGTTTTGGTTTTAGTTTTAGTGAGGTTTATGTGTTTGTTTACAGGTTTGCATAGTATAGAAGAATTATTAGTGATTATGGTTGCAATCGAAATATCTACGTCCGTTCCATGCCAAAGATTTTGATTGGTTTTTTTTTTTTCTTCAATGAAGACCATAAAATTTAAATTAAAAAAATGGGTATCAAATTGTTTATTGTCATTTTATTTTATAAAAAATGTGAAAATTTATTGAGAATTCAAAATTTTACTATAATATTAAATTTTTGTATAACTAGGTAAATTTAAAATTTTTAAATATTATTTTGTTCTTTATTTTTATCCTCTTTCTATCTTATTAAACCATTACTACTATTTGTTAGTTTGTTAATTATAATTCAATTAATTGAAAATGAAAGCTTAATATAACTTTTCATATAGATTATAGTTAATTTGTTACAACTATATATATAATAGCATAATATATAGGGATAATCTCTAAATATAATTTCTATTTTTTTATGTGATTAAAATAGTCCATCTTAATAGTATATAGAATAGTTAGATGGTTTCTTTTATCTATAAAAAATCCAATCTATTTTTTTTTTACTTTTTTATTTTTTAAATTGAAACATCAATTGTTTATGTCCAAAAAAAAAAACCAGATAAATACATATCAAAAAGCTACACATTTTTTTTTCATTTTTTAATATGTAGGATATTTACAAATGAAAAATGTTTGACATCCCAAATTTTTTTCCATAATCCAACTTATAATGATGTAGTCATAAGTGTCAATTTTTATACAAATATGAGAAGAGCATTAATTAAATTATACATTTCAACAAATCATATACTCAAACTTTGACTATTTCAAGATGTGGTTTTACTATAATTCAAATTAAGAGAATCTTCAACCCTTAACATATTTTTTTCTCAAATTATAATTTGATAAAAATTTTAAAAGATGAAACGTTAAAAATTATGTTTTTTCCATCAAAATTGGTGAAAAGAAAAAAAAATGGGATAAGAATGAAAGTTCTTTTAAAATTTGATAAAAATTTAATGAAAAAGTTAGAGTAATTCATATCAAATCAAAAATTTTATTCAAATTTAAAATCAAATTAGATAAAAAAAAATTAAAAGAAAATGATGAAAGTTTGAAAATATTTTGAAACCTTTTTATTCATAAAGACTAGAAATCCGTGTATGTATTATATTTACATTGTATTTTTAGTTATGAAATTGAAATCAAAAGAAATGTAACTTAAATTATTTGATTAATAATAGAAACATCATATTAATTATTGTTAAATATCACTTTACTTCATAGTTAATAATAAAATTATATACTTGTTTTAATTATAACTTTTAAATTTGTATATTTTCATAATAAGAAGAGATATGTCATAACTCAGTTAATCTCATTTAATCAGGTTTAACTTTTTTTTAATAAAAATGATCAAAATTGCACTAAATATATATATATATATATTAATGTTTTTAAACAAATAATTTTAAAAGTTATAAATACAAAAGTTAACTTATAAATTTCATGTATATTGCAAGATAAAATATTAAATTACTTGAAGATAATCATAATAATTTTTTTTTAAAAAAAATTATAAAATTCCATGCATGGCACGGGTTACTACTAGCACATACTTTATCCCAAAATTTACATTAAAATATGGCTGTATTAGGCTAAAACAAAATGCAAATTATGAGTAATTAAGAAGATTAACTAGAATTTTACATAAATTTGAATCACGAAACTCTATTTTTCACGGTAACACAATTTTTTGTCTATTCATCTTTTTTTCTCTTTGATTTCTTTGTTGCATTGGTTTATTATTTCAAAAGCTCTACTTTCTTGCATTTTCGTCTCAATTTTTATCATACGAATATATATTATATTATATAACTCTTGTGTGCTTATCACGTAGGACAAAGTATATTGGTGAAAAATATGAATGATTTTTCTCTCTTACCCTCATTTTGTAGTTACATTTTTGTCACATAATTGAATTTTGCTAAAGATTTAAAAATGATACAACAGAAGAAGGACATTGATACTTGTATAAGGACTAAAGTGGTTTAAGTAAAAGTGTATCACGATTTCATGTGCAAAAACTAAAGTGAGATTTAATGAGAAGTATAGAGGGTTGATTGTCATGATTTTATGTATAGAAGTCAAAGTAAAATTTAGTGTAAAGTGTAATATACCCTTAAAAAGTATTATACATTCATTAAAACATACTCACTTTTATGATATGTACAATCTATTGCCCCTCTAAGAAAAATAATAAATTAAATAAACAAAACAAACTTATAGTGAACAAAGTAAGGAAGCAATAATGTTTCAAGTTGGGATTTTTTAAGTTTAAATTTAAATTTAATTATCATGTTCACAGGTCTTATTTTGTTGATTTGAAATATTCATTTTCTAAAGTTTACCATGTATATAATTCATGAAAAACATTAGATCAATCCGTTAGTTGTAATATTTTTGTTTTATCATATCTTTCTCTGAAAAAATAAATTGTATGTATACTTTTTAAAAATAGACTATCTATTTTTTTTTTTTTTTTGTTTGGACAAATGTAATAAAATGAAAATGTTACAAGATATTGTTGGATTAATTTAATTTTTTATGAATAATATGTATAACAAGTCCTAACAAATAAATAATTCAAATTATTGAAAAAAGATCCATAATAAACTCTATAAATTTAAATATGAGAGTCAAATTCAAATGGGTAATGCTATAGGGATACCAATTTTTCTACTAAATAAATGACCAAATGTCTCGTGTGGAGTCCACAATTTTGTACACCTAAGATATTTAATCATTTATTTAGTAGAAAATTTAAGATTTATAACAGTTCCCAATTCAAATTTCAAACTTAAGCGCCAAACTCAACCCACCCAGAAAAGGAAGCAATAACATATAGGGTCGCTGATACTGTGAATTTTTTTTTTTTTTGATACTGTGAATTAATTTTACAGTTGAGGGTACTAAAGGAAAAATAAAAAAGAGTAAATTGGTAGTCAGTAGCCAATAACTACTTACCACGTAGAAATAAATTTTTTGGGGCGATTGTTGACCTAATTTCTTCTTTTTATTTTATCAACGCTGTAGTTGGTTGAGAAATTTTGTTGTTTGGGGGGGGGAGGGGGGAAGAGAAAAAAATGTATAAAATTATGTGAAATATAAGTGTATTTTATTTATATTTTATCTTTTTTTTTTTTTTTCCTTTTCAAATTATTTTCTAAATCTCCTAACTAAATAGGCATAAAGTGTTTCAGGTACTGTTGTTTTTGTGTTTTTTTTTTCTTTTTATAATGATTAAGTTCTAAAAAATCTGGTGTGTTTGGAATAAAAATATATTTTTTATGGAAAAAATGTATAAAAAATAAAGAGAAGAAAATGAATATTTGAATTTTTTGTGGTTTTGGGATTTTAGGTTTGTTTGGTAAAAAAATCTATGGTGAACAACGCCGCAAACTACTACTATTGTTATTATTATTTTGACAATATGAGAAATATTATATTAATAAACAATAACATTATATAAATAAGATTTTAAATGACCATTCCAACCAAATAATAAAATAAAAAAACAAATAGCAAAAATAAAAAATAAATCTATCAAAAAAGCAGTTATAAGTCAAGAAAAATTACCAATCTTCTAAAAAATGTGGTCTAAAAAATAAGATTTGCTTGAAAACTCGCCGTCCCCCATCGACGTTAGTCCTGTCGTTGTTGTCTAACTATGTCACTGCAGCCGCCGAACATCGAATACCGCCAAAAGCTATAGTTGAAAAGGAAGTATATCTACAATGGTATGGAAGAAGACTTGAGAGATGATGGAACCATTATAGGTGTTAAAAATCTAATTATACAGTTGAGGGTACTAAAGGCAAAATAAAAAAGAGTAAATTGGTAGTCAGTAGCCAATAACTACTTACCACGTAGAAATAAATTTTTTGGGGCGATTGTTGACCTAATTTCTTCTTTGTATTTTTTTATGCTGTGTTTGGTTGGGGGATTTGGGGAGGGATTTGAAAAGAAAAATGAAAAAAGTAGGTGAAATTTGAATAAATCATGCCTATATTTCACATAGTTTCACACATCTTTTCTCTTTCCCTTTCTAAATCCCTCTCCAAATCCTCCAACCAAACACAATATTAAGGTATCAATGCTGTAGTTGGTTGAGAAATTTTGTTGTTTGGGGGGGGGAGAAAAAAATGTATAAAATTATGTGAAATATAAATGTATTTTATTCATATTTTATCTTGTTTTTTTTTTTTTTCTTTTCAAATTATTTTCTAAATCTCCTAACTAAATAGGCATAAAGTGTTTCAGGTACTGTTGTTTTTGTGTTTTTTTTTTCTTTTTATAATGATTAAGTTCTAAAAAATCTGGTGTGTTTGGAATAAAAATATATTTTTTACAGAAAAAATGTATAAAAAATAAAGAGAAGAAAATGAATATTTGAATTTTTTGTGGTTTTGGGATTTTAGGTTTGTTTGGTAAAAAAATCTATGGTGAACAACGCCGCAAACTACTACTATTGTTATTATTATTTTGACAATATGAGAAATATTATATTAATAAACAATAACATTATATAAATAAGATTTTAAATGACCATTCCAACCAAATAATAAAATAAAAAAACAAATAGCAAAAATAAAAAATAAATCTATCAAAAAAGCAGTTATAAGTCAGGAAAAATTATCAATCTTCTAAAAAATGTGGTCTAAAAAATAAGATTTGCTTGAAAACTCGCCGTCCCCCATCGACGTTATTCCTGTCGCTGCTGTCTAACTATGTCACTGCAGTCGCCGAACATCGAATACCGCCAAAAGCTATAGTTGAAAAGGAAGTATATCTACAATGGTATAGAAGAAGACTTGAGAGATGATGGAACCATTGTAGGTGTTAAAAATCTAAAAATTTATATCGAAATCGAAGAAGAAAACTCTCAAACCCTTATTTTGGAAATAAAAAGTCCAAATCTACACCAAAAAATTATAGATCTATACTCTAAAAATATAGATCTACACTTTAGAAATATAAAGTGAGTTGCTAGAGTGTCACTGGAGTATCGTCAAAAATCACCTAGAGAGTCTTTCTGGACTTTCAAAGTTCTTCACTTTCAAACTATTATTCTAACCAAACTTATAATTTTTACAATACATTATGAAAAGAGCGAGAGATAATTGAAAATATATATATATATATATATAAAAGTTGTTATAAATTGAATATATAAATTTTTTATATGATAGAGGGCCTTTATATAGGTAAAACAATAGAGCTAAAATAGGGACTATTTATAGTCAAAATATAAAAAAAATAACCAAGTTTTGAGATTATTTATAGAAATTACCAACTTTTTGAAATCACAAGTTGAAGTTGTGATTTCAATTTGAAATTATATTTTGAACTTACGATTACGTAATGACTCATATGATGACATAATAGTGACAAAGCATTATAAAACTACACTATTTATAGAAATGACCAACTTTTTAAAATCACGAAATGATATTTTGAACTTGTGAATTCGCAATGATTATGACATGACAGTGACAAAGCATTATAAAATAACATCTTCAACCTCCAATTTCAACTATAGCAAAAAAAAATAAAAAATGAGAGCTTTGGCCATAAATCCCTCAAATCTTTCTTTCTTTTTTGTCAGAAGGACACAAAATTTCAATATTTGCAAAACTTCCTCACGGCTCTCATTTTTTGTTAAAATGACAACATTTTACTTTAATTCGTAATAAATATTTCCGAAAGGAGTCAATGTGAGAGAGAGAGAGAGAGAGAGAGAGAGAAAAAAGAAGAGAGCAACAAAAGAGGGAATGAACTGTACATTTATAGATCTGAAGTTGTCAATGTCATATTTAAGATAGTGGAGATAAATAATAATTATGAGAGTGATAAAAAGAATGTTTAAAATAAGGTTCTATTTGGTTGTGTTTTGTAAACGTGATCCATATTTACATGTGAATATATTTACATGTGAATATAATGTTTGGTAGAAATTTTGAAATTACGTTTTCAAAATTTTACAGAGAACTCTGTCTCAGGCGTGTTTTTTAGAATTTTTTATAGCAAATTTTGCCTAACCAGTCTTCCGGCCGGTTGACCGAAATAGTGATTTTTTTTTTTTTTTTTGGCAATTGATATGTTAATTTTTATATAATCGAAAAAAAAATTTCTGAAATTTTTAAATTTTTTTATGTGCTTTAAAATAATTTTGAGTTATATGTTTAGTTATGAGTTGTAAATTTTTGTATTAAATATCAAATGTCACATCAACAATTTTCCACTAAAATCAAAACTCTTTTCAAAACTATTTTCAAAACTCTTTACCAAACAAATTTTTCACACTCAAATCATAATTCCAAACCTCACAAACTCAAAAGACAACTCATACTTTCAAATCATAATTACAAAACTCTACCAAACGGAATCTTAAGTTTCGTTTGATAATATTACTTTTTAGTCTAAAAATTAAAAGATTATTAAAAAAATTAAAAAATCAACAACTTATACCAAAAAATTAAAGATTTTATTTTCTCTCTATTTTTTAAAACATCTTTTCGTAAAAAATCAAAAAATTATTATAAATATACTAATTTTTTTATATAATATTTTAACCAAAAAATTAAAAAAATATTAAAAAATATATTCCAAAATAAGATCTTAGTACTTTTGAAAATACTTTGGCTCTGTTTGGTAATGTTTATATATTCAGTTTATATTTACAAAAATTTTATAAACTGATTTTTGTTTATTTTTAGAAAAACATAAACTACAAACGCGTTTGGTAATTGACAAAATGTTTAAAAAATTTTTAAAATATAAAATAGAGTGAGAAATGGCAAGTAGCGGCGGAAGACGGTAATAGAAAGTGGGAATGGTGGGTGACGGTGGCGGGTGATGGGTGGTAGCGAGTAGGTGGTGGTGGTGATGGTGGCGGGTGGTGGATGGTGGGTGGTGGTAGCAGGTGGGTGGCAGATGGTGGGTGGTGGTGGTGGATGGGTGGGTGACGGTGGCGGGTGGTGGGTGGTAGTGAGTGGGTAGTAGTAGTGGTGGTGGTGGGTGATGGGTGACGGTGGCAGGTGGGTGACGGATAGCGGATGTGGTGGTAGCAGGTGGGTGGTGGTGGCGGGTAGGTAGCGGGTGGTGATGGTGGGTGGGTGGGTGGCAGGTGGTAGCGAGTGGGTGGTGGGTGGTAACGAGTGGGTGGTGGTGATGGTCGTAGTGGCGAGTGGTGGTTGCAGGCGGATGACGGAAGGCGGATGGTGGTGGTAGTGGTGGTTGGTGGGTGACGATGGCGGGTGGTGGTGGTGGTGGTACGTGGGTGGCGGGTGGGTGGTGATGGCTGGTGGTGGATGGTGGTAGCAGGTAGGTGGTAAGTGGTGGTGACGGGTAGGTGGCGTGTGGTGGATAATAGTGGCGGGTAGAGGGTGGTGGCAGGTAGATGGTAGGTATGTGGTAGTGGTGGTGGTGGCGAGGGGTGGGTGGTGGTAGCGAGTGGGTGGTGGGTGGTGAGTGGCAGGTGGGTGGTGGTGGTGGGCGGTGGGTGGTGGTAGAAGGTGGGTGGTGAGTGGTGGTGGCAGGTGGTGGTGGAGGGTGGGTGGTGGTGGCGGAAGACAGTGGTGGAAAATGGTGGCGTGTGGTGGCTAGTGTTGGGTGGTAAAAAAAAAAAAATTGAAAACTCAAAATGATAACACATTTTTTGAGTTTATATTTTTTGGCCAAATTTATAAACTGAGACCACTGATTTATAAATCAAAAATTTATCAAACAAGTTTTTATTTAAATTTAAAAAAATTTTGTAAATATAAATAGAAAATTGAAAACGTAAGTATCACCAAACGGTATATTTATGACCAAATTTTTAAAAAAATAAAAAAATCACGAGAGGGAAATGAGAGAGATACATCAGAAGCAGCGTTGCCCTGTTACCTCTCTCTAGATCTGTATACAAATATGGGTCTCTCTCTATTGAAAGAAAGGTATGTACATTTTTCACTTTTTGTCAAATCTTTTTCGGGTTGTTTTGGGAAGATGGTAAAAAGTAATTTTTTGACTTTTAACTAAACTTTTGGCTTTTTTAGACAAATGATTTGGGAAGTTGGTAAAAAGTGACTTTTGACTTTTTTGATTAATGTTTGTTTATGATGTCAAATCATAATAAAATGACCAAACTATCCTCATTTATTTAAAATATTTACAACTTCACCTATGTAACACATTTTGACCCATGAGGGGTAAAATTGTAACTTCACTGTTGGCTAAAAACCAACTTCCCAAATGAAAAAAAAGATAAAAAAAGCCAACTTTTGACTTTTGCTACTAACCAAAAAAAGTGGCTACAAACCATGTTGCCAAAATAGGCCAAACCTCTCTCTCTTTCACACATTGACACACAGACACCTTACACACACTACTCATTTGAGCCCCGGTTTGGCATTTTTTGGGAAATGATCCAGACCCCAACACTCCCGCAAATCCGGATCCTCGGCTGCCCTCCCCTGCCACCCTCCAAAATGACGTCGTTTTGAAGGTTTTTTTTTTTTTTTTTTTCTATGGGTTTATGAGGAGAACTTGCCGAACAGAAACCAGAGGGGAGGGGAAGAAGAGAGAGAGGAAGGAAGAAAAAGAGGGAGAAGAAGGGAAAAGAAAAAGGGTGACGGGAGGGGAGCTGCCAAGGCCGTTGCAGAAGAGGGAGAGGACGGACCAAAATCTTACACACTTACCACCTTTCTTCTCTCCTCTACTTCGGCCGGATCTGGAGTCGCCACAGCTGCTTGTGGCTGCTCATTCGACCTCACCACCTTCCGAGGCCACTGCGCCACCGGCGACTGCGGCGGCGCCCTCTTCCTTCTTCTCCCTTCCTCTCTCTCTTCTTCCTATCCCCCCCTTCTGGTTTCTGTTCTGCTTTTTTTTTTTTAAATTGAAAATTTCCCCAAAACATCTCCACTGGCCTCCTCTTCAGCAATTGAAATTTAAATTGCAATCTGAAATGAAGAGAGAGAGAGATAGTTATCAGTGAGGTCACCGTCCTCAGTATGGACTAAAGAGAAAGAAGAAGAAGAAAAGTCCTCAGTATGGATTGAAGAGAAAGAATAAAAGAAAAGAAAAAAAAAACCTCCAAACCGACGTCGTTTTGGAGGGCGGCAGGGAGAGGGTGGCAAGGGAGGGCGGCCGAGGATCCGGATTCGCACCTTCGCCACACGAGTCCGGATCCTCTCCAGCCGCTCTCTTCGTCCGTTCCTCTGGGCGACGGCTCAGATTAAGCCACATCACCCTGCAAGAAATGCATGGTTCAGATTTATTTCTATAAACAAAAAAATTTCAAAACAAACCCGAACCGAATCATTCCCTTTTTCTATGACCCTTCTCTCTCTCCCTCACTGCACGCACACATGGGTCACACATCCCACCACACTCACTCACTTACTCTCTCTCACACACACACACACACACACTCTCTCTCTCTCTCTCTCCTCTAATAAAAAATTTAAAAAATTATTTTAATCTTTTTCATTTTATTTTCATAATATATATAATTTTTAATATAAAATTTAAATTTTATAACATTAATATCATTGAAATATACCTTTAAAATGAGATTAATATTAAACATATTTAATAAAAATTTAAAATAAATAAAAACTAATTACGATGTTTAGTTATGTCTTCAAATTATTATTTTTTAAATATAAAAATTAATTTGATGAAATAAACACACAAAAATCATATATTTTTGAAATTCTCAAAAACAATCTTCATTCAAAAAAAAAAAAAAAAACTTATAAAAATAATGACTTTAAATTTAGGGGTTGTTTGGGCTGTCCTAAATAAGTGTACTTTTTGTCTTTTTGGACTAAAAAATTGAGAGAAAAAATATGGATGTTTGGGTTAACTTTTTGACTTTTCATGAAAAAATGTGTAATAAAAAATTGTAAAAATTGGTTTGTATAGGAAAATTAGGATTGGTAGTTGTGCAGCCGTAATTGTTGACTTTTGGTGAATAGTGTTAATTTTTTAACTTTTTGAGTAATTTTTTGACTTTTTAACTTTTTTTACATACCCCAAACTTGCCTTAATTTTATTAGCCAAACGGGTTTATAATTTTTTTTAAAGAAAATAAAAAAAATTCTATATTTGATTTACACCTATGCAAAGATTGAATTTGTGTTTTAAAGAAAATAAAATATTTGCATCTATGCACAAAAGTCATTATTTTCATATATTTTTTTTTGTAATGAAGATTATTTTTTAGAATTTCAAAAATATATGATTTTTGTGTATTTATTTTCATCAAAATAATTTTTATATTTTAAAAATAATACTTTGAAGGCATAACTAAATATAGTAATAACTTTTTATTTATTTTAAATTTTTATTAAATATATTTAATATTAGTTTTATTTTAAAAGTATATTTTCAATGATATTAATTTTATAAAAAAATTTATATTAAAAATTATATATATATATATTATGAAAATAAAATGAAAAAGATTAAAATAATTTTTATTTTTATTAAAAATGTGATAGAGATATGTGTGATTTTAATTTTTTTTTGTTAGAAATGTGTGTGTGAGAGAGTGTGTGTGAGTGAGAAAGGGACGGAGAGAGAGAGAGAGAGTGTGTACGGAGAGAGAGTGTGCGCTGTGGGTGTATGTAACTAAGATGGTAAAAATTAGTTTTTTTACTTTTAACCAAGATTTTTTGAGTGATTTGGGAAGTTAGTAAAAATTTGTTTTTTTTTGTTTGGATTAATATTTATTTATGATGTCACATCACACCAAAATGACTAAAATACCCTCATTCAACTGAAAAAATTATATTTCAACCAAAAAAAAAAGAATTTAAACTTTAAGGGTAGTTACGTAATTTTCTAAATTATTTTTGGTACTCCCCAAATGAGGATTAAAACGCAACTTGCGTTTTGCTTGGAAAACGCCAACCCGGCGTCTTTATCTGTTGCCAAGTGGTGTTTTTTTTTTTATTATTTTAAAGAAACAAATCTGAGCTTTTTATTTATTTGCAGGTAACGTGGCGCCATCGCCCGGAGAAACGGACGGAGATTCAAGTTGGGAAGGATCCGGACTCCTCCCAAACACTCCCTCCCCCCCAGCATTTGTTATGGCTAAATAATTATGTATGGACAAAAAAAAATATAAAATCATAAAATACTAAAACACTTGATTTATGTAAAATTATTATATTGACCCATATATAAACAAAAAATTTTAAAAGCATTATTTCTAAGTGAATGATAATTTTGTCATTTTAATACTAAAAAGTCAAAAATATCAAACGATATAACCAAACAAACACAATAATCTCAAACTAAAAAAGTTCAAAAAAATTAAAAAATTAACTAAAAATCATTGCCAGACGAACCCTCAGTCACACGCACCCCTTTTTTTCTCTCTCCCAATAAAATAAAAATATATAAATTCTATACAACTTTTTATTTTCTTTTGTTAAAATGTATAGACCTTTTAATATATTAATTTGATTTCAATAAAATCAACCAATTTGTTTGGTTTCAGTTTTTAAAAAATTCTATTTTTTTATTTGCCGTATTTTAATGTTTTCAATGAATTTTTTAATATTTTAAGTATTTATTTTAATTTTTAGACACACCTAACATAAATATACTTAAAAAGTATAATATTTGTGAAATTTTTTTTTAAAAATATACTAAATACCAAAAAATATACAAAAATATAAAAATTAAATTTTTATATTTTTTTATATTTATTAATTTTTGAAAATATTTTTTTATAAATATTTTATTATTTTAGATACATCTAAATAAGGTGCATTTAAAAAAGTAAAAGAATTATTTAAAATTTAAAAAATATTCATTAAAAATAAAAAACATAAAAAATAAAAAATTTAATTTTTAGAAAATTGAAACCAAACAGACTGAATATTGTAAAAAAAAAAAAAATTTGGACAATAGTATAAAATTTATTTATTTTATTTTATTGGGAGAGAGAGAGAAAGAGGGGGTGATTATGACTGAAGTGAGATGTGCGTGTAGGTGTCTGCGCGTGAAAGAGAGAGGAAGAGAGGTTTAAAAGAAAGGGAGATTTGACAAAAATGTGTTAAAAATTTATTTTTAAAATTATATTTATTATTAATAAAAATATATTTTAATTAAGAGGTTATCGATATCCGATTAATATAATTTTTTATAAGTATAGAATATTCGACAAGCTTTACATATTGAACGGTTTGAACTATCAAAACGAGACTGGTGATAGATTCTATGGGCTGAACAATATGCTCTAACTACGTGGAATAGAGAGAAGTTATCTCCAAACAGTCCACATAGGTATTGTTTGGAAAGTGGGTTTAGGTGGGTTTGGGCTAAAATAACTACAAAAAATAAAATAGGCTTTTTAGTTCAATAAGACAAAATATCATATCCAATCCATAATTATTATATTCTTTTTTTCATAAAAAAAATAAAAAAAAAACCAAAAACTCTTCTCAAACCAAGCTTTTTAGCCCCAGTTAAAATAGCCAAAAAGCCAACCCACTTCCCAAACCAAGTCATAGTGGACTAGTGCGTCCCATTGGACCCGTGAGACCCATCGTAAATCCTGTTTCGATGATCCAAATTGATCAATGTGTAAAACTTGTTGAGTACTTTATGCCTACAAAACATCATATTGATCGGATATCGGTAGCTCATTGATTAGAACACATTTTTGTTAATAATTATTTTAAAATTTACTATTGACAAAAATGTGTTCTAATCGAGGGACTACCGATATCCGATCAATGTGACTTTTTACAAACATAAAATACTTGATGAGTTTTACACATTAAACGGTTTAGATTATCGAAACAGAACCTGCGGTGCGCTCTATAGATCTAACAATACGCTCATCCCCAAAGTGAAGAAGGCAACGTTGCTTCTGTATAGAGATCTAGAAAGAGAGAGAGAAGAGGGCAACGCTGCTTCTACGACTCTCTCTCTCTCTTGTGTTTTTTTTTTTTTTTCTTTTTACACACAATTTCAAACTTGCATCTTTAACATGTGATTTTATGTTGTCTTATCACCGCCATGTCATCACGTGAGTCACTATGAAATTGCAAATTCAAGATGCGATTTTAGATTGAAATTGCAACTTCAACCTGTGATTTCAAAAAGTCGGTCATTTTTATAAATAATTTTAGAACTTGGTTATTTCTATAAATAGTTTATATTTTTGAATATTAAAAAAAAAAACTCCTAAAATAGGAATAGTACATAAACTAATTCTTACGCAAGAGAATACTTTATCGTTTTTTTTTATTTTTATTGAATGTTGCAGAAGTAACGTCAAGCTGATGTCAGTGTAGGAGGGTTGACGTCAGATTGAGAGACGCTGACAACCATGTAGGGGGAGTGACGTCAGGTTGAGAGAAGTAGAAAGGCTCCTAGGGCTGATGTCAGTGAGATGTCAGTCGTTGACAAAAGCAATACATCAACGAGGTGTCAGGCATTGATAAAAGGATGGCGTTAACAAAGTGACAGGCGCTGATGAAGGGCTGGCATCAGGGATGACGTTAGTGAGGCATCAGGGATGATGTTAGTGATGCGTCAGACACTGATGAAGACGGACGTCAACAAGGAAAAAGAGAATGAAATAGGTGTTGGAAAAAATGGTTTTTTGGTGACTTTAATTAAAGATTAAAGTGGGTCCCAACCATCTATTGAGTTGGGTCTAAGTGGGTCTAGATACTTTGCAATGAGATCTTTACACCACAAATAGAATGGCCAAAAACCATTGAGATTTGAATGAGAAATTGCCTCATGAAGTTAGCTTCATGAAAAAGGTAATGAGGTTTGTAACTCCTGCCTTTATTACAGAGTTTAATAGAGCATTAATGGGGTTTGTAACTCCTGCTTTTATTGCAGAGGTTAATGGTGCATTATGACCAGCCATAAAGGCTGGAGGCTCTTCCTCACTCCCCTATACATGTATAAATTGAGACCTTCCTGTCAAGTCTCAAATACAGAAATTTTTGCTTCCATTTCACAAGTCAGTTTGCCTGAAAGTTCCTACAGTGAGAGAGTACTGCCACTGTTTTGTTCGCTAAGCTAGACAGAGAGTGCTTCTACCGTAGCTGGTTTTGACCATCGTATCTTAGGAGACAGACGCCGAGATTCCTCAAGCACTCGACCCGTGAGGCGGCGAAATCTGTTTTAAGGAAACTGCTTCCGTGCAGGCTTCGGTTTCGCCTCTTTACCCTTTTAGTATTTTGTGTATTTCTGTTGAAATTTAGTTGTAATTATCAGCATGTGTTCTTAATATATATATAATTTGATTTCTTCATAAATCTATTTATTTAATTTCATAATATGAACAACGAGCTTAAAACAGATTTCTCATATATGGTTTTCCTATGAAATTGATCGAATAGATTTATATAGACATTTGTATAATGTTATTAGAAACTGTTGTGGAATTGCTCCATATTTTAATGATTGTAAATTATGCAATGTGATTCTCTAATTGCTTAGTTTAATTAGAATGCTCTATCATAATTTGTATATTTAATTGTATTACTCTGATCTTATTTTATGCATATGGTTCATCATTCCCCTTCTATGATTTACATGAATTTTAAGGTTATAAAATATAATTTATTGATGTTGCAATTTTGACATGCTTATTATTTTCTAGACTAGATTACATGATTTAATCTTTAGAATTTTTGCATGTTAATGGTTGAATGGTTATATACTTGAAGTGCTTGGTTATTAGTTTATTACATATAAACAATTCAAATTATTTACATAAACTGCATGCTATTTATTTGGTTTCATACTATTTGTCTAATGTTGCATATGTATATTTTGATTTTGCATGCTTCTAGTTTTGCTATCTAATTTACATGTGAAATTGCTTCTAGTTTTCTAGAGTTATACACATAAGTTATTTCCATGAATAGTGTGAATTAAATGTAGTTCTTTGGAGTTATAAAATTTGTGTAACTTGTATAGTATCTTAATTCCTTAGTTATTTTGCTATTCTATGATTTGCTAGAAGGTTAAATAATATTTGATTGTATGTACAATTGCTTTAGATTAGTTGCTTTATATTATGTTGTCGTTTGCTACTAACTCTCTTTGTAGGCATACCTAAGCGTAGAAAGGAATTGTATGGACTACTTATAATCCTCAATTGGATTGGTTTATTTTCCTTTATATTTGAAGAAATTTTTTTGCCAAAGGGCTACACTTCTACAAGAGCATTGAAGTTTTGGGTTATAAGTAAATATTCAGCCAGAAGGCTACCCATTGCCAGAGGGCACGAGTTTGAGTTAAGCTAGAGGGCTTCATTTTCTACTAGAGAGCATGAGAACATGTGAAGTTTGCAAAGAATGCATTAGACGGGGGGCTACAGTTTGCCAGATGGCTTCAGCTAAAGTGTCTTAAGGTTTGAGTTTGCTAGAGAGCAACAACCAAGAGGGTTTCAGAGATTTAGTTGGTTTGTTTACCAATTTAAAGTAGCAAGTTTTATTTGCTTGTATTATTAGAAGCATTTTATATGCATGTATTTGGTTGTAGCAATTTTTGAATTGCTTGTAAGTTTGGAACTTGGTTTAGTTTTCTGTAATAGAAACCAAAGTGTTTAGCCTTGGCTAAAGAGGAGTTCTTATTTGTTCAGAAATGACAACTAAGACGGATTTGATTTCAAACCTTTAGGGTTTGAGGAAGTCTTTGGGTTTAATCATTTTATTCCCAAAGTGTTGGGAAATCAAGTTTGGAGAAAGTCTTTGGTTATAATCTGTTTATTTCCAAAGTGTTTTGGTTTGAAAAAAGAAACCAAATTTTAGCATTAGCTAAAATATCTCTGATTTTTATTCAGAAATCATGGGCTCAGTTCCGGGAGTACCAGTTAACTTTCATGGGCTTAGTTTCAGGAGTACTGGTTAATGTTTATGAGTAGTGTAATTCTGGTAGCAAATTTTATTTGCTTGGAAATTGGTTTGTTATAACCTGGTTTATCCCCTGGAAATCTTAATTTTAAAATTGTTTTCTATGGAGTAGGAGTCAACATGCACTTGGCTGTTTTGTCAAAAGGTTAACTGGGTTTTAAGTGGGACCGATGTGACCCCTCCAGTCTTCCTAGGAACATTCCTGGCCATGTTCGATTTGAGATTAAATGGTGAAACTAGTTTTGAATTAAATTTCCATCTGAGGGATTTTCTAAGGGTTAAGTTTAATTTCTGGAATCACAGAAGTGAAATTCTATTGTGATGCTTCAGAAATGGCTTTAAAATGTGACAAAAAGAAATGTTGTTCCACCTGACAACCTTAGCCTTGCGAGATTCTTAAAGGAAGATCTTGAGAGATCAAGTATGATTAAAGAAAATCATAAGATTGCATGATAACATTTCTAAATTGATCAGAGGCAATTAGTATGGTATCCTTGTATTATTTATAGCATTTATGATTGCTATGTGACTTTGCTTGAAAGCAAAGATGAGACAACCCGTTAGGGTGGGTGAATATAATTTTGAATTTTTAAATTCCAAATATATTCTTAAATTGGTGGCTCCTAGTGAGTACAATATCACTAATCACAAAGATAGAAAACTGGTAGTTCCTAGGAGGTGTTAGACCACTGGGTACACAATTATGAGATTGTGGTTCCTAGTAGTGAACAGATTACTGATCACATGTCAAGACATGATAATTCTTAGTAGTAGAGAGGCTACTGGTCATATGTCAAGACATGATGATTCCTAGTAATGAAAGAGTCTATTGATTCTATGTCAGGACGTTGTGATTCCTAGTAGTAAAGTGACTACTGATCACAGGTTAAGACATTGTGATTCCTAGTAGTAGAAAGTCTACTGGCCACATGCTGAGAAATTAGTGATTTCTAGTGATAAGACTACTGGCCATGTTATGAAGTTCCAAATAGTAGACTATTGAACACTGGATTTGTGTTTCCTAATAGTAAGACTATTGGCTTCAGAGTGATAGGTTGGACCAAATATATTTGGGTGCCTAATTCGGTTGATGACATTCTGGGAATGTATTTACTGTGATATGATTTTGAGAGTTTCATAATCATTGTGACACACGGATTTGTTTAAGACTTTGTATAAATTCTACAAAGAAGACTTAATTATCCGACTCCAAATTGAGGAGGATAATAGAAAGAAAGGAGGGAGTACTTCTTTAGTAAATGCCAATGTCATTGAGCATGGAAAATTTTCTAGAATAAGGGAGAAGCCCCCTTGAACGAAGTCCTGTATGTTCCGAACTTTCGCATGGTTTTTAAGTCCGACAAGGTCGTTCTGACGAAACACAAGTGTGAAACTTGTGTTGAAGCGAAGTGGACATGATCCCGTATGAGTTATGGAAAGGCGTTAAGCCTTTTTATAAATTCTTACAAATGTGGGAGTGTCATGCAAAAGGTGGGAATACCTAAACCCAAGAGGGTTAGGATAAGTCTAAAAATTCGTTGACTGTGTATTCAACGGTTGTGCACAATATAGCAGTGCATATCGATTTCTTGTGGTTCATTCTGCTATTCCAGATATACACAAGAATACTATCATGGAATCAAGAAATGCATCTTTCTTTGAAAATGTATTTCCGTGTCGTCTCCAAGAAGGGATTCAGAGTTCCATGAAAGAGGTTGAAGGTGACAATGATCACATAGTTAATCAAACAAATGATCACTTGCGTGATCAAGTTGATGATCAAGCTGAAGATATAGATGACCTAAGAAGGAGTAAGAGGGCTAGGACTGCAAAGTCCTTTGGTCCCGATTTTTTGACTTATATGTTAGAGGGAGAACCTCGACTTTCCATGAAGCTGTGACTTCTCCTGAGAGTCCTTTATGGAAAGAAGCGAGCAAAATTAAGATTGACTCCATCTTACAAAATCACATCTGGGTGTTGGTAGATTTACCTCTAGGTTGTAAGCCTTTAGGTTGAAAATGGATCTTTAAAAGAAAGATGAAAGCTGATGGGTCAATTGACAAGTATAAGGCGAGGCTCGTTATCAAAGGGTACAGGCAACGAGAAGGCCTGGATTACTTTGATACGTACTCACCTGTTACTAGGATAACATCCATTCGGATGGTGATTGTGATTGCTGCTTTGCGCAATCTAGAAATTTACCAGATGGATGTAAAAACAGCTTTCTTAAATGGAGATTTGAATGAAGAAATCTACATGGAGCAACCCGAGGGGTTTTCAACTCCAGGACAAAGTAAGAAAGTCTGTAAACTTGTCAAATCTTTGTATGGTTTGAAGCAAGCGCCTAAACAATGGCATGAGAAGTTTGACAACGTAATGTTGTCAAGTGGGTTTAGAATCAATGAATGTGACATGTGTGTTTATGTCAAAGACACTGACAGAGGTTATGTCATTGTGTGTCTATATGTTGATGATATGCTCATTATAGGTAGTAAAGATGAATGATCAAAACTACCAAGAAGTTGTTAAATTCTAAATTTGACATGAAAGATATGGGCCTTGTAGATGTTATTCTAGGTATTAAGGTTACCAGAACATCTAGTGGAATTGTACTTTCTCAGTCTCACTATGTTGAGAAGATACTTGAGAAATTTGGTAAATCAGATACAAATGTGTCTAGGACACCAGTAGACGTGAGTCTGCACTTGACCAAGAATAATGATTAGAGTGTCTCTCAGCTAGAATATTCTAGGGTCATTGGAAGTTTAATGTATCTGATGAATTGTACTAGGCCGGATATAGCTTACTCGGTTAGCAGGCTTAGTAGATACACAAGTAATCCCGATGCTTCTCATTGGAAGGGCATTGTGTGGGTGTTAAGGTATTTACGCTATACTCGGGATTATGGGCTGCATTATACTCGATATCTAACGGTGCTTGAAGGCTATAGTGACGCAAATTGGATATCAGATATAAAAGACTCAGAGTCCACTAGTGGATATGTGTTCACTCTTGGTGGAGCAGCCATGTCTTGGAAATCTTCCAAGCAAACGTGTATATCTAAATCAACGATGGAATCAGAATTTATTGCTTTGGATAAAGCAATGGAAGAAGCTGAATGACTTTGCCATTTCCTTGAAGATATTCCACGTTGGTCTAAACCTGTGCCTGCTATTTGTATTCATTGTGATAGTCAATCTGCAATTGGTAGGGCACAGAGTAATATGTATAATGGAAAGTCTAGACATATCCGTCGTAGACATAATTCCATATGACGACTACTCTCGAATGGAGTTGTCTCTATAGACTATGTAAAGTGTAAGGACAACATTGCGGATCCGCTAACCAAAGGGTTAAATCGATTGTTAGTCGAAACGTTGTCAAAAGGAATGGGGTTGAGGCCTTTGAAAGTTATCGGAATGGAAACCCAACCTAGTTGACTGGAGATCCCAAGATCTAGGTTCAATGAGACAACCTAATTGCGTGTAACAGTGGTATGTCACTGAGGAGGTTAAACCTCCAGCCATTCCTTCTATCAGTGATACCTGCAAGTGTAGAGATTAAGCTGAGCTTTTAATGACTCTAGTGTGTTAAGCTGTTGAGCTGAGTATAGCAGGATACTCAAGTAGAGTCACCTATGTGAGTGTGAAGTGGGGCCGCTTTTAGAAGAATTGGGAGGTCAAGATTCTTTGAAACCACTCGCTGAACCAGGCTAGTGTCCAGGGCCACACAGGGCACACCAGTGAGAACGGAATGGTGGTAGAAGTAATTCCCTAGTGAGATCTATTGTCTCAGTTTACATAAACGGCATAGCAGTTCAAGATGTCATATTCACTGATCAGCCAGTAAACTCGATAGGTTTTCACTGGGAGAGGTTCAAAGCCAAAAGCTACCTTCTCTGATGTCGGGGTTAGTTCGCTGTACTCTCTCTCCGAGTCATTTTTGTTGAACGGTGTCTGTTTGTTGAGTCATTCGGTCAATTTTTATTCATGTGAGGGATTGTTGGAAAAAAATAGTTTTTTGGTGACTTTAATTAAAGATTAAAGTGGGTCCCAACCATTTATTGAGTTGGGTCTAAGTGGGTCTAGATACTTTGCAATGAGATCTTTACACCACAAATAGAATGGCTAAAAACCATTGAGATTTGAATGAGAAATTGTCTCATGAAGTTAGCTTCATGAAAAAGGTAATGAGGTTTGTAACTCCTGCCTTTATTACAGAGTTTAATAGAGCATTAATGGGGTTTGTAACTCCTGCATTAATGGGGTTTGTAATTCCTGCCTTTATTGCAGAGGTTAATGGTGCATTATGACCAGCCATAAAGGCTGGAGGCTCTTCCTCACTCCCCTATACATGTATAAATTGAGACCCTCCTGTCAAGTCTCAAACATAGAAATTTTTGCTTCCATTTCACAAGTCAGTTTGCCTGAAAGTTTCTGATTAGAGAATCGCCCATTGTTTTGTTCGCTAAGCTAGACAGAGAGTGCTTCTGCCGTAGTTGGTTTTGACCGTCGTATCCTGGGAGACAGACGCTGGGATTCTTCAAGCACTCGACCCGTGAGGCGGCGAAATTTGTTTTAAGGAAACTGCTTTCGTGCAGACTTCGGTTTCGTCTCTTTACCCTTTTAGTATTTTGTGTATTTCTGTTGAAATTTAGTTGTAATTATCAGCATGTGTTCTTAGTATATATATAATTTGATTTCTTCATAAATCTATTTATTTAATTTCATAATATGAACAACAATCGGAATAGTAAATAAACTAATGCTTAAATATGTATTCTAAATTGATTCCTAAATACCTTTATTAACATATATACATTAACACATCAATCAAATATCAATTACACTTCATGTTTTAAGAAAAAAAATTTAACCAATTTTTATGATAATTAGAGTTGTCGTTAATCAAAATAATTTCTATTGATTATTTTAGCAAGAACGTTATGTATTTAAAAAAAATATCTTTAAAATATTTAAAATTTAAATTTATAGTATACATTTAAATGATGTGATGAAGGTTATACTAAAAATACATTTGATTTATACATTTTAGATTTTAATTACTTTTTAAAACTATTTTTTAAAATAAGTAATATTGTTGTTAGTTTGATAAACAATAAACTTACTCTTTGACCAATCTTTTGTTCCCCAGACTCTTTGCAAATCGACAAGTGATTACAAAATAAATATTAAAAAAAAAAAAATACAATGAAGTGTGCCTCTTAATTTTCCTCCAATTTTCTCCTAATCTTACATTGAAGTAAAATTAGAAATGTAGAATTTAGAGATCAAAAGAGAAATTTTGTTCAAATTAAAATAATTAATAGTATAATTCACTAAAAAAGAACCAACAGCCAAAAAAATTGAAATTATAACATGGATCCTCTATCCCCTCTTATGAAAATTAACATAAGCACAAAAAATAAGATGAAGAACAGAAATATCACTAACAATTCAATCAAAAATAGACGAAGAAAAGAGGGAATTAGTGACGATTCAATCAAAATTAATTGATAATAAACAAAGAGACCTTAGACTACGTAAATCAAATTTAAGACGACATGGGCTAAGTTTCTAACATTGGGCACACATGAGATGATAGAGAGATGAGAAATTAGAAAAATAGACCGGACGAGGTGACTTGGCCAATGAGACAACCAACAACCCAACTCTAATACAATAATATTCATATTACAAGGTCGAAAACATTAGACCCAAAACTAATTAACAAGAAGTGAAGGGGTCTTTAGACGATATAACAATGGATCATCATTTTGTAAAGTAAATTATATTGAACTTTTTGAAGTTTTGAAAAAATACAGTAAATCTCATAATTACATTGGATTCCTTTAACATTTTAATTCTTATAATAATAAGTTACATTTATATAAATAATTTATTTGTCATGTAAATAAAAAATAGTATTGTCATATCTTTTATATACTTGAATGTATATTTTATCTTATTTATTTTTGTATTTTCATACTATGAGCATTAATTTTAATTCTTTTAATTTTATTAAAAAAGAGATAGATATAATTATACTTTGTATAGTTTTCCAAATCTAGCAGAGGTTGGTGAGAGGTTGGTGTAATTTACCCTTATACGCATCGTTATTTTGTTTTCTAGTTGGGCATTTGATATAGCTAGTAATGAGACTCTTCTAGGAAGTTGATGGGTTCACGATTTTAGTAAGAAGAAATGTGAAAGAACAGGCCGTGGTTTGATAATGTTTGCAATTTATTATTTATTATTTATAAAAAAAATTGAATATATTTATGTTATTTTTGGTAAAAGTAGAAAAAAATATGTTTCTTAAACATGTGTGTTTTAAAAATTCATTCCAAAAATAAATGATAGAGATGACCGAAAATTTTTGTCAACAGTTGAAGATTTTGGATGAAATTACTGACAAATGTTTGTTGACTTTGGAAGGGAAAAAGATTTGAAGCTCGAAAAATTTGTGCCTCGAATGCCCTGAGAGAGAGAGAGAGAGAGAGAGAGAGAGAAGAGAGCGGGGAAGAGGAGGGAGAGAAGAGAGGGGAAGAGGAGAAGCTCGTCGGCGCATCATCGCCGTCGCTTGTCGCCTGTCAAGCTCGTCTGCCTCGTCGCCCGGCCTCTGCCTCTGGCAGCTTCGCTTCCGCCTCCAGCCTTAGTTTGTTGGCCCCCTCCCCTCCCCCTCCCCTTCCGTCTCCGTCTTCTTCTTCGTTCATCTGCTGAAAAAAAAAAAAAAAAAATTAAAACCACGAAACGACGTCGTTTCGTGGTTTCGGGGCATTAGGAGCGCCTGGATTCGAGCTCTGAATCACTTCTCCTTTGGAAGAGGGTTGATAGTTGTGGACGGTGGTAGTTGAAAGAGATCACCGGTAATGATGGTCAATGGTAGAGATGGTTAGTGAGGGTTAAAGCATGTTTTATAAATTAGTGAATTTAATTTTTTTTGTAATTACATAAATAGACGCCAAATGATGGGATTTTTTTAACAGCTTTTTTTTTTAAAAAAAAGTATCAAAAAGACAAAAAATTATGGGTATATTTGGTTTGTGTTTGTAGAGTAGTTTTTGAGATATAAAGTATGAAAACTTATTTGATTTACCTTTTTTCAAAAATGATTTTAAAAAATTATTTTGAGAAGAGAGTTTTAAAAAAAGTGATTGATTTGATGTGTATGTGAGAGAAAATTATTTTAAAAAGTAAGTAACCAAACAAAATTTTGAGATTTTTTTAAAAAAAATTTGTTTGATTTGATTTAAAATTTTTTTTGAAAAACAAACCAAACGAGGCCCGTAAACCTTAGGTTGATGATCATGCTTTATCTCCTCTTTCCAAACATTTTTATTAGGGCATTGTCTATTCATGACGAAGGATATTTCGAAGAAGAGGTTATGTAAATAAATACTGTTGAAAAGTAGCTTGATCACATTCTTCTCTCCAAAGTCAAATTTGGTTCCTAAAATCTACATGTTTTTTTTTATTAGAGTTAATTATTTAAAAATTTTATTTATAAATGTTATGATAATTTACATCTTATTTAAGATTTTTTAAATTAAAAAGTCCTATTTAGTAAAATTGAGAATATTATTAATTTAAAAAATTTTTTAAGACTAAGAATATTATTAATTTTGTATCGTAATGTTCCAGATAATCATTTCATTAACTGATAAAAAAACAGAATATGATATTAAATATTTTTGTCTATGTACAAAATAGAAAACATTATCAATTTTTTTTAATTTTAAAATTAAAAGCATTATCAATTTTTTTATTTTTTATTTTTTTAAAATTTTACACATTAATATTTCATCATCATGCTATTTTATATAGGTGATGATTGAGATCCCCTTCAATCACTATCCCCACCACTTTCATAGACACGTGACAGGTGGTGACTGGAGGAGAATGAATAAAAAGAAAGAAAGAAAAAAAAAATAACCAATCAAATGAAGAGAGGGGTCAAGAGGGTGAAAAAAAAAAAAATCCAAGTCATTATTCATTTTATATACACAATTTTTAGACACAAGATTAAAATTGTTCTTTTAATTTTTTATTAGAAAGAGAGAGAGAGAGAGAGTGAGTGTGTGTGCGCGCGCGCGCGTGAGACTGAGTGGTGAGACGGGTGTCACTGTCATTGAGTTAATTGCTGCTTTTTCTTTTTCTTTTTTAAGCTAATCCCAACCACACATGTTGACGTGGGTCAATCTTAGCCGTTGCCTGGAGGAGAGGCTGAAGAGTCCAACTCCTCTCTATATACACCCTCTCTTCGTCTCTTTTTCTCCAAAGTGGTTCAGAGAAAATATTACTAACAAGAAGAACAATGGAGAGTTTGCCACTGTTGGCCATGGTGAGTGTACAAGTGGGCTATGCTGGGATGAACATTCTGTCAAAGCTTGCCATGGATTCTGGCATGAACGCTTTCGTCCACGTGGCTTACCGGCAAGTCTTTGCCACCATTGTTTTAGCTCCCTTCGCATACTTCTTGGAGAGGTATAATAGACATTTTTTTTTTTAATTGAAAAAATGTATAACATTACCCCACAAATGTGTGTAGTATTTATATTAATATTAATATTTTTTACACCTTATAACTGCAGAACAACCAGGCCAAGGATGACGCTGCCCATTTTCTTTCAGATGTTTTTGTGTTCCATTTTTGGGTAAGTCCCCGAAACATTTATCCAAGCCAAGCCAAGCCAAGCCAACCTTTCTTTTGTAAAAATAGAGTTCAATTTATTTATTTATTTCAAAGTAATTTATGTGGGGATAAAATGCACAGGATAACCATGAATCAAGTTCTTTACTTGGTTGGGCTCCATAATTCTACTCCTACGATTGCCTGTGCCCTCACAAATTCGCTGCCCGCACTCACTTTCATTCTTGCGGTTCCTTTCGGGTATTTTACTACTACATATTTGTAAAAATATCAAATGAATTGTTTATTACTCATCTACATCTGATTATGCATATTGTATATATATACATATATATCTTGATGTTTGGTAGGTTGGAAAGTGTGGGAATCAAGAGAAAAGGTGCGAGTAGAGACAGTGCTGGCAATTACTAAAATGGGCCCCAAAATGAAGTTGTTGGCATGGTTGGTAGAGTTTTTTTCCCCTATTTTCTCCGCATACTTCCAATGAAAGTTTGATCCCCCTATCACTGTACGCCCATGGTACAACGACAACAACATTACTCCACCAACACACACCACTGTCCCAAAAATCTTGGCTTGTCCTGCTTTTTGGGTGTCTTTGTGGGTTATTACGTGGGGATTCATGTATTTTATTTTTCTAGTTAAGTTTTTCTTAACTTTTTATTTTAAAAATTGAGAGACTTAGGGGTTGGTTGTATAGATGCGAGTAGCAGTAATAGGGGTATTTTTATACTTCCGAATCTCTCTCAATACATCTCATCTTCCTGTACTTTTAATTTCATGCTGTTAAATAAAATTTTTCTTTGCCGATCAAAAAAGAGAAAAGCAGGACAAGCCAAGATTTTTGGGACAGTGGTGTGTGTTGGTGGAGCAATGTTGTTGTCGTGTACCATGGGCGTACAGTGATAGGGGGATCAAACTTTCATTGGAAGTGCGGATAAAATAGGGGAAAAAAACTCTACCAACCATGCCAACAACTTCATTTTGGGGCCCATTTTAGTAATTGCCAGCACTGTCTCTTGGGCAATATGGTTCAGTATCCAAGTAAGTACTAACCCAATCATTCGATAATATCATCATCATTTAATTAGTGAATTATTTATGATTAAAAATTAATGCTTTTTTATAATTAGTTAAACTTGCGATTAGTTATAGTCACCATTTTCTAGTTAGTATATTGCATAATACTTTGGTTAATAATTTTGATTTTTTTTGTGTGGATATTATTGTTTATAATTGAATTATTCAGGCGAAAATGAGTGAGAAGTATGCAGCGTCATACACAACATCAACATTAGTATGTTTAATGGCTACGTTTCAATGTGGGATTATCGGTCTTTGTGCCGATCATAACATTTCTGCTTGGTCGTTGACACCAGGAATTCGAGCCATTTCAAGTATCTATGGGGTATGTATTACTTGAACTTTAAATTTTTTAATAGTTATATTTATTAATATATAAATTGATATTGTCTAGTATTGACTAATATTGATAATCTCTTTGTAAAAGACTCATGGTGATTATAACAGTTGAAGAAAATACAAGATTCTTTTTGTTTTAAATCCTTCTATTTTTAGTTCTAAGTGTTAAAGTAAAATGTACAATTTATATGAAGATGTGATGTGAATTGAGACAATCACTAATAATAATAACAAAATCATTAAAATTGTGTATTTCAGGGAATTGTGTGTACTGCAGCAGCATTTTGCCTAATGTCATGGTGCATCCAGAGAAAAGGTCCTTTGTATGTCTCAGTGTTCAATCCCTTGCTGCTCATTATCGTGGCGATTCTTAGTTGGGGCCTACTTGAAGAGAAATTATATGTTGGAACGTACGTTTTGTTTTGTTTTGTTTTTTAAGCTTGAATTGACATTCATTTCATGTTATTCTATGATCTACTTTGAATTAACAACCATAGCACTTTCAAAATAGACTGATCATTCTTTTATGTGGTTTGTTATTAGTGTTGTAGGGTCTGGCTTGATCGTTATGGGGCTTTATGCTGTTCTTTGGGGGAAAGAACAAAGAAATGAATGCAAAGAACAACGCTGAGGATAGAGAGGAAGAGAAGCAAGAGGTAGTGGAAAGTGGCTTGGAAATTGTGTGAAGATTGTGTGAAACTGAGCAAAGAAATGGTTGTAAACAAAGGGTTTAATCACAAGTGAAATTAAATATAAACTAAAGTTGTCAATCAGAAGCCAAGTAAATAAAAGGGTTTAAAAGAGCTTATGTGCTTCTTTTGGAGGAAAATATCACTTGACATAATGTTAGAAGCTCATTAGTTTGAAAATCCAAGTTTGAGTTTGTGGGGTCATTTTCCCCATTTCAAATGGGAGCGTGTGCTTGTACTAGTTTTAGCAGTCCTCTACACTTCAAATTGGTGGAAGTGATTCATTAGAGCTTCTTATGTGGCAATTCACATCATCGCCCCCTCTTAATCTCCCCGTTTGAATCCCTCCCTTTGCACCTCATCTAGTTCCTATCCAACTATTTGGCAGCCACTTTACCTCGCTAAGTTCCACTCAACTTTGAACTTGCATTCTCGCACTATCATGTTTTTCTATGCTAAGATTAGGACCTAGGGACCTCGTCAAGGTTGGTACCACAATCATGGATGAGGAGGAAACCCACATGTTTTAGAAACATAACAATAATAACAAGAAAAATAGTATGGAATTTTGTTTTTAATTAGATCTCCCTTTTCCTCATTTTCTAAAGTTGTGTTTGAATTTTAAATTCATGCAGAGATTTGTAGAGATAAAGAAAAAAGAGAAGGAAAAATTGATTAAAAATTTATCTTAAATTTTATTCACTTTTATCTCCTTTTTTCTTTTCGTTCTATACATTCAAGAAATAAACATGGCATTAATGATGCTCAATATCTCTAGTTTATTGAGCTCAAAACCTCCCGAAGACAAGGCTGATCATCGTTAAAGCAATCCAAAAATGATGGAGAACTCTATTATTATTATTATTATTACACAAATATAACTATCAAAATGAAAAAGAAGATCCAAGATTAAATCAAGTGCAAATTATACTACCAGTCTCTATAGTTTTGGGCTCGTGTCACTTTAATTTTAAGGGCAAAATCGTCAATTTAATAAAATAAAAACTAATTTGACCAAAAAAAATGTCAAAAAAATATTTTTGAATTTTTAAAAATGATTTATACCCACCAAAGATAAAATTATGTAAAATTAATAAATCTTTTACTCATTTATTTATTTATTTATTTATTTTACCAAATTAATTTTTATTATATGTTTGAATGATGATCATGTAATATGTGGTTGTTAGGAATCAACATATTGAATATATGAAATATTTTTTATTTTGGATTTTTTGATTTAATGGATTGATTTCATAATGATATCAAAATTGTCACCATATTTGAATTTTGGAAAAATATAAACTAATTTAATGAAAATAAAAACAATCATACATTACATGATCATCATCTAAACATATAATAAAAATTAATTTGGTAAAAAAAAAAATAAATGTATAAAAGATTTATCAATTTTACATAATATTATCTTTGGTGAGTAGAAATAATTTTTAAAAATTTAAAAATATTTTTTTGACATTTATTTTTGTCAAATTAGTTTATGTTTTATTAAATTGACAACTTTATCATTGAAATTGAGTAATGGTATTTTCAATTTTCCTTATTTAGAACAAGATTTAAAATTTAGAATTAAATGTGTCACAATTGAAAAGTCAATGACCAAAGTGACACAAGCCCCAAACTATACGGATAATTTGCTCTTAAATCAAATTAATAAGCCAAGCAAATAAAAAGTTTTAAAAGAGCTTGTGAGCTTCTTTTATAGAAAAATTAGAGAGGCTTCACTTGACACAATGGAAAAAGCTCATTAGTTTGAAAATGCAAGCTTGAGTTTTTTTTTTTTTTTTGATCGGCAAAAATAAGTTTTATTGATGAACAAACAAGTACAAAGACAAGAAAATACATCAATAAAGGAGAAGGAAGTGCAAAAGCATCACAGTGCGCTAAGTGATCCCAACTAGGTTGGCACCCCCGAGCTCACCCTATCATTTGCTAGCACCCCAAGTTGGTGAGAGACCAACGGAAAGAAGAAAGAAAAGGAAAATCCAAAGTTGTAGCAGCTTTAGAATCCTGAAGACACCACCAAAGCTGAAACTCCCCTCCATGAATCACCGCTGCTTAAATCCAAAGAGCCAAGATTGAACACCCTTAGCTTCCTAAGTTACTGTGAGAACACACCCCACTTCAGACCATGCTTCAACCAAAGACCATCTGGCTGGATCGTAGACACCATCTCATGGACACACCTACCCAATCATAACAAGAACACATGAAGTGATCACCCATAAGTCCTGTTCCAAAAGGTTGCTTGGTGAAGTGATCAACCCAAAAGCTTGTAAGCAAACACCAAACAAAGACATACATCCTCTCGTGACCTCCATTAAGTAGTCCGAATGGCAGATTAGCGATCACGAGATGTTAGCAAATGCACTGCAATGAAGCAGATGCAAAGAGGGCAAGCATCGACAACATTCTTGAGGACAAGACATAGAGTAGACCTGCGGCAATAGCATAGCACTCCCTCCAAAGAGAGCCCATCGTGACCTAAGAACTGAGAGCCATCCTAGAGCAGAACACAGCAAACCAGCAGCCTGAAGCACTTTGATCTACAATGCTACCCTAGTATTGGCACAGCAGGCACATTGCTCTATTCCTTCTTTGCTGAAAGAAGTCTCCATAAGTAGGCAGCCACATATTCACCCTCAGCAGCACATTTTACTTTGCACATTTTTACATACTGATATAATACCTGTAACTGACTACATTCAGCAGACAGATTACATTCAGCACCTGTAGCTCAGACCCCAAAACACACAGACTACATTCAACAGACAGATTCAACAAATCGAAATCCGGCGACAGATTGGTTTCTTCAAGGCACTGCACCATCACAAAGACAACAACACGCAACAGCACAGGCACATCACAACAGATCAGCACATGCCACCTACCCGTCCCAAACACCTCCTTTGGATAGCATAAACACCCAGGGAAGCCAGAACAGAACAGAACACTGAGTTGGAGTAACAATCTGCACTTTTAGAGCCACCAAAAGTGCAGATGTGTACAGCATACCCACACCTTCAGCAGACACCAAGACTATACAACCTGAAACTGATTGCCATCCTCAACCTGGACTCTGTAGCCACCCAACCCAAAGCAAACACTCCACCCAACGGCAAACAGAACAGAGCAGGCCGAAAAAGCGGAATCTGTATCCTTAAAGTAGATCATGATAAACACAACATTTCAACCAGACCCAATCAGCCCCTCAGGCAAAATCTAACCTGCTTGAGATTATACACAAAGTCATTAATTGAGTAAGAACAGGAGGGGTTAGAGGTTCTGACCCATATAGCAACCCTAGCCTTGATTGAATCACATAGCCCTTCAAAATTCACCGGCGAGCCCTTAAAAATGCTTTCATTCCTCTGCTTCCAAATAGACCAAAGCACCGCCAATGGTATAGCTTTCCAGATGGATAACTCCTTTTTATTAAGTTTTAGACCAATCCACCACTGCAACAATCCAGACACGGATCCAGGCATTGCCCAATAAACTCCCCACCAATTGATAATATTTGACCAAATCCTCCAAATAAATGGGCAAGACAGCAGCACATGATTGATATCCTCTACTTCATCCCTGCAGAAAATACAGTTAGTGTCTGTAGCAGCAGAGAGGATACCTAGTCTTTGAAGATAGCTGGCTGTCTTAATTCTTTCTTTCCATGCTAACCACCCAAAGAACTGCACCTTAGGTGGAGCCCAATTCTTCCATATACACCCTACTACGTTACTGCTAGCTTCAACAGATGCTGCACTCCACTTATAGGCAGAAGACACAGTAAAAACCCCAGAAATTTCTGCATTCCATTTCAACCTGTCCGTCATCCCATCCCGAATGGCTGGAGCATTAAGAAGCATTATTTTCAGCCGCCTCAAATCTTCTAGTTCCCACTGAAACAGATCTCTCCTGAATGCCAGCGTCCACTCATCATTTCCATTTCTCCTACTGCTTAACATTTCCACAGATTCATCTTTGTCAATGGACACAGAGAATAATCTTGGAAATTCATCTTTGAGACATACGTTACCAACCCAATTATGACACCAGAACTCGATGTTTCTTCCATTACCAACAATAAGGGAGATATTATTTTTGAAGAATTCCACCACCTGAGGCCAATGGGCAGCAATCCCCTGAATATCTCTCCAGACCAGAGATAACCTTGGACCCTCGACAGGTAGTGGCCACCAACCCCCTCCAACCTCACCATATTTGCTGCAAATTACTCGTTTCCAGAGAGCATCAGTTTCAGATCCAAATCTCCGCCACCACTTCAAGAGAAGACAAGCATTCATGAGCCTCACTTTTCTTATACCTAAACCCCCAGAACTTTTGCTTTGTGTTACTTCCCCCCATTTTACTAGATGAATTTTTCTTCTTAGAGCATCACCTCCCCATAAGAATCTGGACTGGATTTTGTCAATCTCCTTAGCAACCCCTTCAGGCATCTTGAACAAAGATAGATAATATGTCAGTAAGGATGAAAGCACAGACTTGATCATAGTCAGCCTACCAGCAAAAGATAAGAACCTCCTTTTCCAAGAAGCCAACTTCTAGTTAACTTTATCGATTATTGGTTTCCAAGTCCGTCTTCTCCTTGGATTACCCCCCAAGGACATACCCAAATACTTTAAAGGCAAACTTTGATGAGCACAATTCAACATGGAGGCATATTCTTTAGATAGCTCATCTGTAAGGCCAATCCCACACACCACACTTTTATAATAATTAATCTTCAGCCCAGACACTATTTCAAAGCATCGCAGAATCCTTTTAACATTAAGAACCTCCTCCCTATCTGCTTCACAAAAAAAAATTGTGTCATCCGCAAACTGCAAATGAGTAATTCTGAGATCATTTGAACCAACCACTGCACCTTTAATCAAGCCCATTATCCTAGCTCTTGTCATCAAAATGTTCAAGCCCTCTGCCACGATATTGAAAAGAAAAGGTGATAATGGATCACCTTGCCTAAGCCCCCTTTGTGGACTAAATTCGGGTGTCGGTGATCCATTAACCAAAATGGAAATCTTAGCTGATGAGACACATTCTTGCACCCACTTAATCCATTTAGAGCCAAACCCAAAGCTTGCAAGCATAGAGAATAGAAATTCCCAATTGATTGAGTCGTAAGCTTTCTCAAAATCCAGTTTCAAAACAATACCTTTCCTCCGATTCTTCTTCCAACCATCAACAATTTCATTTGCAATCAACACTCCATCTAAGATACTTCTACCTCCTATAAAAGCTGATTGGCATTCACTAATAATCCTTGGCATTATAAGTTTGATTCTGTTTGACAAAACTTTTGCAAGCACTTTGTAAAGCGAACCAATGAGACTGATAGGCCTGTAGTCACTGAGGCAAGTAGGATTATCATTTTTAGGAATCAACGCAACAAAAGAGCTATTAATTCCAAAGACCGGTTTAGAGTTTTGATGAAACTCACTCATAAACGCGTCACGTCCCCTTTATCGATCACAAGATTTTTGAAACAAAGATCAAGTTGAACCCATCAGCCCAGAGCCTTGTTTCCATCACGTGTTTTAACTGGCCGCAAACACTTCGATTCTAAGAACTCCGCTTCTAAAGAAGCTCTAACCTCCTCTCCTCCAATGGATTGAAAGTGGCCAGATAGACTTGGTCTCATCGAACCAGATTCGTAATAAAGCTTCAAATGCAAGAATACCTCAGCCCTAATATCAACTGGATTCTCCTTTATAACCCCATTAATGTAAAGCGAGCACAAAGCATTTCTATTATTTCTAGATGCACCATCACATGAAAGAATTTTGTGTTTTTATCACCCTACAGAGCCCAGTTAAGTCTGGATTTCTGCAACCAAACCCTTTCCACCATAGTACTTAGCCTCCATGCTTCCTCTTTAGCCTCTCTTTTTCTGTTCAACTCTGCCTCAGACAGTGGCCTTTCCTCAGCTGTCAGATCAAGAACATGTAATTTGTCCTCCAAGAGTTTGAGTTTAAGATCCACATTTCCAAAGACTTCCTGATTCCATTGTTTCAGAGCTATTTTAAGGGCTTTAAGTTTCCTTAAGCACTGAAACCCAACCCAGCCATCAACAAGAGTTTCCTTCCAGATTTTGTCCACAAAGGATTTGAAGAGAGGATGAAGGGTCCAGGCGTTCAGGAATCTGAAAGGCTTTGGACCCCAATCCCTCTCATCTTCGAAGAGCAGAATAGGGCAATGATCAGATAGCCTTCTTGGTAGACCCCACAGTTTGAAATTGAACTCCTGCAGCCATTCTGGACTAAGCAAAAACCTGTCCAGCCTGCTCCATTTTTCGCCTTGTAGAGAGTTGCCCCAGGTAAATTTCCTACCCAACATTGGAAGCGTCACCTCACACTTATCTCAATCTCCCTTCTCAAATTGCTCGCTCAGCGAATATCTAACTACTTGAAAACTATTTTACCTCGCTAAAGTTTCGCTCAACTTTCAACTTACACTATGACACTATAATGTGTGGCTATGATAGGAGTAGAGTTAAGAACCTCTTTGAGGTCGTTGCCACAATCATGGATTCCTAATCAATTTATGACCCTGTGAAAAATCACCAAGGACCGTGAATTGGTGGTCAAAGTTGAGGGATAGTCGAAATTGTTTGGCTCACCTGGATGATTCTACTTCAAATAGCCTAAACCAAAAGAGAGGTCTCTTTGACCAAGTCAAGTGACACCTCAAAAAACATAATGCAACTCCCCATGGTCAAACACACCTTATAAAAGAAGGTATTCCTTTCCATATGCAACAAAATTCTCTTTTATCTTGTGCATTAGCTCCCTATTGTACATGATTCAGTCACGCCTATTGGCGTAAAATGATTGAGAACTTTGATGGAGTCGAAATGCATTTGGTTCTTTGTATTCAATAATTATTGTGCGACCGAATAATTCAAAGAGGGCACTACTAAAAAAAATACTTTTTGCGACCGCTATAAACCGTCGCAAATAATAAAAAACAGTCGCAAAAGACTTTTTGCGACGGCCCATGCGACGGCAAATGAGGGTCGCGAATATGGGGGTGGCAAATACTTTTTGCGACGGCAAAGCAACGGTCGCAAATTATTTGCGACCACCTAAACTACATATGGCGACCCCTATTTTGCCGTCGCAAAAAACAAAGAAAAATACTAACATGATCTTTGGCGACCATCTTGTTACCATCGCAAAAAATTAAAAATAAAAATAAAAATAAATAAATAAATAAATAAAAGTGTAGCGTTAAGCACTCTAGGAATAACAATGACAAGAATTCAGACAGTATAGCATTTTATAGTTTTATTGAACATTCTATTTGAGTCTCAAAATTTGAGCCATATGTAAAAGAATTCAGACAGTATAGCTCCTTCATTTACACGCATTTGTTCTCCATTCCATAGTAAAAAAGAAATACTTAAATCTTGATATGTCTCTCATACTAGAAAAGGCATCCAAGAGTTTTTCAATCTTGAGCCAATTGATAGAAAGGGACCACCGACATATTATTAGTAGAAGACATAAGAAACTAATTGATGCACCTTCACTTTCTCATCTCGAATATGCTCAGGTGTAAGAGAAATAGGCTTCTCCATAGCAATGAGGCAAAGAATCTGCAGTTGGCAAGAATATATGTCTGTTACATCTTAAAGAAAAATGATAAACAAATTGGAGGGACTGCTGTGAATAAATTTATATATCTATCATTTTAATATTATCTACTCTAACTTGATTTCAAGTATTCATCCACAAATACATGCGAATTTTTCACAAAAACTAGCTCCAAATCATACTGCATAACTCACTAGGACAGTCTAGCACTTCAGTTGTTGCCAATCCAAAGTATATAGGCTTTTTCACACCACCATTTCCGTGTTTAAAAGAAGAGATGACCACTTTTAAGTAGACAGAAGGGATAGACTAACATGTATTAATGCACCAAGTAAATTTATACCTCTTCTGCCAATGATTTGAAGACATGAAAAGGAACAATCCACTCCGGACAATCAACAACATCCTGCAGCAAAAGGTTTGGTGTTTCAACATATTTGTGGTAGATCTAAACATAAAATGCAGACTTAATATAGCAATAGAACTGTATTTGGTTGATGTCGGTTAATAGTGACAGCCTCCATGCTGCAGTCATGGGCCACTATTTTAATATGGGCCACCCTATCTATAGAGCACATTCACAATAAAAACTTCCAATTTTTAGCTTTATCATTTGAGGTTTGACTACATTTATAATACTCTGTTTAGATAATAAGATAAGAAAATAATGAAATCAAGAAATTAAATTTTGTTTTTCAGTTTTCTTGCATTTTTTCTTAGTAGATCACTCTGCAATATCAAAATCTGTCAAAATTGAAGTGTTGAATATTTATCAAATGACATTATTCTTTTAATATTTAATATCTTGAATTTGAGTGTAGATTCGAAGAAAAAAGAAAAAAAAATATTTGAAGAATGAACTTATTCACATAGATTTTCACATATTGTTAAAGAAGTGATAGGGTTCAAAACCAAAAAAAAAAAAAAAAAAGAACCGTTAATGAGTTAGTAGTTAGTGGTTAGTAGTTAAACAATGGTGGATGGCTTTGGATTATCCTAATGAAATATTCTATAGTAGTAATAGATTTAGGCTTAAAACAAAATAGACTATTTAAGTTAAATAGAATAAAATATTATATCTAATCCATAATTATTAAAACCACATCCGAAGGCTTAAGGGGATGAAGGCTAAATGCAATTGTATTGGATCTGACTAATATTGGGTTTATTTAGTAAAAGCAAAATTCATTATTGGGTCTGGAATTGCATATATATGTAAACAGACAGTCACCTAAATTGCTTTCATAATTGGATTTTAATGTGCAATTTGGTGTTTCATAAATCAAAATGGGTTGGCCCAGGCGGTATTGGGATGGAGAATAAATAGGTTTTTTAACGGACAAACAAACAAATACATCAGCAATGGGTCGAGTAGCCATTTGGAAGATAACACACAACCACGTCACAAACACGTCACACAGACACACACACACACACACACATATATATATATCAATTTTAATGATATCATACGCGTGCCACACAGACACATAAATCAGAGAAAGGAATGGTTACCTCAAGGTGGAACTTGTACTTTATACCAAAGGGGCTTCAAGATTTAAATTTCTGAACCCAAAAACAGAAATAATCCCTAATTGTCAGATAGTGTCTCCAATGGTAAAATGAAAACGATAATGACTAATACCCCAAAGATCTACATGTATGAGGCAAAAAAAAATTACCTTCTCAGAAAATTCTTCATCAAAACGTATCCAGTAAACACTATTACAAAAAACCAGTCCTTCGGCTGCATACTCACAGAGAAAATCACATCAACCAGAAATTGAAAAAATTGGTGTAACTTGCCAACAGTTTCAACACTTGTATTCTAAAAATCAAGTAAAGATCTTTTGGTTCACACATGCATATTATCTTGTTCAGAAAACAAAAAGTTCATAACGATTAGAAATAAAAAATCATGTTACTGTAATATGTTTTTCAATTGCATTCATTCAAAATGTTCAAGGAACTATGCGAATGTCCAACTTAGGTGAAGCTAGCTACATGAATCCTTTTTCGTCAATCTAATCTGTCAGGGGCTATATGCTTAATTGAATTAAATAAATTCATATCTTTTTTAACACCTGATTTTGTATTCATGAACAAGTAATAAATACATGCATGCCTGCATACAAAGCTACAGACATACATAAAATTGCATTTTTATCAATATATGCATATGTTGGAGAATAAAGAAACAAATATCACCTCCTTTGCATCACTCTTGATGGCCTAGTGTTCCAAGCACAAATTTAGGCATAGAATGCCACCAGATCGGTGGATTATTGTCTTGAGATACCATGATATTCTCATTTAAATTCAAATTCTATACAAAATTCAGCGAGATCACGCATCGATTCAACTTTCTAATTCTACACACAACATGCAAGCCGCTTGGGTGTCCCCAAAGACAAGCTCCAATTCTTTGGTCTAAAAGTGAATTAAAGCAAAGAATATTTTTAAATTATGGATGGGATCTGGTAGCTCAGTGAGAAGATATAAAACTAATTGACCTTCAAAGATCAATTAATTTAGGGTTAAGTTTATATGGAACTCTTATTTATGAAAATTTAAGCAATATAAGCATTTTATAATGAAAAGTAAAACTATGTTCTTCAAGTGTCACCGATAAACAAGAAGAAGAAATTTGGGACATACCTCTCCTCTAGAGTAAGTGTTGTCCGTGATGAAACAAAATTCCTCCACCCGAGGTGCACAAATCTCTTCATACTTCCTTTAAGTCATAAAGAGGAAAACCACATTGAAGATCGATCACATTAAAAAAAAAAAATGAAAATAAACATTAAAATAAAATACCCAAGATTAGTGTCAAATTGATTTTCCAACAATATGACCACTAATGACATAGGAATCTCTGTTGCTTATCAACTATACATAAGAGCAAAACACAATTATCCACATCTCCAACACTCTACCTTCAGAATCAGACAATTAGTGATATCTTATCCCCATGCACCTCATTGTATTTTAAGCCTAAATGGGTCCCGAAAGTTATGCTAAACAAAGTAAACATTGCTCTCCATAAGTAACAGATTCACTGTTTTCCATGTGATCAATAGCCTTATATGCAATATTGTCTATAATTCATGCATCCTATTTAACATTGTAGTCCAAAACGTCTGAAAGAAACATGATCGAATTTCATCAAGCAAACTTACGAGGCGATGAACATGCAAGTGATGCCAAGCAATTGTAGTCTTTGCCTTTCAATGTAGTTTTGAGAGAGAAACAAGTCAATAAGATGCACAAAGGAGATAAATTGTGTCCGCACCAACTTATATTCCTCGATACACGAAACCAGAGTTTAAAACAATCACTATTTTTCCCTTTCAAATTGCACCATTTATTTATAAAAATCATAAGACAACTTTAAGGAACATAAACAATGCACTGACATCTAAAAACTTGATAACTAGAAAGCAAGAAAATGAAAAGAGAGTTCAACCTCTTAAGAGAAATTCCAGATATTCACTCATTTGTAGCCTCGTGCCATGTAAAAGAGGAGATTTGTAAATCCCAAGCAAGTAAAAATGATGGTTCCAAAGTGATAAGTGAGATTATTCTGCAATGGGAACCAATTGAATTAAGTTGTCAGAACAATTATTTTCAAGAATAAGAGGCCCAATCCATTGGAGGTTAGGTTCAAACTTGTAAGATGATCACAGGTATTTCACACGAAAATAAAATAAAATAAAATTTTTAAAAAAATCCTCAATTAAACCCAGTATTTGATTTCTGTGTATCCATCTCCCAAAATTGATCATGCAGTTAACTTGGAAAGCTCTTCAGAAGTTTTCAACTAGCTTTAGTAAATTGATTAAAAATGTTTGTTAAATTCTACACTTATAAAAATGAATTTAAAAGGCAACCTAAAGTGATGAAACTAAAGGCAAAATAACAGAACACAGAATCAAATCCTGCTAGTTGGAATACAGCGGTCGAGAGAGTGGGGGAAGAGACAACTGACCTGTTTATGGAAAATAGGAGAGTCGTCGAGCTTTGTGAAATGCATGTTTGAAACAACAATTGATCCTTGTTTGTGCAGTGTATCTTAGTAAACATCACATCTATGATTGATCTTCTTCAGAGATTGAACCTATTCCAGTGTAGCTAATCACATCTATGATTGATCTTCTTCAGAGATTTAATGACTGAAGCATTAATGTAACATGCAACTTCCTTAATATGAAAGAGGTAATCACAGAAATCCAACACAATAATGCCTAAAACATTAAAATTTCACAACATTTGGAGCTCAAAAGCATACTTGAGTCCACAATTAGGTAATTTGTCTTTCTTCGGAAATCCACATTGCCTACTCCAGCCAGTAAAAATCCAGTTATTGTGTCCTACATCAGATAAATTTAACTCCAATCAGCTCCAGCAATATTGAGCATCACATTAGCAGTCATCTTAAAGACCTTCATAAATATACACCAAGATGTCAGGGACAAGCAAAAACATATCTGATGCTGTTTTAACAACCTACCAAGCCACATGATCAGTACTGTTATCTGCAGCTGCATTATCCATATGGGAACTCAACGTAAGAGAAGACAGAATAATCCACTGCACATTTATCGAATGTGAACTCACATAAGATGGGAAAAAAATAAGCCACATGATCAAGTTTTAAAGCCAAAGCAAATCAAGATTTAATAATCTAAAAAAATAAAAATAAAAAATAAAATGAATCTTCGAATCAAAAAAATGTTTCGAAATCAGAATCTGCACCGCATTGATAACAATAAATTGAATTGAAAAAATTCATGTTGTTACCGTTGATGTTGATCTTCGAAATCGAACAAAGCTTTGAGTCGAAGAGAATTTGGGAGCTGAAAGAAAGACACAGGGATTACAGAGACAAAGAGTTGGATTCATACATAGAAATTAGGCTTACCGATTATGAATCGATCCAAATCTTCATCAACAGCAGATCGAAATCTTCAAATCTTCATCAACAATCGATGAAAATCTTCATATCTTCGTCAAAGTGGGAGTCGAGTGAGAGAAAGTGGAAAGTCGAGTGAGAGAGAGGAGAATTTGTGAGATTACCAGTATGATTTGTGAGGTTTTGAGAGAGAGAGTTGGGAAATAAGAGTGAAAGGGATAGAGCAAGTTTTACACGATTTGGGGGATTTTTTTTTTTTTTTTTGGTCAGTTAAGAACACGATTGGGGGTTATGCAAAATGGGATTGTTGTGGAAAAAAGTGATTTTTTGCGACGGTTAATGAATCAGTCGCAAAAAAATAGACGCAAAAACTTATATTTCTAGTAGTGAGGGGCGGGAGCTTCTAATTCCATTCCCATTCCAATTTCATTCACTACCATTCTCTCTTGTCACCAAGGCTGCCTTAGTTCTCTCTCTCTCTCTCTCTAATGTCTCAAGTTATTTTTGTGCCTTTCATGATTACTGGAGGACTCATAATCTGTCCGAATCACTAAAGGCCAATAGATTTCAATCCAAATAAAAATTATATGCAACAACTTCTCAAAGATAAGATAGGCCTAAAGATTGGACGTGTACTATCATCAATTTGAATAAAGCAAGTTAAGCCAAGATTGCCTCATAAACAAATCACAAAAGAACTCAACTTCAGTAATGGGCTATGGTGCAGATAATTGACCTGGGCTTCCCTTTTTCACTCTCTCAAAAACAATTTCGTTGTGTTCAAAACATGAATATCTAAATAAAATTTTAAAAAGAGAAAAAAAAAAAAAAGAAAAAAATTTAATTTATGTTTCATCTACATTGTCATCACATTTTATTTTTCCAATTTTAAATCTCTATCTAAATTCATGATCCAAACATAGCTTAAAGAAAAAGGCAAAAAATATCTAACCGATATCCAAGACCATTATTGATGGTTTGAGTTTAATTCCTTCGTTGACAAAAACATGTATAGCCAAGGCTGAGCCAACATTTGAAAGACATTCCATGATGAGGTTAAACACCCAATAACAATTTGCAGCTATGAAAGAACCACTAATTGAAGGGGAGTTTCTAAATAGACCGCATATATGAATTATAAACCCAATACTTTTGAAGGAAAAACATTTGTACATATGAATGTAAAGAGAAATTTTATGAATGTATTTAAAATCTTTCAGATTCAAAGTGCATGGACTAATTAGATGGACAATGCTAATCTAACCACTGCTGAAAATTTTAAATTTAGTGGTGTTTAAAAAACGCCACTATAGGTGTAAAAAACGCTGCTAATTCTTTTAGTGACATTTGATACCAAACGCCGAAGACACGACTGTCGCTATAGCATTATGAAGCTTGAAAAATGTCATTAGATTAGTATAGGTGGCATTTTAAAAACACTGCTAAATGTAGTAAATAATGGTAAAATGACGTCATTTAGTATTTAGCAGCATTTTAAAAACGCCGTGATAGATTTTTTCCTATTTTAAAAATATAACCGTTGTCACTGTAGTGGCATTTTGGAAAAACGCCGTTATAGCTTTTTTAAAATTTTTATTTTTACTTTTAAGATTGCTAATTCTGTTACATTTAACTAAAAAACATACCGATAATAAAGCTGAAAAATAGCAATAATACGGATAAAATTTTATTGCTATTTCAATATATTGACTAAATTTAGACAAACATTGTATGATTATTTCTAAACCAAAATCAAACAATGCAGATGCTAAAGTTCCATTGGGAGACAAGTTGAAGATGAGATGGAGTCCATTTTCAATGCAGCAGCCAACTAAGATTGCAGTATTGGGATGGTTGACATGTCCTATTATCTCCAACTCTAGAAGGAACTCTTTTTCCTTGTTTTCATCTGTGTTGTCCTTTGTCAACCTCTTAACTGCTATGGTATGTCCATCATCAAGATCTCCACAATACACCTCTGAGTATCCTCCTCTCCCCACCATATTATCTGCAATGACGCAAGCAATCATATGAAATTTTGAAATTTTGTTAATCACCCTTTAAAATTTTTATTACGAAAGAAAAAAAATGCAATTGGTAATGAAGCATTTGAATGACAAAAGTTGCATTAGTATTCATACCCGGGTGGAAATTTTTTGTGGCTTTCGCAATCTCTTTGTAACTAAAGCACCTTAGCAAAGGTTGCTGCTTTTTGTTGTTAGATAAGACATCATTTCCTTTTCTTGCATTGAAATCAAATGATGATTGCAGGAAAGAGGAATTACGCTTAAAAGGAGATGGTGGCTTTGGAAAATTGGATTCCCTTTTTAACTCAAGAGACGGGAGGGGACTCTGTTATGCTTGAATCCCCAAAACTAGAGCTATCTTCTCCAGTGCTATTTGATTCTCCTTTACATACATCTGGCACTGTTCTTGGTGAAAATATTTTTTCTCTCTTTGTTTTTGTGACCGAGGACTTGTCCATACGATCATTTTTGTTTGACCACTTTGAAATCATTTGATAATGCTCTGCTACATTAAAACTGATTATTAGAGCACATCTGATTTTAAAAAATAAAATAATTCATCGAAACTTCAAGTTTTTGAAATGAACTAACCTTCAATGTGCGGAGTATTTAAATCTGAATTTTGGTGTGGTATGACACATTTCCCAACAGAGACCACTGAACAGCCTTCCGGGGCATGCTCAAAACAGTACATAGTGATTTCGCGTGAAATTCTAATGGCAAAACACAAATACACTATTTAAAACATATTCTATTAAACCAAAGTACATGAATTGAACTTGATCCAAATCTAAACCTGTTTCTTGAGTGACCAACAACAAGAAAATCTGCATTTACGCATTTTGCTTCCTCAATTAGACCTCTTGCAACACTAGTGTTGAACTCAACTCTAGTCTCAAGATTCACCTGAAGTTTTGAGGCTCTTAAGCATATATATGAAATTGCCAATTTTAGAGCACTTAGTATTTACTTGCACATAAATATTGCAGAAATGATATATAACTTTAACTACTTTATACCCACCCAAAAACTATAACTACTTTATAGTCTGAAACTGAAAGAGGATAGATATTATATACCTGCTTAGAGTGACAGATTGTGGTAAATTCAGCCATCACAGATATGACGTATGCTTTTTGTTTGTGTCACCAAATCAAGCTTAGCTTTAGCAGAGTGTAACTTAGTCACTAGGTTCTTCACTGCATCATCCTGAAATTCCAAAGACAAATGAAACACTGAAACTCCATAGTAGCCAAAAGGATCATGAAGTGATATGTCCATACTACATTTTCTGAAATGATATAGCTCTCAACACTATACTTCCCTGCAAGTTAAGTTCAATAAGTGAGGAAAGTGGACATTATACATTAAATGTATACAAACTGTGAATCAGTACCTCAGTTTCCAATGCACCCCAGCTGACGTGAAAACAACTTGCCTTGTTCATATGTAATTTGGTTATTCAGTTTCCAATGCTAATAAAAAGCATGTTTTATCCTAATGCAGTAGACAATATATTATCTGACAAAAAATACATACTCTAGGAATTTTGGGAAGCAAATCCATGCAAGCTGAGCTGGCACTTATATGAGTTTCAATTCAGGCACAATTCCTTGCATCTGCCTTTTCAAAAATTTAATCCCTATATCCTATAACCAACTATCGAAATATGTGATGGTTTTTAAACTCTGTGCTCTGAACATCTCATAAAATTTTTATTTATATTTTTGAATGGGGGGACTACTACTCAAAATCGGGCAATTGTTTGGGATTAAATGCAGTTATGGCAGTTTATTAGCTTGAAACAGGAAAGCACTATCAATTTAGATAATTTTTTCTTCATGATAATTCCAGGTCAGCTATCATGCAGTTATGGCAGTTTCATCTCACCAGTTTTATCCTTGATCTGTACGGATTAAAATCAGTAACATTACAAGTATTTCTGTTTGGAAGTAAAGAGTTAAATATAATGTTTTTTTTTTTTGGGGATAAATAAGCAAACTTTATTAAAAAAGCATTAAGGCGATGCAAAGAGTTAAATATAATGTGAGAAAGCTAGATAAACAAAATTATTCGAGACCTCCATCCAATGGGGACTAAACTGGGTGTACCATTTTTTTAAAATAGAAAAAACAAATGGATCAAAAGGCTTATCACTTTTATTAGTTTCAGTGTCACGCCCCTGATTTGATTAAAATACACACAAAAATTATTGCGGCAATTAGAAAGAAGTTTCAATATACAACATTGCATTTACAATTACCGGTGACTAGTCATTGAGTATATTTGGCTCAGTAACAATATTATGGTGTGCTAAGGATCTTCCAAAATATGCTCAGTGATAGAGAATAATTTTATACCTTGTTTGCTAAGTTGTTCATCTACCACCTTTCCAATCAGTTTGAAAAAGTTGCAGTCAGATAAAAAAATTGGACAAAAAAGACAAGAAAGAAAGAATCACAGAAAGAGAAGTAATGGATTGATATGAATATATAACGAATTTACCTTGTTGAAATGTTCAAATTGACAGTTACCCAGACTAAAGACACCGTATATTAGAAAGAGAAGCTATTCTGGTCACATATATTCCACCAAGGAAATGCTACTAACTGGGAACACGGATCCGTATATTCTTGTCTAGTTCTAGAAAAGTTGATTCACTAAAAAAAATGGACAATGTATTTTGACATAACCAATGCATACTCCGTTAAAAATTAAATTTTAAAGGTAATACGTTGAATGTAATTGTTCTTGAAAGGCTAATAAGATCATCACTTATGGATAACAATCTCATTCACTTGAAATCACCTGCTTTTTTGGTTGTCCATATAGTCATGCCATAGATCAGGCTTCGGGAGTCACATGAAAAAACAGGGAAGGAAACACCTCTTTGTGTCAGCTAGGCTTTCCCACCAACCCACCACCACCACAACCCCACCCCCAAGAGAGAGAGGTTTGAAAAATTGAGCATGTTATTAGAAGGGGGGAAAAAAGTTTTGGCACAGTCGAATTGTGGAGAAGGAATGAAGGACAACTCATTGATTAATCCACAAATTATATGTAAAAGCAGTTACCTTCAAAGGCTCAGGGGTACCCTCTGCCACAGGAAGACCTGGACATCCAGCAATCTCACACAGTCCTTTTGAACATTAAAAATAGTTTTCGGTCATGACCATGCTCCAAAAATATGAAAGACCTGAAATTATGCCAAAGCATGAATTACTGTGTTGGAAAATAGAATAAACTAAACACATACCGTATAATGCATTGCGAGTGGCATCTTCTGTAGTAACATTACCAAATATTGTGGTTAAGCCTAAAACCTCCAGCTGTGGACTTTGGAATGCCATAAAGATTGCCATGCTATCATCTGTAAATCAATGAAAACATCAGTCACACCTCACAAATGACACTTGACAGTGTCACCATTGCACTCAATAAATGTCTATCTAATCTTATTTGAGATCTTCTATTGGCAGTGTCACCATTGCACTCAATATATATATATATATATTCACTTCTAAGTTGTATCCATATGAAGCAGGCCTTATTTCATTTTTCCGACTCAACTCTGCACTAAAAGTGTAGTGTTTTTCTGCGATTGATCTATACAATTAAAATCAATTAAAGTTTCACTTCTTTCTCAAGAACCGAGATTAAAACTAGAAACTCTCAACCGAAAAAAAAAAAAAAAAGGGGAAGAAAGAAGAGCGATGAATTGAGGAAATGTAGAGAGGACATAATCGAATCAAAAGAATACAGACTTACGAATACCTGGATCAAAGCATTGCACTGTTTATGAATGAACTACATAATGCCTATGAGAATTGCACTGTTTAGAGCTGAATAAACTTAGAAAATGAATAAATTTACTCGTCCATAACTGGTAAAAAAAGGTTATCCCTAATCAAAGCATGGGAAGAAAGTGAGAAGTCAAAAGCAGAGAATAAGTAAGATTTTTTTCAAATATGTAATGTTATTTCAAAGGTAATGAGAAGTTTTCCCAGCAACCAAACAAAGGACCGAAAACACAATCTAGAGTTCTGAGATTGTAGAGCTCTGAGATTGTAAAACAAAGGACCGAAAGCACTAACCTCTGATCGAAGAAGACGAAGAGTTCCAAATCCACAGAGATAAATCACAAACAGAACACCACCACTGAGATAAATCATGGAGCTGAAGCAGATTTTGAAGGATTCGATTGGTTTTTCTGAGATTGTAGACGGCGGTGCTCAAAATCGAACTTCGAAAACGCAATCGCTCTGAGAAACTACGAGATTGAAGCCATACGAATGCAGATAGGTTGGCTCTGAGAAACTTCGAAATCGCAATCGCAATCGCTCTGAAGGTTTCGAAACTTCGAGTGAGTGAGCTTCGAACTTGACAGCAGTGGGTTTTCAAAATAAAGGTTCGGAGAGACAAAATAGGGGTTGTCATTTGGAGGCGCTTCCAAGCGTCGTCTCTTCATAAAACGGGGCCGTCTTGATTAATAACAAAAGCGACGTTTAAAAAACGCTATTAATTGTATCGTAAAACGTCATGAATTAAATGCCGTGAAATCTCCAATTTCCTGTAGTGAACAATCCAATTCCTAAGAGCCTAACTAATGCATAATTTGGGTGCGATGTACAATCCAACTATAATTGTGGGCCATGACCTGAGGAGAAAATGACCCAATTTGATTGGTCCTTGGTCGCTTTGTTTGTTTTTAGAGGTATAATAGAGGAGATTAATAGTTAGAAGATTGATAGTGAGGGAATTAGTAAAATTGTATTTGTTTTGATAATAGTTGTTATTATAGAGATTATTAAATTATTTTTAGGACTTTTCTTAAGTGTGCAACTTACACCTTACACTTACATTTTTTGTATTTATACCTTACACTTATGTTTATACCTTACACTTACACCTTTTGTGTTGGTTGCATATGGTGTGCAACCTTAAAGGGTTGCACACCATAACAGGACCCTTATTTTTATATAAAATAAATATAAAATAACAAAACAAATAAAACAATGATTTTTACTTAACAAAAAATACAAAAACATTAAACATTAAACATTAATGTTTAAAAAAAAGGGCCAACAAGTTAAAAAAAAAAATATGCAGTTGACCGTTGCCCGGCTGAACTTCCAGGCGAACGTCCGGTAACACCCAATTCGAACTGACTATTTTGCCAATACCATCTCCTAGCCCAGACTGCTAATACTTCTTGCCAAAGCCTATCGTTGTCCAAAGGGACTACGAATCTGGAGCTCCCAAAACCAAAACAAACATGAGCCGACTTCACTATTCATCTATCACAGTTTGGAGTAGATTGTGATAGCGAAAAACAAACAGGGCCTCATAATCGTCGGCTTTCTGTAGAAATTCTAATACGACATTAGGGATGGCAAATTGAACTCAGTCCGACGGGGACTGACCCCCCGACCTCGATTAAAACGGTTTTTTCCTAAAAAATACTCCGACGGGCCGAGAATGGTATTTGAAAATAAATCCCCGATAATTTTCGGGCCGAGGACGGTGATATGTTTCCCAGCCTCGGCCCTGGCTCGTTCCTGTTTCCCTGAATTGAAATTACCATAACACCACCTTATCCATTCATATATATCAACCCCCTTCTGTTGTACCTCTCTGATCTGATATGACTTTCTCTCTTCCGTCTACTCTCTTTCAATCTCTTTCTTCTCTTCGGAGTCGGCGTCGTCTCCCTCTCCGCGGTAGTACGCTGCGACGTTGCCTTTTCCTCCTCTGTCTCCTCCTCCTCACCGTCGTCGCCTCCTCTTCCAACAGATTTGAGTAGATCCTCATCGCCTCTTACTCCTCCTCCTCTTCTGTCACCTCCTCCTCCGACAGATCTATGCAAATCCCCGTAGCTCTCTCTCTCTCTCTCTCTCTCTCTCTCCATTTGTGTATGTGTGTGTGTGTGTGTGTGTCTATTGCCATTGATGATGTTGCCGTTGATGATGTTGTTGTTAATGATGTTGATGTTGATGTTGATGAAAATGAAATAGGGGATTGGGAGAGAGCAACGGGGATTTTTCAAGGTCGGGGAAACCCGATCCCCGTTAGAGGGCGTGGGCATAGGCGGGGGCGGGGGCGGGGGCGGGAACGGGGGGTGATGGGTTCCCTGCCGGGGATCGGGGGTGGAGACGGGGAATTTTGTACCTTTGAGGATCGAGGACGAGGAGTCTGATCCTTGGCCTCGCCTCGGCCCGTTGCCATTCCTATACGGAATAATACTAGGTTGAGCTTGCGTAGATAGCAGACCGACCCGACTTGACCCATAACTCATGGGTATCTCCAATCAACTCTACTCTAAAAAGGGTACAGAAGAAAACAAAGCAACAACAGAACAATCTGAAGTAGCTTCCTTTCCATCAAAGCAATTAACAAAGCTCTCTCTTTAACCAAAAAAATGGCCTCTATTTACAGCCTTTACATTATTAATAAATCAGGAGGCCTCGTCTTCTACAAGGTCAACCCTAATGCTGTGTGTAGACACCCCATTTTTGATCGACCTTAAGACTCAGACGTCATTGATTGAGCGCTCGGTGATAGCGCATATTGTGCTCGTTTCGAGGTCTCGGAGTTTTGGCTGAGAGCCTTGCCCCCGGGCCTCTGAACTCTTTGTGCTTTGACTCGGTTTGCGGACCAAGTCTAGTTTTCCTTGCCTGAGGGAGGGAGAGGTCTTGTAGACCATCTCTTTGTGGTCGTAGACCACTTTTCCCGTTCAGAGACTAGTTTCTGGTTTTTGGAGCCTTCGGCCGCGTGCCTTGTCTCGGGACCGCTTAACGTTCTCTGTTTGGTGTGGTTTTTGAACCACACCTTGTTTCCTTGGCCTAGAGGGCCACTGTGGTTTGGGAGACCACTTTTGTTGTCGTGAACCACTTTTGGTGCTTGTCGGCTAGTTTTCGAGGCTCCCGACTGCGCGCTTTGCCTCCCGAACTTTTGTCTTGCATCCGTTTTGGTTTGTTTTTGGTGCAAACCTTGTTTTCCTTGTTTGGAAGGTGATATAAGGGTGGGAGACCAGTTTTCTCCTCGGAGACCACTTTTCTTCCCGCCAGCCAGTTTTCTGATCTAACAACTGGTCTCCTAGGTCTTTGAGCCATCTTTTCTGGTCGACCATCCCACCCCTGGCTTGTTTTCAGTGTGCTGATCATCTCCCACCATGGCCGACCACTTGTTGTTTTGGGAGACCACTTGTGGTGGTCGGCCGACCACTTGAAGTAGCTGGCCGACCACTTCAAGTGGTCGGTTGCTTTTTGTCATCTTTTTAGAGATATTTTCCTCCAGCTGACACAACTGGAGGCACTGAAGCTATCCTCCATACACGTGTATGGAGGGATGGCCTTGGACCCTTAGCTTCCTCAAGAAGCTTTGCTTTTGGTTCTCTATAAGAGAGAACCATCTCCTCTCTCCTCTAGGTTCAGAAAAAAAGGCCTTGAGTGATACATATAGCTTTGTATCTATATCTCCTTGTTTGATCTTATTTTGTGCATAAAAGTGTAGTCTTGTCTCACTTTAACACATAACACACACTCAAACACCTTACCCTTGGAGCTGAGGTCCCTTGAGGTTGTTCTTGAAGTTCTTGGACTAGTTTTGGTTCAAGAAACCTGCTGGAGTTGCAGCCTTGAAGAAGTTCATCAAGGGTGAGTCTTTAACCCTTAAAACCCCCATTCTTGCTTAAGCTTTTGAACCCTTTTGCATGCTGTTTTGAGCTTAGCTTCCTACTGCAAAAAGTTCTTTTTTTGTGTGTTTAAGATCTTTGTTTAAGGTCACTTTTGTGTTTGGGGTTATTTACCCCCTCTTAGGCCTTGTTTGGCTTGCTTTTGTGCCTCCTTTTTGAGCTTTGGGATCACTTTTGCATGACCTTTCTACCACTGAAATCCAGAGGATTTTCAATGGTGGAGAGGAGGTTTTGAGGTCCCAAAAAGGAGAGGGTCATCCCCTCTCCTTGTATTTTGAATACTTGTCTTCATTAGCCTCATGTTTGAGCATGTGTTTTAAGCTTGTGTTGGCTTGTTCTTAGCATGTATGTGGTTATTTTGCTGAGGCTTACCACTGTTTTTGCTTGGTTTTGTCACACCATGCATGCCTTATACACTTGTGGTGTAAATCTTACAAACTAGCTTTGTGTGTCTCATGTTTGAGCATGTCTTTCTAGCTTGTTTTGGGGCCATCTCAGGAGGTTTTTGGTGTTATTTTAACATGCCTTAGATCTCTTTTAGGTTGGTTTAGTTAGCTCTTGCATGCCTTATACACTTGTAGTGTAAATTTCATAAACTAGTCTTGTATGCTTCATGAAGTAGCATGTCATTCTAGCTTGTTTTTGTTCCTTTTCAGCATGTTCTTGGGCTTGTTTTGCCATGTCATACCTTTGTTAGGGTTTGGTTTGGTCACCCTTTGCATGCTCCATGCACTTGTAGTGCATTTCCATGAAATAGCCTACTGTGTCTCATGCTTTAACATGTCATTCTAGCATACTTTTGGCTTAACTTCATGAAGCTTTTGTCCATGTTTTAACATGCCTTAGCTCTGATTTTGGTTGTTTTGACCATATATGCCTTGCTTTGTATAGCTTTGGTTCATTCTAGCTTGTTAGCTTTGTGCGTCAAGTCCACTAGCATGCATTACTTGGACTATTTGAATGATTTGGCATCATTTATTATGTGATTTCAGTCCATGTTTCATGGTCATGCACTTGCATTTATCACTCATTCAATGCGTTGGAGGGTTTCCCATTTATGCCTTAACATGAGTCATTGCGTATGCCTTCATGCCTTAGCTTGCGAGCCATCATTTCAATGTGTTTTTGGGGTTATTTTGCTATGATATAACTCTGATTTTTGTTGGTTAAGTCATCCCATGCTTGGTATTAATAAGTGTAGTGTAATCCACCTTATTTGTCTTGTATGCATCATGCCTTATGCCCTTCATGCTAGCTTATTTTGGCTTCCTTCCATACATGTTTTAGACTTATTTTAACATGTTCTAGGACTTTTTTGGGTTGCCTTGATCACATGCTTCATGTTTTGCATACTTGTAGTACAAGTGCTCTTGCTTGCTTCAAGCTTTGAGCACCATAGCATGCTTCATTTGTGTTATGTACATGATTTGGCATCACTTAACATGTCATTTCAGAGCATTTAGGACTGCCATGTTCCCACTTCTTTCATGCTTCGAATGCCTTTGAGTATTATGCATTGTTGCCTTACTTGTAGCCTAGCTTGTATGCTTACATGCCTAGGTCTTTGAGTCCGCATCTCAGCATGTTTGGGTCTTTATTTTGACCTACTTGAGCTCTGTCCATGCTTAGTTCATGCTTATGTGCCTTGTATTGCATGCCCCATTTGTAGTCCTCTTTGTTAGCTTTCATGCTTTAGGACCTTTGCATGCTATACTTGCTTTGTTTGAATGATTTGGCATCATTTCTTACCTCATTTCAGTGCACTTTAGTGTTTTCACACTTGCACATTTGTCACTCTTTGAGCCATCTTGAGGGTTATGCTCTTGGGCCTAGTTGGTTGGCCAATGCATTGTGCATGCTTGCCTTGCTTTTTGTGCCTTAATTTCATCACCAATGGCCACTGATTTGGGCATGGCTGAGGTCTACCCCCTTTCGGTTTAAGTCCATTTAACATGTTTTTTTGCATGTTGTTCGCATGCTTATTTTGCCTTGCATTGAGTATGCATGTCCCTAACATTGATAAGTTGCCCTTGTTGCATTGCATTGTGTATGCATGCATTAGCATTATTTACATGTCATTAGCTTTGTTAAGTTGATCATGTCACATTGCATCGAGCATGCCATGTTATTCTTTGCATCGAGTATGCCATGTAGTTGCATTGTGTAAGCCATGTTGTTTGCATTGTGCATGCTTATGTTGCCTTGCATTGAGTATGCATGCCCTTAGCATTGGTAGTTTGATCATGTTGCCTTGCATGTTGTTTGCATGCTTGTCCCTTGCATGTTGTTTGCATGCTTGTTTCATTGCATTACATTTTTGCATACTCCATGTTACATTGCATTGTGCATGCATGTTATGTGTTGCATTGTGTTTGGAATAGGTGTTAGTCCAAACAAGAGAAAAGAGGGACGTTTCATACTTATAGTGATGAAACGTGTCTCAATTTCCGGTCGCTGACGCTCTTGATCATACATGATAGAGTTTTAGGCTTTTTGTGTTTATTTGTGCATTCATTTTTACATTGAATTGTGCAACTTCGCCTCTCGGCCATCATGCATTGAAATGCGTGATTGGTGGCTCGAGGATCGAGAACCATACTCCCTTGAGCTCATGTAATGATAGGGAGGGTGGTTGTGCACACATATCTTGCAAATACATTGCCATGCCCTTTCTTGCTCTTTGTTGCAGCAAACTGGAGTTCAGCAGCAACAACTGGTCGGCCAGCCAGAAAAACTAGTTGGCCGACCACTTTTTTTGACTTTCAACAAAGATAGGTGGTCGGCCATGGCTGCAGACACCAACAACTGGTCGGCCACCCTCCACAGCTTCCCAAGATGGAGTTTCAGCTTCTTGGAGCTTGGTGCAAGGTTCTGAGGACAATTGAAAATAGAGGCAAATCGGAGCATCGCATTGGATTTTCGAACGAGGCAGCCGAGCATGCATCCAGTCTTCTCCCTCCGAGAACCCCTTGATTTACTGCTTTCCTTAGCTGCCATGCTGAGATAGCTAGTTTACGCTTTGGTTTGTACTTTAATAGTTAATGCGTTTAGCTATTTCAAGTTGTTTTGTAATAATTAGTTAACTAGGATTAGTTAATTAATTTGTTGTGTAATAATTAGTTTAATTAGCTTAGATTAGCTAGTTAGCTTCTTATTCGATCCCTCCTGCAAGAGGGCGCAATGTTGTAATAAGCGTGCGTGTGTGTGATACATGTCTTCCAAACCCCATTTCTTTCTCCTTTTTACTTAACCACTTACGATGGTTAGTTTTAGGACATATTTCATTTAGCATACCTTATGCTTGCATGCGTGCATCCATTCATCTGTTTTGCATGCACCGGGCTTGGTGCATCATACTAACTACATTGTATTTCAATTCCAATTTGAATACATGTACCAAGTTGCATTTCACATGACACTCTTAGGATAGCCGAGCCTGTTTTAGTTGCATTTTTGCATGTGTTGCATCAGCCATCTTAACATGAACTAGGATCATGCATGATTTCTAACTAGTTCTTTGTTTTGGCTCGGAGTACACTGTGAGTATTTACGCTTTAGCATACTGCATGTGTGTTAATGTTACCATGAAAGCATGCTTGCCATGAGGCTAACTGCTTATTTGCTATAACTGCCTGAATGCCTGTGGGTGAAGGTTGGATTACTTGAATTGGAATAATTCATTGAAATCCTCGATTTAGCCTACTTGTGAGTAGCAAACTTTAAACCATTGTCAAACAAACAGATATGCAATGTTTTGTTCCAAATTAGACGATCTAGTCTATACTTGTTTGTTGTGCGCATCACGTAGTAAGATTAGCTAATTAACCGGAATAAGAGCACATGCGTTTTCAAAAACAACATATCATGCTTAGTACAGGCCGATCTTTGATCGGGCGAGCGGGGGTGCTCATTACATGACCTTTCCCTCTTGTACCTAAGTTCCTGAGCCGAGGCAACTTTGGTGATGACTGATACGTGGCCTTAGGTACGAGTCAAGGTTTCCTAAATTCCCCCAAAATAAAATATTTAGGTGGCGACTCTATATCTGGCAAAGCAGTCCATGTTTGGCACTTCTTTATTAAAAATCAGTTTTCCAAAACAATTTGCCAGATTTGGACTCTTTGGTGATTTATCGGTCTTACATCGCACATTGTAAGATTAGATTCAGAACCGTGACATTTGAGTCCGAACTGTGGTAGCTCAGAGAACAAGACGAGATTTGCCGCCGCCCTCGCAGGGCACGCAGTACGGATGTCGGGGAGTCTCCCAATGGCGTGTCCACACTGTGTTTGGTTAGGGATTTGAGGAGAGATTTGGAAAAAAGAAATGGAAAAGGAAGGTGAAATGTGTATAAAATATACATACATTTCACCTAATTTCACACACCCTTTCTCTTTCCATTTCCAAATCCCTTCCTAAATCTCCCAATCAAACACAGTGTAAATATCTCTCTCTGTTTCTTTTACGAGTGAGATTTTTTGGGAATATTTTTGTATATTAGAAAATAGATCATCGATTTTAATTTGGCTAATTTTTTTTTGGAATTATAAGGACATGGATTGGGGAAAATGTTTAGGATTACAGCTGTGCAGGACGGATGGATACAAACGATAGATTGAGATTGGTGAGTTTATGGCATTCGATGCATGCTATCTCTCAGCAGCTATCGCTGATCATGGGATGTTTAGAGATCGAACTCCTTCAAGTTGATAATTTCGATCTCCATTGCTTCCAATTGCTTATTGGTAATTTAATCTCATTCTATACCAATTTATTTTCCTTTTAATGATTGAACTAATTTGATCTCATTCTTTACCAATTTTTTGTGTAATGAAATTTCTTTGTCAAATTTCATTACACAAAAAATTTGAGATCAAATTTCTTTACCAATGAACACTTAAAAACAGTCCTAAACCATAATTTATTGTGTTTCATAGTAAAAAAATTAGAGATAAAGAGTTACCTCCCAGATGAGAAGCTTGGAGTAGTTAATCCCAGGCAAACTTTGTCCCATTCTTAGGTGGGTACACTGGTTCGATTTGTCGGACTATACAGCCTTCTACTACCACAAGTGGGTAAGTAGTCTTGACCTTTCTCAAGCCCTTTTCCAGCCCTACCACTCTGTAGACAACCCATTTTTGACCGCCCTTACGACTTGGACGTCATCGCTTGCATATCTAGTGATGAGTGTATATGCTTGTCAAGTGCTCGAAGCCCTCAGCGGAATGCCATAGCTTTGAGCCTTTCAAACCCTACACTCCTGTTGCCTTGTTTTTGGACCAAAACCTTGGATTTTCAAGCCTGCAACCGCTGGTGGCCTGCCGGCAACTGCTATGGGCTATTGGCCATTGCTTCTGGTTGCCGGACACCAATGTGTTTTGTAGATAATTTCTGCCAACTGTGCCAGCTGTTTGCACAGATGCATGCATCTGCTCCTACATGTATGGATGGATGTTTTTGAGGGAGGTTCATGTTTCTCTATATATAGAGGAACTCCCTTCTTGCTTTTGGATTAAAAAAATTTTGGAGCAAAATTTTTCCTCTCTCTCCACAATTCTCTCTCTCTCTTTCTTGCAAATTTCTTCACCTTTGCCTATACACTCTTCACCTTTGCCTATACACTCTTAACCAAACCTCTCCATCTTTGAGCCGAGGTATCTTTGGGCCTTGTTTGAGCTTTTGAGGGTGTGTTTGTCTTGATTTGTTGCCCAGAATTGGTTCTCCTCTTCAAGAGGTATAAAGCTTTGTTTCTCTACTTGCTTTATTTACTCTTTTTCCTACTATTTTTCCTTTGTTTTTGGGCTGTAAAAACCCTGTATTTTTGGGTTGAAACTTGGATCTTAAGGCCAATAAAGGTTGAAAGGTGGTTTACCCTTCTTTATACCTTGCTCTCAAGGCCTTTACGCTTGTGTTTCCCACCTTTACACTATCTTTTTTTAAGCTTTTAAACACTGATTTTCAGAGTTATTTCAGTGGTTAAAACCATGGTTTGAAGTCCAAAATTGGAGGGGTTAGCCTCCCCTCCTTATGTTTTGCTTACTAGCCTAGCATCATCCATGTTTTAGCTTATTGTCTTAGCTATTTTTTTCTTGATTCCAGCATATTTTAGGACTTGTTTAGCACTGTTTTAGGACTGTTTTTAAGTGTTCATTGCATTTGAGTCTTATATTGCATGCTTGTAGTGTAATTGTCTTCATGAGTTTGGTGTTTTAGGCCTTAGACACCACCTTATTTGAGTTGATTGCATTTATTTAGTGCTTTTCTTACTTGTTCTCACCTTTAATCACCTCTGCAACCTCTCTCCTTTCTTGGCTTTTTCTTTTCTTTGAAAGTGGTTTCAAAGTATTTGTTTGTCTAAGCATGAGATTGAGGTGTTATGCTTAATGGTTTAATCCCTTTAGGGAGTTCATTACAAATGGTATGACGTCTCTTTCATGCCCAAAGCAACACTTGGTTTGAGCCCTCTTTCTGTTAGAGGACTTAAATTCACCTTTGGGCTTAATTGATTAAAGAATTGAAAGGTAACTAAAATGGAGTAATAAAATTGGTGATTTAAAAAGTTGTAAGATAATAATTGGTTTGGGTTCAATCGGACGTTAATTAAACCCTTGAGTCTTGAGTCGTTTCATACTAATTAGTGATGAAAACGGTATTCATTGTCAACTACTTCCCTTGATCTTTCATGATAGGGATGTGGTTTTGAGAGTCCTGTTTTATTGCATTCATTGAACTTGCACACTTGATTCATAAGCCATCATGCAATGAAATTGTATCCATTGGTGGTTTGTGAATCAAATTTACTACTCCTTTGAGCTGTTCAAATGATAAGGAGGGCTAAATTGTGCAAACAAACCCTTGAGAATACCCTGGCCCTGCTCTATTTGCTCTCTATTGTAGCAGGACAATCCAGTCATCAGTGGCTAGCAAGCCACTTTCTGTGGCCGGTAGGCCATCATCAGTGGACGGAAGGCCCTCTGCTGGCCACCAGTGCAAAATCCAGCAGTGACTTGTTGAAGCAAAACAGAGTTGGTCCTGAGGTGGAAAATAGTGCAACAGAGGCATTCAGCAACAGAAACAGTGGCTTTTTCCGATGAAAAGTCCGTGCATGCATGAGCATTCCTCGTTTCCCGAGGAGGAGTAATTAGAATAGTTAATTTGGTTACTTCGTTTTGTAATTAATTAGTTAGCTTATTTTGTCTTGTAATAATTAGTTAGCTAGAATAGTTAATTAATTCGGTTTGTAATAATTAGTTAAGTAGTTTGGCTAAATTATTCATGTGAGTTTATAATAGTTAATTAATTAGTTTAGCTTTAATTAGTTAGTTAGTTAGTTTATTCAGACCCTCCTATGTGAGGGCGCAATGTTATAATAATGTGTATATCTTCCAACCCCACGTCTTTCTCCTTTTTATTTACTTTCTTATAATGGTTAGATTAGAGCATCATGTTTTGTTTAGCATAATCCATGTTTGCATCCACTTGTCTTGTATACATTGGGCTCGGTTCATCATGCTAACTTGCATTGTTAATTAAACATTTTTTGAATACATGCTTAGACCGTATGCTATCAAATTGCTTCATTTGCCATATTAGTAGCCGAGCCTAGTAAATTGCATATCGTATGTGTTGCATTAGTCATATTGCATAGTTAGGAATCATGCATTTTTTTTCCTAACTCGTTTATCTTATTAGCTTGGAGTACTAGGTGAGCCTTTACTTGCTTTAGCATATTGCATATTGATGTTGCCATGTTTAACATGCTTACCATGAGGCTAATTGCTTAAGTGCTATAACTGTTTGAATGCCTATGGATGAAGGTTAATTGTTTGAATTGGAATAATTTGAGTAATGTTCATATGAGATCACTTTTTTTAAGTGGTACATATTCGAAACAATTTTCAAAACAAACATGAATTAAGTGTTTCAATTCTTGCAAGTTAGTCTATACTTGTGTGTGTGCATGACATAGTAATGCTAGCCTAATAAACCAGAACAAGAGCATATAATGTACATATCATGATTAGTAGAGGCCGATCTTTGATCAGGCGAGCTTGGGTGCTCAATTCATGACCTTCCCCTCTCGTACCTATGTTCTTGAGGCGAGATAATCTTGGTGATGACGGACACATGGCCTTTGGCATGAGTCATGGGTTTCCTAAATTTTCCTAAAAAATATTTAGGTGGCGACTCTGTATCTGGCAAAGCAGTCTATTTTTGGCAATTTGATTCAAAATCAATTTTTCAAAAGATTTGCCAGATTTGGACTCTTTGACGATTATCTATTTTACATTGCACTTGTGAGATTAGATTCAGAACCACATGAGTTCGATACTGTAGGGCTATTCGTCTTTCGAAAGGGGGCACGAAAAGTCGGGCTATAGTTTTTGGTGACTCTGCTAGGGAAATTAGCGAACTTGACTCGAAATTCATGATACGAATTTTATCAACACTTATATGTTTCTTTGCATTGCATTTGCATTGGTGCGTTTAAGTCACTGTGTTTGCCATTTGTTATTCCTGGACGGTTTGTCGGAGACTTGGCTGAAAAGTTTGCCAAAAGGCTGACCGGTCACGGGTTCTGCCATGATGGGAGCACAACCTTTGGATCTGGACTATCGCTGTACCATTTGATCCTCCTTTCACTTCTCGGTGTTAGGTGTGAGAGGTATATTAGGTAGTCTTGCTGAGGTATCCTTCTGACCATTTGACCTAATTGCATATCGAAAAGCCATAGAGACTGTTTCAAGTTAGGACAAGATGCTTACCTGAATATAGGATTGCGTGAAACCGCTTTGTTTGAATAGTGAACCCTAGTTCCTGACGAAACTAGGACATGGTAACCTTACCCTCTCATAGGGGGTGTTTTGGCTCTCATTTAACTGGTATGTGCTTTATAGTAAAACTATATAGGAATGTGCGTTTCAGTTGCAAGTTTGGTATCTGTTTTGGGGGTAGAATTCAATGTTAAGTGCAGTCCTACAGCTTTGGTTACATCTGTGTTGGTAACATCATTAGCTGAGGTGTTGTGCGGTTTTTGATTACTCTTTTCTTTTTTGCTTTATTTCTTTTTTGCTAGGTAGTTTAACACCATAGCTTCAGAAAGGTCGGATATCCCCCAAGTGCTCTGGACCCAAGTCAGAAGGCTTTGCAAAGCCAAGGATCTTGTTTGGGGACAACCCATGTTTACTTCACTCCCATTGGTTACAAGACAGAGGAGAGTCAGACAGAATTCACCAGTTCAATTTTAACAGCAGTTACCCCTAAATTCACCTATATCTAGTCAGGTTCAGGGACAACCTTCTACTTCTAGTCCAGCATGAGATTACTCGCCTATTCCGATGACATAGTATCCCCCAGTCAATATGGAGGAATTAATACATCGTCTTCAGCATACAATTGAAACCCTACAGCAAGATGCAGTTCGTTAGGCCGAGGTCACAACCCGTCAGGTTGAGGAAATAAATAGGTTACAACAACAACAACCACAATAGGCAGCAGCTTCTGCATCCTATGCATCTTTCACCGGTATCCTAGCACCCGGAGCCATTGCCCATACTGCTAATGTCCAAGAAAATCAGGGCAATTCAGCAGAGCCGATCCCAGCGCAAGCCTCCAAAGCACTTGTGTATCAAACTGAAGCTCCATTTGAGTTTGAAGTCGACCCAACTGTGCTTAAGGTCAACAAGCTGGAGAAGCTATTCAAAAGAGCACAAGGTGTTAATTCCATCCCCGATATAGAGGTCAACAAGCTGGACGGGTATACCGATTTTGTAGTGACATTGCCAGATCGGTTCAAAATGCCGCACATTGATCGATTCGACAGCTCCGGAGATCCCATGGTTCATCTACGGCTATTTTCAGACATCCTACGGCCAATGGGCTTGATCAGATTACAGAAGTTGTCTCTCTTTAGCCGTACCATGTTTGGTATAGCGGCCATTTGGTATGCGAAGTTGGAGGATTCTGTTAAGCAGAATTGAGAGGAAATGACCGAGGCCTTTATTGCTCAGTACTCGTATAACGCACAAATCGAGGTCACAACTCGTGGTCTTGAGGCAACGTGCCAAGAGCCAAAAGAAGGATTCTCAGAATTTGTGACAAGGTGGAGGGCTAAAGCTTCAATGATGACCACAAGGCCTTTCGAGAAAGATCATATAAGGATGGTAGTCCGCAATCTGCATGGAAAGTTATTGTGGAAAATGATCGTCCTACTTCTGTTCACGTTCACCGAGCTCCATGAGATGGGGGTTCAGATCGAAGACGCCATGAAACAGGGGTTGATTACATATGAGAAAGAGCAGGCAAAAAGGCCTTTTATGCACAGTTCCAATGCTACCACCAGTGGTAGCACAGCTGCGAGGCCATCAGATGTGAGCATTGTCATTACCACAACCAAGACTGCCAATCCCTTTGCCAACACAGCGCCACAAACTTCAGCCAACTCTGCTCGATCCCAGAGGACCTTTACCCAACTCTATATGACCCTATCTCAAGTCATGAAGGTGTTGGTCAAAAAAGGGCACCTCAAACCATTAGAACCCCATCCATTACCTAATCCTCTTCCACCCAAACACAACCCAGCAAAATACTGTGCATTTTACCAACAGCATGGTCATGATACCGGCTAATGCTTCCGACTGCGTCATGAGATTCAAGACCTTATTGACAACAAGGTGATTACACCACCCTAGAAACCAAATGTAACCACAAACCCTCTCCTGGCCCATAATCAAGTTCCCCTACCTTAAAATCTAAACGTAATCCATACACTGGCCATCCCCTACGGCCCTAGCGTATGTATTACCCCTTCCTAGCTACCAAGCCTAACATTGTTCATTCCTGAAAGCATAGATTTGTGCATGATGGACACGTCTGCACTTCAACCTAAGCCTGTGGTGGTGACAGTTGTAGTATAAGAAAGGCTAGCCTTAGAGGAAAGTATGAGTTTGTTGCTGGAAAACTCTGAGGACTTGCCTAAGGGGGTGTACGATCCAAGCTGCTACATTGTGCTAATTAGTCAAATTAAGCCTGAATTGGTGTTGCCAACTTTGGTAGAGGTTAATCTGGTTAGGGAAGATGGCCTAAGCCAGGGGTTGGATGATTTGGTGGAACTCGAGGAGGATTTAGACAACCTGCTGTTCTTTGTCAAACAGGATTAAGGGGATATGTAGATTGGTTGGTTTGACTTGAACGGATCAACGAACAACTTTGGATGGCTAAGTGATGAGCCGGACAAGGAGGAAGGAACTGAAAGAAAATCAGAGGAAAAGGAAACAGGAATTATTGTAGTGGCCAGAGGGCCGATGAAAAAGGAAAACTGCTGGAGAACACCGGCTTGGAAAATTCAGCTCAGGAACTGGGCGCTGTGAGCACTGTGGACACAGAACAGAAAGCTGCATTGAAGTAGTTTGAACGAGAGAGGGTTGAAGACAACCAAGAAGCTATAATGGCCCAACACCCTGCGGGAGATACCTGTGATGTGAAAGTAATACAAACAGAGCCGGACAACTATTTGTCAGTTGCTGAAAGTGTATGGTAGGATGATGACGATCTATATTTGGCTCACACCAATGAAGACTGGGGTGAGTGCCTTCCAAACAACACGTGGTACGCGGAAGAAATAGATCACATGACAAGAAGTGGGCGGTATTTTAAGCCACCGCACTTAGATCAAGCTGAGGCATCTGGAAAAGACAGAGAGATTGAGAGACAGAAGGAGAAGCAGCTAAAAGAAGAGGCAGTGTTGAAACAGCTTAAGAAAATCCAAGCTGACATCTTAATCTGGGGTCTTCTCATGGCCTTCCGGGCACATCGACAGGCAGTACTGTCAGCAATGGACAAGGCTAAATTGTCCATTGACACTGCAGCTTGTGGGATTGGTCTTCCCAAGTGGCGCCACGCCAACCCTAACCTTTTCTGACAAAGAACTGCCGTTGGAAGGCTCAGCTCACAACAAACCCTTGTACATATCTATGGAGTGCAGGGAGAAATGGGTACTGATAATGTTGATAGACACCGGTTCGGCTATCAATGTCTGTTCTTCCCGCACAAGTTATGCAATCGGCCTTAGACTAGCAGACTTTGTGCCCACGGCCCAAGTAATTCGGGCATATGATAATACGAGCATGAAGGTCATGGGCACGGTGCCAATCAGAGTCCAGGTGGGCCCAACTCAGCAAGATATTGAGTTCCATGTCTTAGATGTGCCGGCTATCTTTAATTTACTGCTAGGAAGGCCTTGGTTGCATTATGTGAAAGCTGTCTCCTCTACTCTCCATCAAATGTTGAAGTACCCACATGGGGCAGGAGTGGCAATTATTTTTGGGAATTCATCCATTCACCTGCCACCGAAGGTAACTACGCCAGTGCTGGAGATCACCCATGGCGAGGAGGATGTATTCCTTTCGGGGTTTCACTCTAGCTGAAGCCGGGGTAGTGCATACCATTTTGGAGGCAGATGAGGGCATGTATGTCAGCACCCAGTCTATCTATTTCATGAATAAACTGCAACATGTACCAGGAATGAAACTTGGAAGAAGTGGCCAAAAAGGCTTCGTTGCACTAATAGATGTGCCGCACAATCCACATGCCTTTAGTCTGGGCTATGTACCCACCAAAGAGGATTGGATCAGGAAAGGAAAAGAGATGAAAGGCAGAGCCAGGGCCAAGCAAGTCGAGAAACACTATGAGCTCATCCACAGGCCAATCTAGGGAATACTGAATGGCCACTTTGTTCAGGAGGGAGAAGATTTCCCTTTTTGCGGCTTTCCCGATTCCTGGATGAATTCCACGAAGCAGCGTGTCCCTATGTTCGAAATCTTCTTTGGCCTGTATCTACAAGATAGTGATACCGAGGAAAAGGCTGAACCAAGTATTGAAGTTGAATAGAGCATGGAAAGTGACTCAGACAACAGCGAACTTGGAGTAGGGGCAGCACTGGCTTGTCTCCTCACAAATCCTGTGGCTGACTCAAAGAACTAGGGGGATAACCTTAGCATCTCCATGATCAGGGAAGAATTGGGTGTGAACCCAACTAATAGCATTTTGGATGCATCAGAGGCACCATCTCTTATCTGGCAGCTGGAGAAAGGCTATCTGTCTAGTTCTGAGTTGGGTGATGAGCTAGAATCTGATTCTACTGAGTTTGTGGGATTAGGATCAGATTCCGGTTCTTCTGAGTCTGAGTCTGGTATTCCTGGGGGTGGTAACTCGAATGCCAAGGTTTTGTCTAGGTCCTCCTTTTTTTTTTTTTTTTTGCTTTTGAGTCGGTTGTAACCAAGGAGCCAGAACTTATGAATGAGAATGCTACCGATTCTGAGTATTTCTTTGTGCCGCTTATTTATTGTATTGACCAAGATTCTCAGAATTTTAATAAAAACGAAGATAAAAGAATTCCTTTGGTTTTGAAAAACTTGATTAATCGAGAAGAGGAGAGGTTTGCTAAACCTTGTGCCAATGAAATCATTGCTATTAATGTGGGCACTGAGAAAGATTCGCGTCCGGTCCAGATCGGGTCCACGTTGTCTTCGGAGGAGCGCGAGCGCTTAGTTGCTTTATTAAAAGATTTCAAAGATGTTTTCGCGTGGTTCTACGAAGACATGCTTGGAATTGATCCTCAGATTGTACAGCATCGGATCCTTTTTGACCCTGAGGCTCGACTCGTCAAACAAAAGTTGCGTAGAATCCGTCTGGATTGGGCGTTGAAAACCAAGGAAGAGGTCACCAAGCAGATTGAGGCAGGTTTCTTGTTAGTATCTGAGTATCCGATTTGGTTGGCCAATATCGTCCTAGTGCTGAAAAAGGATGGTAGAATTCGGGTGTGTGTGGACTTCCAGGACTTGAAAAGAGCCAGTCCGAAAGATGACTTTCCTCTACCACGTATTGATAAGTTAGTGGACTTCACTGCGGGCCATGCATTGCTATCCTTTATGGATGGATTTTCTGGGTACAACTAGATTCTAATGGCACTCGAGGACAGAGAGAAGACCGCATTCACTATGCTGTGGGGTACCTACTGTTATCGGGTTATGCTGTTTAGGCTGAAAAATGCTGGGGCTACTTATTAGAGGGCTATAACCACTATTCTTCATGATATGATCCACAAAGAGGTCGAGGTGTACGTAGACGACATGATTGTCAAGTCCAAAGAAAGAGAGGGCCACTACACTGCATTGGAGAAATTCTTTCAACGGATCAGAGAATACAGATTGAGGTTAAACCTGCAGAAATGCACCTTTAGCATAACAGTAGGGAAAATGCTGGGCTTTTTGATCACACAGAGGGGTATCAAAGTAGATCATTCCAAAATCAAGGCCATCCTAGAAATTCCACCACCAAGAACTAAAAAGGAGGTGCGAGGCTTTCTGGGTAAAGTGCAATTCATAAGACGGTTTATTTCCAAATTAACCTTGACTTGTGAACCACTTTTTAGTCTCCTGAAGAAATGGAAGAAATTCCGATGGGATGATCCATGTCAATTTGCCTTTGAGCAGGTTAAGCAGTACCTCCATAATCCGCTTATGTTGTCGCTACCAGAGTTAGGAAAGACTTTGATTATGTATTTGTCAGTAACAAACACGACCATGGGATGCATGCTCGCCCAAGAATCTGAAGATAGGACGGAGAAAGACATCTACTACTTGAGCAAGAAAATGCTAGATTATGAGACCCGCTATACTTTGTTAGAGAGAGCTTGCCTAGCCTTGGAATGGGCTACCAGGAAGTTGTGGCACTACTTGTTAGCTCATTCTGTAATCCTATTTTCGAGATTAGACCCCATCAAATATCTCTTTGAGAAACCAGCGCTCACGGGTAGGCTAGCCTGTTGGTTGCTTTTCCTCTCCAAATTTGATCTCAAATATGTCACCCTTAAGTCGGTCAAGGGAAGGGCTGTAGCGGAGTTCCTGGCAGACCACCCAGTAGAAGGGAATGATGCGGTGGAATACTTGTTCCCAGATGAAGTCATTCTATAAGTTGAAGAGGAGACTTGGATGATGTATTTTGACGGAGCAGCGAATCAGTATGGTTATGGGATAGGTGTGTTGTTGATAGCACCCAACGACTCCCATATACCTTTAGCCTTCAAACTCTGGTTCAAGGTGTCCAATAATGAAGCAGAATATGAAACGTGTATCGTTGGTTTAGAAGCCTCCCTAGAACTAAGGGCAAAAAGGTTGGATATTATCGGGGACTCGAACTTAGTTGTTTCTCAAGCAAATGGAGACTCGAAAGTCAAAGAAGAAAAGATGAAGGTTTATCACTAGACCTTGGACGTTCTGATTCCTAGGTTTGAAAAGCTAACTTTCGCGCATCTACTGAGAGAGAACAACAAGTTTGCTGATGCTTTAGCAACTCTATCTTCTATGCTAGACATCCCACTTGGAGTTCGGATGCGTCTGATTATCATTGAGTAGAAATACACGCCGACTTATGAAACTATTGCTGCAATAGATGAAGCGCAAGATAAAAACCCTTGGTACTACGATATTTGGAACTTCTCGAAAAATGAGATTTATCCACCAAGGGTAAATGCCAAGGACAAAAGGGGAATACGGTAGATGGCCATCCAATTTATCATTTGCGGTGGTAAACTGTATAAAAGAGGTCATCTGGGAATGCATAAGTTGTGTGTAAAAGAAGAGGAATCCATGCGCCTGATGGAGGCCATTCATGGAGAAGAGTGCGGGGCACACATGAATGGAGTGATGCTAGCTCGGAAGATTCTCAGGCAGGGTTACTATTGGTCCACCATGGTGTAGGATTGCATTGGTTTTGTTCAGCGATGCCACAAATGCCAAATTCATGCTAATCGTATGAATATCCCGCTGTCAAAACTGTACAACATGACTTCGCCATGACCTTTCTTAGTTTGGGGAATCGACGTCATCGGTGCAGTCACGCCAAAAGGATTGAATGGGCATGAATATATCTTGGTGGCAATTGATTACTTTATAAAGTGGGTGGAAGCTCAGTTCTATGCAGTGTTGAAAGCATCGCATGTGGCCAAGTTCATCAGAAATAATATCATTTGCCGATACAGAGTCCCAAACGAGATCATATCATATAATGGCTCCCACATGTAGACATCCTATTTTTGACCATCCTCAAGACTTGGACGTCATCGTTTGAACACTCGATGATCATCCATTCTCGTGTTCGTTTTGAGTTCTCGGAGGTCTCGGCTACGCGCCTTGCCTCAAGATCTCTCAACTTGTCTGTCCTGTGCTTGGTTGTGGACCAAACACTTGTGTTTTTGCTTCTAAGGGAAGAGGGTGGCTTGTTGGTCATTTTCTCAACCCACCGGCCAAGGCCTGAGGCCATCGGCCCCTTTTTATTGTCATCGGCCAAGAGTGTTGGCCGATCGACACTATATTTGGTCGGCTGGCACTTATGTTGGTCGATTGGCCATTTTTGGGAGCCGAACCCTGCTTTATGCAGATATTTTGTGCCAGCTGGTGCAGCTGGCATCCTCAATTCACCTTTTCCATACACGTGTATGGAGGGATTTGCCCTTTGCTTAGCTTCTCTTGGAAGCTTTAGAAGTTGAACTTCTATAAAGAGGGAGCCCCTCCTCCCTCCTCCAGGGTTCAGAAAATTGCCTTAGAAAAGATAGATACAGCCTTGTATCTATCTTGCCTTGTTTCTCCATTTTTGTGTTTCAAAAGTGTAGTATTGTCTTAGTTTAGCATACAAACACCTAGCAATACACCTTCTCTTTGTTACTAAGGTACTAAGGAGTTGGTTTTGGTGTTCTTGGGTGGGTTTGAACTCAGAAAACCTGCTGGAGCTTGGTTCTTGAAGAGGTTCTACAAGGGTGAGTTCCTTGCTTTAGATACCCCATTCTTGCTTAAGCTTTTAAGCCTTCTTGCTTATTGTTTTGAGCTTAGATCATAACTGATAAAAGTTTTGATTTTTAGTGCTTAAGACCTTTGTTTAAGGTCATTTTTGTGTTTGGAGTTGTTTCCCCCCTCTTAGGCCTTGTTTTAGGCCATCCATTTTGGCCCTTGTTCTTTGCTTTGCATGACCTCTCTACCATTGAAATCCAGAGGATTTTCAGCGGTGAAGAGGTGGTTTTGGTGTCTTAAATAGGAGACGGACATCCCCTCTCCTTGTTGTCTTTAATACTTACATAAATGGCTTATGTTTGTAGCATGTGTGCTTAGCTTGTTTTAGCTTCATTTCAGTATATAGTAGGTTTTTTTTTGCCATGATATAGCACTTTTTTGACTTGGTTTAGACATACCATGCATGCTTCATGTACTTGTCTTGTAATCCCATGATTTGGCCTAACATGCATCATGTTGTAACATGCCATTTTAGCATGATTTTGGCTTAACTTCATGAAGCTTCTAGTCTTGTTTTGCCATGCTAGAGCTCTGATTTGAGTTGTTTCAACCATGTATACCATGCTGTGTATAGCTACCATGCATTTTAGCTTGTTAGCTTTAAGTATTCGAGTCATTAGCATGCTCCATTTGGATCATTTCAGTGGTTTAGCATCACTTGTAATGTTATTTTTGTCCATGTAAAGTGCTCATATACTTGCATTTGTCACTTCTTTAATGTTTTGAAGAGTTGTTGTTTTATGCCTCATGAATGTAACCACTGTGTATGCCTCCATGTTTAGGCTTCTAGATTGCCATGTCAAAGTGTTTTTGGTCTTGTTCTAACATGACATAACTCTGAATTTGGTTGCTTAAGTCATGCTATGTTTGGTTTTGATAGGTGTTGTGTAACACCTCTTTTGTAGCCTTGCATGCCTCTTGTTTTTGGCATTGTGTTCTAGCATGTTTTGGCCTCATTCCTTGCATATTTTAGACTCACTTTGATCTACCTTGGGACTGCTTTGAGTGCCCTTGGCCCTTTGGGGCTTGCTTCATGTAGCCATGGTTTGAGTCCCTTGGCTAGCCTTAAGTTTTAGGCTTTATTGCATGCCTTAATTGCATGGTTTGGTTGATTTGGCATCATCCCTTGCATGATTTCAGGGCTTAACATGTTTGCCTAATATCCATGTTTGTCTTCCTTTAAGTGTTCTTAAAAGTTGCCCTTTGATGCTTAAGTGTTAGGCTAATTACCATGCACGTTTGTATGTGATTTTGTCCCTTATCCCTTAGCATATTGGCCGCTGATTTGGACCTCTTTGAAAGCTGTCCATTTTGGTTTAAGTCCATCTCCGCATGTCGTTGCATGCTTGCCTTGTATGTTGTCACATACTTGTTGCATATTTGGTAAATTGCATGTTGTAGCATGCTAGTTCAATTGTGCCTTGTTGTGTACTTAGTCCATGACATGTTGTTGCAAGCTTAAGTTGTAATGCATTTGGCATGCATTCTCTTTTTTTGTTGCTTAACATGTTGTCACATGTTTTTCTCACATGTTGTTGCATGTTCGTCATTGGCATCGTTGTTACATGCCTTGCATGCTTATTTGTTTAGGTTGTATGCCTATTGCACATTGCTTGTTCGCATGCTCATATTGCATTAGCTTGCTTGCATGCCTAGGTTGCATAACATTAAGCATGCATCCCTTGCCTCTTGATCAACCATGATGGAGGTTAGGGCCCCCTTACGTGTTTATGTGCATTCATTGTACATTAATTTGCACACTCGGCTCCTTTGGCCATCATGCATTGAAATGCGTGATTGATGTCCCGAGGGTCGAGAACCATACTCCTTTGAGTCTCAAACATGATAAGGAGGGTGGTGGTGCAATCATTGCCTTGAAAATGCATTGCCATGCTCTGTCTGTCCTCTGCTGCAGCAAAACAAGATTCTGCAGAAAGAGATGGTCGGTCGGCCATCTTCAGTGCCGGCCGGCTATGTATTGTTGGCCGAGGTCCCAACAAATGGTTGATGACTAGTTCCTTTTGGCCAGTGGCCTTTAATTTTAGCCGGTGACATCCCACAGTGCTCAGAAGGTGATTCAGAAGCATCCTTGAGACTTGCACAATTTTTAGAGATATAGAGCAGTGTAAATAGAGGTAGCATGAGCATGGCGATAGATTTCCGAGCGAAGCCGAGCATACATGCATTCGTCCCTCTTCCCGAGACTGTTTTACTGCTTTCATAGCTTAATTAATTTTTTTAATTAGTTAAGTGTTGTGTAATAATTAATTAGCTTGTTAGTTAGTTAATTATGTAATTTGTATTATTTTTTCGGTCCCTTCGTAGAGAGGGTGCAATTGTGTAATAAGCGTGCGTGTGTACGATGCATGTCTTCCAAACCTCCATTTCTTTCTCCCTTTTACTTAACCGCTTACGATGGTTAGTTCTAGGGCACGTTTCAATTAGCATCATTATGCTATGCATGTTTGCATCATTCATCTGTATTGCATGCACCGGGCTCGGCGCATCATACTAACTGCATTATATTTCAATTCTAAGTTGAATACATGTATGGAATTGTCGCATCTCACATGCCATTTTAGACTAGCCGAGCCTATTCTAGTTGCATTTTGTATGTGATGCATTAGCCATCTTAACATGGACTTGGATCATACATTGATTACTAACATGTTCTTTGTTTTGGCTCGGAGTACACTGTGAGTATTTATGCTTTAGTATCTTGCATGTGTGTGAGTTTTGCCATGATAGCATGCTTGCCATGAGGCTAATTGCTTATATGATATAACTGCCTGAATGCTTATGGGTGAAGGTTGGATTACTTGAATTGGGACAATTCATTGAAATCTGTGTTTTAGCCTACTTGTGAGTAGCAAACTTCAAACCATTTCCAAACAAACGGATATGCGATGCTTTGTTCCAAATTAGGCGATCTAGTCTATACTTGTGTGTTGTGCGCATCACATAGTATTCTAGCTAATTAACCGGAATAAGAACGCATGTGTTTTCAAAAACAAGATATCATGCTTAGTACAGGCCGATCTTCGGGTCGGGCGAGCGGGGGTGCTCATAGATGACCTTCCCCAATCATACCCAAGTTCCCGAGCCGAGGCAACTTTGGTGATGATCGACACATGGCCTTAGGCACGAGTCAGGGTTTCCTAAATTCCCCCAAAATAAAATATTTAGGTGGCGACTTTGTATCTGGAAAAGCAGTCCATGTTTGGCACTTCTTTCTTAAAAATCAGTTTTCCAAAACGATTTGCCAGATTTGGACTCTTTGGTGATTTATCGGTCTTGCATTGCACTTTGCGAGACTAGATTCAGAACCGTGACATTTGAGTCCGAACTGTGGTAAGCATAAGGCCCTATGGCGCATCCACAGTTTCTGGCGACTCTGCTGGGGAGTTAGAGAACTTGACTCGAACTCATGATATCTAGTTTTGACTGTATTTATGTGTTTCTTTGCATTGCATTTGCATTGATGCGCCTAAGACACCGTGTTTGCCGTATGCTATTCTTGAACGATTTGTCAGAGGCTCGCTTCGAGAAGCGTGCCGAAAGGCTAACTGGTTGAGGACTCTGCCACAACGGGAACACAAACTTCGATTTTTATCGGGGCATCCTTTTTGACCATTCGACCTAGTGCATATCAGAAACTGTAGTAACCATTCCAAACTAGGACATGTTGCTTACCCGATTGTAGGTTGTTTGAAAACCACTGTGTGCGTAGTGAAACCCTAGCTCCTGACAATAGGACAGGGAAACCCTACCCTAACATAGGGGTGTTTTGGCTCTCATTTGCTTGATTATGTGCTTTTAGAGTGTATCTCTACAGGAATGCACGTATCAGTTTGCAAGTTTGAGTATCAGGTGTGATATCCCTGTTCTGTAATATGTTAATTGGTCCTTAATATGAGCATGATTATGTGTTTAATATGATTTTGTGAGCCATTATGTAAAAATATGTGGTTTTAAATTTCTATCTGTTCACCGTAGGAATATCTGTTTGATTTTCTGCTTTGGAAATTTAATTGAAGGCCTTATTGGCCACAGAACTCGAAATTGATTGCGCCATTGTGATTAGCGTAATTTTTAGAGCCTACGGTGAAATTTGATTGGAAATTGATTTAGATCAGAATTAATTGATTTAATCGATGAATTAGTGCCCAATTATTTATTATTATTAAATTGAAATTGGTGGGGTTTGTTGTAATAAGGCACTACACCCTCTATTCTCTCTTGATAACTTCATTTGGCTGATTTGAACTCAAAAATAGAGAGAGGGCTGGCTATAGAGAGAGAGGGGGAGAGAATTGTGTAATCTTGGCTCAAGGTTTAGGGAATTTGAAGATTAAACTCAAGAAATTGTTATAGTTTGGAAGATTGAACTCTTAGGTAAGTAAACTCATGGATTTTTGTTCGTAATTTGTAAATTCAAGTTTGATTAATGGCCAAGAACATGAGTTAGTTTGATTATAAGGAAATTGAGTTGTATTTGTTGAATTTAAAGCCAATAGATGCATGTATGTAGGAAATTACTATGAATTTCCATATTTGAGCACAATGTGTATGAACCATGTTGGGTTTTTGGTTTAAGTCCATGTATTTGGTCATCTCTTCACCAATTAAGTTGAGGATATTGTGTATATCTCATATGCAAGTGCAAATCATGAGAGTTTGAGCTTTGCATGTTTGAATTCGATGTGTTGGTGATGAGTTTGGGTTAATTTGAGGCATGCATGTAAGTAATTCAAGAAATTGAGCTTCATTGTGTTGTAATTTGGTGTTGGTATCATGTTAGTATATGTATATGTGAAATTTGAGCCATGGCATGCAAGAAATGTGGTTAGAGTGTTGAATTCGAGCTCAAGAACTGTTCTGGAAAACCCAGAATTTTTGATGTCCGCTCGAGCGGGGGAACCGCCGCTCGAGTGGAGATTTCGAGCTCCCAGTATTTTCTTGTAGGCATGGTGTCCGCTCGAGCGGGGAAGTTCACGCTCAAGTGGGGAGCTATGTAGGATGACCTTCCGCTCGAGCGTCCGAGTTTACACTCGAGAGTAAAAATGATACGACCAGCACTTTTGCAGACCTAATGGGTCCGCTCGAGCGGGAAATCCCACGCTCGAGCGGGGACCCTATTTTCTGAAATTTTGAAAGTGTATTCGGTGTTTCGTTTTCCGTTCTCTTTCACTTGCAAGCACTCTTAGGCATGCATTAAGCATTGTAATTGAGTTAAAGAGATAAGAATGAAGCCTAAAGAGGAAAATGTGAATTTAGAACGGATTGAATTGTTTGTGACCCTTTTGTGTTCATGGAATGTGTAGGGTCGAGCTCCAGGGCAAACCAATCAACTGATTACTATGAGTAATATCGATATTTGAAACTTGTCATTTGTCCAATTGCTTATTTCTTTATAAGCCTTATGAGTTTGCCAGTTTGAATTATGGACAAATGTTTGATATGAATAAATGAATGGGCCAAAGGCCGTTTTGACAAGAATGAATGGGCCAGAGGCCGTTTTGACAAGAATGAATGGGCCAGAGGCCGTTTTGACACAAATGAAAGTTTGAATGGGCCCAAGGCCAGTTTGTTCGGAACCGTAGTCACTTGACCTAAATTGTGTATATATGTTAAATAGAAATGTGAATTGGGCCCAAGGCCGTTTGAAGCATGTTGTTCTACATATCGTTTGTATAACTTCTTTACTTGATATTATTCACTGGGCTTTCGCTCATGCTCATTCATGTGTTTGTAGGTGAGCCAAGAGAAGTCCAAACCCAGCCCTAGTGAAGTCCTTGTGGAACAACAAAGGTTTTGAAGAGTCAGCCCTTGCGTCTCACACACGAGACTCGTCTTCGCCTTTTTGTCATTTTGTTTTATTTTTTCATATGGGCAAAGTCTTTAAACATGTTGTATATAGTTTTATTCGGCTGACTTAGACCTATATGATCCTGTATGTACAGAGCTTTGTGTAGTACATATTTTGATGTGAGTTATTAATGTATATATGTATGGTTTGTTATGATGTGCCATGTAAGCACAGCTCTATTGACAAAGTTTTAAATTGCTTCCGTTTGGCCCCCATTAACTCTGTTAAAATACGTTTGGTTTGGTCTGAGGTCGTAGGTAATCTCATGATTACTGGCCGGTTATGTCCTTAACCCTTGGGGGCGGGTTCGGGCCATAACATCAGGCCTGCGGGCATCAGTGTTTTGAGAATCAGTTATATCCGCGGGTATCAGATTTAGTTTTGGGACAGTAATTTGGGAACAGTGATCAGAGGTCGAATATAGTTATTCAGCTATGCTTATGTTTGTTCGGGTAAAATTGGGCTGAGATACGGCCTGTTTTCTCTTTTAGGGGGGTTCAGAGATTTAGTTCAGAACAGCCAGTGTTCTCCTTCGCTGAAGTAAGGCAGACATCTAATCCGTCAGCCACTGGTCACATCACCTCTGGTTAGATCAGCGGATTTATGATGGCACAAAATTCAGAGGAAATTGTGGTTATGGCAGCCGCATTGAACCAAGGAATCATCTTACAGGATGAGACCAATGTTGAGGTACCACACCCGCCCAGGTCGCCTGCCGCATATCTGATCTGGGAATCCCAATTATTTCAAACCCGTGAGCCCACCACCTTTGAGCTGATAGGAATGATTGGCGACCTTCAAAGATCTGTGGCTGATCTAGTCTATGGAATGTCGGCCCTGCTACCAACTACATCGTATGCCAGGAACTTCATGCCGCAAGAGCCCCCGCTACTGGGGCAAATTGTAATTGAGCTCAGCCAACCTGAAGCTGTCTCAAGCTCCGGCAATGATATGTCGGCGACAACGGGGCTTCGTATTGAAGTAGCAACCCAAACCATCCACCAAGCTGAGGCTAGTGGAAAGAACAAGATGAAGGTGGACACAGATCTCTATGAACAACTCCAGCAAGCTGTTGAGGCTCTGAAAGCCGGCGGATTGAATAAGCAACAAGTACTCACAATTGTGGCTAAGACTGCAGATGACATTTTCCTTGCTCAGACCGAAAGCAGTTCAAGCAAAAGGAAAAATCGGGATAGGGACCGTCGTACCAGAACAGTTCCTTCTAATCCTAACCCTACACCTAGAAAAGATCAGAGAGCCAAGGCAGCACCTGCTGATCCTTTTGCTAGTGCGTCCAGCAAAGGTCCACAGACTTTGAAGTATTTGCCCCGAGGTCGCAGGGTCTTTCATGCCCTCTATATGCCTCTGTCCAAGGCTCTTCGAATCCTCACTAAAAAAGGTCATCTCAAACCTCTTGAGCCTCGGTCCCTTCCGAGTAATCTCCCTCTCTCACATGATGCTACCCAGTACTGTGCGTACCATCAACGGGTTGGTCACACCGCCGACAATTGCTTTCGTCTTTGCCACGAAGTGCAAGATTTGATCGATGATGTGATCATCCTTCCGCCTAGCTCAGCAAAGTCTGTCACCACTGAGTTCATGGACTTCGAGGATAATACAAGTATGTGATCAGGGGTTGGTCCACCTGCGGGCGGCGCTCGGTTTATTTCAGATGTGGCGTTTGGCACGCACTATTTTTGAGCATTTGCGAATGCTAATTTTTGTACTTTCTGACTTGGGTGTTGAGTCAGTTCTGTGATTTTATTTTGAGTCTGTCTCATTGTTTTGAGTCAGTCCTTTTGATTAAGGTCTGTCTTGTTGTATTGAGTCAGTCCTGTTGTACAGAAGTCGGGAGATGTCGGGGGTGTTACCTCGGACCTCACTATTTTGTTTTGTGCTTGTCTTTTTGCTTTCTTTTGGTTCTATTTCTGCCACAGAACTAGTTACACCAGAAGATCTAAATGAAACAGTTGTGGTTTTCATGTTTTTGTGCTTATCTTTGCTTTGAGCCTGCTGTGCCAGCAAGTTTACCTGCTTTTCTGCGCCTTTAAATTGCATTGACCTAAGTTTTTCAAAACTTTTCAAACACTGTGATGAAAACGAAGAGGAAGGAATTCCTCGAGATTTGTAAAAATTTGAGCAATTGAGAGAAAGAGAGGCATGCTAAGCGCTTAATGAATGAAATCATGTTTGTTAATGTGGGTACTGAGAAGGATCCTGGCTTGATCCAGATAAGTTCTACATTGTCTTCCGCATGGGCGACCAGTCGCTTTCTTAAAAGATTTCAAAAAATGTTTTGCGCCGTCTTGCGAAGACCTGTGTGGAATCGCTCTTGAGATTGTGCAGCTTAGGATCGCTCTCAGTCTCGAGACTCAACCCTTTTTTGCTTTCAGACCTTGAACTTGGATTCAGAATGTTCAACGGTCAACCACAATGTGAGGCTTGTATGGCCAGATCAGAAGCACCCCTCGAACTAGGGGCAAAAGACGTCAGATAATGCACTCGAAGAGTCAAAGACGAAGATCAACAAGAATGCCAAATCCCAGAAGGGAAGAAAGAAGAAAGTTTTGTTGAAGAACAACCGAGTTCCTATCCATAACACTAGGGGCAAATTCAGCCCCCATCGGATGGACTTTTACATCACCAGCAGACAGCAGCCACTCTCCTGGATTCAGATGGCTTCGAGACCCTAAAACCATTTGGCACGGACAAAGCTACACTTTTACCCTTGAGAGGCTCGCTAGGCCGAAAACCCGGAAGGGCGACCCAGGCAAAAGTTAGAGCAAAGAAAAGAACAAAAAAAAAGAAGAAGAGAAAAAGAACAAAAAATCAGAAAAAAAGAGAAAAGTGCAAAGAATGAAAAAAGAACAAAAGGAAATGAAAAGAAATAAAAAGAATTGAAAAGAAAAGAAAAATAGAGCTTGCAAGGTTGAAAACCCGGAAGGGCGGCCTTGGAAAAAGTTAGAGCGTAAAAGGAGAGGTTAAATACCCGAGTGTACCTTAACCGGAACTACGTAAGGCTTGATTCCCATGTTTGGGATACGTAGGCAACTTTATTCTGAAGTCCAGCCACAAACACTCCCAAATTGACTGTGTCCATGTAATGGTTTCGATCATCTTTGTCATTTCCGTATCCGAGAGTTCGGTTGTGCTCATCGCTGTGAGAGTGGGTTACAGTGTGCTGCGGTACATTTCAAACAAGGGGCAACTTTCCGTTGCCATACAGCGCGCTGTGGTGCCATTCAAACAAGGGGCAATTTTCCATTGCCGTGCAATGCCCTTCAGACAAGAGGCAATTTTCCATTGTTATGAATCCAAGGTTGTGCACCTCAAGAGTAAGTTCCCTGCTCGTTGAGTAGTGGGCGTTTGCGAAAAAATAGTTTTTGAGAATTTTTAACGAGTTGACTAATTCTCTCAAAAATTACTCTATTTCTCCAAAACTGGACCACATCTTGGACCCAAAAAGGAAAATTTTCAGTGCTCACAATCTAACCTGCATGATTTTGAATAAGAAAAGTTGAACAAGCATGTTAATCAAACTCTTACATTGATCAAAATTGTTTTAGTAGAAAACCAAAAAACAAAAAATGGTCAAAATGATAAACTAGGGGTATATAGCTGAGTCATGTGTTCTGTCTTTTCCCCATCATCAACCAACTTGCCAGAAAGGGCATGACTGAGGTTAACAACAAAGGGCTGAAAGTTCTTATACCCTCCAAGCAGCGAGGTATCAAGTCAAGTGCGAAGCACGAACTGAAATGGATCGAGATATTCCACTCCCTTATTAGGACAGATTTGATCACATCCAAACTCCCCAGCAGAGCATCATTAACCGATGTCAGCTGCAGATTTGCTTCACACCTAGTTGTAGCACAACCCCACTGTGAGAAAGTTCATTGTTGTGAGTAGAAGAAAGAGAATCTAGCAGAATGCTAGGGGCATGAGCCCGCAACTTCCTGTTCATCCATCAACCACCTAGGGGAGGGATTGAAAAATGAGAGATTGAAGAATAGAGAGGTGTGATGACAGAAAAAGTGAGAAAAGGGCTTTTTCAGAAAAATAGAGATTGAGTGCCAGAGTGATGTGAGAATCACAAATGAGAAAGGGTGGGAAACAATACCTGAAGAAACTGGCTCCTCGCGAACTGAGAAGTCTCTCGCCTTTGTAACAGGTTTGTGTGTCGTGTCTTTTGTCTTGTTTGTCTCGATTCTTGCTTTGAGTCGTTCCGAGCGTGTCTCGATGTGTTTAGGTTGTTTGCCTTTTGTTTTTCTTTGTTGAGTCATAGTGTGTTATGTTCAGTCGTAGGCTCAATACCCGGTTAACAATCAATTTCAAAAATAAAATCGTTTTGTGCTCAGAGTGCTGTGCCCTTCTCCATATTTGTGCAAAACAGGTTTTGTTCTTTCATAAAATTGCAGGTCCACCCCCGATCAGTATGAACATTAGATCAAGGACCTCTCTGAAGCCATAGGTTCCGGGTTGCAAAGCAAAAGAAAAGAGGAAGAATTCGGAGCATCTGAGTTTGTTTCGACTTCTGCAAATTCCGTCTTTGCATCCCGTGTGTTCAAACTGAACAAAATGCTGTGTTATGGGCTGTGAGTTCAGAATGAGTAGTGTTCGAAATGGGCTGTGTGTTCAGAATCAATAGTATCCTGCATGAGCCGTGTGTTCAAAATAAACAGAGTACTGTGTTATGAGCTGTGTGTTCAGAATGAGCAGTCTATGTGTTGAACATGTTGGGAACTTGTGATTGGTTCCACTTCCAGTGCCTTCCGGTGTTGATTTTTGTGAAGTCACACCTGTGTTACTTCAATTTTCTTATCGAGTTGTTACTCATTTGTCTATCGAGTTGTTGCTCATTTGCTTATCGAGTTATTGCTCATTCGTTTATCGAGTTGTTGCTTTGCTTATCGAGTTGTAAACTTGTCAAGGTCTTATTGTGCTTATTGAGTTAATATATTTCGTTTGTTACATTGGTTCACTACCAAACCTGGTAATATAGGCATGTTCAATTTCCATTCGATCCCATTGTTATGTGATGCGATGCGATGTGATGCGATGCGTAAAATGTACAAATGTAACACTTTTTGAACAAAATAGCTGTTTCATTTCCATCATGTCTTTTGCAAAAAGTACATAGTTTCGAAGAAAGTAAAACCTGCCTGAGGCAGCACACTGTGCTCAAACTTCCAGTAAAAAGAAAAAGTAAAGCAAAAAGAGAAAAGCAACCAAATGTTTGAACAAAGCAAAAAAAAAAAAAAAGTAGCAGAATGTCTGGATCAATATCAATCATCTCAAGTGCGGGAGTCGGTCCTGGTCCTCTTCCTGAACGAAGGTCCAGGGTCACCACCGCCATCTTCATAATTAGAGTCTGAGCTGTCTCCGGCCTCACCATGGGACGATGCCACCTCCTCATCTGACTCATCGTCATCCGGAGTGGGCTCTCGTGAACTGCTCTCAGCACAGGTGCGCCTATGTCTGCCTCGGCTGTGGATAGTCATCCTCCGCCTGACTCCCCCTCCTCCTTGAGCAGGAACAGATGGTCCAGCTGGAGCCCCTCCAGCGGCCGGAATCTGGAATGGGGCCTAAAAAGAACAAATGGCAAATGCATCAATTACAGATAAAGCAGAGTATGAATATAAAAAACACTGTGTGAATACAGTGTATGAATGCTGTGAGCAGTATATGGGTTGCCGTGAGTGCTGTGTATCAAGTGCCGTGTAGATAGTGTGATGCATCAGATTATGTATGAAACCGATTGGGCAGAGTTTGAGAATGCAGTTGAAAGAACTTACTGGGATATGGTAGATGGTCAACAAGTCAATGCACCGTTGCAACATCCCTACCGCTGAGGCTGTCAACTCCAGGGACTGGCGAGTGTACTCGACGGAAGCCTGCAAAAGTGATGAAGTCATTAGTATTTTGCGAGATATCAAATGAATTGAAATGACTGTACAGAATGCAAAGTCTAGTAGTATATACCGGGGTCGAGCCATAGACTCCGACAAGCTCATGATCAGCCGGAGGAGGAGCGAAGGGAATCTGATAAGTCTCCCCACCCTGTCCTCGGCATGTGATCATCGTAGGCAGCTCTGGCCATCCAGCTCCCTGTCCCCTCCGGGACCCATTCCTGCCTCGGGCTGGAGGTGCCCTCGGTGCCCCTGCTCCTATTGCTGGCCCCGCTGGCCTCTCTCGCTCAGCTCGACGAGCACCAGCCAAAGGCCGCATGATGTAAGCCTGAATGTACTCGGCGTAGTCACCCTCGTCCCTGAAAGGCTCAGAGTCCCAGCCAATCGTGTAGTCCATCATCTCCTCCAAGGTGTACCTTTCAGTGTGCCTCGTGTGGGTAGGAGGAGGTGTTGGAACTGTCTGCTCTGGTAGACCAAGGGTCTGGCATAAGAAGCGCTCCCCAAAATACCATGCTTGACAGACTGGGCTCTCAAGTAGAACCCTAAACCGGGTGGTCTCTCGAGCACTGGCATATCGCTCCCGAATTGCGTCAGGTAACGAGGCCCAAGGTTGCCAGGTGATCTGCAAATAAAACATAGTTTGTTATTTACTGATATTGGGAGAACAATATGAAGCGAAGCTTAAATGAACTGTAATGTTTGACATACCTCGGCTGCGGCGATGGTATCAAAGTAGCGGCGGAAGAACATAAAGGACTCCCGTGGCCTCCGCTCGCATCTCACGTCAAAGCGGTGAGAGAATGAAACGCCAAGGGGGACCTCCTCGTCTGGCACTGGGGCAAGCCTCGGGAAGTAGGCATATACCCACAACTGCAAAGTATAACAGAGAAAACATCAGTATGCTTATCAGATAAAGCAGAATGCAGAATAAAGCAGATTATGTGTGTATCGTGTGTGCAGTGTATAGAGTATAGATAATGTAAAGCATAAATGTAAAACAGAAAAGAGAACGTGTACCTCTCAAGCTCGCCAGTAGCCTCTGAGCAACTGTCCGCTGCAGTAGGAGGATGAGCTCATATATCCATAAAGAGTGGCCAAGCCCACGCCACCCCAGTCGTAGCGGCGGATCCGTGTCACATCCACAAGTGTACTCAGCAGGTAGAGGGCGACGGTGTTTGCTCAGTCGGCGAAGAGTGTGGTCCCCAGCAGGAACATAATAAAGCCACGAGCATACTGCTCTTCCTCTTCCCGAGTGATAGGCACCTGGATTCGGAAGTGATCCTCGAACCACGAGTACCTCACAAATCCTACCCGGGCAAGAGGTGGCTGAGTGTCGATCAAGTATAGCTGAGCGGCATCCCACTCATCCATGTCAGTGTTAAAGGGGATCGGATCACCCCCACTCCAATGCCTGTGAGCATGGAGAAGTCAAAGGGAGTCATCGTCATCTCCCCGGTGGCAGAAATGTGGAAGGAGTCGGTGGTATCCCACCACCTCTCCACCAGAAGGGGCCTGCTCGCAATGAGGTGCGAGAGTCCCATGTAGAAGGTCCCAAAACTGGCTTGATCAACAATGCGATGAACTGCGTCAAGTAGCTCCATGTACCAACCTGGGGCGACATTGTTCCCATACCCTCGGAAGGCATGGGAATCTCCCTGTGATCAAAACAAACAGTTGCGAAGTAGTGTTACAAATACAGTGTTGAATGCACTCAGAATTGATGAAAATGCAGTGTGTGTGCATGTGTTAGAGTCTACACAGATATTGGGTGTGGGCGTGCTCACAGTAAACTACAACATATGATATATCAAGTGTGTGTGAATTGTTCAGTTGAGAATGCAGTGTGTGTGCATGTGTTAGAGTCTACACAGATATTGGGTGTGGGCGTCCTCACAGTGAACTACAGCATATGATGTATCAGTGTGTTTGAATTGTTCAGTTAAGAATGCAGCATGTGTACACGTGTCCAGATTCAAACAGATATCGGGTGTGGGTGTGCTCACAGTGAACTACAACATGTGATGTATTAGTGTGTCTGAGTTAAGCAGTTAAAGAACAGAATCGACTATTGCAGTTATGTGTTCTACATTGCAGAAAATGAAACAGAGGAAGAATGTACCTCAGAAGCGCTGTAAGACAGATGTGACTCTAGCTCGCGCAACAAAAGCTCCAGTGGCGTGCCCCGCGTATAGCTCCTGAACTGGCGGATGCCATCGGGAGGCAACACGTGTATCGCCGGCCTGTAAGTCGCCGGATCGAACGGCCGGATGCAAAGAGGTAGGAGCTCGACCTCGGGGTCCACGTCCATCTCTGGGGGATTCCCACTACATGGAATGTCATCCGCCATCTCAGAAAGAGTGCAAAAATGGCCGAGAATGTGGAAAATAGGCAAGAATGCCAAAAGTCAACCTTGAGAGGGTGAAAAATGGGAGGAAAGGTCGGGGTGTGGAAAATGCACGAAGATCGAGGTATGACTCAGGGAAAACAAACCCCAAACAGTGGAAACCAAGAAAAGGGCACCGAAACCAAGATTTGTTCGGTTCAAAGTGTGCGAAACGGTGAGGGTTTTGCGAATCGAACGACGGAAAAGCGTCGAAAACAAGAGAAAAACGAGGATCGAAGGTTGGAAAATTACCTAGAGAGAGAGGGGAGGGTTTTTCGAGCTAGGAGGAAGTGAAAATATAGGGTTTGAGGCCCTATATTTAAAGACCCGTGGCTAAATGTCAAAACTGCCTCGACATTGCCATTTTTGGCAGGTCGGCCAAATTGTTAGCCGATCGGCTAAATAGTTGGCCGATGAGCTCCTTTTGTGGCCGATGGATGGCCGGTGGCCTCCCCTTGTGGCCGGTGAACCTCCTACACCCTTGGTTGGGTCAGTTATGTGGTTTGGGACCTTCATCTCTTGAGGAAGTGCAAGGAAGTGGACTTTTGAAGTTTAACCGGCTTCCGTGTTGACCTCGAACCACGTCTTCTATATGCGATGCTCGCCACGCGCAAGGTGTATCCTTTTCGTATCCTTTGGTATCTTGCGAGATTCAATAAACTGCTTTAGATGCGTTGCATTACAATGCTTTGTCTTGCTTATGATAAACATACATAGGTTGCATCGTTATGCACGTCTACACGCGTTGTAGCGCACACAACTTGCGTTATTATGCACTCTTCACTTGCATCGTTATGCATGTGTATATGCGTTGTAGCACACACAACTTGCATTGTTATGCACTCTTCGCTTGCATCGTTATGCACGTCTATATGCGTTGTAGCGCACGCCATGCTTGCGTTGTCATGCACCTCCCTTGGGTCGCATTGTCTTGCACCCCCCTCCATTCGCATTATTTCACGTGTTTCATTTGCATCATCATGCACCTTATCAACAACATGCATCGTCACACGTGTCTCATTTGCATTGTCATGCATTCCAATAATTTGCATTGTCATGCATTTCAATAATCATGCATTGTCATGCATTTCAGTCCATGCATCGTCATGCGTGCCTCATTTGCATTGTCATGCATTCCAATAATTTGCATTGTCATTGTAGACACCCCATTTTTGACCGACCTTAAGACTCAGACGTCACCGATTGAGCGCTTGGTGATGTTGCATACTGTGCTCGTTCAGAAGTTTCAGAGTCGCGGCCGTGCGCCCTGCCTCCGGACTTCCGAACTCTCTTCTGTGCCTTGTCTCGGTTTGCGAACCAGACTCGGTTTTCTTTGTTTTCTTTCCTGAGGGAAAGGAGTGGTCCCGTAGACCATCTCTCAGTGGCCGTGGGCTACATTTCGTGGTCGTAGGCCATTTTGTCCATTTCGGAGCCCGGTTTCCGGTTTTCGGAGCCGTCAGGCCGTGTGCCTCGGCTCGGGACCGCCCAACCATCTCCGATTTCTCCGGTTTTTGGCATGCACCTCTGTTTTATCATTCCGAGGAACATTGGGGCCTCTAATGCCCACTTCGTGGCCGAATGCCACTTTCGGTGCCTGCAGCCGGTTTTCGGGACCCCGAATTGCGCGGTTTGGGCCCCGAGCATTCATTTTGCATTGGTTTTCTCTGATTTTTGGCAGGAACCTCTGTTTTGTCATTCCGAGGGACACTGGGGTCGCAGATGACCATTTCGCTGCTGAACACCACTTCCGGCACCTGCAGCCCATTTTCGGGATCCCGAATTGCCCGGTTTTGGCTCCGAGCGTTCATTTCTCATTAGTTTTTGTTCAAATTTGGCAGGTACCTCTGTTTCAACACCAGGAAGATCACTGGGGGGTGGGAGGCCAGCAATTATCCTAGATAACCAGTTTCGCTCTTCCGGCGCCCGTTTTGCTCACTTCCGGGCCAATGTTGAACACCCTGGGGATATTTTCTTCCAACCAAAGCTACATATCTGTGATCAGGGGACATGGGAGGACCCTAAAAACTACTGGTTGGCCAGAAATTGTGGGTTTCATTTTGGAGCCTCTCCTTCAAGCTCTATGTTGTGACTCCTGCTTCAGTGTTGCTAATTTCCAACCTTGGAACCTTGTTCCACACATCTGGGAGGACCCTAAAAGTTGGTGGTCGGCCAGCAATTGTGCATTTCATTTTGGAGCCTCTCCTTCAAGCTCTATGTTGTGGCTCCTGCTTCAGTGTTGCCAATTTCCGACCTTGGGGCCTTGTTCTACACACATGGGAGGACACCATTGCATGGTGGTCGGCCAGAAAATTTCCTCTTCAATTTTTGGCCATGGCCGGCCGGCCAGGGTGAGTGGCTGGCCGACCAGGTGGGGTGGCCGGCCGGCCACCTCCTCAATTTACAGCCGGCCACTACGCTTTCGGCTCTTTCCAACTGTCCGGATATTTTTTCCAAAATATCACCCCCTCCGGGGGATATTTTGGGAGGGAAATCTTGCCTCCATTTCCCTCCCTTTTACACCCCTTTCTTGCCTATTAAAAGGGTTGGGGAGCTCCTTTGCTAGGGTTGGAACATTTTCTCTCAAGGCTTCATCTTCCCTAACCTCCATTTTCATAGCCAAAAACTCAAAAACCTTCAAGCTTTCTAGCTAATTCCTTCATCAACCCTAAGCTCCACCATCACCACCTCCATTCCAGCAGCAAGAGAGTGTTCTTCAGAGGCTTAGAAGCAACTTTCATCAAGGCAAGAAGAGGCAAAAAACTTGTCTTCAAGGGTAAGTCTCAATTCCCTTTTTCCTAACATAATTTTCCAGCAATTTTATACCCTATTTGCTCACTGTTTTGAGCTCTGACCATTACTTAAAGTGGTCTTCTTTTGAGCTATTCTAGATGTTTGTTTGAGGGCTCAACCCTGTTTGAGCCCTCTATCTTACACTTCCTTCAATATCACTCTTTAGGCCATTAATTTGCATGCTTTATTTGCCTTATGAGTAGTCTGATTTTGAGACTGATGTAAACTGTGAGTGGGCTTATTTTGAGCCCCACTTCAACATGGAAGAAGGGCTCAACCATGTTTGGTGATTCTAACATGCACTTCCTTTGTAATTCCTCCATTTTACCGTAAAATTGCATGATTGTTTTGGCCTATTTGTAATCTGAGTTGGAGCATGCAACATACTGATATTGCGCTTATTTTGAGGCCCTCTTCAACATTGAAGAAGGGCTCATCCTGGTTTTCTTGCTCTACATATCACTTGCTTTGAATTCTTATTCCATTCACATTTTGCATGCTTTTTTAAGCTCACCATGCTTCGGATTTCAGCCTTCATCAGGCCTAGAGAGTGCCTTATTTTGGTCCATTATTCATTCTTTATTAAGGGTCTTAAGCCATTTGATGATTGGTTTTGGTACTTCCTTTGTATTCCTCCATTTTTTCTGTAAAATTGCATGCTTTGTTAGGCTTGCTTAGCTTCGGATTTCAGCCTTCATCAGGCTTAGAAAATGTCTTTTTTTGGTCCATTCTTAAATTTTTATTAAGGGTCTTAAGTTATTTGGTCATTGCTTATGGTACCTCTCTTTATAGCCCTCTTTTGGCCCAAATTTTGCATGCTATATTTGGTATATCTACACACTGAATTGGAGGCTGTCATCTATTGTAAATGTACATATTTTTGGTCCCTCTTTAGTTTTTTAGAACTGTTTTTTTTGGTTTGAGCATTGTAAATACCACTTGCTTTGTAATTCCCTTCTTTTCCCGTATTTTTGCATGCCATTGTTGCCATATCTATGATTACAATTTGGCCATGTTTTGTATTGTAAAAATGCTATTTTTGGGGCTTCCTTGCTACTGTTTTTCCTTTCATGTGCCAATTTTGCATGTTTAGCATAGCCGTAGGCCATTTCAGGGGCTTAATATCGCATTTCGGGATGATTTCATGCATTGATTGTCATTTCGTATCATTTCGGGGCTGTTTTCCCCTTTATTTAGCTGCTGAAATTTGGTTTGCATGCTTGCATATCATTTCCCATGTCATTTCATGCCTTAGTGCATTGCCTCGGTTTGCGTGCCAGTGGGCACGCATTTCGAGGCACCTCTTTCTATCATTCCGGCATCTGATGTGGGTGTGGCTGAAGTCCACTCATGTTAGTATAAGCCCAATTTGCATTTCCATCTCATTTTGTCATCGCCTCGGTTTGCGTGCCTGTGGGCACGCACTTTGAGGCACCTCCGTTTTATCCGACGGCAGCCTATGTGAGTGCGGCTGAGGCTCTCTCATGTTGGCGTAAGCCCATCATTGCATTCCGTGCCATTTCGTGCCTTCGGGCCATGCCTCGATTTGCGTGCCTGTGGGCACGCATTTCGAGGCACTTCAGTTTTATTCGATTTTCATTACATATCATCGCCTTGGTTTGCGCGCCTGTGGGCACGCATTTCGAGGCACTTCGGTTTTATTCGATTTTCATTACATATCATCGCCTCGGTTTGCGCGCCTGTGGGCACGCATTTCGAGGCACTTCGGTTTTATCCGATTTTCATTCCATATCATTGTCTCGGTTTGCGCGCCTGTGGGCACGCATTTCGAGGCACTTCGGTTTTATCCGATTTTCATTACATATCATCGCCTCGATTTGCGCGCCTGTGGGCACGCATTTCGAGGCACTTCGGTTTTATCTGATTTTCCATTCCGCAGCATTGCCTCGGTTTGCGTGCCTGTGGGCACGCACTTCGAGGCACTTCGGTTTTATCTGATTTTCATTACATATCATCGCCTCGGTTTGCGCGCCTGTGGGCACGCATTTCGAGGCACTTCGGTTTTATCCGATTTTCCATTCCGCAGCATTGCCTCAGTTTGCGTGCTTGTGGGCACACACTTCGAGGCACTTCGGTTTTATCTGATTTGCGTCTCGCCTCATGGCCTCGGTTTGCGTGCCCGCATGCACGCTTTTCGAGGCATCTCATTTTCATCTCATTTTCACAGCATTGTGCATACTGGGTTGTGTCTTAGATTGCATTCATACATTTCCTCGATTTGCGTGCCTATGCGCACGTATTTCGAGGCAGCTCATTTTCGTAAAAGTGTGTATGTTAGGGTTGCATTTCATGCATATCACGCATATTGCATCGTGTTCGGGATAGGAGTTAGCCCGGGCACGGGAAACGAGGCACGTTTCGTACTCCGAGTGACGGAGCGGATCTCAATTCCCAAGTCACCGACACTCCGGATTACCCATGATGGAGTTAAGCATTCATCTGCATTCATCCCATATTGAGTTGTGCAATCCGATTCCTCGGCCATCATGCATCGGTATGCGTGATTGGTGGCACGAGGATCGAGGCATGCATATATTTGTGAAAATACATTGCTATGCTCCTTTCCTGCTCTCTGTTGCAGCAAAAACGAGGACCAACAACTTTTCGGCGTCCGGCGCGCATTTCGAGAAATACTGCAAACAGAGGCTAATTGGGGCATCCCAGTGGATTTCCGCCCGGGGCAGCCCAATACGCAACATACATCAGAAACAAGGCAGTCCCTGGCTTGCATGCCAGTTTACAGTTTTCTTATTTAATTTGTCAATTAATTAGGAATTTGTATATTTATTCGGACTGTATTATTCGGACTGTATTATTTATTCGGACCCTCTACGCGAGGGCATAATTGTAATAAGTGTGCGTGAGTGTGATGTATGTCTTCCAACCCCATGTCTTTCTCCCTTTTATTTACACCTTTGATGGTTAGATATAGGGCATATTTCAATTAGCATACAATATAATGACATGTTTGCATCATTCATCTGCTTTTGCATGCAGACTCGGCGCATCATACTAACGCATTTGTATTTCAATTCCAAAATGAATACATGCTAAGCGTAGCATTTCATATACCATGTTTAGAATAGCCGAACTGCTATAGTTGCATTTTGCATGTGTTGCATTAGGCATTTCAAGCATTTAGGATCATGCATGATTTCTAATCGACTTTTGGCTTGGAGTACTCGGTGAGTTTTATGCTTTAGCATCCTTGCATGCGTGTGAGTGTTGCCATGATAGCATGCTTACCATGAGGCTAACTGCTTATGTGATATAACTGCCTTGAATGCCTGTGGGTGGAGGTTGGGTTATTTGGATTGGGACAATTCATCGACTGTTTGTTTTAAGCCCACTAGATAGTGGCAAAATCATGTTTTCTAAGCCCACCTGAGGGTGGCAAATCCGCATTTTAGCCTACCTGCGGGTAGCACCATCACACCATTTTCAAACAAACAAACATGAAATGTTTTGTTCCAATTCAGACGGCCCAGTCTATACTTGTATGCTGTGCGCATCACATAGTAACCTAGGCTAATAACCGGAATAAGAGCTCACAAAGTTTTCAAAAACAGATATCATGGTTAGTAGAGGCCGGTCTTTGACCGGGCGAGAGGGGGTGCTCACGATGTGACCTTCCCTAATCGTACCCAAGTTCCCGAACCAACTTTGGTAATGACGGACACGTGGCCTTTCGGCACCGAGTCAGGGTTTCCTAAATTTCCCATTTTAAAATATTTAGGTGGCGACTCTGTTATCTGGCAAAGCAGTCCATGTTTGGCACTTCTTTCAAAAAAAAAATCTGTTTTTCTCAAAACGATTTGCCGGATTTGGACTCTTTGGTTCAAGATTTAGAACCGCAACAAAATCGAGTCCGAACTGTAGCGAGGTCCCTCGCGGGCTGGTTACAGTTTCTGGCGACTCTGCTGGGGATTTAGAGAACTTGACTCGAACTTATGATATCTGGTTTTGACTACACTTGTGTGTTTCTTTGCATTGCATTTGCATTGGTGCGCCTAGGACACCGTGTTTGCCATATGCCATTCTAGACGATTTGGGAGGCTTGTCTTGTCAAGTCATGTCCATAAAATTTGTCGGCTCTGAGCTCGACATGGGGAACACAAACCCCGGTTCCACCGGGGCACCCTTTTTGACCATTCGACCTAGTGCATATTCGGATCCATAGTGACTATTCCAAACTAGGACAGGTTGCTTACCCGTTTATAGGTTGTTTGAAGCCGCTGCGTGCGTAGTGAACCCCTAGTTCCTGACGAAATAGGACAGGGAAACCCTACCCCAACATAGGGGTGTTTTGGCTCTCACTTATCTGCTATGTGCTTGTTAGAGTGCGTCTCTACAGGGAATGCATGTATCAGGTTATGAGTTTCAACATCAGGCCTGCGGGCATCAGTTTATGAGTTTGGGCATCAGGCCTGTGGGCATCGGTCAGTTATTTGAGAATCAGTTGTCTGCGGATATCAGTTGATTTAGAAACGATGTCTGAGAACATTGATCGCTGGTTGAGGCGGTGTATTTCAGTTATCAAGCGTGTGTTGTATGCCCGACTGTGTGTTGTGTGTATTTAAATTAATTTGTTATCTTTGCCCGTTTTCGGTCATTTATTTCCTTTTTGCTTTATTATCTTTTTGCTAGGCGGTTTGTATACGATTGCTTCCGAGCGGTCGATACTCCCCAAGCAACTTGGACACGAGGTCGCCGACTCAACCGATCCGAGGATCTAGTTGACGGACATCCAGTGTTCCACTCTTTACCCCCAGTCACCAGAAGAAGGCCGAGAAGGCACAATCTGTCAGAGCACGGATCACCGTAATGATCTACTCTAGTGTCGACAATCGGGTTGAGATTCTGTTTACGCTATAGAGATACACTTGCCGGTTTCTCGATGGAACAACGAAATCTGACAATGGAGGCGATGATCGCCCAGATGAATGAAAGCATGAAACAAATGCAAGATGATGCTATCCGCCAGGCGGAATTTTCTAACAATGAGCCCTTTGTCATGGCCAGCCGATCTGAGTTGATCGCCCGGTTACAATGAAACGCCGCATCTGCTTCACACCAGGTCCCTCCTCCACTAGGGGCACATCAGGTTCCTCCTCCACCCGGGGCCCCATTACCTGAGCAGATATCTACTGGCCAGAATGCTCCTCCAAATCCCCAGAATACCCAGAACACCCAAAATACCCTCCCAAACCCACAGAACGCTCTGCCAAACTTCCAAAACACCCAAGAGGACACGGGTCTTCCAACGGGGCTGGCTCCGCCCCCGCTTCAGCCGCAACTGTCCAAAAATACTACACCCAATCACCCGGACTCTCCATTCGAGTTCGAGGTAGACCAGACAGCTCTGAAATTGAGCAAGTTGGAAAAACTCTTCAAGAAGTCACAGGGGGTGAAGGCCATCCCAGATATTGAGGACGGCTATACTGACGTGGCCGTGACTTTGCCGGACAGATTTAAGATGCCCCAGATCGACCGTTTTGACAGTGCAGGGACCGCATGGTTCATCTACGGCAATTTTCGGATATCTTGAGGCCGATGGGCCTAACCAGACTGCAGCTCTCGCTTTTGGCGAACCTTGTCGAGTGGCCGCCAAATTTGGACAATGATGTCAAGAGGAATTGGGATGAGATGGCTGGGGCCTTCGTTGCACAATATTCATATAACACACAGATCGAGATTACTACACGTGATCTCGAGACAACAAGGCAGGAACCCAAGGAGTCTTTCTCTGACTTTGTAACCCGGTGGAGAGCAAAGGCATCGATGATGACCTTGAGGCCCACAGATAGAGATCAAATTCGGATGATTGTGCGCAATCTCCAACCAGGGTTAATGAAGAAGATGATTGTAGTTCCCTTCCCCACCTTCGCAGATCTGCATGATATGGGGATGCAGATTGAAGATGCGATGAAGCAGGGTCTGTTTGACCAAGACCGGGAGCAACCCCGGCGGACATTCAACCGAAACAACAATGCGGGCCCGAGTGGCTCTACCAATGCAAGAACTTCAGAGGTCGGAATGGTCACCACCAATCCCCCTTCCCAACCAAGGCCCGCAGCGGCCACACCTTTTTCTGATGCATCTGGGAGCAGTAACCAAGCTTCCAGATACCAACCCAGGGGTCAACGAACCTTCTCTCCACTACATATGCCTTTGTCCAAAGTCCTCGGGGTTCTAGTCAGAAAAAGGGCATCTGAAACCCTTGGAACCGAGGCCCCCTCCAAATCCACTCCCCCCTTCCCACAACCCAGCCAAATATTGCAAATACCACCAGCAGCATGGTCACGATACCGACCAATGTTTCAGGCTGCGTCATGAGGTTCAAGATCTCATTGACAAAAACATCATTCTACCTCCTGAGCGACCCAATGTTACAACCAACCCACTCCTAGTACATAACCAAGATCCACCCAAAAGAATCAATTTTATCCAAACTGGGGACGTGTCTTACGACCCTAGTATCTACATTACTCCCTCCCACTTACCCAAGCCGGAGGTGATCTTGCCTGACAGCACTGATTTGTGCATGATGGACACCTCTACAACCCAACCTGAGCCAAAGGTGGTGACCACCGAAAATGGAATTGGGCAGGCTTCCGAGGAGAGCAAAGTTGTTAAGTCCGGGGTGGAGCAGTTTGAGAATTTAGCCGGCAGAGCTTATGATCCAAGTGGATATGTCTTGTCAATGAGCCAATCTAAGCTGAGTGGGGGGCCGTCGGAAGAGGCTGAATTGTGTATGATCCGAGGGGACAAATTTGACTCAGCGGGGGATGATTTGACAACAATGGAAAAGGACTTCGCCAACCTCCAATTTTTCAACGACCAAGAATCAGGGGACGCATCAATTAACTGGTTTGAAGACGAGGAGTCAGCGGAAGTCGTCGGGTGGTTGGATGATCAGCCGGATATTGTACCGTTTGTGGCCGGAAGGGCCGAGGGACAGATTGAATTGCCGGAGAGCGCCGGTACGAAGAATTTCGCTCGGGACCAAGACATTTTGAAAACTGAACAATTGACACTAGAGGAACAAGAAAAGAGATGGGATTCTGAGAGGATCCGAAAGGCAAAGAACCAGGAGGAGGAAGCTGAGAATGCTGTGAGCACAAAAACTGAACATGCTGTGAGTATGTGGGAGGAAAATACTGAGAGCGCAAACAAACCGGAACCAGACAGGTGCCTGCTAGATGCTAATGGAATGTGGTGGGAAGATGACGACTTGTATCTCGCCCACACAGACGAAGATTGGGTGGGTGGCCAACCAGACAAGACTGTATCTCAAGAGGTGGACCATATGACTAGAAGTGGGGTATTTCAAGCCCCCACACCTTGATCAACCCGAGGCATCGGGGAAAGATAAAAAGCGGAGAAGCGAGAGGAGAAGCAAGTTGAAGAAGAGGTCATCTTTGAAAGCAGTTAAAAGAAAATACAAGCAGACATCTCCATCTGGGGACTGCTTATGGCTTCCAGGGTACACAGACAGGCTGTCCTCTCTGCTATGGAGAAAGCCAAACTTTCCATCGAAACTACGCCAGAACAGCTAGTTGGTTTGGTCTTCCCGGGAGGAGGTTCCCCGGCATTGACCTTTTCGGATAAGGCGCCGCTGAGGCGTGGATCATATGCACCTCTCTACATCTCTGTAGAATGAAGGGACAAATGGATTCCGGTGGTACTGATTGATACCGGATCCGCTATCAATGTCTGCCCGGCCAGGACGGCGTATGCAATTGGGTTAAAGCCTGCGGACTTCACCCCAACTTCTCAAGTGATCAAAGCCTACGATAATACAAGTAGGGATGTCCTGGGGACAGTAAAAATCCAAACCAAGATTGGGCCTGGACAACAAGAGGTAGATTTTCATGTCTTGGAGGTCCCTGCATCTTTTAACATGCTTTTGGGGCGACCCTGGTTGCATCAGGTGAAGGCTGTCTCATCTACTCTACATCAAATGGTGAAATACCCCTATGGAAAGGGAGTAGCCATTGTTTTTGGGAATTCATCAATCCATCCTCCTCCGGAGGTATCTACGCCAGTCCTGGAGATCGAACACGGCATGGAAGACATGTTCATATCAGGATTTACTTTGGCTGAGGCCCGGGTGGTGCAAAACATTATGGCTGTGAATGAAGGTGTGTATGTCAGCGCTCAAGCCGTCTACCTCATGAACAAGCTACAACATATCCCTGGGATGGGATTGGGAAGAAGCGGCAGGAAAGGAGTCGCAGCGTTGGCCGAAGTGCCACACAATCCACATACCTTTGGATTGGGTTATCTGCCCACCAAAGAAGATTGGACGAGGAAGAGAAAGGAAATGGCCGGCAGAGGCAGGGTGAAGCAGGCTGGGAAGCCTTTTGATCTAATGCACAGGCCCATCCAGGTACCCTGAACGGACGCTTTGTCCGGGAGGGGGAAGACTTTCCATTTTGCGGCTTCCCAGAGCCATGGTTCAACGCGGAGAGGAAGCGCGTACCAGGTTTCGAAATTTTCTTCGACCTGCAACTATCCGGGGATGATGTTGCCACAGAGCAGACAGACCCAACAAGCGAAATTTGGCGAGAATAAGGCAGAGGATTCTGAGGGCACGGAATTGGAAATGGGGGTAGCACTGGCATGTCTCCTCTCTGATCCTCCGATCGACCAAGATTGCTTGGGGAATAACTTCATGGTTTCCATGATTGGGGATGAAGCGGCCGCAAGCCAACCAGCAGCTATCTTGGATGCATCAATCGCACCCTCTCTCACTTGGCAGTACGAGGAGGGATTCTTATCCAGCAGTTCCGGGTCAGGTAGTGAGCCGGAATCTGATTCCACCGAATCTTGTGAGTCAGAATCAGATTCCAGCTCGACTGAGTCTGAGTCTGAGTCTGGTACTCCTGGGGGTGTCAACCCGGATGCCACAGTCCTGTCCAGGTCGTCTTTTTCCTTTTCATTTGAGTCTGTTGTAACCGATGAATTGGACGATTTGGATGAACTTAATGAGAATGAGGTGAATGTGGTTTCCGAGTACTTTTCTGTGCCCCTAATTTATTGCATTAATTCAGACTTTCAAAATTTTGATCAAAATGACGAGGACGAAGTCCCTCCGGTTTTACAACGTCTAATTGAGCAAGAGCAAGAGAGATTTGTTAAGCCATTAATGGATGAAATCATTTTTGTGAATATTAGTCGAGGAGGACCCATGGTGGTCAGATCGGGTCCACGTTGTCTTTGGAGGAACGCGCGCTTAGTCGCTTTATTAAAAGATTTCAAAGATGTTTTCGCGTGGTCCTCACGAAGACATGCCGAATCGATCCTGAGATTATACGAGATCGGATCCCTCTTGACCCGAGGCCCGACATCAAACGAAGCTCAAAAGGATCCGGATTGGGCTCTCAAGATTAAGGAAGAGGTCACCAAGCAAATTGACGGGCTTCTGCAGTATCTGAATATCCGACTTGGTGGCCAACATTGTTCGGTCAAGAAAGATGGCGGGATCCGTGTGTGTAGACTTCGAGGATTTGAGCGAGCTAGTCCGAAGGGCGACTTTCCTGCCACATCGATGAGTTGGTAGATTTCACGGCGGGGCATGCATTGCTCTCATTCATGGATGGCTTCTCGGATATAACCAAATAGTGATGGCACCGTAAGACAGAGAAAGATCGCATTCACCACCCCGTAGAACATCTTTACTCTGGTAATGCCGTTTGGGTTAAAGAACTGGGGCTACTTATCAACGGGCGACCACAATACTACATGATATGATCCACAAAGAGGTTGAGGTGTACGTGGACGACATGATTGTCAAGTCCAAAGAAAGAGAGGGCCACTACACCGCCTTGCACAAGTTTTTCCAAAGGATCAGGGAATTCCGGTTGCGGCTAAACCCTCAGAAATGTACGTTTGGTGTTACAATGGGGAAAAATCTTTGGGGTTTGATTACACAAAGGGGCATCGAGGTCGACCCTTCCAAAATCAAGGCCATCCTAGAAATGCCACCACCAAGGACTGAAAAGGAGGTGCGAGGCTTTCTGGGTAAAGTGCAATTCATAAGACGGTTTATTTCAAAACTAACCTTGACTTGTGAACCACTTTTTGGCCTCCTCAAGAAAGGAAAGAAGTTCCAATGGGACGGCCGATGTCAAGCTGCATTTGAACAAATTAAGGAATATCTACAGAACCCACCCGTTTTATCACCAGCAGAACTAGGGAAACCGTTGATTTTGTATTTGTCGCTGGATCGAGACCACGATGAATTTGCATGCTTGCGCAAGAATCAGAAGATAAGGTGGAAAGAGCCATCTACTATTTGAGCAAGAAGATGCTAGAATATGAGACCCGGTATACGCCGCTGGAAAAGGCTTGCTTGGCTCTGGTATGGGCTACCAGGAAGCTGCGGCACTACTTGTTAGCTCACTCTGTAATGTTGGTTTCGCGTCTCGATCCCATCAAATATCTTTTCGAGAAACCAGCGCTTACGGGTAGGCTAGCTCGTTGGTTGCTGTTGCTCTCCGAATTTGATCTCACATATGTGACGCGCAAGTCGGTGAAGGGAAGAGCAGTGGCAGAGTTCCTTGCCGACCATCCGGTTGAGGGGGATGAAGCAGTTGAGTATCTATTCCCAGATGAAGCAATTCTGCATATAGACGAGGAAGCCTGGACGATGTACTTTGACGGAGCGTCAAATCAACATGGGTATGGGATAGGAGTGTTGTTGATAGCACCCGACAATTCCCGTATCCCTCTAGCCTTCAAACTCCGGTTCAAAGTCTCAAATAATGAAGCAGAATACGAAGCGTGCATTGTTGGTTTGGAAGCAGCCCTGGAATTAGGGGCAAGACGGCTGGACGTCATTGGGGATTCGAACCTTGTTGTGTCTCAAGCTAAAGGAGACTGGAAAGTAAAAGAGGAAAATATGATGATATATCACCAAACCTTGGATTTGCTGATTCCTCGGTTTGAAAAGCTAAATTTCACTCATCTACTAAGAGAGAACAACAAGTTCGCAGATGCTTTAGCAACTCTATCATCCATGATAGACATCCCGTGTGGAGTCCGAATGCGTCCAGTCATTATTGACCAAAAATTTGTACCTGCTTATGAGTCGATTGCAGCCATAGATGAAGTTCAGGACGAACATCCTTGGTATTACGATATCTGGAACTTCTTGGAGAAAGAAATGTACCCGCCAGGGGTAAATACCAAAGACAAGAGGGCAATCAGAAGAATGGCAGTCCAGTTCATCATCTGCGGGGGTAAACTGTATAGAAGGGGTCATCTGGGAATGCATAAACTGTGTGTTGATGCTGAAGAGTCCAAACGTCTGATGGAAGCCATCCACGGGGGTGAATGTGGTGCACACATGAATGGGGTGATGTTGGCTCGGAAGATCCTTAGACAGGGTTATTATTGGTCCACCATGGAGGAGGATTGTATTGGTTTCGTCCGGCGATGCCATAAGTGTCAAATTCATGCAAATCGCATGAACATTCCGCCGTCAAAGCTGTACAACATGACTTCGCCATGGCCATTTTCAGTCTGGGGAATTGATGTGATCGGGGCTGTCACGCCGAAGGGGTCGAATGGGCATGAGTTCATCCTTGTAGCGATAGATTATTTCACAAAGTGGGTTGAGGCCCAATCTTATGCAGTCTTGAAAGCTTCACACGTTGCAAAATTCATCAGAAACAACATTATCTGTCGCTACGGGGTCCCGAATGAAATAGTTTCAGACAATGGTTCCCACTTCAAGAAGGAGGTGATTGATTTGTTGGAAAAATACAATGTGGCTTTTCATAAGTCGTCTACTTACCGGCCGCAAACCAACGGAGCAGTTGAGGCCGCCAACAAGAATATCAAGCGCATACTACAGAAGATGGTGGAAACCTATCGGGACTGGCCAGATAAACTGCCATTCGCTCTGTGGGGCTACAGGACTTCGATTAGAACTTCTACTGGGGCGACTCCGTACTCATTGGTTTATGGGATGGAGGCCGTTCTGCCTATCGAGATTGAGGTCCCGTCATTACGAGTATTGGCCGAGTGCCAGATAGCCGAAGCAGATTGGCAGCAAAACAGAGTTGAGGAACTCATGCTTTTCGATGAAAGAAGATTGAAAGCACTGTACCACGTCCAAGGCTATCAACGCAGAATCGCCCGGGCTTTTAACAAGAAGGTTAAGTCCAGGAATTTGAAAGAAGGAGATTTGGTACTCAAGGACAACCGAGCTCCCATCCACGACCCAAGGGGCAAGTTCAGACCTAATTGGACTGGTCCTTACATCATCAAGTCAATCTGGTCAGGTGGAGCTGTGGTTCTGATGGATCTAGATGGCTTGGAGTTTTCTCAACCGATCAACATGGACAAGTTGAAGAAATATTATCCCTGAGAGGCTCGCTAGGCGAAAACCGAAAAGGCGACCTAGGCAAAATTCAGAGCATAGAAAATTTGAAAATTATAAAAGCGAGCTCGCAGGTTGAAAACCCGTAAAGGCGGCCTTGGCAAAGTTAGAGCGCAAAGGAGAGCAAAATACCCGGCGAACCTCGGCTGAACTCGTAAGACTTGATTCCCATCTTTGGGATACGTGGCGCCTTCATCTGAAGTTCACCATAATCTTTTCCCCGATCAACTTTGTCCATTCTGATCATCTCAGTCATCTCTATTCATCAGTATTTATCGTGATCTCCGGTACAGTGCTATTCAGACTAGGGGCAACTTTCCGTTGCAATGAAGTGTTGCGGCATCTTCTAGACTAGGGGCAACTTTCCGTTGCCATACATTGCCGAGGCACCTTTTCAGACTAGGGGCAACTTTCCAGTTGCTAGGATTCGGGGTTGTGCATCTCAGTGACAGATCTCAAGTGTGTCTAGTTCTGATTCGTTTCGAAAATAGTTTTGGAAAGTTTTAATAAAAGTTGACTTTGTTCAAATTAATCTTTTCACAACTAAGACCATTTTTGGACCAAAAGTGGAGAATTTTCAGTACCACAACCTTCAATTTCATTGATTTCAAAACGGAGTTCTTTTGCTCATGCATACAATTGAAGTTGCTTTTTTATTACACTCATAAAGAAAACTTGAAAGTACTAATAAAGCAATAAATATGGGGCATAGTCCAGTCAGGTGTCCCTGCGCCCCCTTCCAGAGCTTGTTGAAGCCTCAGATGCCAACCTAGGCCCAACCTGTGCCTCCTCGTTGAGCCAATCCCAGCACTCATCAGACAAAGTACAACTGAAAGTAGGGGCGGGGGCCAGAAGCTCTCTAACTCTCCATCTTTGCGGCTGTCGAGCCAATCAGGCGCCTCGAAACGTAGCTGGATACTCTATCCCCTCTGGTGGGCAAGTCTGATCATGGCCAAACTGGCGCAGAATGCGGAAAGGGAAGTAGAACACACAGTGAGTCAAGCCGATCAGTCGAATCCCGACCTGTCGGGACATGCTATAACTCATTGCCGGGAGATTGAGCCAAGGGCAACGCTAAGCAATGCAATCTGCCGACAGGTTGCACATCCATTCAAACCACCAGCTCTCATCAAGAGCATTCACTAGGCGTTGCCGAAAGAAGTAGCCACGGGCTGAGTAAACAGGACAAGAGTCCACAACTTGCAATTTATCCATCAACCATATCTGGGGAGGGATGAAAAATGAGAGAATAAAGAATAGAGAGATGTGCGATGAGAGAAAAGTAAGATAAGGGTTTTGTGAGAAAAATCGAGCCCGAGGGCCGAGTGATGTGAGTGAATATACATGCGAGCTTGGGTGAGAAACATTACACCTGTGATGAGTGGACTCCCCGCAAACCTGGTTGTCTCCCGGCGGTAAAAAGCATCTAGACCCATCAGTGTCTTGGCCAGAGTCATAGCGATACAGCTCTTTCCTTCCCTCAAGCCTTGAGCGACTTCGATCAAGCGGATGTTAGCTCCTCCGGAGCCCGAGACAAACAGGAAATGAGACAATAGGCACAAGCAGAGGGCGTGCTGCCGGAAGCCTTGCCAATAGTGGTTGCTGCGATCACCGGCATCGGAGAATCGGTAAATCAGGCTCGGGATATCCAATGTGTCATCACCAATCAGTGATCTAGCATCATGCGCATTAAGACCACACATCCGCCCTAAGGCTTGGGCATAGCTAAAATTGAGCTGGGGCAGAATTTCCTCGCCTCGCTCGGACTCTATCAAGATTTGAAAATCTTCAAAAGTAGGACATACCTCTTGCCCGCCAAAGCTAAAGACGTGCGTCACCGGGTTCCAAAAACTCGCCGCAGCATGGAGGAAAGGAAGATGCAGTGGAGTCCGGCTTAACGTGAATAGTGCATTCAAGCCAAAACCCCGGAAGTTCAACTTCTCCGAGCCATCTAAAGAAGAAATCCAAGATGTGAGATTCTCTGTGAGAAATGCTTCCATTTTTGAGAGGAAAGGTGATGAAATGAATGAGTTCCAAGGGTGGGGCTTTTATAGGAGGCTAAAACACTATTCAAGAGACACTTGTCAAAATTTTGGTGGTCACGGGAGGAGTGGCCGGCCGGCCACCTATTCTAGTAGGCCGGCCACCCTTTGTTTTCCAGGTACAAAATGCTTTCGGCCATGCGTTGGTCCTGTTTTGCCTTCTGGAAGGAAGTCTGAAGTGTTTCTAGGCATCGGGAATGTCGAGGACCTCCATTTCTATCAGTTTCGGATACATTCCATCATCCAGATCGTCCGTCTGAAATATGTTTTGTTGTGTTTTTGCTTATCGAGTTGTTGCTTTGTTTATCGAGTTGTAAGTCCTGTCGAGCTGTCGCATTTTATGTTTTGAATTGTTGCTTTTTGGTTATACAATTTTGTTAAGTCTTGTCTATTGAGTCGTTAACATTATTGTACTTTGTTTATCGAGTTGTAAACTTGCTAAGATTCTGTTATTTCTTAGTGAGTCGATTTGTTTTGATTTGTTGCGTCGGTTCACTACCTGACCCGATAAATACATGAGGCACATTTCCATTCAATTCCATTTTTGTGCAAAATGATGCGATGCGATGCTAAGAATTTCAAATACAAACATCTTTTCAAAAGCTGTTTCATTCCATCATATTTTTACAACAAAATAAAGGTACAAGTTTTACAGCAAATAAAACTGCCTAACAATGTGCAAAGTGCTACAAACTACTAGCCAAAAAGTAAAACAAAGCAGGAAATAACATCAGTGTCCTCGGGAACGAGAATGTGGAGGCCCTCTCATCCTCTTCTGCTGGATAATCTCTGCATCACCATCACCATCCGGATCAGAGCTGTCATCCTCCGGATCCCCCTCAGGCTCGTCTCCGCTCCCGGAACCAAGACCGGAGCCTCCCTCCCCAGGAGATGTCTCTGATACACGGTCTGCGACCTCCTCCTCCTCATCCTCGACAATGGGTGCCCTGCGTCTGCGAGACGACCCTGCTCCTTGAGCTCCTCGGTAAGGCCTGGATGGCCCAGCTCCTCGGGGCCCAGTACCTCGAGTAGGTCTAACACCTCGACCTCTCTGAGAAGGCCTGGGTGGCCCGCCTCGTGTCGAAGCATATACGGGAGGCATCTGAAAATGAAAAGTGCAGTACATCAGTTCAAACACAAAAAGCAGGTGCAAGTACAGTATATGGATGGGGTGTGTGCCAGATGTGTTCTACACAACCTATCAGTGCAACAAAATGTTCAAAACCAGCATGTTGATAGAAATATGATAAATGCAAGAGAGATGAAGGGTACCTGGAAGCCCATGATAGACATCTGCCTCTCTCGTGGGACCATCCTCAAGTGAGGCCACCACCCCGAGCATCTGATCTATGTACTCCCGAGGTGGCTGCAGACACAAGCTCAACTCATCAATAAATAAGCAACTGTCAAAATGTCTGTGTGACAAACGAAAAATGGTAGAACATACCGGTGGTGAGTCAGGATCACTGACATATCTGTGGCCAGGCATCGGAGGCTCCATAGGGATCGGGATCGGAGAAGTGGTCCCATACTGCCAACTCGTCAACTCAGTCGGCATATCTGGCCATCCAGGATGATCGAGAGTCGGAGGGATCGGAGGAATCGAACTGCCTCTACCTCTAGATGCACCGGCCACCTAGAAGAGGATGTCTGCGGCAAAGACGCGACTTCGAAGATGGTGCGCCGGTGGACCTCGATGGTGGGAGCGTACTCCGTCAAGGGGGCATCAGATATATGCGGCGATAGGTGGCGTAGTTCCCCTCAATAAGATATAGCAAAGCGTCGGTGCCCTGCATGTCCCTAATGACCTCCTCGGCAGATAGCCTGTCGGCAGTCCGCATAGTGGGTGGAGGCACAGCAGGAGGGTCCTGAGACTCATACCCCCACACCTGGCGTTCCCGAGAACCAAGCCTGCCGACGGTCCCTCGGCGAGAACCTATCTTTGAACTGGTCGATCCTCCTGGATACTGGTTCTCGAGATCGTCGCCAAAGACTGCCCAGGGTTGCCAAGTGATCTGCGGATAACCAGTGCATAAATTGATCAGAAATCAGAATATATAGAGCAGATCAAAGATGAAATGAAAAGAACTGAGAGTTCTGAAATACCTCTGTCGCCCGAACAGTGTCAAAGTACTGTCGCAGAGAGAAGAGAGTCTCTCGAGGCCTCGATAGATGCTCACCCTCAAACATCAATGAAAATGGGGTCATAGGAGGTCCTGCCACCTCTATCTCTGGGGCTAATGTGGGGAAATATGCATATACCCATAGCTGAGACAAGCAGTGCGGAATGTGAATACCATGTGCTAAAAGGCAGAATACAGAATGCAAAGTGCGCCGTGTGTGCAGTGAACAAGTAATGAGGAGCAAAAATGTAAATCAAGAAGACAGAATGTACCTCCCAGGCTCTCCAGTAGCCGCCAAGTAAGTCTCCCCGCGTGCGAGAGACTGCGCTCATGTAACAGTAAAGGGTAGCCAGGCCGCCTAATCATCTTGACCACCTGTGATAGGTCTACCAGGCCTTCGATAGATACAACCCGACCATGTTCCCTCTATCGGCAAACAGAGTGGTGCCAAAGAGGAACATGAGGAAACCACGGGTATACTGCTCGACCTCCTCAAGAGACTCAGGCTCCATCTGTGGCCGCCGGAAATGGGAAGAGAACCAAGTATACCGAACTCTCCCAGTACCTCTGTCTACCGGCGGGCGAGCCCCCAATAGATGCATCCAAGCCGCCTCCCACTGACCCATATCCTCGTCGTAGGGAATGGGCCCACCGCCTAGGTCTAGGCCGGTGATCATAGCGAAGTCCAGTGGGGTCATGGTCATATCCCCGGTAGCAGAAAAATGGAAAGAATTGGTGGTGTCCCACCATCTCTCCGCCAGAGCAGCAAATAATGTCCTGCTGATAAGGCAGTGTGATAACCCCCGGCAGAATGGTCCAAATCCTGCGAAGTCAACCAGGTCCCGGACAGCTTCCGGAAGCTCGGCATACCACTCCCTCGCGGCAGTGGAGCCATATCCTTGCACTGTGCGGGAGCTAGCCTGCATTTAGAATGAATGCGTGTATCAGCAAATGAAATAAAGGGGCTGTGTGCAAATGAAATGAATAAGCTGTGTGCAAGTGAAATGAATGAGCCGTGTGCAAATGCAAGTGAATGAACTGTGTGTTCAGAAAATCAGTGTTTTGGGCTGCGTGTTCAAATCTTAATCGATTGCGTGTTCGCTTTATCGATGATCTGCCGTGTGTTCAGAAAATCAGTGTTTTGGGCTGCGTGTTCAAATCTTAATCAGTGGGCTGCGTGTTCGCTTTAATCAGTGATCTGGGCTGTGTGTTCAGAAAATCAGAGTTTGGGACTGTGTGTTCTGCTCTCAATCAGTGTGGGCTGTGTGTTCTCCATCAATTTGGACTGTGTGTTCAGAAAATCAGAGTTTGGGACTGTGTGTTCTACTCTTAATCAGTGTGGGCTGTGTGTTCGCTTCAAATCTGGGCTGCGTGTTCAGTACATCAGAGTTTAGGGCTGTGTGTTCTACTCTTAATCAGTGGGCTGTGTGTTCGCTTCAAATCTGGGCTGCGTGTTCAGTACATCAGAGTTTAGGGCTGTGTGTTCTACTCTTAATCAGTGGGCTGTGTGTTCATTTCAAATCTGGGCTGCGTGTTCAGGAAATCCGAGTTTTGGGACTGTGGGTTCTACTCTTAGTCAGTATGTGTTGTGGGTTCATGTTCAACTTCGGGCTGTGTGTTCGGTGAATCAACGTTTGAGCCGTGTGTTCAATTTCTAACTAATGAGTACTATACATTCACAATCAGGCGATGTATTGTTGTTCGTGAAATTCAAGTGGCTAAATCACATGCTCGGGATGCAAGTAAAGTACTGCGTCGTAAGCTAAACTGTGTGTCTAAGCATGGCAAAGGTACAAAATGCACGAAAGATACAGGAAATAAAGTAAAATACCTCTACATCGTAGGAGAGGTGTTGCTCCGGTTCTCGCAGAAGGAGATCCCCCGGTACCCGATCGTTGAAATCGGTGAAATGACGAAAAGTGGCTCGTGGAAGCCTATGTACCGCTGGGGCATATCGCTCGGGAATAAAAGGGCGAACCCTCGGAGGCAATGTCATAATGTCATAATCATCTCCGGCGCCAGGAAAACCTCTACCGCGAGGGAAATGACCCGCCATGTCGAGAAATCTGCAAAGAGGAGCAAAAATGAGCAAAATGGGCCAAAATTGGAAAAAGTCAACAAAAAGTCAACTCTCGGGAAATGAAAAGTCAACAAAAGTCAACTCCCGGAAAATTTTTCCAAATATTGAGACAAACTTACCTCAAGTGGTGAAAATGAGAAGAGAAGCCCCGAAGTCAAAATTTAGTCGGCTCAAAGTGCTTAAATTTGAAAGATTTCGCGAAAACAACTTGCGTGGGAGGCCGAGGGGCGCGTATAAAATGCAGATCTGAAAGAGAAAATGGCTTAGAGAGCAAGAGGAGAGAATTTCACACTTGGGGGAGTGATTTCGGATGGCATTGGAGGTGTGTATATATAGAAATTCCGAAAAAGACCAAAATGCCCCTGCTTTTTGGGCAGTGGCCGACCGGCCACCTAACCTGGCTGGCCGGCCCCTCTGCTTTTTCCCACTGGCCAATGGCCTCTCCTAGGGCAGTGGGCTGGCCGACCATGCTCCCCACCCCCTCCCCTACCTCTCTGCAAATTTTGAGGAAAATCGGAGTTCCCGGGACCTGAAAAAGTTGAAGAAAAGTGCACTTTCTGGCGCCGAATTGCTCCACCGGAAATTCAACTGCAATTATTGACATGTGTCTCATCATTATTCATCAAAATCGGAGTGTATCCTTTTTAAACATGTTGTGACCTCTCCGGGGGGTAAATCAGAGGCCGCGATCGAGTTGCCGTCGTCGGAATGCGCGTTTTTCAGCTCGTTGTTGCGCAACAAACAGGCATCCTGATTTGTGCTCATTTGTCATTATTTGGCTCATAATTTGCATTCTCATGAATATTTTGCATTGTCATGCGTGATTTACAGTACTTCTGTGCTTAAACATGCATTGTCGCGCGTTATCTTTTCTCACGTTGTGATGCATCCTTTCACCGACACTGCGTGTGTCAAACTTTTGGAATCATAGGAATCGCATTGAATATATGTTGTTAGCCTATTGTTCTTGTTGAATTTCTCTCTTTTGCAGGCACGATATTGTATGTACGGTTCATTTGAGGCTGGTGTGACCAGACGAACCGCGCAGGTATCGTATCTTCTCCGTGTGAGACGCGACGAGAATTGAATGATTCTCCGCATTCCTAACTGCATGAAATGTAGTCGTTGCTTTGCATTCTTGCTTAGAACTGTTGCATTTATTTGTCAATACTTGCTTCATTACAGCTTGTTGCACTTGCATAATCACCTGGTTCCGTGCCTATCATTTGCATTTTGCCCCCTCTTTCCTGAAAGGCATGCCTGCGGGCACACACCTCTGTTTGTCTTGTATGATTGTCTAAGTCTTCGGCCTTGTCAAAAATGGGTCGTCTCTGGGCTTTGACATTCACTCACGTCACTTCTTGACTTCCGAAGTTACAAAGAGGGCAATCAGAGACACCCCATTTTGACCAACCTTAAGACTCGGACGTCACCGATTGAGCGCTTGGTGATGTTGCATCTTGTGCTTGCTCGTTCGAAGTTTCAGAGTCGGCGTCATACGCCTCTCCGGACTTCCGAACTCTCTTCTGTGCCTTGTCTCGGTTTGCGAACCAGACTCGGTTTTCTCTATTTTCTTTCCTGAGGGAAAGGAGTGGTCCCGTAGACCATCTCTCAGTGGCCGTGGGCTACATTTCGTGGTCGTAGGCCATTTTGTCCATTTCGGAGCCCGGTTTCCGGTTTTCGGAGCCGTCAGGCCGTGTGCTTCGGCTCGGGACCGCCCAACCATCTCCGATTTCTCCAGTTTTTGGCATGCACATCTGTTTTATCATTCCGAGGAACACTGGGGCCTCTAATGCCCACTTCGTGGCCGAATGCCACTTTCGGTGCCTGCAGCCGGTTTTCGGGACCCCGAATCGCGCGGTTTGGGCGCCGAGCATTCATTTTACATTGGTTTTCTCTGATTTTTGGCAGGAACCTCTGTTTTGTCATTCCGAGGGACACTGGGGTCACAGATGCCCATTTCCCTGCTGAACACCACTTCCGGCACCTGCAGCCCATTTTCGGGATCCCGAATTGCCCGGTTTTGGGTCCGAGCGTTCATTTCTCATTAGTTTTTGTTCAAATTTGGCAGGTACCTCTGTTTCAACACCAGGAAGATCACTGGGGGGTGGGAGGCCAGCAATTATCCCAGATAACCAGTTTCGCTCTTCCAGCGCCCGTTTTGCTCACTTCCGGGCCAATGTTGAACACCCTGGGGATATTTTCTTCCAACCAAAGCTACACATCTGTGATCAGGGGACATGGGAGGACCCTAAAAACTACTGGTCGGCCAGAAATTGTGGGTTTCATTTTAGAGCCTCTCCTTCAAGCTCTATGTTGTGACTCCTGCTTCAGTGTTGCTAATTTCCAACCTTGGAACCTTGTTCCACACATCTGGGAGGACCCTAAAAGTTGGTGGTCGGCCAGCAATTGTGCATTTCATTTTGGAGCCTCTCCTTCAAGCTCTATGTTGTGGCTCCTGCTTCAGTGTTGCCAATTTCCGACCTTGGGGCCTTGTTCTACACACATGGGAGGACACCATTGCATGGTGGTCGGCCAGAAAATTTCCTCTTCAATTTTTGGCCATGGCCGGCCGGCCAGGGTGAGTGGCTGGCCGACCAGGTGGGGTGGCCGGCCGGCCACCTCCCAGAAATTTACCTGGCCGGCCAGCTTTCTGCTTTCCAGCCCTTTCCAACTGTCCGGATATTTTTCCAAATATCACCCCCTCAGGGATATTTTGGGAGGGAAATCTTGCCTCCATTTCCCTCCCTTTTACACCCCTTTCTTGCCTATTAAAAGGGTTGGGGAGCTCCTTTGCTAGGGTTGGAACATTTTCTCTCAAGGCTTCATCTTCCCTAACCTCCATTTTCATAGCCAAAAACTCAAAAACCTTCAAGCTTCCTAGCTAATTCCTTCATCAACCCTAAGCTCCACCATCACCACCTCCATTCCAGCAGCAAGAGAGTGTTCTTCAGAGGCTTAGAAGCAACTTTCATCAAGGCAAGAAGAGGCAAAAGACTTGTCTTCAAGGGTAAGTCTCAATTCCCTTTTTCCTAACATAATTTTCCAGCAATTTTATACCCTATTTTCTCACTGTTTTGAGCTCTGACCATTGCTGAAAGTGGTCTTCTTTTGAGCTATTCTAGATGTTTGTTTGAGGGCTCAACCCTGTTTGAGCCCTCTATCTTACACTTCCTTCAATATCACTCTTTAGGCCATTAATTTGCATGCTTTATTTGCCTTATGAGTAGTCTGATTTCGAGACTGATGTAAACTGTGAGTGGGCTTATTTTGATCCCCTCTTCAACATTGAAGAAGGGCTAAACCATGTTTGGTGATTCTAACATGCACTTCCTTTGTAATTCCTCCATTTTACCGTAAAATTGCATGATTGTTTTGGCCTATTTGTAATCTGATTTGGAGCATGCAACATACTGATATTGTGCTAATTTTGAGGCCCTCTTCAACATTGAAGAAGGGCTCATCCTGGTTTTCTAGCTCTACATATCACTTGCTTTGAATTCTTATTCCATTCACATTTTGCATGCTTTTTTAAGCTCACCATGCTTCGGATTTCAGCCTTCATCAGGCCTAGAGAGTGCCTTATTTTGGTCCATCATTCATTCTTTATTAAGGGTATTAAGCCATTTGATGATTGGTTTTGGTACTTCCTTTGTATTCCTCCATTTTTTCCGTAAAATTGCATGCTTTGTTAGGCTTGCTTAGCTTCGGATTTCAGCCTTCATCAGGCTTAGAAAATGTCTTGTTTTGGTCCATTATTCAATTTTTATTAAGGGTCTTAAGTTATTTGGTCATTGCTTATGGTACCTCTCTTTATAGCCCTCTTTTGGCCCAAATTTTGCATGCTATATTTGGTGTATCTACACACTGAATTGGAGGCTGTAATCTATTGTAAATGTACATATTTTTGGTCCCTCTTTAGTTTTGTAGAACTGTTTTTTTGGGTTTGAGCATTGTAAATACCACTTGCTTTGTAATTCCCTTCTTTTCCCGTATTTTTGCATGCCATTGTTGCCATATCTATGCTTACAATTTGGCCATGTTTTGTATTGTAAAAATGATATTTTTAGGGCTGCCTTGATACTGTTTTTCCTGTCATGTGCCAATTTTGCATGTTTAGCATAGCCGTAGGCCATTTCAGGGGCTTAATATCGCATTTCGGGATGATTTCATGCATTGATTGTCATTTCGTATCATTTCGGGGCTGTTTTCCCCTTTATTTAGCTGCTGAAATTTGGTTTGCATGCTTGCATATCATTTCCCATGTCATTTCATGCCTTAGTGCATTGCCTCGGTTTGCGTGCCAGTGGGCACGCATTTCGAGGCACCTCTTTCTATCATTCCGGCAACTGATGTGGGTGTGGCTGAAGTCCACTCATGTTAGTATAAGCCCAATTTGCATTTCCATCTCATTTTGTCATCGCCTCGGTTTGCGTGCCTGTGGGCACGCACTTTGAGGCACCTCCGTTTTATCCGACGGCAGCCTATGTGAGTGCGGCTGAGGCTCTCTCATGTTGGCGTAAGCCCATCATTGCATTCCGTGCCATTTCGTGCCTTCGGGCCATGCCTCGGTTTGCGTGCCTGTGGGCACGCATTTCGAGGCACTTCGGTTTTATTCGATTTTCATTACATATCATCGCCTCGGTTTGCGCGCCTGTGGGCACGCATTTCGAGGCACTTCGGTTTTATTCGATTTTCATTACATATCATCGCCTCGGTTTGCGCGCCTGTGGGCACGTATTTCGAGGCACTTCGGTTTTATCCGATTTTCATTCCATATCATTGCCTCGGTTTGCGCGCCTGTGGGCACGCATTTCGAGGCACTTCGATTTTATCCGATTTTCATTACATATCATCGCCTCGGTTTGCGCGCCTGTGGGCACGCATTTCGAGGCACTTCGGTTTTATCCGATTTTCCATTCCGCAGCATTGCCTCGGTTTGCGTGCTTGTGGGCACGCATTTTGAGGCACTTCGGTTTTATCCGATTTGCGTCTCGTCTCATGGCCTCGGTTTGCGTGCCCGCATGCACGCTTTTCGAGGCATCTCATTTTCATCTCATTTTCACAGCATTGTGCATACTAGGTTGTGTCTTAGATTGCATTCATACATTTCCTCGATTTGCGTGCCTATGCGCACGTATTTCGAGGCAGCTCATTTTCGTAAAAGTGTGTATGTCAGGATTGCATTTCATGCATATCACGCATATTGCATCGTGTTCGGGATAGGAGTTAGCCCGGGCACGGGAAACGAGGCACGTTTCGTACTCCAAGTGACGGAGCGGATCTCAATTCCCAAGTCACCGACACTCCGGATTACCCATGATGGAGTTAAGCATTCATCTGCATTCATCCCATATTGAGTTGTGCAATCCGATTCCTCGGCCATCATGCATCGGTATGCGTGATTGGTGGCACGAGGATCGAGGCATGCATATATTTGTGAAAATACATTGCTATGCTCCTTTCCTGCTCTCTGTTGCAGCAAAACCGAGGACCAACAACTTTTCGGCGTCCGGCGCGCATTTCGAGAAATACTGCAAACAGAGGCTAATTGGGGCATCGGTGGATTTCCGCGAAGCCACACGCAACATACATCGAAACAAGGCAAAGCGCCCGGCTTGCATGCGATTCTGATTTTCTTGTTTAATTTGTCAATTAATTAGAAATTTGTATATTTATTCGGACTGTATTATTCGGACTGTATTATTTATTCGGACCCTCTACGCGAGGGCATAATTGTAATAAGTGTGCGTGAGTGTGATGTATGTCTTCCAACCCCATGTCTTTCTCCCTTTTATTTACCTGCTTTGATGGTTAGATATAGGGCATATTTCAATTAGCATACAATATGACAGCATGTTTGCATCATTCATCTGTTTTGCATGCACCGGGCTCGGCGCATCATACTAACTGCATTTGTATTTCAATTCCAAAATGAATACATGCTAACTGTAGCATTTCATATACCATGTTTAGAATAGCCGAGCCTGCTATAGTTGCATTTTGCATGTGTTGCATTAGGCATTTCAGCGCATTTAGGATCATGCATGATTTCTAATCAGCTTCTGTTTTGGCTTGGAGTACTCGGTGAGTTTTATGCTTTAGCATCCTTGCATGCGTGTGAGTGTTGCCATGATAGCATGCTTACCATGAGGCTAACTGCTTATGTGATATAACTGCCTTGAATGCCTGTGGGTGGAGGTTGGGTTATTTGGATTGGGACAATTCATCGACTGTTTGTTTTAAGCCCACTAGATAGTGGCAAAATCATGTTTTCTAAGCCCACCTGAGGGTGGCAAATCCGCATTTTAGCCTACCTGCGGGTAGCACCATCACACCATTTTCAAACAAACAAACATGAAATGTTTTGTTCCAATTCAGACGGCCCAGTCTATACTTGTATGCTGTGCGCATCACATAGTAACCTAGGCTAATAACCGGAATAAGAGCTCACAAAGTTTTCAAAAACAGATATCATGGTTAGTAGAGGCCGGTCTTTGACCGGGCGAGAGGGGGTGCTCACGATGTGACCTTCCCTAATCGTACCCAAGTTCCCGAACCAACTTTGGTAATGACGGACACGTGGCCTTTCGGCACCGAGTCAGGGTTTCCTAAATTTTCCATTTTAAAATATTTAGGTGGCGACTCTATTATCTGGCAAAGCAGTCCATGTTTGGCACTTCTTTAAAAAAAAAAAATCTGTTTTTCTCAAAACGATTTGCCGGATTTGGACTCTTTGGTTCAAGATTTAGAACCGCAACAAAATCGAGTCCGAACTATAGCGAGGTCCCTCGCGGGCTGGTTACAGTCATGCATTCCAATAATCGGGCATTGTCATGCATTTCAGTCCAGGCATCGTCATGCGTGTCTCATTTGCATTGTCATGCATTCCAATAATTTGCATTGTCATGTATTTCAGTTCATGCATTGTCATGCGTGTCTCATTTGCATTTTTCGTACATTTCAAAAATTTGCATTGTCATGCATTTTAACAACGTGCATTGTCATGCGTTTTTCGTTTGCATTGTCATGCATTTCAACAACTCACATTGTCATGCATCTTTCATTTGCATTATCATGCATTTCAATCTCTCGCATTGTTGCATATTTCATTCGCATTGTCTTGCATTCCCTATAACTGGCATTGTTTTGTTCGTTATGTGCGTTGTCTTGCGCCCCTCTAACCTGCATTGTTTTGCAAACTCATCTAACCTGCATTGTTTTGCAAACTCATCTAACTTGCATTGTTTTGCAAACTTTTCTCAATCGTGTTGTTTCGCATATCCTTAACTTACGTTGTTATGTTCGTTATTTACATTGTCATGTACGTCTTTAACTCGCGTTGTTTCGCATGTTCTACCTGCATTGTTATGCACACTCTACTCGCGTTGTCATGCAGTTTTGAATTGCATTGTTATGCATGTTTCTAACAAAATTGTACCTGTTAAGTCTCTTTCTTTTGCAGGCACGATATTGTATGTACGGTTCATTTGAAGTTGGCGCAGCCAGACGAACCAGACAGGCACGATATTGTATGTTCAGTTCATTTGAGGGAAGTCTTGTTTCAGTTTAATTGTAACCCTTTCTCCACTCGCGTGCTGCGTGTGGACGTAACTAACCCCTTTCTCCACTCACGTGCCGCGTGTGGACATAACTAACCCTTTCTCCACTCGCGTGCCGTGTGTGGACGTAACTAACCCCTTTCTCCACTCGTGTACCGCGTGTGGACGTAACTAACCATTTCTCCACTCGCGTGCCGCGTGTGGACATAACTAACCCCTTTCTCCACTCGCGTGCCGTGTGTGGACGTAACCAACCCCTCCTCCACTCGCGTGCTGCGTTTGGACGTACCCGCATTGTTATGTGCATTGCGCTTTCTTGCGCAACCTTTCTCCACTCGCGTGCCGCATTTGGACGGATCCGCACTGTTATGTGCATCGTGCTTTATTGCTCTCTTTTCTCTCATGTGTGTGCCATGTCGAGAGATGCTCTCCTTCCTCTCATGCATGTGCCACGCTGAGAGATAGTATTTTGCCTCTCTTGCGTTTGATACGTTAAGAGATGTTATGTTTGAGACTCTGAGTGTCCTCGGAAGTCGCCTTGAATCTTCTCCGCATAAGGCGCAGTGAGAATTGCATAATTTTCTTACACACTTTCTGTTGGAATGTGTAGGACTGTTATCTCTTATTTGCTTGCTTAAATTGTTGCATTTGTTTTGCAAAAATGTTTCATTATAGCTTTCTTTGCATGATCATAAGTTATGAACGGCATTGTGCATATCACTTGCATCTTGCCCCTGCCTTCGGGCACATATCTTGTTATCTTGCATGCTTGTCTAAGTCTTCGGCCTTGTCAAAAATGGGTCGTCTCTGGGCTTTGACATTCACTCCCATCATTGTTATGATTTTCGAGTCCTGTTAAAGAGAGGCAACTGTAGACACCCCTATTTTGACCATCCTTAAGACTTGGACGTCATTGTTTGAACACTCGATGATCATCCATGCTCGTGTTTGTTTTGAGTTCTCGGACGTCTCGGCTATGCGCCTTACCTCAAGATCTATCAACTTGTCTGTCCTGTGTTTGGTTGTGGACCAAACACTTGTGTTTTTGCTTCTAAGGGAAGTGGGTGGCTTGTTGGCCATTTTCTCAACCCACCGGCCAAGGCCTGAGGCCTGAGGCCCCTTTTTATTGCCATTGGCCAAGAGTGTTGGCCGATCGACACTATATTTGGTCGGCCGGCACTTATGTTGGTCGATCGGCCATTTTTGGCGGCCGAACCCTGTTCATCTGCTTTATGCAGATATTTTGTGCCAGTTGGTGCAGCTGGCATCCACAATTCACCCCCTCCATACATGTGTATGGAGGGATTTGACCTTTGCTTAGCTTCTCTTGGAAGCTTTAGAAGTTGAACTTCTATAAAGAGGGAGCCCCTTCTCCCTCCTCCAGGGTTCAGAAAATTGCCTTAGAAAAGATAAATATAGCCTTGTATCTATCTTGCCTTGTTTCTCCATTTTTGTGCTTCAAAAGTGTAGTATTGTCTTAGTTTAGCATACAAACACCTAGCAATACACCTTCTCTTTGTTACTAAGGTACTAAGGAGTTGGTTTTGGTGTTCTTGGGTGGGTTTGAACTCAGAAAACCTGCTGGAGCTTGGTTCTTGAAGAGGTTCTACAAGGGTGAGTTCCTTGCTTTAGATACCCCATTCTTGCTTAAGCTTTTAACCCTTCTTGCTTATTGTTTTGAGCTTAGATCATAACTGATAAAAGTTCTGATTTTTAGTGCTTAAGACCTTTGTTTAAGATCATTTTTGTTTTGGGGTTGTTTCCCCCCTCTTAGGCCATCTATTTTGGTCCTTGTTCTTAGCTTTGCATGACCTCTCTACCACTGCAATCCAAAGGATTTTCAGTGGTGGAGAGCTAGTTTTGGTGTCTTAAATAGGAGAGGGTCATCCCCTCTCCTTGTTGTCTTTAATACTTGCATAAATGGCTTATGTTTGTAGCATGTGTGCTTAGCTTGTTTTAGCTTCATTTCAGTATATATTAGGTTTTGTTTTGCCATGATATAACACTTTTTTGACTTGGTTTATACATACGATGCATGCTTCATGTACTTGTCTTGTAATCCCATGATTTGGCCTAACATGCATCATGTTGTAACATGCCATTTTAGCATGATTTTGGCTTAACTTCATGTAGTCTTGTTTTGCCATGCTAGAGCTCTGATTTGAGTTGTTTCAACCATGTATGCCATGCTGTGTATAGCTACCATGCATTTTAGCTTGTTAGCTTTAAGTATTCGAGTCATTAGCATGCTCCATTTGGATCATTTCAGTGGTTTGGCATCACTTGTAATGTTATTTTAGTCCATGTAATGTGCTCATATACTTGCATTTGTCACTTCTTTAATGTTTTGAAGAGTTGTTGTTTTATGCCTCATGAATGTACCACTGTGTATGCCTCCATGTTTAGGCTTCTAGATTGCCATGTCAAAGTGTTTTTGGTCTTGTTCTAACATGACATAACTCTGAATTTGGTTGCTTAAGTCATGCTATGTTTGGTTTTGATAGGTGTTGTGTAACACCTCTTTTGTAGCCTTGCATGCCTCTTGTTTTTGGCATTGTGTTCTAGCATGTTTTGGCCTCATTTCTTGCATATTTTAGACTCACTTTGATCTACCTTGGGACTGCTTTGAGTGCCCTTGGCCCTTTGGGGCTTGCTTCATGTAGCCATGGTTTGAGTCCCTTGGCTAGCCTTAAGTTTTAGGCTTTATTGCATGCCTTAATTGCATGGTTTGGTTGATTTGGCATCATCCCTTGCATGATTTCAGGGCTTAACATGTTTGCCTAATATCCATGTTTGTCTTCCTTTAAGTGTTCTTAAAAGTTGCCCTTTGATGCTTAAGTGTTAGGCTAATTACCATGCACGTTTGTATGTGATTTTGTCCCTTATCCCTTAGCATATTGGCCGCTGATTTGGACCTCTTTGAAAGCTGTCCATTTTGGTTTAAGTCCATCCCCGCATGTCGTTGCATGCTTGTCTTGTATGTTGTCACATACTTGTTGCATATTTGGTAAATTGCATGTTGTAGCATGCTAGTTCAATTGTGCCTTGTTGTGTACTTAGTCCATGACATGTTGTTGCATGCTTAAGTTGTAATGCATTTGGCTTGCATTCTCTTTTTTTGTTGCTTAACATGTTGTCACATGTTTGCCTCACATGTTGTTGCATGTTTGTCATTGACATCGTTGTTACATGCCTTGCATGCTTATTTGTTTAGGTTGTATGCCTATTGCACATTGCTTGTTCGCATGCTCATATTGCATTGGCTTGCTTGCATGCCTAGGTTGCATAACATTAAGCATGCATCCCTTGCCTCTTGATCAACCATGATTGAGGTTAGGGCCCCCTTACGTGTTTATATGCATTCATTGTACATTAATTTGTACACTCGGCTCCTTTGGCCATCATGCATTGAAATGCGTGATTGATGGCCTGAGGGTCGAGAACTATACTCCTTTGAGTCTCAAACATGATAAGGAGGGTGGTGGTGCAAACATTGCCTTGAAAATGCATTGCCATGCTCTGTCTGTCCTCTGCTACAGCAAAACAGGATTTTGCAGGAAGAGATGGCCGGTCGGCCATCTTCAGTGCCAGCCGGCTATGTATTGTTGGCCGAGGTCCCCACAAATGGTCGATGACCAGTTCCTCCTGGCCGGTGGCCTTGAATTTTAGCCGGTGACATCCCACAGTGCTCAGAAAGTGATTCAGAAGCATCCTTGAGACTTGGCACAGTTTTCAGAGATGCAGAGCAGTGTAAACAGAGGTAGCATGAGCATGGCGATAGATTTCCGAGCGAAGCCGAGCATACATGCATTCGTCTCTCTTCCCGAGACTATTTTACTACTTTCATAGCTTAATTAATTTTTTTAATTAGTTAAGTGTTGTGTAATAATTAATTAGCTTGTTAGTTAGTTAATTATGTAATTTGTATTATTTTTTCGGTCCCTTCGTAGAGAGGGCGCAATTGTCTAATAAGCGTGCGGGTGTGTGATGCATGTCTTCCAAACCTCCATTTCTTTCTCCCTTTTACTTAACCGCTTACAATGGTTAGTTCTAGGGCACGTTTCAATTAGCATCCTTATGCTATGCATGTTTGCATCATTCATTTGTATTGCATGCACCGGGCTCGACGCATCATACTAACTACATTGTATTTCAATTCTAAGTTGAATACATGTATCGAATTGTCGCATCTCACATGCCATTTTAGACTAGCCGAGCCTATTCTAGTTGCATTTTGTATGTGATGCATTAGCCATCTTAACATGGACTTGGAACATACATTGATTACTAACATGTTCTTTGTTTTGGCTCGGAGTACACTGTGAGTGTTTATGCTTTAGCATCTTGCATGTGTGTGAGTTTTGCCATGATAGCATGCTTGCCATGAGGCTAATTGCTTATATGATATAACTGCCTGAATGCCTGTGGGTGAAGGTTAGATTACTTGAATTGGGACAATTCATTGAAATCCATGTTTTAGCCTACTTGCAAGTAGCAAACTTCAAACCATTTCCAAACAAACGGATATGCGATGCTTTGTTCCAAATTAGGCGATCTAGTCTATACTTGTGTGTTGTGCGCATCACATAGTAATTCTAGCTAATTAACCGGAATAAGAACGCATGTGTTTTCAAAAACAAGATATCATGCTTAGTACAGGCCGATCTTCGGATCGGGCGAGCGGGGGTGCTCATAGATGGCCTTCCCCAATCGTACCCAAGTTCTCGAGCTGAGGCAACTTTGGTGATGACGGACACGTGGCCTTAGGCATGAGTCAGGGTTTCCTAAATTTCCCAAAATAAAATATTTAGGTGGCGAATCTGTATCTGGCAAAGTAGTCCATGTTTGGCACTTCTTTCTTAAAAATCAGTTTTCCAAAACGATTTGCCGGATTTGGACTCTTTGGTGATTTATCAGTCTTGCATTGCACTTTGCGAGACTAGATTCAGAACCGTGACATTTGAGTCCGAACTGTGGTAAGCATAAGGCCCTAGGGCGCGTCCACACCACTTCAAGAAAGTGGTGATAAAGTTGTTGAAGAAATACAATGTGGCTTTTCATAGGCCGTAAACCAATGGCGCTGTCGAAGCCACCAACAAGAAGATCAAGAACATCTTGCAGAAGATGGTTGAGACCTACAGGGACTGGCCAGATAAATTGCCATTCGCACTCTGGGGTTATAGAACTTCAATCCGGACGTTTATAGGGGCAACTCCTTATTCTCTCATCTACGGGATGGAAGCTGTTTTGCCAATTGAAATAGAAGTCTCATCGCTGCGAGTTATGGCTGAGTGTCAGAAAACAGAGGCAGACTGGCAACAGAGCAGATTTGAGGAGTTAATGCTGTTTGATGAGAGAAGGCTGAAGGCATTGTATCATGTTCAGGGCTACCAACGCAGAATTGCCAGGGATTTTAACAAGAAAGTTAAGTCTCGGAATCTCAAAAATGGGGATTTGGTTCTAAAAGACAACCGAGATTCCATTCATGACCCTAGGGGCAAGTTCAGACCCAATTGGACTGGTCCTTACAACATCAAAGCTATTTGATTAGGTGGAGCTGTTATTCTCATGGACTTAGATGGCCTGGAATTTTCATAACCAATCAACATGGGCAAGTTAAAGAAATACTATCCTTGAGAGGCTCGCTAGGCCGAAAACTCAAAAGGGCGACCTAGGCAAAAGTTAGAGTATGAAAAATTAGAATTAAAGAAAAACTGAGCTTGCAAGGTTGAAAACCCTAAAGGGCGACTTTGGCAAAAGTTAGAGCACAAAAGGAGAGAGTTAATACTTAAGTGAACCTGAACCAAACTACGTAAGGCCTGATTCCTGTTTTCGGGATACGTAGGCAACTTCATCCTGAAGTTCGACCATAATCACCTCCAACTCAACTGTCCTGTCCATGTGTTTGATCAGATCATCTTTTCTTTGTCTGTTCTTTACCTAAGAGTTCGGTTGTGATCTTCATTCTGGGAAGAAGAGCTGGTTATAATGCAGAGCAGTGGTGTTCAATCAGGGGCATTTATGATCTTTTGATTCGAGGTTGTACATCTTGAGGATTGATTCCGTGCATGTCAAGTGGTGATCCTTTTCAAAAATGGTTTTGGGAAATTTTAATAAAAGTTGATTTTGTTCAAAATTTTGCCTTTTACAACTTAGACCATTTTTTGGACCAAAAGGAAAATTTTTAGTGCTCACAACTTTAATTTTATTAATTTCAGCATAAAGTTCTCAAACTCTCCGATACAAATCAAAGTTGCTTTTATTACATCGAAAAAAAAACTTGAAAAGAAAGGTCTAAGCAATAAACTAGGGGCATAGGTGAGTCAGGTGCTCGTGCTTGTGGAAGCTTCTGAAGCCAAAGTGGGCCCGACTTGTGCCTCATCCTCGAGCCAAGCTAAGCACTCGCCATAAAGGTCATAATTGAAACTAGAGGCAGGGGCTAGAAGCTCTCTCATTCTCCAAACAGTAAGGTACCTACCCAAGTGTGAACCACGAATAGGGAATGAAACTGGGTACTCTACCCCCTCCTCTAGGCGGGTCTGATCATGTCCGAATTGACGTCTGAACCAGAAAGGGAAATAAAACATGAAATGCGTGAGGCCAATCAATTGTATGCCAGGTTGCCAAGCCATACTGTAACTCATCTTGGTTAGATTAAGCTAAGGGTAACGCAAAGCTATGTTAGCAGCAGACCTGCTGCACATCCAGTTGCACCACCATCCCTCGTTGGGGAAATCCACTAGTCGGTGGAAGAAGAAATAACCTCGAGCTAAGTACTCAGGGCAAGAGTCCACTACCTTAAGCTTATCCATAAGCCACACCTGGGAAGGGATGAAAGAAAAGAGAGATGTATGCTGAGAGATAAGTAAGAAAAGGGCTTTGAGAGAAAAATAGAGCATAAGTGCCGAGTGATGTGAGAAACGCATATGAGAAAGGATGGGAAACAATACCTGAAGAAGTAGTGGACTCCCTGTGAATCTGGTAGTCTCTTGCCGATGAAAGGCATCCAAGCCCATCAAGGTCTTGGCCAGCGCCAAACCAATGTAACTCTTACCTTCTTTCAGACCTTGGGCCACTTCGATCAACCGAATGCTGGATTCGCCGAAACTAGGGGCAAGAAGGAAATGTGCAAGCATACATAAGCAGAGGACATGTTGCCAAAAACCCCGCCGGAGAAGGTCGCCTTGTCACCGATGTTGGAAAATTGACGAATCAAGCTAGGTATGTCTAGTTCTCCATTGTGGGCCAGAGACCGAGCCTTATACAAAGTGAGCCCACACATCCGTCTTAAAGCTTGGGCATGGCCAAAATGGGGTTGAGGCATGATTTCCTCATCGTGCCGGGATTCCATTAATGCTTGAAATTCGTTAAGTGTCGGGTATATTTCTTGTCTCCCAAAGTGAAAGACATGTGTAATTGGGTCCCAGCATCGGGCCGCGACATGGAGGAACGAAAAACAAAGTGGAGTACGGCTCAATAGAAAAAGTGTATTTATGCCGAAACCTCAAAAATTTACTTTTTCCGTGCCGTCTAAAGCAGCTATCTAATCCGTGAGCTTCTCGACAAGGAATATCTCCATTTTTGGAAGAAATTGTAGCTGAAATGAGGTTCTAGAGAAGAAATCATGAAGTTGAACCTTTTGTAGAAGATAAGGCTGTGAGTGGAAGCCAACTGTCAACAATTTAGAGGTTACTCACACTGTTGGCCGGCAGGCTCGACCACCTCTTGTGGCCGGCATGCCACCTTCTCTGGCCGGCAACCACTATCTCTGGTCGGTAGTCCATCTTTTTGGCTTGCCATCCACTTGTGTGCTGGGCAGTGTTGACCGCATGTGTTTTGTCTTAATCTTTGTGTGTTTTGAGGTCTTGTTTTAAGTCTTTTGGTTTTAGCAAGTTTGTTTATTTGTATTCGAATTGTTTTTTTCTTTGTTTATCGAGTTGTATTTTGTATTTTGGTTGTTGGTAAGCTCATTATCCAATTAAGAACATTGTTTCACTCAAGCGCTCTCTTGGCCAATTTAATTCCATTTCTATTTCATGCAAATATGGTGCTCATGATATAAAAATGACAACACTTTTCATAAAAAGTTGCGAGGTTTTATTCTGATCTTGGTTTTTTTACAAAAAAGGCGTACAAGTTTTAAAAGCAAAATAAAACCTATCTGAAGCTATACATGTGCTAATGCTGCCAAGCAGAAAAGAAACTAAGCAAAAAGTACCAAAAAAATCATCGCTAGTTGCCTCAGGCCCGAGAGGCCCTCTTCGTCCTCTTCCTCGAAGGAGACTCTAGAGCACTATCTCCATCAGCACCGCTATCAGAATCAGACTCTGAACCAGAGCTGGTATTGTCTCCACTCCCTGCCTTAAAGTCCACCTTAGCGTCACCTCCGCTCTTGGACCCCGAGCCAGCATCATCACCTCCACTCTCGGATGACTCAAAATGCTGACTCACTGCCTCATTGGAGTCACTAGTCTCAGCATCATCGTCGCTCAAAATAGGCTCTTTAGGAGTGCTCCGACCTTGGGTGCCCTTATCTCTACCTCGACTGTGACTCACATCTTGGCCATGGGCTGGGGCCTTTCTCTCTTTCCTTCCTGCTGCCGGAGGAGATGCTGCCGGTATTGGTGGTGGTGCTGGTGCCATCGGTGTAGATAAAATCTAAAAAAAAAAAAATAGTTATTAACATATCAGCTACAGTGTGTATATCAAGATGTAGGCATGGTATGCAAAAATCAGATACAATATGAGTACAGTGTATCAGTGCAATTTGTGAAAGACTACGATTGAAATGCCAGTGTATCAGTCAAAATATGATAGCATGAAATGTAAATAGAGTTAGTAATGAAATGCATGCTAAACTGAAGGAAATTACCTGGATACCGTGGAGACTGAGCAACATCTCCCTCCTCTGTACCATACCTAGAGAAGCCACCAGTTCGAGGAGGGTCCCCGTATACTCTATGGATGCTTGCAAGTGCATTTAGGTGATCAATGTCTAGAATAAACATATCTGAAATGGAGATGTGGGGTGCAAATTGTAAAGTGTGGTCCATACCTGGGATAAGCCTCGAACTCCGACATACTCATGCCCTGCCTCTGCCGGCTCGATCAGAATCTAGTAAGCAGTCCCAATAGGCCACCAGTATGTAAGCATGGTGGGAAGCTCTGGCCAACGGATAGTCTGCTCAACAAGGGGAGTCCCTTTAGTATGGGCCCTAATTGCTTAAGTCACCTCGCCGACCATAGGAGCCCGTGGTCCCTCACCTGCGTGAGCACTTGTCAGAGGAAGCAAAAGGTGGGTCTGAATAAATGTCGTCTAATCGCCCTCTCCTTTGAAGAAGTCAGCGTCCAAGCCTACCATGAACTGTATGATTGCGTCAACAGATAAGTTATCTACTGTCCTCATAAAGTCCGGGGGTTGCATCGGAACAACTAGATCAAGCAAGCTCACAGTTTGGCAAATGAATCTCTCGCTCAAAAACCAAGCCCGACAGACTGGGCCCTCTAGCAGAATCCAGAAGCGCGATGCGCCCCAAGCTCTTGTATATTGGTCTCTCACCCTAGGCGATATCATGGCCCAAGGCTGCCACATGTTCTACAAATAGAGAATACACAAATTATTAGTTGTCACTAGTTGCTAAAGTATGAATCAAAATAGTTGTAAAGCAAAAATAACTGTGTTTTGGGTTACCTCGTGGGCGGCCACTGCATCAAAGTAATGGCGAAAGAAGGCGAAGGTCTCATGACTCTAGCGCCGACACAGACCATCGTATCGTCGTGAGTAAGGGACAACAAGGGGGAGCTTCTCCATAGGCTCTAGGGTGAGGGTTGGAAAAAACGTATAAACCCACAACTGCAAGAAAATGGCAACAATGCGATCAACAATGTGAACAGATATAGAAAGTGCAAAATAAAAAGCATAGAGCATGAACAGATACAGAAAGTGAAAAGCAGAAAACACAGGTGTTGAACAGATATAAAGCAAAAAATGTGAAGAAGAAAGTGTAAAATGCAAAAAGGGAATTGTAGACACCCCATTTTTGACCGTCCTCAAGACTTGGATGTCATCGTTTGAACACTCGATGATCATCCATGTTCGTGTTCGTTTTGAGTTCCCAGAGGTCTTGGTCGCGTGCCTTGCCTCAGGATCTCTCAACTTGACTATTTTGTGCTTGGTCATGGACCAAGGACTTGTGTTTTGTGCTTCTAAGGGTAGAAGGTGGCTTGTCAGCCATCCCTTAAACCCACCGGCCATGGCTTAGGGCCACCGGGCTTGTTTTCTTTCCACCGGCCATTGGTGATGGCCGGTCGGCTCTTTGTATGGTCGGTCGACCATATATTTGGCCGATGGACTCCGTTTCTGGCGAATACCTCCTTTTTGCCTTTTTCAGGCATGGTGCATGCCAGCTGTGCCAGTTGGAGTGCACAGACTTGTCCTCCATACACGTGTATGGAGGAGTTGTACCCTTTGCACCCTTTTGACCTAGCTTCTTGAGAAATTTTGGACCTTTGTCTTAGCTTCCTCGAGAAGCTTGAACCCCTGTCTCAGCTTCCTCAGGAAGCCTTGGCCCCTTGGCCTTAGCTTCTTTAAGAAGCCTTGACCCCTTTTGTTTAGCTTCTCTTGGAAGCTTAGGCCTTTGCCTTGTCTATATAAGAGGACCTTCCCTCTCCTTTGAAGAGGTTCAGCAAAACCAGACCTAATACCACATATATCTATTATATACACCTTCTCTCTCTATATCTCCCTCTCTCTCTTCATTTGTGTGTGTTAGAGGGCCTAAAAGTGTGTTTTGGTCTTAGTTTTGCACTAAGTCACCTAGTATCACACCTTACTTCAGTTGTGGAGGTATTGAGAGGTTGTTCTTGGAGTTTTGAGCTAGTTTTTATCATAAGGAGGGGGCTGAGGTTGCTGCTCTTCAAGTGTTCTTCAAGGGTAACACTATTTGCTTTACATTCCCCATTCTTGCACTAGTTTTTAACCCACTTTGCATGCTGTTTTAGACTTTGTGTATAACTAAAAAAAGTCTTGTATTTGCATGCTTAATATGCTTCATTAAGGTCACTTTGGTGTTGGGGGTCGACTTCCCCCTCTTAGGCCTTGTTTGGCCCTTTTTGTGTTTTCCTTGTTGAGCTTTGGGAATCCTAGTGTATTGGCCTTCTCACCACTAAAATCCAGGGGATTTTCAGTGGTGAAGAAGAGGTTTTGAGGTCTTGCATAGGGGAGGGACACCCCCTCTCTTTGTCTCTCCTTTGTTCATGTTCTTGGCTCATAAGGGTAGCATGCATGATTAGTTGTCTTTGGCTCCATTTCAGAGGTTTTTGGGTGTTGTTAGGTCATAATATGCCTCTGTTTTTGGTCGGATTAATGGCCCCTTTCATGCATTATATACTTGCCTTGTATTCCTCAATTTTGCCTAGAAATGCATCTTGCCATTAGACCATCATGCTTGCATATTTTTGCCTAGCTTTGTGAAGCTTTTGGTCATGTTTCATCATTCTTGAGGTCTGATGGGTGTTGATTTGGTCACAGCTTTCATGCTTTGTATAGTCCCTTTGCATTCTAGCATGTTGGCATCGGGTGTGTGAGTCATTAGCATGCATTACCTTGGCTATTTTAGCTATTTGGAATCACTTATTATGTCATTTCAGTCCATGTTTTGTGCTTACATGCGTGCATTTGTTATCCTTTCAATGCCTTGAAGAAATGTGATCTTATGCTCCATGTTTGAGTCATAGTGCATGCCTTTTGTTTAAGTCATTTGGGCTGCCATATCAGAGGGTTTTTGGGTGTACTTTGATGCATTAAAACTTTGTTTTGGGTTGCATAATCCATGCCATGAGTGGTTGGGGTAGGTGTAGAGTAATACTCCATTTTGTGGCTTTGAATGCCCTTTGTTTTGGCCCCTTTTCTTGGCATGTTTTGACCATAGTCCATGCATGATTTAGTCTTGTTTTGGAGTGCTTTAGGACTGTTCTAGGTCATTTTGGTCCTTTGGGGTTTGGTTGACATAGCCATGGTTTAGACCCTTTTGTTGGTTTCAAGTTTTAGTCATTGTTGCATGCCTTGCTTGCATAACATAGTGGATTTGGCATTGTCTTTTACATATTTTCAGAGCTCATTATGCTGGTGATTTATCCATGTTTGTCTCTTCTTAATGCGCTTGAGAGTTGACTTCTTGCATGCCTAAGTGTTAGACTTCCATATGTGCACATTTGAAGGTGTTTAGTCCATCACTTCCATGCACTTTGGCCATTGTTTTGGGGGTGGGCTGAGGCCTTCTCATTTCAGTATAAGGCCATCTTTGCATACTTTGCATGTTTGACATGTTGCATTGCATTGGTTGCATGCTTACATTGTATCATGTTCGCATGTTTGCATGTTGTTTAGCTAGTTGCATTACATGGTCTTGTTGTATACTTGACATGTTCATATTGCATTGGTTTAGCTTGCATGATTAGGTAATGTCATGTTGCATTAGCTTAGCGTGCTCATATTACATTGCATGAGTTGCATCACTTTACATTGTATATGGCACACATGCATAGCATTTTGCTTGGTTTGGGGTGTCAAACCAAGCATGAGGGTTGAGGAGTGTTCGTACTCAAAGTGACGAAACACGTCTTAACCCTTGGTCGCCAATGCCCTTGATCTCAACATGATAGGGCATTAGCACTCATTTGTTTTGTTGCATGCATTTACATTGAGTTGTAAACTTGGTGTCTTTGGCCATCATGCATTGAAATGTGTGATTGATGGCCCGAGTACCGAGGGCCATACTCCCTTGAGTCTATAGCATGATTGGGAGAGTGGCCATGCATACATTGCTTTGAAAATTCCGTACCATGCACCTTGTCTCTCTTTGTCAAAACAGGCTCTGCGAGAATAAATGGCCGACCGCCACTTACGATCTGTCGGCCATCGTTGTCGGCCGATGACACAAGATTTGGCCGATGATCCCTTTCCCATGGCCGGTGGCCTTTTGTTCTGGCCGGTGGAACTCCTAAACACTCAGGATGAAGTTCAAAGCAGTTCTGAAAACTTTCACAATTTTCAGAGGAGCAAGGCAGTGTAAACAGAGGTAATAGCGGCATGGTACTGGTTTCCGAGCAAGGCGAGTCAAACATGCATCATTCATGTATTCTGAGGTAGGGCTACGGCCACCTTCTTTCTATAATTCATTTGTTAATTAATTAGAAGTTTTTGTAATATTTAATTAGCTAGAATAGTCAATTATTTATTTGTTTTGTAATATTTATTCGGACCCTCCGAGTGAGGGCAATTGTGTAATAAGTGTGCGTGAGTGTGTGTATGTCTTCCAACCCCACGTCTTTCTTCCCTTTTATTTACTAGCTTTCGATGGTTAAGTTTAGGGCATGTTTCTATTAGCATACTTATGATAGCATGTTTGCACACATTCATTCGAATTGCACACACTGGGCTCGGCGCATCATACTAACTGCATTTGTATTTCAATTCTAAGTTGAATACATGTTAACTGTAGCATTATCATACGCCATCTTAGAATAGCCGAGCCTATAGTAGTTGCATCTTGCATGTGTTGCATTAGCCACCTCAACATGAACTAGGATCATGCATATAATTACTAACTAGTTTCTGTTTTAGCTCGGAGTACTCGGTAAGCTTTTATGTTTTAGCATCCTTGCATGCGTGTGAGTATTGCCATGTTAGCATGCTTTACCATGAGGCTATGTGCTTAAATGATATAACTGCCTGAATGCCTGTGGGTGAAGGTTGGATTGCTTGAGTTGGAATAACTTGTTGAAATCCGTGTTTTAGCCTACTCGCGAGTAGCAAATTGCAAACCATTTTCCAAACAAGCGGATATGCAATGCTTTGTTCCAAATTAGGCGATCTAGTCTATACTTTTGTATTGTGCGCATCACATAGTAAGATTAGCTAATTAACTGGAATAAGAATGCATAATGTTTTCCAAACTAGATATCATGGTTAGTAGAGGCCGATCTTTGATCGGGCGAGCGGGGGTGCTCATAGCTGACCTTCCCCAATCGTACCCAAGTTCCCGAGTAGAGGCAACTTTGGTGATGACGGACACGTGGCCTTGGGCAAATGAGTCAGGGTTTCCTAAATTCCCCCATAAAAAATATTTAGGTGGCGACTCTGTATCTGGTAAAGTAGTCCATGTTTGGCACTTCTTTCAAAAAATCAGTTTTTCAAAATGATTTGCCGGATTTGGACTCTTTGATGATTCATCGGTCTTGCATTGCACTCTACGAGATTAGATACAGGACCGTGACATTGAGTCCTGAACTGTAGTGAGCCCAATGAACAAAACGGGATTTTTTTTCCTCCTAGGACGTTCGGGGACGTCTACAGGAACTAAAATGCATACCTCCCAGGCTCATCAGTAGCCTCCGATCGACTCTTCTCTTATGCAGGAGGTAGAGCTCATATAGCCGTAAAGGGTGGCGAGGCCAGCTCCCTCCCAGTCATAGAACCGAACCCGGGAAAGGGTCATTAGAGCACTCAACAGATATAAACCCATCGTGTTCCACCTGTTCGAAAATAAGGTGGTACCGAGGATAACCATCAGGAAGCCTCGGGCATATTGCTCCATCTCCTCCAGCGTCTCGGGCTAGCTCCCGTAGAATTGCTCGGCGAACCAACTGTGTCTCACCATGGCCGGCCGGTATAGAGGTGGGCGCGCTTCCAACAGGTCAATCCAAGTAGCCTCCCACTTGCCCATGTTTATGTCAAAAGGGATCAAATCACCCCATACTCCTAAGTCTGTGATCATGGCAAAGTCGTAGGGAGTCATCGTCATCTCCCCGACAATAGAGAGGTGGAAGGAGTTGGTGGTATCCCACCATCTCTCTACTAGCGCTTTTAGAAGGGGCGGCTGGCTATGACGCGTGTTAGTCTGGAGCAGAAAAGGCCGAAGCCAGCCTCATCGACGATGTCACGGACCTCGACAGGGAGCTTGTCGTACCAGTCCCTTGCTATCATTGCTTCATATCCCCTATAAGCACGGGAGTCTCCCTATGGCAAAGAACAAGTAAATCAGATGAAAGGCAGAGATGAAAGTGCAATTAGATGAAGGGCAGTGCTAGAAATGCAGATAAAAGAAAGGCAGGAATGCATGAAAACAGAGTTCATACCTCAGTAGCGTTGGAAGAAAGGTGGGAGGCCAGCTCCCTCAGTAAGAGGTCCTTTGGTATGCCGCGAGCAAAATTGCTGAAACACTTAATGCCTCCAAGCAGTAATATGTGTGTGTGGGGATGGTATGCTACCGGATCGAAGGGCCGCACTCTCAATGGTAACGGCTTTGGCTTGAACTCTGTTGCAAACTCCGCTTTAAGGTCAGCCTCAATGCCCTCTGCCGCCTCACCACCCTCGGTGACTACTGACTCCTCTACCTTGGCAACGGGTGGAAACACAGGTGGAACCTTTAGAAGAGCTTCGTCATGAGGAATCTCATCCGCCATTTGGAAAATGGATGAAAAGTAGGTGAAGGGTGAAGAAAAATGGAGAAAAGAGGGTAAACTTAGGAAAAGTCAACCCTAGAAGAGAGAATGGGAGAACAAATCAAAACTTGGGAAAGTTCACGAAACCCGAGAGAAACTCGAGGGGAATAGGCCTAAAGTGGTGAAAATCTGAGAAAAAGTGATGAAATCAAAATCTGATCGGTTCAAAATGTAGACAATTAAGAGGGTTTTACGAAAAATTTTGCGTGGAGCGTTGGAAAACGCTTATAAAGCACGGATCTAGAGGGAGAAAGTACCTAGAGAGAGAGAGAAAGAGCTATTTCGGCATTGTGGGTGTGAGAAAATGAAGCCTTGAGCCCTATATTTAAAAACCCAAAGCAAAAAGTCAGTTTTGCCCCAAATCTGCCATTAGTGGCCGCCAGGTGGCCGACAGCTTCTCCTGGTGGCCGGTGGCTCTCAGGTAGGTCCCGGTACTGTTCTGTGCTTCTGCTTCCTGAGTAGTGTATGGAAGGTTCTGTTTTGAAAACCTGCAGCTGCGTTTCGGTGCGTGAATGTGCCCTACTTGCTAATATGAACGAGGTGTATCCTTTTTGAAGATGTTGCGATTCCTCCAAGAGGTAAATTGGAGGTTGTCACCGGATATCATTTTATTCGTCTTGTCAAATTATGTCTTTGTTCTCTTCCGTTGCATTGTTGCATAGAATGTGCATTTCACATATGCATATGTTGCATGCGTATCTTACATCATTTATGATTTGTGCATTGAACATGCTATCAATTTTGCATAGAATATGCTCTTGTTTCATGCATAGAATATGCTTTTGTTTCTTGCATAGAACATGCCTTCAATTAATATCATACATCGGTTGTCTATCTTGCATGAAACATGCATTGTTACTATATTGATTTGTAATCTTGTTCACTTTGTACATCTATCGCACTTGTTCACTTTGTGCATCTATCGCACGCGTTTATTCCTCTTTTCATCTTTTGTTTTGTTTCTCAGGACGCGTGACGCGTGGCCTTCGGTGTGTTTTATCTCGGGACGCGTGAAGCGCGAGCCCGAGTGGTTTCTCTTGTATCTCAGGATGTGTGAAGTGTGGCCCTAGGCTTGTTTTATCTCGGGACGCGTGAAGCGCGAGCCTGAACAGTTTCTCTGGTATCTCAGGATGCGTGAAGCGTGGCCCTGGGCGTGTTTTATCTTGGGACGCGTAAAGCGCCAGCCTAAGCGGTTTCTCTTGTATCTCAGGATGCGTGAAATGCGACCTTAAGCGGTTTTTATCTAGGGATGCATGAAACAAGACCCCGAGCGATTTTCATTTCTCAGTTTCTTAAGACGTGCGAGGTGCAACCTTGAGCTGTGTTTTCTTTCCTTGTCTCGTGTTTTGGCATGGTCAAAGTGTGTTTTATATCTTTTTTTGTTTTTTTTTTTTTTTTTTACAGGGAACCTGTGTTGGTTTTAAGCTTGAGGCTGCTCATTCATCTGCTCACCCACAGTTTTCAAAATAGCCAGCTTTGCAAAGCTTGTTAGTCCAGCTGTCAAAGTTTTTTTTGTGTGCATATTATTTGTATCTTGCCCCAGAACTACGTTGGTTTGATTCCTTGCAAAGGGATACGTAGACAGCCTGTCGGCACAACCATTTATTTCTGTTTTGATTGTTTGTCCAAGTCTTACAGCCTTGTCAAAATGGGTCGGCTTCGGGTTTTGACATTTACTCACGTCATTTCATGACTCTGAGTTCTGTCAAAGAGGGGCAACTGTAGACACCCCATTTTTGACTGCCCTTACGACTTGGACGTCATTGTTTGCACATCCAATGATGAGTATATATGCTTGTCAAGTGCTCGAAGCCCTCAGCGGAATGCCATAGCTTTGAGCCTTTCAAACCTACACCCCTGTTGCCTTGTTTTTGGATCAAAACCTTGGATTTTCAAGCCTACAACCTCTGGTGGCGTGCCGGCCACTGCTATGGGTTGTCGACCATTGCTTCTAGTTGCCGGCCACTAATGTGTTTTGTAGATATTTTCTACCAGCTGTGCTAGCTGTTTACACAGATGCATGCATCTGCTCCTACATGTATGGATGGATGTTTTTGAGGGAGGTTCATGTTTCTCTATATATAGAAGACCTCCCTTCTTACTTTAGGGTTTGAAAATTTTGGAGCAAAATTTTTCCTCTCTCTCTACAATTCTCTCTATCTCTTTTGCAAACTTTTTCACCTTTGCCTATCCACTCTTAACCAAACCTCTCCATCTTTGAGTTGAGGTATCTTTGAGCCTTGTTTGAGCTCTTGAGGGTGTGTTTGTCTTGATTTGTTGCCTAGAATTGGTTTTCCTCTTCAAGAGGTATAAAGCTTTGCTTCTCTACTTGCTTTATTTACCCTTTTTCCTTCTATATTTCCTTTGTTTTTGGGCTGTAAAAACTCTGTATTTTTGGGCTGAAACTTGGATTTTAAGGCCAATAAATGTTGAGCAGTGGTTCACCCTTGTTTACACCTTGTTCTCAAGGCCTTTACCCTTGTGTTTCCCACCTTTACACTATCTTTTTTTGAGCTTTTAAACACTAATTTTTAGAGTTATTTCAGTGGTTAAAATCATAGTTTGAAGTCCAAAATTGGAGGGGTTAGCCTCCCCTCCTTGTGTTTTGCTTACTAGCCTAGCATGATCCATGTTTTAGCTTATTGTCTTTGGTATTTTTGTCTTGATTGCAACATGTTTTAGGACTTATTTAGCATTATTTTAGGACTATTTTTAAGTGTTCATTGCATTTGAGCCTTATATTGCATGCTTGTAGTATAATTGTCCTCATGAGTTTGGTGTTTTAGGCCTTAGACACCACCTTATTTGAGTTGATTGCATTTATTTAGTGCTTTTCTTACTTGTTCTCACCTTTAATCGCCTCTGCAACCTCCCTGCTTTCTTGGCTTTTTCTTTGCTTTGAAAGTGGTTTCAAACTATTTGTTTGTCTAAGCATGAGATTGAAGTGTCATGCTTAATGGTTTAATCCCTTTGGGAGGTTCATTACCAACGGTATGATGTCTCTTTCATGCCCAAAGCAACACTTGGTTTGAGTGCTCTTTCCATTAGAGGACTTAAATTCACCTTTGGACTTAATTGATTAAAGAATTGAGAGGTAACTAACATGGAGTAATAAAATTGGTGATTTAAGAAGGTGTAAGATAATAATTGGTTTGGGTTCAATCGGACGTTAATTGAACCCTTGAGTCTTGAGTCGTTTCATACTAATTAGTGATAAAAATAGTATTCATTATCAACTGCTTCCCTTGATCTTTCATGATAGGGAGGTGGTTTTGAGAGTCTTGTTTTATTGCATTCATTGAACTTACACACTTGATTCATAAGCCATTATGCAATTAAATTGCATCCACTGGTGGTTTGTGAATCAAACTTACTACTCATTTGAGCTGTTCAAATGATAATGAGGGGTAACTTGTGCAAACAAACCCTTGAGAATACACAGCCTGCGCTCTGTTTGGTCACTTTATTCTGAGGACAATCCATCATCGATGGTGATAGGGCCTCTACCGGACCACCGAAGGCAAAATCCAGCAGTGACTTGTTGAAGCAGAATAAAGTTGGTCCTGAGGTGGAAAACAGTGCAAGTGTTTAACTGTGCAACAGAGGCATTCAGCAACAGAAACAGTGGCTTTTTCAGGTGAAAAGTCTGTGCATGCATGAGCATTCCTCGTTTCTCGAGGAGGAGTAATTAGAATAGTTAATTTGGTTACTTCATTTTGTAATTAATTAGTTAGCTTATTTTGTCTTGTAATAATTAGTTAGCTAGAATAGTTAATTAATTCGGTTTGTAATAATTAGTTTAGTAGTTTAGCAAAATTATTCATTTGGGGTTTATAATAGTTAATTAATTAGTTTAGCTTTAATTAGTTAGTTAGTTTATTTAGACCCTCCTGTGTGAGGGCGCAATGTTATAACAATGTGTATGTTTTCCAACCCCACATCTTTCTCTCTTTTATTTACTTTCTTATAATGGTTAGATTAGAGCATCATATTTTGTTTAGCATAATCCTTGTTTGCATGCACTTGTCTTGCATACATTGGGCTCAGTTCATCATGCTAACTTGCATTGTTAGTTAAGTTAAACATTCTTTGAATATATGCTTAGACTGTATGCTATCAAATTGCTTCATTTGCCATATTAGTAGCCAAGCCTAGTAAATTGCATATCGCATGGGTTGCATTAGTCATATTGCAAAGTTAGGAATCATGCAATTTTTTTTCCTAACTCGTTTCTCTTATTAGCTTGGAGTACTAGGTGAGCCTTTACTCGCTTTAGCATATTGTATGTTGATGTTGCCATGTTTAACATGCTTACCATGAGGTGAATTGCTTAAGTGCTATAACTGTTTGAATGCTTGTGGATGAAGGCTAATTGCTTGAATTAGAATAATTTGAGTAATGTTCATATGAGATCACTTTTTTTAAGTGGTACATATTCGAAACAATTTTAAAAAAAAACATGAATCAAGTGTTCAAATTCTTGCACGTTAGTCTACACTTGTGTGTGCGCATCACATAGTAATGCTAGCCTAATAAACTGGAACAAGAGCATATGATGTACACAAGATTTATATCATGACTAGTAAAGGCTGATCTTTGATCGGGCGAGCAGAGGTGCTCAATTCATGACCTTTCCCTCTCGGTACCTAAGTTCCTGAGCCGAGACAATCTTGATGATGACGGACACGTGACCTTTGGCACGAGTCATGAGTTTCTTAAATTTCCCTAAAAAATATTTAGGTGGCGACTTTGTATCTAAAAAAAATTTCCATTTTTGGCAATTTGATTCAAAATCAATTTTCCAAAAGATTTGCTGGATTTGGACTCTTTGGCGATTATCTATTTCACATTGCACCTGTTAGATCAGATTCAGAACCGCGGGAGTCCGATACTATAGGGCTATTCCTCTTCTAAAAGGGGGCACAAAAAGTCGAGCTACACACTCCCTTCACGTAGTAACCGTCTCCAGCTAAGAACATCAGGTGTACCCACCTAGACTGACTCGTTGCCGTGGTCTTGGTGGTGGTTGGCTTTGCCACTTACATAGAAATGGCAATAAGCCAGGGTGGGGTCAGGGATCACACTTCATGTCCCCAATCCCTGAAGGTACAAAATTCTAAGTCCCCGCCCCCGATCCCCTGTGGGGAACCCATCATCCCCTGCCCCTGCCCCCGCCCCCTACCCCTAATGGGGATCAAGTTTCTCGACATAGAAAAATATCCATAGCTCTGTCCCAATCCCCAGTTTCATTTTCATCAACATCAACATCATCAATAACAACATCATTAATGGTGACATCATCAATGACAACATCATCAACGACAGTACACACACATACACACATAAAAAAGGAAAATAAATGGAGACAGATAGAGAGATAGAGAGAGCTACGCGGATATGCTTAGATCTATCGGAGGAGGAGGCAACGGTTAAGGAGGATAAGGTGACGACGGTGAGGAGAAGGTGATGGAGGAGAAAGAGACGGTGACGTCGCAGCGTACTGTCGCGGATGGGGAGACGACGCTGACTGTGAAGAGAAGAGAGAGAGAGAGAGAGAGAGAGAGAGAGTGTGGAAGAGAGTAGAAAGGAGAGACGGAGTTAGATCAGATCAGAAGGGTATAATAGAAGGGGGTTTACATATATGAATGGATAGGGGGTGTTATGGTAATTTCTGATTCGAGAAACAGGATGGGGATGGGGGACGGGGGCGAGGGGCGAGGATGAAATTGGGTCGAGGTCGAGGGCTAGGAAATGTATCACCATTCCCGACTCGAAAATTATCGGGGATTTATTTTCAAATACCATCCTCGGCCTGTCGGGAGTATTTTTTGGAAAAAAAAAATGTTCTAATTCGGGTTGGGAAGTAGGGTCCCTGTCAGGCTTGGTTCAAATTGCCATCCTTACACTTACACGACTAGGACCCATTTGGTTTTTTGAGAAAACAAAGAAAAAGATAATCTTTAGAGAGAGAGCGAGGAATCGAAAGGGTTTCATAAGAGGAAATTTTAGGACTTTCTGTACTTTTAGCTGAGAATGAATCGGTTTGTGTGTGATATCTAATTAAAAAGTAAAATGTTTCTATTATTAGGGGGGCTTGTGGTTTGCCGGTTCGGTTGCAGCCAAAGGAACCTCAAATTCGACATTCGTCCAAAACTAGGCCAATTGGAAAAAATCAATCCGCAATCGTCCCCGTCCCCGACCCCGTCCTTATCCCCGTTTCCCCGAACTGAAATTACCATAACACCCCTCTATCCATTCATATATCATAAACCCCCTGTATTATACCCCTCTGATCTGATATGACTCACTCTCTTTCCCCTACTCTCTCTCTCTTCTCTCTGGAGTCGGTGTCGTTTACTCCTTCGCGACAGTATGCTGCGATGTTGGCTTCTCCTCCTCTGTGGCCTTCTCCTCACCGTCGTCGCCTCCTCCTCTGGAAGATCTGAGCAGGTCCTCATAGCCTCCTCCTCCGGCAGATTTGAGCAGATCCCCGTAGCTCTCTCTCTCTCTCTATATATATATATATCTACCTCCATTATTTTTTTTTATGTGTGCGTGTGTGTGTCTTTGCCATTGATGATGTTGTTGTTGATGATGTTGATGTTGATGAAAATGAAGTTGATATTGATGAAAATGAAACAAGGGAATGAGAGAGAGCTATAGGAACTTTTCGGGGCTGGGAAAAATCAATTCCAGTTAAAGGGCGAGGGCAAGGACGGGGGCAGGGGCGGAGATAGGTGCGGGACGGGGGAGGGTGAGGGGTTCCCCACCGGGGATCGCGGGCGGAGACGTGGAATTTTGTGCATTCGGGGATCAGGCATGTGGAGTGTGATCACCGGTCTTGGCCTGGCCCGTTGCTATTCCTATACCACATAATACTAGGTTAAGCTTGCGTAGATAGCAGACTGACCTAACTTGACCCATGACTCATGGGTATCTCCATTCAACTCTGCATTAAAAAGAGTATAGAAGAAAGCAAAGCAACAACAGAACAATATGAAATAGCTTCCTTTCCACGAAAGCAATTAGCAAAGCTTTCTCTTTAACCCAAAAAATGGCCACTATTTACAGCCTCTACATCATCAATAAATCAAGAGGCCTCGTCTTCTACAGGGTCAAACCCTAATACTGTGTTTGGTTGGGGATTTGAGGAGAGATTTGGAAAAGGAAATGGAAAAGGTAGGTGAAATGTGAATAAAATATACGTACATTTCACCTAATTTCACACACCCTTTCTCTTTCCATTTCCAAATCCCTCACTAAATCTCCCAACCAAACACAACCTAAATATCTCTCTCTCTGTGTTTCTTTTACGAGAGAGATTTTTCGGGAATATTTTTCTATATTAGCAAATAGAGCACCAATTTTTTTTGGAATTTTAAGGACGTGGATTGGGGAAAATGTTTAGGATTACGGCGGTGCGGGACGAATGGATACGGATGATAGCTTGAGATTGGCGAGTTTATGGCATCCGATGCACGTTATCTTTCAACAGCTATTGCCAATTGTGGGATGTTTAGGGATCGAACTTCTTCAACTTGATAATTTCGATCTCCATTACTTCTAATTGCTTACTAGTAATTTAATCTCATTCTATACCAATTTATTTTCCTTTTAATGATTGAACTAATTTGATCTCATTCTCTACCAATTTATATATGTAATGAAATTTCTTTGTCAAATTAACACCTATTAAATAATTTATTGTGTTTTATAGTAAAAAAATTAGAGGTAAAGAGTTACCTCCTAGATGTGAAGCTTGGAGTAGTTGATCCCAAGCGAACTTTGTCCCATTTTTAGACACTGGTTCGATTTGTTGTACTATACAGCCCTAAGCTACCAGCACACGTCGGTGCACCTCTGCCACCAAAAGTGGGTAAGCAGTCTTGACTTTCCTCAAGCTCTTTTCCAGCCCAACCACTCTCTTCACGTTGTCACTATCTCCGGCTAAGAACGTCAAGTATGCTCACCTTGACTGACTCGTCGCCGTGGTCCTTGTAATGGCTGGTTGTGCCATTTACATAGGAATGACAACTGGCCGGGACGGGGCGGGGCGGGGCGGGGCCGGGGATCACACTCTCCATCCTCGCTTCCTGAAGGTACAAAATTCCCAGCCCCCGTCCCCAATCCCCGATCCCCATCGGGGAACCCATCACCCCCCGCCCCCGCCATGTCCTCTAACGGGGATCGGGTTTTCACGATCTCGAAAAATCCCCATAGCTCTCTCCCAATCCCCTGTTTCATTTGCATTAACACCAACTTCATTTTCATCGACATCAACATCATCAACAACAACATCATCAACGGCAGTAGACATACACAAAAACGAAAAAGAAGAAATGGAGGCAGATAGAGAGAGAGAGAGAGAAAGAGCTACGGGGATTTGCTCAGATTTGCCGGAGGAGGAGGAGGAGGCGACAGAGGAGGAGGAGGAGGAGGAGGAGGAGGAGGAGACAGGGATCTGCTTAGATTTGCTGGAGAATGAAGCGACGGATGAGGAGGAGCAAGATAAAGCGATGACAGTGAAGAGGAGGCAACGGAGGAGAAGGATGCAACGTCGCATCGTACTGTCGCAGAATGGGAGACTACACCGATTACGAAGAGAAAATAGAGAGTGGAGTAGAGGGGGAGAGAGAGAGAGAGAGAGAGAGAGAGAGAGAGTCAGATCAGATTAATGGGGTATAATAGAGGGGGGTTTATATATATGATTGGATAGAGGGGTGTTATGGTAATTTCAGTTCAGGGAAATGGGACGGGAACGAGGACGGGCTGGTGCTGGGAATCGTATTACCGTCCCTGGCCATAAAATTATTTAGGATTTATTTTTAAATACCATCCCTGACCCATCAGGAGTATTTTTCGGGAAAGAACCGTTTTGATATGGGTCGGGGGGTTGGGTCCCCATTGGGTCGGGTTCAAATTGCCATCCCTACATTTACACGACGAGGACCCATTTGGTTTTTTAAGAAAACAAAGAAAAAGACAATCTTTAGAGAGAGAGAGAGAGCGAGGAATCAAAGGGCTTTATAAGAGGAACTTTTAGGAGTTGGAGGACTTTTAGCTGAGAATGAATTGGTTTGGGTGAGATATCTAATTAAAAAGTAAAATGTTTTTATTATTAGGGGGGCTCGCGGTTTGATGATTCGGTAGCAGCTAAAGGAATATCAAATTCGGCATCCGTTTAAAACTAGGCAGACTAGAAAAAAAATCAATCCGCAACCGTCCCCATCCGCATTCCCGTTTCTCTGAACTGAAATTACTATAACACCCCTCTATCCATTCATATATGTAAACCCCTCATTTATTATACCCCTCTAATCTGATTTGACTCTCTCTCTTCCCTCTACTCTCTGTCACTCTCTCTTCTCTTCGGAGTCGGTTTCGTCTCCCCCTCTGCGGCAATACACTGTGACATCGCCTTCTCCTCACCGTCATCGCCTTCTCCTTCTTCATCGCCTCCTCGTTCAAAAAATCTGAGCAGATCCCAGTCGCCTCTTCCTTCTCCTCCGTCGCCTCTTTCTCCAGCAACTCTGAGCAGATTCCCGTAGCTCTTTCCTTCTCTCTATCTGTCTCAATTTCTTTTTTTATATGTGTGTGTGTGTCTACTGCCATTGATGATGTTGTCGTTGATGATGTTGATGCTGATGATGTTGTAGATGAAAATGAAGTTGATGAAAATGAAACAGGGGATTGGGAGAGAGATACGGGATTTTTTCGGGGTCAGGAAAACCCGATCTCCGTAAGGGGGCGAGACGGGGGCGGGTGATGGGTTCCCCGCCGGGGATTAGGGACGGAAATGGAGAATTTTGTACCTTCAGGGATTGGGCACAGGGAGTGTGATCCTTGGCCCCATCCCGATCCGTTTCCATTTCAATACGACATAATACTAGGTTAAGCTTGCGTAGATAGCAGACCGACCCAACTTAACCCATAACTCATGGGTATCTCTATTAACTTTGCACTAAAAAGAGTACAGAAGAAAGTAAAGTAAGAACAGAACAATCTGAAATAGCTTCCTTTCCATCAAAGCAATTAGCGAAGCTCTCTCTCTAACCCGAAAAAAGGCCTCTATTTATAGCCTCTACATCATCAATAAATCAGGAGGCCTCGTTTTCTACAAGGTCAAACCCTAATGATGTGTTTGGTTGCGGATTTGAGGAGAGATTTGAAAAAGGAAATGGAAAAGGTAGGTGAAATGTGAATAAAATATACCTAAATTTTACCTAATTTCACACACCCTTTCTCTTTCCATTTCCAAATCCCTCTGTAAATCTCCTAACCAAACATAGCATAAATATCTCTCTGTTTCTTTTACGAGGGAGATTTTTTGGGAATATTTTTCTATATTAGCAAATAGAGCACCGATTTTTCAGGAAACCATCATTCCTCTCCCGGCCACCGCCGTTGCCGCCACCGCCACCGCCCCCTAATAGGGATCGGGTTTCCCTGACCCTGAAAAATTCCCGTAGCTCTCTTCTAATCCCCTGTTTCATTTTCATCAACATTAATTTTATTTTTGTCAACATCAACATCAACATCAACATCAACGGTAATACACACACACACACAAAAATGGAGACAAATAGAGAGAGAGAGAGAGCTACGAAGATCTGCTTAGATCAGTAGGAGGAGAAGTCGACAGAGAAGGAGGATGAGGCAACGACGACGAGAAGGAGGCGATGAAGGAGAAGGAGAAGGCGACGTCACAACGTACTGACACAGAGGGGGAGACGACATCTACTGCAGAGAGAAGAAAGAGAGTGAGAGAGAGTAGAGGGGAGAGAAATAGTTAGATCAGATTAGAGGGGTATAATAGGGGCGGGGTTTATATATATGAATGGATAGAGGGGTGTTATGGTAATTTTAGTTCAGGGTAACAGGGATATGGACGGGGATGGGAACGGGGACGAGAACGAGGATAGAGACGGGGACGGGGATGGGAACTGGAACTGGAACGGGAATGGGGACGAGACAAGAATGGGGACAGGCCGGGGCCAGGGCAGGTGTTGGGAAACGTATCACCGTCCCTGGCCCTAAAATTATCAGGGATTTATTTTCAAATGCCATCCTCGGCCCGTTAGGAGCATTTTTCGAGAAAAAAACAGTTCTATTATACCCCTCAAATTCGACATCCATCCAAAACTAGGCAGATTGGAAAAAATCAATCCGCAACTGTCCTCGTCCGCGTTTTCTTGAACTATAATTACCATAACACCCATTTATCCATTCATATATATAAACCCTCCTTTATTATACCCCTCTGGTCTAATATGACTCTCTTTCTTCTCCCTACTCTCTCTCACTCTCTCTGGAGTAGACGTCGTTTCTTCCTCCGCGGCAGTATGCTGCGACGTCGCCTTCTCCTCACCGTCGTCGACTCCTCCTCTGGCAGATCTGAATAGATCCCCGTCGCCTCCTCCTCCTCCTCCTCCTCCGTTGCCTTCTCTTTCGAAAGATCTGAGTAGATCCCTGTAGCTCTTTCTTTCTCTCTATTTCTCTCTCTCTTTATTTGTCTTAATTTCTTTTTTTTTATTATGTGTATGTATGTGTGTGTCTATTGTCGTTGATGATGTTGTTGTTAATGATATTGATGTTGATGATGTTAATGTTGATGAAAATGAAACAAGGGATTGGGAGAGAGCTATAGGGATTTTTCGGGGTCGAGAAAACCTGATCCCTGTTGAAGGGCAGGGACAGAGGCGCGGGGGGGGGGGGGGTCGGGCGGAGGGGTTGATGGGTTCCTTGCCGAGGAACGGGGGCGGGGATAGGGAATTTTGTACCTTTAGGAATAGAACACGGGAAATGTGATCTTCGGCCCCACCCCAGCCCGTTGCCATTCCTATATGGCATAATACTAGGTTGAGCTTGTGTAGATAACAGATCGACTAAAAAGAGTACAGAAGAAAGCAAAGCAATAATAGAACAATCCAAAATAGCTTCCTTTCCATCAAAGCCATTAGCAAAGCTCTCTCTTTAACCCAAAAAAGGGCTTCTATTTACAGCCTCTACATCGTCAATAAATCAGGATGCCTCGTCTTCTATAAAGTCAAACCCTAATGCTATGTTTTAATGGAGATTTGAGGAGAGATCTGGAAAAGGAAATGGAAGAGGTAGGTGAAACATGAATAAAATATACCTAAATTTTATCTAATTTCACACACTCTTTCCCTATCCATTTCCAAATCCCTCCCTAAATCTCCTAAGCAAACATAGCGTAAATATCTCTCTCTGTTTCTTTTATGAGATAGATTTTTTGGGAATTGTAGCTCGACTTTTTCGCGCCCCCTTTCAGAGAGCTCGAATTGGTCCTACAGTTCAGACTCCTATCACGGTTCTGAATCCAATCTCACAAAGTGCAATGTGAAACTGATAAACACCAAAGAGTCCAATCCGGCAAATCATTTTGGAAAATCAATTTTAAATCAAATAATGCCAAAATTGGATTGCTTTGCCAGATTACAGAGTCGTCACCTAAATATTTTGTTTTAAGAAAATTTAGGAAACCTTGACTCGTGCCAAAGGCCACATGTCCGTCATCACCAAAGTTGCCTCGGCTCGGGAACTTGGGTACGAGAGGGGAAGGTCCTGAAATGAGCACCCCCGCTCGCCCGATCAAAGGATCGGCCTCTACTAATCATGATATGTTGTTTTATAAACCTCGTGTGTTCTTATTTTAGTTATTAGCTAACTTTACTATGTGACGCACACAAGCTAGTATAGACTAAGTCACAAGAATGGTTTGAATTTGCCACTCTCAAGTGGGCTAAAACGTGGATTTGCCACCTCAAGTGGGCTTAAAATATACATTCGTTGAATTGTTCCAATTCAAGCAACAAGCCTTCATTCATAGGCATTCATTCAATTAATCATTTAAGCAAATAGCCTCATGGCAAGCATGTTATCATGGTAAAACTCACACTCATGCAAGTATGCTAAAGCGTAAAAGCTTACCGAGTATTCCAAGCCAAAACAAAAGCTAGTTAAAAAGAATGCATAATCCTAACTATATAAGATGCCTAATGCAACACATGCAATAATGCAATTAATAGGCTCGGCTACTAATATGACATATGATACAATTTGATAACAAACTTTGAAACACGTATTCAAATAAGTATTGAATTTGACAATGCAATTTGAATAATGCGCTGAGCCTCAATGCATGCAAGACAAATGAATGATGCAAACATGCAAGCATAAGGTATGCTAATTGAAAATGTCCTTAATCTAATCATCGAAAGCGGTCAAATAAAAGGGAGAAAGACACGGGGTTGGAAGACATGCACACACCCACGCATACTTATTACAACATTGCGCCCTCGCGAAGGAGGGTCCGAATAAATAAGCTAAACTATGCTAAGCTAAGCTAATTGTGGAGAAGTGGTTTCGAAATACTCTTCCGATCCTGGAGAGCGCTCGAGATCTACTGATAGTCACCTGAAATGGGATAAACACTGCGGTCGGGAGTGCCAGAATTAGCACTCCGACGGATAAGTCAGTCTCTACACTCAAGAATTCTTGTCTTCTAAGTTAAGCATAGTAATTCTCACATACCTCATTCTGGCTAATGTTTCTTCTATTTATATCTCTTCTTCTTTGGGCCTCGGGATTAGGTCCATCCCCCACCTCATATTCGGCACATTTTATAATGGTCCGATCTTCACTCGGCCCCTCGCTTAATCGGTTATTTGGCCGAGTAGGGTTGGATTTGAGCTTTCGAGCCAATTGCCGAGTGCTTCGAACCTCAACTTTACCAGATTCGACTATCCGGAACCTCTACGACTCCCAAATCTCGGCCCCCACAATTGCCCCCCAAGCATTCCACTAACGACAGTTGGCTGGAGTGTTTGGCTTCAAACTCAAAGAGTCAGAGCCGAAATTCGGCGGCTAACCGCATTCCAAGGAAAATGTTTGTACGATCGCTTCTCGGTTATCATTTCAACTTCCCCCCTCCTCGTACACTTCTATTTATTGTGATTTAAAATTTTGACGTCTTTTCAAATACATACACGCTTTTAGACGCCCGTCGCTGGACTGCCTCCCGAACTACCTCTGCAACTTCCTAATCTTCTCTATCTCCATCGCCTCTTGTAAGTTCTCTCCTTGCCTGCTTTGTTTTTTGGCTTAGCATAATCCTATTGGCTGGGAGGAATGGCGAAACATTTAAAAGATCTCCTCTCACCGGATCGAATTTCTGGCTTCCAACGCCATTTTTCCATTCCTGATGACGTCCGTCTGTCATTTGTGGCAGACGGCACCCTCGATATGGAGAGGGTTGATGAAACCATGATCGTCTTCCCTCTTCTATCAATCGCAGAGGGTGGGGTTCGCTTCCCCCTTCACCCACTTCTTAGGGCCGTGCATTGCCATTGGGGGTTAATCCCTTCCCAACCCAACGTCAACTTCTTTAGGGTCGTGATGGGGATTATCGTACTAAACCGCCGCCTTGGGCTTAACCTTGGCAGTCCTGCTATTTGGCATTGCTACGCCCTGGCCAAGTCTACTGGTTGGCACGGGCGTTATTTTCTTAGGGCCAAAGACACCGACCATCAACTAGTGACTATGCTTTCCTGCTCTGGGAAGCGAGTCGATGATGTTATGGTCGTCGTCCAAGGAAATTGGGAATTCAGCGAAGGTGAGGATCGCCTTGATTGTATTCCTAGACGGAGGGGTGAACCAGGTGGTCGAGTATCTTCTTTTATTTATTTACTTGTTATATTTATAAAACCTTATTTTCGGGACCTCATGGTTTTGCTTTTGCAAGAAACGATTTGAAGAAAGTCTTGACCTCGACTGACGACGCCATCCTTTCGAAAATCAAGACTGTGCTCAAGTATTTCGGCCGATCAAGTCTTCAGAAGCAGGGGAGAATGGCCCACGTTCTGCTCCACTACGAGCCGACTTCTACGACCTTTTCGGCGGCGGAAAACATCCCAATTCCGGAGGGTGAGGAGTTTCTTGTCGCTCTTATCTTTGACTGATTTCAAAAATTTCAGGCAAGTCGATTGCGAGGGATCAGATTTGGAGCGACCGAAAGTTGCTGAGGCCGTCGAGTCAGACCAATCCGAAACTAAGGTTGACGAAGCTTTGAAGTTAGCATTTGAAGAAGTCGGCCTCAATTCAGCTGATCTTCCGTCCATCTCGGGTCGAGAGGACCATCCGCTTGACGATATTTCCCATGGTCTGGAGGACCTGCCCGTCGTGTTCCCAGAAGATATGGTTGGGTTGAGCCTCACTAAACCTGCCAAGAAGGCGAACGCGGAAAGGATGGCCGCGTGACGGAGGATGGAGGAGATTCGAGCTGCCGAGTCTCAGTCCCAGTCCTCCTTGCCTGTTATTGAGGGGACAACAAAGAACAGAAGTACTGAGGCCGAACCTTTTGTGCAAGCAAGTGTTGCAGCTAAGCAAAGGGTGGAGAAGCGCCTTGCCGATGTCGAGGCCGGCTCAGAAGAAGACCGTGCCGACAAACGACCTCGTTTGGAGGAGTCGGATGAGATCGTACCTTTTGTTATTCAGCCCAAGATAAAGAATATTCCGATCTCCTCTGATGCTTCAGTGGTCAAAGATCCAGCGGTTAGGACCCAATTTTCCATCGGCCGATTTCTTGTCAACTGGGAGCACCTTCTTCAGGACTCGTGTGTAGCGGGCCTGAGAACGCGTGATTATACGACTTTGCGGTACCGGCTGATGCGGTACCATGGACGCAAGGGCTCGGTCTCTTCGTTCTTCGATTAGAATCAAATCCAAAGCCAGCATCATGTCGTTTCGGCCTGTATCAAAAAATTGCGACTTGAGTGTCGGGTGGCCGATCTCCAGGGGTAAGATTGCCTGGGTTCCAAAGCATAGGGCAAACGGCGTTTCTCTAGTTGATCTTCTCGGTGTAGTTCGATGAGCCCACAGTACACTCAGCAATTCTTCGACCCATTTGCCTTTGGCTTTCTCCAGCCTCTTTTTGATGCCATCCAAGATGGATTTATTAGAGGCTTCGGCTTGGCCATTGCTTTGGAGATAAGCCGGTGAAGAAAAGTAAGGCCGAATACCATATTTGTTGCACAGCTCTCGGTATACGCCACAATCAAACTGGGTGCCGTTGTCTGAGATAAGGGCTCTGGGAATGCCAAATCGTGTTATGATGTTCCTCCACACAAAGCGTTTAACGTCAGCATCTCGAATTTGTGTTAATGCCTCCGCTTCGATCCATTTCGTGAAGTAATCTGTTATGATGATCAGGTATCGCTTGTTCCCTGGGGCCCTCGGCAATGGTCTTACGATATCAAGCCCCCACTGTGCGAACGACCAAGGACTGGTGATAGAGTTCAACTCTTCAGCAAGCAGATGGTTTAACGGGGAGAATTTCTGGCACTGTTCACACTTTTTTGCATAACACTCGGCGTCCGCTCTCATTGTCGGCCAATAATACCCTTGCGTTATAGCTCGATGGGCCAAAGAGCGTCCGCAAGAATGGGCACCACAACTGCCTTCGTGTATCTCAATCAGAAGCTCCCCGACTTTGTCCCGGTGCACACATTCCAAATATGGGCCAGAGAGTGACTTTTTATAAAGCCTTCCTTGCGGATCCAAGTAGTATCGCATGGCTTTGTTTCGCAGTTTATGTGGTTCTTTCTTGTCCTCTGGGAGTTGTTCAGAAGATAAGAATTTAGCAATGGGATCCATCCAACTTGGTACAGATTCTATAACGTTGATTTGGACTTCCTCCAAAGGGCCAATGCTTAGCTCTGGGATGAATCCTACTTCGATGGTCCGTTTTATCTCTGAGCTGATTGTGGAGGCTAGGCAAGCCAAGGCATCTGCATGGGTGTTCTGATCACGTGTTATCTGGTTCAACTCATGATGGTCAAATTTTGCCAAGAGGGAGTTGGCCGTTTTCATATAGGCCGCCATACGGTCGTTTCTTGCAGCGTATTCCCCCTTTAGCTAATTGATCACTAGTTTTGAGTCGCAAAACACAAGCAGACGCCGAGCACCAAATTCCGCAAACCCGCTAAAAGGGCTTCGTATTCGGCTTCGTTATTTGATGCTTCAAAGTCGAGCTTGACGGCCTGCTCAATTATTGCGCTGTCGGGGGTCATGATTACAACTCCGGCTGCACTGCCCCGCTGATTGGACGATCCATCACAATACAACTGCCAGATGTCCCCAACAGAAATCCTCCAGTTCAGCTTCGGTCGAATTTCATCTGTCTTGAAGTCGGTGACATCAGACTTGAAGTCGGTGAGGCTCCCAGTGAATTCGGCGATAAAGTCGGCAAGCACATGTCCCTTGATTGAGGTTCTGGGTAGAAATTGAATATCGTACTAGCCAAGTTCCAGAGCCCACTTTGAAACATGTCCAGATGCTTCCGCACTGTGTAGTACTGATCAGAGGGGATAATCTGTTAGCACCCCAATGCTATGCCCCTGGAAGTAATGCATGAGCTTCCTTGCCGCCATAACTAGGGCTAGAATGAGCTTTTCCAGCGGAAGGTAGCGTGTTTCGGCATCAACCATTGCCTTGCTCACATAATACACTGGCCGCTGCTCCCCCAGCTCTTCCTTTATCAATACGGCGCTGATGGCTCGATCAGAAATTGCCAGGTACAAAATGAGTGGGTCGCCAGCAGAGGGTGTTGTCAGGAGTGGTACTGAGCGGAGGTAGGTCTTCAGGCTGTTGAAAGCGACTTCGCAGTCGGCGGACCATTCAAAGGCCTTGCCTTGCCGTAGTGTATGAAAGAATTGTTGGCAACGATTTGTGGACCGGCTGATAAACCTGTTGAGTGCAGCAGCCATCCCCATCAATTTTGAACCTCCTTTACTGAACGGGGGAAGCCAAGCTCCAGGATTGCTGTGATTTTCCTTGGGTTGGCTTCGATGCCTCTGTGGTTGACAATGTAGCCTAAGAATTTGCTAAAGCCAATACCAAATGCACATTTGGAAGCGTTCAACTTCATTCCATATTTATGTAGGATGCCGAATGTCTCTTCCAGATCGGCTATATGATTCTGCTCTTCTTTGGATTTGACCACCATATCGTCAATGTACACTTCCATAGTTTTTCCGAGTTTCTCTGTGAACATGGTGGTGACCAGTCTCTGGTAGGTTGCCCCTGTATTCTTTAGCCCAAAAGGCATTACCTTATAGCAATAGGTTCCTCTTGGGGTGAGGAATGCAGTTTTCTCTTGGTCCTCCAGATGCATAGCAATTTGATGATAACCTCTATAGGCATCAAGGAAACTCATACGCTGATGGCGCGCTGTAGCATCTACAAGCTGGTCTATCCTGGAAAGAGGAAAACAATCCTTTGGGCAGGCTTTGTTTAGGTCCATGAAGTCGACGCACACTCGCCAAGTCCCATTTTTCTTCTTCACCACCACTGTATTAGAGAGCCATGTAGGGTAGGTCACCTCCCTAATTGCTCCAGCGTCAAGCAGCCTGTCAACTTCCTTAACAACGCCGGCAGTGTGCTCTGCGGCCGACCGCTGGCTTTTCTGAATGATCGGCTTACACCTAGGATCGACATTCAAATGGTGCTGTGAAACTGACGGATCTATACCCGGCATCTCGTACGGAGTCCATGCAAAGACATCGAGGTTGCTGAGAAGGAAAGATATTAGCTGCTGTTTGTCGGCCTGATTCAAGGTGGCGCCGACCAAGAAGAACTTGTCTGGGCTTCCATCGATTTGAACTCGTGCTAAGTCTTTTGTTGCCTTTTCGTTTGGGGGCTGCCCAACATCGTCGAGGCTGTCTCTATCCGGCAACTCAATGGAATTCACCTGTAGTTCCTTTGGCATTTTCTCAGCAAGGAGATAACATGCTTGTGCCGATTTCTGGGAGCCACGGATTTGCTCAATACCGTGTTCAGTCGGGAAGCGGAGCAGCTGATGATAGGTGCTGGGCATGGCTCGCATAGCATGCAACCATGATCGCCCCATGATAAGATTATACGGTGACGGTAGTCTGATAACCAAGAATCCCACATCCACTGTTCAGGAACCTGCTCGAACGGGAAGTCTGATTTTTCCCAACGGGTACTCTGGATTGGCATTGAAGCCGAAAAGTGGATAAGGGGCCGGAGAGAGAGCCAATTCGGAGAAGCCCAGTTTGGTGAATGTCTTGTAGTACATAATCTCCGATGTACTCCCTGGATCGATGAGTACGCGCTCAACTGTGAATCGGTTTACGCGAAACTCAATTACCAAGGGATCACTGTGGGGCAGTGTTACTCCGACCAAATCCGAATCATCAAAAGTGATAACCTCGGCTTCATGGGGCCGTTTAGTCGGAGTGAATTGCTCTTGAGGGTTAGACTTCGACTGAATCACGCGCATCGCCGATGACATTGGCAGGCTGTATATCATGCGGATGACGTAGAGCGAATGTGAATCTTGTGTCAAAGTTGTTGCTTTGGTTAGGTTGCCTTTTCGGATGTACGGTTGTAGCCAGCCATCTTGTACCAATGTACCGTCGTACAGGGGTAAATGACGGTGCTTTGAATTTCTTGGGCAGGACTGCCTTTGCGATCCATCGTACAAACGGATCGTGTTGATCGTCATCCGAGCTGTTTCTCCTTCGCTTAAGCCTTGTACGGGGACTCTCTTCAGAAGAACTGGAAATTTCAGATCGTCCCTCCTTCTTGGGCTCCGAGGATAATGAGTCGAAGTTGCTATCAGTATCTTGTTGTCGGGCTCGAGATCATCAACCAGCTGCCCTCTCGGGTCGTTCCGGGCCTTGGTATGCAGCTTGTTTGGACTTCGCCACCTCCAAGGTTAAATCCTGACGGAGATGTTCGTTCTCTCTAATCATGCTCTCCAATCTTTGTTCGTTTTGCTTTGCTTGTTCTAGGAGTGCTTGCATTGCTTCGTGCTCCGAAGTCGAGGATGAGGCGAAATTTAAGGCACGTCTTGCGGCGATAGTCTCTGTTCCAAACATGTTTGTTGGAGTGGTTTCATTTTGCGATATGGGGTCGACAGTGACTGTTGGAGGATCTTCCGTCATGCTCGCCATGGATGTGCTTGAGTATTCCCATAGACGGCGCCAATTGTGGAGAAGTGGTTTGGAAATACTCTTTCGATCTTGGGGAGCGCTCGAGATCTGCTGATAGTCACCTGAAATGGGATAAACACTCAGGTCGGGGGTGCTAGAATTAGCACTCCGACGGATAAGTCAATCTCTACACTCAAGAATGCTTGTGTTCTAAGTTAAGCATAGTAATTCTCACATACCTCATTCTGGCTGATGTTTCTTTTATTTATATCTCTTCTTCTTTGGGCCTCGGGATTAGGTCCATCCCGCACCTCATATTCGGCACATTTTATAACGGTCCGATCTTCACTCGGCCCCTCGCTTAATCGGTTATTTGCCGAGTAGGGTTGGATTTGAGCTTTCGAGCCAATTGCCGAGTGCTTCGAACCTTGACTCTACCAGATTCGACTATCCAGAACCTCTACAACTCCCAAATCTCGGCCCCCACACTAATTATTACAAAACAAAACTAATTAACTATTCTAGTTAACTAATTACAACAGTTGAAATAAATTAACTAACTATTCTAAGCTAGCTAAAATATTACAAACCAAATTAAACTTAAATCATTACAACACTTGTATTAATTAGCTACAACTAACTAATAAAGCATTTAAACGGCCTCGAGGGACGAGGGATGCATGCATGCTCGGTTGCTCCACCCGAAAATGCCCTTGCCTTGCCAACGGATGCCTTTGTTTGCACTCGTTTGATCTCTGAAAACTGTTCCAACTCCAGATTGCCTTTGCTCCAACACAATAGCACATTTGTGCAAAAGTTGACTGGTGGCCGGTCGGCTACAAAAAGTGGTTGTCAGCCACTCAAACTGGCCCGTTGGCTACTTCAAGTGGCCGGTCGGCTACCCCATTTTCTAGACTTCTCCTTTTACTGCAATAGAGAGGAAATAGAGGCAAAGCAATGCATTTTCAAGAAATGTATGTACTGTTACCCTTCTTATCATCTCTCAAGCTCAAAGGAGTGTAGCTCTTAGCTCTCAAGCCACAAACCAAGCATTTTGAATGCATGATGGCTAGAGAACTAAGCTTGTACAAGGTCAATGAATGCATAAAGAAGACCAAAATAACCACCACCCTATCATGTATGATCAAGAGTGACGGTGACCAAGAAAAGTGGCACGTTTCATCACTTTGACTACAAAACATCCCATTTTTCTTGTGTTCAAATTAACGTCCGATCCGAACACATGCAATGCAACACAAAGATGCTCAATCTTGCTTCTTTTACTTTGTTCATTTTGTTTACTCATTTTAACTTACCAATCTATTCTTTAATTGATTAGTCCAAAAGTGAGTGTCCTCTAATGGAAAGAGGGCTTAAACCACAAGTACCTTGAGCACGAAAGAGGCCTCATGCTGTTTGTAATAAACTCTCGAAGGAATTAAACCATTAGGCATGAGGGTCTCAATTCCACACTCAAGCCAACAAGAGGCTCAAAGCCACTTTCAAAACAAAAGGAAGAGTGAAGAATAGAAGGAGATTGCAGAGATTTCAGTGTTGAAATGGAGTGCAAAAAGACACTAAAACATGCAAGCAACTCATGCAATACATGCTAAAAGGCCTAACTCACTAAGCTAGTGAAAGACATTGCACTACAACCATACAATACAAGCCTCAAAGTGCCAAACCAACTCAAAACAGAATTAAAACTAGTTAAAACAATGGCTAAAACATGCTGAGATTTAGGCACAAAATGCTAAAAAAATCATGCTCACATGTTAACTTGCAAACAAGACTCAAGACACAACTCTCAAAAGCAATGAAAGGGTGAAAACAAATGAGCATGTGACAGAGCTGTATGCATTGAAATTACATGTTAGAAGACACTACAACATGCAATCATTCCAAGCAGAACATGTTTAAAGGCCAAAAATGCCAAGCTAATGAAGCCATTTGCACTACAACTATGCAAAACAAGGCTCAGATGACCAAAGTAGCCCAAAACAGAGCTAAATCATGCCAAATTAGAGGCAAACACATGCTGGAAATAAGCTAAGTTAAGCCACAAAAACATGCCACCATTTGATGCTAACTAGGCATGGAAGTGAGACATAAGGAGGGGAGGCTAACCCCTTCATTTTTGTACTTCAAAACATGCTTTTTACCATTGAAATAACTCTGAATTTCAGTGGTTTAAAAGCCCAAAAATTTTGATTTTAATATGCTAAAAGATGGTGTAAAGGCTCACACAAATAAGCAACAAGAAGGGTAGACAACCCCTTAGCACAAAATGGCTTCAAACCAACATGTTATGGCTAAAAAATCAGAGCTTTTTGTAGTTGAAAACTAGGCCCAAAATAGTATGAAAAGATGGCTAAGCAAGTGATTAAAACTAACCCTACAAGGTAAGTAATATACCTCTTGAAGCTCAGCACAAAACATGCACTTTCTTAGGCTCAAACAACCTTCCAACAGCCCAAAATAAGCTCCAAGGGATCTCAGCTCTAAGGTGGTCCAATTTGGTTAAGGGCTAGTGTGCAAAGGTGTAGAGAAAATCAACTATCAAGCATAAAACAAGAGGAGAGAGAGAGAGAGAGAGAGAGAGAATTTTGATCCAAAGTTTCTAAATTGTCTAACTCCTCAAAATGGGGGAGAGACGCCCCCATATATAGAAAATCAGGCTTAGAGCTTGTATTCATCCCTCCATACACGTGTATAGAGATGAGCTTCAGTGAATAATAGCTAGCACAACTGGCAAATAAATATCTGAAAAAGGAGAAAAATGGCCACCGACCATCTTCAGTGGCTGACCGGCTATCAATGTAGCCGACTGGCCATCAACACAGCCGACCGGCCATCACTGGTGGCGGACAGGCACAAGTCACGGCCGGCAGGCTAGGGGGATGGCCGACAGGCCACCCTCTCCTCCAGAATTGAAGCAACAAGCTCTTGGTTGACAACTAAGCAAAAAACAGACAAGATTAGAGGCTCCAAGGCAAGGCGCTCGGCCAAGACCTTAAGGGACTCAAAACGAACACGAGCAAGCACAATCATCGGGTGTTCAAACGATGACGTCCAAGTCTTGAGGACGGTAAAATATGGGATGTCTACAGTTGCCCCTCTTTGACAGAACTCGAAAGTCATGAAATGACGGGAGTGAATGTCAAAGCCCAAAGACGACCCATTTTTGACAAGGCCGAAGACTCAGACAAATAACCAAACAAAACAAAGAACGGTTGCGCTCGCAGGCTGCCAACGTATCCTTTTGCAAGGAATCAAACCAACGTAGTTCAGGGGCAAGATGAAAATGATATGCACGATGCAATAACATAACTTATGATCATGCAATGAGGCTGTAATGAAGCATCTAAATGCAAATGTTATGCAAAGAAATGCTACAGCAAACTCATACATAAGCAAGTAAACCTGAACCAAACCACATTTCATGCAGAAAGGATGTAAGAAAATCATGCAGGCTTAACTACACATCACGTAGGAAAGACAAAGAACAACGTAAACATCGGGCGCACCCGAGGTACCAAACAAGATTCCAACGCGTTGCACGCGAGAGAGAAAGAGAGAATAACAAGAACATCGGTGCGCGCTCTTGTGTCTCTAAACAATGCATCCTAATGCGTTGCAGGCGAGAGGAGAAAGGGGTTCGAGAACACCAGGGCGTGCCCGCGTGTCTCTAAACAAAGCGTCCTAACATGTCACACACGAGAGGAAAAGAGAGTGGTGTAAACACGGAAGGTGGTATAAACATCGGAGCACGTCCCAATGTTTGTAACCAAAACAGGGCGGTACAAGCATCGGAACACGTTCCAAACACTTCTAACCAGGGGGGTATAAACATTAGAGCACGTCCCAATGTTTCTAACCAAAACAAGGTGGTATAAGCATCAAAACACGTTCCAAACACTTCTAACCGATGGGGTGGTATAAACATCGGAACACGTCCCAATGTTTCTAACCAAAGCAAGGAGTGGTGTAAACACCGGGCGTACCCGAATGCTTCTAACCAAAACAAGGAGTGGTGTAAACACCGGGCGTATCCGAATGCTTCTAACCAAAAGAAGGAGTTCAAGGGGGCATGAATGATCTTACCCGGAATCCCTCTGAATGAACCGTACATATAATATCGTGTCTGCATAAGAAAGAGACTTAACAGATACAACAAGATAAGAATGCATGTTCTATGCAAGACTAACAACATGTTCTATGCTAAATACCAAATGCATGTCCTATGTGAATGTGAGAAGTGCATTTTCTACGCAAGTGTGAGAAGTGCATATTCTATGCAAACGTGGCAAATGCATGCTCCATGCAAGATTAACAAATGCATGTTCTATGCTAGTGAAAAGCGCATATTCTATGCAACGAAAATTGTGACATGCTCCATGCAACATCAAAATGCATATTTAATGCCATACTAGCAAACTCATGCTCTATACAGCAAAAACAAACACTTTCATGCAAATGTGAGAGCATATACAATGTAATGCCATGCGAGCACTTTCCATGCGAGATGAAGAGCATATAAAACGCAATGCCATGCAAGCACTTTCCATGCGAGATGAAGAGCATATACAACATGATGCCATGCAAGCACTTTCCATGCGAGATAACAACAATACATATCTTATGCCAAGCATGTTACGCACTAAAGTTCAAAATTTGTGTTTAATGCCCAAGTAGAAGCACGCTTTATGCTAAAGTACAAGATGCATGCTCTATGCGAAAGTACAAGTACATGCTCTATGCGAACAAGAGACTATGCAAGACCTCATGTGAAAGGCATGTTCCATGAAATGACAAAGAGGTGCACATTCTATGCAATGACAAAAGCGGTGCACGGTAAAAATGACTTGATTGCAACCCCCAACTTACCTCTCAGAGGAGTTGCAACAAGCTAAAAGGATACACCTCGCACGTGTTGAGTATCACACATTGAAAACATGGTCCGGAGCTTCTGCAGAGGCCATTTGAGCTTAAAAGTGTACTTTCCTTGCACTTTCTTGAGGGATTAGGGCATAAAACAACAGAAAAACATCCAAGGAGAGCACTGGAGGCCTGTCGCCCACTCTGGGAAGCCATTGACCATCCATCGGCCACAGAAGAATGCCATCGGCCATAAATGGTGGCCAATCGGCCACTAATGGCAGACTCGGGGCAAAATTGCCAATTCACCTCGGGTCTTTAAGTATAGGTTTCCAAACCCTTTGTCCACACTACCTCAAGCTTGAAAATCCTTCTCCTCTCACTCTAGACCATTTTCCCCCTTAGATCCGAGCAACACGCGCTTTATCCAACACCCCGTAAACATTTCCTTTGCTAAACCCTCATAATTTGCACCACTTTGAACTGATTGAAAGTTGCTTTCGGTGTTTCTTTCTTCATTTCCACCACTTGAGGTTTGTTTCCCTCGAGTTACCCTTGAGTTCGGTGCCCTTTTCCGAGCTTTGACCTTTTCTTCCATTTTTCCTCTCTTAGAGTTGACTTTTATTGACTTTTGGCATTCTCCGTCCATTTTTCCCATTTTCGACCACTTTCTCATCTTCTCTTGAGATGGCGGACAACATCCCACATGACAGAGCTTCTCCAGAGATGGAGGTGGATCCAGAGTTTGAACCATTGCCGCTCAGCATTTGACCTTTCGATCCGGCAATGTATCATCTCGAGATACACGTGTACCTCTCGATAACATTCGTTAGTTCAGGGGGTTTGCACGAGGCGCACCCGAGGACCTCCTACTGCGCAAGCTGGAGTCACATTTATCTCATGGCGCCTTCGAGGTATACACTTCTTCTTCCTTTTCTGCAATGTACCTTGCATTTCTTGCATAGCTCACACTGTCTTTCATCGTTCATCCCAAATACATTTATGCACTGTGTTTCTTACACTGCCTTGCATCCGTTTGTTTCGAGAATATTCTTGAACTATATTTCCTTACAATACTTTTCATCCACTTGTCCTGCTCGCAGGGGGATTCTCACGCCATCTGAGGATACAGGACCATCTCTGTGAGGGAGTGGTACATGGAGCTTCCCGACACAGTCCGTCACATCATCGATGAGGCCGGCTTCGGCGCATTTTGCATGGGGCTCTCACGCCTCATAGTGAGCCGACTTGCTAGGCGATTTGGTAGAGGGGTGGAAGGATACCACCGATTCCTTCCACTTCTCTATTGCAGGGGAGATGATGATGACTCCCTTTAACTTCTCTATGCTCACCGGCATGGAGGTAGGGGGTCATCCGATTCTTTACGACACAGACATGGGCGAGTAGAAGGCTGCTTAGGTTTACTTGTTGGGGACTCACCCACCTATCTCTTAATCAGGGATGGTCCGATACACATGATTCGCTGCTCACTTCAGAGGGACATCACCAGAGAGCCGAGAGGAGACCGAGCAGTACGCCTGAGGTTTCCTGATGTTCGTGTTTGGTACTACCTTGTTTGCCGACTGGGCGAACACTGTTGGGCTCTACCTCATGAGCGCCTTGGTGGACTTGTCTCGTGTCCGATTCTACGACTGGGGCGGCGCAAGCTTGGCCACACTATACGGGTATATGAGCTCCACCTCCCGCCGGAGCGGGCATCTGATTGAAGGCTATTGGAGGGCTTGAGAGGTATGTCTTACCTTTCTGTTTTACATTTCTCGTTATACCTTCTGCTTCGCATTTTTTGTACACTACACACGCCATACACTTCACTACACACAATCTGCCTTTTGCTTTACATTATCGGCACACTACACACACTGTCTGCCTTCTGCATTACATTCTCTGTACACTGTATACACAATTTGCTTTCTTCATCATTTGTATTCATTTGTGGAATACTCACTGTTGTCCTTCCGCCTTCTGCAGCTATGGGTGTACGCCTATTTTCCAACCCTTGCCCCAGAGCTAGAGGTGGAGATACCTCCTATAGTACCATACTCGCATCGATACGATGGTTGGTGCCAGTGGAGGCCCCAGGAGTCCTTCTCATTTTTCTGTCGATTCTTCGACACCGTGACCGTAGCAGAGGTAACTCAAACCTTACAGTTATTTTAGCTCTACTTCATATTGCATATATAATGGCAGCTAACAACTTGTATATTCACTATTTACAGATCACCTAGCAACCCTGGGAGGTGATGCCTGACGGGGTCAGAGATCAGTTTGCTAGCGCTTGGGAGGCTTCCCGATTTCAACTTCTTCTTGAGGGCTCGGTTTGTCAGGCATGGTACTTGGATGAGTGGTTCTTACGCCAGACCACCGGCCTTCTCAAGTCGGTAGTTCCCATGCCGCCTTCGACGTATATGAGAACCACTGAGAGATATACTTTCCAGGAGATGATTGATTTTACGAGAGGCTGAAGTGCTGATTTCTTCAGAGTTGAGAGTGATTACACTACGTTTATCCAAACATACCTCATGCCACCTCTGACCGACGCCTGTAGGGGTAAGAGAGCTAGAGCTCCAGCTGCGGGAGGGAGAGCCGAAGGGTCCAAGGCGACCAGGGCCCATGACAGGAGAGGTTCTCAGACGAGGTAGATGGCAGGATGGCCAAAGCTGCCTACTACACTGACTTTCTGGCGACCTACAGGGGAGGCTTACCAGATTCCCATTAAGCCTGCACCAGCTGGTCATGAGCTTGTCGGAGTTCGAGGCTTGACCCCGGTATGTACTATACTTTACATTTTGCACATTCAATTCATTTCAATTACGCTTTATAGACCGCTGATCATCTCCACACATTTATAGGCATCCATAGAGTACACTGGGCAGGCTCTCAATCTAGCGGCTTCTCTGATGGGAATGGTGCAGACGAGCATGAACCTACTCAGCATCTACGACATTCCGGTAAGTTTCTTTAGCTTACATTTCATGCCATCAAACCTTCTGCTGACACATTCTCATTTCAACTGCAATATGTTCCATACTGTACTGATACGATACACTGTATTCATTCACTGCATGCTGCATTCCATCTTTGCATCTGATATATACCGTAATTAATGTTTTCGACAAACTGTTCTTTTTAGATCCCAGCCACACCAGGCGCTCCAGCAGGAGTTACAGCAGGACCATCAATGCCTTCTCCGGCAGTAGGGAGAGAGAGACGAGGGGCTCCGGTGCACAGCTGAGGCAGAGCTAGACGTACTCGTGACGAGAGCGGCCCATCAGAGCCTGTCCCAGATGATGATGAGACAGATAAGGACGAGGAGCCAGCGAGTCCCCAGTCAGAGTCATTTGAGGGTGGAGACAACGGCACTGGCTCGGGTTCTGAGGGTGGTGGCGATATTGAGGAGGGCTCCGAAGAGGGGAACGGAGGCAACTCTGGTTCAGGCGTCGGCTCAGATTCGGACAGTGGCGCCGATGGCGATAGCTCTGAGTCCATGCCCATGAAGAGGAAGAAGAGGGCCTCTCGATCCTGAGGTGGATGGCATTGATGTTTTGCTTAGTCACTTTTGCCCTTTTTTTTTTTTAGCTAGGAGTGTTAGCACATTGTACAGCTTAGATAGTTTTATTTTCTTAAAAACTTGTACTCTTTGTAAAAGGAAACCATGATTGGAATGAAAAATCAGCTTTTTGATAAAAACGTGTTGCATTTTATATTCTGAGCATCGCATTGCACCATTTTACACAAAAACGAGATTTGATGGAAATTGGATGTTGTACATTGTCTTGACAATTTCTCAATTAGGTAGCGAACCAACCAACACATAATAAACAGATTAAAACAACTTAGTGAACAACTAATACAACAACTCAATAAGCAAAACAATAACTTGATAAGCAAATCAACAACTCGATAAGCAAAACAACAAAATTCTTAAAGAGAGACGACAAAATGCACCAAGAGCAGAACAAGACACAGGTTCTTAGCACTTTCAACACACGGATGGACCAGAGGGCAAAATAGGAGGCCATCAGCCATAAACAGATACTATCGGCCACCAAAAATGGCTATTGGCCATTAGTAGTAGCCGGTCAGCTACAAAAGGTGGTCGGTCGGCCACCAATACTGGCCGGTCAGCCACTAGTACAGGGAACCTCCAGATTGCTGCCACCTGCCATCCACTCAGCACCTTATCTTCTACAAAAGTTAGGACTTCGTAGTTTCTTCATTCTAGCTCTATTTTTGCCACAAATGGAGCCATTCTTCAACAAAAAACTCTCAAATTGGATTGTAACTCTGGATGGCTCGAAAAAAGTGAATTTCCGGGGTTTTGGGATAAATTCACTATTCCCATTAAGTCGTACCCTGCTGTGTTTTTCATTTCTTCATGCCGCAGCTAGATGTTGGAACCCGGTTACACATGTTTTCAACTTCGGGGGACAAGAGATATGCCCTACAATCGAAGAATTCCAAGTTTTGATAGAATTGCAGCGTAACGAGGAAATCTTGCCCCAGTCCCATTTTAGTCACATCCAGGCTTTAGGAAGGATGTGTGGGCTCACTTTACATGATGCTCGATCTTTGGTTTGCAACGGAGAGTTGGATATTCCCAACCTCATTCACCGATTTTCTAATGCCGGCAATCCTGGCAATCGTCTCTGGCAGAGTTTTCGGCAACATGCTCTATGTTTGTGCATATTAGCTCATTTTCAACTTGCCCCTGGTTTCAGGGGGTCTAGCATTTGCTTGATTGAAGTAGCCCAAAGCTTGAAAGACGGCAAAAGCTGCATTGGCTTGACATTAGCCGAGACTTTGATGGGCTTGGATGCTTTCCATCGTCGTGAGACAACCAAGTTCGCAGGAAGTTCGCTACTCTTATAGGTAATGTTTCATACTCTATCTCACATGTGTTTCTCACATCATTTGGCACTCAAGCTCTGTTTTTCTCTCAAAACCCTTTCTCACTTTTTCTCTCCACATACACCTCTATATTCTTTAATCTTTCTTATTTTCCATCCCTTCCTAGATATGGCTTATGGACAAGTTGAAAGTAGTGGACTCTTGCCCGCATATTCAGCGCGCGGCTATTTCTTTCGCTAACAGCTAGTTGATTTCCCGAACAAGGGATGGTGGTGCCATTGGATGTGCAACAAATCTGCTATTGACATTGCTTGGTGTTGCCCTTGGCTTGATCTGCCTGAGATGAGCTACAGCATGGCCCGACAACTCCGTATTCAGTTGATTGGCTTGACACACTGTGTCTTCTCTTTTCTATTTTGGTTCAAGTGTCAGTTTGGACAGGACCAGACTTGTCCAGAAGAGGGAGTAGAGTACCCTGCTTCATTTCTCATCTAAGGTTCACAGCTAGCTCAATATCCCACTGCATGGAGGACAAGAGAACTTCTGGTTCCCAATCCTAATTTCAGTTGCGTCCTTTCTGGCGAATGCATAGCTTGGCTTGAAGATAAGGCGCAAACTGAGCCTACTTTAGCATCTAAAGCTTCCACAAACTCTGGAAGGGGGCGCAGGAACACCTGACTTATTGATGCCCCAAGTTTATTGCTTTGATTTGCACTTTCAAGTTTTCCTTTTGAATGTAATAAAAAGCAACTTTAATTTGTAGCAAGAGGTAGATAACTCTGTATTGAAATCAATGAAATTGAAGTTGTGGTTATTGAAATTTTTTCTTTTGGTCCAAAAATGGTCTAAGTTATAAAAAGATTAATTTGAACAAAATTAACTTTTATTAAAACTTTTCAAAACCAATTTCGATATAGATCACAACTGGACACACTTGGAATCTGTCCTCGAGATGTACAACCTCGAATCCAGAAATCGAAAATTGCCCCTTGTCTGAATAGTACTACACTGATAGATTTAGAAAAAGAAATGGAAAAGATAGGTGAAATGTGAATAAAATATATCTACGTTTCTCCTAATTTCACACATCCTTTCTCTTTCCATTTCCAAATCCTCCCTAAATCTCCTAACCAAACACAACGTAAATATCTCTCTCTCTCTCTCTCTCTCTCTCTCTTTTACGAGAGAGATTTTAAGGGAATATGTTTTTATATTAGCAAATAGAGCACCGATTTTAATTTGGCTAAATTTTTTTGAAATTTTAAGGACATGGATTGGGAAAAGGTAAGGGTTATGGCTGTGTGGGACTGATAGATACGAACGATAGCTTGAGATTGGCAAGTTTATGGCATTCGATGTACGCTATCTCTCAGCAGTTATTGTCGATGGTGGAATATTTAGGGATTGAACTTCTTCAAGTTGATAATTTCGATCTCCATTACTTCCAATTGCTTACTGGTAATTTAATCTCATTCTATACCAATTTATTTTTCTTTTAATGATTGAACTAATTTGATCTCATTCTCTACCAATTTTTCTATGTAATGAAATTTCTTTGTCAAATTAATACTTATTAAATAATTTATTGTGTTTCATAGTAAAAAAATTAGAGATAAAGAGTTACCTCCCAGATGCGAAGCTTGGAGTAGTTGATTCGAGGCGAACTTTGTCCCTTCCTTAGGCGGGTACACTCGTTCAATCTGTTGGACTATACAGCCCTGAGCCACCAGCACAAGTCGGTGATCCTCTATCACCACAAGTGGGTAAGCAGTCTTGACCTTCCTCAATCCCTTTTCCTGCCTTACCACTCCCTTCACGTAGTCATCATCTCCAGCTAAGAACGTTAGGTGTGCTTGCCTAGATTGACTCTGTCATGGTCTTGGTGGTGGTTGGTTGTGCCACTTACATGGGAATAGCAACGGGTAAGGGCAGGGCCGAGGATCACACTCCTCATCCCCAATCCTCAAAGTTACTAAATTCCCGGTCCCCGCCCTTGATCCCCGGTGGCCCCCTACCCTTGCCTTCGTCTCCGCCCCTGCCCCCTAACAGGGATCAAGATTCCCCTACCCCAAAAAACCCCCGTAGCTCTCTCTCAATCCCCTGTTTCATTTTTATCAACATCAACGTCAACATCAACATCATCAACAACAACATCATCAACGACAACATCATCAACAACAACATCATCACCGACAATAGACACACACACGCACACACAAAAAAAGAAAAAGAAATGGAGACAGGTAGAGAGAGAGAGAGAGAGAGAGAGAGAGAGAGCGAGCTATGAGGATCTACTCAGATTTACTGGAGCAGGAGGCAACAGAGGAAGAGGATGAGGAGACGACGGTGAGGAGGAGGAGACATCGTAGCGCACTGCTGTGAAGGGGGAGACGATGCTGACTGCGGAGAGAAGAGAGAGAGAGAGAGAGTCAGATCAGATCAGATGGGTATAATAGAGGGGGGTTTATATATATGAATGGATAGAGGGGTGTTATAGTAATTTCAGTTTGGGAAAATGGGAATGGGAACGAAAAGGTGGACATGGATCTGGATGGGGACGGGCTGGGGCTGGGAAACATATCACCGTCCCCGGCGCGAAAATTATTGGAGATTTATTTTGAAATACCATCCTTGGCCCGTCGAACGTGTTTTTCGAGAAAAAATTGCTCTAATTGGGATTGCAGTTGGGGTCGGGTTCCCATTGGGCTAAGTTCAAATTGCTATCCCTACACTTACATGACCATGGTCCATTTGGTTTTTTGAGAAAATAAAGAAAAAGACAATTTTTAGAGAGGGAGCGAAATTGAAAGGGCTGTATAAGAGGAAATTTTAGGACTTGCAGGACTTTTAGTTGAGAATGAGTTAGTTTGTGTGTGATATCTAATTAAAATGTAAAATGTTTCTATTATTAGGGGGGCTCGCGGTTTGGTAGTTCAGTTGTAGCCAAAGGAACCTCAAATTCGACATCCGTCCAAAACTAGGTGGATTGGAAAAAAATCAATCCGCAACCGTCCACTCGTCATCAAGCATCAGTCCAAAATGCTGCGGATCGGTTCAGTTTGATCGGTTGAGGCGGATCGATATATCCACTATTGGCCCCTACTAATTTGTAAGAGTTTGTGTTTTCAATTTGTTTAGATATTCTATTTGTGTTTTCAATTGAAAAAGAGTTTAAATATTCTGTTGAATATGTTCTGTTGAAAAAGAGTTTTCAACTTGAATATATTTTTTGAATTGAGAAAAATAAATGTATTATTTATCTATATTTTTTGGTTTTTAAGTCTAACTCTAAAAATAATAAATAAAAAAGATGATATATGTTGGTTGATTTTTGTTTTCAAAAACAGATATAGATGTAACAATACAGGGGCATACAATCTCTACTACTGCTCTGTTTATGGTTTTAGTGGTTTGAATTGTTTTTATATTTTAAGAACCACAGATTGTAATACTTGATGTGGATGGGGCATGCTGTATTTGTAATTTGTGGATGAGGCATACAGTGATTGTGATGTTCCAAAGTTTCAAACTTTCTTTCTTTGGATGAGGCATGTAGTGATTGTAATATTTTTTAAAGTCCTTGACTGTAATACTCTTTGAGGAAGTGCACAAGTTGTAATATTATTTTTTTTTTTTTTGAGGAAGTGCACCAGTTGAATTATGTTAAAAATTTATAAAATTTTAAACCGCCAAACCGATTCGCATCTATTCTTCAATCTACTCAATTTACATCTGCTGGATTGGCGGACGGATGAGAATTGATTTTCTCCAATCCACCAATCTGGCAGACAGATGGCAGATTGGAAGTTCCGTGGCTGCAACCGACCCGTGCCCACCCCTAGTAGGCTACATTTAGGGGTGGATATCCTAATGTTCAGAGGCTAAAATGAAAATATTGACAAGTCTAAGCGATACAAATTTAAATGACTAAAATAGTAATTAAAATCAATAAATCATTCTAAAATTAAGCTAATCAATAATGAAAAAAATTTATTAGGGTATTCATACCAAAAGTCTAAAATTAGAATTTTTTTGCTCAAAAGTCCAAATTCTAAAACATCATGTCCATAAGGATATGCTTAAGTTAGATAACCAAAATACTCTATATATATATATATGTATGATACACACAGTAACAATCCAGAAAATCAAAACCTCCTCTTTCTCTTCCTTTCTCTCTAGATTTTGCATCCATTTGTCTTCACTTCCACTCTGGCGTCGGTACCATTACCGCCGTTGCCAATTCAACGGCAGCAAACAACCAGCTCTCACTTTCTCTTCCTCTTTTCTCTTCAGCTTCGTCACGACAATCTTGCCACCACGGTGCTTCTATCGGTGCCGGCAGGAGTTGGAGATAGGGCAATAAAAGGCAATGAAGTTGATCCATATTTGTTCTTTACCATGGCTTCTCTGATTAGGGTTTTCTAGCTTCTCTGTTTACAACTAAAGCTCTCAAATGCAAAAATGGTGATCCTTTCTCTCTCTGTTTTCTTTGTACTCTCTTTTATTCTCTCTCTAAAATCTAAGTTTGTTTTTGTATCGTCTTCCAGATCTGATGTTCTCTCTCTATCTCTCTCTCTCTCTCTCATGTATATATATATATGTGTATATGTACATATATATACAAATTTTCCATCATCGTCTACCAGATCATAGGGGTGTAAATTTGGCTCGGCTCGGCCTGAGCTTGACCTAACCCATCCAGACCTGGGCTCTGCCCGACCCATGTCGGGTCTCACGGGCTCCCGTCAAAATTCGAGTCAGGCCGGCCCATGGGCCAGAAAAATTAAGCCCAGACCCAGGGGTATTCGGGCCTTGGGCGGGTCGGTGGGTCTAGGCCTGGGCTTGGGCTTAGGGCAGGCTTGAACTTATTTTTTATTTTTTTATTTTTTCTACCGAAATTTTATTATTTTTCACTAAAAAAGACATTGGACCTTAGGTAGGCAGGGCGAGCCAGGCCTTGAGTGGGCTGATGGGCCAGGCCCACGAGCTGGGCTAGGCTTCAATATGATGGCCCAGGCCTAAGCCCAAGGTCTCGAGCTGGGCTTGGGCCTGTACCTAAACGGGTAGGGCCATCTCATGCCGCGGGCCATTTTTACACTCCTACTTGATCTCCACCTCTCTAAAGGCTGTTGAAGCCAAAAACAACAAATATGATGATGATGAGGTGGAGGGGCCGCGGGCCATTTTTACACTCCTACTTGATCTCCACCTCTCTAATGGTTGTTGAAGCCAAAAACAACAAATATGATGATGATGAGGTGGAGAAGCCTAGATCTGATGTTCTCTCTCTCTCATGTATATATGTGTATCTATGTATATATATATATGATATGTGGTTTATGTTTTGATAAACAATAGTTCTAGAAGTTTCTACCGATTTGGATCGAGAAGAGAAACCACAGTTCAGCGAAAAGTGGTTGCTGGAGTCAGTGGCGCCATCGATGGTAGAGTATAAAATTGATTTGTGTATAGTGAATAGTTAATTTTTTATTTTTTTTTCCTTTCTTGGAGCTTGATTGGGATAATAATTTTTATTTCTTTGTTTAATTACAAAAATTTTGTTATTTTTTATATAATAAAGTAGAAAAGATGAAGATGCGTTTTAATCATGTTTCAGAGACTCCAAAATTGTTTACATCTACATTCAAATTTCCTAAATTGAAAAAATTCATTTTGTCATGTAATTCGACTTCTGTGACAATTTTTTCTTACCTTTTATTTATGAGTTAATTGGTAATAAATCCAATCTAAAGAGGGTATAAGGCATTAGGTCTAAGAGATATTTTTTATTGATGAAAAGTCCACTTTTGGTGAAATATAAGTCCTAAAGAACATTTTGTTTCCAATTTTACAGTTTGACTTTTTTTTTTTTTTTTATCTATTTGATTTTTTGACTATTTGTTCAAATTTTTTATCTATCTGTTCAAAATTATATCTATCTGTTCAAATTTTTTGTTTATCTGTTCAATTTTTTCTCCTAAAGTATATCTATCTGTTCAATTCTTTTCTTAAATTCTATTTATCTATTCATTTTTTCCCTAAATTATATCAATCTATTCAAATTTTTCTCTAAATTTTATTTATCTGTTCAATTTTTTTTTGCAATTCGATTATTATCTGTTCAAATTTGGAACAACTCTATCCAAGAATCTGATTCTAATTGCTGAATGTAATTCAGAGCCTTAGGAGACAAATCCCCAAGACTTTGAAGATTAATGCTCTTCGAATCTTCAACGCAACAATCAACACCAACCTTACCAGCCCCACTCTTACTCTCTTCTGGTTTTACTTCTAAAATTTTACTTTTTTCTAGAAAACCAGACCTTTCCAATTACTGGTCAAAATATCAAAATTCTGCATCAATGAAATCTGGTACTCTATATTTCACAGTGTACACTTAAAACAAAACCTCAATCAAGTCAATTCCTCCACAATTGAAACACATATAAGAATACCTGTAGACGCGCCCGCGGGGGACCTCGCTACAGTTCGGACTCGATTTTTGTCACGGTTCGTAATCTGAACCAAAGAGTCCAAATCTGGCAAATCGTTTGAGAAAATAGATTTTTGAAAAAGAAGTGCCAAACATGGACTGCTTTGCCAGATACAGAGTCGCCACCTAAATATTTTTTAATGGGGAAATTTAGGAAACCCCGACTCGGTGCCAAAGGCCACGTGTCCGTCATCACCAAAGTTGCTTCGGCTCGGGAGCTTGGGTACGATTGGGGAAGGTCAGCTATGAGCACCCCCGTTCGCCCGATCGAAGATCGGCCTCTACTAACCGTGATATCTTGTTTTGGAAACATTATATGCTCTTGTTCTGGTTATTAGCTTAGAATTACTATGTTATGCGCGCAGCAAATAAGTATAGACCAAATCACCTAAGTTGGGACAAAACATCTCATGTTTGTTTTGAAAGTGGTTTGCTACTCGCAAGTAGGCTAAAATGCAAGTTTTGCCACCCTCGAGTGGGTTTTTAGAAAAGACGGTTTTGCCACTGTCTAGTGGGCTTAAAACTCACAGTTTTAATGCATTATCCCAATTTAAGCAATTCGACCTCCATCCACAGGCATTCAAGCAATTATATCACATAAGCAACTAGCCTCATGGTAATCATGCTGTCATGGCAACACTCACACGCATGTAAGGATGCTAAAGCATAAAAGCTTACCTAGTACTCCGTGCCAAAACAGAAACTAGTTATTAATCATGCGTGATCCTAACTCATGTTAAAATGGCTAATGCAACACATGCAAGATGCAACTAGAATAGGCTTGGCTATCCTAAACATGGCATGTGAAATGCTACAAGTAACACGTATTCAATTTGGAAATTGAAATACAATGCAGTTAGCGTGATGTACCGAGCCCGGTGCATGTAAACAAATGGATGGATGCACGCATGCATTGCATAAGGTATGCTAATTTAAATGTACCCTAATCTACCATTGTAAGCAGGTAAATAAAAGGGGAGAAAGACGTGGGATTGGAAGACATGCACACACTCACGCACACTTATTACAAATACGCCCTCACACGGAGGGATTAAAAGAATATACAGTCCTGAATAGCACAGTCCAAATACAGAATAAATTATTACAAAAATTCTATTTATCAAATTAAATCAAATGTAAAAAAGAAGGGGGCCTCAGCTCTGTCTCGGGATGCGCGAATGATGCATGCTCGATCTGTCTTGTCCGAAAAACCCGCACCATATCACTGCCGCCTCTGTTTTCACTGTCCTGCCTCTCCAAAGACTGCCAAAGTCCCAGGATACCTTCTATGCACACTGCTTCACACCATCGGCTGGATGAAATGGCCACCGGCCATGTAAAATGTCCATCGGCTGCTCATAAGGTCATCGGCCATACACCAATGGCCGGTCGGCACTCTATACTGCCGGTCGGCACTCTATACTGCCGGTCGGCAGAAAATTCCTGTAGAAGACAGTTTTTGACAGCAACAGGGACAGACAGTGTATGGCATGGAATTTTGGGCATATGTAAGCATGGCCATGTTTCTTATCATGTATGGGACTCAAGGAAGCATGGCCCTTGGTCCTTGGGCCACCAATTATGCATTTTGATGCATGATGGCCTAAGAGACCAAGATTGCAATTCAATGGAAATGTATGCAACACACAAATGGGGACCAAGACCCTATCATGTCAAAGTCAAGGGCCTCAGTGACATGAGAATTGAGATGTGTTTTGTCACTTAAAATACAAACACCTCTCATCTCTCACACTTGGTTTGACACCCCAAACCAAGTAATGCAATGCATGTTATGCAAACATGGCTCAACAATGCATCCTAAGGCTAAGAGGCAAGGCATGCCAAATGCAATGCAACCTATCATGGAAAGTATGTAATGCTAAACATGCAAGATGCAAATGCAATGCAAACAAGGACAATCTAAGCAATAGGATCGTCATGCTACAACACCTAGTGAAGCAATCATGCAAGGAACATGAGATAAGCATGCAATAGTGGGCTTAAACCATAAAGGGGCAGACCTTAATCCACCCCAAAACAGTGGCCAAAAGTGCCTAAAACCATGGACAAAATGCTCAACATGCATATAAATCAATGGGCTCAAGATTAAGGCACAAAAGGGAGCATTCAACTACCACTTCCAAGACCACTCATGGCATGGATTATTAGGCCAAAGACAGAGCTTCATGGCATCAAAACACACCCCAGAATCCAATGATATGGCAGCCCAAATGCCTTAAACATGCAAGCATGTACAATGTCCATTTCAAAGCACAAGAGACCAATATTTCAAAGCATGAAAGACATGACAAATGGAGACATATAAGCATGGCATGGGGACTGAAATAGCATGTTGAATGATTCCAAATCACCTAAATAACCTAACCAATGCATGTTCATGGATCACATACTCAAGGCTTACAAGCCATAATGCAAAGCAACTTCATCAAGCATGCCAAACATGGAAAAATTAGTGGCCAACAGACCTAAAGGATGGCAAATCATGACCAAAAGCTCCAATAAGCTAAGCTAAAACATGAGGATATACAAGGTTAAACACATGGCTCATTTCTAGGCAAAGATGAGCATTACAAAGAAAGTATAAGATGCATGCTAGGGGGTACAAATTCAACCAAAAACAGAGATATAACATGATCCAAAACACCCAAAAAAACTCTGAAATGAAGCCAAAAACAAGCAAGCATGCATGTTGCCTTTTAAAGCCAAAAACCAAGGTAAAGAAGGACAAAGGGGAAAGGGGTGTCCCTCCCCTATACAAGACTTCAAACCCTCTCCTTTACCCCTAAAAATCCACTAGATTTTAGTGGTAAAAGGAACCAAACACTCAAGCAAACAAAGTCTCACAAAGGAAGCACCAAAAGGGCCAAATAAGGCCTAAGAGGGTGAGTTTGAACTCAAACCACAAAATGACCTAATGGAAGTTCTTAAGCACAAAAATATAAGACTTTTTTATGTTATACACAAGACCCAAATCAGCATACAAGATAGGTAGAAATCTAGTGCAAGTTTGGGGAACTAAAGTAAAATGCTTACCCTTGAAGAACCCTTGAAGAACAGATGATCCAGCCACCTTCTATTGATCAAAATCAGTCCAAAAGCTCAAGAATCAACCCTCCAAGCCTCTCAATCTCGGAGCAAGATGTAATGGTGTGTGTATTAGTGCAAAAGTAAGGTGAAAATGCACTTTTAGGCCTAGAAACACACACAAAAGAGGAGAGAGAGGGAAAATCTAGAGAGAGGAGATGTATGACAGATATATAGATACAAAAGCTCTGGTTTTTTGTTCAAGAATGGCTAACCCTTTGCAAAGGGAGAGGCATGATGCTTATATAGACAAAACAAAGCCAAGAAACTTAATGGCTAAGCTAAAGAGAAAGGGTCAAGGGATGCAAAGGGGTCTTGGCTTCTTGGAGAAGCTAAGACAGCTAGCCAAGCTTCCCCAAGAAGCTTGGCCAAAAGGGGTCAACCTTCTAGAAGGTTAGGGGGTTCAAAGGCTCACAAGAGTCATCCCTGCGCATGGGGAGTGATGTTGGTGCATTCCAGCTGGCACAGCTGGCATGCACCATGCCCCAAGGGGTGCAGAAGGGTCACCGGCCAACCAAATAGATCATCAGCACAATAAAGTGCCGGTCGGCCAAACATAGTGCCGACCGGCCATTGTTTTCAAGAAATCATGGCCGGTGGCACACATATGCAGCCGGTGATGGTAGGGGAGGGCCGGTGTGGTGTGGGGATGGCCAACAAGCCATTCCCTGCCCTTCAAGGCAAAAACACAGGTGCTTGGTGCCAAAACCACACACGAAGTAGTCGAGTCAGGAGGTCCTGAGGCAAGGCGCGTAGCCGAGACCTCTGGGAACTCGAGACGAACACAAACATGGATAATCGCCGAGTGTTCAAGCGGTGACGTCCAAGTCTTGAGGACGGTCAAAAATGGGGTGTCTACAATACCTTATCTATAGAGATATCTATCTACAAGTGATTTTACCTAGTGATTATGGAAAACATATGGAGGTGATCGAGAGGACGTTTCGAAACCCTAACAGTGACAGAGAATTGATTGAAAGGTTACAAATCAAGTATGGTGGAGATGGTCTACTTCATGGAATCCTTGGTAGAATCAGAAACGCTCTTGGAAATAACCGAAGTGTCGAAAAGTTCGATCTTCTTAAGCATGTTGAAGATAACAAAGAATTCTCGATCGAAACCAAACTTTCAAGTAGAGATGAAGTCATCAGAGATTTCGCTGCTGTCAACGCCGAAGACGAGGTAGCACATGATGCGACATTTCTTGGAAAAGAAGGAGGTGATGAGGTTTGCTTGGAGAATGAGGCTCTTTGGGGGTAAGTGTTATGTACAAAAAATAATATTGACCCATCTAGTTGGTTACTAAAAGGTAATGAGTTCAAAAATTGCTTAGCTATGTAGAAATTCGGGGATTTTGAATATGGTGATTGAAAAGTCTCCCTCAAACTTGGTGATGGGCATTGGATCAACTTCTGGACAGATTCATGGTTCAATGACTAAGCACCAAAGCATATATTCGCTCGCCTATTTTGTTTGACAACCAACAATCATTCAAATATCTTAAATCTTTGGTGAAGCTCCAACCATTCCAGCACTTCATTTTGGGAAATTAATTATAGAAGAGGTTTATTTATTTGAGAAGAGGAACAGCGTAATAACCGTAATGTACTCTTAACCAGTAATCAAGGATGTTCATTAAGAGGTAAAATTAAATTATGTGTTCATTGTATATTTTTCATGCTATTTGACTTTCTATATGTTACTTGTAGAAATATCTATCTAGAATTTTGTTTTGATCTGAAAATTGAAAACTTTATCGGCATCCGAAACCGAAATTGGTTACATGAATAATTTGCAATATTTAGAACACTTTGGTAGTTTTAATTAAAAAATTGATTTAGTTTGATAAATTAAGTTGTATTTAATTGGTTTAGTGTTCTAATTATTGTATTAAGCCACTCCAATATATATATATTGAGCGTTAAGCTCATTTATGAGCTCAACCTCATCATTTGAGAGTGCAAAAATCTGAGATTACACTTTAGAGAGAGAGAATGAGCACTGTAGACATCCCAATTTTAACTGTCCTCAAGACTTGGACGTCATCGTTTGAACATCCGATGATTGTGCTCACTCATTTTTGTTTTGAGTCCTTGAAGCTCTCGGTTGAGTGCCTTGCCTTGGAGCCTCTAATCTTATTTGTTTTGTGCTTGGTTGTGGGCCAAGAGCTTGTTGCTTCACTTCTGGAGGATAGGGTGACCTGTCGACTATCCCCCTAGCCTGTCGGCCATGACTTGTGCCTGCTGGCCACCAGTGGTCGCCGGTCGGCTATGTTGATGGCCGGTCGGCGACATTGATGGCCGGTCGACCACTAATGATGGCCAGCGACCATTTTTCTCCTTTTTCAAATATTTATTTGCCAACTGTGCCAGCTATTGATCACTGATGCTCATCTCCATATACGTGTATGGAGGGATGAAGCAAGCCTTTGGCTTGTTTTTCTATATAATTGGGGGTCTCTCCCCCATTTGAGAGGTTACAAAAATTTGTGAGCAAATTTCCTCTCTCTCTCTCTCTCTCTCTCTAGAATCCTCTCTCTTTTCTTATTTTGTGGTTAAAAGTGAGAATTCTCTACACATTTGTACTAAGACCCTTGGCCAAACATATTTATCTTGGAAGCTGAGGTTCTTTGAGGCTTATTTGGAGCTCCTAAGGTTAGTTTGAGCTCAGAATTGCACCTATTTAGTGTTGTGCTTCAAAGGTATAAGACTTTACCTTATAAGCTTTGTTTTAGTTGCTTGCTTTTCCATTTTTTTACACTATTATTGGCATGGTTTTCAACTACAAAAACTTTGATTTTTAGGCCTTAACATGTTGGTTTGAGCCTATTTTGTGTTAACGGGTTATCTCTCCTTTTTATTCCTCAGCTTGTGAGCTTCTTGCGTCATCTTTTAACATACTACAGTCAAACTTTTTGGCCCTTTAAACCACTGAATTCTAGGGTACTATCAGTGGTAAAAACTTGGTTTTGAGGTCCAAAATAGAAGGGGGTGGCCTCCCCTCCTTGTGTCTTGTTTGCAAGTGTAGATAGCCTAACATGTGAGCATGTTTTTCTACCTTTTTGTGAAGTGATCTCAGCATGTTTTAGGCTTTGATTTGGCATGATTTAACTCTATTTTGAGCTGTCTTGGTCATAAGAGCTTTGTCTTGCATGGTTATAGTGCAAATGCCTTCACTAGTTTTGTGTTTTAAGGCCTCTAACATGTTTTGCATGAGTTGTTTGCATGTTGTAGCATCATTTTACATGTGATTTCAGTGCATATATCTCTGTCACACTCTCACTTATTTCACTCTTTCATTGCTTTTGAGAGTTGTGTTTTGAGCCTTGTTTGCGAGCTAACATGTGAGCATGTTTTTCTTGCCTTTTATGCTTCAATCTCAACATGTTTTAGCCACTGTTTCAGCATGTTTTAGCTCTGTCTTGAGCTGGTTTGGCCATTTAAGCTTGATATTGCATGCCTCTAGTGTAATGTTCTTCACTAGTGTAATGCTTTTGGATTTTGAACATGTTGTGCATGTGTTGCTTGCATGTTGTAGCACTATTTTTCATGCCATTTTAGCACTGAAAAGTCTACAACCTCCCTCTATTCCTCACTTTTCAATTTGTTTTGAAAGTGGTCATGAGCCCTTTGTTAGCTTGAGTGTGAACTTGAGGCTCTTATGCCTAATGGTTTTAACTCTCTCTTGAGGGTTCCTTTTAACCAACAGCATGAGACCTCTTTCATGCTCAACGCACTTGTGGCTTAGGCCATCTTTCCAATTAGAGGACACTTATCTTAGACTTAACCGATTAAAGAATGACTTGGTAATGTTAAAATGTGTAAACAAAGCAAGACAAGTAAAATTTGAGCAAGATAAGCATGTTGTATTTGCATTGCATGTGTTCAATCGGATGTTATATTGAACACAAGGTAGATTGGTCCATTTCATACTCAAAGTGATGAAATGAGCCAATCTCCTTTGTCTCCATCACCCTTGATCATGCATGATAGGGTGGTGGTCTTTCGAGTCCTATTTGTGTATTCATTGACTTTGTATAAGCTTGACTCTTTGGCCATCATGCATTGAAAAAGCTTGATTAGTGGCTTGAGAGCCAAGAATTACACTCCTTTGAGCTTGAGAAACGATAAGGAGGGTAATAGTACATATATTGGTTGAGAATACACTACTTTGCATCTGTTTGCTCTCTATTGCAGCAAAAGGGACAATTCCAGGGAAAGGGTGGCCGACAGCCACAAACAGTGGCTGATCGGCCAGTAGTAGTGGCCCACAACCACCTATGGTAGCCGACCGGCCATTAATGGAAAAGTTATTCAGAATCTCCCTGTGTTGGGGCACAAGCAGTATAGAAATCGGTGCAATGTTCAGAGATCAAAGCAAAGTGCAAACAGAGGCATCCAAAGGCAAGGCCGTGGATTTTCAGAAGGAAGCCAACCGAGCATGCATGAATCCCTCGTCCCGCGAGGCCACTTAATTACTTTATTAGCTAATTGTTGTTAATTAATACATGTGTTGTAATTAATTAGTTTAATCTGTTTTGTAATATTTTAATTAGCTTAGCACAGCTAGTTATTCAATTGTGTTGTAATTAATTAGCTAGAATAGTTGATTAGTTGTTTTGTAATAATTAGCTTAGCTTAGCTTAGCTTAGTGTAGCTTAGCTTATTTATTTGGACCCTTATTTGCGAGGGCGCTATGTAGTAATAAGCGTGCGTGTGTGTGTGCATGTCTTCCAACCCCATGTCTTTCTCCCTTTTATTTACCTGCTTTCGATGGTTAGATTAGGGATATATTTCAATTAGCATACCTTATGCTTGCATGTTTGCATCATTCATTTGTCTTGCATGCACCGGGCTCGGCGCATCATTCAAACTGCATCGTATTTCAATACTTATTTGAATAAGTGTTTCAAAGCATATTATCAAATTGTTGCATTCGTATGCCGTCTTAAATAGCTGAGCCTATTAGTTGCATTATTGTATGTGTTGCATTAGGCATTTTGCATTGCTAGAATCACACATATTTCTAACTAGCTTTTGTTTTGGCTCGGAGTACATTGTAAGTTTTACGCTTTAGCATACTTACATTAGTGTGAGTGATGCCATGACAGCATGCTTGCCATGAGGCTACGTGCTTAAGTGATTAACTGCATGAATGCTTGTAGATGAAGGCTTTATTGCTTGAATTGAAACAATTCATCAAATGTGAGTTTTAAACCCACTTTGCGAAGTGGAAAATCATCATGTTTTTAAGCGCACTTGAGGGTGGCAAATCCGCACTTTAGCCCACTTGAGGGTGGCACTTTCAAACCGTTTTTCGAAAATAAACATGAGTTGATTTGTTCCAATTCTTGTGATTTAGTCTGTACTTGGTTGTGTGTGTTACATAGTAAAGTTAGCTAATAATCGGAATAAGAACACATGAGGTTTATAAAATAACATATCATGATTAGTAGAGGCCGATCCTTTGATTGGGCGAGCAGGGGTGCTCATTTCAGGACCTTCCCTTCTCTTACCCAAGTTCTCGAGCCGAGGCAACTTTGGTGATGACGGACACGTGGCCTTTGGCATGAGTCAGGGTTTCCTAAATTTTTCAAAAATAAAATATTTAGGTAGCGACTTTGTAATCTGGCAAAGAAGTCCAGTTTTGGCATTATTTGATTCAAAATCTGATTTTTCAAAATGATTTTCCAGATTGGACTCTTTGGTGTTTATCAATCTCACATTGCACTTTGTGAGATTAGAATTAGAACCGTGACAGAAGTCCGAACTGTAGGACCAATTCGAGCTCTTTGAAAGGGGGCGCGAAGGAAGTCGAGTATACAGTTTCTGGTGACTCTGCTGGGGATTTAGAGAACTTGCCTCAAACTCATGATATGTTCTGTTATTTACATTTATGTGTTTCTTTGCATTGTATTTGCATTGGTGTGCCTAAGTCACAGTGTTTGGCATCTGCTATTCCTGAACGGTTTGCTAGAGGCTTGCTTGAAAAAACGTGCCATAAGGTTGATCGGTTGCTGGCTCTTCCACGATGGGAACACAAACCTTGGATCTGGACTACCGTTGTATCGTTTGATCCTCCTTTCACTTCTCGGTGTTAGGAGCGAGAGGTATATTACGCGGTCTTGCTGAAGCACCCTTTTTGGCCAATTGACCTAGTTGCATATCGGAAGCCATAGAGACTGTTCCAAACTAGGACAGGTTACTCACCTGAATACAGGATTGTTTGAAACCGAATGTGTGCGTAGTGAACCCCTAGTTCCTGACGAAACTAGGACAAGGAAACCCTACCTCACCATAGGGGTGTTTTGGCTCTCACTTGCTTGATATGTACTGTTAGGGTGTGTCTCTACAGGAATGTATGTATCAGTTGCAAATCTGGGTATCAATTTGAGGATACAAGTTTTGAGGCAGAAATTTGGAGCAGAAATTAGTGTCTGAGTACAAATTGTCTAGCTTATGATTTCAACTGTGTGTTGTCTCCATCTAAGCTGAGGTGCTGTGCGTTTGCTAATCGTTGTTTCCTTTTTACTTTATTTTTCTTTTTGCAATGTAGTATTTCACATTTGCTTCTGACGAGGCAGTTTCCTCCTGAGCACTCTGGACCAGAGTCAGGAGGATTTACCGATCTGGGGATCTTGTGAGAGGATAACCAGTGTTTGCTTTGCTACCCCTGGTTACGAGATGGAGGACAGTCAGGCATAGATCACCGGTTTAATAGTCGCTAATTCAACAGTCACTATTTGCTTCACCTGTGCGCAGTCGGGCCCAGTTTTCTGCTTCCACCTCAGAAAGAGAGTATATATTGGTTCTAACAGATCAACACCCTTCAGATAGTATGGAGGACATGATGTGCCAACTTCAACAGACCATCGAGGCCACGCAGCAGGATGCTGCTCGCCAAGTAGAAGTTAGCGCTTGCCAAACAGAGGTCGCAATCCAGCAGGCTAAACTCATTGCCAGGCTTCAACAGCAATAGCAACAACCACTACAGCAGGCAACAGCTTCTGCTTCGCACCCACCCCCACCTAGGGCTTCAATACCCGGGGATACAACTAATGTCCAGGAGGATACGGACACTCAAGTGGATCCAATTCCACCCCAGACTTCCAAAGCACCAGCCTACCCAACAGAGACCCCCTTTGAGTTCGAGGTTGACCCTACCACTCTAAAGGTGAGCAAGCTTGAGAAGCTTTTTAAGAGGGCTCAAGGTGTCAACTCAATCCCGGACATAGATGACGGTTATACAGATTCGGCGGTGACATTGCCGGATAGATTTAAAATGCCACACATAGACCGCTTCGACAGCTTGGGCGATCCTATGGCCCACCTACGACTATTTTCAGATATTCTACGGCCGATGGGCCTGACTAGATTGCAAAAGCTATCCCTCTTTGGCTGGACCCTGTCGGCTATTGCGGCTATCTAGTATGCTAAACTAAAAGATTCTGTGAAAAGGAGTTGGGAAAAGATAGCCGAGGTCTTTGCCACCCAATATTCTTATAACATTGAAATCGAGGTCACAACTCGTGATCTTGAGGCTACTCGATAAGAGCCGAAGGAGGGCTTCTCTGATTTCGTCACTAGGTGGAGGGCCAAGGCCTCTATGATGACCACCAGGACAGCTGATAAGGACCAGATAAGAATCATCGTTCGTAATCTGCAACCAAAGCTGATGCAGAAGATGATTGTTTTACCCCTACCTACATTTGCTGATCTTCATGAGATAGGGGTACAGATAGAGGATGCGATGAAACAGGGTCTGATTGACCATGAAAAAGAGCAACCCAAAAGGGCATTTACATGCAGTTCAAATGCGGCTACGAGTAGCAATGCAGCTGCTAGGAGCTCTGATGTTGGCATGGTCACCACCACACCAAAAATAGTTACACCTTTTACCGGCACATCGAGAGCCACCCCACAACCTGCAAAGTACCCATCCCGAGGCTAGAGGGTTTTCACTCCACTCTACATGTCTCTATCCAAAGCCTTGGGGTCCTAATCAGAAAAGCGCATCTGAAGCCCCTGGAGCCATGCTCGTTGCCTAATCCCCTCCCTCCTACACATAACCCGGCCAAGTATTGCGCCTTCCACCAGTAGCATGGTCATGATACTGGCCTATGCTTTAGACTCCGTCATGAGATTCAAGATCTCATTGACAACAAAGTGATAGCGCCTCCTAAGAAGCCTAATGTCAGTACAAACCCTTTTCCACCACACAACCAACCCCCTCCTCCGCCTAGGCAAGTAAACCTTATCCAAATAATGGCCGTCCCATACGACGCCAGCATATACATCACTCCCTCCTACCTGCCTAAGCCGACGCTGTTCATCCCAAAAAGCACAGTCTTGTGCATGATGAGCACGTCCATGTCCCAACCCGAACCCGTGGTGGTGGCTATGATAGAAGAATGCATGCCTAAGGGCCCTGTGAGCTTAACCGAAGAAAAGTACAACCCTTGCTGTTACATTGTGCCCCCTAGCCAGGCGAAGTCGAGAGTGAAATTACTGATGGGAATGGAGGTTAATGTAGTCTAGGAGGACGGGCCAAGCCAGGGGCTGGATGACTTAGCTGAGCATGAGGAGGATATCAGTAATCTGCAGTTCTTTGATGAACGAGGATCTGGGGAACATACAGATTGGCTGGTTTGATATGAACAGATCAACGGATAATACAAGGTGGCTTAGTGATGAATTGGATGTGGATGAAGGGTCTCAACCAAAGCAGGAACAGTTAGAAATAGGAACGTCTGCAATGGCCGAAATGGTCGACAAGAAGGGGAAGTTTCCAGATAGCACCGATACTAAGAATTTTGCTCAAGAATTAGGTAGCTTGTGTACAGTTGATACAGAATAGGAGGCCGCGCTGAAGTGGTTTGAACAGGAAAGAACTGAGACTAACCAGAAGGCTAGAAAAGTCAAATGTTTTGCGGGGACAGAATGTGTGGTGAACACGGGAACAATTACGGTGGAACTAGATGGGTGTTTGTCGGTTGCCGAAGGAATGTGGTGGGAAGATGAAGATTTGCATCTCGCCCACACGGATGAGGATTGGGGACAGAATCTGCCAAATGATACATGGTATACTGAAGAAGTGTATCACATGACTCGGAGTGGGCGATACTTTAAGCTCCTACACCTGGAGCAACCGGAAGCATAAGGGAAGAACAAGGAGGTAGAGAAACAGAAAAAGAAACTATTAGAAGAGGAAGCTGTATTGAAGCAGCTGAAAAAGATTCAAGCAGACATCTCCATCTGGGGATTTCTCATGGCTTCACGGGTTCATAGACAAGTCGTCCTATCAACAATGGATAAGGCTAAGCTCTCTATAGACACAACCCCCGAGCAGTTAGTGGGACTGGTGTTTTCGGGTGGCGCTTCACCGACTTTGACGTTCACTGATGAAGAATTATCGCTTAAGGGCTCTGAGCACAACATGCTGTTATACATCTCTGTAGAGTGTAAAGAGAAGTGGATACCAGTTGTCTTGGTTGATAGGAGATCTGCAATTAATGTGTGTCTGTCACGCACGGTCTATGCTATCAGTTTGAAACCTGCAGACTTCGTACCAACAGCCCAGGTGATTCAGGCTTATGACAATACAAGTCGGGAAGTGATGGGGATAGTACGGATCAAAACTCAGGTTGGCTCGGCAAAATAAGACATTGAGTTTCATGTTCTAGATGTTCTAGCCACCTTTAATTTACTCCTTGGACGGTCGTGGCTGCACCAAGTGAGGGTTGTCTCTTCCACTCTACATCAGATGCTGAAGTACCTCCATGGGAAGGGGGTAGCTATTGTTTTTGGGAACTCTTCCACTTATCCGCCACCAGAGGTTACTATACCAGTCTTGGAAATTATGCACGGCGATGAGGATGTCCTTTTGTCTGGGTTCACCTTGGCTAAGGCCCGGGTGGTGCAAGATATTCTGGCTGTTGATGAGGGGTTATATGTCAGTGTGCAATCTGTTTACCTCATGAATAAGTTGTAACATCTACTTGGAATGAGATTGGGAAGGAGTGGCCGGAAGGGTGTCGCTGTATTGGTCGAAGTGCCACACAACCCTTATACCTTTGGTGTAGGTTACACGCCTACCAAAGAGGATTGGGTAAGAAAGGGAAAGGAAATGGCAAGAAGGGCCAAGGCTAAACAAACTGGGAAGCACTATGAGTTGGTGCATAGACCTATTCAAGGAACCCTGAATGGCCACTTTGTCCGGGAGGGGAAAGATTTCCCATTTTGTGGCTTTCCTGAGCCATGGCTGAATTCTGAGAAGTGGCGTTTGCCTGGCTTTGAGATCTTTTTCGACCTATAGTTGCAAGGGGATGAAGTTGCAGAAGAACAGATTGACCTACTAGCTGAGGCTGAATAGTGCAAAGAGGATGAGTCCGATGGCACAGAACTTGAGATAGGAGCATCGCTGGCTTGTCTCCTCTCAAATCCTCAGATCACACCGGAGAGCTCAGGGGATGACTTCTTTGTTTTCATGATTGCAGATCAATTGGCTGTGGGCCCTTCTTCCGGCATTCTGGATGCATCTATTGCACCCTCCCTCGTTTGGCAGTATGAGGAAGGCTTTTTGTCTACCAGTTCTGAATTAGGTAGTGAACCAGAATATGATTCCACATAGTCTGTGGAGTCAGAATCAGATTCTAGTTCTTCTGAGTCAGAGTCCGGTATTTCTGGGGTTGATAACCCGGATGTTGTTGTTTTGTCCAGGTCATCTTTTTCCTTTTCTTTTGAGTTGGTTGTAACCGAGGAATTGGATGAACTAGAAGATGTGAATGAGAATGGTACCATTGCTGCTTTTGAGTACTTCTCTCTGCCACTCGTTTATTGCATTAATTGGGACTTTCAAAACTTTGATAAAAATGACGAGGAAGAAATTCCTCCAGTTTTGAAACATTTGATTGATCGAGAGGAAGAGAGGTTTGTAAAACCTTTGGTTGATGAAATCACTTCAATTAATGTTGGTACTGAAAAGGATCCGCGTCTGGTCCAAATCGGCTCCACGTTGTCTTCGGAGGAACGTGAGTGCTTAGTTGCTTAATTAAAAGATTTCAAAGATATTTTCGCGTGGTCCTACGAAGAAATTCCTGGAATCGATCCTGAGATTGTACAGCACCGGATCCCTCTTGACCCTAAGACCCGACCCGCCAAGCAGAAGCTTCGGAGAATACGCCTAGATTGGGCTCTGAAAATCAAGGAAGAGGTCACCAAGCAGATAGATTCAGGGTTCCTGTTAGTATCTGAGTATCCTACTTGGCTGGCCAACATTGTTCTAGTGCCGAAGAAAGATGGCAGAATTCGGGTGTGTGCGGATTTCAGAAGTCTGAACAAAGCTAGTCCGAAGGACGACTTTCCTCTACGGCACATCGATGAATTGGTGGACTTCACCGCAGGCCATGCGCTGCTTTCCTTTATGGATGGGTTTTCTGGGTACAACCAGATCTTGATGGCACCCCAGGATAGGGAGAAGACTGCCTTCACCACGCCATGGAGAACCTACTGCTATAGGGTGATGCCGTTTGGTTTGAAGAATGCTGGGGCTACTTATCAACGGGCTGCAACTACAATCTTGCATGATATGATCCACAAAGAGGTTGAGATGTATGTGGACGACATGATTGTCAAGTCCAAGGAAAGAAAAGGCCATTACACTGCGTTGAAGAAATTTTTCCAACGGATCAGAGAATATCGGTTGCGACTGAATCCTCAAAAATGTACTTTTGGTGTCACAGCAGGTAAAATCCTGGGGTTCTTGATTACACAAAGGGGCATTGAGGTCGATCCTTCCAATATCAAGGCCATCTTAGAAATGCCACCACCAAGGACTGAAAAGGAGATGCGATGCTTTCTAGGTAATGTGCAATTCATAAGATAGTTTATTGCAAAATTAACCTTGACTTGTGAACCACTATTTGGTCTCCTGAAGAAAGAAAAAAAATTCCAATGGGATGATTGATGCCAAGTTGCTTTCGAGCAGATCAAGCAGTATCTACAGAACCCACCTGTAATACCCCTGTTCCGTAATATGTTAATTGGTCCTTAAAATGAGTATGATTATGTGGTTAATATGATTTTGTGTGCCATTATGTGAAAATATGTGGTTTTGAATTTCTATCTGTTCACCGTAGGAATATCTGTTTGATTATCTGCTTTGGAAATTAAATTGAAGGCTTTATCGGCCACGGACCCCAAAATTGATTACGCCATTGTGATTAACGTAATTTTTAGAACCTACGGTGAAATTTAATTGAAAATTGATTTGGATCAAATTAATCAGATTAATATTGATGATTTAATACCCAACTATTTAATATTATTAAATAATAGTTAGTGGGTTATGTTGTAAAGACTCTACACCCTCAAATTTCTTCCCTTAGTGCATTTTGGCTGATTTTTGGACTCAAAGAAGGAGAGAGGGTCGGCTAAGAGGGAGAGGGTGAATGAAAGTGAGAGTTTGATTTTGAAGGCTTAGAATTTGAAGGCCAACTCTAAATTGGACCATAAATTGAAAGAATTGAGCCTCTAGGTAAGCATTGATTCTTGAATTCATGAGTTTAATGTGTAATCTTGTGTGTTCAAGGGTTGTTTGTGACCAAGAGCATGATTTGAGTTCATTTTGTTGAAATTGAGGCTTGATATGTGCATGCATGTAATGAATTCCTATGGAATCACAAATCTAGCATGTAATTTGTGAAATTGTGAAAGATTGGTAGTGTAATCCCACATACAAGCATGTCTTTGTTAAATTTTATGGGAATGAGCACTAATTGCATTATTTGAAGTGAATATGAAGTCAAAAAGGGCATGCATGTACAAATCATAGGAGTATAAGTCTTGAATGTTTGAATTTGAGCATGTTGGTGATGAGGTTGTGATATTTTGGGATATGCATGCAAATAAATTATGAAATTGAGCTTCAATATGTTGTAAATTATGCTCGTACCATGTTAGTACATGTCTATGAGTAATTTGAGCCATAACATGCATAAATTGTTGGTTGAACAGCTTGAGTGGGAAATGTGTGCTCCCAGTACTTTTTGCAGACTTGATGTCCGCTCGAGCGGGGGAGCTATTTTGACAAGCCTTTCGCTCGAGTGCCCTATTTAACGCTCGAGCGTATTTTTTATGCAACCAGCACTTTTGCAAGCCTATAGGGTCCGCTCGAGCGGGAAAGTCCATACTCGAGCGGGGACCCTATTTTCTGAAATTTTGTCTACGCATTCTGTGTTTCGTTTTCTGTTCTCTTTCACTTGCAAGCACTCTTAGGCATATGTTAAGCATTGTAAATGAGTTAAAGAGATAAGAATGAATCCTAAAGAGGAAAATGTGAATTTTGAATGGACTGAATTGTTAGTGACCCTTGTATGTTCATGGCATGTGTAGGGTCGAGTTCCAGGGCGAACCAATCAACCGATCACTGTGAGTAATATCTGACATATGTTATTGTCCAATTGCTACTTTTATGTAAGTTTTGTAAAGTTCATTAATTTGAATGGTGGACACAGTTTGATATGAAAGGCCTATGAGCCAGTTTGATATAAAAGTTTGAAAAGGCCTAAGAGCCAGTTTGACATGAACGGATGAATGGACCTAAGGTATTTTTGATACAAATGAATGGGCCGAAGGCCGTTTTGACATGAATGGAAATCTGAAGGGGCCAAGGGCCAGAATGTTTGAAACTATAGTCACTTAATTTGAATTTCGTATAGTTATATATATCTGTTAAATAGAAATATGGATTGCGCCCAAGGCCGTTTGGAACATGTTGTTCTACATTGTTATGTAATTTTTGTATTGGATATTATTCATTGGGCTATCGCTCACGCTCATTCATGTGTTTGTAGGTGAGCCAAGAGAAGTCCAAACCCAGCCCCAGTGAAGTCTGCCAGGAACAATAAGAGTTTTGGAGAGTCAGCCTTGTGTCTCACGCACGAGACCCATCCTTGCCATTTTGTTATGTATTTATACTTTGTCTTGTTAACAAGGACTTTGTGTATATCTGTATATAGTTTGGATATGGGTTGACTCAGTTTGGATGATCCTGTCTGTAAAGAATTTTATGGTACTGTATTCTGTTGTGGGTTATTAACGTATATGCGTATGGTTTGTTTAAAGTGCATATAAGCACGGCTCTATAGATAAAGTTTTTTTTTTTTTATTATTGCTTCCATTTGGCCCCTTTACTCTGTTGAGTTACGTCTGTTTTGGTTTGAGGCTGTAGGTAATCTTAGGATTACTGGCCGGTTATGTCCTTAACCCATAGGGGCGGGTTCGGGTCATGACACCACCCGTGTTGTCACCGCCAGAGCTGGGGAAGCCGTTGATTTTGTATATGTCAGTAACCGACACAAAAATGGGCTTCATGCTTGCGCAGGAATCCGAGGATAAAGTGGAGAAGGCCATCTATTACCTGAGCAAGAAGATGCTGGAATGTGAGACCTGTTACACTCCACTGGAGAAGGCTTGTTTGGCCTTGGTATGGGCTACCAGGAAGTTGAGGCACTACCTGTTAAGTCACTCCGTAATTCTAGTTTTGAGATTGGATCCTATCAAATATCTCTTCAAGAAACCAGCACTTACGGGTAGGCTAGCCCATTGGTTGCTTCTTCTCTCCGAATTTGATTTGAAGTATATGACTCGCAAGTTTGTGAAGGGGAGAGCGGTAGCGGAGTTCCTAGCTGATCACCCAGTGGAGGGAGATGAAGCAGTAGAGTATCTATTCCCAGATGAGGCCATTCTACAGGTCGAAGAAGAGATTTGGACTATGTATTTTGACGAAGCGTCTAATAAGTACGGGTATGTGATAGAGGTGTTGCTGATAGCACCCGACAATTCTCACATACCTTTAGCTTTCAAACTCTGGTTCAAAGTATCAAACAACGAAACAAAGTACGAGGCATATATCGCTGGCTTGGAAGTCGCCCTAGAATTAGGGGCAAAACGATTGGACGTCATTGGGGACTCGAACCTGGTTGTGTCTCAAGCGAAAGGAGACTGGAAGGTTAAAGAAGAAAGGATGAAAATCTATTACCAAACTCTGGATGTTCTGATTCCTAGGTTTGATAAGCTAACCTTCACGCATCTGTTAAGAGAGAGTAACAGGTTCGCTGACGCCTTATCAACTCTATCTTCCATGATAGACATCCCTTTGGGAGACCGGATGCATCCAATCGTTATTGAATAGAGATATGTGCCGGCCTACGAGTTGATCGTTGCGATAGATGAGGTCCAAGATCAGAACCCCTGGTATCATGACATCTGGAACTTCTTGGAAAATGAGGCTTATCCACTGGGGGCAAATGCCAAAGATAAAAGGGCGATACGGAAAATGGCTACTCAATTTATCATCTGTGGGGGTAAATTATACAAACGGGGCCATCTGGGAATGCATAAGTTGTGTGTTGACGCAGAAAAGTCGAAGTACCTAATAGAGGCCATCTATGGAGGAGAGTGCGGAGTGCACATTAGTGAAGTGATGCTAGCTCAGAAGATTCTGAGACAGGGTTACTACTGGTCAATCATGGAAGAGGATTGTATTGGTTTTGTTCGGCGATGCCACAAATGTCAGATCCATGCAAATCGCATGAATATCACACCGTCAAAGTTGTACAACATGACTTTGACATGGCCATTTTCAGTCTGGGGAATTGATGTTATTGGGGCACTTACTCCGAAGGGGTCAAACGAGCATGAATACATCCTGGTGCCGATAGACTACATAACAAAGTGAGTTGAGGCCCAATACTACGCAGTGCTGAAAGCGTCACACGTAGCCAAGTTCATTAGGAATAATATCATCTGTTGCTATGGGGTCCCAAATGAGATCATCTCGGATAATGGTTCCCACTTCAAGAAGGAAGTGATCGACTTGTTGGAGAAATACAATGTGGCTTTTCATAAGTCATCCACATACCGGTTGCAAACCAACGGAGCTGTTGAGGCCGCCAACAAGAACATCAAGCACATTCTACAGAAGATGGTGGAAACCTACAGGGACTGGCCAGATAAGCTGCCATTTGCTCTTTGGGGTTACAAAACATCAATTCGAACATCTACTGGGGCAACTCCGTATTCTCTAGTTTATGGGATGGAGGCTGTTCTACCGATTGAAGTTGAGGTTCCGTCACTGCGGGTTACGGCTGAGTGCCAGATAGCAGAATCGGATTGGCAGCAGAGCATGTTTGAGGAACTTATGCTGTTCAACGAGAGAAGGCTTAAAGCACTGTACCACGTCCAAGGTTATCAACGCAAGATTGCCAGGGTTATCAACGCAGGATTGCTAGGGCTTTCAACAAGAAAGTTAAGTCTAAGAATATGAAAGAAGGGGATTTGGTGCTCAAAGACACCCAGGCTCCCATCCATGACCCTAGGGGCAAGTTCAGACCCAATTGGACTGGTCCTTACATCATCAAGTCTATCTGGTCGGGGGTGGAGCTGTCGTTCTTATGGACCTAGATGGCCTTGAATTCTCCCAACCAGTCAACATGGACAAGTTAAAGAAATACTACTCCTGAGTGGCTCGCTAGGCCTAAAACCCAAAAAGGCGACCTAGGCAAAAGTTAGAGCACAAAAAATTAGAGAAAAAGAAAAACTGAGCTCGCAAGGTTGACAACCCAGAAGGGGCGGCCTTGGCAAAAGTTAGAGTGCAAAAGAAGAGTGTTAATACCCGAGTGAACCCAAACCGAACTACTTAAGGCTTGATTCCCATCTTCGGGATACGTAGGCAACTTCATCCTGAAGTCCAGCCATAAACACTTCCAAATCAACTGTTTCCCTGTGATTGTACTGGTCATCTTTGTCTTTTCTGCATCTAAGAGTTCGGTTATGATCTTTGCTATCAGAGCCAGTGCATGCAGTGCTATTCAGACAAGGGGCAACTTTCTAGTTATTGGATTTGGGTTTGTACATCTCAAAGTTAGATTCCGGACGTGTCTAGTTGTGATCCTTATCGAAAATGGTTTTGAAAAGTTTTAATAAAAGTTGATTTTGTTCAAATTAATCTTTTTACAATTCGACCATTTTTGGACCAAAAGGAAAATTTTCAGTATCCATAACCTTCAATTTCATTGATTTCAATACAGAGTTCTCCGACTCTTGATACAAATTGAAGTTGCTTTTTATTAAATTCAAAAGGAAAAACTTGAAAGTACAGATTAAAGCAATAAACTTGGGGTATAGTTGTGTCAGGTGTTCCTGCGCCCCCTCCCAGAGCTTGTGGAAGCTTCAGGTGCTAAAGTAGGCCTGGTTTGTGCCTCATCTTCAAGCCAAGCTATGCATTCCCCAGAAAGGGCACAACTGAAATTAGGAGCGGGAGCTAGAAGTTGTCGTGTCCTCTATGCAGTGGAATACCGAGCTAGCTGTGAGCCTCGGATCAGAAATGAAGCTGGGTACTCTATCCCCTCTTCTGGACAAGTTTGGTCATGTCCGAACTGACGCTTAAACCGAAATGGAAAGTAGAAGACACAGTGTGTCAAGCCAGTCAACTGAATGCCGAGCTGCCGGGACATGCTGTAGCTCATCTCAGGCAGATCAAACCAGGGGCAACACCAATGTCATGACCCGAACCTGCCCCCGTGGGTTAAGGACATAACCGGCCAGTAATCATGAGATTACCTACGGCCTCAAACCAAACCAAACGTATTTTAACAGAGTTAACGGGGGCCAAACAAAAGCAATTTAAAACTTTGTCCATAGAGCTGTGCTTACATGGCACATCATAACAAAACATACATATGTACATTAATAACTCACAACAGAAGTACAGTACCATAAAGTTCTGTACAGACAGGATCATCCAAAACTAAGTTAACCCATGAAAATTGTATACAGACATGTTCAAAGACTTCGCCAACATGACAACATACAACAAAATGGCAAAAAGGCGAAGACGAGTCTCGTGCGTGAGACGCAAGGGTTAACTCTTCAAAATCTTTGTTGGTCCACACGTACTTCACTGGGGCTAGGTTTGGACTTCTCTTGGCTCACCTACAAACACATAAATGAGCATGAGCAATAGCCCAATGAATAATATCAAATAAAGGAGTTATACAAACGATATGTAGAACAACATACTTCAAACGGCCTTGGGCCCAATTCATATTTCTATTTAACATATCCACTCATAATTTAAATCAAGTGGTTGTAGTTCCAAACATACTGGCCCTTGGCCCATTTATTTTTCATTTGTTAAACTAGCCTTTGGCCCATTCAGACTTTCATGTCAAACTGGCCTTTGGCTCATTCATTCATGTCAAACTGGCCTCTGGCCCATTTATTTGTGTCAAACTGGCCTCTGGCCCATTCATTTATGTCAGACTGGCCTCTAGCCCATTTATTCATGTCAGACTGGCCTCTGGCCCATTTATTCATGTCAGACTGGCCTCTGGCCCATTTATTCATGTCAGACTGGCCTCTGGCCCATTCATTCATTCATTTATTTCCGACTGGCCTTCGGTCCATTCAGTTATTCATATCAAACATTTGTCCACAATTCAAACTAGCAACTTATAAGGCTTATAAGGAAATAAGCAATTGGACAAATGACAAGCTTCAAAATATCGATATTACTCACAGTGATCGGTTGGTTGGTTTGCCCTGGAGCTTGACCCTACACATCACATAACACATACGGGTCACAAATGATTCAATCTGTTCCCTAATTCACATATTCCTCTTTAGGCTTCATTCTTGTCTCTTTAACTCATTTACCATGCTCAATGCATGCCTAAGAGTGCTTACAAGTGAAAGAGGGCGGAAAACAAAACATAGAATGCGCAAACAAAATTTCAAAAAAATAGGGTCCCCGTTCGAGTGGACCCAATAGGTCTGCAAAAGTGCTGGTTGTATCATTTTTACACTCGAGCGTGAACTCGGACACTCAAGCCGAAGTTCATCCTACATAGCTCCCTGCTCGAGCGGGCACCATGCCTGCAAGAAAATACTAGGAGCTCGTATTCCCCGCTCGAGCAGCGGTTCCCCCGCTCGAGCGGACGTCAAAGTTTCTGGGTTTTCCAGCAATGTTCTTGAGCTCAATTTCAACATTCCAACCAACATTTCTTGCATGCCATGGCTCAAATTTCAAATATATTTATGCTATTATGATACACACCTAATTACATCAATATGGAGCGCAATTTCATGAATCAAACACATGCATGTCCAAAATTGACACCAAACTCATTTCCATCATAACACATTTATGCATTCAAAGCTCCTATTCTCATAAATTGTACATGCATGTGATATATTGCTCTCATTCTCAACTTAGATGATACAAATGGTGATTACAACATGAGCTTTAACCAAAACTCTACATGAATCATGTATTTCAAGCTCAAACATGCAAATTCAAAACAATTTCTTACATGCATGCACATATTGGCCCTCAATTCAACAAAACCAATTCAATTTCATCATGCTCAATTTAAATTCACATTCTTGACCATTATCCCAATTTGAATTCGCAAAATTACAACTTAATATTCATGAATCCACTTACCTAGAGGCTTTACTCTTCCCAAATTATGGTCAAATCTAGAGTTTAATCCTCCACTCTTCACAAACTTGAGCCAAACACCCAACTGTAGCACGTCCGCGGGGCTTCACGCTACAGTTCGGACTCCCTTTTGTGTCGCGGTTCTAAATCTGAACCAAAGAGTCCAAATCCGGCAAATCGTCTGAGAAAACAGATTTTTGAAAAAGTAGTGCCAAACATGGACTGCTTTGCCAGATTACAGAGTCGCCACCTAAATATTTTTTAATTGGGAAATTTAGGAAACCCTGACTCGGTGTCAAGGCCACATGTCCGCATCACCAAAGTGGTCTTGGCTCGAGCTTGGTACGATCGGGAAGGTCACTATGAGCACCTTTCGCCTATCCGGTCAAAACCGCCTCTACTAACCGTAATATCCGTTTTTGAAAACTTTATGCATTCTTATTCCAGTTATTAACCTAGAATTACTATGTTATGCGCGCAACAAACAAGTATAGACTAGATCGCCTAATTTGGAAATAAACATTGCATATCCGTTTTGTCTCGAAAAACGTGTTAGATTTTGCTACTCGCAAGTAGGCTAAAAATACGGATTTCAATGAGTTGTTCCAACTCAAGCGATCCAACCTCCACCCACAGGCATTCAAACAGTTTATCATGTAAGCAACTAGCCGCATGGTAAGCCTACTATCATGGTAAACATTCACACGCATGCGATATGCTAAAGCCATAAACACTTACATCGTACTCCGCGCCAAAACAAGAAACTGGTTAGCAAACATGCATGACCTAGTTCATGTTAAGTGGCTAATGCGACACAAGCAAAAATGCAATCTAGAGTAGGCTCGGCTAACCCTAAACATGGCATGTGATCAAATAGCATGTATTCAATTTGAATTTTGAAAATACAATGCAGTTTGTATGATGTACCGAGCCCGGTGCATGTAAACAGAATGCATGAATGCACGCATGCATTGCATAAGGTATGCTAAAAATAAAATGCCCTAATCTACCATCATAAGCAGGTAAATAAAAGGGATAGGAAGAAGTGGGGATTGGAAGACATACACCCACTCACACACACTTATTACATTTTTGCCCTCACTCGGAGGGACCGAATAATAATACAGTCCAACGAATAAATGAATAAATAAATTATTACAAATTCTAATTACTAAAATTAAAGCGAATAAATAAGTAAATGCAATGGGGCCTCAGCCCTGCCTCGGGATGTGCAAATGATGCATGCTCGTCGCGGCTCGCCCGGAAAACCCGTGTCATGGCATTGCTGCTTCTGCTTTTACTGCCCTGTCTCTCCAAAAATTCCCAAAGTTTTTGGAATACCTTCCAAATGGTCTGAAATGTCCCACCGGCCGGAAGAATCGATCACCGGCTCCTTCCATTGACCACCGGCTGCTAATGTGTTTATCGGCCAAAATATAGTGCCGGTCGGCACTAAATTCCTGCAGGAGACAGTTGACAGCAGCAGCAAACAGCAGTGCATGGTATTGGTTTTTTTGGACATATTTATGCATGACCAATGTTCCCTATCATGAAGGAGACTCAAGGAAGCATGGCTCTTGGTTCTAAGGCTATCAATTGTACACTTTGGTGCATGATAGCCTAAGAACCAAGGTTGCATTTTCGATGTAAAAATGCATGCAAACAAACAAATGGAACCAAAATCTTATCATCCTTAAGTCAAAGGCCTTGGTGACTTGGGAATGGAGGTATGTTTTGCCACTTGAAGTGCAAACACCCCTCACTTCCCACACTTGGTTTGACACCCCAAACCAAGTAATGAAATGCATGTATGCAACATGGTCCAATGATGCAATCTAATAATGCAACTATCATGTTAAGTATGCAATGCCAATCATACAAGATGCAACATGCAATGTTAACATGAACAAGTCAAACAATAGGGCCAACCTTTCACAATACTTAGTTAGTTAATCATGCAACAATCATAAAGCGAGCATGCCATGGATTTAACTACAATGAGGCAGCCCTCAAAACCCCAAAAACAAGAGCAAGCCTAAAGTAGTGACCAATGAGCATGCCAATGTGCGAACCAAATAAGGCCAAATTTAAGGCACCAAAATGGGCACACCTTGCTATCGTTAACAAGACCAAACGTGGTATATACCAAGCAAGCAATAACAGATTTCTAGCATGCAAAATGAGCCCAAATCCCCCCCTCATGGCAACTCCAAAATGCAATAAACATGGAAGCACACACAATGCTCTTTTTATGGCATAAGAAACCAACAATTCCAAGCATGGATGGGAAGATATACGGAGACATAGAGGCATAAAGTAGGGACTGAAATGACATATGAAATGAGCTCAAATCATCTAAACATCCTATCCAATGCATATGTATGGATCATATGTTCAAGGCCTACAAGCATCAATGTAAAACAGCCATGTCAAGCACCTCAAATGTGACTAAATCAGTGACTCACAGCCCTCTAACATAACAAAATAATGCTAGCATCTTCATGAAACTAAGCTAAAACATGCAAGGAAACATGACCTCAAAGCATGGCATCTTCTAGGCATAAGAAAGCATTCCAAAGCAAGCATAAGAGACATGTTAAGGACTATGAAACCAACCTAAAACAGAGGCATAACATGTCAAATAAACCACAAATATGCTCTGAAATGAGGCTCAAAACAACTATACAAACATGCCATTCTTTGGGCCTAAAACAAAGGCAAACAAAAAAACAAGGGGAGAGGGGTGTCCCTCCCCTAAATGTGACTTCAAAACACCTCCCTCACCACTGAAAACCCACTGGTTTTCAATGGTGAGAAGGCCAAAACACCAAGTAAACAAAATCTAAGGCAAAGGTCACCAAAATAGGCAAATAAGGCCTAAAAGGGTAAGCCTTTGTTCAAACCACAAAATGACCTTAATGAAAGTTCAAGAACAAGTAAAAACAAGAGTTTTTTTTATCTTAAACACAAACTCAAAAACACAAAGCAAAGAGGGTAGAAAGAGGTTGCAAAATGGGGAAACTAAAGTGAAAAACTCACCCTTGAAGATCCAATGAAGAACAGTGGTCCAAATTCTCCTCAAGTGATCAAAACCAGTCCAAAATCACTCAAAACAAACCTCCAAGTCTCCCAATCTCGGAGCTAGGTGCAATAGTGTGTGTAATGGTGCAAAAGTGAGGTAAAACACACTATTTGGACTCAAGAACACACACACAAGAGGAGAGAGAGGGAGATATAGATATATGGCAGAAATATATGTATATGAGCTCTGGTTTTTTGCCTCAAAAAATTCTAACCCTAAGCCAAGAGGAGAAGCTCCTCTCTTATAGGCAAAGAATGCTTACAAGCTAAGCAAAACAAAGCCTCATCCCTCCATACACGTGTATGGAGGAGAGCAACCAGCTTTACAGCTGTGAGAAAATATCTCATAAAGCAAGCAGACAAAGGTTTCGTCAAGAAGAGCACCAAATGTCAAAATTTGGTGCCGGTCGGCACAATAAAGTGCCGATGGACAAAGAAGCTAGCCGATGACCTCCAGTCCCAGCCGGTGGTGTGTGGGGATGCCTCAAAAGGCATTCCCTGCCCTCCCAAGGCAAAACACAAGTGTTTGGTGCAAAACCAAACACAAACGGTCGAGTTCGGAGGTCCTGAGGCAGGGCGCGCGCAGCCGAGAACTCCGGGAACTCCAAACGAACACAAACATGGATAATCACCGAGTGTTCCAACGGTGACGTCCAAGTCTTGAGGACGGTCAAAAATGGGGTGTCTACAGTTGCCCTCTTGATGTAACTCGAAGTCATAAGAATGACGGGAGTGAATGGCAAAGCCCAGAGACCACCCATTTTTGACTAGGCCGAAGACTCGGACAATCATACAAAGCACAAATGGTTGAACTACGCAGTCGCCTCGTATCCCTTTAGGAATCAAACCAACAGAAGTTCAAGCACGTGCACACATGCCAAGGATAAGATATGCCAGAAGGCGGGGGCAAAATGCAATGAAAATGCAAGAAGCCGAGCATAACTTATGATCATGCAAAGAAAGTCAGTAATGAAGCATACATGATGCTTATAAGCTAGCATACGCCAATCTACACTACAATGCAGAAAGGATGTAAGAGAATTATGGAATTCTCAAAACGTCTCACGCGGAGGATACATACCTGTGCGGCTCGTCCGGTTGCACCGGCCTCAAATGAGCCGTACATACAATATCGTGCCTGCAAAGAAAGTAAACTTAACAGGTATAGTATTGTTAGCAATATGCAAATTACACGATTGGAGGTGTGTGGCAGATGCAACGTGTATAGGCAGTTGTAATTGAACACATGTGAGTAAAGCAGAGCACGCGTACAATGCAATGTGTATAAAGAAAAAGGAACTTGAACACATGTAAGTAAGGCAAAGCACGCATACAATGCAATGTGTATAGAGAAAAAGGAACTTGAACACATGTAAGTAAAGCAAAGCACGCATACAATGCAATGTGTATAAAGAAAAAGGAACTTGAACACATGTAAGTAAGGCAAAGCACGCATATAATGCAATGTGTATAGAGAAAATTGAACACATATTAGTAAAGCAAAGCACGCATACAATGCAATGTGTAGAGAAAATTGAACACATATCAGTAAAGCATAGCACGCATACAATGCAATGTGTATAGAGAAAATTGAACACATATCAGTAAAGCATAGCACGCATACAATGCAATGTGTATAGAGAAAATTGAACACATATCAGTAAAGCAAAGCACGCATACAATGCAATGTGTAGAGAAAATTGAACACATATCAGTAAAGCAAAGCACGCATACAATACAATGTGTAGAGAAAATTGAACACATATCAGTAAAGCATAGCACGCATACAATGCAATGTGTATAGAGAAAATTGAACACATATCAGTAAAGCATAGCACGCATACAATGCAATGTGTATAGAGAAACTTGAAATTGAACATGGTAAAACATGATGTTGAAATGCAACGTACTGCAACACAGTATAATTGAAACAATTTCTTTTGAAATTTACGAGACGTAAAAGGATACGGGAAGGGACATCCTTCGCGCGTTCTGAGCATCGCTCACAAAAGTTGTAGTACGAGGTCAACTCGAAGCTCCGCTTATATTCTGAAGGCGCCATTTCTTGGACTGTCTTAAGCGATGAAGATACCAAATCACATGACTGACCCGAACGAGGGCGCAAAAAGGCATGGTGGCCGAAAGGAGGAGGTTACCAATGTCAAACTTAGCACCCTGCTACCCTGTTATTTTCTTGCTTTACTTTCCTTTTTACTAGGAGTTTAAGCACATTGCACTGCCTTAGGCAGGTTTTATTTCTCAAAATCGTGTGTTTTTGCAAAACATATGATGGAGATGAAACAACTATCCGCTTGAAAAGGTATTGTACTTGTGTGCATCGCATCACAAGGCATCACATAACAATGTGAATGAAATTGAAACTGTTTTTGAAAACAAAGCATCGCATCGTAATAATCAGGTAGTAGACCGACTTACAACTCGATAAGCAAATCAAAGACTCGACAAACTAGCCAAGTGCAAGCACAACTTGATAGACACAGCAAAGACTTAAAGTGAGTGACATACAACTCGATAAGCAAATATGCAACAACTCGATAAACAAATGCACGACTCGGTGGGAATCAAATCACCGGAGAGTGCTGTAAGCAGTGGAATTCCCCAATATTCAGCATGAACAGCTTAGAAAACACATGGGGAAGACCATCGACTGGCCACAAGGATCATCGGCCGGGGAGGATGGTCATCGGCACATAATTTGGTCGGTCGGCACAAAATTATAGCCGGTCGGCACTATTTACTGCCGGTCGGCTGTAGACTGTCTGCACCAACAGAATGTTGACACGTGTCCTTCACTCAACCTTATCCTCTTCAAAAAGGGTCTCAGCTTCGTGGTTCTCTTCATTTCCACACTGATTTGCTCCAAATGGAAGAATTTCTTGCCCAAAATCTCGCAACTTGGATTAACAACTTGGATGGCTCGGAAAAGCTAAACTTCCGAGCTTTCGGCATAAACGCACTATTCACTTTGCGCCGCACCCCGCTGCATTTTCCGTTCCTCCATGCCGCGGCAAGGTTCTGGAACCCGGTAACACATGTCTTTAGCTTTAGCGGGCAAGAGGTGTGTCCCACTTTCGAAGATTTCCAAGCACTAATGGAATCTGGGCGCAATGAGGAAATCCTGCCCCAATTTCGTTTTGGCCATGCTCAAGCCTTAAGACAAATGTGTGGGCTCTCAATACCTGATGCTCGTTCTCTGATTTGTGACGGGACATTAGATGTTCCGAGCTTGGTCTGTTGTTTTTCTGAGACTGGTGATCGTGGCGACCATCACTGGCAAGGCTTTCGGCGGCACGCCCTCTGTCTATGCATGCTATCTCATTTTCTGTTCGCTCCTGCCCGGAGGAGCCAAGGTCCGTTGATTGAAGTTGCCCAAGGCTTGAAGGAGGGCAGAAACTGCATTGCCATGGTCCTGGCTGAGACACTGTTGGGCTTAGACGCCTTTTACCGTCGAGAGACGATCAGATTAGCAGGGAGTCCACTATTACTGCAGGTAATGTTTCCCACCCCATCTCACTTTTTATATTTGCTCACGTCACTCGGCCCTCAGGCTCGGTTTTTCTCACAAAACCCTTTTCTTACTTTTTCTCTCATCGTACTTCTCTCTATTCTTTATTCTCTCATTTTTCATCCCTCCCCAGGTGTGGTTGATGGATAAATTGAAGGTTGTGGACTCTTGCCCAGCATACTCAGCACGCGGCTATTTCTTCAGACAACGCCTAGTTGACGCCCTTGATGAAGGTTGGTGGTTTGAGTGGATGTGCAGTTTGTCCGCAGATCGCATTGCTTGGCGGTGCCCTTGGCTCAATCTCCCAATGATGAGTTACAGCATGACCCGTCAACCCGGGATCCAATTGATTGGCTTGACTCACTGTGTCTTCTACTTCCCATTCCGTATCCTGCGCCAGTTTGGTCATGATCAGACTTGTCCGCTGGAAGGGATAGAGTACCCGGCTGCATTCCTAATTCGAGGCTCACAGCTGGCCAGGTATGCCACAGCATGGAGGACGAGAGAGCTCCTGGCCCCTGCTCCCGCTTTCAGTTGCACTTTGTCTGATGAGTGCTTGGATTGGCTTAATGAAGAGGCACAGGAGGGGCCTATTTTGGCATCAGAGGCTTCGATCAGCTCTGGGAGGGGGCGCAGGGACACCTGACTTGACCGTGCCCCGGATTTATTGCTTTATTAGTACTTTTAAGTTTTCTTTATGAGTGTAATAAAAAAAAGCAACTTCAATTGTATGCAAGAGCAAGAGAACTCTATTTGAAATCAATGAAATTGAGGGTTGTGGTACTGAAAATTTTCCGTTTTGGTCCAGAAATGCTCTTAGTTGTAAAAAGATTTATTTGAACAAAGTCATCTTTATTAAAACTTTTCAAAGCCATTTTCGATATGGGTCAGAACTGGACACGCCTGAAATTTGTCACTGAGATGCACAACCCCAGATTCCTGCAATTGGAAAATTGCCCCTAGTTTGGATAGTGCCGCGGCGCTGCATGGCAACGGAAAGTTGCCCTAGTCCTAATAGCACCGCACCGAGATTGGCGAATGCCGATGGACAAAGATGACTAAGACGATCAAACGGACAAAGCGATCGGGGAAAATGTTTATGGTCAACTTCAGATGAAGTCGCCACGTATCCCAAGGATGGGAATCAAGCCTACGTAGTTCAGCTTGGGTTCACTCAGTATTTTCACTCTCCTTTTGCGCTCTAATTTTTGCCAAGGCCGCCTTTATGCGGGTTTTCAACCTTATGAGCTCGATCTTTATATTTTCTAATTTTTTATGCTCAATTTTGCCTAGGTCGCCTTCCGGTTTTCGCCCAGCGAGCCTCTCGAGGTAATATTTCTTCACTTGTCCATGTTGATCGGTTGGGAGAACTCTAGGCCATCTAGGTCCATCGTAACCACAGCTCCACCTGACCAGATAGACTTGATGATATAAGGACCCGTCCAATTAGGTCTGAACTTGCCCCTTGGGTCGTGGATGGGAGCTCGATTGTCTTTGAGCACCAAATCCCCTTCCTTCAAATTCCTGGACTTAACCTTCTTGTTGAAAGTCTGCAATTCTCATACCGATAACCTTGGACATGGCATGTTGCTTTCAATCTCCTTTCATCGAAGAGCATGAGTTCCTCGAATCTGCTCTGCTGCCAGTCTGCCTCAGCTATCTGACACTCAGCCAGCACTCGCAATGACGGAACCTCAATCTCAATTGGTAGAACGGCTTCCATCCCGTAGACCAGTGAATAAGGAGTTGCTCCAGTCGAAGTTCTAATTGAAGTCCGGTAGCCCCACAGAGCAAACGGCAACTTATCTGGCCAATCCCGGTATGTTTCCACCATCATCTGCAATATGTGTTTGATGTTTTTGTTGGCGGCCTCAACTGCTCCATTGGTCTGCGGCCGATGCGTGGATGACTTATGAAAAGCCACATTATACTTCTCCAACAAATTAATCACCTCTTTCTTGAAGTGAGAACCATTGTCTGAAATGATCTTGTTCGGGACTCCATAGCGGCAGATAATGTTGTTTCTGATAAACTTCGCGACATGCGAAGCCTTCAACACTGCATAGGACTGGGCCTCGACCCACTTTGTAAAGTAATCTATTGCTACTAAGATATACTCATGCCCATTCGACCCCTTCGGGGTAACAGCTCCAATCACATCGATTCCCCATACTGAGAACGGCCATGGTGATGTCATGTTGTATAACTTTGATGGCGGGATGTTCATGCGATTTGCGTGAATTTGGCATTTGTGGCATCGCCGAACAAAGCCGATACAATCTTCCTCCATGGTAGACCAGTAGTAGCCTTGTCTGAGGATTTTTCGTGCCAGCATTACCCCATTCATATGCGCCCCACATTCTCCTCCATGGATGGCCTCCATCAGGCGCTTCGACTCTTCAGCTTCCACACATAACTTGTGCATTCCCAGATGACCTCTTTTGTACAACTTACCCCCGCAGATGATAAACTGAACAGCCATTCTCCTAATTGCCCTCTTGTCCTTGGCATTTATTCCTGGTGGATAGGCCTCCTTCTCCAAGAAGTTCCATATGTCATGATACCAAGGGTTATTATCTTGTACTTCGTCTATGGCAGAGATTGATTCGTAGGCGGGTGCAAATTTCTGGTCAATAATGACTGGACGCATCCGGACCCCAGATGGGATGTCTATCATAGAAGATAGAGTTGCTAGCGAATCTGCAAACCTGTTGTTCTCTCTCACTAGGTGAGTGAAACTTAGCTTTTCAAACCGAGGAATTAACAAGTCCAAGGTCTGGTGGTAAGTGATCATCTTTTCCTCTTTTACTTTCCAGTCTCCTTTAGCTTGAGACACAACTAGGTTCGAATCTCCAATGACATCCAATCGCCTTGCCCCTAGTTCTAGGGCAGCGTCCAGACTGGCAATACAAGCCTCATACTGTGCCTCATTGTTCGAGACCTTGAACTGAAGTTTGAATGCTAAAGGGATACGGGACTCGTCAGGCGCTATCAACAATACCCCTATCCCATATCCGTATTGATTCGACGCTCCGTCAAAGTACATCGTCCAAGTCTCATCTTCGATGTGCAGAATAGCTTCATCTGGGAATAGGTACTCAACCGCTTCATCCCCTTCAACCGGGTGGTCGGCAAGGAACTCTGCCACCGCTCTCCCTTTTACGGACTTGCGTGTCACATATTTGAGGTCAAATTCTGAGAGCAACAGCAACCAACGAGCTAGCCTACCTGTAAGTGCTGGTTTCTCGAAAAGATATTTGATGGGATCAAGTCGTGAAACCAACATTACAGAGTGAGCTAACAGGTAGTGCCGCAGCTTCCTAGTAGCCCATACCAAGGCCAGACATGCCTTCTCCAGCGGAGTGTAGCGGGTCTCGTAGTCGAGCATCTTCTTGCTTAGATAGTAAATGGCCCTTTCCACTTTATCTTCCGATTCTTGTGCGAGCATACAGCCCATCGTAGTCTCAGTCACTGACAGATACAATATCAACGGCTTCCCCGGCTTTGGTGGTGACAACACGGGTGGATTCTGTAGATACTCTTTAATCTGTTCAAATGCGGCTTGGCATCGGCCGTCCCATTGGAACTTCTTTCCTTTCTTCAGAAGACCAAAAAGTGGTTCACAAGTTAAGGTTAGTTTTGAGATAAACCGCCTTATGAATTGCACTTTACCCAGAAAGCCTCGCACCTCCTTTTCAGTCATTGGTGGTGGCATTTCTAAGATGGCCTTGATTTTAGAAGGGTCGACTTCGATGCCCTTTGTGTAATCGAAATCCCAAAGATTTTTCCCTCAGAACACCAAACGACATTTCGAGGATTCAACCGCATTAAATTCCCTGATCCTTTGGAAAAACTATTGCAAAGCGGTGTAGTGGCCCTCTCTTTCTTTGGACTTGACAATCATGTCGTCCACGTACACCTCGACCTCTTTATGGATCATGTCATGTAATATTGTAGTTGCAGCCCGTTGATATGTAGCCCCGGCGTTCTTTAGCCCAAATGGCATCACTCTGTAGCAATATGTACCCCACGGGGTGGTAAAAGCGGTCTTCTCCCGATCTTCGGGTGCCATTACTATCTGATTATAGCCTGAGAAGCCATCCATGAATGAGAGCAAAGCATGCCCTGCTGTGAAATCTACCAACTCGTCGATGTGCGGCAAGGGAAAGTCATCCTTCGGACTGGCTCTGTTCAGATCCCTGAAGTCCACACATACCCGGATTCTGCCATCCTTCTTCGGCACTGGAACAATGTTGGCCAGCCAAGTCGGGTATTCAGATACCAGCAGGAAGCCCGCGTCAATCTGCTTGGTGACCTCTTCCTTGATCTTAATGGCCCAATCGGGGCGGATCCTCCTGAGTTTCTGTTTGACAGGTCGGGCCTCGGGGTCAAGAGGGATCCGGTGCTGTACAATCTCAGGATCGATTCCAGGCATGTCTTCGTAGGACCACGCGAAAACATCTTTGAAATCTTTTAATAAAGCGACTAAGCGCTCGCGTTCCTCTGAAGACAACGTGGACCCGATCCGACCTACCGGGTCCTTCTCGCACTAATGTTCACGGTAGTGATTTCATCCATTAAGGGTTTAACAAACCTCTCTTGCTCTTGTTCAATTAATCGTTGCAAAACCGGAGGAATTTCGTCCTCGCTGCTTTCATCAAAATTTTGAAAGTCCCGATTTAGCAATAAACCAAAGGCAGAAAAGTACTTAAACCAAGTTACCTCATTCTCATTAGATACTTCAAGCCCAATTCTTCTTCATATAACAGACTCAAAAGAGAAAGAAAAAGACGACTGACCGATTGTGGCATCCGGTTATCACCTCAGAATACGGACTCAGATCAGACGAGCTGAACGATTCCGACTCACAAGACTCGGTGGAATCAGATTCTGCCACTACGACCAATCTTTGCTTGATAAAAATCCCTCCTCGTACTGCCAGATGAGGAAGGGTGCGATGGATGCATCCAAAATAGCCGCTGGTAGGTCCGCAGCCGTTTCATCTCCGATCATGGACACCGACGAGTCGTCCCCCAAGCACAACTGGTTGATCAAAGGATCTGAAAGTAGACATGCCAGTGCTACCCCTATTTCAAACTCTGTGTCTGCAGACTCCAATTCCTTGCTATGTTCAGCCTCAACTCCGGGTCTGCTCGCTCTTCAAAGAACATCATCCCCAGATAATCGCAAGTCGAAGAAAATTTCAAATCCCAAGATGCGCTTTTTCTTCATTCACCATGGTCTAAAACCACGTATCGGGAAATCTTCTCCCGGACGAAACGTCCGTTCAAGGTACCCCGGATGGGCCGGTGCATCAATTCAAAAGGCTTCCCTATCTGTTTTGCTTTGGCTCTTCCTGCCATCTCTTTTCCTTTTCTTACCCAATCTTCCTTGGTGGGCAGGTAACCCAAGCCGAAGGTGTGAGGGTTGTGCGGTACTTCGGCCAACGTTGCGATGCCCTTACGGCCGCTCTTCCCTAATCCCATCCCGGGGATGTATTGGAGTTTATTCATGAGGTACACTGCTTGGGCACTAACGTATATCCCTTCATTAGCGGCCATGATATTCTGTACAACCTGGGCCTCAGCCAAGGTAAAACCTGATATGAACACGTCTTCTAGGCCATGCTCTATCTCCAGAACAGGCTTGGATACTTCCGGTGGTGGATGAATTGATGAATTCCCGAAAACGATGGCTACTCCCTTCCCATAGGGGTATTTTACCATTTGATGCAAAGTAGATGATATCATTTCTTCACTGACCACGCCTAATAACAGATTGAAAGTTGCAGGTACTTCCAAGACATGAAAATCTATCTCCTGCTGTCCCGGCCCAACCTTGGTCTGGATTTTAACGGTTCCCATCACTTCTCGGCTTGTATTGTCATATGCCCTGATGACTGGATCAGGTACAAAGTCTGCGACTTTCGGACCAATCGCGTAGCCGTCTCGCAGGGCAGACGTTGATGGCGGACCCTGTATCAACAAGGACTACCGGTATCCATTTGTTTCTACACTCCACGGAGATGTAGAGTGGCTTGTTGTGATTTGTGCCCTCAGGCGGTAATTCCTTATCAGCAAACGTCAACATCGGGGCAGCTCCTCCCGGAAAGACTAGCCCCACTAGCTGTTCTGGTGTTGTTTCTATTGAAAGCTTTGCCTTATCCATAGCTGATAAAACAGCCTCCCTATGCACTCGAGAAGCCATAAGCAGTCCCCAAATAGAGATATCTGCTTGTATCTTTTTCAGCTGTTTGAGTACGGCTTCCTCTTCGAGCTGCTTTTCCTTCTGCTTCTCAGCCTCTCTGTCCTTCCCTGAGGCCTCTGGTTGATCCAAGTGTGGGGGTTTGAAATACCGCCCAATTCGCGGTCATGTGGTCAATCTCTCCAAGGTACCGTGTGTTATCGGGTTGGTTATTCCCCGCTTCGTCTCAGATGGGCAAGACAAAGATCCTCATCTTCCCACCACATCCCATCAAGAATCGACAAACATCTGCTTGCCTCGCATGGCGTTTCTCGTACTCACCAGACTTTCCATTCTCATACTCGTAGCATTATCCGTCTCTGGGCACACAGCGGTTTCAGTCCCTACTTGGGCCTTTGCCTTCTTGACTCTCTCAGATCCCTCAAACACTTCCTGTTCTGACTGTGCCAATACATCCGGCTGCCCAACAATTCCTGTGGTCAATATGCTCCACTCTCGAGCGAAATTCTTCGTCTTGGCGCTCCCCAAAGCACTCGCTTTTCAACTTTTCCGTCATATCGATGTTCTCGCCTTGGCTCCTTCGCTGAAATTCTTCTATCACATCTGGGTGATCGTCCAACCACCCAATGGCCTCTGCTGTTTCCCCATAATCGAACCAGTTGACTGCTGGGTCTTCTGGATCTTGGTTGTAGTAAAACCGGAGATTGGCAAAGTCCTCTCCCACGGCTGTTACACTATCCATTTCTTGTTCCAGACTATCTCCTTGGATTACACATAGTTCTCCTCTGGCTGGAAGCTTCACCACTGCCACATCCTGGCCCACCGGTAAAATGTAGTCACTCGGACTATACGTTTTCTCAGTACAAATTCCAAATCTCGCAGATTTTGGCTCAACAACTCGTTCTTGTTTTGGGTTCCCCTGTTCCCTGTTCTTGGCAATCATCACGACTGGCTTGGGTTGGGTCATGGAGATGTCCATCATGCATAAGTCATTGCACTCGGGGATGAACACCTCCGGTTTAGGCAAGTGGGTGGGTGTGATATAGACACTAGGGTCATAAGACATGCCCCCGGTATGAATGAAATTAAGTCTTTTAGGTGGTGGAGCTTGGTTATGTGCAGGGAGGGGATTTGTAGTAACATTGGGCTTCTCGGGAGGCAAAATCACCCCGTTATCAATGAGATCTTGAATCTCATGACGTAACCGGAAGCACTGATCGGTGTCGTGACCGTCTGCAAGGTGAAATGCACAATATTTGGTCGGGTTATGGGTAGGAGGGAGTTTTTCTGGTAGGGGTCGCGGCTCCAGGGGCCTCAGGTGCCCTTTCTTGATTAATACCCCCAGAGCCTTGGATAGGGGCATATAGAGTGGAGCGAAAGTTCTGGAATTTTTGGGTGGGTATTTGGTTGTTTGTGGGTTGCTTCCGGACGCACCGGAGAATGGCGAAGCTGCTGCATTTCTTTGTGGGGGGTTAGTGGTGACCATGCTCACTTCGGAGGTTCTGGTAGCAGATGTACGACTCGGGCCTGTATTAGTGTTGCGATTGAAGGTCCTTCGGGGTTGCTCCCGATCACTATCAATCCAGCCTTGTTTCAAGGCATCTTCAATCTGCACCCCCATCTCATGTAGGTCAGAAAAGGTGGGAAATGGGACTACTATCATCTTTTGCATCAATTTCGGCTGTAGATTGCGCACAATCATCCGAATCTGGTCTTTGTCCGTGGGCCGCAAGGTCATCATTGAAGCCTTGGCCCTCCATCTGGTTACGAATTCTGAAAAAATCTCCTTAGGATCTTGTCTGGTTGTCTCGAGATCACGGGTGGTGATCTCAATCTGTGTGTTGTATGAATACTGCGCGATGAAGGCCTCAGCCATTTCGTCCCAATTTCTCTTCACGTCGTCGTCTAGCTTAGTATACCATGCAGACGCCACACCTGACAGGGTTCGACCAAATAGAGACAACTTCTGGAGCCTACTGAGGCCCATTGGCCTTAGGACGTCCGAAAATAGTCTTAAATGTACCATGGGGTCCCCAGACCCATCGAATCGATCAATATGAGGCATTTTGAATCTGTCGGGCAGCGTCACAGCTGTGTCAGTGTAACCATCTTCAATATCGGGAATAGTCTTGGCCCCTTGAGATCTCTTGAATAACTTTTCAAGCTTGCTTAATTTGAGTGCGGTGGGATCAGTCTCAAACTCAAAGGGAGAGTCTGGTAGATTGGTGGGTGTTTTTGATAGTTGAGGTTGAATTTGGGGTAGGGTTGGAGGTGGGGGTGGTCCTGTGGGTAGCTCAGACGTCAACATTGGTCGCTTCCGACGTTAGGAACTCCCGTGGGGAAGGAGCTTGATGCGGCAGATGCTCCGGCTTTGTTCCAGTCCGCAATGGTCTTCGCCGTTTCTCTCACAACTGTGGCTCGCTGTTCGCAAAATCTACCGACGGACGGCCCCGCCGCATTGCTTTCATGCTCTCTTGAAGGTGGCGCACCATCTCCTCCAAACCGCCATACTATCCTGCTCGTTGGATTATTGGTATGAATTCTCTCGTTGGTAACACAAAACCCCGATCTCTCTCGAGCATGTGGGTAGACAAAGCCCTCTGAACTGACTGTTGTACTGATGTCCTCTGTCTCACTGACTTCCGTTTAGTAACCGGGGGTAGCGAGTAGTACACTGGTTGTCCGCTCATCGATCCTCGATCGAAGGAGTCGACGCCTCGACCCGTGGTGCTTGGGGGATATCTATCGGGTTGGTAGCAATTGTGCTCAACTACCTAATAGAAAGATAAATAAAGCGTATAAATAAACAGACAATTGGACAGCATAACGGCGTAAAGTAAATAAACACACAACACACGGTCGGGTATTTAAAACAAACGGTCGAATGCCGAATACACTGTTTCTCAACCACTGATCACTGATCATGAACCATTGCCCCTAGGCCTGAATCTGATATCGCCAGACAACTGATTCCCAAAACACTGATACTGATGCCCTCGGGCCTGGTACTTAAACTTGCAAACTGATCTGTATGTTCCCTGCAGAGTTACACTCTATAGTTCCCTGCAGAGTTACACTCTATAGCACATAGCAGATAAATGAGAACCAAAGCACCCCTATATTGGGGTAGGGTTTCCCTGTCCTATTTTGTCAGGAGCTAGGGTTTCACTACGCACGCAGCGGTTTCAAACAACCTATTTATCGGGTGAGCAACCTGTCCTAGTTTGGAATGGTCACTATGGATTTCGATATGCACTAGGTCGAATGGTCAAAAAGGGTGCCCCGGTAAAACCGGGGTTTGTGTTCCCATACTGGCAGAGCCCGCAACCGGTCAGCCTTACGGTCATGCCTTGACAAGACAAGCCTCCAGCAAACCGCTCAGGAATAGCAGATGGCCAACACGGTGTCCTAGGCGCACCAATGCACACGCAATGCAAAGAGACACATAAATGAAATCAAAACAGGATATCGCGAGTTCGAGTCAAGCTCTCTAAACTCCCCAGCAGAGTCGCCAGAAACTGTAGCACGTCCGCGGGGCTTCACGCTACAGTTCGAACTCCCTTTTGTGTCGCGGTTCTAAATCTGAACCAAAGAGTCCAAATCCGGCAAATCGTCTGAGAAAACAGATTTTTGAAAAAGTAGTGCCAAACATGGACTGCTTTGCCAGATTACAGAGTTGCCACCTAAATATTTTTTAATTGGGAAATTTAGGAAACCCTGACTCGGTGCCGAAGGCCACATGTCCGTCATCACCAAAGTGGTCTTGGCTCGGGAGCTTGGGTACGATCGGGGAAGGTCAGCTATGAGCACCCCCTTTCGCCCGGTCCGAAAACCGGCCTCTACTAACCGTGATATCCGTTTTTGAAAACTTTATGCATTCTTATTCCAGTTATTAACCTAGAATTACTATGTTATGCGCGCAACAAACAAGTATAGACTAGATCGCCTAATTTGGAAATAAACATTGCATATCCGTTTTGTCTCGAAAAACGTGTTAGATTTTGCTACTCGCAAGTAGGCTAAAAATACGGATTTCAATGAGTTGTTCTAACTCAAGCGATCCAACCTCCACCCACAGGCATTCAAACAGTTTATCATGTAAGCAACTAGCCGCATGGTAAGCCTACTATCATGGTAAACATTCACACGCATGCGATATGCTAAAGCCATAAACACTTACATCGTACTCCGCGCCAAAACAAGAAACTGGTTAGCAAACATGCATGACCTAGTTCATGTTAAGTGGCTAATGCGACACAAGCAAAAATGCAATCTAGAGTAGGCTCGGCTAACCCTAAACATGGCATGTGATCAAATAGCATGTATTCAATTTGAATTTTGAAAATACAATGCAGTTTGTATGATGTACCGAGCCCGGTGCATGTAAACAGAATGCATGAATGCACGCATGCATTGCATAAGGTATGCTAAAAATAAAATGCCCTAATCTACCATCATAAGGTGTAAATGAAAGGGATAGGAAGAAGTGGGGATTGGAAGACATACACCCACTCACACACACTTATTACATTTTTGCCCTCACTCGGAGGGACCGAATAATAATACAGTCCAACGAATAAATGAATAAATAAATTATTACAAATTCTAATTACTAAAATTAAAGCGAATAAATAAGTAAATGCAATGGGGCCTCAGCCCTGCCTCGGGATGTGCAAATGATGCATGCTCGCCGTCATGCTCGCCTGAAACCCGTGGTCATGGCATTGTCGCTTCGCATCGCCTGCCTCTCCAAAATTCCCAAAGTTTTTGGAATACCTTCCAAATGGTGCAAATGTCCCAACCGCCGGAAGAATCGATCACCGCTCCTTCCATTGACCACCGTCGCTAATGTGTTTATCGGTTAAAATATAGTGCCGGTCGGCACTAAATTCTCAAGAGAGACAGTTGACAAAGAAGAAAGAACAAAGAAGGCATGGTATTGGTTTTTGGACATATTTATGCATGACCAATGTTCCCTATCATGAAGGAGACTCAAGGAAGATGGTCTTGGTTCTAAGGCTATCAATTGTACACTTTGGTGCATGATAGCCTAAGAACCAAGGTTGCATTCGATGTAAAATGCATGCAAACAAACAAATGGAACCAAAATCTTATCATCCTTAAGTCAAAGGCCTTGGTGACTTGGGAATGGAGGTATGTTTTGCCACTTGAAGTGCAAACACCCCTCACTTCCCACACTTGGTTTGACACCCCAAACCAAGTAATGAAATGCATGTATGCAACATGGTCCAATGATGCAATCTAATAATGCAACTATCATGTTAAGTATGCAATGCCAATCATACAAGATGCAACATGCAATGTTAACATGAACAAGTCAAACAATAGGGCCAACCTTTCACAATACTTAGTTAGTTAATCATGCAACAATCATAAAGCGAGCATGCCATGGATTTAACTACAATGAGGCAGCCCTCAAAACCCCAAAAACAGTAGCGAAGCAAGCCTAAAGTAGTGACCAATGAGCATGCCAATGTGCGAACCAAATAAGGCCAAATTTAAGGCACCAAAATGGGCACACCTTGCTATCGTTAACAAGACCAAACGTGGTATATACCAAGCAAGCAAGAACAGATTTCTAGCATGCAAAATGAGCCCAAATCCCCCCCTCATGGCAACTCCAAAATGCAATAAACATGGAAGCACACACAATGCTCTTTTTATGGCATAAGAAACCAACAATTCCAAGCATGGATGGGAAGATATACGGAGACATAGAGGCATAAAGTAGGGACTGAAATGACATATGAAATGAGCTCAAATCATCTAAACATCCTATCCAATGCATATGTATGGATCATATGTTCAAGGCCTACAAGCATCAATGTAAAACAACCATGTCAAGCACCTCAAATGTGACTAAATCAGTGACTCACAGCCCTCTAACATAACAAAATAATGCTAGCATCTTCATGAAACTAAGCTAAAACATGCAAGGAAACATGACCTCAAAGCATGGCATCTTCTAGGCATAAGAAAGCATTCCAAAGCAAGCATAAGAGACATGTTAAGGACTATGAAACCAACCTAAAACAGAGGCATAACATGTCAAATAAACCACAAATATGCTCTGAAATGAGGCTCAAAACAACTATACAAACATGCCATTCTTTGGGCCTAAAACAAAGGCAAACAAAAAAACAAGGGGAGAGGGGTGTCCCTCCCCTAAATGTGACTTCAAAACACCTCCCTCACCACTGAAAACCCACTGGTTTTCAATGGTGAGAAGGCCAAAACACCAAGTAAACAAAATCTAAGGCAAAGGTCACCAAAATAGGCAAATAAGGCCTAAAAGGGTAAGCCTTTGTTCAAACCACAAAATGACCTTAATGAAAGTTCAAGAACAAGTAAAAACAAGAGTTTTTTTTATCTTAAACACAAACTCAAAAACACAAAGCAAAGAGGGTAGAAAGAGGTTGCAAAAATGGGGAAACTAAAGTGAAAAACTCACCCTTGAAGATCCAATGAAGAACAGGTGGTCCAGCCCTCCTCAAGTGATCAAAACCAGTCCAAAATCACTCAAAACAAACCTCCAAGTCTCCCAATCTCGGAGCTAGGTGCAATAGTGTGTGTAATGGTGCAAAAGTGAGGTAAAACACACTATTTGGACTCAAGAACACACACACAAGAGGAGAGAGAGGGAGATATAGATATATGGCAGAAATATATGTATATGAGCTCTGGTTTTTTGCCTCAAAAAATTCTAACCCTAAGCCAAGAGGAGAAGCTCCTCTCTTATAGGCAAAGAATGCTTACAAGCTAAGCAAAACAAAGCCTCATCCCTCCATACACGTGTATGGAGGAGAGCAACCAGCTTTACAGCTGTGAGAAAATATCTCATAAAGCAACTGTACAGTGCTCGGCCGGCAAAGAGCACCAAATGTCAAAATTTGGTGCCGGTCGGCACAATAAAGTGCCGATGGACAAAGAAGCCAGCCGATGACCTCCAGTCCCAGCCGGTGGTGTGTAGGGATGCCTCAAAAGGCATTCCCTGCCCTCCCAAGGCAAAACACAAGTGTTTGGTGCAAAACCAAACACAAACGGTCGAGTTCGGAGGTCCTGAGGCAGGGCGCGTGCAGCCGAGAACTCCGGGAACTCCAAACGAACACAAACATGGATAATCACCGAGTGTTCCAACGGTGACGTCCAAGTCTTGAGGACGGTCAAAAATGGGGTGTCTACACCAACTCTCCTTCTTCCTCTCTCTAGCCGACCCCTTTCCTGTTGTTAGAGTTTATAATTAGCCAAATGAAGCTAAGGAGAGAAATTGAGTGTATAAAGGCCCCTTATAAGCACCCACTCAACACATTATTTTATTATAAAATAATTGGGCACTTAATTCATTAATTTAATCTAATTAATTTGATCCAAATCAATTTTCAATTAAATTTCACCGTAGGCTCTAAAATTTATATCAATCACAATGGCGTAATCAATTTCAAGTTCTGTGGTCGATAAGGCCTCCAATCAAATTTTCAAAGCAGATAGTCAAACAGATATTCCTACGGTGAACAGATAGAAATTCAAAACCACATATATTCACATAATTGGCACACAGAATCATACTAAACACATAGTCATACTCATATTAAGGACCAATTAACATATTACAGAACAGGGATATCACAACCAAGCAATGTCAACAGTAGATCTGTTGCACATCCAGTGGCACTACCACCCCTCGTCTGGGAAATCAACTAGCCGTTGGCGAAAGAAATAGCCACGTACTGAATACGTATGGTAAGCGTCCACTACTTTTAACTTATCCATTAGCCATACCTGAGGAGGGATGAAAAATAAGAGAGATTAAAGAATACAGAGGTGTACATAGAGAGAAAGGGTGAGAAAGGGTTTTGAGAGAAAAACAGAGCTTGAGGGCCGAGTGATGTGATAAACACATGTGAAAAGGATGGGAAACATTACCTGCAAGAGTAGTGGACTTCCCGCAAACTTGGATGTCTCTCGGTGATAGAAAGCGTCCAAGCCCATCAAAGTTTCGGCTAGTGCTAAGCCAATGTAGCTTTTGCCCTCTTTCAAGCCTTGGGCAACTTCGATCACGCGAATACTAGACCCTTCGAAGCCAGGGGCAAGCAGAAAATGAGCCAACATACACAAGTAGAGGGCATGTCGTCGAAAACCTTGCCAAAGACGGTCGCCGCAGTCGCTGACGTCAGAAAACCGATGAATCAAGCTGGGAATATCTAACTCCCCATTATGAACCAAGGATCGAGCATCGTGTAAAGTGAGCCCACTCATCCGTCCTAAAGCTTGGATGTGGCCAAAACGGGACTAGGGCAAGATTTCCTCATCACCCTGGGATTCCATCACAGCATGAAATTCTTCGATTGTGGGGCATAGCTCTTGTCAGCCAAAGTTGAAAACATGTGTAACCGGATTCCAACATCTAGCTGCGACATGGAGGAATGGAAAATATAGCGGAGTACGACTCAGCGCAAATAGTGCATTTGCCTTGAAACCTTGAAACCTTGAAAATTCAGCTTTTCCGAGCCATGTAAAGTTGCAATCCAAGTCGAGAGGTTTTTAGCAAAGAATGGCTTCATTTGTGGCAAAAATAAAGCTGAATCGAAGAAACCACAAAGCTTGAGCTTTTATAGGAGATAAGGTGCTGAGTGGAAGACAGGTGGCAGCAATATGGAGGTTCCCAGTATTGGTGGCCGATCGGCCACTTTTGTAGCCGGCCGGCCAGTACTAGTGGCTGACAAACACCTTTGATGGCCGGCAGCATCTGTTTATGGCTGGTGACCTCTTATTTGGTTCTCTGGTCCATCCATGTGTTGAAAGTGCTAAGAACCTGTGTTTTGTTCCACTCTTGGTGGATTTTTTCCACCTCTCTTTAAGAATTTTGTCGAATTGCTTATCGAGTTGTTCTTTTGTCTATCTAGTTGTTGATTTGCTTATCGAGTTGTATTTGTTTTGATTGTCGAGTTGTTGTTTTGTTCATTGAGTTGTTTTACTCTGTTTGTTACGTGTTTGTTGGTTCATTACCTGATTACGCAATTGCCAATACAATTTTCAATTTCCATCAAATCCCGTTTTGTGTAAAATTGTGCGATGCGATGCTCAGAATATAAAATGCAACACTTTTTAATCAAAAAGTTGTTTTCATTCCAATCATGGTTTCCTTTTTATAAAGAGTATAAGTTTTTAAAGAAAATAACTGCCTAAGGATGTACAATGTGCTAACACTACTAGTAAAAAAGAAATAAAGCAAAAAACATATGAATCGGTGCCAGCCACCTCAGGATTGAGAGGCGCTCTTCGTCCTCTTCTTGGGCATGGACTCGGAGCTATCGCCATCGGCGCCACTATCTGAATCTGAGCCGGAGCCCTACTCAGCATCTCCACTCCCCTCCTTGGAGACATCCTCAACATCGCCACCGTCCTCAGAACCCGAGCCGGTGTCGTCTCCTCTACCCTCAGATGACTCTAACTGCGGGCTCACTAGCTCCTCGTCCTCATCTGTCTTATCATCATCAGGGATAGGCTCTGGTGGACCGTTCTCCTCATGAGTACCTCTAGCTTTTCCTCGGCTGTGCATCGGAGTCCCTCGTCTCTCTCTCCCTACTGTCAAGGGAGGCACTGAAGGTCTTACTGTGGCTCTCGCTGGGGCACCCGGTGGAACTGGCATCTAAAAAGGGACCTGCAAAGGGACAGTTTGTCAAATACATCAGTTATGGTATGCAAAGATGAGTATAGTGTTGAATGTAGCGTGTGGGAGCAGTGTATCAATGCACTGTTGATAATGTAATGTATTCAGATCAATATGGGGCAAATTGCAGTTGAAATGCTAATGTATCAGTAGAAAATTTCATGGCATGAAGTGCAAACTAAAGGAAACTTACCGTAATCTTGTAGAGACTGAGTAGGTTCAGGCTCGTCTGAACCATCCCCATCAGAGAAGCCACCAGGTTGAGAGCCCGTCCGGTGTACTCTATGGATGCCTGTGAATGTGTTGAAATGATCAGCGGTCTACAAAGCATAACTGAAATGAATTGAATGTGCAAAATGTAAAGTATGGTACATACTGGGGTCGGGCCTCGAACTCTGACAAGCTCGTGGCCAGCTGGTGCGGGCTCAATGGAAATCTAATAAGTCTCCCCTCTGGATTCCTAACAGGTCAGTGTGGTAGGTAGCTCTGGCCATCCTACTCTCTGCCTCACCTGAGATTCTCTCCTATCATGAGCCCGGGAAGCCCTGGATCCTCCCGCTCTCTTCCCTGCCATTAGAGCTCTGGCTCTTTCATCTCCACGGGCCCCAGTTAGAAGCAGCATGAGGTATGTCTGGATAAAGGCAGTGTAATCGGCCTCAAGCCTGAAGAAGTTGGTGTTCCAACGTCTGGTGAAGTTGATCATCTCCTGCGTGGTGTACCTCTCTGTGACCCTCATGTATGTGGGAGGCGGCATCAGAACTACCCGTTCAGGCAAGCCGAGGCTCTGTCGTAGAAATCGCTCCCCTAAGAACCATGCTCGACAAACTAGACACGCGAGCAAGATCTGAAATCGGGAAGCCTCTCAAGCGCCGGCAAACTGATCTCTGACCCTGTCAGGCATCACTGCCCACGACTGCCAGGTGATCTGCAAATGGTGAATATACAGACTGTTAGCTGCATTGTATATGCAATATGAAGTGAAGCTGAAATAATTGTAAGGTTTGAGTTACCTCTGCTGCGGTCACGGTGTCGAAGAATCGACGGAAAAATGAGAATGACTCTCGGGGCCTCCGCTAGCATCTCCTATCATATCTGTGTGAGTACGGCACCATAGGTGGTATCTCTACCTCTGGCTCTGGGGCGAGCCTTGGAAAATAGGTGTACACCCATAGCTACAGAAAGGGAAGGATAATAGTGAGTATATATCAAATGAGTACAGATAATGTAAAGCAGAAAGTGTACAGTGTGTGCAGTGTATAGATAATGTAAAATAGAAAGCAGATCTTCTGCGGTCGTACGTCTGATGTGCGATCTGTACAGATAATGTAAAGCGGCGATTATGTGCGGTCACGATTATGCGGTGTGTCTAGTATATGAGAAATGCAAAGCAGAAATGTAAAGCAGAAGGGTAGGGTGTACCTCACACGCTCTCCAGTAGCCTCCTAGCAGATGCCCGCTCCAGTGGGAGGTGGAGCTCATGTATCCGTATAATGGGGCCAAGCCTGTACCGCACCAGTCGTAGAATCAGACGTGCGACAGGTCCACCAAAGTGCTCATGAGGTAGAGCCCGATGGTGTTCACTCGGTCAGTGAACAGAGTAGTACCAAACAGAAACATAAGGAAACCCCGAGCGTCGTACTTGGTCTTTTCGCGAGTCGTCAGCGTCGTCCCTCTGAAATGATCAGCGAACCATGTATATTGCACCATCCCTAATCGGGAGATAGGTGGGCGAATCCCTAGCAGGTACATCTGAGTGGCCTCCCATTCATCCATGTCGGTGTCGTAAGGAATCGGATGACCCCCTACTGCTATGCCGGTGGGCATAGAGAAGTCAAAGGGAGTCATCGTCATCTCCCCTGCTGTAGAGAAGTGGAGGGAATCGGTGGTATCCCACCACCTCTCTACTAAAGTGCCCAGTAAAGGCCGGCTCGCAATGAGATGTGAGAGCCCCATGCAAAATGCGCCGAATCCGATCTCGTCGACGATGTGACGAGCAGCGTCAAGAAGCTCCATATACCACTCCCTTGTGAAGGTGGTCCCGTATTCTCGAAAGGCATGTGAATCCCCTTGTAGGCAGGACAAACAAATGGAAGGCAGTGTAAGAAATACAGTGTAAGGGTATGTTTGGGACAAGCAGATGCAAGGCAGTGTAAGAAATACAGTTCACAAGTGTGTTTGGGATGAGTAGATGAAAGGCAGTGTGAGCTACACAAGGAATGCATCCTACATTGCGGAAAATAAAGAGGAAATGTATACCTTGGAGGCGCCATGGGATAGATGTGACTCTGGCTCACGTAGCAGGAGGTACTCTGGTGCACCTCGCGCAAACCCCTTAAACTGGCGAATGCCATCGGAAGGCAGCACGTGTACCTCGGGATGGTACGTCGCTGGGTCCAACGGTCAAATACTGAGCGGCAATGGCTCGAACTCAGGATCCATCTCTATCCCCGGAGGAGCTCCATCAGGTGGGATGTCATCCGCCATCTCGAGGAAAGATGAGAGAATGGCCGAAAATGTGGAAAATGGGCGGGAATGCCAAAAGTCAACAAAAAGTCAACTCCGAGGAGGAAAAAATGGAAGAAAAGGTCAAGGCTCGGAAAAGGGCACGAAAATCAAGGGTGGCTCGAGGGAAACAAACCCCAAGTGATGGAAGTCAAAAGGGAAACACCTAACGCGACTTTTAATCGGTTTAAGTGTTGTAAACTATGAGGGTTTATCGAATCGAACGTTTGTGGGACGTTGGAAAATGTGTTTGAAGCTCAGATCGGAAGGGGAAAATGGTCTAGAGCAAAGGGGAAGTGTTTTTCGCCAAGGGAGAAGTGAATAAATAGGGTTTGGAACCCTATATTTACAGACCCATGGTGAAATGCCGAAATTGCCCCGAATCTGTCATCGGTGGTCAACCGGCCACCAGTGTTGGCCGACCGGCCACATTTGTGGCCGATGGCATTATTTTGTGGCCGATGGGTGGCCAGTTGTTTCCCAAAGTGGCCAGCAGGCCTCTTGTGCTCTCCTTGGATGTTGTTCTGTTGTTTTGTGCCTTGATCCCTCAAGAAAGTGCAAGGGAAGCACATTTTTAAGCTCAAGTGGCCTCTGTGGAAGCTCCGAACTATGTTTACAATGTGTGGTACGCAACATGAACGAGGTGTATTCTTTTAAATTCTTGCAACTCCTCCAAGAGGTAAGTTGGAGGTTGCAATCGAATCGTTTTACTGTGCACCATTTTTGTCATTGCACAAGGCGCATGCTTCTTTTGGCATTGCATAGAACATGCCTTTCACTAGAGGTTTTGCATTGTTTCTTGTTTGCATAGAGCATCTTATACTTTAACATGAGGCATGCTTTTACTTGGGCAGTAAACACGTGTTTTGAACTTTGATGCTCATATCTTGCATTGTATATGCTTTTCATCTTGCATGGAAAATGCTCGCACGACATTACACTGTATATGCTCTCGCATTCGCATAAAAATGTTTGTGTCTATTGTATAGAGCATGGGTTTTCTAGTATGGCATGAAATATGCATCTCGATGTCGCATGGAGCATTCCACAATTTTCATTGCATAGAATATGCACTTCTCACCTGCATGAAATATGCATTTGTTAATATTGCATGCAGCATGCATTCGTCACTTTTGCATAGAATATGCACTTCCCACACTTGCATAGAATATGCGCTTCTCGCATTTGCATAGAATATGCTGTCATTCGCATGGAACATGCATTCCTATCTTGTTGTATCTATTAAGTCTCTTTCTTATGTAGGCATGATATTGTATGTACGGTTCATTCAAGGCTGGTGCAACCAAACGATATTGTATGTATAGTTCATTCAGAAGAATTCCGGGTAAGATCGTTTCTGTCCTTTGAACACCTTGTTTTGGTTAGAAACACTTAGGTACGCCTAGTGTTTACACCACTCCTTCGTTGGTTAGAAACACTTGGGTACGCCTGGTGCTTACACCACACCTTGTTTTGGTTAGAAGCATTCAGGTACGCCCTGTGTTTACACCACTCCTTTGTTGGTTAGAAACACTTGGGTACGCCCAGTGCTTACACCACACCTTGTTTTGGTTAGAAGCATTCGGGTACGGCCGGTGCTTACACCACACCTTGTTTTGGTTAGAAGCATTCGGGTACGCCCAGTGCTTACACCACACCTCCGTTGGTTAGAAGCATTGGGTTGTGTGCCCGATGTTTATACCACCACTTTGGTTAGAAGCGTTTGGGACGTGTGTTCGACGCTTACACCACTTCTTCGTTGGTTAAAAGCACTGGGTTGTGTGCTCGATGTTTATACCACCCTTTTGGTTAAAAGCGTTTGGGACGTGTGTCCGATGCTTATACCACCCCGTTGGTTAGAAGCATTGGGTTGTGTGCCCGATGTTTATACCATCCCTTTGGTTAGAAGTGTTTAGAACGTGTGTCCGACGCTTATACCACCCCGTTGGTTAGAAACACTCGGGTACGCCCGATGTTTATACCATCCTTTCGATTAGAAGCGTTTGGACCTTGTCCCGACGCTTATACTATTGTGTTTTGGTTAGAAACATTGGAACGTTCTCTAATGTTTATACCACCCTCCGGTGTTTGCATCGCTCTCTTTTCCCTCTCGCGTGTGACGCGTTAGGACATTTTGGTTAAATGTATCTGGACGGGTTTCGATGCTTATATTGCTCTTTGCTTCAATTGCATAATGATTGGATGTGTTTCACCAGTTATTACTATTTTCTGTGGCTCAGAACTTTAGGATGTGTCCCTAGGTTCACACCACTTTTCTCCTCGCATGTGCCACGCGTCAGGATCTTGTTTGCTGCCCCGAGTACGCCCGACGATTGCAGTTCTTTACCTTTCCTGCGTGATGCGTAGTTAAGCTTGCATAATTTCCTTACATCCTTTCTGCATGAAATGTGGTTGGATTCGTGTTGACTTGCTTATGTACGAGTTTGTTGTAGTGTTTCTTTGCATAACATTTGCATCTAGGTGTTTTGTTACAGTCTCATTGCATGATCATAAGTTATGTTCTACATCATGCATATCGTTTGCATCTTGCCTCTGAACTGTGCTGGTTTGATTCCTTGCAAAGGGATACGTACGCAGCCTATAGGCGCAATCATTCTTTGTCTTCATTGCTTGTTTGTCTAAGTCTTTGGCCTTGTCAAAAATGGGTCATCTCTAGGCTTTTACATTCACTCCCGTCATTTTATGACTTCTGAGTTCTGTCAAAGAGGGGCAACTGTAGACACCTCATTTTTTATTGCCCTCAAGACTTGGACGTCATCGTTTGAACACCTGATGATTGTGCTTGCTCATGTTCATTTTGAGTCCCTGAAGGTCTCGGCTGAGCACCTTGCCTTGGAGCCTCTAATCTTGTCTGTTTTGTGCTTGGTTGTGGGCCAAGAGCATGTTGCTTCACTTTTGGAGGAGAGGGTGACCTGTCGGCCATCCCCCTAGCCTGCCGGCCATGACTTGTGCCTGCTGGCCGTCAGTGGTGGCTGGTCGGCTATGTTGATGGCCGGTCGGCTACATTGATGGCCGGTCGGCCACTAATGATGGTCGACGGCCATTTTTCTCCTTTTTCAGATATTTATTTGCCAGCTGTGCCAACTGTTGATCACTGATGCTCATCTCCATATACATATATGGAGGGATGAAGGCAAGCCTTTGGCTCGTTTTTCTATATAATGGGAGGTCTCTCCCCCATTTGAGAGGTTACAAAAATTTGTGAGCAAATTTCCTCTCTCTCTCTCTCTCTCTCTCTCTTCCTATTTTGTGCTTGAAAGTGAGAATTCTCTATACATTTGCACTAAGACCCTTAGCCAAACATCTTCATCTTGGAAGTTGAGGTTCTTTGAGGCTTATTTGGAGCTCCTAAGGTTGGTTTGAGCTCAGAATTGCACCTGTATAGTGATGTGCTTCAAAGGTATAAGAGTTTACCTTGTAAGCTTTATTTTGGTTGCTTGATTTTCCATCTTTTTACACTATTTTTGGCCTATTTTTCAACTACAAAAAACTATGATTTTTAGGCCTTAACATGTTGGTTTGAGCCTATTTTGTGTGAAGGGGTTATCTCTCCCTTTTATTCCTTAGCTTGTGAGCTTCTTGCATCATCTTTTAACATACTAAAGTCAAAGTTTTTGGCCCTTTAAACCACTAAATTCCAGGGGAATTTCAGTGGTAAAAACTTGGTTTTGAGGTACAAAATAGGAGGGGGTGGCCTCCCCTCCTTGTGTCTTGTTTTCAAGTGTAGATAGCCTAACATGTGAGCATGTTTTTCTGCCTTTTTGTGACTTGAACTGAGCATGTTTTAGGCTCTGATTTGGTATGATTTAACTCTGTTTTGAGCTGCCGTGGTCATATGAGCTTTGTCTTGCATGGCTATAGTGCAAATGCCTTCACTAGCTTTGTGTTTTAAGGCCTCTAACATGTTTTGCATGAGTTGTTTGCATGTTGTAGCATCATTTTACATGTGATTTCAGTGCATATGTCTCTGTCACACTCTCACTTATTTCACTCTTTCATTGCTTTTGAGAGTTGTGTTTTGAGCCTTGTTTGCGAGCTAACATGTGAGCATGCTTTTCTTGCCTTTTATGCTTCAATCTAGCCACTGTTTCAGCATGTTTTAGCTCTGTCTTGAGTTGGTTTGGTCATTTAAGCTTGATATTGCATGCCTCTAGTGTAATGCTCTTCACTAGTTTAATGCTTTTGGCTTTTGAACATGTTGTGCATGTGTTGCTTGCATGTTGTAGCACTATTTTTCATGCCATTTCAGCACTGAAAAGTCTACAATCTCCTTATATTCTTCACTTTTCAATTTATTTTGAAAGTGGTCTTGAGCCCTTTGTTGGCTTGAGTGTGAACTTGAGGCTCTCATGCCTAATGGTTTTAACTCTCTTATGAGGGTTCCTCCTAACCAACGACATGAGGCCTCTTTCATGCTTAAGGCACTTGTGGCTTAGGCCATCTTTCCAATTACAGGACACTCGTCTTGGACTTAACCGGTTAAAGAATGACTTGGTAATGTTAAAATGTGTAAACAAAACAAGACAAGTAAAATTTGAGCAAGATAAGCATGTTGTATTTGCATTGCATGTGTTCAATCGGACGTTATATTGAACACAAGGTAGATTGGTCCATTTCATACTCAAAGTGATGAAATGAGCCAATCTCCTTTGTCTCCATCACCCTTGATCATGCATGATAGGGTGGTGGTCCTTCGAGTCATATTTGTGCATTCATTGACTTTGTACAAGCTTGACTCTTTGGCCATCATGCATTGAAAATGCTTGATTGGTGGCTTGAGAGCCAAGAATTACACTCCTTTGAGCTTCAGAAATGATAAAGAGGGTAATAGTACATATATTGGTTGAGAATACACTACATTGCATCTGTTTGCTCTCTATTGCAACAAAAGGGAGAATTCCAGGGAAAGGGTGGCCGACTGACCACCAGTGGTGGCCATGGCCGACCGGCCAGTAGTAGTGGCCGACAACCACCTATGGTAGCCGACCGGCCATTAATGGAAAAGTTATTCAAAATGTCCCTGTGTTGGGGTAGAAGCAGTCTAGAAATCGGTGCAATGTTCAGAGATCAAAGCAAAGTGCAAACAGAGGCATCCAAAGGCAAGGCCGTGGATTTTCAAAAGGAAGCCAACCGAGCATGCATGAATCCCTCGTCCCACGAGGCCACTTAATTACTTTATTAGCTAATTGTTGTTAATTAATACATGTGTTGTAATTAATTAGTTTAATCTGTTTTGTAATATTTTAATTAGCTTAGCATAGCTGGTTATTCAATTGTGTTGTAATTAATTAGCTAGAATAGTTGATTAGTTGTTTTGTAATAATTAGCTTAGCTTAGCTTAGCTTAGTGTAGCTTAGCTTATTTATTTGGACCCTCATTTGCGAGGGCGCTATGTAGTAATAAGCGTGCGTGCGTGTGTGTGTGTGCATGTCTTCCAACCCCACGTCTTTCTCCCTTTTATCTACCTACTTTCGATGGTTAGATTAGGGACATGTTTCAATTAGCATACCTTATGCTTGCATATTTGCATCATTCATTTGTTTTGCATGCATCGGGCTCAGCGCATCATTCAAACAGCATCGTATTTCAACACTTATTTGAATACGTGTTTCAAAGCATGTTATCAAATTGTTGCATTCATATGCCATCTTAGATAGACGAGCCTATTAGTTGCATTATTGCATGTGTTGCATTAGGCACTTTGCATAGTTAGGATCACGTATATTTCTAACTAGCTTTTGTTTTGGCTCGGAGTACACTGTAAGTTTTACTCTTTAGCATACTTGCATGAGCATAAGTGATGCCATGACAGCATGCTTGCCATGAGGTTATGTGCTTAAGTGATTAACTGCATGAATGCCTGTGGATGAAGGCTTTATTGCTTGAATTGGAATAATTCATCAAATGTGAGTTTTAAACCCACTTTGCGAAGTGACAAATCATCATGTTTTTAAGCCCACTTGAGGGTGGCAAATCCGCGCTTTAGCCCACTTGAGGGTGGCACTTTCAAACCATTTTTCAAAAACAAACATGAGTTGATTTGTTCCAATTCTTGTGATTTAGTCTATACTTGCTTGTGTGCGTCACATAGTAAAGTTAGCTAATAATCGGAACAAGAACACATGAGGTTTATAAAACAACATATCATGATTGGTAGAGGCCGATCCTTTGATCGGGCAAGCGGGGATGCTCATTTCAGGACCTTCTCCTCTCGTACCCAAGTTCTCGAGCCGAGGCAACTTTGGTGATGACGGACACGTGGCCTTTGGCACGAGTCAAGGTTTCCTCAATTTTCCAAAAATAAAATATTTAGGTGGCGACTCTGTAATCTGGCAAAGCAGTCAAGTTTTGGAATTATATGATTTAAAATTTGATTTTCTAAAATGATTTGCTGGATTGGACTCTTTGGTGTTTATCTGTCTCACATTGCACTTTGTCAGATTAGATTCAGAACCGTGACAGGAGTCCGAACTGTAGGACCAATTCGAGCTCTCCAAAAGGGGGCACGACGGAAGTCTAGTCTACAAGCACTCATCTTGAGAGAGAGAGAGAGAGAGAGAGAGAGAGAGAGAGAGTAAAGATTGAAGGGTTAACTTGATTGATCAAAGGTTGTGCAAGAACAAGTGTGTTTGAAGCCTCTAGGTGAGAATTCAACCCTTAATTCATGGAGATAATATGTTTTAGAGTTGTGTTCATGGATTTTATATGACCATTTGCATGTATTTTGATGATAAAGGCAAGAAAGTGAAGAAGTTTTACATACATGCATGAATATATGAAGTTTTTCCATGTTTAAGTTGTATCCTAGCATCCATGTTAATTTGATCTAGTTGGTACTTGCATGTTTCATCCATCATGTATTGACTCCCAAATTCATGTTTTGGAAAAGGATTTTGTACATGCATGGGCCTTTGAACTCAAATTGTTAAATTCATGAGCTTGTTTTGAGAAAACAGTTTGTATAACTTACATGTAAGAGTTTTGGCTTCAATTTTGGTTGATTTAAAGTGAGTTTGAGCAAATGGTTTTTGAGGGGTCATGTATAAATGTTTCCCAAAGTTAATGTGTGTTTATAAACAATCCATAAAGTTAATGTGTATTTATAAAAAAAATCCATACACGGCCCAAGGCTTGGAATTGCATTTTTGAGCTTTAAGTAGCAATCTGGAAAACCTAGAAAGTTTGTAGACTGCTCAAGCAACCAAATGTGTGCTCGAGCGCACTTTGCGAGCCCTCAAAACTTTTGCGGTCAAGGCAGTTGGCTCGAGCAACAGAAACTTCACTCGAGCGAACTCACATTTTCAAGGCCCATGGCTCGAGCAACCAAAAGTTGGCTCGCGCCTAGATTTTCAGCGTCCAGTAGTTTTGCAGACCAAGGGGTCTACTTTAGCGACCAAAGCTTCACTCGAGTGAACTGGCCTGTTTCTAAAATTTTGGTAAGTCTTTCAAAGAGCATGATTGCATCCTCATTGCATCATAGGCATTCTTGAGTGATGGTTAAGCCATAATAATGACGATAAGAAGTAGAAACACACCTAAAAAGAATGTAATAAGTCAAGTGTATTCAAAGACTATGCTTTAATGTGTAAAAGCAATGTAATATGAAATAATAAGAAGCTAACGTAAGGAAATCTAAGCCATGATGGCCATATGAATGTGTAATGATAAGACAAGTTTTGTGCTATGTACGTTTGTGATTGTAGGTCAAGATTTGGAGACCGATCAACTATTTCTGGAAGCTCACTGTGAGTAATGTTATTGTAAAGATATGTTCATATGAATTATATTTCAAATGTTATTGGATAATTTATGATTTCTGAAATGATATTTTGTTTACGTGAACGAATGTCCTATTTTTGATCTATTATGACATCCAAAAGAAGTCCCAAGTCATGAGGGACAACATGTAAATGCGGGTTCATGACATCTATTGGATTACAAGATCTCGCTAGCGACTTGAAAAAGTGGTGTTATGTTTCATAATCGGTGTCTAAGATTGATTATTTTAGTTGAAAGATGATATGTTATGTTCTATTGGATGTATCATTATTAGGTTCAGATATGAGAATGATTATGTTATGATTTGTTCTATTATGATTTGTTCTATTATGAAATGTTCGGAATTGTTCACTAACCTCTTTACCTTAATGTTATTCACTGGGCTTTAGCTCACTGTTTGTATATATATGTAAATGAGTGAGTGCAAGATCGAGCCTAATGGAACCTATTTGGACTTTCGTTTTGTCAGCCATCCTAAGTGCCTCACGTGAAGGTTCCTAAAAGTCTTTTGTGGATGAGTACCGTGATCAAGTGTTGTGATCAAGTTTTAAGCTTTTATTTCTTTTGTTTAATTGGTCAAGTCTCTGTGTTACTCTATAAATAGGGCAAAGCCCCTTTTGTTTTATCTGTAAATGGGTGACGTGAGAATGATGTGCTAATATATGTATAGAAAGTTCAAAGTTTTCTATCTCATATAAGCTAGCACATCTCACTGGACGAATTTATTTGTGTATTTGCTTCTGCTAGCCCTTTATTTTGTGAAAACTATGAGCATGAACAAGTTAGTTATGTGTAAGAACGAGTAATTGGATTTCGATATTGGATATGAAACTGATATGAACATAAGTAGAGAATATCAAATGAAAAACATGTATTGGATATGAAATTTATATGAACATGAACATATGAATATGCAAGTTATGTGATCTATAAGAATTATTTGCCTATGTATACTATTGTCTATGCTTACATATAGACAAATGGAAGGAACAAGAATCGTAGATGAATCTGAATCTTCTGATTTTAGAATTAATCGACTAGAAAGAATGGTTGAAGCCTTAACTGAATCTATGAGACAACAACAACAACAAAAACAATCACCTCTACCTCCTTCGCCATTTTCGATACAAGTTGAGTCGATTAATAATGATATGATAACTCTGACACAGAAATACAATAAGATGAAGCCCCAGAATTTCTAAGAGGTATTGAATCACTTAAAGCCAAGGCTTGGGTTTTAGAAGCTGAGAAAATATCTGAAGTATTTCTGTGTACTGAGGCACATAAAGTTTTGTTGGCAACATTCACACTTAAAGAAGAAGTTAGGAGACGGTGGATGTTAGTATGAAATGATAACGAAAGTATGGCATGGGACAAATTCAAAGAACTTTTCTATGAAAAGTATTTTCCCCAATGCATCTGAGAGAGAAAAGTATCCGAGTTTGAATAACTTAAGCAGGGTGACATGACTATGGCTAAATATGAAGAAAAAATTACTGAACTAGCCTGATACACACCCCATATGGTATATACTAATTATAAAAAGGCAAGGAAATTTGAGGGGTGATTAGATATTGTTGTGTGTGATTGTATAAATATTTTGAAATTGACAAAGTATGTGGAGGTTCTTGATAGGGCCTTAATGTTTGAGGCAAACATAGCAACCTTGAAAATATCAAAGTCAACATCATTAACTGAATAGGAAAATAAGAAACAAAAGAAATAGAAAGTTGAAAAGACCAGTGCTTCAATGACCTCTGTAAATGAAAAATCAAATCCAAGAACTTTTGGCAATATAAGCCGGGGAAACAGTGGGAACAATGATGTACCTACGTGTAAAGAATGTGGAAAACAACATTGGGACATTTGTCATCATTTATTTAGAGCCTGTTACAGATAGGGGTGTGCAAGGAATCGGGCGACCCACCACACCTGCTTGACCCGAGGTACAATTGATGGATGCGTGACACCTAGCAGGCGGTTGCGGGCCCAGAAATAGCATGTTTGCAGGTAGGGGTTAGGTCGCGGGTAATCCACCAATTCTATTGATGTACCCGACCCACCCGCCTCACATTAATTTTTCCCCTTTTCCCCCAGCCTTTGCCTCTTTTTTTTCATTTCAGGTTTGAGCCCTAGGTTTCGGGTTCGTCTCTCTCTCTCACTTGAACAGAGACAACGATAATCGATCGTCAACTGTGTTCTGTGTCTTCTCTTCTTTTCGATGATCGACTAGTGACAGGTAATCTTCTCTTCTCTTCTCTTCTCTTCTATTCTATTCTTCTCTTCTCTTCTTGTCTTTAATTGGTGATTGTGTTTAGGGCTTTAGTTTTTTCTCTTCTCTTCTTGTCTTTGTACAGATCTGCTTATTTTTTCAAGGCTTCTATTAATTAATTAGGGCTTTGTTTGTGAACTGTGATGATTTCTGGTATTGAACCGTGATGATTTTAATTTCCTAATGTGATGATTTTTTTGTTTATTTGTTTGTGAACTATGATGATTTCTCATATTGAAGGAACTTGATTTTGTAACTGTGTGTTGTGCATTAGTGTTGAAATTTCTAATCAATTTCCTTTAAATTAGTCCAAAAATTAATCTGATTTCTCTACTATGTATGTGTGTATATGCATAAATATGCTTATATAATTTGTGGATTTCGGTTGCAGATATTTGGGTTTGAGAATATATGTACAAATATGCTTATATAATTTGTGGGTTTGGGGTATAGATTTTTGGGTTTCAGCATAGAGAGCCCCAAGCTTGAATTGAATGTGATATCTTTAGCTTCCTCTAAATTCATTACCCTCTTCATTACCCTTTTTATGTTCTTGACAATGTGATCTGCTTATTTCTTGTTTTCATTACCCTATAAATTGTTAAAGTTTGTTACTTTATTTATTTGTTTTTGCAAAAGAAAAGAACTTCATTCAAATATAAAATAAAGCATACAACAGAATAAAGTATTTGATTTCTAAGTATTTGATTTCTTATTCATGCAGTATATTTGATATGGATTCTCCAAACGAAGAAATATTTTTTGAGTCCTAATGTTGAGCCCAAATCATCTTCTATTGGCCCTGTTTGTTACTGCTTATTTTCAGCTTTCAGCTTAATTTAAGCTGTTTTGATATGTTTGGTTTAGCTTATGCTTATAGCTTATAGCTTTGTGGAAGTCAGAAATCAGCTTATTCTTTGAGTGGGGCAGGAGATGCTTTAAGAATAAGCTGGAAATCAGCTTAAGCTGAAAGTTATAAGCTATAAGCTGTTTGGGCATAAGCTATAAGCAGTTTCCCATAGCTCTACCAAACAGGGCCATTGACCCCATTACCCAACCTCATGCTCCCCCACCTAGACCACCCTTGGCGAAAAGTAGTAGTAGTAGTGGGCGAACAACATCAAAGGCTTGGGATCATTTTGAAAAGATTAAGGGTATTGATGGGAAAGATAGGGCTATGTGCAAGTATTGTAAAAAAGAATATATGGCAGGCTCTAGGAGTCATAGAATAAGTAATTTGTTAAGTCATTTGAGAAATTATACAAAGTATCCATATAGGGATACTCATGGGCAACAATCATTGGGATTTCAACCTAGAGAAGTTAGTTGGGGGGTGTGTTGTTGATGTTGTGGGTACGTTATTTCTATAGAAGTTGCTGGGAGGTATCTTGCCGAGATGTTAATAATTGATGAATTGCTCTTTAGATTTGTGGACAAAGTTGGTTTAAAGAGTTTTTGTAATATCATGCAACCCAAGTTCAAGATCCCATCTCGATATACTGTTGCTAGGGACATTGCAGACATATATACCAATAAAAGGGAGAGGTTAAAGAAAATTGTGAAGGGGCGTAGAATTTGCTTTACCATAGACACATGGACTTCCATACAAAATTTTTGTTATGTTTCTAATTGCACATTTCGTTGATGATGATTGTAAGTTACAAAAGAGGATCATAAATTTTTGTCAAGTTGAAGACCACAAAGGAGAAACTCTTGGTAAAAAAATTGAGGCACTCTTAAAAGAGTGGGACATTGATGGCCTTTTTACTTTAACTGTTAACAATGCGAGTTCCAATGATCTAACCATTAGACTCTTGAAATGAACCACAAAAATGTGGAAGGGAACTATCTTGGGCCATAAATTTTTACATATGCGTTGTTGTGCACATATTGTAAATCTCATTATTGGTGATGGATTGAAGGATCTTGAGTCTTGTATGGCGAATGTGAGGCATGCAATGAGGTATGTGAGGTCTTCTCCAAACTGCCTTGACACTTTTAAAAAGTATGTGAAAAGTTTGAAAATTGAGAGTAAGAGTCTCTTGTGCCTAGATGTGCCAACACGGTGGAATTCCACATATCTTATATTGGAGGCGGTGGAAAATTTTGAGAGTGCTTTTCAAAGAATGGGTGAGGAGGACTACAATTATAAACACTACTTTTTGGATAATGAAGGAGGTGAGAGGAGAGAGATGCCTATAGTCGAGGATTGGGATAATTGTAGGGTGTTTTTTAAATTTCTTAGAATGTTCTACAATGCAACAAAGAGAATTTTTGGATCTTTATTTGTTACTTCAAATACATTCTACATTGAAATTTTTGTCATTGAAAATATGATTGGACAATTAATCAAAGACAATGATCCTATTTTGGCTTCAATAGCAAAGAAAATGAAAGAGAAGTTTGACAAGTATTGGGAAAATGGGGATAAAATCAATCTGCTTTTGTATATTGCAGTTGTGCTTCATCCTCGAAGAAAAATAACATACTTGCAATTTTGTTTTTCAGTAATTTTTGGTGGAGATGTGGTAAAAGTGAAATAAATGTTATACAAGGTGAAAAATTGTTTGAGTCAATTGTATGATCATTATGCCACGCTTGATTCAACAAATGTGTGCGTCTCCAATGTAAATAAAACAGTAGATATGATGATAGATAAAAATGACACATACTCTATTGTGAACTGTCACACCCCCAAACTCGCCCTTAAAAGTTTGGGCATGACCTATTCAGAAACGGACATAAAATTCGGTTTGTATAACATATGGGACTGAACGGAAGCATTTAATAACGCAAAATAACATCCATTGAGCTAAACTAACATGCCAGGATCATACACTTTATTTTAGGTAATGCAACGCATAATAAGCACACGTAATTACCTATATACAAATATACAGACCCATCCCCGAGTGTGAGGATGTAACAAAACTAGGTTGAGGGAAGTTAATTACGTTTTACAACATCAGACAAAAGATTTGGTGCTCGAAGCTTAAAGCTCCGCAAGGACTCCCCAAAATGAGTGAGCTTCGACTAAGTGCTTGGACGCACTGAGGTTGACAAAAGAGGGACGGCATGATGGGTTAAGACTAACCACCAGATTGGTTACCTACAGAGACAGACATAAAACAAAGTGAGCAAAGCTCAGTGAATAATAATACTTAAACAATTTACTGCGTAAACTTGAATTGTAATGTATGTAAGTGCAGAGAATATATGTATAAACTTATTCTATAATCATGTTCAGAATGGCCTTAGCCCAGATTTTATGCAGAGTGGCTTCAAGCCTAGTGTCATACAGATCGGCCTTAGGCCTAACAGATTTGACGGATTGGCCTCAGGCCCAACAGATTTTACAGATCGGCCTTTGGCCTAACAGACTTTACAGATCGGCCACTGGCCCAGATATCAACAAGCAGAATAATCCAGAGTTGTACAGATGTACACAGATTTTCCATTCATTTGTAAATGTTAACATAATCAATCTTGCGAATAACAGAGCGTTAATAATAATTATTATTAACGATAAGTAAGTGTACAACTATGGTACTATTACTCACAGTGCTGTGGTGGAGTGACAGTTGCTTCCGGTATGTGCCCTACATACACACAGTTCAAGGATTAGTTTGTTTTTCTTCTTAAACAATTTCTGACTCACTTCGCTTCGAATGAATTTACAACCATCTTAAGAGCATCAAATAATTATTTTAATAATATCAGAGGGTCAAACACAAAAAACAGAGCGGACGAAATTTTTCGGCATGGGCCGCACGTGCGGCAGTCACCTCCGCATGTGCGGAAAGGTGGACCGCACGTGCGGTACTCCTTCCCCGCACGAGCGGCAGAAAGCAGAATGCAATTCCCATTTTTTCCTCTTGTCTGCACGTGCGGCCATGACCTCCGCACGTGCGGCCGTGGCCCTTGTTTTGGGCAGTCCAAAACAAAGCATAACTTAACCAAGTTACAACATTCCAAAGCCCAAAAATGAAGGAATTTAGGACAACATAATGGTATAATCACCACCTTAACATGGATTACACATTCAATCAAGCCTTTAATTCTTTAAAACTCATAGACACAATCCAATTCCATGGAATTTCCAACTTTCTCACACATATAAACATACATAGCCATTTGTCCACATAGTTGAGCTCAAGCATGACAATTGAAGAAACGAGATGTAAATTCTCACTAGATAGTTCAATATAATTCCAAATCAATCAAACATAAGAAGCATCATCCCAATTAATCACTTAATACATGCTTGAATTATATTATAAACCCTAACTTACATAATATAGAGGAATTCCTACTCAAGTCAAAGAGAGGGGTCAATTAGAATAGACTACACATACTTTGAGTTAAAAGCTCTATAAACCCTCCCAATTTTTCTCAACCTTCTTCCTTAAAGAACTTCTTCTCCCCTAGCTCTTCTTCCCTACACTCTCTCTTTTCTCTCCCAGGAGATATTTATGAGAAGACTTCTAAGTCCCAAGTTTAAGAGACACTTATAGATATACATATATAAAGGTTGAATAAGGACAAAATTTAATCAGTTTAATCGTTCCACATCAAAATTTTACAGAAAAGCATACTATGGTCTAAAAATTATGCTGACCTCAAGTATAAAGTCAATTTCAGATAATTAAGCTTCTAAGGCTTCTAATTTCTGATTCAAACATTATAATTGTAACAAATATTTCTCTTATTAGACAAATATGCATTCATAATCATAGGATTCACTTAATTAAACTTAATTTCACATAAAGTTTCACAGTAAGCATTTAAATGCACAGAATAAGGGACTAAAGGTATACCAGAAACATATACGAGGATCGGGTTATTACATGAACTCTGAATTTAACTCATTTTTGGAGAGGCAATTTTCTAGTAGTGGAAGTACGTTGGAATTGGACAAGTACTTGGGTGATATTGAGAAAGGTGAGAAGAATGGTCAATTTGACATCTTGGAGTGGTGGAAGGTTAATGCAACAAAGTACAGAGTGTTTTCACTTATAGCACGAGATGTGTTGGTAATTCCTATTTTCACTGTTGCTTCTTAGTCGGCTTTTAATACAAGAGGTCGTATACTTGATCCATTATGTAGTTCACTTGCTCTAAAGATGGTGGAGGTTCTTATTTGTACACAAAATTGGCTCTGAAGTAACATTCCACTATGCCTTCGACAAGCAACAGATGATGTTGAAGAATTTGAACAATAATATGATTTGGGTAATACATACAATAATTTATTTTGTTTTAAATTTCATTTATTTTGTATTATTCAAAATTCATTATTTTCACTTCACATGTTTTTCTTGTGTTATGTTTTATGTGTACTTGTTTCAGAATTAAGTTCTTGTTCAAGCCCAAGTCCGAAACTTAGTTTTTATTGAAGTATAATATTATTAGTAAAATACCTTCCCTTTGTTAAATGTTGTTAATATATACTTAATTGTTTTAAGTTTAAGACTTTTTAGTGTTTTCCTTATTAAATAATTTCATTTTTTTGTTATCCAGGTTTAGATGGCTCATGGTTTGGCTCAAGGAAATTAATGACTTTTTTGCTTCTTTTTAGATGACTGTAATATTATTATTTGGATGCGCAATGTTTGTTTGTTGGATGCACAATGTTTTGGATGATTGTAATTTTTTGAACTTTGGATGATTTTCAACTTCAACTATGGATGACTGTAATGAATTATGTTTTTACATTGCCCACTGGAACTTTGAACTTTGGATGACTAGCTTGTTTTTGCATTGCCCATTGGAATCAATAAAAATGAATTATGTTGAAAATGTTATTTTTTTGGAAGTTGCCCAGGTTGTTGTGAATTGCCCAGGTTGTGAATATTGCCCAATGTTATTTTTTGAATTGCTTAGGTTGCTGTGAATAAATATTGCATTGCCGAGGTTGTTTTTTTAGGAAGTGCCCAATTGAATTATGTTGAAAATGTTATTTTTTTTAGGAAGTGTACGATTAGATTATGTTGAAAATTCGTAAAATTTTCAACCGCCAAACTGATTTGTATCCATCCGCCAATCCGCTCAATCCACATCCGCTGAATTGGCGGACGGATGCGGATTGATTTTCTCCAATCCGCCAATTTGGTGGACGAATGGCAGATTGGGGGTTTCATGGCCTCAATCGATCTGCGCCCACCCCTAGTTACAGATGTGGAAAGAAAGGGCACTTAGATAAACCTTGTCCACAAGCTCACCTAGACGATAATAGACCTATTGCTAGTGGGGTTGGATCAGCAATGACAGCAAGGACAAATGCAATTTCTATTCTCGAGGGGAGCAAGGCAAGGAAGGGTTTACACCCTAGTTCCAGAAAATGCTCAGAACACTGAGACGACTGATGCGTGTATTACCTTAATTATGTGCAATGTCATGTGGGAATTGTACACTTTTTAACTTGATATGAATTCTGGATATGTTGATTGAACCAATTGAATTATTAGAATTATGAACTTATGCTTTATACCTTGATGTATGGAATGATGTTAGAATTGATGGTTACATTAGACTTATCTCTCCTAAACGTAAAATCTTTGACGAGCTATGTGTACGCAATGAAACATAATGGGGTCGATCCTTTACACTGTACCTAGACAATTTAATATGAATTGTTATATATGACATTTCGAACTATGCCGAAAATGAATGGACATGAGAACATACTATCATTGACTGTGTTATGGAAATTTCGACACTGTGAATGAAACTTTATGAATTTGACAAATCACCAGTGCTATGAAAAATGTTTAAACTTGTATATATATATACCTTTGCTCGGACTGAATGTTCTATTGTTCATTCCTATTGACTAGACTATGGATACCATGATTTTCTGACTATGGGACTTGTTTGAACACCCCGGATTGTAAACTCCATATCATGCATAATTGTGAACCTATACGCGTACATGTGGGACTTATTTGGAAACCATTATATTGATATGACTGTGACATGACTTGAGCCAATATGAACCATTATGCTATGACTTTGATATAACTGTGAGAACTGATGAACTTAGAATGATTGTGAAACTAATGATTATGTACCTAAGAGAATAGACTGTGAACTATAGAACCAAATATACTTCGCTTGAAAATGATGGGAATAGAACTTTTGTTTGATTTGACCTAATAGAACCTTCATCGAATATGATTTGATAGAACCTTCATTTGATTTGATATGATGAGGCCTTTACCTAATTTGAGAACCATTATCTGATTTGATTACGTTTATGGGGATTATGAATTGCTTATGACCGCATGACCAAATTATGTTTACTACGGGAACTAATCGACTGAGAATTTGAATTAATTTTGAACACTTACAAAGAATGTGAACTGTCAATAGCAGATTATGTGATTATGACATGTGATTAATTGCTTCGATATTACCGTTACTACCATAAGATTGTTTGATTAAAAGAATGGTTTCTTTCGTGTTATTGTACTTAGAATTTGATGCTATTGGACTTGTTGATAGCGGACTAGTTTGTTGGTAAAACCTGACTACTTGGAAGTATATGAAATCAGTATCTCCTATGATTGACTACTTTTGTATTAACGTGTAATATAATTGAATCTGTGGAAACTGAGGTTAATAACCAGTATATGAATGATTACTTCAGAATTTCATTTACTGTTGTGGGGTTAATATATGAATTTGCCTTGTATACCTGCTAACTTCTGAATGACCGTGAATGACTGTGATAAATTGTTGAATCGAATATCATATTGAACTATGAATTGTTGAATGACGGAAAAATGCTTAATGGGAAAGGAGCTATTTAGGAAAATGGGAAATGATATGAATCTAAGACATCTGATCTGTATCTAATATATAAGTGATAACTCAAATTTGGAGGACCAAACTTCTTAAGGTAGGGAGATTGTAATAACCCCAATCCGTAATCTGCTCTTAATCAGTAATCAAGGATGTTCATTAAGAGGATAAAATAAAATTATGTGTTCACTGTGTATTTTGCATGCTATTTGACTTTCTATCTTTTATTCGCATAAATATTTATTTGGAATTTTGCTTTGATATGAAAATTGAAAGTCTTATCGACATCTGAAATCGAAGTTGGTTACATGAATAAGTTATTTGGAATTTTTAGAACACTTTGGTAAGTTTAATTAAAAATTGATTCAGTTTGATAAATTAAGTTGTATTTAATTGGCTTAGTGTTCTAATTATTGTATTTAGCCATTCTAATATATATATATATATTGAGCCTTAAGCTCATTTGTGAGCTCAACTTCATCATTTGAGAATACAAAAATCTGAGATTACACTTTAAAGAGAGAGTGAGCTCTCATATAGAGAGAGAAAGAGTAAAGATTGAAGGGTTAACTTGATTGATCAAAGGTTGTGTAAGAACAAGTGTGTTTGAAGCCTCTCAATTCATGGAGATGATATGTTTTAGAGTTGTGTTCATGGATTTTATATGACCACTTACATGTATTTTGATGATTAAAGGCAAGAAAGTGAAGAAGTTTTACATGCATGCATGAATATATAAAGTTTTGCCATGTTGAAGTTGTATCCTAGCATCCATGTTGATTTGTGAGCTAATTGGTACTGGCATGTTTCATCCATCATGTGTTGACTCCCAAATTCATGTTTTGGAAAAGAATTTTGTACATGCATGGGCCTTTGAACTCAAATTGTTAAATTCATGAGCTTGTTTCAGGGAGAAAAAAAAAAAGTTTGTATAACTTACATGCATGAGTTTTGGGTTCAATTTTGGTGGATTCAAAGTGAGTTTGAGCAAATGGTTTTTGAAGGGTTATGTATAAATATTTTCCAAAGTTAATGTGTGTTTTTGAACAAGCCATACATGGCCTAAGGCTACGAATTGCATTTTTGAGCTTCAAGAAGCAATTTGGAAAACCTAGAAAGTTTGCAGGCCGCTCGAGTGACCAAATGTGCACTCGAGCGCACTTTGCGAGCCCTTAAAACTTTTACAGTCAAGGTAGTTGGCTCAAACGACGAAAGCTTCACTTGAGTGAACTCACATTTTCAAGGCACATGGCTCGAGCGACCAAAAGTTGGCTCAAGCCTAGATTTTCAGCATCCAATAGTTTTGCAGACCAAGGGGTCCGCTCTAGCAACCAAAGCTTTGTTCGAGCGAACTGGCATATTTCTGAAATTTTGCTAAGTGTTTTCAAAGAGCATGATTCCATCCTAGGCTTTCTTGAGCCATGGTTAAGCCACAATAATGAGGATAAAAATTATAAACACACCTAAAAGGAATGTAATAAGTCAAGTGTATTTAGAGAGTGTGTTTCAATGTGAACAAGCAATGTGATATGAAATAATAAGAAGCTAATGTAAGGAAAACTAAGCCATGATGGCCATATGAATGTGTAATGATAAGACAAGCTTTGTGCTATATAAGTTTGTGATTGTAGGTCGAGATTTGGAGACCGATTAACTATTTCTGGAAGCTCATTATAAGTAACGTTATTGTAAAAATATGTTCATATGAATTATATTTGAAATGTTATTACATAAATTATAATTTCTAAAATGATATTTTGCTTACGTGAATGAATGTCCCATTTTTATTTTTATTTTTTATCTATTATGACATCCAAAGAAAGTCCCAAGTCATGGGGGACAGCATGTTAATGTGGGTCCATGACATCTATGTGATTACGAGATCTCGCTAGCTACTTGACAAAGTGGTATTATGTTTGATAATCGGTGTTTGAGACCGATTACTCTAGTTGGAAGACGATATGTTATGTTCTATTAGATGTACCATTATTATGTTTAGATATGAGAATGATTATGTTATGATTTGTTCTATGATTATGAAATGTTCGGAATTTATTCACTAAGCTCTTCACCTTAATGTTATTCACTAGGCTTTAACTCACTATTTGTATATATGTATATATGTAGGTGAACGAGCGCATGACCGAGCCTAATGGCACCTGTCTGGACTTCCATTTTGTCAGCATCCTAAGTGCCTCACGTGGAGGTTCCTGAAAGTCATTTATGGATGGGTCCCGTGATCAAGTGTTGTGATCAAGTTTTAAGCTTTTATTTATTTTGTTTATTTGGTCAAGTTTGTGTGTTACTCTGTAAATAGGGCAAAGTCCCTTTTGTTTTATCTGTATATGGGTGACGTAAGAATGATGTGCTAATATTTGTGTATAAAATTCAAAGTTTTCGGTCTCATATAAGTTAGCACAGCTCATTGGATGAATTTATTTGTGTATTTGCTTCCGCTAACCTTTTATTTTGTGATTCTGTTTCAGAGGCCTTCGGTAATCTTAGGATTGCTGGCCGATTACGATGTTGAACCTATAGGAGTGGGTTTGGGTCATGACAAACAGCACCAGAAACTCCTTAATCTCCTTGACAGATTCGCTTCTTTTAGATTAGGACAACAAGACTCTATGTGCTGAAATAACACATCATCAAGTAATTTTATTGTCAAATCTCTACGGCAGTCATTTAAACCATTACATACCATTCCTCATCCTTCTCTCATGCAACTTTGGAAATCAATTGCTCTACCAAGAGTTAAAGCTTTTGGTTACCTTACATGGTGGAACCGAATTCCCTCATCTTCGTTATTAGCTAATAGGCATATATTGCGAGGTTCTTCGCAATGTGCGTTTCGTAGGATCAAGGAAGAAACCACAAGTCATCTACTACTTCTTTGCTCTTACTTATGGAGGGTTTGGTTGGATTGTCTTAGATGGTGGAGTATTCATGAGGTCTCTCCTAACACTATTCCTGATCTATTTTGTTGGTGGTTCAGGTTAAAGCATAAACACTTGGCTAGACTTATTTGGGATTCTTTCACTTTTGTGATACTTTGGTCAATTTGGCTTGCTAGAAACCACTGGTATAACAAGGATCCTAATTGGATCGAGCTTGTGGAGTTAATTAAAATTAGGGTTACTACATGGGTGAAGAGTGCAACCAACATCAATGGTTGTTCCGTTAATGATTTTCTTCACTCTCTTGGTGGAATAACCTAATATTTCATTTTGTTTTTCGGTATTTGCTCTTGTTTTTAGGTTGAGATCTCATCAACCATTGTAATCTTCATGGTGTGCACATGATTGGGGCTTGAGTTTATGTGCCAACCTAATTGGGATGTAATCTCAAAGCTATAATGCAATTTTTTCCACCATTTATCTCAATGTACTCTTTCCCATTATATTAATAAAAATTCTTTCTCTTTTCTCGATAAAAAAAGAAAAGAAAAAAGAAGATATGATCAGTACATAGAAAAAATATTACAAATTTAATATCTCAGTCAATACAAAATGAATAATGTTATATGTACCAATTAATGTACTACCTAGTGTACTAACAGATGATATAGCATAATTTTAGAAGTTTTGTGTATTTGCAATTTGTATAATTATCCTGTGTTTGGTTGATGGATTTAGGAAGGGATTTGGAAAAGGAAAAGGAAAAGAAAAAGAAAAAAGTGTGTGAAACTATGTGAAATGTAAGTATTTTTTATTCATATTTCACATACATTTTCCCTTTCCCTTTCCCTTTCCCTTTCCAAATCTCTTCCCAAATCCCCCAACTAAACACAACACAAGTGGGGTCAGTAATAATAATATAACACTAGTTGGTATATTAATGTGTATACTAATTGACACTTGTAGCACTACCAATACAAAATTGGCAGACTATTAAGCGAAAAAATGTTACATATATGATTGGTTGGCTTTTTATGTGCCAAGATATACCAAGTTGACAATTATGCAGTTCTCTATCTTGACTTTTTGATGTATTTCTTTTATAATTTTACACATCAATCAAATTTCTTTTGTTGCTAAATATATATATATATATATATGAATGTTATTTATTAGTGTGTTTGATTTTAATTTTCTGAATTCAGTTTTCTAAAAATTAAGCTTTTTGTTTTTCGTATTTTTTTGTTTTTGGTGAATATTTTTAAAATTTTAATCAATTTTTTTTTTTTACTTTTTTAAATACATCTTACTTTAATGTATCTATATAGTAAAATATTTCTGAAAAAATATTTTTAAAAATTAATAATTACACAAAAATATGAAAAATGTATTGAATTTTTTTTTTTTTTTTGTATTTTTTTGGTATTTAGTGTATTTTTCAAAGATTTTTTTCACAAATATTATACTTTTTAAGTGTATTTATGTTAGATGTGTCTAAAAATTTAAAAACATTGTTTAAAATATTAAAAATATTCGTTGAAAACATTAAAATACGGAAAATAAAGCGTAGAATTTTCTAAAAACTGTTTTCTGAAAACTAGAACCAAACAATTCTCTATAGTAATTTTGTAATAAAACTTGTAACTCATAAAATTTTAAAACAAATTCATTAATTGATTTATTAAATATAATGTTGTTTGATAAACTATTCTAACAATCCCCCACTTTTGATAAAAATAAATTTGTATAATATTATCAAAAAAAATAACAATAAAAAAAATTAACACACCCCACAATTTGAAAAGGGGAAATTACACTAGTCCTCACATTTTGTCGTTTGTGTCATTTTAGTCTCTATATTTTTAATTAGGTCAAATCTTACCCTCTTTTTTTATTGGCAAAAAATAATTTATTAATAGAAAAAACAAGTACAACAAAAAATCTAAAGAGAGATGTATCATAACTTAACAAATACATCCCAAATAGATTAGCACATGTTAACAAGTCCAATAATATGCAAACTAGAACTGGAATAAAAAGTGGTTGGCGAGACCCCAACCGGAACAAAATAGAACAAACACCAAAACCTAATCTAATAAGCAATTTCACAAATTTATTGACAAAAACTTGATGCCATTTAGCGAGTTGGTGAAGTCCCAAATAGTGCAGTCTTCAAGGTTAAATGCACATTTACCCAGATAGCTGTTCTAATTTGGATCAATTCAACTAGCTCACCCAAATAGGAATCTTTTGATTGAAAACCTTATCATTCCTTGCTAGCCAAAGAGACCAAAGAATTGCAAGAGCTAGTTGTCACGGCCTTGGATTTTCCAAACCAACCATGTGGCCTTAGATGCTTATCAACCCTCTTGGTTGCACCTAAGTCAGCCTTTCCACTTGACCACACTAACTTGGACAGAAAGTTTAGGTGGAAGAATGTCTTCACTATACAAGTTCAGTGTACAAGTATTGTCGTGCACAAAGCTTTACAAGGCTCTCACACTCACACGTGCTTTACTCTTAGAGCTCTCTTGGATCTCCTCTCTTGATCTCTTGATCATTCGATGCCTAACACCCTTATATAGCCATCCTCCTCCTTAATGGACGGCTAAGATCATTTTGATCCAAGGGCTACAAACTCTCATCTAGAACCCTCCAATAGAACTATCTAGGACAACTACCCTTCTACTACCTACTAGAACTCTCCATACTAGTGTAGTACTTGGTAGGCTTCTCCAAGATATTCTAGGATGTTCTAGACCCATCCAGACTCCTCTGGACACTCCAAGGTTCATTCACATTCTGGAATCTCCCAGGCCACTCCGGACCCTTCCACCATGTTCCAGAGCCTTCCAGCATACTCTAGCCCGTTCTCACGCCTTTCGGAACCTTTCAGCTCCTTTAGTTCTCTTCAAACGCTGCTCCTTGTGTCACATAAATTCTCGGGGCGTGACACTCTCCCCCATCCAATCTCGTGATGCCCTCGTCATGCAGAAGCATACCGAGCCACCACGTCTCGACATGATCTTTGTCTGTTGCTGCTGCTGGTGCTTGTCGCCTTGTCCTTGCCCTGGCCATGCTGCTTAGCCTGCTGCATTACCGCAAGTGCCTTCTCCTTGTCTTTGAGTAGCTGACTCCTCACCACCAATGGGACTTTGCATTAGGGATGGCAATTTCAACCCGACCCGACGGGGACCCGATCCCCCGACCCCGATATGAATGGTTTTTCCTCGAAAAATACCCCCGCGGGGACGGGGATGGTATTCAAAATTGAATCCCCAAATAGTTTCGGGCCGGGGCCGGGGACGGGGATAAGTGTCCCAGCCCCGTACCCAGCCCGGCCCCAGCCCCATTCCCCGCCCCGTTCCCCGATGTGAAGTTACGGTTTTACCCTTATATATATATATATAATTTATAAACCAAACCCTGAATCACTTTCACTCCTCTCTCTCACAGAGCCGTGTCTCTCGTCTCTCTCTACCTCACTCACTCACTGACCTCTCTCTCTCAGATCCACCACCACCGCCGTTCACCTCCGTAGTCGACTCTCCACCTTGTCCACCTCGTCACTCTCGCACCTCTCCTCCAAATCTGTCTACCTCGCACCGATCTTCTCCAGATCTAAGCCGCGACGGAGAAGATGTATATACATCGCGCCGATCTTCTCCATCGCGCCGATCTTCTCGGTAATATATAGACATATACATATATATATATATATATATGTATATATACATTTTGTTGTTCATGTTGATGATGATGATACTCTACTTCTAGTTGTTGTTGATGTTGATGATGATACTCTACTTGTTGATGTTGATGATGATGAGTCGTGACGATTCATTTTTTTTTTGGTCGGGGAATATTCGGAGTGGAAACCGTCCCGTTAGAAAGTGGGGACGGTGATAGGCTCCCCGTTGGGGATCGGGGCCGGGGCCGGGGGACTTTTCACCATCGGGGATCGGGGACGAGGAGTGCAATCCCCGGCCCCGCCCCGCCCCGTTGCCATTCCTACTTTGCATGGTCGATTACCTGCAAACAACAACATGGTTGCAGCGTGCGGGAGTGGCATCACATTGTTCTTCCTCATGAAATCCATCCCTAGGATTATGGGATGGTCATCCCTCTCAATGACCGAGAACTCCACCTGTCCAGTCCAACTCCCAATGGTTATGTCAGCACTCCTCACTACACCTTGGATTGGCTTGGCCTTCGCATTTACTGGCTTGGACCAACCCTTGTCCTCTTTCATTTTCAAGCCCAGCCTCTTAGCCTCTTTGGTGCTCACAAAGTTATGAGTAGCACATGTATCTACCAATGCGTGTGAAGTTATCCTATTAACCTTCACCTCCGCGTACAACACATCCTTCTTCTAGATGCTCCTCGGCTCTTGCATCTTCTCATTCTTCTTAGATACTAACCCAAGAAGTTGGATGCTCCCCAGTTGTGCCTCCTTTTCTGAAGGGCTTTCACTATCGGAGCCTTTTGTCTCTTTCTTCTTCATGGCACTAAACGCCTTCCTCTTTGGGCAGTTCCTCACTATGTGTGGTCCGTTGCACAGGAAACACTCAAGCCGCCCTTTGCCTTTACACTTCTTCCTTGGAGATCCAATGCGTTGCCCATTTTTGCATCGTTCCCATCTCTTTTGGGACTCTTCATCACTGCGCTCATCATCGGTGGTTTGTGGAGACCGTCTCCCACCTTTGGTATGACTCTCTCTTGCGCCCTTGGGTTTTCCTAGCACTTTGAAGTTGTCCAACTTCTCTACCTCCGCTAGTGCAGTTGCAAGGTCTTTTACTCCCTGACTTTGCAACTCTATTGCTACCCAAGGTTGCAAACCATCCAGGAAGCCATACGACACCTCTTTCTCCGCCATGTCGGGGATCTCCAATAACAATGAGGAATATTCCTTCACATAGTCCCGCAATGACCCCTCATGCCTTAGCTTGCGCAACTTCCTGTACGCCTGAAATTCGACATTGATAGGGTAGAAGTGCTTCTTCAACTCTCTCTTGAGCTCTACCCAAGTCTCTATCTTGCATAACCCCTTCTCCATGTCGGCGTACCGCCTCCTCCACCATAACATTGCAGTGTCCTTCAGATACAAGGTAGCGGTCTACACCTTCTCGTCTTCATCTACGATGTTGACGTTCTCAAAATACCGCTCCATGTTCCAAATGAAGTTGTCAATCTCTCGGGCATCCCTCGCACCATCATAGCTCTTAGGTTCTGGCGCACGAATCTTCCTCTTTGCTAGAGCCAAATTTCCGCCATTGCCAGCGACTATGGCCTTCTTGCACAACTCCAACTCCACTTCTAAGCTAGCCACTCTTGCCTTTAGGGCCTTCCATTCGACGAGACTGTCTCTAGCTGCCTCAGTGAGAGACGAGTTCACCCTTTCTTCGAAGGAATCAACCTTTTCCTCCAACTCTTCCACCCTAGCAACAAGACTAGCAACGTAATCGAAAAATTCTCCAATATGGGATGTGGGCTTACCAGGGCCAACTAAAGTTTCCTCCAGTCTAGTGAGCTGCTTTGCCACATTCTCCATCATCCCCTCGAGTCGTGCCTCTAACGCTGCCATCGAGTCCTTTGTTGAGAGCTTCTTCACCCTGGGAACGTTAGCACCTTCGTCGCCAGACGTAGCCATGTACACCTCCCTTGGTTACTTTCTCATGTAACCTCGCTCTAATACCAACTGTCAAAGCCTTGGATTTTCAAAACCAACCATGCGGCCTTAGATACTTATCAACCCTCTTGGTTGCACCTAAGTCAGCCTTCCCACTCGACCACACTAACTTGGACAGGAAGTTTAGGTGGAAGAATGTCTTCACTATACAAGTTCACTGTACAAGTATAGTCGTGTACAAAGCTTTACAAGGCTCTCACAATCACAAGTGCTTTACTCTTAGAGCTCTCTTGGATCTCCTCTCCTGATCTCTTGATCATTCGATGCCCAACAAATGAGACCCCTCCCCCTTATATAGCCATCCTCCTTCTCAATGGACGGCTAGGATCATTTTGATCCAAGGGCTACAAACTCTCATCTACAACCCTCTAATAGAACTATCAAGGACAACTACCCTTCTACTACCTACTAGAACTCTCCATACTAGTGTAGTACTTGGTAGGCTTCTCCAAGATATTCTAGGATGTTCCAGACCCATCCAAACTCCTTTGGACACTCCAAGGTTCATCCACATTCCGGAATCTTCCAGGTCACTCCGGACCCTTCCACCACGTTATAGAGCCTTCCGGCATACTCTAGCCCGTTCTGTAATGCCCTAAAAAATAAAGCCATAAATCATTCATTCATAATATCCATAGACATAGGAAATATAAAATATATTCATTCATCAGAGTATGTTCTACAAAAGGTATTACATGTTTACAACAAAAGTAAATGCCCCACGGCTTATAACTTTCGAAGTCAACACTTGGTTACAACAAAAAAAGGGGTCAGAAGCCCTTTAATAATTAAAGCCCTCGGCTTGGAAATAAAAACATGTAATACAAAAAAATAACAACAAAAGGAAGCCTGCAGCCTCTAAACTATCCAAGCTAGGTCCTTGGAGGCGGCATATCACCTGAACCTGGAAATGATGTCCTATATAGGGTGAGCCAAAGCCCAGTAGAGATATGCTAAACATAATATGAGAAATAACTAAAACATTGGCATTCGATAAATGTTTAACAGTTCGAAACTATCTCAACCCCTTTTCAAAATCAATCAACATAGGTTTCCATACATCCATTCACTTCCTTTATCTAAATCAATTCGTCAACATGGTACATTATTTATCCAAACAATTTAAAATGAGACTACAACTCATATTATCAACACTTCTATCATCAACAATTTTGAATGAGACTACAACTCATAAAGACAACACTTCAATTCTTCAACATCATTTAGATGTATATAAAGTTTCGAGACTTTCATCCTGGACACTCCGGCCAACTTAATTATCAATGGAATCCATCCCCTATCTCCTCCCAAACAATGGAGTACATTCCCTATCTCCTCCCAAACCATGGAGTACATCCCCTATCTTCTCCCAAACAAAGATACATATGCAATGTATTTAACACTTTATCATATACAATGATCATTCAATGCACATATTCAATGTGTTATTCCAACCGTCATATTCAACGACATATTCCAGGTGATTAGTTTCAGTTTACCTAATCATCATGCAGTGTCTACAACAATCAAGACAATCTTCCACCAATAGCCCAAAGCAATTATTTCTAAACAGATAATAAATTTATCAAACAGATAAATTATCAACATTTTCATAGGTGAGTGATTAATTAATCCAAGTACACCACTCAATCTCATAATTTCCCAATTTCATGATTTTCAACTCAATCTCATTTTTCCATATTTCCCCAAATTAATTATTTAATTTCAATAAGGGTTTTTTCTCCCTTTTCTCAAACATCAACCCTAAGGTTCAATTTCATCAATTTTACACCAACAACCCCATTTTCCAAGGTCTCACATACACCTGGTACTCAACAATTGAAAACCCCCTTTTTATATATATTTCAAACTCAAACCCTAACTTCCCAAATTTCCATGACTTCACCATTTAATCAAAATGACTAAACTTTATGTCAAAACTCATAAAGACGAGTAGTTTATCCCTACCTCAAGAAGAAAAGATGAGCCAAGCAAGAGATGAACTCCAAAGACGCCGAAATCAACTTCCACTCGGATGAAAATGGAGATCTTGAGAAGCTCCAACTATTAATGAAGGAAGGAGGGTGAAGAGACCACTAGATCTAGGTCAAAATGCAGAGTGAGAGGGTATTTTAGAGTGAGAAGCTCTTAACTTAGGGTCTTGGAAAGTTTTAGAGAGAGAAAGGACAGAAAAAGTGATTTAAAATGTCACTTACGCGATCTGATATACGTACAATCCGCTCGAGCGGAGAGTGTGATGCTCGAGCGTAAGACACAAAATTTCGACACGCTCGAGCGCAAAGAATGTTCGCTCGAGCGCCAAGGCACAACAACAAAGCAATACCCGCTCGAGTGCGAATAAGTCTGCTCGAGCGTAGAATACACACTTCTAGTATTTTACAGACTTCAGACCTGCTCGATCATAAGAAACTCCGCTCGAGCGTAAAAAACACTTCTGCAGTATTTTTGCAGACGCACAAAATACTGAGCGATTGCAAACCCCTCTCGAGCGCAAGAAGACCCGCTCGAGTGGAAGACCAAAATTCTGGGCAACAACCACTTGCACCCACTCATTACCAACCTGTTCTAAACACGCCCATGACATACCAAAACTCAAATTCAAAGAGTAAGAGGAGGAAAAGGCATAAACAACAACAATCACTCACGGAATCAAGTCCGGAATACAATGAATAAAGGAGGAAAAATTGGGGTCGCTATAACCTGCCCCTCTTAAAGAATTTCGTCCCCAAAATTAGATATATAAGTTTCAAATTTGTGATCTTTTCAATTTTCAACAATATTATAATTCAACACCCACCACCATGACCCATTTACCGGTCATTCCTTCTCTTTTCAAGAGAACAACATTACAAAATATAGCTCATTATGCATTATCAACATGCATTCCTTTGAAATTCATCAACTTCAATACATATATCCCATAATTCCATAACATATTCACTGTTAATAACATGCTTGCATTTCTAAAACACATTCAACGTATACAATGTTAAACTAAACTTGCACCATTCTCATAACTCTCATGTTCTCAAAACATATACAATGTTTTACAAACTAAACATATACAATAATCTTGGATTACAAAACAAAATTTTTCAACATATGCTCAAACATTAACAAGCAGGTCCGAATACTTCTCTCGGACCTCCAATTCACGTTCCCAAGTGGCTTCCTCCACCCCGTGATGTTTCCACAATACTTTTACCAAGGGTATCATCTTGCCTCGCAAGACTTGGTCCCATCTATCCAAGACCCTCACCGGTCTCTCCTCATACGAGGCATCCTTATCTACCTCTAAGTCGGTCCAATCTAATACATGTGACAGATTCAGCTCGTATTTCCGAAGCATACTAACATGAAACACGTCATGCACTCCGGACAACTGCGGCAGTAATGCTAAACGGTATGCAACCTCCCCAATCCGCTCAAGGATCTCAAAAGGGCTATTAAACCGAGAGGACAACTTCCCACTCTTCCCAAACCTCATTAAACCCCGCCTAGGTGATATTTTCAGAAAGACGTGATCACCCACCTCAAATGACAAATGCCTCCTCCTACGGTCGGCATAACTTTTTTGGCGACTCTGGGCTGTAACTAACCTCTTACGGATAAGTTCAACTTTCTCCGTCGTTTCTCGCACCAACTTCGGCCCAAAAGAGGTGCATCTCCCACCTCGGCCCAACACACAAGAGATCTACACGGTCGACCATACAAGGCCTCAAATGGTGCCATACCAATACTCAATTGGAAACTGTTGTTATAGGCGAACTCCACTAAGGGTAAGTGTCTCTCCCATGACCCCTTAAAGTCAAGGACACAGCCTCGAAGCATATCCTCAAGGATCTGAATAGTACGCTCGGACTGCCCGTCAGTCTGAGGATGGTAAGCCGTCCTAAAGGTCAATCTAGTGCCCATGGCACTCTGCAAACTCTGCCACAACCTAGCAATAAAACGCGGATCTCTATCTGAGACAATCGACACTGGGACTCCGTGTAACCTCACTATGTCCCAAATATACAAGTCGGCAAGATGATCTACCGAATCTCTCACGCGCATAGGAATATAGTACGCTAACTTAGTCAACCGGTCCACTACCACCCAAATGGTATCACTACCCCGTTGAGTCCTTGGAAGACCCACGACAAAATCTATCGTGACGTGCTCCCACTTCCACTCAGCAATAGGCAAGGGTTGCAACAAACCCGCTGGTCTCTAATGCTCGACCTTCACTTGTTGACAAGTAAGGCACTTCGACACAAAGGCTGCCATATCCTTTTTCTTACCCCTCCACCAAAACTGGCGACTCAGATCACGATACATCTTAGTGCCTCCTGAATGCACCGCAAGGCGTGAATGGTGGAACTCTCGGAGTACTTCTTCTCGGCAAGACTCCGGCACAAACAAATGGTCTCGGTACCTCATACTTAGGTCAGAATACACAATCAAGCGCTTCTCTACCTTTCCACTAGAGATCTTCTCCCGGAGGAATTCTACCTCAAGGTCACCTCTCTATACCTCTAACACTCGATTCACAAGTGTAGGCTGTGTAACCACTGAAAACAAGGCTGCAAACTCCACAGACTCGCCCAGATGCAAGTCGAACTCACCAAGTGCACTAACATCTCCCATTCTCGGATGGCAATACAAGCTACATCACTAATGGATTTCCTACTTAGGGCATCAGCCACAACATTGGCCTTCCCCGGATGATAATGTAACTCGAAGTCGTAATCCTCTATAAACACCATCCATCTTCTCTGCCTCAAATTCAAGTCTTTCTGTGTAAACAGATACTTCAGACTCTTATGATCTGAGAACACCTCGAAACTCTCACCATAAAGGTAGTGCCTCCAAATCTTCAAGGCAAATATTACAGCTGCTAACTCTAGGTCATAAGTAGGGTAATTTCTCTCATGTGTTTTTAACTAACGTGAGCCATAGGCCACTACTTTTCCATCCTGCATCAATACACAACCCAAACCCTCTCGTGAGGCATCACAATATACCGCATAACCCAAGCCCCTCTCCGGAATAATCAAGATTGGAGCGGTGGTAAGTCTAACCTTAAGTTCTTGGAACAACTTTTCGCAAGTCTCACTCCATACGAATTTGACCCCTTTCCGCGTCAACCTAGTCAAAGGCGAAGCTAGCCTGGAGAAGTCCTTCACAAATCTACAGTAATAACCGGCCAATCCTAGAAAACTGTGAATCTAAAAAACACTCTTAGGCTATGCCCAGTCTTGCACTGCCTCTATTTTGGATGAATCTATGGTCACCCCTTCTCCAGATACCACATGGCCTAAGAACTTAACCTCTCTTAGCCAGAACTCACACTTCCCAAACTTAGCATACAACTTATGGGCTCTAAGCAACTCAAGCATCACTCGCAAGTGTTCCTTGTGCTCTTCATCAGAAGGTGAATAAATCAGGATGTCGTCCACGAAAGCGATTACAAAGCGATCTAAGAACTCCCAGAAAATCCGGTTCATCAAGTCCATAAACACAGCCGGTGCATAGGTGAGCCCAAAAGGCATCACCAGAAACTCATAATGGCCATACCGCGTATGGAATGTCGTCTTCGGGATATCCTCCTCCCTGACCCTCAACTGATGGTAACCCGATCTCAAGTCTATCTTAGAGAAACAACGGGATCCTTTCAACTGATCAAACAGGTCATCTATACGAGGCATAGGGTACTTGTTCTTAACCGTAGCCCGATTTAACTTTCGGTAATTGATACAAAGTCTCAAAGCCCCATCTTTCTTTTTAGCAAAGAGGGCTAGTGCTCCCTACAGTGAAGTACTAGGGTGGATGAAGCCCTTATCTAGCAACTCCTGGAGTTGAACCTTCAACTCACTCAACTCGACTGGGGCAAAACGATACGGTGCCATGAAAATCGGTGCTGTGCCGGGCACTAAATCAATACATAACTCAATCTCTCGATGGGGTAGTAAACTAACAAGATCCTCAGGAAAGACGTCCGAGTACTCACAGACCACTCTTGGCAACTCAGTCGGGGTCTCATCACACTCACTACTCATAAAGCTAGCGAGAAGACAATTAAGTTCACTCCGCCCTCGCGGATCATATACCGGTGGTAAAACCTTACCAACTCGATCTCCTCAGAAGTGAAAACAATCCCCGTTCAAGGTACATACAGTAACCCTCTAACAGTAGCAATCAATAACAGCCTGGTATGACGATAACCAGTCCATACCCAAAATCACATCAAACCCAAACATAGCCATCACTACAAAGGAAAATGGAAGCCGACGATCAGCGACCTCTATATCACAACCTCTACACCCTTGTTCCAAAATCAACTCACCCCCAACAGGTGATACAAATAAGAGATGCTAACTGCGCCAACTCCAACCCCAAAACAGATGCAAATGCAATAGATATAAAGGAATGGGATGCACCCGTATCAATCAACACATTAGCAACCAAGTTGCAAAACAAAAAGGCACCTCTCACAACAGACGGAGCCGGTACAAGATCCTGCGCTGTAACAGCATAAACGCGCCCTGTAGGTCTCTGATCTACCTGCTCACTTCTCGGAACATAAGACTGCTATACAGACTAAGCCGAAGAGGCTCCCTAGTTAGCCCTCGAGGCCTGAACTGACTGAGTTGGCTGATGACTATCTGTCTGTCTCGAACCAGACGCACCAAATGTGCCACTCAACTGTGGGCAAAACCTCTTCAGGTGCCACGCTTGCCCACACTGATAACAAACGAGCGGCTGACCTCTACCTTGACTCTAGCTCTGAGGGCGGGCCGACGAAGACGCTACTCTCTGCCCTCCTCCCCTCTGCGAGCAAGCTGGAGACTTGTGGCCCAGCTGACCACATTTGTAACAAGTGATGTCTCCCTGACCGCCTCTCCCAGAACCTGAACTCGGTACTGGAAAGGTAGATCTAGAATATACTCCCTAGGATTGCTGAGGGTTAGAACCCCTCTTCCTATTACTGTCCCCCTGACCATCCTAACTCCTCTTGGAGCCCCTCATCCTCTCTTCTTCAGCATGCATAATCATCTCAAGATGGGTTGCAGCCTGCACAAGGTGTCCATACTCCCTAGTCATGGACCTGGCCACTCAAAACATAAGTCTGGTCCTCAACTTCTTCTCAAACTCCAAACATCTACGCTCCTCGATCGCCACCAACTCAGGTGCAAACCTCGATAAACTGGTGAATGTGGCCTCGAACTCTACCACAGGTGTATTCAGCTGCTTGAGATGACAGAACTGATCTCTCAATTTCTCCCTAATAGTGGGAGGAAAAAACTTTTTCTGGAAGGCATCTATGAAAGCCTCCCAAGTCCCTCTAATACGCCCTCGTACAAACTTCCACCACTGACCCGCGTCTCCCTTCAACTGGAAAGACGCCAAGGTTAACCTCAAACCTCCGTCTTCGATGCCAAGCATCTCAAACGTCTTCATCATCTGCTCTAGCCACTCATCAGCCTTCAGTGGCTCTTTAGGATCCCTCAAAAACTCATCCGGATTCGATCGGAAAAACTCCTTCTTCAGAAAAGACGGCCATGCTTCAGCTACATGGGCCTAGACTTGATTCTCAGCCCTGAGAATGTCCATAGATTCCCTCAATGCTCCTGCCATCTCGCGGGCCAAGGCGCCCATGGCCTACTGACCTACTGGCTCGACCACGTTGGCCTGACCAACACCCTCCTCCTGCGCCGGAATCTCATCCGGTATAGGCATCTCCTGCCTCCTAGGCCTACCACGCCTACCACCACGTCCTCGTCCTGACATCCTAATAAAGGTAACAATGACATTAGCACATTCACAAATGTGCCAAAGCTATTTCACTCGCATCCAAATACAATGGACAACTGTAATTCACACCACGTAAACACATAATCACATAAGCACTTACGAATTTCATTTCCGAATAATGACCGTCCCGAGGCGTTGCTAGAGTTCCAGTTAGAAATGGCAGTGATCAAGTGCCTTTCCAACAAGACTCCCAGAAACCCAAGGATCCAATCAACATCCTAGAAACTAAATTCCATACCCATTTAGTCACATAAGCATGTTATCACATAAGCACATAACATTACACTTAAGTCTCTAACAAACGAGACAAACCCATTATGGTACTAACCACTTCCCACGTACCCAAAGTATTCAAACCCGGTATGCTCTGATACCAAGTTGTAACGCCCTCAAAAATAAAGCCATATATCATTCATTCATAATATCCATAGACATAGGAAAAATAAAATATATTCATTCATCAGAATATGTTCTACAAAACGTATTACATGTTTACAACAAAAGTAAATGCCCCACGGCTTACAACTTTCCAAGTCAACACTTGGTTACAACAAAAGAGGCCCTTTTACAATTAAAGCCCTCGGCTTGGAAATAAAAACATGTAATACAGAAAAATAACAACAAAAGGAAGCCTTCAGCCTCTAAACTATCCAAGCTAGGTCCTTAGAGGGGGCATATCACCTGAACCTGGAAATGATGTCCCATATAGGGTGAGCCAAAGCCCAGTAGAGATATGCTAAACATAATATGAGAAATAACTAAAACATTGGCATTCGATAAATGTTTAACAGTTCGAAACTATCTCAACCCCTTTTCAAAACCAATCAACATAGTTTTCCATACATCCATTCACTTCCTTTATCTAAATCAATTCGTCAACATGGTACATTATTTATCCAAACAATTTAAAATGAGACTACAACTCATATTATCAACACTTCTATCATCAACAATTTTGAATGAGACTACAACTCATAAAGACAACACTTCAATTCCTCAACATCATTTAGATGTATATAAGGTTTCGGGACTTTCACCCTGGACACTCCGGCCAACTTAATTATCAATGGAATCCATCCCTTATCTCCTTCCAAACAATGGAGTACATCCCCTATCTCCTCCCAAACCATGGAGTACATCCCCTATCTTCTCCCAAACAAAGATACATATGCAATGTATTTAACACTTTATCATATACAATGATCATTCAATGTGTTATTCCAACCGTCATATTCAATGACATATTCCAGGTGATTAGTTTCAATTTACCTAATCATCATGTAGTGTCTACAACAATCAAGACTATCCTTCACCGATAGCCCAAAGCAAGTATTTCTAAACAGATAATAAATTTATCAAACAGATAAATTATCAACATTTTCATAGGTGGGTGATTAATCAATCCAACTACACCATTCAATCTCATAATTTCCTAATTTCATGACTTTCAACTTAATCTCATATTTCCATATTTCCCCAAATTAATTATTCAAATTAATTATTTAATTTCAATTAGGGTTTTTTCCCCCTTTTCTCAAACATCAACCCTAAGGTTCAATTTCATCAATTTTACACCAACAACCCCATTTTCCAAGGTCTCACATACACCTGGTACTCAACAATTGAAAACCCCCTTTTTATATATATTTCAAAATCAAACCCTAACTTCCCAAATTTCCATGACTTCACCATTTAATCAAAATGACTAAAATTTATGTCAAAACTCATAAAGACGAGTAGTTTATCCCTACCTCAAGAAGAAAAGATGAGCCAAGCAAGAGATGAACACCAAAGACGCCGAAATCAACTTCCACTCAGATGAAAATGGAGATCTTGAGAAGCTCCAACTTTTTAATGAAGGAAGGAGGGTGAAGAGACCACTAGATCTAGGTCAAAATGTAGAGAGAGAGAGAGAGAGAGAGAGAGAGGGTATTTTAGAGTGAAAAGCTCTCAACTTAGGGTCTTGGAAAGTTTTAGTGAGAGAAATGACAGAAAAAGTGATTTAAAATGTCACTTACGCGATCTGATATACGTAGAGTCCGCTCGAGCGGAGAGTGTGACGCTTGAGCGTAAGACACAAAATTTCGACATGCTCGAGCGCCAAGGCACAACAACAAAGCAATACCCGATCGAGCGCGAATAAGTCCGCTCGAGCATAGAATACACACTTCCAGTATTTTACAGACTTCAGACATACGCTCGAGCGCAAGAAGGGCAGCTCAAGCTCAGACCCGCTCGAGCGTAAGAAACTCCGCTCGAGCGTGAAAAATACTTCTGCAGTATTTTTGTAGACGCACAAAATACTGAGCGATTGCAAACCCCGCTCAAGTGCAAGAAGACCCGCTCGAGTGGAAGACCAAAATTCTGGGCAACAACCACTTGCACCCACTCACTACCAACATGTTCTAAACACGCCCATGACATACCAAAACTCAAATTCAAAGAGTAAGATAAGGAAAAGACATAAACAACAACAATCACCTGCGGAACCGACTCCGGAATACAATGAATAAAGGAGGAAAAACCGAGGTTGTTATACGTTCTCACGCCTTCCGGAACCTTCCAACGCCTTCAGTTCTTTTCAAACGCTGCTCCTTGTGTCACATAAATTCTCGGGGCGTGACATAGTGCTTCCCAAATTTTATCTGCTGCTTGCTTGAATTTGAAACCATACCATCAGAAAAGAAGTCATGAATTGAGCTTGGGAAAACCCAACAAGGACCCACCATTTAATGCAATCAGACCAAAATTTTCAAGAAAAAGGACGAAGAAAAAATAGTTGGCTTGTTGTTTCAATTTCAACACCACAGAAGGTACAAAAATTGTTAATTGGAAGAATATTTCTAGTGAACAAAAGATTTTCTACTCAATTTTTACCCTCAGTTTTAGATTTTGTGTCAAATTTGTCCAATTGATAACGCCATTAGGGTTTTTGGTCAAAAATAATCACCGAGTCGGTTGAGTTTAATTCACTAAGTTGATTAAGTTTACAAATTTTTCCTTAAAAACATGACACGTGTCGTTCATGTGCACATTTTTTTTAAAATATTAACAATTGTAATCAATTGGACCAAATTGAAACAAACTAAAAAGTTCATGGTCAAAATTAAGCCAATTAAAATTACAATATGATCAAGATGACATAAGGACTAAAGTATAAGGATTATCAATGTAATTTTCCCATTTCAAAATTACAATTCAACAATAATATTAATAAAAAAAACATATATAATATATGTAATGCCCCGTATTTTATTACTCAAATAACCTTACCAATATTCATTAATTAAGTCCATTTACAAATAATATTTCATCCTTGGATGAAACGATGAATAATTAAATATACATATTCCCTCTCATTATACAACAATAACATTTACACACAAATAAAAGAAATGCCCTAAGGCTTACAATAAAAGAGAGGACACTACTCTTTATAAAAAAAAATAGCACTCAGCCAAACAACAAATGAAGGAGTACAATCCATCACTACATTACACTTATAAAATAGTAAAACCCATTGTTTGATCTTCAAATCCGAAAAGAATTCATTGTACACATGTATAGGCAGGGGGTGAGCAACTACTAGCTCACCAAGCAATCTCATATTAAAATATTAAAAGATATGCGGGTACCAAAATACTTGTACATATACGTGAAATCATATCATATCAATACCATATGATTTAATTACATAATCTTTTAAATCCAATTTATTCAATTAACCACAAGAAGTTAACTTAAATAAATAAACATGTTTCAATAGCAACAAGACATCCTTTTCAATTCATTCAATTATCTCATTATCAATTGAATCAAATAATTAAACAATTCATCAAATCCATTTTATACAGAGATGAATGCATATGCCATGTCATGTTCAAAAATATTTTTCTCATCTTTTGAAAATCTTACGCACAATGCCAATTTGAAAACACATTAATCCAACAATTTCAATAAAATTCCAAAATGGTAAATACGATTCAAGTAATCCCTAGACTGGTGCCTGCAAGTAGACTATACAAGTACTACCAATTTATCATTTTTACAAGATAATCGGAATGCTCGTAGCACGTCATGGGGGACCTCGCTCTGATTCGGACTCCTTTGTGTCGGTTCTAAATCAACCAAAGAGTCCAAATCCGCAAATCGTTTGAGAAAACAGATTTTTGAAAAAGTAGTGCCAAACATGGATCGCTTTGCGGACATGAGTCACCACCTAAATATTTTAAAATGGGAAATTTAGAAACCACGACTCGGTCAAGGCCACATGTCCGTCATCACCAAAGTGGTCTTGGCTCGAGCTTGGGTACGATCGGGGAAGGTCACTATGAGCACCCCTTTCGCCCGTCCGGAAGCCTCTACTAACCGTGATATCCAATTTTGAAAACGTTATGTGTTCTTATTCCAATTATTAACCTAGAATTACTATGTGATGCGCACAACACAAAAGTATAGACTAGATCGCCTAACTTGGAAATAAACATTGCATATCCATTTTGTCTCGAAAAACGTGTTGTTTTCTTTTGCTACTCGCAAGTAGGCTAAAAAGCGGATTTCAATGAATTGTTCCGACTTAGGCAATCCAACCTCCACCCACAGGCATTCAAACAGTTTATCATGTAAGCACTTAGCCGCATGGCAAGCATACTGTCATGGTAAACATTCACACGCATGCGATATGCTAAAGCCATAAAAACTTACATCGTATTCCAAGCCAAAACAGAAGCTGGTTAGCAAACATGCATGACCTAGTTCATGTTAAGTGGCTAATGCGACACAAGCAGAAATGCAAATCTAGAGTAGGCTCGGCTAACCCTAAACATGGCACATGAGATGCAACAACTATCACGTATTCAATTCGGAATTGAAAGTACAATGCGGTTTGCATGATGTGCCGAGCCCGATGTATGTAAACAAATGCATGAATGCACGCATGCATTGCATAAGGTATGCTAATTTAGATGTGCCCTAATCCACCAACATAAGCGGGTAAATAAAAGGGAGAAAGAAATGGGGATTGGAAGACATACACCCACTCACACACACTTATTACACTTGCGCCCTCACTCGGAGGGACCAAAATAATAATACAGTCCAAAAATAAATGAATAAATAAATTATTACAGAATTTCTAACTATTGAATAACTAAATCTGAGAATAAAAGTGGGGCCACACCTGCCTCGGGATCTTGGCGTGGATGATGCATGCTCGGTCCCGCTTGTCTTAAAAGCCACACCCTAGCATTGTCTTTGCCTCTGTTTTCTTGCTCTGTCTTTCCAAAAATTCCCAAAGTCCTAGAACACCTTCCTTGCATACTGCTGAACACCACCGGCTGAGGGGATAGATCACCGGATGCTTCATTTGACCATCGGCTGCTTGTGGTGTTTATCGGCACAAATACAGTGCCGGTCGGCACTATACACTGCCGGTCGGCACAAAGTTCTCGCAGAGGGATGATTTTGACAAAGAAGAAGCAGACAAAGAATGCAAGGCATGGTATTTGGGCATATGTCAGCATGTCCAATACCTCCTATCACATTTAGGGACTCAAGGAGGTATGGCTCTTGGTTCTAGGGCTATCAATTATGCATTTGATGCATGATAGCCTAAGGAACCAAGATTGCTATTTCAATGTAAATATGCATGCAACACAAAAATGATACCAAAACCTTATCATGTATGGATCAAAGGTCTTGGAGACAAAGGGGATTAGCTCATTTCATCACTTTGAGTATGAAATGGACTAATCTGCTTTGTGTTCGATATTACGTCCGATCGAACACTTGACACATGCAATGCAAACACATGTCATGCTTATCTTGCCATTTTACTTGGTCAATTTTATTTACTCATTTTAGCATTACCAATTCATCCTTTAATTGATTAAGTCCAAGTGAGAGTCCTCTAATAGGAAAGAGGGCCTAAGCCTCAAGTGTCTTGAGCATGAAGGAGACCCCATGCCGTTGGCTAGTAGAAACCCTCAAGAGGATTAAAGCCATTAAGCATGAACGTCTCAACTTCATGCTCAAATCGACAAGAGGCTCAAGGCTACTTTCTAAGCAATGAAAATGAAACATGTAAGGAAGTGGCATGAATGGCATGAAGTATGTTATGAAATTGTGTGCAAGACATTACTACAACATGCAAATGGTTCAAACACTCATGCTCCAATGGACCAATCAACTAGGCATGCAAGGGCATTACACCATAACCACACAAAGCAAGCCTTAAACAACAAAATCAACTCAAAACAGAATTATGCAGCCTCAAAATTGTGTTTCTACATGCCAAAACAATGCTGAAAATGCTATGGACATGCACCAAAACAAAGCGATATAGCATGCCAACTCATTGGGCTCTTGAAGCACATGAACCATAGCTATGCAATGCAATGTATGAGAGTTTTTTCCAGCCCAAAACAGAATTTCTACATGCTAATTTAGGGCCTAAAACATGCTGGAAAATAGCCAAAACAAACTAGAAAAGCATGCTCTCCTTTAGGCCATTCTAAGCATTCAAACCACAACCATGCAAAGCAATGCACGAGCTACATTAACACCTCAAAACAGAGCTTAATCACAGCAAAATATGAACTATTGTAGGCCAAAGTTAAGCTAGCACATGTTAGGAAGTTAGGCTAAAACATGAAGCATGTTAGGCTAGAAAGCGAGATTGCATTACAAGTGCAAGAAATAAGCAACAAGGGCCCTATCCACCCCAAAACAGATCTGAAACATGGAAAAATAGGGCCTAAAACATGCTTGGCTTAAGCTAAAACAAGCCACAAAAAGATGCTACTTCACTAGACTAACAATACTAGGAAAGGGGATTTACACTACAAGTGCAATAAGCATGCAAGAGGTGACCAAGACAGCCAAAAACAGAGTTATGGCAGGTCTGGAAAATCACAAAAATGAGCCTAAACAAAGCCTCCAAGAAGTAGAAACACATGCTCATTTGGAGGGCCATCAATACAAGCAAACAAGAGAAGAGGAGGGGGGACAACCCCCTCCTATTTTGAGCCTCAAAACAAGTTTTCCACCACTGAAATTCCTCTGGAATTCAGTGGTTTTAAGGCCAAAAAGATGTTGTTTGAAAGGCTTGAAAGTTAGCTCACAAGGCCTTATAAGCCAAGGAGCAAAAGGGAGGACAACCCCCTAGCCAACCAAGGCACAAGCCAAGACTTTTAGGACTGAAAAATGGAGGAAAATCAGTGGTTTTTGTAGTTCAACAATACCCCAAAAACAGCCCCAAAGTAGTGTGAAAAGATGGCTAAGCAAGTGTGTAAAACAAGCTTAAAGGGGGAGAGATCTTACCCTTGAAGCACAGCAGCAAAATGGCTTCTTTTCTGAGCCAAACAACCTTCAATCAGCCCAAAAATAGGTTCCAAGGGACCTCAATCCAATGGTGATCAACTTTGATGAAGGATGCCTTTGCAAAAGTATAGGAAATTCTCACTTCTAAGCCTAAAACAAGAGGAAAAGGAGAGAGTTCTAGGGAGGGAGAGAGTTTTGCTCACAAAGCTTCTAGAGAGAGAGGATTCTAGAGTGAGAAGCTCTCAAACTTCTAAGCCCTAAAGAAAAATGTTCTAACCTTTCAAAAATGAGATATAAGACTCTATATATATCAAAAAGGAGCTTTTGGTCGAAATATCTCACTTGGAAATATCTGGAGCAGTAAACAACAGCTGGATGATAAATATCTGTCAAAAAAACTGATTTCTGGGCACTTTTGGCCGGTCGGCACTCTTTTGTGCCGACCAGCACTCTTTTCTGGCCGGTCGGCACTTTATAGTGCCGATAGATGATCCCGTGGTCAAAAAAGTGCCGGTGGGTATGCAAATTGAAGCCCCGGAAGTTAGCTTTCCAATGGCGCAAACCTTGCATTAAAATTCCTCCTGTGCAAAAAGTTATGCCCTTTTTCGTAAAGCCGCGCAGATTCGGTCCAACCGGACTTCAACCAACCATATCTCCTCCCCCCGGATTTAGACTTAGGAGATTCTTGAGTGCAAAATGAAGCCCCGAAAGTAAGGTTTCCAATGGTGGTGGCCCCATATTTTAATTCCTCTTGTACAAAGAGTTACACCCGTTTCGGGGAAGCCGCGCAGACTTTTCTCCTCCCCGGATTCATGCTGAACCACTCCCAAACCAGTTTTCTCCCATCTTCTCCTCTTTTCTTCAACTTCAAACCCTTAAGTAAGGTGTTTTGAAAGATTTTTCAAAGGTTTCACCTCTCTTTCATTCATCTCCCCTTTGTCCTTGCTCGGTTTACAGCGCAACATTACGAAATGCGAGCGTCGGAACATCGTGGGAATTTTATTTCAAAAATGTTTTGAAAGAGAGGGTTTTAAGGTATAAAAACCATCAAAAATAATTTTGGTCCACAATGGGGTATGAAGTTGAGATTTGCCTCTCTCCTTGCCGATGAAGTCAACTCGCACACCTTTCTCCAACAAGTAAACCATCAGAGTGCCCAAGTCTTAAGGCGGTCAAAAATGGGGTGTCTCTGTTGCCCCTCTTTGTGAGAATCCCTAAGTCATAACAATGACGGAGTGAATGTCAAAGCCTGTGAGATCGACCCATTTTGGCAAGTCAAGACTTGGACAAACAAACAAAACATAGATAGATAAATGGTTGTGCCAAGCAGTCGCCTCGTATCCCTTTGCAAGGAATCAAACCAAACGTAGTTCAGGCGTGATGCAAACGATATGCGAAAACTTTGATAATTGGACTTATACGCTACACGGCCGGTTTGTATATAAAACAATGCAATGTACTAACAAGTACAGGTAAGGTGCGCAAGGTAGCGCGAATGAAATGCTATGCTAGTAAAGATGCAAAGGGGAACACACTCCAACCACGCTGGACTCGTGAGTGGAAGAAGAACAAAGAAAATCAATCAGGGGCGCGTTCCACGCAACCTAAAGTAAATTCCAAACACGCTGAAATCGTGTGAGGAATGGGACACTCAAACCACGCTGAAATCGTGAGAGGAGGTCCAAAACAACCGCATCGGTAGCGTCTATAATAACGCAACTCGAGATAAATTCCAAACACGCTGAAATCGTGTAAGGCAGGACACTCAAACCACGCCAAATCGTGAGAGGAGGTCCAACAAACCGCCCGATCGTCTACAACGCAACTTGGGATAAATTCCAAACACGCCGAAATCGCGTAAGGAACGGACACTCAAACCACGAAATCGTGAGAGGAGGTCCAACAAACCGCCAAAGGCGTCTACAACGCAACTTGGGATAAATTCCAAACACGCCGAAATCGCGTAAGGAACGGGACACTCAAACCACGAAATCGTGAGAGGAGGTCAACAAACCACCCAAAGGCATCTACAACGCAACTTGGGATAAATTCCAAACACGCCGAAATCGCGTAAGGAACGGGACACTCAAACCACGAAATCGTGAGAGGAGGTCAACAAACCACCAAAGGCGTCTACAACGCAACTTGGGATAAATTCCAAACACGCCGAAATCAGCGTAAGAACGGGACACTCAAACCACGCTGAAATCGTGAGAGGAGGTCCAACAAACCGCCAGGCGTCTACAACGTAACTTGGGATAAATTCCAAACACGCCGAAATCGCGTGAACGGGACACTCAAACCACGCCAAATCGTGAGAGGAGGTCAACAAACCACCAAAGGCGTCTACAACGCAACTTGGGATAAATTCCAAACACGCCGAAATCGCGTAAGGAACGGGACACTCAAACCACGCCAAATCGTGAGAGGAGGTCCAACAAACCGCCAGGCGTCTACAACGCAACTTGGGATAAATTCAAACACGCCGAAATCGCGTAAGGAACGGACACTCAAACCACGCCAAATCGTGAGAGGAGGTCCAACAAACTATCGGTAGCGTGCGGCGCAACTGAGATAAATTCAAACACGCCGAAATCGCGTAAGGAACGGGACACTCAAACCACGCCAAATCGTGAGAGGAGGTCCAACAAACCGCCAGGCGTCTACAACGCAACTTGGGATAAATTCAAACACGCCGAAATCGCGTAAGGCGGGACACTCAAACCACGCCAAATCGTGAGAGGAGGTCCAACAAACCGCCCAGTGCGTCTACAACGCAACTTGGGATAAATTCCAAACACGCTGAAATCGCGTAAGGAACGGGACACTCAAACCACGCTGAAATCGTGAGAGGAGGTCCAACAAACTATCAGGCGCGTGCCCGGCGCAACCTGAGAAAGTCCTGGAGGACAACAATCCCAAACGCTGCTTAGCGTAAAGGGATAAACAATAGAAGATAACTCAAGATGCAAATAAATGCAAGTAAGGTGTGCATGACAATACCAGTGGAAGAGTGCATAACAATGCGGGTGGAAGGGTACATAACAATGAAGCAGGCTTGATTTTGCGCTTGAGGTAGAGGCACACTCATACTTCGGAGCATTGGCAAGGCCCTGAAGAGGTACATCCGGAGTACAATCACGGAATTTGCTGAAGGTGAAACACACTCAGGTGCTTTGATTTTCCCTATTTTCTTTTGCTTTGCAATCCGGAACCTACATAGCTTCAGATAGGTCCTTGTTTTACAGTTCGTATTTGACCCGGGTTGAACCTTGCGGTTTTTGAAAGAACAAATTCCTTTTTGCACAAATGTGGAGAATGACACAGCACTCTGAGCACAAGATGATTTTTTTTTGTTTTTGAAATTAAGAAATGAGTTCTTAACCGGGTATTGAGCCTACGACTGAACACAGCAAAGACGACCCAACAACGGAAAATAATAGGTAAACAACCTAAACACATCGAGTAACACTCGAGACGACTCAAAACAAGAATCGAGATAAAACAAAAAAAGACACGACACTCAAACATGCACAGGGAGCCTGTTTCTCTGGGTATGCTTTCCCATCCTTTTCTCATTTGTGATTCTCACATCACTCGGCCCTCAAGCTCTATTTTTCATGAAAAAGCCCTTTTCTCACTTTTTCTCTCAACGCGCATCTCTCTATTCTTTAATCTCTCATTTTTATCCCTCCCCTGGGTGGTTGATGGATAAAGAGGAAGTTGCGGGTTCTTGCCCCTAGCATTCTGCTAGATTCTTTTCTTGTTCACAACAGTGAGTTTCTTCCACAGAGGGGCTGCACTACAATTGGGTGTATAACGAATCTGCGGCTGACATCGGTCGACGATGCTCTGCCGGGGAGTTTGGACATGGTTAGATCTGTCTAGATGAGGGAGTGGAACATCCTGTCCCATTCCAATTTATGCTTCGCACATGGCTTGATACCTCGCTGCTTGGAAGACGAGAGAGTTTTCACCCCTTTGTTGTTGACTTCAGTTGTGCCCTCTTCTGGCAGGTGGAGTGCCCTTCTTGGCAAGTATGTTGATGATGGGGAAAAGACAGAACACCTGACTCAACTGTGCCCTTAGTTCATCATTTTGACCATTTTTTGGTTTTAAAACAATTTTGACCAACATGAAAGTTAGATTAACATGCTTATTCAACTTTTTGATTTAAAATCATGCAAGTCAGACTATGAGCACTGAAAATTTTCCCTTTTTTGGGTCCAAGAAAATGGTCCAGTTTTTGGAAAAGATGGAACAGTTTTCGAGAAAATTAGTCAACCTTAGTAAAAATTCTCAAAAACTATTTTTGCAAACGGCCACCGCTCAACAAGCAGGGAACCAACTCTTTGAGATGCACAACCCCGGACCCATAGCAATAGAAAATTGCCCCTTGTCTGAAGGACACTGCATGGCAACGGAAAGTTGCCCCTTGTTTGAAGTGACACCGCGACGTTTTGAATGGCAACGGAAAGTTGCCCCTTGTTTGGATAGCATCGCAGCGTACTTGAAGTCAGTCCTCAGAGCGACGACTACAACTAGACTCTCGGATACAGAGGAGACAAAGATGACCAGAACCATCGCATGGACACAATCGAATTTGAATTGTTTTACGGCTGGACTTCAGAATGAAGTTGCCTACGTATCCCAAACATGGGAATCAAGCCTTACGTAGTTCGGGGTTAAGGTACACTCGGGTATTTAACCTCTCCTTTTTATGCTCTATCTTTTGCCAAGGCGCCTATTGCAGGTTTTCGACCTTGCGAGCTTTGTTCTTCTTTCTTTTTCATTTCTTTTCTTTTTTCTTCTTTTTTTTTTTTTCTTCTTTTTTCTTTTTTCTCTTTTCTTTTTTTTGTTTTTGCTTTTTGTATATATCTTTTATTGCTCTAACTTTTGCCTGGGTCGCCCTTTCCGGGTTTTCGACCCAGCGAGCCTCTCAAAGGGTAAAAGTGTAACAAGTCCATGCCAAATGGTTTTAGGATCTCGAAGCCATCCGTATCCAAGAGAGTGGTTGTTGTATCGATTTGCAGAAGGATCCATCTTCGGCTCTTCGAGCACATCTGACATCTTTGCCCCTAGTTCAAGGGTATCTTTGTTCTAGCTTTGCAAGCTTCTTCTGATGAGGTCTGACCTTCTTGATCTGACTTTGGTGCCTCTTGTTCGAGGGCTGCTTCAAATTTGGCCACACAGGCCTCACATCATGATTGTCCTTTGAACGTTCTGAATCCAGGTTCAAGGTTTGAAGGCAAGGACTCAAGTCTCGAGGCTGAGAGCGATCCTAAGCTGCACAATCTCAAGAGCGATTCCACACATGTCTTCGCAGGACCGCGCAAAACATTTTTTGGAAGTTTTTAAGAAAGCGACAAATTGCTCGCGCTGAAGACAGTGTGGGACCAATCTGGATCAAGCCAGGATCCTTCCCAGTACTCATACTAACAAGCATGATTTCATTCATTAAGGACTTAGCACGCCTCTCTTTCTCTCAATTTGATCAAAGTTTTGCAAATCCCGAGGAATTCCTCCCTCTTTGTTTTTATCACAATATTTCGAAAAAAGTTTTGGAAAACTTAGGTCGATGCAATGAATTCAAGGCACAGAAAAGACATAGCTTCTAGTCAAATACCGCCATCTCATTTAGAATTTCTGGCACAACTGGCACACGGCAGAAGCAAACACCAGAGTGTAAAAATCACTGCTGTTCCATTCAAAATCTGTTGGCATAACTGACTCCCTGGTAGAAACAGTCTCAAAAGAAAGCAAAAAGACAAACACAAAACAGGATAGTGATGTCCGAGGTAACATTCCCGGAATCGCCTGACTTCAACAAAACAGGACTGACTCGATACAACAAGACAAACCTGAAATGAAAAGACTGACTCAAAATATGGAGACAGACTCAAAGCAATACAACAAAACTGACCCAATACCCAAGTCAGAAAGCAAAATTAACAGCATTTGTACATTGCTCAAAACAATGCATGCCGTCCACCACATCTGAAGTAAACTGAACGCTACCCGCAGGTGGTTCACCTCCTGATCACATCACATTATCCCCCACAAGTTCATTGATCAAGTGCCGATAGACTTTGCTGAGTTGGTGCGACGATGACCTTATTGTCAATCAGATCTTGTATTTCGTGGCGAAGACGGAAACAATTATCAATGACGTGGCCAACTTGTTGATGGAAGGCACAATACTTGGCCGGATTATGGGTAGGAGGGAGTTTTTCTGGTAGGGGCCGCGGCTCCAGGGGCTTCAGGTACCCCTTTTTAATCAAGACCCTCAAGGCCGCTAATAGAGACATGTACAGTGGTGCGAACACCCTCTGGCCTCGAGGTGGGTATTTTGAGGTTTGTGGCTTTTTGCTGGATGCACCGGCAAAGGGATTGACGGTCTTGTTGGGTTTCTTGGTCTCTTCGAGAACGGGATTAAAGTTGAAAGGAACATTCTGGTACAAAGCCGCTTCTCGGCTTGCCCTTGATTCAAAGCGCCCAACTTGATTGGCGAAAGTGTCATCCACAGCCTCTACAACAACCGCAAGGACTTGCTCTTTGCTCAGTCCTTCAGCTTTCAAAGCCTCGATATCCCACTGAAGATGTTCATGGGGACTAATGCTTGCCCCTAGCTTGTTCTTATCACTGGCCTCCACTTTGCTAAGGGATTGGCCTTCTTCCAATGCAGCCTGTCCCAAGGTTGGGGAGCCTTTAGACATGAACTCCCTGGTACGTGACGTGGTTGATGATGGGGCTAAAACCCCAAAGGTTAGATCTGCCACAGTTCTCTGAAGATCTTCGATCATCCTCATCAGCTCAGAAGTAGTGGGTTCATGGGTTTGAGATGATTGGGGTTCAGACGCACCCATCATGCATAAGTCCATGCTTGCCGGGATAAACACCTCAGGCTTGGGTAAATGGGCCGGGGTGATGTACATGCTGGGGTCGTAAGGGACGGCCAATATATGGATGAGGTTGAGATGTAGGGGTGACGAGTCAGTACTAACCTGAGGTCCTTTTGGTGGAGCTAGGGTCTTTTCGTCAATAAGATCTTGAATCTTATGACGGAGGCGGATCTAGCAGTTAAATATCATGACCGTCTTTAGCGATGATAAAGCGATATTTAGCCGGGTCATATCTTGGTGGAAGAGGGTTTGGAAGGGTTGGGGTTCTAGGAGTTCTAGGTGCCCTTCTTCTCATGACTTTTTCAAAGCTTGAGAGAGACTCATGTAAAGAGGATGGAATTTTCGGGCTTGAGGCCGAGTTGAAGTGGTTGGTTTTTGACCATTGAGGGAAGTGGTGATAGTGCCTACTTCTGAGCATTTCGCAGCTGTGCTACGATCAGTAGTAGCATTGGAACTGTGAGCAACATTCCTCTTCAAAGGCTCATTATCTTCTGCAAAGATCCCTTGTCGGATGGCATCCTCGATTTGAACCCCCATCTCATGTAAATCTGAAAAAGTAGGGAAGGGGAGAACAATCATTTTTTGCATCAATCTGGGTTGGAGGTTGCGCACAACCATCCTTATCTGGTCTTTGTCGGAAGGCCTTGCAGCCATCATCGAGGCCTTTGCTCTCCATCTCGCCACAAATTCTGAAAAACCCTCTTTTGGCTCTTGGCGGGTGACTTCAAGATCACGGGTTGTGACCTCAATCTGTGTGTTGTAGGAGTACTGATTACTGAAAGCCTCAGCCATCTCTTCCCAATTCTGTTTCACAGAGTTCTCCAATTTTGCATGCCAGATTGCGGCTATCCAGAACGGTCCTATTTGAATAGTGACAATTTACGGCCGTGGTCAAACCCATTGGTCTCGGGATATCGAAAAAGCGGTGGAGGTGTACCATTGGGTCTCCAGAGCCGTCAAAGCGATCGATATGCGGCATCTTGAAACGATCCGGTAATGTCACCACCGAGTCGGTATAACCATCCTCTATATCAGGAATAGAGTGGGCCCCCTGAGATTTTTTGAACAATTTCTCAAGCTTGCTAACTTTCAATCTTTGTGGTCCGTCTTGAACTCAAAGAGAGGGTCAGTAGGTTGATGGGTGTCTTGGATAGTTGGGGTAGAACCAGGCGGAGCTAGCCCGTTGGAATGTCCGTATCTTCTGGACATCCGCATTTCCTGGTGTCTGAACCCCGGTAGTGGAGGAACTTGTTGTGAAGCGACGCCCGGTTTTTGCTCTAGCAGCAATTGTCTCTGCCTGTTGGGCTATGACCACAGCCTGTTGCTTGGTGGATTCTGCTCGACGGACAGCGTCTTGCTGCATGGCTTTCATACTGTCCTGGAGTTGGCGCACCATCTCTTCTAGACTTGACATATTGCCTGATCTAACTGAGCAATTGGTATATCTGTATCTGCAGTAGGCTTGGAGATCTCAACCCGACTGCTCAAAGATCACTGATCTGGTAGCTGTTGCACTGGTGGTCTATGTCTGACTGGCCCTCTCTGGCCGTGATTACCCTTAAACTGAGTCTCTGACCTGACAAAGTCTATCAGCACAAATCCAATGTACCCGGGGGATAGTGAAGCCTCCTGAAGCTATGATTCCAGGACTACCTAGCAAAAGAGAAAACCGACAGCATCTTAGCTCAATTTCACTGGAACGGATACGAGCAAAGCTGAACGACTGTATTCTATTACTGATCACTGTTCCCCGAAATTGTTGCCCCAAATCTGAATCTGATACCCGCAGATATAACTGATTCTCAAAATATTGATACTGGTGTCCGCAGGCCGGATACCCAGATTTACAAACTGGTATATGCATTCCCTGCAGAGATACACTCTAAAAGCACATAGCAAGTAAATGAGAGCCAATACACCCCTATGTTGGGGTAGGGTTTCCCTGTCCTATTTTTGTCAGGAGCTAGGGTTTCACTACGCCTGCAAGGTTTCAAACAACCTAATATCGGGTGAGCAACTTTGTCCTAGTTTGGAATGGTCACTATGGATTCGAATATGCACTAGGTCGAATGGTCAAAGGGTGCCCCGGTAAAACCGGGTTTGTGTTCCCATCTTGGCAGAGCCATAACCGTCGACCTTATGGACATGCCTTGACAAGACAAGCCTCCGGCAAACCGCTCAGGAATAGCAGATGGCCAACACGGTGTCCTAGGCGCACCAATGCACATGCAATGCAAAGAAACACATAAGTGAGATCAAAAACAAGATATCACGAGTTCGAGTCAAGCTCTCTAAAATCCCCAGCGGAGTCGCCAGAAACTGTAGCACGTCCGCGGGGGGACCTCGCGCTACAGTTCGGACTCCCTTTTGTGTCGGTTCTAAATCTGAACCAAAGAGTCCAAATCCGGCAAATCGTTTGAGAAAACAGATTTTTGAAAAAGTAGTGCCAAACATGGACTGCTTTGCCAGATTACAGAGTCGCCACCTAAATATTTTAAAATGGGAAATTTAGGAAACCCTGACTCGGTGCCGAAGGCCACATGTCCGTCATCACCAAAGTGGTCTTGGCTCGGGAGCTTGGGTACGATCGGGGAAGGTCAGCTATGAGCACCCCCTTTCGCCCGGTCCGAAGACCGGCCTCTACTAACCGTGATATCCAATTTTGAAAACGTTATGTGTTCTTATTCCAATTATTAACCTAGAATTACTATGTGATGCGCACAACACAAAAGTATAGACTAGATCGCCTAACTTGGAAATAAACATTGCATATCCGTTTTGTCTCGAAAAACGTGTTGTTTTCTTTTGCTACTCGCAAGTAGGCTAAAAAGCGGATTTCAATGAATTGTTCCGACTTAGGCAATCCAACCTCCACCCACAGGCATTCAAACAGTTTATCATGTAAGCACTTAGCCGCATGGCAAGCATACTGTCATGGTAAACATTCACACGCATGCGATATGCTAAAGCCATAAAAACTTACATCGTATTCCAAGCCAAAACAGAAGCTGGTTAGCAAACATGCATGACCTAGTTCATGTTAAGTGGCTAATGCGACACAAGCAGAAATGCAAATCTAGAGTAGGCTCGGCTAACCCTAAACATGGCACATGAGATGCAACAACTATCACGTATTCAATTCGGAATTGAAAGTACAATGCGGTTTGCATGATGTGCCGAGCCCGATGTATGTAAACAAATGCATGAATGCACGCATGCATTGCATAAGGTATGCTAATTTAGATGTGCCCTAATCCACCAACATAAGCGGGTAAATAAAAGGGAGAAAGAAATGGGATTGGAAGACATACACCCACTCACACACACTTATTACACTTGCGCCCTCACTCGGAGGGACCAAAATAATAATACAGTCCAAAAATAAATGAATAAATAAATTATTACAGAATTTCTAACTATTGAATAACTAAATACAGAATAAAAAGTGGGGCCACAGCCCTGCCTCGGGATGCGCGTGGATGATGCATGCTCGGTCCTGCTTGCCCGGAAAAGCCACACCCTAGCATTGCTGCCTCTGTTTTTACTGCTCTGTCTTTCCAAAAATTCCCAAAGTCCTAGAACACCTTCCTTGCATACTGCTGAACACCACCGGCTAAGGGGATAGATCACCGGATGCTTCATTTGACCATCGGCTGCTTGTGGTGTTTATCGGCACAAATACAGTGTCGGTCGGCACTATACACTGCCGGTCGGCACAAAGTTCCTGCAGAGGACAGATTTTGACAGCAGCAGCAGACAGCAATGCAAGGCATGGTTTTTGGGCATATGTCAGCATGTCCAATACCTCCTATCACATTTAGGGACTCAAGGAGGTATGGCTCTTGGTTCTAGGGCTATCAATTATGCATTTGATGCATGATAGCCTAAGGAACCAAGATTGCTATTTCAATGTAAATATGCATGCAACACAAAAATGATACCAAAACCTTATCATGTATGGATCAAAGGTCTTGGAGACAAAGGGGATTAGCTCATTTCATCACTTTGAGTATGAAATGGACTAATCTGCCTTGTGTTCGATATTACGTCCGATCGAACACTTGACACATGCAATGCAAACACATGTCATGCTTATCTTGCCATTTTACTTGGTCAATTTTATTTACTCATTTTAGCATTACCAATTCATCCTTTAATTGATTAAGTCCAAGTGAGAGTCCTCTAATAGGAAAGAGGGCCTAAGCCTCAAGTGTCTTGAGCATGAAGGAGACCCCATGCCGTTGGCTAGTAGAAACCCTCAAGAGGATTAAAGCCATTAAGCATGAACGTCTCAACTTCATGCTCAAATCGACAAGAGGCTCAAGGCTACTTTCTAAGCAATGAAAATGAAACATGTAAGGAAGTGGCATGAATGGCATGAAGTATGTTATGAAATTGTGTGCAAGACATTACTACAACATGCAAATGGTTCAAACACTCATGCTCCAATGGACCAATCAACTAGGCATGCAAGGGCATTACACCATAACCACACAAAGCAAGCCTTAAACAACAAAATCAACTCAAAACAGAATTATGCAGCCTCAAAACAGTGTTTCTACATGCCAAAACAATGCTGAAAATGCTATGGACATGCACCAAAACAAAGCGATATAGCATGCCAACTCATTGGGCTCTTGAAGCACATGAACCACAGCTATGCAATGCAATGTATGAGAGTTTTTTCCAGCCCAAAACAGAATTTCTACATGCTAATTTAGGGCCTAAAACATGCTGGAAAATAGCCAAAACAAACTAGAAAAGCATGCTCTCCTTTAGGCCATTCTAAGCATTCAAACCACAACCATGCAAAGCAATGCACGAGCTACATTAACACCTCAAAACAGAGCTTAATCACAGCAAAATATGAACTATTGTAGGCCAAAGTTAAGCTAGCACATGTTAGGAAGTTAGGCTAAAACATGAAGCATGTTAGGCTAGAAAGCGAGATTGCATTACAAGTGCAAGAAATAAGCAACAAGGGCCCTATCCACCCCAAAACAGATCTGAAACATGGAAAAATAGGGCCTAAAACATGCTTGGCTTAAGCTAAAACAAGCCACAAAAAGATGCTACTTCACTAGACTAACAATACTAGGAAAGGGATTTACACTACAAGTGCAATAAGCATGCAAGAGGTGACCAAGACAGCCAAAAACAGAGTTATGGCAGGTCTGGAAAATCACAAAAATGAGCCTAAACAAAGCCTCCAAGAAGTAGAAACACATGCTCATTTGGAGGGCCATCAATACAAGCAAACAAGAGAAGAGGAGGGACAACCCCTCCTATTTTGAAACCTCAAAACAAGTTTTCCACCACTGAAATTCCTCTGGAATTCAGTGGTTTTAAACAAAAAGATGTTGTTTGAAAGGCTTGAAAGTTAGCTCACAAGGCCTTATAAGCCAAGGAGCAAAGGGAGGACAACCCCTAGCCAACCAAGGCACAAGCCAAGACTTTTAGGACTGAAAAATGGAGGAAAATCAGTGGTTTTTGTAGTTCAACAATACCCCAAAAACAGCCCCAAAGTAGTGTGAAAAGATGGCTAAGCAAGTGTGTAAAACAAGCTTAAAGGGGGAGAGATCTTACCCTTGAAGCACAGCAGCAAAATGGCTTCTTTTCTGAGCCAAACAACCTTCAATCAGCCCAAAAATAGGTTCCAAGGGACCTCAATCCAATGGTGATCAACTTTGATGAAGGATGCCTTTGCAAAAGTATAGGAAATTCTCACTTCTAAGCCTAAAACAAGAGGAAAAGGAGAGAGTTCTAGGGAGGGAGAGAGTTTTGCTCACAAAGCTTCTAGAGAGAGAGGATTCTAGAGTGAGAAGCTCTCAAACTTCTAAGCCCTAAAGAAAAATGTTCTAACCTTTCAAAAATGAGATATAAGACTCTATATATATCAAAAGGAGCTTTTGGTCGAAATATCTCACTTGGAAATATCTGGAGCAATAAACAACAGCTGGATGATAAATATCTGTCAAAAAACTGATTTACAGGCACTTTTGGCGGTCGGCACTCTTTTGTGCCGACGGCCTCTTTTGGCCGGTCGCCAGTTTATGGTGCCGATAGATGATCCCGTGGTCAAAAAAGTGCCGGTGGGTATGCAAATTGAAGCCCCAGAAGTTAGCTTTCCAATGGCGCAAACCTTGCATTAAAATTCCTCCTGTGCAAAAAGTTATGCCCTTTTTCGTAAAGCCGCGCAGATTCGGTCCAACCGGACTTCAACCAACCATATCTCCTCCCCCCGGATTTAGACTTAGGAGATTCTTGAGTGCAAAATGAAGCCCCGAAAGTAAGGTTTCCAATGGTGGTGGCCCCATATTTTAATTCCTCTTGTACAAAGAGTTACACCCGTTTCGGGGAAGCCGCGCAGACTTTTCTCCTTCCCGGATTCATGCTGAACCACTCCCAAACCAGTTTTCTCCCCTCTTCTCCTCTTTTCTTCAACTTCAAACCCTTAAGTAAGGTGTTTTGAAAGATTTTTCAAAGGTTTCACCTCTCTTTCATTCATCTCCCCTTTGTCCTTGCTCGGTTTACCGAAAAGCGCAACATTTACCGAAATGCGAGCGTCGGAACATCGTGGGAATTTTATTTCAAAAATGTTTTGAAAGAGAGGGTTTTAAGGTATAAAAACCATCAAAAATAATTTTGGTCCACAATGGGGTATGAAGTTGAGATTTGCCTCTCTCCTTGCCGATGAAGCTGAACCTGTGCACTGCACACCTTTCTCCAACAAGTAAACCATCAGTAGTGCCCAAGTCTTAAGGGCGGTCAAAAATGGGGTGTCTACAGCTCGACATTTGTAATCTGTCATTTTTACCAGTATTAACTGAAAGGCTCTACACCTATCTGCGTGGTTTTCTGGTCTTTACACCACCTTTCAAGACTTACCACCGTATTTACCCCAAAATCATTTCATGAAAACTTGTTTTCCAACATTCCTTTCTCAATGCAAAGTTTTCAAATCAAATTTCAAAGCTCATCATTATCAAATGAATTGATATGCCAATGCAATGATTAATAATACAATGCAATATTTCTTCCACTTTCAATACTTCCACACAATATTCCCATTGTGATCAAAATTCTCATTTCTCATTTCAATATAATTTCTCAAGATGAATATGAATACTTTTATTCCAATTCATCCATGGGACAACATAATTCCCACACTTAGAGTAAATCTCAACTATTTAGTCACTTCAAGACTATATCAACATTTTGAATAACAATTTTCAAAACTTCAACAATTCTCATATTCCATGAAAACCATCATTTATATGTAAACAAATAAACAATTTTCAAATATCATTTATTCTGGCACACAAAATAAATATAACAACATCTTCAAATATTGTCAACATCTTTTTTAACAACCCTTAATTTCTAGGTTTTCTCACCAAAACCACTCATCTTCATTTATTGAAAGAAAGTCACCAAAAACATCTCTCTTCAATCCTCATAGTTCAAAACCCTCAATTTCTATTTTAAAAGGAACAAGAAAGTAAACCCACTTTCAAAAAAATTCTCTCATCTTCTTGAATCAACAATCAATTTTCAAAACAAATCAAAGGATGATTTCAAAAATCATCTAGATCTTGCAAAAACATATATATAACTCAAAGGAAATCCCTACTTATTAAATATTACCATTTATATCCTACTATGTCAAAAGTTGTGGTATAATCTTACTAACACACTTTTAACCATAATGGATATAACTTTTTAACCAAAACTAATTTAATCCACTAAATTAGTAAGTTTATCATATTCAAAAAATTTCAAATTAATAATACCAAATCTAACTTCACATACCTCATTCCTCAAACATAACTATATTTCAACATAACCATTTTTCATGCCAATGTATTTAAAGAGGTAATATTTTTACCAAATTCTCTACCAATAACAATTTCACAACTTTTTCTAAAATTACTTAACCAACATGATATTTACATCAAAATTATGAAATATGCCCAATAGTAACATTTTCAAGGTTATGAGTTTGAAAGTCCACATGTCACATTTTTATTTTCATAAAAACGAACACAACTAAATCATCAACATATCATCTTTTATAAAATATCATGAATATAACACTTTTAGAGTTTTTAATACCAAAGAAACTCTATAATTCCTACTTAAGCATTTACTCCGTATTCCTCAATATTAATTTATTTTTCTCAAAAATAAATTCCAAATCAAAGATTAAAAAAAAAATTCAACTTTATATTTCTCAAAATAAATCATCTAATCATAATATGATGTAGAGACAATCCATACAACTATTAAATTTTATTTTCGGATTTCTTTGCAAAATTATCAACACAAAATGATTTTTTCCAAATCAATCTCAAAATGCCAACATTCTTAACATTTCAATATAATTTTTCTTTCAAAAATTATCAAACAAAAATCTAAATATATATATATATATGCAATACCATATATTTTCTCAAAATAACCCTAATAGAGCTTTAATGTAAAAATATGAAGAAAGTCCCTACCTCAAATAATGCAGAAGAGCATATCTGGAAGGCAAATCTTGCCCGATCATGAATCCGAGACTACCATTGCGAAAATCACGATGAGCTCTCTGACTTTCATTTACAAAACTTTTCCAAAATCTAACCCGATCTAACTCCAATATTGTAAAACATGAACCAAAATTATTTTGTTCAAATGTTTGAGAGAGAGGCAAAGCCTCTCCTCTCTCTTTTCTGCCAAAAATAAGAGTCAACAAAAGAAAATGAAAACTTAGGAAAGTGAAGGCATGGATAAAAGTGAAATGAAGAGGGATGGGATGGTAGGAGACAATCCCATGTGGGTTGTTCTCTTTCCCCAAATAAATAAATAAATATATATAAACCTATTTTTGTAATAATATCATAAAATTTATATCACAAATCATAAAATGATATAATTTTATCTCATCATAAAAATATAACATTTTTGTACACCACAAAATATAATATTTTGCCCACCACAAAATATACACACATTTTCATTCACTACAAAATATATAATTTTTAACCATATGATACACACTATAAATTCAACTTTCAAATATATATTATAACCATATATAATAATTACAACTCCCAATATGGTCACTACCAATCACATAATTAAAAGCGATCAAACAGTTAAATATGAGTCATAAACAAACTCAAATTAAATTGAATCCAAGCCATGGGTCTTGAATTAAATTCCCACCCATAAGCCAAACATGGCCCAATTATATACCAAAGTAGACCCTACAAATCTATCCAAATCATGATCTAAACATTAAAAATTAAATAACAAAATTTTGCTATAAATTAAACTGAACACCAATCAGTCTGTGAATTTTCATAAAATAAATACTCATCATTTAATTCTAAAATTTTTATCTAATGTGCTAGACTCATATGGAAACAACATATAAACATTTCATAATTTTCTGAGATCGGAAACTATTTTTAAAAAATACAAAATTAAACTATTTTTGCACAGAATTTACACAACACTCAAATTCGAAAATTTGCTCAATTAAATTATGCACTGGCTATTTAAAAAATAAAAAAAAATTGGGTCACTACAATATAGGACAACATATACTATACAATAAGTATAGGTGTCTTCCGGACTTAAACCTCAATTATGCTTTCTTTGAATCATGGATTTTGAAAGGGAAAATGAAACGAAGAAGAAAATTCACATTTTGTCTTTCATCTTCCCTTTCCAAACCCATAATAGCCAAAATACATTTAGTGTCAACAACAATTTTTCTTCGAAGAATCATAGTAAACTAGGTTTTGAACTAAACTATTTGGATCGAAAGCCAACATGTCACACACACAACATTATTATTGAACAATAGTTCACAAGTTAGCGTTTTAATGGTCATATGCACTATGATCTTGATTCACATATAGAAGTTTTAGATACTATCCCAAGTTCCACGGCAACAACCTCATGACTGTTCCCACTTAGTAGAATCAACTAGGGGTACAATGATGGAATCTACCTTGTAGGAGAATATTTGCCTTAGATTCATTCAGCATAATATTGTTCCTAACCAATTACTCTTCAGCATTGTTACCTTAAGGATGAACATTAGACATCATCAATTACTCTTCAGCATTATAACTATCAAACCTCTTTCATGGGATTCCTAATCACATAGGTTGTGTTACTTCCTTAAATTACTTCCTTAGATGACTTCCTCAAGGCTTAAGCCCACTCCCTTGACAAATAAATATGGATCTAATATCCCTAGTCCAAAGGTGTATTTGCCTCTAATTTGACTTCTCAAATTATAATAATTGTGAGCTTCTTACTCCCTTGACAAATAAATATGGACCTAATGCCCCTAGTCGAATACACCTCTAATTTGACTTCTGAAGTTATAATAATTGTGAGCTTCGTACATTTCAATTTTATTTTTCACATGGAGCATCTCATAATCAGGCATTTATTTGTTATGAAATATCGCTTCAAAATGCTCTATTGGTGTCATTGCATTTGCAAAATTTTGATCACAAACTAAAAAATAAAAAGTACTATAATCTCACATTTTACATAATAAAATATTTTATTCTTCAATGTGATAGAAAAACTCAAAACATATTGAAAAATCTAAAATCCCTAAGACATTGATTTGTGATTATGTATCAATTTTAAACAGTAAATAACAATCCCAATCAAACAATCAAAGACGAATCGACATAACGATTTAACGTGAAAAAATCACAATTGGAGCATCTCCAATTGTGATAAAAAAAACCACAGGCCAAAGCCACAAAACAATCCAATAAGAAGACAAAAAGTAACTACACAAGTGTACCCTCAATTACTTAGCAAATTCACGCCCGAACTGAACCGACCCTAATGTGCCTCTTCCACCACCATTTTCACCTTGGAATTGTCTTGCCCAACGTTGAACCCACAACATTGATGTCAAATACACGACGATGAGCCACTCCAAAATCCATCAAAGCTTCAAGCTCGAATTCTCTGGAATCCACTAAAGAACAACTCTCTCGTCTGTATTGAATGAAACAAACAAACCTTTGATGTATACTTCTCAAACCATGAGTTAAACTCAAACAAACATCAAAGAAACTAGAAAAAAAGCTCTAGAAGAAAAATCATAATTCCCAAGAAGAAGATTTGGAAGTCATACCCTCAAATCTGACTGAAACACATATTTATAGCAAACAGAGCCGCGAGATTCACTCGAGCATAAAATCCCAACTCCCAGTACTTTTGCAGACAGCTCAAACTTCTGGAACCAAACATTCTTCGCTCGAGTGCACAAATGGCTGCTTGAGCGGTCAAGCAATTTCGACTGCATTTTTTAACCAACTCATTATGAGCTTGGGAATTGAACCAACTCATTACAAGATTAAGGGAATTGAACCAACTCATTATAAAATAAGCATTATATAATAACCCCTAATAACAAAAATGTTTATTTGGCAATTGCAATGTTTTAACACCAAATTTGTAACAATTAATAGTATGAAACGCATAATCAATTAAAAATTGTCCGAGCATTATAACATCCAATGGAACACATTTTATTTTCTAACAAAGCCAACAATTAAAATACATTAACAGACACCAATAACATGCTACTACTCAGAATAAATCAATCTTGAAAAAAACATGAGGCCACCAAGATTTTTAAAACATTATCTTCAATCTATATTGTTTTTCAACCATATTTTCACATTGTTAGAAAAACTTACCAGAAACAATATGTTATCCATAAGTTTTTATTATTATTATTATTATATACATATACTAGGGATAACCCGTGCCTGAAGGCACTGTCAACAATTTTTTTGGTATCACGTGCTACAAAACTTAAGGGTAATAAATCAATTCAAAATGGTAATATCACTCCGATTTAAAACTTCACATCTAAGAAACTGAAATTGTTTCTACACATTGAATTAGCGAAAGCATTTATAAATTTCAAATAGCAAATTTCAAAATTAAAGTCCAAAAAATGAATTATATATTTGAATGTAGCATAAGCAAATAATCTAGAAATATTTGCTAAACTAAAAGTCCAAATAGAAAATTTTAGATTTTTATCCACATCAAAATGACACATCTATACACTATAGCAAGCTAGAAAAGATAACCTTCAATAAAAAGAATGTTATTGAATTAGTATCATAATTGGTAACCCTTTCGCTTTATCAGGTTTCAATGCCTTCAAATAAAGATAAGTTTCCGAAAATCAGTACATGAAAATTTATTTTAGAAACCCATTCAGAAACCCATTTTAATAATTGTGCTAGTTCATTTATCATTTTAATCTTTTTGGAATCAAAACCATTCAGAAACACATTTAAATCTAACCTTCCATACTGAGCGAGAATTTTAGAACAAGAAAACAAATAGAAGTCACCTATTCATAGAAACTCATTTCATTGAAAAAGACTTATGTTATCTCATAGTAACCTATGTCATATTGTAGCTCGGCTTTTCGCGCTCCCTTTCGGAAGAATGAAATAGGCCTTACAGTTCGGACTCCACTTGTGTGTTGGTTCTGAATCTGATTTCACAAGTGCAATGTGAAACAGTGGAAACACAAAAAGAGTCCAAATCCGGCAATTATTTTTTGGAAAATCGATGTTTGAATCAAATGCCAAAAATGGACTGCTTTGCCAGATTTCAGAGTCGCCACCTAAATATTTATGGAAAATTTAGGAAACCCGTGACTCGTGCCAAAGGCCATTAGTCCGTCGTTACCAAAGTGTCTTGGTTCGGGAACTTAGGTATGAGAGGGGAAGGTCAATAATTGAACACCCCACTCACCCGATCAAAGATCGGCCTTTACTAATCATGATGTGGTTTTTATGTACAATATATACTCTTGTTCTATATGTAACATACAAGTATAGACTAATTTCACGAAAAGTTGGAACGTTTGATTCCATGTTTGTTTTGAAAGAAATGTTTTGAATATGTATCACTGAAAATGGTGATCTCATATATACATGAATCAAAGTATCCAAATTCAGGTGATTAGCCTTCATCCACAGGCATTCAAACAGGTATATAAAGTAAGCATTTAGCCTCATGGTAGTATGTTTGATATGACAGCAATCACACTTATGCAATATGCTAAAGCATAAAAACTTACCTTATGTCCGAAGCGAAGGCGAGTCAAAAGAAAGTAAACAATTAGAAAAAAAATGCATGATCCTATTTAATGCGATATGGCTAATGCTACACATACAACGTGCAAGTAATAAGTTCGGCTACTAGCATGGCATGCGAGTCAATTCAAGGCATATGATAGAGCATGTATTCAAGTAAAGAGTTTGAATTTGACATTTGAATAATATGATGAGCCGAACTTTTATGCAAGTAAACGAATGGATGCAAATCATGGAAAATGCTAATTTAAACATGATGTCCCTAATCTAACCATCATAAGCTAGTAAATAAAAGGGAGAAAGAATGGGGGTTGGAAGACATACAACTTATTACATATTTGTCCTCACAAAGGAGGGTCCGAATGAATTACTGCGCCCTCACGCAGGAGGGTTCGAATGTCCAAGTATCCGAATAAATAATTAGTAAAAAACCGAATGAATAATAAATGAAAGGGGCTGTCTAATTTATTACAATAATTGATGTAAGGCAAGCCTTGACACAATAAATTCGGAATAACGTCCGACCGAATTCAATTAATCATATTCTTTATGTTGGTTGTAATCCAATTTTAATCAATTTTATTAGCCTTTTTTATTACCTTTCCATTTCTTTATCTTTTCTCCTGTTTGTGCAAAAGTGATATTTACGTCCACTAAGTCCGAAATGCAATAAAGAAAAATCAGTGTTGACTTAACCTGAATAAACCTTATTTTCTTCCGAGGAAATCACAAAGGAAGAGTCAAACTCATGTACAAGTTAGGGATTTCAAGTCAAACTTAGGATGTGCAACAAGGACTAGTCAAACTCAAAAGAGTAATAATGACTTAGAAAAACCCAAACTTGAGTGATAAGGACTTAAAATCCAAACTTGATAATAAGTGATAATGACACTTTCCTTGGTGATTTTCAAGGGTCAATTTATCCCTTAAAAGTAAACACACTGATGAATAAAGAGAAATGAAAAATAAAAGATTGTGCTTTAGTATAAGAACATGTATATATTTGGGGTAGTGAACCTCCAAAGAATTTAAATCGTTATGTATAGAACGTTTTATGCTTTTAGTGGTAAATCCCATAAGAGATTAAATCAGGAAGCATAGAACGTTGTATATTTTTAGTAATGAATCTCTTAAGCATAAAACGTTTTATGCCGTTGGTAATGAATCTCCAAAGAGATTAAACCATTAAGCATAGAGCGTTTTACACCTTTGGTAATGAACCTCCTAAGAGATTAAACCATTAAGCATGGAAGAGTTCATTTCTTATACTTGAATCACAATCTTAATTTTTCATAACTTTTTAATCGAAATAAGCAAAGAATGGAGGGAGGTTGCAGAGATGATTATGCGAAATTGATTAATTGGTTAGTACAAACAAATTTGATATTTAAAACATAAATCGTTGAAATAAATTAAACAGCCCCCTAAATAGCATATAATAAAGCGAGCAAAATTAAATAGCCGGGGTTACTATTCACTGCCGGAAGTACTATTCATCGCCGGGGGTACTATTCACCGCCGGAGGTTACTATTCATCGCCGGGATAAATTATTTAAAGTAATAAATTATATAATTTATATACAATATTTAAATTACAGCAGATATATGGGTGGTGCAGTGGTGCAGCCATCCCATTAAAGCGATAAAAAACAGTTATAAAACGAGGTAAGTAAAGTATTTAAACAAATTAGGTACTATTCACCGTCGGGGTTACTATTCACCGCCGGAGGTTACTATTCACCACCGGGATATTTATTGAAAGTAATAAATTACAACAATTTATATACAATATTTAAATTACAGCAGATATGTAGGTGGTGCAGTGGTGCAGCCATCCTATTAAAACGATAATAAAATGAAATAACTAAAGTATTTAAACAAATTATATCACTTTTTACATTAAATGAAAATTTGAGAAAACTCACCTTTTGGAGAAATAATGAATTTTCTGAGTCACAAACTTTCTTTTTGATTACTCTCAAGTCTGTGGAATGTGTTCTCAATTCTCAATCCAAAATTTAAAATTATAACTTTAGTGGTTGTTTTTTGAATGGTGTAGTGATGAAATAGAAATAAAAATATTAAAAAAATATTTTATTTCTTTCTCCCTCTTAATCCTTCTATCCCTCCTGAGCCACCCCTTATCAGAATCCTCTCTTTTAAAATTCCCCTCTCAGAATTCCTCCAAACTCCTCTCTCAGAAATTCCTCCCTCTCCTGAGCCTCAGAATTCTCCCTCTCCAAAAAATATCTTTCTCTCTGATTAGCCTTTATATAGGCAAAATAATAATATAATATAATAATATAATAATAATATAAATATAATATAATAATATAAATATAATATATATATATATGCATATATGCGTTTAGTTGAGTCGGCTACCGACTCGTATTTTTTTTTTTTTTATAATATATATAATATAATATATATATATATATATAATATAATATATAAAATATCTAAAATATATAATTTATACCAAAATACTAAATATATAATATAATAATTTTAAACACATAATATAATTTGTTTTATTATTTTCTTTTATATAAAATACACCAAAAATATGAACGAACACATAAAATTATGAAAAATTACAAAAATACTAAATTAATGAAATATTCAATATTTTAAAATAATTTGGCCATAATGGTGAAGGTTGGGATTAAAGTTCAAATTCCATTTCTTTTAATGAGAATTCTGCAAGAAACACATTTTAATTGTCATCATCGAGTAATCAAAAGAAAGCGCCCAAGTCTTAGGGCCAGTCAAAATGGGGTGTCTACACATATTCATATAAATGAAATCAAAACCGTAAATAAACACAAACAATTATGCCCAGCTTCTCTGCACTCCTCTTTCAGTTATCCATAAAGAAATTGAAGAAAAAAAAAATTCAATCAACACTACATAAACAAACCTGCTATAAGAAATGAGTATAGTAACTTAGAAATAACAATATTAAATTAGGATACCTTTAATGGGTTAACATGATGCACTAAAATGCTAAGAACAGCAGCTGCAAAATAAATAAATAAATAAATAAAACAATCAAATAGCTCAAACTATTCAAATCCACCCATAAGCAAAATATGAAACCAACCTTTTGAATCCATTTAATTTGCTCATGGGAAGCAGCCCACCTATTCATATAAATGAAATCAAAACCATAAAATGAAATCAAAACCATAAAGAAACACAAACAATTATGCCCAACTTCTTTGCACTCATAAAGAAATTGAAGGGAAAAAAATTCAATCAACACTACATAAACAAACCTGCTTAACTTTGAAACGTAGCTATTAGATTACAGCAAAGCTATTTCAATCCTTGTTCATTCCTATAGTCTTAAGGTTAATGAATTACCAATAAAAAGAAAAAGGCATTTTAGAAGTTCCTTTAGTTTTATCATAATTTTATACATGTATTGTTTCCCCTCCAAAATTCCAAGTCCCTTTCACACAATTCCATCCAACCTTCCACCATTGGTCAAACAACATTAAGGTTTCTAGAAGAGGCATTGTTGTTAGGAAAAAAATCATGGAATATTTCAACAACAAAGGTCAATGCAACAAAAAGACTATCTGCTAAATTTAGATGCACAAAGACCCTTACCAGCAGAAGCATTTTTTGAAAGAAATTGTTCTACCACATCTTCATTCTAGTCAACTGTTAAACTATTCCACCAGAAGGTAAAAGCAAGTCAAAACAAACATTAGTTGTTTTAACTAAGGGGGAGGAGGCAGAAGAAAAGAATAGAAAAGAAACAAAAACTAGTTCAGAAAATAATTTTGATTTCCATTAAAAGAATAAAAATAGAAAAAATAAAAGGAAATAATAAGTATGATAAAAGCAGTCAGAGAGTCAGCCCTCATCCATGTCTCATGCATTTCAGTTTGGCAGTGAGCATAGCAAGAGTTAATTGCTTTTTTTCTTGGTAGCAGAGAATACAAAAATATTTCCAAAGATAGTATTCTAGAATACAACAAAGATTTATTATGGAAATTTGACTTGCTCAATACTCCCAAATTTACAGCAATAGAATTGAATGCTTTTTTCTCGGTAGCAATAGAATACAAAAATATTTCCAAAGATAGTATTTCAAAACCATTAAGAAATCATTTTGGGAACCCTTAACCCAAAGAAAGCAGTTGAAGCAAGCAAATGCAACAGAGATTTGAATAATTGAATGTGACTCTATTATGGAAAATTAAATTTACACCAATGGAATTAAATGCTTCCAAAGACAGTATTTTGAAATACAACAGAGATTTAAATTTACAGCAATCGAGAGCCCCAGTAGCAAGCTACTGTGGGTGGGCACTGTTCTTGGAAAAACACAACAGCGATCAAGTCTTACCTTGCGAGTGGGAGTTCGAAGGGAGCCGATGGTAGCCGAAGACAAACCCAACCAAGAACAACCAAAATCAAGACAAACAAAAATCTTACCTTGCCAAGCGTCGGTAGCAAAGAGGCAAAGAGGGTTTCGGCCAGCCCTGTTGCGAGGAGGAGAGGACTAAATTGATGAAGGGGGATGAGGAAGCGAGAGATGAAGGGATTGAGGCAGTGGTTTGGGTCTCCGGCGAGGGAGAGGAGATATAACGCCCTCAAAATAAACCCACAATATACACAATACGGACATGCATTGATATAAGAAAACAAAACATTATTCCATTCATCAGAGTATTCTTATTGAAAGACATTACATGTAACATCGAAAATAAATGCCCTACGGGCTTACAGCTTTCCAAGCCAACGCTTGGACACAAAAGTCTGAGTACTAACTCAATTACACATTAAGCCTTGGCTTGAGTTTACATGTAATATCAAATAACAACTAACTAAAAACAGGTCTTCAAATCCAAATCCTTCTATGCTAAGTCCTTGGAGGTAGCATATCACCTGGACTTGAAAATCATGTTCCCGTATAGGGTGAGCCACAGCCCAGCAGAAATATACTAAACCAAATATAAGAATTGAGTAAAGTAATAGCATTCGATAGATGGTTAACACTATTAAATCCATTATATCACTATACAGTTTCATGACGATAATGTCCATGACCTGTTCCACTTTACGTTATTAATCAACTTTCCAATTATACAAACATGGCTCAGAACCTGGCCAAACCATAAAATGAGACTAATTCTCACATCAACATTACTTCCAATATCAACAATTCAAATGAGACTAAGGCTCATATTAAAGCACTTCCAAAAATCAATAAGTACACATATTTGCTGTACTAAAACACTTCCATAAATCAATAAGTACACATATTTGCTGTACTAATGGAGTCCATCCCCTTTCTCCTCCCAAACTGGTTTGAGAGTCCATCCCCTATCTTCCCTCAAACCATGAAGTACATCCCCTATCTCTTCCCAAACAATATGCATATTCAATGTATTTAACACATGACATATACCATATTCAATCAATACACGTATTTGCTGTATTAATTCAACCGTCATGTTAAATGACTTATTCACTGTGATTAGTTTTAGTTTTCCCTAATCAACATGCAATGTCTACAACACTCATGACTATCCTCCACCGATAGCCCAAAACAGTTATTTCTAAACAGGAAATAAATGTATCAACAAATATAAACTCAACATTTTTATAGGTGAGTGATTAAATTATCCAACTACACCATTTAACCAATAATTTCCCAATTTTATGGATTTCAACTAAATCCCATATTTTTCCCTAAATTAATTATACCAATTAATTTATTACAACAATTAGGGCATTTTTCCCCCTTTCATCAACAATCAACCCTAAGGTCCAATTTTCTCAATTTGACACCATAAATGCCATTTTTCAAGTCTTACAAACACATGGAGTTTAATATATTAAAAACCCCCTTTAGCTCAACTTACAAATCAAACCCTAGCTTTTCCCAAAATTACCCAACAATACCAACATATCAAAATGACCAAAACTCATGTCAAAACCTATAAGACGGAGTAGGGTATCCCTACCTCAAAGTGAAGAACTCAAATGGAGATGATGGCGAAAACCCAATGTGCTCCAAATCCCAAGATTCTTGGATCAAAAGATAGCCCTCGACGATCAACAACTTTTTTGTAAAGGCCAAAGGTTAGGAAAACACTCTAGCTAGATCAAACCCTAGAGAGAAATTAGGTTTCTAGAGAGAGAAGCTCTCAAAAATATCTTTTTAGAAAGTAAGAGAGAGAGAGAGAGAGAGAGAGAGAGAGAGAATGCAAAAAGTGATTCAAAAATACCTAACTGTTATTTGATATACGACAGGTCCGCTCGAGCGTAAAACACAACGCTCGAGCGTCAAGAACAAAAAGCTGGGTCCACTCGAGCTCAATAAGGCCCGCTCGAGCGCCAAGACGCAGGAGTGAAACACATCCGCTCGAGCGCGAAAAACCAATCCGCTCGAGTATGGATTATCCCATCCCAGAACTTTCACCAAGAATGTACTACCCGCTCGAGCGCCGACAAGCCCGCTCGAGTGCGCCCCGCTCGAGCGTAGGAAACCCGCTCAAGCGTAAAAATCATACCTGCAGAAGTTTTGCAGGGACACAAAATGTTGGAAGGGTGTAAACCCCGCTCGAGCGCAAAAAGACCCGCTTGAGCGGAACGACCAAAACTGGGCAACAAGAAATTAGACCAAGGCTCAACCCACCTGCTCAAAACATGCCCAACACATCCTAAAACTCAATCAAATAGGATTAAAGGATGACAACAAGATATACAACTACCAACTCCACGGAACCAAAGTCCGGATACAACAAATAAAGAAAGGGAAACCGGGATCGCTATAACCTCCCCCCCTTAAAGAATTTCGTCCCCGAAATTAAACACAAATTTTTAAAAACAAGTTTTCTCCATTCCCAACAATATTACAGCATAATATTAAATAATCCGACCCATTACTGGTCAATCTCATCTCTTTTCAAGAGGGAAATCACAATATATAAAACAACCTGCATTATCAACATGCATTACTTTGAAATCTAACAATTTCGTCACATTTTCCACAATTCCTTAACATACACAATGTTAAAACAAACTTCCATTTTAAGGCAAGTTTCAAAACACTTCCATTAAACCCAAAACATAAACCATGTTTTAAAACCTAAGATATATTCAATACTCTTAAGGTTCAATAATACAACAAAATATACAATACATGCTCAAACATCCACAAATAGATCCGGATATTTCTCTCGGATGTTTCCACAGTGGCTTCCTCCACTCCGTGATGTTTCCACAAAACCTTCACCAGGGGAATGGTCTTGCCTTGCAAGACTTGCTCCCGGCTATCCAAGACCCGAACCAGTCTCTCCTCATACAAGACATCCTCATCTACCTCTAAGTCAGTCCAATCCAATACATGCGATGGATCCGGCTCATACTTCCGAAGCATACTCACATGAAACATGTCACGAACTCCGGATAACTGCGGCGGCAAAGCTAAACGATAGGCAACCTCGCTAATCCTCTCAAGGATCTCAAAAGGGCCTATAAATCGAGGGGACAACTTCCCACTCTTCTCAAACCTCATTAATCCCTGCCTAGGTGATATCTTTAGAAAGACATGATCACCCACCTCGAACACCAAAGGTCTCCTCCTACGGTCGGCATAAGATTTCTGACGACTCTAGGCTGTAACAAGCCTCCTATGGATAAGCTCAACTTTCTCCGTCGTTTCCCTCACCAACTCCAGACCCAACAAAGGTGCATCACCCACCTCGGCCCAACAAACTAGAGACCTACACGGTCGGCCAGACAAGGCCTCAAACGGTGCCATACCGATACTAGACTGGAAACTGTTGTTGTAGGCAAACTCCACCAATGGCAAGTGCCTCTCCCACGACCCACTAAAGTCCAGAACACAACCTCGAAGCATATCCTCAAGGATCTGAATAGTACGCTCGGACTGCCCGTCAGTCAGAGGATGATATGCCGTGCTAAAGGTCAACTTAGTGCCTAAGGTACTCTGCAAACTCTGCCACAACCTGGCAGTAAAACGAGGATCTCTATCTGAGACAATCGTCACTGGGACCCCATGCAACCTCACTATGTCCCGAATATATAAGTCGGCAAGATGTTCTACCGAATCTCTCACGCGCATAGGAATGAAGTGCGTCGACTTAGTTAACCGGTCTATAATCACCCAAATAGCATCACTACCCTGCTGAGTCCTCGGAAGACCTACAACGAAGTCCATAGTGACATGCTTCCACTTCCACTCAGCAATAGGCAAGGGTTGCAACAAACCCGCTGGCCTCTGATGTTCGGCCTTCACTTGCTGACAAGTAAGGCACTTAGACACGAAAACTGCCACATCTCTCTTCATACCCCGCCACCAAAACTGGCGACCCAAATCCCGATACATCTTAGTGCCTCCCGGATGCACCGCGAGACGTGAATGATGAAACTCTCAGAGTACCTCCTCTCGGCAAGACTCCGGCACAAATAGACGGTCTCGGTATCTCACACTCTGGTCGGGATACACCATCAAACCCTTCTCAACCTTCCCATTGGAGATCTTCTCTCGGAGAAATTCCACCTCAAGGTCACCTCTCTGTGCCTCTAACACTCGAGTCATAAGTGTAGGCTGCGCAACAACAAAAAATAAGGCCGCAGCCTCAATGGATTCGCCCAGAAGCAAATCAAACTCCCCAAGTGCACCCAACATCTCCCATTCCCAGATGGCTATACTAGCTACGTCACCAACAGATTTCCTGCTAAGGGCATCGGCCACCACATTGGCCTTCCCCGGATGATAATGCAACTCGAAGTCATAATCCTCAATGAACTCCATCCACCTCCTCTGCCTGAAGTTTAAGTCTTTCTGTGTAAACAGATATTTCAGACTCTTATGATCCGAGAACACCTCGAATCTCTCACCATAAAGGTAGTGCCTCCAAATCTTCAAGGCAAAGATCACAGCTGCTAACTCTAGGTCATGCGTAGGGTAATTCTTCTCGTGTACTTTCAACTGACGTGAGCCATAGGCAACCACTTTCCCCCCTTGCATCAACACACAACCCAAACCCTCTCGTGAGGCATCACAATAGACTGCATAACCCAACCCTCTCTCCGGAATAATCAAGACTGGAGCGGTGGTCAATTTAACTTTTAGTTCTTGGAACGACTTTTCACAAGTCTCACTCCGTACAAATTTGACTCCCTTCCGAGTCAGTCTAGTCAACGGCGAAGCTAACTTGGAGAAATCCTTCACAAACCGTCAGTAGCACCCAGCTAATCCCAGAAAACTGCGGATCTCAAACACACTCTGCCTCAATCTTGGATGTATCAACAGACACCCCTTCCCCAGAAACCACATGGCCTAAGAACTTGACTTCCCCTAGCCAGAACTCACACTTCCCAAACTTAGCATAAAACTTATGGACTTTAAGCAACTCGAGCACCACTCTCAAGTGTTCCTCGTGCTCCTCCTCAGAAGGTGAATAAATCAGAATTTCGTCCACGAAGACGACTACGAAACAATCTAAGAATTCCCGAAATATCCGATTCATCAAGTCCATAAAGACTGCCGATGCATTAGTGAGCCCGAACGGCATCACCAGAAACTCATAATGGCCATACCGCGTACGGAATGCCGTCTTCGGGATATCCTCCTCCTTGACTCTCAACTGGTGGTAACCCAATCTCAAGTCTATCTTAGAGAAACAACGGGAACCCTTCAACTGATCGAACAGATCATCTATACGGGGCATAGGGTACTTATTCTTGATCGTAGCCCGATTCAACTTCTGGTAGTCGATACACAGTCTCAAGGCACCATCTTTCTTTTTAGCAAAGAGGGCCGGTGCTCCCCATGGCGAAACACTAGGGCGAACAAAGCCCTTATCCAGCAACTCTTGCAGTTGAATTTTCAACTCACTCAACTCTACTGGGGCAAAATGGTAAGGTGCCATAGAAATCGGCGCCGTGCCGGGCACTAAATCAATGGAGAATTCTATCTCACGGTGAGGTGGCAAACTAACGAGGTCCTCAGGAAAAACATCCGAATACTCACAAACCACTATTGGCAAAACAATCTGGGTCTCCTCACACTCACCACTCATAAAGCTAGCAAGTAGACCACTAAGCTCACTCCGCCCTTGCGGATCATACATCGGTGGCAACACACTACCAACCCGATCCCCCAAGAAATGAAAACACTCCCCGCTCAAGGTACATACTGTGACCTTCTGGCGGTAGCAGTCGATAATAGCCCGGTATGACGATAACCAGTCCATACCCAAAATAACATCAAAACCCTTTATGGGCATAACTACAAAAGGGAACGGAAGCCGATGGTCGGCGACCTCTATATCACAACCTCTACACCCGTGCTTCAAGATCAATTCACCCCCAAGAGGTGATACAACACATATAGGAGATGCTAATTGTGCCAACTCCAATTCCAAAACAGATGCAAATGCAGCAGATATAAAAGAATGGGATGCCCCCGTATCCATCAACACATTAGCAACTGAGTTGCAAAACAAAAAGGTACCTCTCAAGATAGATGAAGCAGGTACAAGATCCTGCGCGATAACAGCATACACACGCCCAGATGATCTTTGATCTACCTGCTCACCCCTATGAGCATAAGACTGCTACGCAGACTGGGACGATGAAGCTCCCTGATTGGCCCTCGAGGCTTGAACCGACTGAGCTGGCTGATGGCTATGAGTTTGCCTTAAACTAGATGCACCAGATGTGCCACTCAACTGTGGGCAAAACCTCTTCAGGTGCCCTGCCTGACTGCACTGGTAACAAGAGAGCGGCTGGCCTCTACCCTGACTCTGGCTCTGAGGTCGAGCCGAAGATGATACTGCTTTCTGTTCTCCTCCTTCAAGGGCAACCGAGACTTGTGGCCCGACCACACTTGAAGCAGTAATGTCTCCTTGGTGCCTTTCCCGTAACTCGGCCTTTGGAAACGTCGATCTAGTAAAGCTACCCTGAGACTGCTGAGGGTTAAAACCTCTCTGTCTCCTGCCATCACTCTGGCCATCCTGATTCCTCTTGGAACCCCTCTGTCTCTCCTCCTCCTCCTGCATCATGATCTCCATATGGGCTGCAACATCCACCAGACGCCTATACTCTCGGGTCATAGAACCCCCAACTCTCATCTTGAGGCTATGCCTTAACTTCTTCTCAAACTCAAGGCAACGGCGTTCCTCAGACGCCACCAACTCAGGTGCAAACCTAGACAAGCTAGTAAATACGGCCTCAAACTCGGCCACTGAAGAACTCAGCTGCTTAAGTTGACAGAACTGCTCCCTCAACCTCTCCTTAACAGCTGGAGACAGGAACTTCTCCTGGAAAGCATCTACAAAAGCCTCCCAAGTCCCTCCTCTGGCAAACTGCTCAGGAATAGCAGATGGCAAACACGGTATCCTAGGCGCACCAATGCACATGCAATGCAAAGAAACACATAAGTGTAATCAAAACAAGATATCATGAGTTCGAGTCAAGCTCTCTAAATCCCCAGCGGAGTCGCCAGAAACTGTAGACGTCCCCGAACGCCCCAGGAGGATGAGTCTCGTCCTGTTCATTTTGGGCTCACTACAGTTCGGACTCAAATTGTCATGGTTCTTAATCTGAACCAAAGAGTCCAAATCTGACAAATCGTTTTGAGAAAATAGATTTTTTTGAAAAAAGTGCCGAACATGGACTGCTTTGCCAGATACAGAGTCGCCACCTAAATATTTTATATTGGGAAATTTAGGAAACCCTAACTCGTGCCTAAGGCCACATGTCCATCATCACCAAAGTTGCCTCAGCTCGGGAACTTGGATACAATTGGGGAAGGTCACTTCATGAGCACCCCCACTCGCCCGATCAAAGATCGGCCTCTACTAACCATGATATCTAGTTTTGAAAACATTACGTGCTCTTATTTCGGTTATTAGCCTAGATTTACTATGTGATGCGCACAGCATACAAGTATAGACTGGATCACCTGAATTGGAACAAAACATTTCATGTTTGTTTTTGAAAGATGGTTTGCTACTCGCAAGTAGGCTTAAAATGCAGATTTTGCCACCCTCGGGTGGGCTTAGAAAAGATGGTTTTGCCACTATCTAGTGGGCTTAAAACTCACAGTTGATGATTTGTTCCAATCCAAATAACCCAACCTTTACCCACAGGCATTCAGGCAGATATATCACATAAGCATATAGCCTCATGGTAAGCATGCTATCATGGCAGTCACTCACACGCATGCAAGGATGCTAAAGCGTAAAAACCTACCGAGTACTCCAAGCCAAAACAGAAACTATGTTAGAAATCCATGCATGATCCTAACTATACAGAAGTGCCTAATGCAACACATGCAGGAATGCAACTAAAATAGGCTCGGCTATTCTAAACATGGCATATGGAATGCTACAGCTAACATGTATTCAACTCGGAATTGAAATAAAATGCAGTGAGTATGATGCGCCGAGCCCGGTGTATGCAAAACAGATGAATGAATGCAAACATGCTATCATACTGTATGCTAATTGAAATATGCCCTATTCTAACCATCATAAGCTGGTAAATAAAAGGGAGAAAGACGTGGGGTTGGAAGACATACATCACACGCACGCACACTTATTACAGTTATGTCCTCACTCGGAGGGTCCGAAAAATAATGTACAGTCCAAATAAATAGTACAGTCCGAATGAATAGTACAGTCCGAATAAATACAAAATCCTAATTATTTAACAAATGAACTAGGAAAACAGTAAATTGGCATGCAAGCCCATGGACCGCCTCAGCTCTGTTCCGAATGATGAATGATGCATGCTTGAGTTGCCTTGCGCGGAAATCCTTTGCGATGCCCCGGTTTGTCTCTGTTTGCAATTAAACCCGGAATGTTGTTCAAAGCTCTTAAAGGATGTTGATTTTTGATTTGCTGCAACAGAGAGCAACAAAGGGGCATGGCAAAGTATTTTCACATATGTATGCATGACCACTCTTCAAGGAGCGTAGTCCTCGATCCTCGTGCCACCCATCACGCATCTTGATGCATGATGGCCGAGGAGTCGATTTGCATGACTCAATATGAAATGAATGCACATGAAAACACAACAAGGCCTAAACTCCATCATGGATAATCTGGAGTGTCAGCGACAGGGAATTGAGACACGTTCCGTCACTCGGAGTACGAAACGTCCCTCATTTCCCATGCTTGGGCTAACTCCTATCCCAAACACAATGCAATATGCATGACATGCATGAATGCAATCCTAACATGCAACCTAACATACACAATGCTATGAAATGGCATACACAATGCACGATGTAACATGGCATACACGATGCTCTAACATACAACCTAGCACACACAATGCTATGAATTGAAATGACATACACAATGCATAATGGACTTACACCAACATGAGTGGACCTCAGCCACCACTCACATCAGCGACCATGAGATGAAAATGAGACAACCGAAATGTGTGCACACATGCACGCATACCGAGGACCGAACCTAAGGCATCAAATGCCACTCTACCAAAGCATGGCAAGGCATGAAACATGGCATACAAACATGCAAATTCTAGCACTGAATCATGATGCAAAATGACCTCGAATCATGGATATATGTCGTACAATGCATGGAATGGTCCCGAAACTCAAAACTAGGCACATGTATTGACCTATAGCTATACAAAGCATTTATTATTTGATCATGAAACATAAATACAGAGCCAAGGCAGTCCCAAAACATGAACATTTCTAGTTCAAAGCATGGCCAAAAGAAGCTAGCAAGATGGACTAAAATAGCATGCAACTTTGACCAGCAAACATGGTTTACATAGCATGTATATGAAGCATATGAAATATCACCAAACCAGAAAAAATCAGTGAACTAAACATGTGAAAATATGCCCAAATAAATATGGAAATGCAGCTAATGCATGTAAAAATGAGGGGCTCCTTTGGAAGGGCATACAAGGGGTTATTAAGCACATTCATCAAGGACACTTAGCATGGAAAAATTAACTCTGGAAATCAAATATGATAGCCCTAAAACTCATCAAATTGGCTCTGAAATCAGTCAACAAAGCATGCAAGATAGGGCCTCTTTGGAAGGCCAAAAAGACCGTCATGCAAAACAAGGTGAGAGGGGGTCACCCCCCTCTGCTTTTGAGGCTCAAAATAGTGTGTTAGCCACTGAAAATCCACTGGATTTTAGTGGCTAGAAGGCCAAACAAAGCATCCAACAAGGGCTTAGTTGTAAGGCTCAAAATAAGAGGCAATCAAGCATACAAGGAAGCATATGACCTCAAACGAAGGAATTCCCTTAATCAAACATCAAGAGGGCCTCAACACAAGACTTTTTCTAGTTTATAAAAAATCTCAAAAAAGTTTACAAGTGAGGCTAAAACATGGTGCAAAAATAGCCCTAAAAGAGAGATAGAGGACAAGGGGTAGTATCTAGCCTCAAATAGCAAAGATCCCTTCAACAAAGTTGAAGAGGGGCTCAAAATAACGCACTTTACACTTTGGCTCAAAGCCCATAAATGCTTAAAAATAAGGCTAATGTACCATGCAAAATAAGTCCTAAAGGGGGGATAAAGCACAAAGGGGAGTAGAAGACCTCAAACAGAAAAAAGTCCTGAATCAAACATGAAGATGAGATCAAAATAAGACTTTTTTCAGTTTAGGACGAAGCCCAAAAATGTAAGAAAAAGGAGCTAAAATATCATGCAAAATAAAGCAAGAAAAGAGGAAATAGGAACTCACCCTTGTAGCACAGATTTCCAGCAGCTTTTGATCCAAGAAAAGGAGCTCCTAACCTCTGAAAATCAGCCTCAAGATGTTGGAATGGAGTGTGGAGGTGATAGGCTATGAGTTGGTGTATAAATGGTGCAAGAACAAGGTGGTTTTAAGCTTGGATGAGAGAGAGAGGGAGGGTTGTATGCAAAGGCTCCCACTAATTTTTTCTAACCCTTAGAAATGGAGGTGGGGTGCTGGTTATATAGAGGGAGAGGAGTGAAAGAAAAGGGGGGGAAAACCAATTCATATTTCCCCTCGAAAGACAGACCCTCGGGCAGAGGATCTTGTGCAACACAGCTGGAATGCACCAGGAGAGACAAGTTTGGCCGGCCAGGTGCAAAAGGTTCAGGTGGCCGGCTGGCCACCTCCCCTGGCCAGCCGGCCAGGGGTCAAAGAGGTCAAGCAGAATTGCTGGCCGGCCACCCCAGAAAGGTGGCCTCCCAGGTGAGTGCAACACAGCTATGTGGAGAAAAATCAGAAAATGTAACCCAGGAGAGAGAAAAACCAATTTTTTAGGAAGGTTCAAAAGGGTCAAGGGGAATTACTGGCCGGCCGACCTATATTGGTGGCCTCCCAGGTGTGTACAACACAATGGTGTGGTGGAAAGTCAGAAAAAGTGGCCCGGAAATGGGAAAAATCAGCTTTCTAGTGAAGAAAACGGGCAATGAAGAGCGATGAAGGAATAAAGCTGGTTTTTCAGAGCAATTACTGGCTTCCCACCCTTCTACAACCTTCCTAACAATCTAAAAAAGGTCTTCGCCAAAAATGAACCCAAACCAATGCAAAACGAAGGTTCGGGGGCCAAAACGCGCGGCCCGGGGGCCCGAAAACTGACTATTAAGCACCGGAGGTGACATTTGACCACAAAGTTGGTCTCTCGAGCCACAGTGTCCCTCAAAAGGGAGGCAACAAGGTGTATGCCAAAAATCGGAGCAAACGGAGGTGGTTAAGCGGTCCCGTACCGAGGCACACGGCCGACGGCTCCGAAAACCGAGAACCAGGCTCCAAATGGGAAAAATGGTCTACGACCACGAAACGTAGCCTACGGCCACTGAGAGATGGTCCACGAGACCTCTCCCTCCCTTCGGGAAGAGAAAACGGGAAAAATGGGACCTGGTTCGCAAACCGAGGCAAATCACAAAAGAGTCCGGAAGTTTGGGGGCAAGGCTCGCAGCCGAGATTCCGCAACTTCAGAACGAGCACAATATACAACATCACCGAGCGCTCAGTTGGTGACGTCTGAGTCTTATGGTCGGTCAAAAATGGGGTGTCTACAGTTGCCCCTCTTTGACAGAACTCGAAAGTCATAAGTGACGGGAGTGAATGTCAAAGCCCAGAGACGACCCATTTGTGACAAGGCCGAAGACTAAGACAAACAGGCGAGATAAACAAAAAGATGTGCCCGCAGGCAGGGGGCAAAATGGAAAGCGATATGCACAAAGCCGAATGCAACTCAATGATCATGCGAAGCAGCAAGCTGTAATGAAGCAAATATTCACAATAGATGCAACAGTTTTAGGCAAGAATGCAAAGCAATACTACATTTCATGCAGTTGAAGAATGCAGAGAATCATTGAATTATCACCATGTCTCACACGAAGAAGATACAATACCTGTGTGGCACGTCTGGTCGCACCAGCCTCAAATGAACTATACATACAATATCGTGCCTGCAAAAGGAAGAAACTCAACAAGCACAACATAGTTAGCAACATATGTTCAGTGTGATATCGAATGCAGGCAAACACGGTGTTGATAGATGAGTGCATCGCAATGCGAGAAACGACGCGCGTGACAACGCAACTTAAGCACAAGGGTATGACAATGCTTGTGAAACGTGTAGAACAGTGCAAGTGGTGTGCATGAGAATGCAAGTGACGTGCATAACAATGCAGGATAAGTGTAAACTCGAATGCACATTTTGAAACGAAACAACGAGCAAAACAATGCAAGTTTCGACGAAGGTGGCTCAATCGCGACCTCTGGTTTACCTCCCGGAGGGTTCACAACATATTCAAAAAGGATACACCCTGCTTTTGACGAGTAACAATGAGACACGCATCGAAAGTTGGAGTTGAAGTTCCTGCGGAGGGATTTTGCGACGAAAAGTGCACTTTCCTTGTACTTTCTCGGGTGCCGGGAACTCCAATCATCACCAAAATTTGCAAGGACCTTAGAGACCACCTTGGGAATGCTGCTGGCCATGTCTGATCCAAGGGGGAGGCCGCCGGCCAGGTTTAAGGGAGAGGGGTGGCCGGCCTGCCAGAAAAGGTGGCCGGCCGGCCACCTAGCCCAAATTCGGGGCAGCTTGGTCTTTTTGGTCTCATTTCCTTAAATCCACTCGGCCAAACACCTTTTCCTCACAACTCTAACTCCGAAATCAGCCCCTCTACCTTCCTAGAGCATTTTCCCTCTCAGATCTGCGCTCCATACACGTTTTCCAATGCCCCAAGCCAAGTTGTTTCGCGAAAACTTTCAGTTCTCTTCACTTTAAACCGATTAAATTTTGATTTCGGTGCTTCTTTTCTCATTTTCACCACTTGAGGTAAGTTTGTCTCAACATTTGGAAGATTTTCTCGAGGGTTGACTTTTGTTGACTTTTTCATTTCCCGAGAGTTGACTTTTGTTGACTTTTTCTAATTTTGGCTCATTTTGCTCGTTTTTGCTTCTTTTTTTAGATTTTTCGAGATGGCGGGTCATTTCCCCAAGGTAGAGGTTCTCCAAGTGCTAGGGGTGAGCCAAACATTATGTCTTTACCCACGAGGATTCGGCCATTCATTCCCGAGAGGTACGACCCTCCGGCGCACATCCTCCAGTAGGCAGTTTTCTACCACTTTACTGACTTCGATGAGCGAGCGCCTGTAGATCTACTACTGCGGGAGCCAGAGTCCCACCTCTCTTACCAGGCGCATGAGGTATGTACTTCACTTCTACATTTTCTACATTGTATTCTGCATTTTTCGTGCATTTCGTGCTTTCGCTATGTTTATCTGCTCACTCAAGCTCACAGCTTGTTTTGAATGTTTAGTCTATAACACCATATTCCATTTGCATCTTGAACACACAGTTCAAACATCCCGACTTTCTGAACACGCGGCCCGTATATTGATTGTGAACACACAGCACACACTTGTTGAGAATTGAACACACAGCCCAAACTTTGAGATGAACACACAGCACACACTTGTTGAGAGTAGAACACACAGCCCACTGATTTTGAATTTTTGAACACACAGCCCAAATTGAAAGTGAACATGCAACACACACTTGTTGAGAGTAGAACACACAGCCCACTGATTTTTAATTTTTTTTTTGAACACACAGCCCAAATTGAAGGTGAACACGCAACACACACTTGTTGAGAGTAGAACACACAACCCACTGATTTTGAATTTTGAACACATGGCTCAAATTGAAGGTGAACACGCAGCACACACTTGTTGAGAGTAGAACACACAGCCCACTGATTTTGAATTTTTTGAACACACAGCCCAAATTAAAGGTGAACATGCAGGACACATTGATTTTTAGTTGAACACGCAGCCCAAACACTTGAATTATGAACACACGGCTCATACTTTGAATTTTCTGAATACATAGCCCACACTGATTTTGAGTTGAACACGCAGCCCAAACACTTGATGTCGAACACACAGCTCGTACTTTGAAATCTGAACACACGGCTCAAATACTAGATGTTGAACACACAGCTCAAACTTTGAGATGAACACATAGCCCACACTGATTTTGAGTTGAACACGCAGCCCAAATACTTGAATTCTGAACACACGGCTCATACTTTGAATTTTCTGAACACACAACCCACACTGATTTTGAGTTGAACACGCAGCCCAAACACTTGATGTCTGAACATACGGCTCATACTTTGAATTTTTTGAACACACAGCTTAGATTCTGTATCTGATTTGATTTTGCACACAGCTCATACATTTCATTTGCAAACAGCTTATTTATTTCATTTGCACGCAGCTTATACATTTCATTCTGAAACTGAATACATATGTTCATCTTGAATGCATGTGACTTCTCGTACTGCGCGAGGATATGGCTCCATCGCGGCGAGAGAGTGGTATGCAGAGCTCCCGGAGGCTGTCCGGGATTTTGTTGACGTGGCAGGGTTTGGGCCCTTTTGCACTGGGATCTCCCGCTGTCTTGCTAGTAGGACGCTGATGGGTGCCTTAGTAGAGAGATGGTGGGACACCACCAACTCCTTCCATTTCTCTGCTACCGGGGATATGACTATGACCCCGTTTGACTTCGCCGTATTGACAGGCCTTGATGTGGTAGGCTGGGCAATCCCATATGACGAGGACATAGGCCAGTGGGAGGCCGCTTGGATCTACTTATTGGGAGCTCGCTCGCTAGTTGACAGATCTTCGGGCAGAGTCCGATATACTTGGTTTTCTTCCCATTTTAGGAGGGCGGAGATGGAGCCTGAGACTCCTGAGAAGGTGACACAGTACACCCGCGGATTTCTGATGTTCCTTTTCGGGACCACTCTATTTGCCAATAGGGGGAACACTGTCGGGCTCTATCTGTTGAGTGCTCTAGTGGACCTATCGCAGGTCAGCCAATATGATTGGGGTGGCGCCAGCCTGGCTACTCTCTATTGCTATATGAGCATGACCTCCCGCGGACGGGGGAACATGGTTGGCGGCTATTGGAGGGCCTGGGAGGTACTTTCTGCCCTCTCGGTTTACGTTTCTGCTTCTCATTACTTGTACATTGCACACACGGCGCACTTTACATTCTGTACCTTGCACTTTGCTCTCAGCATTTTGTATTTACATTCTACACTCAGCATTCTGTATTCTGATGGCTACTGTTCTGTTTTCCACAGCTATGGATCTATGCGTATTTCCCAACGCTGGCTCCGGAGCTTGAGGTGGAGGTGCCCCTCGTGACCCCTTATTCACTTGTATTCGAGGGCGATGCTCTACCGAGACCCTCGAGTCTTTCCTCTACCTACAATGCGATTTTGATACAAAGGCGTCATAGGTATTTCAGAACTCTCAGTTCTTTATGTTTCTGATCTTTGATTTATCTTGCACATTCACAATTTTTGATTAGCTTATACATCGGTTATCCGCAGATCACATGGCGTACTGGCGCCTTTAAGCGAGACCTCCGATTTCACTTCTTGAACATAGGAGCCTCTCGATGCAGATCTGTTCGAGGGCGATTGATAGAACTGGTTTTTGGGGGATCGCTTCTTGCGTCAGGTATGGGGCTACCCTGCTCAGGACATTCCTTCAGCGCCTCCAGACGACATGCGGACCGCTGATAGGCTTCCTCCCCAGGGTGTCGTTAGTGCTATGCAAGGTACCGATGCATTCTTACATTTGGAGCAGGGGGAGTATGCGACCTACTGTCACACATACTTGATGCCTCTACTGACGGGAGTCCGTACCCCGACGAGGAGGTCTGCTGGTATGCCCTCATCGAGCCGGGCTCGGACTGCAGATGTCCCTTTCACCAGCAGGGCTGGTACATCTAGAGGCGGGGGTGGACTGGTTCCCCCGATTCCTTCGACTCATCATCATCCTGGATGGCCAGATATGCCGACTGAGTTGATGGGATGGCGATATGCGACTTCCTACCCGATTCCGATAGAGCCTCATATGCCTGACCACCGATATGTCAGTGACCCTGACTTACCACTGGTATGTTCCACCATTTTTCGTTTATCACACAGATACCTTGGTATTTGTTTATTCATTGATGACTTGAGCTTGTATCTGCAGCCACCCAGGGAGTACATAGACGAGGTGCTCGGGATGGTAGCATCACTTGAGGGCATGGTCCTGCGGAGAGAGGTGCAGTTGTCCATTATGGGTGTCCAGGTATCCGTTAGTTTTCTTGCATTTATCATACTCCTGATGACATGCTGATCTTGAACATTTTATTGCATTGATAGGCTGCCTATGTTGAGCACATCTGACACACACCACATTTACATATTGTACCTGTATGCGCCCATTTCATGTAGCTTTCTTTGTATCTGTATCTGATATACATATTTGAGCTGATGCGTCCAAATAACACTCTTCCTTTTTAGATGCTTCCGATATATATTGGGCCACAGGCCGGGCCACCTGGGCCTTCCCGAGGAGCTGGGCCATCTAGGCCTTCTCGAGGAGCTGGGAGAGGGGAGTCGTCTCGGGGACGAGGCGGACGCAGGGCGCACATTATAGAGGAGGAGTCCAGTGAGGAGGAGGAGGCTACAGATCCCCAGTCAGAGACATCTGCTGACAGAGAGGGTGGCTCTGATCCCGATTCCGGTAGTGGAGATGAGGCTGAGGAGGGTTCCGAGGATGGCAGCCCCGACTCAGATGATGGTGATGATGGTGTGGAGGCTGTTCCGCAGAAGAGGACGAAGAGGGCCTCTCATTCTTGCTCTTGAGAGCACTGATGTAGTTGTTCCATGCTTTATTTACCTTTTTACTAGTAGTTGTAGCACATTGTACATTGTTAGACAGTTTTATTTTTTGTAAAACTTGTACCCTTGTTGTAAAAAATGTTGTAACAAAGGAAGCATGATGGAATGAAACAGCTTTTGAAAAAGTGTTGTATTTTATGTTCTTAGCATCGCATCGCATCATTTTGCACCAAAATGAGATTGAATGGAAATATGTATGGTGTATTTGCCAAGTCAGGTAGTAAACCGACGCAACAAACTAAACAACCTAACTTACCAAGAAATAACAAAACCTTAGCAAGTTTACAACTCGATAAGAAAAACACAACAAAGTTGACAACTCGATAAGTAAGGCACAACAAAATTGTTTAAACGAAAAGTAACAACTCAATGCACGAAACTCGATAGCTCGACAAAACTTAACAACTCGATAAACAAGACATCTCAACCAACAAAACAACAACTCGATAAGAAAAGCAACAACTCAATAAGCAAGACTTAACAAAAACTCTATAAACAAAGTGCATTTTGGACGATCTGGGTGACGGAACGCATCCGAAACTGAGGGAAATGGAGGCCTTCGACAGTCCCGATGCATGCAAATGATGGGAACTTCCTTCTAGAGGGTAGAACAGGGCCAAAGACACACTTTGAAGCATCGACAACCACCTTTGGGAGCTGGCCGGCCACCTTTTTGCATTGGAGGGGAGAGGGGTGGCCGGCCTACCAAAAAAGGTGGCCGGCCGGCCACCTAGCTTGGCAGCCACCAATTTTTCGACACGTGTCCTCCCGAACAGTGCCTTATCCTCTTTAAAAGACCTAGCTCCGTGGTTGATTTATTTCATCTCAGTTTTGCACCAAAATGGAGGCGTTTCTCGTCGAAAATCTCACAGTTTGGATCGCCTCTCTAGATGGCTCGGAAAAGTTAAACTTCCGGGGCTTCAGCTTGAATGCACTATTCACGCTGAGTCGTACTCCGCTGCACCTTCCCTTCCTTCATGCCGCGGCGAGGTTTTGGAACCCGGTAACGCATGTGTTTAGCTTCGGCAGGCAAGAGGTATGTCCAATTTTCGAAGATTTTTCAAGTTTTGATGGAATCTGAACGCTATGAAGAAATTTTGCCTCAGTTTCGCTTCGGCCACGCCCAAGCTTTAGGGCAGATATGTGGGCTCACCATGCATGACGCTCGGTCTCTGATCTGCAGCGGGGAACTGGACATCCTCGGCTTGATTCATCGCTTTTCTGATGCCGGTGACCGTGGCAACCATTATTGGCAAGGTTTTCGGTAACACGCACTTTGCTTGTGCATGCTATCTCACTTTTTGCTTGCCCCAGGCTTTAGTGGATCTAGCATTCGTCTGATTGCAGTTGCTCAAGGCTTGAAAGAAGGAAAGAGCTGCATCACCATGACATTGGCCGAAACACTGATGGGCTTAGATGCTTTCTATCGCCAGGAGACGACCAGATTTGCGGGGAGTCCACTACTGCTGCAGGTAATGTTTCCCACCCAATCTCACATATGTATTGCTCACAAGACTTGTCCCTCAGGCTCGATTTTTTCTCACAAAATCCTTTTCTTACTTTTCTCTCATCGTACATCTCTCTATTCTTTATTCTCTCATTTTTCATCCCTCCCCAGGTATGGTTGATGGATAAATTGCAGGTTGTGGACTCTTGCCCAGCCTACTCAGCTCGCGGCTACTTCTTTCGACAACGCCTAGTCGATGCCCTTGATAAGGGATAGTGGTTTGACTGGATGTGCGATTTGTCGGCAGATCGCATTACTTGGCGCTGTCCTTGGCTCAATCTCCCGGCAATGAGCTATAGTATGTCCCGACAGACCGAGATCCAGCTGATTAGTCTGACCCATTGTGTGTTCTACTTTCCGTTCCGATTCCAGCGCCAGTTCGGTCATTATCAAACTTGCCTGCCAAAGGGGATAGAGTATCCTGTCACATTCCCGGTTCGAGGCGCACAGCTTGCCCGGTATGCAACAGCATGGAGGACTAGAGAGCTCCTGGCCCCCGCTCCCACTTTCAGTTGTACTTTGTCTGACAAGTGCTTGGATTGGCTCAATGAATAGGCACAGATTGGGCCCAGCTTGGCATCAAAGGCTTCGACCAGCTCTGGAAGGGGGCGCAGGGACACCTGACTTATCTATGCCCCGGATTTATTGCTTTACTAGTACTTTCAAGTTTTCTTTATGGATGTAATAAAAAGCAACTTCAATTTGTATGCAAGAGCAGGAGAACTCTGTATTGAAATCAATGAAATTGAAGGTTGTGGGTACTGAAAATTTTCTGCTTTGGTTCAAAAATGGTCTAAGTTGTAAAAAGATTAATTTGAACAAAGTCAACTTTTATTAAAACTTTTCAAAACCATTTTTGATATGGATCAGAACTGGACACGCCTGAGATCTGTCACCGAGATGCACAACCCCGGATCCTAGCAACTGGAAAGTTGCCTCTAGTCTGAATATTACCGCAGCACTAGACAGCAACGGAAGGTTGCCCCTAGTCTGCAAAGATCAAGACAAAGAACGGAAAGTTACCCTAGTCCGAAAAGTACCGCAGATCAAGACAAAGAACGGAAAGTTGCCCCTAGTCTGAAAAGCACTGCACCGGAGATCACGGTGAATGCTGATAGACAAAGATGACTAAGATGATCAAATGGACAAAGTTGATTGGGGAAAAGTTTATGGCTGAACTTCAAGATGAAGTTGCCTACGTATCCTAAAGATGGGAATCAAGCCTTACGTAGTTCAGGCTCAGGTTCACTCGGGTATTTTTACTCTCCTTTTACGCTCTAACTTTTGCCAAGGCCGCCCTTTGCGGGTTTTCAACCTTGCGAGCTCAATTTTTATAATTTCAAATTTTTTGTGCTCTGAGTTTTGCCTAGGTCGCCCTTTCGGGTTTTCGGCCTAGCGAGCCTCTCAAGGGTAATATTTCTTCAACTTGTCCATATTGATCGGTTGTGAGAACTCTAGGCCATCTAGATCCATCAGAACCATAACTCCACCTGACCAGATAGACTTAATGATGTAGGGACCAGTCTAATTGGGTCTGAACTTGCCCCTTGGGTCGTGGATGGGAGCTCGGTTGTTCTTGAGCACCAAATCTCCTTCTTTTAGATTCCTGGACTTAACTTTCTTGTTGAAAGCAGGAAATTTCTACCGATAACCTTGAACATGGTACAGTGCTTTCAGTCTTCTCTCATCAAAGAGCATGAGTTCCTCAAACCTGCTCTGTTGCCAATCTGCTTCGGCTATTTGACACTCAGCCAATACTCGCAAAAGACAGAACCTCAATTTCGATAGGTAGAACGACTTCCATCCCATAAACTAATGAATACAGAGTCGCCCCAGTAAAAGTTCTGATTGAAGTCCGGTAGCCCCACAGAGCAAACGGCAGCTTATCTGGCCAGTCCCGGTAGGTTTCCATCATCTTCTACAATATGTGTTTGATATTCTTGTTGGCGGCCTCAACCACTTCATTGGTTTGTGGCCGATATGTGGATGACTTATGAAAGGCCACGTTGTATTTTTCCAACAAGTCAATCACTTCCTTCTTGAAGTGGGAACCGTTATCTGAAATTATCTCGTTTGGGACTCCGTAGCGACAGATGACGTTGTTTTTGATGAACTTCGCAACATGTGAAGCTTTCAACACCGTATAGGATTGGGCCTCAACCCACTTCGTGAAGTAATCTATCGCGACCAGGATGAACTCATGCTCATTTGACCCCTTCGGAGTGACAGCCCCGATCACATCAATTCCCCAGACTGAAAATGGCCATGGCGAAGTCATATTGTACAGCTTCGACGGCGGAATGTTCATGCAATTTGCATGAATTTGACATTTGTGGCATCGCCGAACAAAACCGATACAATCCTCCTCCATGGTGGACCAGTAGTAACCCTGTCTGAGGATCTTACGTGCTAGCATTAATCCGTTCATATGCGCACCGCATTCTCCTCCATGGATGGCCTCCATTAGGCGCTTCGATTCTTCGGCATCGACACACAGCTTATGCATTCCCAGATGACCTCTCTTATACAGCTTACCCCCACAGATGATGAACTGAACGGCCATTCTTCTGATTGCCCTTTTATCCTTGGCATTTACCCCTGGCGGGTATGCTTCCTTCTCTAAGAAATTCCAAATGTCGTAATACCAGGGGTTTTCGTCCTGAGCCTCATCTATAGTAGCAATCGACTCGTAGCCTAGCGCAAATTTCTGGTCAATGATGACTGGACGCATCCGGACTCCGAACGGGATGTCTATCATGGAAGATAGAGTTGCTAAAGAATCTGCGAACCTGTTGTTCTCTCTTAGTAGATAAGCAAAGTTTAGCTTCTCAAACCGAGGAATTAACAAATCCAAGGTCTGGTGATACATCATCATCTTCTCTTCTTTGACTTTCCAGTCTCCTTTTGCTTGAGACACAACAAGGTTAATTTTAGGGCTGCTTCTAGACCGGCGATGCACGCCTTATATTCTGCTTCGTTGTTCGAGACTTTGAACCGGAGTTTGAAGGCTAGAGGGATACGGGACTTGTCGGGTGCTATCAGCAGCACTCCTATCCCATACCCGTGCTGGTTTGATGCTCCGTCAAAGTACATCGTCCAAAATTCGTCGTCAATATGCAAAATGGCCTCATCTGGGAATAAGTACTCAACTGCTTCACCCCCTTCCACTGGATGATCGGCTAAGAATTTTGCTACTGCTCTTCCCTTGACTGACTTGCGCGTTACATATTTCAGATCGAATTCGGAGAGTAACAGCAACCAACGAGCTAGCCTACCCGTAAGTGCTGGTTTCTCGAAAAGATATTTGATGGGATCGAGTCGTGAAACCAACATTACGGAGTGAGCTAACAGGTAGTGCCGCAGCTTCCTTGTAGCCCATACCAAAGCTAAGCAAGCCTTCTCCAACGGTATGTGGCGAGTCTCATACTCAAGCATCTTCTTGCTCAGATAGTAGATGACTCTCTCCACTTTGTCCTCTGATTCTTGCGCGCACATACAACCCATTGTAGTCTCAGTCATTGAAAGGTACAATATCAATGGTTTCCCCGGCTCTGGCAGTGACAACACGGGCGGGTTCTGTAAGTATTCCTTGATCTGTTCAAAAGCAGCTTGGCATCGGCCGTCCCATTGGAATTTCTTTCCTTTCTTCAGAAGGCCAAAAAGTGGTTCACAAGTCAATGTTAATTTTTAGATAAACCGTCTTATGAATTGCACTTTACCCAGAAAGCCTCGCATCTCCTTTTCAGTCCTTGGTGGTGGCATTTCTAAGATGGCCTTGATTTTGGAAGGGTCGACTTCGATACCTCTCTGTGTAATCAGAAACTCCAAAGATTTTTCCTCGCCAGAACACCGAACGTACACTTTTGAGGATTCAGCCGCAACCGAAATTCTCTAATCCTTTGAAAGAACTTTTGCAAGGCGGTGTAGTGGCCCTCTCTATCTTTGGACTTGACAATCATGTCGTCCACATACACCTCAACCTCTTTGTGGATCATGTCATGCAATATTGTGGTCGTGGCCCGTTGATAAGTAGCTCCAGCATTCTTCAACCCAAACAGCATCACTCTGTAGCAGTACGTCTCCCACGGGGTGGTGAATGCAGTCTTTTTCCGGTTTTCAGGTGCCATCACTATCTGATTGTAGCCGAAGAAGCCATCCATGAATGAAAGCAAAGCATGCCCCGCTGTGAAGTCCACTAACTCATCAATATGCGGCAAGGGAAAGTCGTCCTTCGGACTGGCTCTGTTCAAATCCCTAAAATCCATGCATACCCAGATCCTGCCATCCTTCTTCGGTACCGGAACGATGTTGGCCAACCAAGTCGGGTATTCGGATACCAGCAGGAAGCCTGCGTCGATTTGCTTGGTGACCTCTTCCTTAATCTTGAGAGCCCAGTCTGGGCGGATCCTCCTGAGTTTCTGTTTGATAGGTCGGGCCTCAGGGTCAAGGGGGATCCGGTGCTGTACAATCTCAGGATCGATCCCAGGCATGTCTTCGTAGGACCACGCAAAAACATCTTTGAAATCTTTTAATAAAGCGACTAAGCGCTCGCGTTCCTCCGAAGACAACGTGGACCCGATCTGGACCAGCTGCAGGTCCTCCTCAGTACCAATATTCACAGTAGTGATTTCATCCATTAAAGGTTTAACAAATCTCTCATGCTCTTGTTCAATTAAGCGTTGCAAAACTGAGGAATTTCGTCCTCGTCGTTTTCATCAAAATTTTGAAAATCTGAGTTAACGCAACAAATCAAGGGCACAGAAAAGTACTCAGAAACCACAGTTACTTGATTCTCATTAAGCACACCCAAATCGTCCGATTCCTCGATTACAACAGACTCAAAAGAGAAAGAAAAAGACGACCTGGATAAAACTGTGGCATCCGGGTGATCATCCCCAGGATTACCAGACTCAGACTCAGTCGAGCTGGAACCTGATTTTGACTCACAAGACTCGGCGGAATCAGATTCCGGCTCACTACCTGACCCGGTGCTGCTGGACAAAAACCCCTCTTCGTATTGCCAAGCGAGAGAGGGTGCGATAGATGTATCCAAAATAGTTGCTGGTAGGCCCACAGCCGTTTCATTCCCAATCATGGAAACTGAGAAGTTATCCCCCAAGCACTTCTGGTCGATCAGATGATCTGAAAGTAGACAAGCCAATGCTACCCCCATTTCAATTTCAGCACCCTCGGAATCCACTTCCTTACACTGCTCAACCTCAGCTGATGGGTCTGTCTGCTCTTCGGCAACGTCATCCCCGAATAATTGTAGGTCAAAGAAAATCTCGAAACCTGGCACGCGCTTCCTCTCCGAGTTCAGCCACGGCTCTGGGAAGCCACAAAACGGAAAGTCCTCCCCCTCCCAGACGAAACGTCCGTTTAGGGTACCCTGAATGGGCCTATGCATCAAGTCAAAAGGCTTCCCTACCTTCTTCGCTCTGGCTCTCCCAGCCATTTCCTTTCCCTTTCTTATCCAATCCTCTTTGGTGGGCAGATAACCCAATCCAAAGGTATGGGGGTTGTGCGGCACTTCGGCCAATACTGCGACGCCCTTCCGACCGCTCCTTCCCAATCCCATCCCGGGGATGTGTTGAAGCTTATTCATGAGGTATACAAATTGAGCACTGACATATACTCCCTCATTAACAGCCATGATGTTTTGCACAACCCGAGCCTCAGCTAAGGTAAAACCTGACATAAACATGTCCTCCATGCCGTGCTCAATTTCTAGGACTGGCGTAGATACCTTCGGAGGTGGATGAATCAATGAATTCCTGAAAACAATGGCTACTCCCTTTCCATAGGGGTATTTCACCATCTGATGCAGAGTGGACGAGACGGCTTTCACCTGGTGCAACCACGGCCGCCCCAAAAGTAGATTGAAGGTTGCCGAAACTTCTAAGACGTGGAAGTCTATCTCTTGTTGTCCTGGCCCAACCTTGGTCTGGATTTTTACCGTCCCCATTACTTCCCGGCTCGTGTTGTCATACACCCGAATTACCTAGGCTGTTAGTATAAAGTCTGTGGTCTTCAAACCGATTGCATACGTTGTCCTTGCCGGGCACACATTGATAGCAGATCCAGTATCAACAAGAACCACCGGTATCCATTTATTTCTACACTCCACAGAGATGTAGAGTGGCTTATTGTGGTTTGCACCCTCAAGTGGAAGTTCCTTGTCAGAAAAAGTCAGCATCGGGGTAACACCTCCCGGAAAGACTAATCCTACCAGTTGCTCTGGCATGGTTTCTATCGAGAGTTTAGCCTTGTCCATGGCAGATAGGACAACTTGTCTGTGTACTCGTGATGCCATAAGCAGTCCCCAGATGGAGATGTCTGCTTGTATCTTTTTTAACTGTTTGAGCACAGCCTCCTCTTCAAGTTGTTTCTCTTTCTGTCTCTCAGCTTCCTTATCCTTCCCAGATGCCTCTGGCTGGACTAGGTGTGGGGGCTTGAAATACCGCCCGCTTCTTGTCATGTGATCAACCTCATTGAGATACCAGGTGTCGTCTGGTTGATTGCTCCCCCAATCCTCGTCTGTATGGGCAAGACATAAATCATCGTCTTCCCACCACATTCCGTGAGCAACCAACAAACATCTGTCTGGCTTCGACATGATTGTACTCGCAGTACTTTCAGCCCAAATGCTCACAGCATCTTCTGTCCTTGTGCCCACAGCATTTTCAATCCCCTCATGGGTTTTGGCTTTCCCGGTTCTCTCAGAATCCTGTTGTTCCACCTACGTCATCACAGTTTGTTGTTTAGCTTTCCCTGTAATGCTCCTGTGCTGAGCGAAATTCTTCGTACCGGCGCTCTCCGGCAATGTACTCTGACTTCCGACCCTTCCGACCACAACTGATACCCTTGCCCCTGCCAGGCCCTGTTCTGGTTGGAACTCTTCCACCACATCCAGTTGATCATCCAGCCATCCGGTAGCCTCTGCCGATTCCTCATAATCAAACCAGTTGACTGCTATGTCCCTGATTTTTGGTCATTGAAAAATTAGAGGTTGGAAAAACCCTCTTCCACAGCTGTGAAATCATCTGTTCCCTGCTCAAATCTATCCCCCTGGATCACACACAGTTCTGCTCTCTCTGGCAATTCTACACTTGGCTCAAACTGGCCTGCTGACAGAATGTAATCACTCGGATCGTAGGCTTCCCCAGCAAAATTCCTAGACTGCTCAAACCCTGACTCAACAGTTTCATCCTCCTCTGCAATCTCCCATGTACCATCTTCAACAGCCGCCACCATTGGCTCAGGCTGGGTTGTGGAGATGTCCAGCATGCACAAAAAGTCAGTGCAGTCAGAAAGGAGCACCTCCAGCTTAGGTAGATAGGAATGAGTGATATAGATGCTAGGATCGTAAGACACGACCCCAGTCTGGATAAAGTTGATTCTTTTAGGAGGTGGAGCTTGGTTGTGTGTAGGGAGTGGGTTGGTTGTGACATTGGGTCTTTCTAGTGGCAAAATCACTTGTTTGTCAACGAGATCTTGAATCTCGTGACGCAATCTGAAACATTGGTCGGTGTCATGACCGTGTTGCTGGTGATATGCGCAGTATTTGGCTGGGTTGTGAGTGGGGGGGTAGTGGATTCGGTAACGGCCTTGGCTCCAGGGGTTTTAGATGCCCTTTTCTGATTAAGACCCCTAGAGCCTTGGAAATGGGCATGTACAATGGGGTGAAGGTTCTTTGGCCTCTGGGTTGGTATTTGGTGGTCTGTGTATTGCTTCCAGATGCGCCGGAGAAGGGTGTGGCTGCCATAGGCCTTGAAGGGGGAGGGGGGATGGTGGCGACCATGCTTAACTCCGAAGTTCTTGCAGTTGCAGCGCCACTTGGGCCTGCATTGTTATTGCGGTTAAAGGTTCTTCGAGGTTGCTCTCTGTCTTGATCAATCATACCCTGTTTCATTACATCTTCAATTTGTACCCCCATCTCGTGTAGATATGAAAAGGTAAGGAAGGAGAGCACAATCATTTTTTGCATCAGTTTTGGCTGGAGATTGCGCACAATCATCCTGATCTAGTCCTTATCGGTGGGCCTTAGAGTCATCATCGAGGCCTTCACCCTCCACCAGGTCACAAAATCCGAGAAGCTCTCTTTGGGCTCTTGCCTTGTTGTTTCGAGATCATGGGTTGTAATCTTGATTTGGGTGTTGTATGAGTATTGCGCAACAAAGGCCTCGGCCATTTCATCCCAACTTCGCTTGACATCATCTTCCAATTTCGCATACCAGATAGTGGAAGCTTCTGGGGTCTGGTTAGGCCCATTGGCCGTAGTATATCTGAGAATAGCTGGAGGTGGACCATGGGATCCCCAAATCCGTTGAAGCGATCGATCTGTGGCATTTTGAATCTATCTGGCAACGTTACAGCCACATCGGTATATCCGTCCTCGATATCCGGGATAGCCTTTACCCCTTGGGATTTTTTGAATAGCTTCTCAAGCTTGCTCAATTTCAATGCTGTAGGGTCTACTTCGAACTCGAAGGGAGAGTCCGGGTGGTTGACGGGTGTATGTACTTTGGATAATTGAGGTGGAAGCGAGGGCGGAGCTGGCCCTGTTGGGATGTCTGTGTCCTTCTGAGCGGCATGGACATTTAGCAAAATGTTCTGGGCATTTGGCAAGACGTTCTGGCTAGTTGGTGTTTGCTCGGGTAGTGGGACCCCTGGTGGGAGAGGAACTGGATGTGAGGCTGATGCTTGTTGCCAGAGTGTAATTAGCTCCGTCTTTGGGCCATGATTGTGGCCTGCTGTTTAGAGAACTCTGCTTGGCGGACAACGTCCTCCTACATTTGCTTCATACTCTCTTGGAGTTGGCGCATCATTTCTTCCATTCCGGCCATGTTCTGCTGATCCTGCTGACTGACTGGTATGTGTATTTCTATGGCAAAATCGAGACCTCATTATTTGTTCCTTTGCTAGGGTAGACCACTGCTCTGGTAACCTTTGCTCAGACACACTACGCTTTCTCGGCCTCCGTCTAACAACCGGGGGTAAAGAATGAAACACTGGTTGTCCGTCGACCAGATCCTCAGATCGATTGAGTCGATGACCTCTTGTCCAGAGTGCTTGGGGAATATCTGCTTGGTTTGAAGCAATTGTGCTAAAACTACCCTAGCAAAAAAATAAATAAAACAATAAGGAAATAAATAACCAGATAAATGAACAGTATAACAGCTTAAAATAAATACACAACACACAGCTGGGCATAACAACACACGGTCGATAAGCTGTATACACACTGTCCTCAAACACTGATCACTATCCCTGAATCACTATCCCCCAAGACTGAATCTGATACCCGCAGATAACTGATTCTCAAACACTGACTGATGCCCGCAGGCCTGATGCCCAAACTCATAAACTGATACATGCATTCCTGTAGAGACGCACTCTAAAAGTACATAACAGATAAGTGAGAGCCAAAACACCCCTATGTTGGGGTAGGGTTTCCCTGTCCTATTTTGTCAGAAGCTAGGGTTTCACTACGCACGCAGTGGTTTCAAACAACCTATAATTGGGTAAGCAGCCTGTCCTAATTTGGAATGGTCACTATGGATTCCGAATATGCACTAGGTCGAATGGTCAAAAGGGTGCCCTAGTAAAATCGGGGTTTGTGTTCTCATACTGGCAGAGCCCGTAATCGGTAAGTCTTATGGCACGCAGCCTCTGGCAAACTGCTCAGGAATAGCAGATGGCAAACACGGTATCCTAGGCGCACCAATGCAGATGAAATGCAAAGAAACACATAAGTGTAATCGAAACAAGATATCATGAGTTCGAGTCAAGCTCTCTAAATCCCAATGAGTTGCGAAATCAGAGCGCCCCGAACGCCCCGGGAGGATGAGTCCCGTTCTGTTCATTTTGGGCTCACTACAGTTCGGACTCAAATTGTCACGGTTCTTAATCTGAACCAAAGAGTCCAAATTCGGCAAATCGTTTTGAGAAAACAGATTTTTTTGAAAAAAGTGCCGAACATGGACTGCTTTGCCAAATACAGAGTCGCCACCTAAATATTTTATTTTGGGAAATTTAGGAAACCCTGACTCGTGCCTAAGGCCACGTGTCTGTCATCACCAAAGTTGCCTCGGCTCGGGAACTTGGATACGATTGGGGAAGGTCACTTCGTGAGCACCCCTGCTCTCCCGATCAAAGATCGGCCTCTACTAACCATGATATCTAGTTTTGAAAACATTACATGCTCTTATTCTAGTTATTAGCCTAGATTTACTATGTGATGCGCACAGCATACAAGTATAGACTGGATCGCCTGAATTGGAACAAAATATTTCATGTTTGTTTTTGAAAGATGGTTTGCTACTCGCAAGTAGGCTTAAAATGCAGATTTTGCCACTCTCGGGTGGGCTTAAAAAAGATGGTTTTGCCACTATCTAGTGGGCTTAAAACTCACAGTTGATGATTTGTTCCAATCCAAATAACCCAACCTTTACCCACAGGCATTCAGGCAGATATATCACATAAGCATATAGCCTCATGGTAAGCATGCTATCATGGCAGTCACTCACACGCATGCAAGGATGCTAAAGCGTAAAAACCTACCGAGTACTCCAAGCCAAAACAGAAACTATGTTAGAAATCCATGCATGATCCTAACTATACAGAAATGCCTAATGCAACACATGCAGGAATGCAACTAAGATAGGCTCGGCTATTCTAAACATGGCATATGGAATGCTACAGCTAACATGTATTCAACTCGGAATTGAAATACAATGCAGTAAGTATGATGCGCCGAGCCCGGTGCATGCAAAACAGATGAATGAATGCAAATATGCTATCATACTGTATGCTAATTGAAATGCCCTATTCTAACCATCATAAGCTGGTAAATAAAATGGAGAAAGACGTGGGGTTGGAAGACATACATCACACGCACGCACACTTATTACAGTTGTGTCCTCACTTGGAGGGTCCGAATAAATAATGTACAATCTGAATAAATAATATAGTCCGAATGAATAGTACAGTCCGAATAAATACAAAACCCTAATTATTTAACAAATGAACTAGGAAAACAGTAAATTGGCATGCAAGCTCATGGACCGCCTCAGCTCTGTTCCAAATGATGAATGATGCATGCTTGAGTTGCCTTGCACGGAAATCCTTTGCGATGCCCCGGTTTGCCTCTGTTTGCAATTAAACCCAGAATGTTGTGCAAAGCTCTTGAAGGATGTTGATTTCTGATTTGCTGCAACAGAGAGCAACAAAGGGGCATGGCAAAATATTTTCACATATGTATGCATGACTACTCTTCAGGGAGCGTAGTCCTCGATCCTCATGCCACCAATCACGCATCTCGATGCATGATGGCCAAGGATTCGATTTGCATGACTCAATATGGAATGAATGCACATGAAAACACAACAAGGCCTAAACTCCATCATGGATAATCCGAAGTGTCGACGACAGGGAATTGAGACACGTTCCGTCACTCGGAGTACGAAACATCCATCGTTTCCCGTGCTTGGGCTAACTCCTATCCCAAACGCAATGCAATATGCATGACATGCATGAATGCAATCCTAACATGCAACCTAGCATACACAATGCACGATGTAACATGGCATACACGATGCTCTAACATACAACCTAGCACACACAATGCTATGAATTGAAATGACATACAATGCATAATGGACTTACACCAACATGAGTGGACCTCAGCCACCACTCACATCAGCAGCCATGAGATGAAAATGAGACAACCGAAATACGTGCACACATGCGCGCATACCGAGGACCGAACCTAAGGCGTCAAATGCCACTCTACCAAAGCATGGCAAGGAATGAAACATGGCATACAAACATGTAAATTTTAGCATTGAATCATGATGCAAAATGACCCCGAATCATGGATATATGTCATACAATGCATGGAATGGTCCCGAAACTCAAAGCTAGGCACATGTATTGACCTATAGCTATACAAAGCATGCATTATTTGATCATGAAGCATAAAGACAGAGCCAAGGCAGTGCCAAAACATGAACATTTCTAGTTCAAAGCATGGCCAAAAGATGCCAGCAAGATGGACTAAAATAGCATGCAACTTTGACTAGCAAACATGGTTTACATGGCATGTATATGAAGCATATGAAATCTCACCAAACCAGAAAAAATCAATGAACAAAACATGTCAAAATATGCCCAAATAAACATGGAAATGCAGCTAATGCATGTAAAAATGAGGGGCTCCTTTGGAAAGGCATACAAGGGGTTATTAAGCACATTCATCAAGAACACTTAGCATGGAAAAATTAACTCTAGAAATCAAATATGATAGCCCTAAAACTCATCAAATTGGCTCTGAAATCAGTCAACAAAGCATGCAAGATAGGGCCTCTTTGGAAGGCCAAAAAGACCATCAAGCAAAATTAGGTGAGAGGGGGTCACCACCCTCTGCTTTTGAGGCTCAAAATAGTGTGTTAGCCACTGAAAATCCATTGGATTTCAGTGGCTAGAAGGCCAAACAAAGCATGCAACAAGGGCTTAGTTGTATGGCTCAAAATAAGAGGCAATCAAGCATACAAGGAAGCATATGACCTCAAACGAAGGAATGCCCTTAATCAAACATCAAGATCGCCTCAACACAAGACTTTTTCTAGTTTATAAAAAATCTCAAAAAAGTTTACAAGTGAGGCTAAAACATGGTGCAAAAATAGCCCTAAAAGAGAGATAGAGGACAAGGGACAATAGCTGGCCTCAAACAGCAAATAGCCCTTTAAGAAAGTTAAATAGGGGCTCAAAATAAGGCACTTTATAGTTTGGCTCGAAGCCCAGAAATGCTTACAAATAAGGCTAATGTACCATGCAAAATAAGTCCTAAAAGAGGGATAAAGCACAAAGGGGGAGTAGAAGACCTCAAACAGAAAAAAGTCCTTAATCAAATATGAAGATGAGCTCAAAATAAGACTGTTTTCAGTTCAGGCCAAAGCTCAAAAATGTAAGAAAAATGAGCTAAAATATCATGCAAAATAAAGCAAGAAAAGAGGAAATAGGGACTCACCCATGTAGCACAGATTTCCAGCAGCTTTTGATCCAAGAAAAGGAGCTCCTAACCTCTAAAAATCAGCCTCAAGATGTTGGAATGGAGTGTGGAGGTGATAGGCTATGAGTTGGTGTATAAATGGTGCAAGAACAAGGTGGTTTTAAGCTTGGATGAGAGAGAGAGGGAGTGTTGTATGCAAAGGCTCCCACTGATTTTTTCTAACCCTTAGAAATGGAGGTGGGGTGCTGGTTATATAGAGAGAGAGGAGTGAAAGAAAAGGGGGGGAAAATCAATTCAAATTTCCCCCCAAAAGAAGATCTCGTGCAACACAACAGTGCAAATTTGGAATGCACCAGGAGAGACAAGTTTGGCCGGCCAGGTGCAAAAGGTTCAGGTGGCCTGCCGGCCACCTCCCCTGGCCGGCCGGCTAGGGGTCAAAGAGGTCAAGCAGAATTGCTGGCCGGCCACAACACAGCTATGTGAAGAAAAACCAGAAAATGTAACCCAAGAGAAAGAAAAACCAAATTTTTAGAAAGGTTCAAAAGGGTCAGGGGGAATTACTGGCCGGCCTACCCATATTGGTGGCCTCCCAGGTGTGTACAACACAATGGTGTGGTGGAAAGTCAGAAAAAGTGGCCCGGGAATGGGAAAAATTAGCTTTCTAGTGAAGAAAACGGGCGATGAAGAGCGATGAAGGAATAAAGCTGGTTTTTAAGAGCAATTGCTGGCCTCCCATCCTTCTACAACCTTCCTAACAATGAAAAAAAGGTATCCGCCAAAAATGAACCCAAACCGATGCAAAACAAAGGTTCGGGGGCCAAAACGCGCGGCCCGAGGGCCCAAAAACTGACTATTAAGCACCGGATGTGGCATTTGACCACGAAGTTGGTCTGTCAAGCCACAGTGTCCCTCAAAAGGGAGGAAACAAGGTGTATGCCAAAAACCAGAGCAAATGGAGGTGGTTAAGCGGTCCCGTACCGAGGCATACGGCCGACGGCTCCGAAAATCGGGAATTGGGCTCCAAACGGAAAAAATGGTCTACGACCACGAAACGTAGCCTACGGCCACTGAGAGATGGTCTACGAGACCTCTCCCACCCTTCAGGAAGAGAAAATGGAGAAAACGGGACCTAGTTCGCAAACTGAGGCAAAGCATAAAAGAGTCCGGAAGTCTGGGGGCAAGGCTCGCGGCCGAGATTCCGCAACTTCAGAACGAGCACAATATGCAACATCACCGACCGCTCAGTTGGTGACGTCTGAGTCTTATGGTCAGTCAAAAATGGGATGACTACAATCTGCCTTAAGCGGCTCTTTTGGATAACCTACAAACTTGTCCGGATTAGACCGGAAGAACTTTCTCTTTAGAAATGCAGGCCCTGCATCTGCAACATGAACCTGGGCTTGATTCTCAGCCCTAAGAATGCCCACGAACTCCCTGAATGCCCCTGCTATCTCGCGGGCTAAGGCACCCATAGCCTGCTGACCCGCTGGCTCAGCCACATTGGCCTAACCAATACCCTCCTGCTGCTCCGGAATCTCATCCGATATGGGCATCTCCTGCCTACCACGCCTACCACGTCCTCGTCCTCGTCCTGACATCCTAATAAAGGTAACAAAGACAATTAATACGTTTGCACATTAATAAATGTGCCGAAACTATAACACTCACGTCCTAATGCATTGGACAACAGTAATTCACTTCACGTAAGCACATAATCACATAAGCACCTACGAATTTCATTCCTGGATAATGACAGTCCCGAGGCGTTGCTAGGGTTCTGGTTGGAAACAGCATTGATCAAGTGCTTTTTCAACAAGACTTATAGAAACTCAAGGATCCAATCAACATCCTAGAAATCAAATCACATACCCAAGTAGACATATAAGCATGTTATCAAATAAACTCATACTATCATACATAAGTCTCTAAAAAGCGAGACAAACCCATTGTGATACTAATCACTTCCCACGTACCCAAAGTATTCAAACCCGGTACGCTCTGATACCAAGTTGTAACACCCTCAAAATAAACCCACAATATACACAATACGGACATGCATTGATATAAGAAAACAAAACATTATTCCATTCATCAGAGTATTCTTATTGAAAGACATTAATGTAACATCGAAAATAAATGCCCTACGGGCTTACAACTTTCCAAGCCAACGCTTGGACACAAAAGTCTGAGTACTAACTCAATTACACATTAAGCCCTTAACTTGAGTTTACATGTAATATCAAATAACAACTAACTAAAAACAGGTCTTCAAATCCAAATCCTTCCAAGCCAAGTTCTTGGAGGTAGCATATCACCTGGACCTGAAAATGATGTTCCCGTATAGGGTGAGCCACAACCCAGCAGAAATATACTAAACCAAATATAAGAATTGACTAAAGTAATAGCATTCGATAGATGGTTAACACTATTAAATCCATTATATCACTATACAGTTTCATGACGATAATGTCCATGACCTGTTCCACTTTACCTTATTAATCAACTTTCCAATTATTCAAACATGGCTCAAAACCTGGCCAAACCATAAAATGAGACTACTTCTCACATCAACATTACTTCCAATATCAACAATTCAAATGAGACTAAGGCTCATATTAAAGCACTTCTAAAAATCAATAAGTACACATATTTGCTGTACTAAAACACTTCCATAAATCAATAAGTACACATATTTGCTGTACTAATGGAGTCCATCCCCTTTCTCCTCCCAAACTGGTTTGAGAGTCCATCCCCTATCTTCCCTCAAACCATGGAGTACATCCCCTATCTCCTCCCAAACAATATGCATATTTAATGTATTTAACACATGACATATACCATATTCAATCAATACACGTATTTGCTGTATTAATTCAACCGTCATGTTAAATGACTTATTCACTGTGATTAGTTTCAGTTTTCCCTAATCAACATGCAATGTCTACAACACTCACGACTATCCTCCACCGATAGCTCAAAACAGTTATTTCTAAACAGGAAATAAATGTATCAACAAATATAAACTTAACATTTTTATAGGTGAGTGATTAAATTATCCAACTACACCATTTAACCAATAATTTCCTAATTTTATGGATTTCAACTAAATCCCATATTTTTCCCTAAATTAATTATACCAATTAATTTATTACAACAATTAGGGCATTTTTTCCCCTTTCATCAACAATCAACCCTAAGGTCCAATTTTCTCAATTTGACACCATAAATGTCATTTTTCAAGTCTTACAAACACATGGAGTTTAATATATTAAAAACCCCCTTTAGCTCAACTTACAAATCAAACCCTACCTTTTCCCAAAATTACCCAACAATACCAACTTATCAAAATGACCAAAACTCATGTCAAAACCTATAAAATGGAGTAGGGTATCCCTACCTCGAAGTGAAGAACTCAAATGAAGAAGATGGCGAAAACCCAATGTGCTCCAAATCCCAAGATTCTTGGATCAAAAGACAGCCCTCGACGATTAACAACTTTTTTGTAAAGGCCAAAGGTTAGGAAAACACTCTAGCTAGATCAAACCCTAGAGAGAAGTTAGGTTTCTAGAGAGAGAAGCTCTCAAAAATATCTTTTTAGAAAGTAAGAGAGAGAGAGAGAGAATGCAAAAAGTGATTCAAAAATGCCTAACTGTTATCTGATATACAACAGGTCCGCTCGAGCGTAAAACACAACGCTCGAGCGACAAGAACAAAAAGCTGGGTCCGCTCGAGCTCAATAAGGCCCGCTCGAGTGCCAAGACACAAGAGTGAAACACATCCGCTCGAGCGCGAAAAACCAGTCCTCTCGAGCGTGGATTATCCCATCCCAGAACTTTCACCAAGAATGTACTACCCGCTCGAGCGCCGACAAGCCCGCTCGAGCGTAGAAATCATACCTGCAGAAGTTTTGCAGGGACACAAAATGCTGGAAGGGTGTAAACCCCGCTCGAGCGCAAAAAGACCCACTCGAGCGAAACGACCAAAAACTAGGCAACAATAAATTAGACCAAGGCTCAACCCACCTGCTCAAAACATGCCCAACACATCCTAAAACTCAATCAAATGGGATTAAAGAATGACAACAAGATATACAACTACAAACTCCACGGAACCAAAGTCCGGATACAACAAATAAAGAAAGGGAAACCGGGATCGCTATAGGAGAGGTGGGAGGTGGGAGGTGGTCGTGATGGTTGTGGTCGAGAGGGTTCTATTAAAGAAGAAGAAACAGAGAGGGAGAGAGAGATAAAGCGGGAATGGGGAAGAGACGTGGGTGAGAACAGAGAGGGAGGGAGAGAGAGAGAGAGAGAGAGAGAGAGAGAGAGATAAAGAGGGAATGAGAAATAGACGTGGGTAAGAGTAGAGAGGGAGAGAGAGATAAAGAGGGAATGAAAGGAGACGTGGATAGGTGGGAAGGTTTAGGAAGAAAAATGGTTGGGCGGGAAGTAAATATGTCTGAACCATTGATATATATTGAAGATTGATCTGAATCATTCAAACAAATTGTATTTTTGATACATTTTATATATTTTCAAAAATCGTTTTATTTTGTTATAGATATATATATATATATATATATTTGAACGACGGAAACTAATAGAACATAGCTGTAATTAAAATGAAAGAGAAGTGAATTGATTGAGCTAAAATTATATACATGACATAAGGATTTTAGAGTACTCAACTATCTCCATAAGGATATAACAGTAACGTACTATGATATTATAATATTTAATTATGAGATAACAACTCAATATAATTTCTTACATTAAGTACCTAGTAGTAGGCTAGTTTGTATGAATGAATAATAAAATATATTTAAATGCAATGTTATATGAGAGCATTTCATTTAACAACAAACTAAGATAATTAACAAACAACTAACAAATAAAATGAATTAAAAGTTGCATCAATGCATAAAAGTACACAATCTTAAACATGTGTAACTCGTGGGCTTATAATAAGGTTTTAAAAGTTTGAACTCCAACAGTTCAAAATAGAAATCCCTCATATCATACAAGGCTATCCAAGCTTGCATTACTCATGGCAATAACACATAACTAGTTCATATGTATCACTAATATATCAAATTTATAATGAGTTATACAAGGAAGTACAAATCAAGCATGAGATGCTCACACTAATCCAACTTTCAGATTGGGCATTTAAACAAATGAAATAGACATTATATATAGGGAAACTTATGTGTAAATTTTAATAAGTGGATTTATTGTAAAATAGGTTCTTTGATGATTAATAGTATTTTTCATCAAACACTATTAAAAAACCTCATTAATTATTAATTTTCAGCGACAATTTAGAGATTTTGTCATCAAAAAATGTCACTAATTATAAGTTTTAGCAATAGTTTAAAAAATCGTCACAAAAAAAGTCATTAATTTTCAACTTTTCAGCAACAATTTGAAAAATTCGTCATAGAAAAATGTCACTAATTGTAAGTTTTAGCGGCAATTTATAAAAATAGTAACAAAAAAAAGTCACTAATTATTAATTTTTAGCGATATATGTAAAAAAAAAAAATATCACAAAAAATTATTTTTAGCTACAATTTTATTAGGACTTATTTTTAATAGGACTTGATGAAGTCCAATTATTATGATCTATTGGTAGTTTACCCTTATATATATATATATATATATTAATGGTTGGCACACGCAATGCATGTGCAAGTTAAATAAAATAAATTAACATATTTAACATATATATTGGTTGTAATATCAAGTGATAAGAGTCTTTTCTATCAAATTTATAGTTGTGAGTTCAAGTCTTAGCCTAGTCTTTTCTAGCTCTTTTATGTTTTTATTTTTAATAGATAACTGGACACTTGGCATAAAGAGAGATAAAACTTCAAGAAACTAATCTAAATATTCACATATACAATTGTATAGATATATTTAATAAACAATAAACCATGTTTCTTTTCCATTTCCATTTTCATACAAAATAACAAGATTTTATCCTCCACATTTTCAATAATATTAAACATATGTAGACAATACACTTGTATCTAGATTCCATTGAAACTTATTGAGCTTTCGTTTGGAATGTGAGTTGATTTTTTGACTTTTGGATTATTTTAGCATGGGGCTAAAATGTCTCATTTGGAATGAGCTTTTTGGCTTTTTTGATTTTTGTGAGAGAAAAAATAAAATTATTATGATTTAGATGTGACATTTTGTCTTATTAATTTTTTGGCCTATTTTATTTTTTTATCGCTATTCTAACCCAAGAAGAGGATGCGAAACATAGCCTAAATAAGTATACTTTCCAAGATGAACAAGACAAATATTTGTATTAGCTTAGTGAAACTCCTTTCAGTAAGTATGAAGCATACATAGGAATCCATCAAACTTCATTTCTGTCAATTTATTGAGTAGTTGTTAGGAATGTGCTATATAAGTGTATTTTTTGATTTTTTAGTGAAAAAAGTAGAGAAAAAAAATGTATATTTGGATAAATTTTTTGAGTTTTTACGAAAAAGATGTGTAATAAAATATTGTAGTAAAATTAAAATAACCATCTTACCCCTTTGACTTTTTGACTTTTTCGATAGTTGAATTCAAATGACAAAATAATAATTTTGTCCTAGTGGTTTCCCTTACAAAGCTACCCTTGAATAGTATAGACTTTTTAACTTTTTTAATAACTTTTTGATTTGTTAACTTTTTTTTTTAGTTTATCCAAACAAAACCTAAATTTACCTTAAGTTCATAATGAATTATCATAAAGCTAATAATAATGTTTTGTCCACGATGGTATCATCATGAAATTCACAAAGCTAAATAACTGAAATCACCAAATCATGGTGACATACATTTGACATGCCTCAAGAATAATGCATGCCTCAAGCAATGAATTTAACGAAATCTAATGCACAAAATATGTGAACTCCAAGCATATGATGCCCATATTTGAAAACATTGATTATATATTTATACGTAGTTAAAACACATTTAATTTAGTATATTTATTCTCATAATGATTATATAACATTCAATAGAAACGTTTAAAAAAAACAATAACTTGTAACGTACAAGAACTAAACAATAAGACTAAATAAGTGTACTTTTTGTCTTTTTGGACAAAAAAATTGAGGTTGAAAATATGGATGTTTGGGTTAACTTTTTGACTTTTTATGGAAAAATGTGTAATAAAAAATTGTGAAAATTGGTTTTTAGAGGAAAATTTATATTGAGAGTTGTGCAGCCGTAATTGTTGACTTTTGGTGAATAGTGTTAACTTTTTAACTTTTTGAGTAACTTTTTGACTTTTTGAATTATTTGAGAATACTCAAACTTGGCCTTAATATTTCAACAAGAAATAATTAGCACATCCATTCCAATAAAAATAACTAACAATATTTTATAGAGCTCTGTTATTAATCACATTGGGTCTGTAGGTTGGCCTGGTATAAACCTTGAAGTGGTCTTGGGAAAACCCATTTCTTGGACATGTTCACTTAGACCTGAGCAAGGCCAGTCCATCAGGCTCTAACTATACTATCCAAAGTGGTTTAAGCCTTTAATCAGTCCAACAATGTGAGGATATACATATACTACGGCAGCATACGAACTAAGGAGAAGAGTTGAAATCAAAAAAGGGTATAAGGTAGCAGAAATGGGGGCTACAGTTCGGGCCAAGGCCAGACCACCAGGGTGTGTTCGACAATTGCTCTGTCCATATATTGTCTGGAAATTCAAATAGTACAAGATCGATCCTAAAGGAGGTTAAGGCAGTCATGGAAATAGGTCGAGTTCTTCAAAGTGAATTCGAAAATGAGGAAAATTGTGCTACTTAAAGAGCAAGATGACCATGGATACAAGAAGAAAGGGGTGCGGAGACCCAGCTAGGGTTGTCTATTGAGACTGTTATGTTACGTATGTTTGGTTGAGGGATTTGAGAATGAATTTAGAAAAGGGATTTGAGAATGAATTTGGAAAGGAAAAAAAAAAAAAAAAAGAGATGTTTGGTTGAGGAATTTGAGAAGGATTTAGAAAGAAAAAGAAAAAAAGTGTGTAAAGCTAGATAAAATGTAGGTATATTTTATTTACATTTCACCTATTTCCAAATTCTTTCACAAATTCTCCAATCAAATACAGCGTTAGGTGTTAATGGGTGTTCATTGTTGTTTTCTGATGAAGATTATCTCTTGGAATGCGAGAGGTCTTGGAAGGCTGGATAAGAGAAGAAAGCTAAAAATGAAGTTAAGGGAGAAACAAGTGGATACGGTATTTTTAGTACAAGAGACTTTGTTTCCCTCATCTTCAAACTTCATGGTGCATTCAATTTAGCCAGATTCTGAGTTTCACTTTATGGCTGTGGATGCTGTAGAAAGATCAAGTGGATTGCTCTGTTTGGAATGATAACAAATTTCAGCTCTTTCATTGTTGTTGTAATAGAAATTTCATTCTTCTGTCAAGTACTTTTGATCAATCCTTTCCCTGTATTATTGTAAATGTCTATGCCCCAAATCACGTGGGGGAGAGAAAGAAGATTAGGGAATGCATGGCTAATTTAAAGTAGAATTTCCCATTACCTATGGTGTTTAGGGCAGACTTTAACGAAATCAGGGTGATTGGGGGGGGGGGGAAAAAAGGGTGTACAAGGTGAACTACAGGAATGAGGGATTTTAATTCTTTTTTTTGAAAGGTTGGAAGTTATGGATTTACCAATGCTGAGTAGACAGTTTACTTGGTGTAGGTCAATTGAAGGTGGGCAATAGAGTCAAATTGATAGGTTTCTACTTGATCCAGTGTGGGTTGAAAAGTTTAATTTAAAATGTTGGGGCTTGCGTAAATTTTTATCTGATCACTGCTCATTACTTTTCATGGAAGATGAAAAGGATTGGGGTCCAAGTCCATTTAGATTTATCAATCCGTGGTACCTTCATTCAAATTTTCAAAAAGCTTCAAGGAATCTTTTGAAGTCAAAATCAAGAAATGGGTCTGGCTGCATATGTCATTATCAAAAAGCTTCAAGGTTTAAAAGCAGTTTGCAAAAAGTGGAATTTTGAAGTCTTTGAGAATTTATCAACTAAATTGAAATCAGTTGACTTACATTTGCATTCTTTCGATTTTGAAGCTGAAACAAGGGAGTTGTCTAAATCTGAATCAAGAACAAGGAATCTTTCTCTAGGAGAGAAAATATTATTCAGTAAAAGAGCCGAGTGTTTATGGTTGCAAAAGTCCAGATTGAATTGGAATTTAAAGGGTGGTCGAATACTCATTATTTTCATTTGCATGCTTTATGTAGACAAAGAATTAGCTTGCTCAACTTTATCACAATCAATGGAAATGTTCTTGAAGATCCTTTGTTGGTAAAAGAAGGGGTTGCTAGCCATTTCAGAACTCTGTTTTCTGAAACTTGAAAGTGCAAACCAAAGTTAGGTGGTTGTGTAGAAAGTGTCAAACTTTGTGGACTCATTTTCCCTGGAAGTTCCTTTTTCAGAGGAGCAAGTTTGTGTAGTTGTCAAGGATTGTGACAGGAATAATGCTCCAAACCTGGATGATTTAAATTTCATGTTCGTTAAGAAGTGTTGGAAAATTTTAAAGGGTGAAGTGATGGTTTTCTTTTAGCAATTTTTTGACAATGACAAGCTTGACATTAGTTTAAACTCCACTTTTGTTGCTCTCATCCCTAAGTTGGACAATCTGGCGGGGTTGGGGGATTATAGACCTATAAGTCTTGTTGGAAGTATATACAAACTTCTTGCAATAGTATTATCTTGTAGATTGGAAAAAGTGCTACCTGGTATGATCAACGTGGCACAATTGGCTTTCATTGGTGGGAGAAATATTACCGATGGAGTGTTGATAGCTAGTGAGGGTATTGATTGGTGGAAGAAGGGTAGAAGGTAGGGGCTGACATTGAAACTTGATAGTGTTAATTGAAATTTTCCATTTCAAATGTTGTATTTGTTAGGATTTAACCCTAAATGTGTAGGTTGGATCAAGGAATGTATGTCTATGACCTTGTGAATGGGTTCCCCTGCTAAGGAATTTCAAATGGAAAAGAGTTTGAGACAAGGTGACCCTCTCTCACCTTTTTTATTTGTTGTTGTTGCTGAAGCTCTTATTGTTCTTTTTAGAAGAGCAAGAAGTTGTAGATTGATTAAAGGATGTAGTTTTGGTGTAGATGGGCCTAATTTTGATTTGCTGCAATTTGCAGATGAAACTATGATTTTTTGCGAGGCAAATGTTCAGGAAATCAGTATTATTAAAAGGATTCTTTGGTGCATTGAAGTTCTTTCTGGTTTGAAGATTAACTTTCACAAAAGTTTTGTGTGTCGAGTGGGGGTTTTGACTGAATTTTTATTTGAATGTTCAGCTATTTTAAAATGTAATGTTTAATCTCTACCAATGATGTATCTAGGTTTGCCGTTAGGTGCTAGTCCACAAAGAAAGAGGACATGGCAACCAGTGGTGGAAAAATTTAGGAAGAGATTACTAGGTTGAAAGAGGAAGTTCTTATCGTTTGGTGGTAGATTGATGTTGATCAAGTCGGTGCTTGGTAGTTTACCAATTTTTTATATGTCCATTTTTAAAATGCCAAGGGGAGTAGCTATAGAGTTAGATAAGCTTCAAGCAGGATTCCTGTGGGGGGGATGATGACGTGAGAAGAAAAATTCATCTTGTCAATTGATCAGATGTTACAAAGAGTAAAGAAAGGGGAGATTGGGAATTTGGAAGATTAAAGCGATGAATGTTTGTTTACTATTAAAACGGTGGTGGAAGTTTGGGGTGGAGAATGATTCATTATGGAGATCCATCATTTGTTGTAAATCTGTAGCAGATTTTGGTTACCAATGAACAACAACTTTCACTAGAATTTGGAGGGATATTATTTCAATTCAAGGTACATGTCTTCCTCTCTTTAATTTTTTGTATCGTCTCTTGAGCTACAGGTGGTTAGTGGCAGATCCATAGATTTTTGGAATGACATTTGGTTAGGAAATAGAGCCCTGAAGATGGAATTTCCCCATTTGTTTACTCTTCTTGATAAATTAGAAACGGTGGGATCTTTCTTGGGAAGATGAGAGGAGATTTTCGTAACACGAGGTTTTCTTAGAAGGTCAATTCGATCATCGGAGGATTACAAGTTTCAAAGATTTTGCTTTTGTGTCTTCCATCCCAGCTCGATTGGAAGATCGTCATGATCTGTTAAAATGGAAAGGAGACTCATCTGGAGTTTTTTTCAGTGAAATCTCTATGCCATTAATTGGATGCTTCCTTAAGCCCAAACGAATTAGGCTTGACTTTCATATAGGTGTTTGGGAAAATCGGTGTGATTCTCCACAAGTAAATCAATCAATGGGGATAAAAATAAATGTGAAAAAATTAAATCAAAGGCAACACAAGAATTTTTACGTGGTTCCCTCAATGTGAGGTACGTCCACGGGATCGAAATCCGATTCCACTATCAATCAAATAAGTTCTAAACGATTACAAACGAGACACTAATGGTCTCACAAAACCACCCTTAGGTGAATTTCAAATAATCACAAATAAACAAGAGGAAGAATCTCACCAAATAGATGAACCAAAATCTTCAGAACCAGAGTTGAAGAAGACCCAAAATAACAACTCAAATCAGCTTCACCAAAACACCCAAACAAATATGTACCGAAAGAAAATTTCAAAGCTCCTAATGAACTAAGCAAAAAATCGACACTGTTACCGAGGCTCAAAAACCAATAGCTGCTGCCGTTTTTGTCCTTATCATCCCACCAAGCAAAAAAACATAAACAATATATATATATATATATATATTGTTAATTTAGGGTTTTGTTATCAAACCCTAATTGTATCCCAATTGAATTGAGCCTACACAAATATAATATATAAAAATATTATACCTAAATCAAGTCAAATTAAAACTCTTTTTCCAAAACAAATTGGGTCTCACACTCCAATAATGAGGTATACCCAACAATTCTCCCCCTACCGACTTAGGTGGAGACATCAACCATACCCGCCAAAGTTCGACACTTCAAATGTTTATCCCTCGACAAAGTCTTAGTCAACATATCCGAAATATTATCATCCGTGTGAACCTTTTCGAGTTGTAACAATTTCGAGTCTAACACATCACGAATCCAATGGTATCTCACATCAATGTGTTTCGATCTCAAATGAAAGGTAGAATTTTTACTCAAGTGAATAGCACTTTGACTATCACAATAAAGCACATACTTTTCTTGCTTCAAACCCAACTCTTGCAAAAATTTCTTCAACCATAACTCTTCTTTGCAAGCTTCTGTAATGGCGATAAATTCAAACCGGTAGTTGAGAGAGCAACACATTTTTGTAATTTAGATTGCCATGCCACAGCTCCCCCTGCAAAAGTCATCAAATACCCCGAAGTAGATTTCCTAGAATCAACATCACCAGCCATGTCAGAATCTGTGAACCCATCAAGCATCGGTTTACCATCCCCAAAACACAAAAACACCTTCGAAGTCCCTCGAAGATATCTTAGAATCCATTTTACCGCTGCCCAATGTTATTTACCCGGATTAGAGAGAAACCGACTCACCACACCAACGGCGTGAGCAATATCTGGCCTTGTACAAACCATGGCGTACATCAAAGAACCAACTGCTGAAGCATAAGGAACTTTCAACATCTCTTCTTTGTCTTTCTCACTTGTAGGACATTGATTCGAACTAAGTTTGAAGTGACCTGCAAGTGGACAACTAACCGGCTTTTCTTTATCCATGTTGAACCTCTCAAGAACTTTCTCAATGTAGCATTCTTGAGACAACCAAATCAGTCCCTCTTTGCGATCACAAACAATTTTCATACCAAGAATTTGCTTTGCCGGTCCCAAATCTTTCATAGCAAAAGACTTGCTCAACTCCAATTTCAACCTGTTAATCATGGTAGAATCTTGACCCACAATTAACATGTTATCAACATAAAGCAAAAGAATAATAAATTTGCCATCTGGAAAATTTTTCACAAACACACAATGGTCCGAAGTAGTTTTAGAAAAACCATTATTCATCATGAAAGAGTCAAATTTTTTGTACCATTACCGTGGAGCTTGCTTGAGGCCATACAAACTTTTCTTCAATTTGCAAACAAATTTCTCTTTTCCTTTTTCCACAAAACCTTCCGGTTGCTCCATGTAAATTTCTTCTTCAAGATCACCATGAAGAAATGCGGTCTTCACATCAAGTTGCTCAACTTCAAGGTTCATACTTGCAACCATGCCAAGTACAACCCGAATAGAAGACATCTTCACAACTGGCGAGAAAATTTCATCAAAGTCAATACCTTTCTTTTGCCCAAAGCCTTTCACAACAAGACGTGCTTTGTACCTCAGATTCTTCCTATCATTCTTCAATTTGAAAACCTACTTATTTTTCAAAATTTTCCTCCCCTTAGGCAACTTCACTAAGTCATAGGTGTGATTTTTAAGTAAGGAGTTCATCTCCTCTTCCATGGCCTTTTTCCAATCACCTTTCTTTGCATGCTCAATTGCTTCTTGGTATCTCTCCGACTCCCCTTGATTAGAAATCAACACAAACTCATTGGGAGGATACTTTCTTGAAGGTTGTCGGTCCCTTGTAGATTTTCTTAACTCAAGTTGTGGTGGCGGTTCTTGAGTTGGATGCTCTTCCTCAATTTCTGGCTCAACTTCATTAGGATTAGCATCATCCTCTATATCTTCAATAGGTGGCTGCACATCTCCCCCATTTTCATCATCAACTGGAGATGAAGGAGATGGATCCATGTCAATGAGATCACTAGTTTTTGGCTCCGGTTGATCACATTTACCAAAGTCTTCAATTGTTTGGTCTTCAAGAAACACAACATCACGGCTTCGAATGACTTTCTTGTCAACCGGATCCCATAATCTATACCCGAATTCATCATGCCTATAGCCAAGAAAAATACATTGTCTTGACTTACTATCAAGCTTGGACCTCTCATCCTTTGGAATGTGAACAAAAGCTCGACAACCAAACACTCTCAAGTGCTCATAAGACACATCTTTACCAGTCCAAACTCTTTCAGGAACATCACCATTCAAAGGATAGCAAGGAGACAAATTGATCACGTCAACCACTGTACTCATTGCCTCACCCCAAAAGGATCTTGGCAATTTAGCTTGTGAAAGCAAACATCTTGTTCTTTCCACAATGGTGCGGTTCATCCTCTCGGCAACGCCATTTTGTTGAGGAGTCTTCTTAACTGTCTTTTGGTGCCGAATACCTTGGCTGCGACAATACTCATCAAATGGCCCAATGTATTCACCACCATTATGCTTCGGATGCACTTCAATTTCTGCCCTGTTTCTCTTTCAACCATGGCCTGAAAATGCTTAAATACTTCTGGAACTTGATCTTTAGTTTTTAGTAGAAAAGCCCAAACTTTCCTTGAATAATCATCAATGAAAGTAACAAAATAAAGTGCACCACCATGTGTTCTAACTTTTAAAGGACCACAAACATCCGAATGAATCAACTCTAAAACCTTTTCTTTTCTAGAAGCAACATTTTTATGAAAAGAAACTCTATGTTGTTTACCCGCCAAACAATGAACACAAGTTTTAAGATGTGTACCTTTCAAACCGGGTAGAAGCTCTTTCTTGAACAAAACTTGTAGTCCCTTTTCACTCATGTGCCCAAGTCGTCTGTGCCACAATTCAGTAGAAATATCATCTTCAAGTGCATTGACAACACCTTTACAAATTTTTCCTTGCATCGAATAAAGTGTATGAGTCTTCTTGCACTTAGCCACCACCAAAGAACCCTTTGTGAGCTTCCATATTCCATCACCAAATTTGTTGTTGAAGCCTTCATCATCTAGCTTCCCAGTAGAGATCAAGTTGAGGCGAATGTCGGGAACATGCCTCACATCTTTAAGCAACAACTTGCAACCCAAATTTGTTTCCAAGCAAACATCACCCATGCCGATAATCTTGGACAAACCTTCATTACCCATTCGAACATAACCATAATCTCCTACAGTGTAGGTAGTGAAGAAATCAACTCGAGAAGTCACATGAAAAGAAACACCAGAATCAATCACCAAACTGCTCTCTTGGCCCACAAAATTGATACAATCATCTTCACAAACGACCATGAGATCATCGGCAGTAACTACCGTTGTGTCTTCCTATTTCTTATCTACACTTTTGTCACGCCTTTTCTCCTTGTTCTTGAGCTTTCGGCATTCCCGCTTCATGTGCCCTTTCTCATGGAAATAGTAGCACTCAACGTCTTTCTTTGAAAAAGAACCATTTTTTGATTTGTCACGGCTTTGATCACGACCATGAGGAGTTTTACTCCTCCCCCTTGTTTTGCTTCGGCCTCTCACAACAAATGCTTCTGAATGAGAGGAACCAGCTAATTTTCTTCTAGTTTCTTCATTCAATAAGCTACTACTGACTTGGCCCATTGTGACAACTCCATCGGGTGCCGAATTACTAACTATCATAACCAAAGTCTCCCAACTTTCGGGTAAGGAACTAAGTAGCATCAAAGCCTGCAATTCATCATCAAAAATAATTTTCATAAAAGCAAGTTGGTTAACAATACTCTTTATTTCATTCAGATGTTCTGGAATAGGGCTGCCCTCTTTATATTTTAAATTAACCAACTTACGAAACAGAAAAGCTTTGTTTGTAGCTGATTTTCTATCATAAAGACTCTCTAATTTTTTCCATAAATCATGTGCCGAAGTTTCAGTGGCAACATGATGAAACACACTGTCATCAATCCATTGACGGATAACACCAACGGCTTTTCGATTAAGCCTCTTCCATTCATCATCTTTCATATCATCAGGTTTGCCACTATCACCCTTAATAAGCCCATATAAATCTTTACAAAATAATAGGTCATCCATTTTAGTTTTCCAAGTTATTCAATTACTTCCATTGAAGCTAGACATGCGACCCATATTCTCCTTCATTGATTTACACAAATGAATAGACCCAAATAAACTGTAAGCTCTGATACCAGTTGTTAGGGAAAATCGATGTGATTCCCCATAAGTAAATCAATCAATGGGAATAAAAACAAATGCGGAAAAATTAAATCAAAGGCAACACAAGAATTTTTACGTGGTTCCCTCAATGTGAGGTACGTCCACGGGATCGAAATCCGATTCCACTATCAATCAAATAAGTTCTAAACGATTACAAACGAGATACTAATGGTCTCACAAAACCACCCTTAGGTGAATTCCAAATAATCACAAATAAACAAGAGGAAAGACCTCACCAAATAGATGAACCAAAATCTTCAAAACTAGAGTTGAAGAAGACCCAAAATAACAACCCAAATCAGCTTCACCAAAGCACCCAAACAAACATGCACCGAAAGAAAATTTCAAAGCTCCTAATGAACTAAGCAAAAAATCGGCACTGTTACCGAGGCTCAAAAACCAATAGTTGCTGCCGTTTTTGTCCTTATCATCCCACCAAGCAAAAAAACATAAACAATATATATATTGTTAATCTAGGGTTTTGTAATCAAACCCTAATTGTATCCCAATTGAATTGGGCCTCCACAAATATAATATATAAAAATATTATACCTAAATCAAGCCAAATTAAAACTCTTTTTCCAAAACCAATTGGGTCTCACACTCCAATAAGGAGGTATACCCAACACTAGGATATGTGGCTCCTCCAAGAGTGAAATTTCTGGGCTAGCTGGTTTGAAAAGGGCGACTAAAGATGGTAAGTTTGCTACTTAACTTGGGCATTATTCAAGAAAAGAAGCCACGCCTTGTGTCTATTTTGTGAAAGGGAATTGGAAACTGTGGATCATCTTTTTGTAGGCTATAACAAAGCTTGGCAGGTCTGGTCTTGTGTTGATCGCTAGGGTATAAAATGGGTTTATCCTTACTGCATCATCTCTCTATTGAGTTGGTGGCAAGGTATAAAGATGTGTCGTTCATTGTATGAAATGTAATCCAACTTGCATTCTTTTGGACTATTTGGAACATTCGAAATAAACTTTTATTTGATAATCCATCCTATTTGGTTGTTTAAAGTAATAGATTAAAACAATTTCCACCACTTCGTCAAATAACTTGGCACACCACTAACTAGAACATAGACATAGGTCAACTCTCTTTTGCTTCACAATAAAATATAAGAAAGCATCCTATTAGTATTATTATGTACTTTTTATTGGCTTTCATTTTTATTTTCGTACTCTTGTTACTTGAGAGTTAACAACCAGAGTTCTATTGAGTTGAATGTTACAATGGTTTGTTGTAGTGATATATATATATATATATATATTATAAAACTAAAGAAAATAAAGAAGGAAGAGCCACAATGAAAGAAGAAATAAAGAGTTTTTTTTCTATATCATCATTACCATGCAAACTCACCTATTTATAGATAATAAAACTCTCATTATTCACCACATCATGTGATTTACCACATGGTATACCACACTATCCACATGTAGGAATGGCAATGGGGCGGGGCAAGGTCGGGGATTACACTCCCCGTCCCCAATCCCCGAAGCCATAAAAGTCCCCCCCCCCAATCCTCGGCGGGAAACCAATCGCCCCCATTGCCCCCGCCCCCTAACGGGAATCGGGTTTCCCTAACCCCGAAAAATCCCCAACCTTTTCTGAGCACAAAAGAGACATCATAGATTTCATTTCCCAAGAGAAAAAAAAAATGTGAATCCAGAATTTAAAACAGTAAATCAAGAAAGAAAAATTTGAAGTAGTACACAACTCAATTGCACAAACAGAATTGCATACCAAGATCATGATCTTGCTTGAATAAACTTTTTGCCATTTAACCTGAAATCCTAGCTCAACAAATTCATACCCTTGTTCCCAATTTACACATACAACAACTAATAAAAGGAATTTAAAAAACCCTAAAACAGCTTATCTACACAACCCTCAACCCTAAATCCCTGGATTGAGAATTCAATAGAATCTGATACAACCAGTGCATAAGAAGAAGAAAAAAAAAAAATCTGACAATCATTACATCCATCAAAGACCTTAACTTTAAAAATCCCAAAACAACTTATCTATACAACCCTCGACCCTAAATTTTCTGGGTTCTGAGTAAAAGAGAATTTGATACAATCAAGTACATCAATGAATAAAATAAACATCAGACAACCCATTACCCAAAGCATTAAATCAATCAAAGACCTTAACTTTGGGGGTTTGAATTGTTTTCTCACAACACTACAAACAATCAAAAAAAAAAAAAAAAACACCAAAAAAAAATAAAAAATACAAGATCTGAGTTTGGGGATCGAAAACCCTAACCACAGCTAAGTTCACTTTCGCCGAGATTGATTACTTTGCAGATTTGAGTTCACTTTCGCCGAGATCGGAAACCCTAGCCATAACTCTCCCTCACCGAATACAGCGGAGAAGAAGGGAGATCGACGATGATGGAAGGAGAGAAAGGAGGACAACGGAGGAGAAGGGAGAGGAGGACAACGGAGGAAGAGAGATCGACGGTTATGGGAGGCTTTTAGAGAGAGAGAGAGAGAGAGAGAGAGAGAGAGAGAAATAGAGAGAGAGATGAGAGGCAGTGTGTAGGTGTGTATGTGAGAGAGAGAGTTGTGTGAGTGTGATTTGGTTTGGTTGGTATATATAGAGGGGTATATTAGTAATTTTATATCGAGGAAACGGGGATGGGGCTCGGGTCGAGGCTAGGGTCCGGGCCGGGCAAGGGACGGAGTTGGGGAACGTATCACTATCCCCAATCGGAAATTTATCGGGGATTCAATTTCGAATACCATCTCTGGCCCGTTTGGGGGGCGGGTCCCCGTCGTGTCGGGTTCAAATTGTCATCCCTACCTACATGGTAAAACTTTTCCCTATTTATACTTTCGCCCAAAGCTCATTAGAATACCAATTACATCTCTTTTGATGGTTATCCAAATATTTCACAACACTCCTCTTTAGATAACCATATACTAAGAATATGCCTCGTTAAAACTTTACCATGAAAAACTCAGTGGAAAAAAACCTTTGGTAAAGGAAAAAGAGTACATTATTATTGTATGTGATTTGTTTAGATTACCTCATTAAAATCTTGCTAAGGAAAATCCAATTGGAAAAAACCTTAGACGAAGGAAAAAGAGTACAATATACAAATCTACTAAAATAAATGACTCCCTCTCAATGCTGCATAATAGGTCTTTATGTCGACGCATCCCAATATTATGCACTAGTGTCTTTAATGTTGCAATTTGTAATGCTTTAATAAATAGATCTATCAGATTATCACTTGAGTGTATATATTGAACATCAATATCACCATTCTTCTAGAGCTCGTGTGTGTTAAAGAATTTTGGTAAAATATGTTTAGTCTTGTCACCTTTGATATAGCCTCCTTTGATCTGTGTGATATACGTAGCATTATCTTCATATAATATGGTTGAACTATCTTTTGTTGAAGACAATCCACATATTTCTTGAATATGATAGATCATGGATCTAAGCCAAATACACTCTCGACTTGCTTCATGAATTGCAAGTATCTCTGAGTGATTTGAAGAAGTAGCAGTCAATGTTTGTTTTGTTGATTGCCAAGATATAGCAGTATGCCCATAGATAAAAACATATCTTGTTACCAAAATATACTCAATGGGTAATTTCATATTTTAAACTTTAAAATAATATAACTTTAGATCTAAATGTCAGTTTTTAATAAAAATTAGTATTTTTAGAATCATCTCATCAAGATCTATCAAACAAGATCCATTTTGACTATGAAATTCTTTTTTAAAAAAATTTAAAAAAATGCCGTCAAAATTGACGTAAATAGTAACATTACTCTGTTTGACAGTAATATGTTATTTTGGTTCATAATAACATTTTAATGTTACAAAAAAAAAAGAGTGCATACTAGATAGACTAACCAAAAATACACATACACAACATGTGTTAAACTTGTATGAATAAAATAAAATAAAAGTATTCCTCGTCAAAAAAGTTCTATGATATATATATATATATATATGCATTGGCAATATTATCCAAGAAAAAAAAAATTTACTCTGTCCTTTCTTAATTATGTGCCTCTCTTTATGGAGTTTATGAAGCAAAAAATAAATTGACTTGTCTTTTTCACCAAACAAAAATCCAATGGAAAGATTTTAACTAAATTTTTCAAAAAAAAAAAAAAGAAAAAAAGAAAAAAGAAAAATACAGACGTGAAGCCCTACACATGCATTATACTTTTACCAAACCCAAACATTAAGGGCATCTCCAACGGTTCACCAAAAATTTCATCAAATCTGAGTAAAAACAGACAAATTCCTCAATCTGATATCAATCACTCTAACGGTGAGTATTGTAGCTTTTATCAAAATGCACTGGACATCCAGGGAGACGACCAGGAAACTGAATTTTTTTTTCCCTATCTATTTTCCTACATTTTCATGGAAACCCAGATGGAAAATGATTGAATGAAGAGAAGAAAAACACAGGTCTCACCACAGGGACACTGCGAGGGTAGTGAATGGAAGCAAAGATGAGGAGCTTTCGTTGGCCATCAATGATGAGAGAGCGATGATCGTACGTAACATTGTTGGCTACAAAAGCGAATGCGATGAATGATGCAAACAAGAGAGAGAACAGAATAGGGGTTTTGATGATGGGTATGGAAATGGAACAGGGGTTCACCATTGTGTAGTGTGAAGCTCTCAGAGAGAGAGAGAGAGAGAGAGCTCTGCTTCAAAATGGGGATGGTGAGAAGTAGAACTGAAGTGTGTAGCTGTAGATAGATACATATATATAGACAAGGATAGGGTGCGTTGAAGTCAGCATAGATGCAGTAGAGACAGAGGCCAGTCTAATCATGTTTCTGGGTTTGAAAAAGAGAGAAGCCAGCCTTTTCAATATAGATACATAATATTGTTTTTGTTTTCTTGTTTTTTGTTTTCATATTTTTGGAAACAAAAGCGATTGTATATTTGAAAAACACCCAGCGTTTTCATTTTTGTGCGAAACAGTTTTGGAAACAATGGATATTTGGTTATATTTCGTAAAAAGTTGGTTGTTTTTTCTAAAAAAATTTTAGATAAACATGTTTTCTATGTTTTTCAAAAAAATGAAAACACAGCTAAACACTTTTATGTTTCAAAAGGTTCTTTAAAATGTTGATTATTTTTAGATTTTTTTTTTCCAAAAATAGTTTCCAAAACGTAAGTATAGTCAAGTGAGATCAACAATAATGTATTCATTGGAAATTTTGATAACTATATTTGTAGTTGAATGCATCAGCAAAACAATCCATTCTTAATACTCTTTCCTCACATTTTCAATCAAAAGCTCGCTTGAGGGGTCATCCAGGGGGTGGACCAAGAGGTAGACCTCTCAATGTAAAATTTCACAAAATTTTGCCTTTAGGTGATCATCTGGGAGGACATCCGAGGAGACATCTGGTGGTGAAAATACAATAGTAATAAACAGTGTTTTGATGAAAGGCGTACAACATCGTCAGTTTGGTGAAAGATTTGGGATGTTCTCAATTTGATATAGCTTTGATAAAACCTTTGGAGGGGAAAAAAAAGTACACTTTTTCACCAAATTCAAATTTAGTGATGGATTTGATTAAACGTTAGAGATGGCCTAATAACATCACGTTCAAGTTATTAGTTTTTAATCATGTTCAATATTAGTATAGGCAATATCAACACCTAGACATCCTTAATGTAAACATAAACAATTATAATTAAAAATAACCTTGTAATATAATTTGATTTGCGCCATTATCAACAAAATAATGCATTGTTTAAGTTTAGAAAATAAGATTACATCAAGGCATGTCAAAGGTTAATTTGATCAACATTTGTTTCTATATTTAATGTATAATAACATAGAGGGACAATAATCTAATTGAAGTTGTTGACTTTTTAAATTTCATACTCCAACCACTCCCAAAGAAAAGTCCAGTGGACAGGGAATCCATCACCACATATATTAGGCAATTTAAAGACTAATCAATTCAACATTGTTGAGGATGCTTCATTGTGAGGTCTCCATGCATTATATAGCTCATTAATTTAATTTTAGAAGCACCAACTCAAAGTCGTTGGGATCACATGCAATGTAGAGATTAGTCAAGTTGTCTCATCTCACATGGTATGTAGAGTTTATATATAAATTGTGGATACATCAATAATGATCTCTTAGTTTAAGCTATTCATCTAAACAGGTGTCTATGTAGAGATTGTAAGCGTAATTTTGAAAATAATTATAGTTATTTATACATTTGAAGCAAATTTCGCTCCGTTCTTTGGGTTAGATATACTGATTGATTGAGCTGAATTATATACGATCATATACATATCCATCATATATCTTACCCACAAATTGAAAACACAGTAACATTAGAAGTGACTTATTTAAACCCAAATCTTCTCGAGGCAAATTCAACAAATGTCTCTCCAATGAAATTTAGAAGCAACCATGGACTAGTAAATCACTACTAAAAGGTTAAAAATTTAAAGAGCAAAATTTATTTTACCCTCTTGTGATATAATTTCGGAGCACTTCACCCCCTTATGATTCAAATATATGCAAATAACCCTCCTATAATTTTGAATTAAATTGCAACTGTTAAATTTTCCATCTTATTTGATGAAAGGTAGAGGACACAAGCTGACTTTGAGAATTGGCATGTTTTAAAAAAAAACTAAAGTAAAATAAAAATGTCAAAAGACCTTTTTACCCTTATCTTCACATGTTATCTTCATCTCCTGCCTCTAAACATTACAAATGCAAACCCAAACTCAAATTCTAACCCTAGCCCTTAGGGGTGTGCGAGGTGTGTGATTCGGACGGTTTGAGAGTAAAATTATAAACCGAATGACGGGTTAGTGGATTAGTGGTTTGACAAATTACGTTTGGGCGGTTTTTGACAGATTGATGGATTGAAGAATATTCTAACTAAATATCATATATTTGCATAATATATAACACTAATTTGTATAATATTTTTTAGATATATAACACAGTAATTTTACATAATATGTTTCATATATATAACCACTAATTTGTAATAAATTTCATATATTAAATCTCTCTCACATTCATTTTTGCATTGATATTTTATTAGAAGTTAAAAAATATATATGTATTAACTATAGCAGAGCGGAGCGGAGCGGTTCGGTTGGTGAATTATAAATTTTAAAATTTAAACCACGGTTAGCGATTAGAGTGATGCAAATTAATACAAATCAGTATAATTTTAATAGATTTGACAATATTTTACACAGCTCTACTAACCCTAAGTAGCACTCTCTACCACACCCTCCCTTCTCTGCTTTCCCTTTTCCTCTAACCATTTAGACTTGATTTTGGTTTAGAACCATTAAATTCTTATTTGTGCTTGTGTTAATGTTGTAATGGAGACAAAGGTGTAGCAATTTCTCTGGACACGTGTTGTTTCACCTTCTGGCCAGAGTCTTTTGCCTTGGGATTGGATCTGCGCAGTGCGTTCATTATCAAGGAGATCAAATTTGCACAAATTTCATTTTAATTATTTCTTTTTTCTTAAAATAAAAAATCGGAGCAATTGCCAGAGGAGTTGCTGCTAGTACTGCTATGTTATTAGTTGCACCTGCAATTACGTTTGAGTGTATATATATGTACGAGTATAGATATATATATATATATGTATTAATGTGTCATTAAATTAGAAAATACGTTAAAAAGTTAGTTGATTTTATTAAATTATTGCATTGATAAGTTATATATATTTATATTAGAAATTAGAAATTAGAAATTACTTTAAAAGGTTAAAAGAAGAGAAGAAGGGCAGAAGACAAAGGGTATAAATGTCATTTTACATCTAATTTTAACAGAGTTAAAGTGGCACTTTAATCCAAAATGATAAGGGAGTTTTTTTTTCTTATATTTAAAAAAATCATAAAGGAATTTTCTGCTTATATTTGAATCATACAGAAGAGTTCTTCGAAGATAAACCGTAAGGGGTCCAATGAATTTTGCTCAAATTTAAAATATATATTAGTTAAATTCACTTTTTTAACCAAAAAGTCATTGTCAAAAAGTTAATTATTCGTTTTACTTTTTTTAGAAATCTTTTCATAAAAAATTAAGAAACTAATTAAAAGAAATAGTTCTCAAAACAACCCTTAATTCAGATTAATTGCACCATACATACTATTACACTGGTACGTGTATTTGCCATGTCCTGGTTTGTTTTTTTTTGTTAATCACTTCCAATTTTCAATATAAGGCGACCATTTAGCTAGTCATTAACTAATTCCATGGACAAATTTATGTGTTAATCATTACATATATATTTAATAATAAGAAAGAGTAAACACCTGAACCAAAAGCGGCTAGATGATATTCCGAACATGTTAAATAAGATAACCCTAATTAATTCTTGGTTTGGTTGTAAGCAATAAATAAAACAAAATTGAATCTTCCTTTAATCGGTCAGATTCCGCGAAGGTGGTACTAATACATGAATTTAAAAAATAAAAAATAAAAAACATTTAAAATTTCATTTTGTAAGTATTACCGTTCCAGGTGTATACAATTTGTTTGCTTCTTAATCATCATTTATGTATTCTAATAAGAATAATGCTTGGGACCCCCTTTTGGGGTCATCCCCTCACCCTCCTTGCCACGTGGCGGGGGTGATTGGAGGAGCAGGAAAAAAAATTAAAAGAAAAAAAAAAATGTAATCAATGAAAGAGAGAGAGGGTCAAAGGGGGTGGGAGAAAAAGGGAATGAATCATTGTTGTTCTCATAATGCTGCATATATACATTGCTTGCTTAAAACCTTGGTTGGGAGTGAGAGAGATACAGTAGATGATAATCGAAGCTACTACACAGCAGAAATATCTTGCACCTTCCACAATTAACCTCCATTTGTATAATTATTGTGTGTAATAAAATCTGACCTGACCTGACCTCACATGATGAATAAGATCTTCTCTTAGAAATCTGAGAATGAAACTCATCTTCTAGATGAATCTGCTGTTGTGGAATTGTGTACTTAAATCAAATAAATAGATTTATATTAAACAATCGCTTTGAATTTCAGAATAAAAACATATTAAAATTTACAGAAATTCATAATAAAATAAAATTAGTAGTAGTAAGCAAACTGAAGCCTGTGTGATATCACAATGTCCTTAAAACAGATTAGCCGCCTCACCATGGGTGCTGGAGGTATATACGACGGTTAAAACCAACTAATGCAGAAGCACCTTCTGAATAGTTTTGGCGAACTTGATAATGGTTGCACTCTCTCTAACAAAAGCCAAAAAAGGGACTAGCAAAAGAAGATAGGAAAATTTTATTTGGTGTAAAAACTATCTCCAACTCTTTATCAAAACATCATCTCTATTTTCCATCAAAAAAAACTCTCAAAACTTCTTTCAACTTGGAGGGAAAAGGCCTCTATTTATATAAATAGGGGAATCCCTAGCCATAAAAGCTATACATCAATAGGCTCATCAAATGCCATTAACCATGGTCATCAATTCTAGCCATTAGGGCTAGAGTTACAAAAGTTGAAAACCTATGGCCACTAATATGGTCATCAACTCCATCATCAAAAGATGAGAGTTACAAAGGTCTTAACCTTCCATGTGCTTAATATATATAAATAAACATGTATATAATGATGTTTGAATAAACTAACGTCCAACTTTTATTGATGTCCACTTTATGAGACAATTCTCATTCACACCTCAATAGTTTCGGCCCATCATTTTATATTGTAATCTTCTCACTTGAGAGAATACAAAACTACTCAGACCCACCTCAATCGGCGATTGAATCCCGCTTTAATTTCAAATTCAAGTTGCCAAAAAACCATTAGTTTCCAACAATCTCCCACATGAATAAAATTGACTAAATAAAGAAAACGGACAACGCTTTACAACAAAGACTCAGAGAGAGAGCACACAGAATAATCTTGCATCAGAAAAGGTAGCTGTTGACCTTGAACCTTTTGTAGTGAAAGCCTATTAGATTTACTGGCTAACCAGTGAACGTGATGTCTTGAACTGTTCTTCTGTTTGTGTAAATCGAGATAATAGACCTCACACACGAGTTACTCCAACCATTATTCGTGTTCTCACTGGTGTATCCGGTTTGGCCCTGGAACACTAGCCTGGTTCAGTGAGTGTTTTTAAAGAATTCAGCCTTTTTAATTCTTAAAGAAGCAACCCCACTTCGCACTCACATAGGTGATCTACATATGGTATCTCTCTATACCTCGGTTGACTATTCACAACACTTAGGTCATTAAAAGTATCAGCTTAACCTCCCACCCCATAGGGTATCATTGTATAAAGGAATGGGTAGGAGGGTTTACCTCCACAGTGACTCATCCGTTACACACAGTTAGGTTGTCCCTTTGAACCTAGATCTTGGGATCTCCAGTCAACTAGGTTGGGTTTTCCATTCCGGTAACATTACTCAAGGCCTTAACCCCATTCCTCTCGACAACGTTTCTACTAACTCTCGAGTTAACTCTTTGGTTAGCAGATCTGCAATGTTGTCTTTAGACTTTACATAGTCTAGAGAGACAACTCCATTTAGAGAATAGTTATCGTATGGAATTATGTCTATGACAGATACGTCTAGACTTCCCATTATATATATGACTCTATGCTCGTTCAATCACCGATAAACTATCACAATAAATACAGATAGCAGGCACAGGTCTCAACCAACGTGGAATATCCTTAACGAACTGGTGAAGCCATTCAGTTTCTTCAGTTGCTTTATCCAAAGCAATAAACTCAAATTCCATCACTATCTCAATATACACGTTTGCTTGGAAGATTTCCAAGACATGGCTGCCCTTCCGAGGGTAAACACATAACCATTAGTGGATTTGGAGTCCTTTATATCAGATATCTAATTAGCGTCACTATACCCCTCTAGTACCGCTGGGTATCTGGTATAATGCAGCCCATAATCCCGGGTGTAGCGTAGGTAACCTAACACCCTCATAATGCCTCTCCAATGAGTGACATTTGGATTACTCGTGTATCTACTAAGCCTGCTAATAGAGTAGGCTATATCCGGCCTTGTACAACTCATCAGATACATTAGACTTCCAGTGACCCAAGAATATTCTGGCTGAGAGACACTCTCACCATTATTCTTGGTCAAAAGTGTAGACTCATGTCTACCGGTGTCCTAGACACACTTGTATCTGATTTACTAAGTTTCTCAAGTATTTTCTCAACATAGTGAGATTGAGAAAGTACAATACCACTAGATGTTCTGGTAATCTCAATACCTAGAATGACATCTGCAAGGCCCATATCTTTCATGTCAAACTTTGAGTTTAACATTCTCTTGGTAGTTTGAACCATTTCATCATTACTACCAACAATGAGTATGTCGTCTACGTATATGAGAGGGTAATTTATATGAAAATTGGGCCGAGCTGGATAATGGGCCGTTATGGGCTGCTATGCGAAGTATTGAGTAATATGGCCGAAAAGTTACCCCGGTCTTGAAGGGGCCTTTGAAGTTAGTCCGGTCCCAAAGCCCAGAAGTTAGTCCGGTCCGAGGAAGGCTTGATGTTAGGCCGGTTGAAGGATGTTTTGTAGTTAGACCGGTTTTAAGATGCTTTCAACTTATACTGGTCATGGCACAATGTAGCTAGCTCGGACTAAACCTTGCTAAAAGTTAGTTCAGTTTTGGGCGTACCACGGTTCGTGCAGGAGGAATTGAGGTAAGGGCATTAAAGGAAGAACCGAACTAAAGATAGTTCAGTCTACTCTGTGACTCGGCGTAGCCATGCTTACTTCGGTCAAATTAGAATCCGGCCATGGTAAAACCATCTCACTTGGTTTAAGCAGGAAGGGGGGTATTGAAGGATAAGCATTATCCTTCAGGAGTAGGAATCCTAGGAGGACTCTGCATGGAGGAGTAAAAGTCCTACTAAGATTGTGCTACACGAAACCTATAAAAGCTCACAAACATCACCCATGGAGAGGTAATGCAACTTTGATTCCCGAATACACAGAGCTTTTGTCTATTTGTCTAGTTTGCTGACTTAGGCATCGGAGAGGTTTCCGGCACACACCCGCCGGCTAGCTCACGTTTGTATTTTCAGGTAGTAGAACGACGTCGTACGGAGGAGCGCAGACTTGATCAACAGGATTATACGAGAAGGTTTCTTTCTTTCCCGTACAATTGGCACCGTCTGTGGGAATACAGACAAGAACAAAACCTCTTGATCAAGCTTTTCCTCTTTAGAATCAATGGCGCATAACGAAGATTTGTCACAATCCGCCATCGACGGGCAAACACCAGAAGGAGGTGCGAAGCGCGAAGGCCTACCCTCTATCCCTCCTATGGTGAACTTGGAGCCACAAAGACAAAATCCCAGGAGGGATACAAGGGGGAGAAGGCAGACTAACAGCCCCCGTCACTCTCGTTCATGGAGTCCAGAAAGACAAAGGCGGAGAATTGATCCTCAAGCTTTAGAGGATCGCGTGAAGGAGCAAGACGAATTGATACGACGGATGGTGGCGGACATAGAATCTCTAAAGTGCCAGATGAAGGAAAAAGGAGTGGCGACAGGAGAGGGACGAACAAGCAAGACACCCCCTCGCCACTCGGAAGGTCGTGGTAGGAATGCCACACCCTCACAAGTAGAGAGTAGAAGCCTCAGAACAGGCGACACTCAATCCAAGTCTTCCAGAACTCGTCACTCCAGGTCTGAGAGGACGAGATCTAAAAGGTCGTACACTGAAGGAAGCACCTATTGGCTCTCACATACGTACCAAACAAGATCCAGACAGACGGAGTTGCCTAGATCGTCCGACTTACGAACCATGCTCGAAGAGAAGGCACGATGGAAGGAGGACGCCAGGGCACGCGATCCACACAAAGTTTCGGCCTTACAGCGGTTGGCTCCTCGGACGCATGGAAGCATCGAGGTTGGAATGCCAATACCGCGCCCTGCTTATGAACCGACGGACAAGGCATTAGCAAGGCTGCAAACCTCACCGTTCGTTCCGGCGATTGAAAATGCGCCCCTACCATCAGGCTTCCTTCAGCCCAAATTCACTACATATGAGGGAAAGACGGACCCCTACTCACACTTGAGCCACTTTCGCCAGGTCATGGCTGTATACTGGCGAAACGAGGCTTTAATGTGCATCCTCTTCCCATCTAGCCTTAGCGACCTAGGCTTGACTTGGTTCAAAAAACTTCCAGAAGGCAGCATAGCCTCCTAGGCGCAATTGGCGGAGGCTTTCGTAACAAGGTTCAGAACAAACACCAAAACTCCGGTAGAAATCGACCAGCTACTCTCCATCGACATGGGCAACAAGGAGACCCTAAGATCCTACAATAGTCGTTACTGGGAGACCTTCAACCAAATTGGGGACTGTCCCACCAATCTCGCCATTGCACAGTACAAAAGAGGCCTTCCAGTCGGGAACAGACTAAGGGACTCAATCACCATGACACCGCCCCTCACCATGGAAGCCTTGATGAAAGAGTGCATCAGCACATCAGGGTGGAGGAGGATGGCGCACGTGCCAAAACAAAATCTGGCACGACCGCAGTACTAGAAAAGAAGGCCTCAGCAAAGGTCAACGCGGTATATCATCCGAGCAGAAACAGACGTGGCAGACGTGACAACGGAGAGGACCAGGATAAAAGATGGTTGAGAGTCTGCACTGCCATAACCACGGTATTCAAAAAACCGATCTACCGAATTCTAAGTGAAATACGAGATGAACCTTTCGTCAGATGGCCAACCAAGCTAGGGGAAGCTCAGAAGGACTATGACGAAAGATCACGGTGCACCTTCCACAAAAAAAAGGGGCACCACACTAAAAATTGCAGGCGATTGAGATAGCACCTGGAGGAGTTGGTGGCAGCAGGACACCTGGATAAATACATTGAAGGAGGGATGCAACCAGCCCTCCAGGACCACAATAACCCCAACGGGATGCCAATCGACGCCCTACCTCAAGACGTGATCAATGTGATACATAGAGTCTTCGAACCTGAGCGTGTATGCAAGCTCAGAGGATCAATCAAAAAGGCTGAGCACTTAAGAGAGGTACTAAGTGCCCAACCTACCACCAAGAAGGGGAAGACAGAGGCCACGAACGTCATGTCTTTTTCAGATAAAGACTTGCCAAGGATATATTGCCCTCACAATGATGCCTTGGTTGTCACTCTCCGAGTCAAGGATTTTGACGTCAAGCGGATTTTGATAAACCAAGGCAGTTCATGTGAAATAATGTACTACAACACCTTCAAACAATTGAAGCTACAAGACAAAGACTTGGCACCTACTGTATCTCCCCTGATTGGATTTAACTCGATGCCGGAATGGCCAGTCGGCAAAATAATTCTTCCAGTCAAAGCAGGAAGCATGACGAAACAAGTGGAGTTCTGGGCATTGAAGGTCCCCTCTACCTACAACATCATCTTGGGCAGAACATGACTGCATGCCATGTAATCGGTAGCTTCATCCTACCATCAAGTAATGCGATTCCCCAACGAAGCTGGGGTAATTGAAGAGGTCTATGGAGACCAAATCATGTCAAAGCAATGCTTTGTCACGGTGAATGGCAGCCGCGCTGCCAAGGGATACGTTCATTCGGTGGAAGAACCTGAGAGTAATGAATTGTTCACAGAGGTCGGCAAAGCGGCTAATCAGAAAGCGATGGAAGACTTGGTAGAGGTAAGAATAGATGAAAAGAACCCGGATAAGTTCTTTTTGCTCGGTTCGTCGTTGTCCAGCACTGAGAGATTAGAGGTCTTGAAATTTTTAACCTCTAACATCGAAGTGTTCGCCTGGACACCATACGACATGCCAGGCATTGATCCCAACTTCATCTGTCACCAACTCAATGTCCACCCATCCGCCAGACTAATCATTCAGCGCACACGCAGATCGGCACTCCACCACGCCGAGATAGTGGCGGAAGAAGTAGGAAACCTGTTGGAGGTAGGGGCAATCAGAGAGGTGCACTACCCAAGATGAATCTCCAACACAGTCGTAGTACCAAAAAAGAATGGCAAGTGGCGTGTCTACGTCGACTACAAAACAGTCAACAAAGCATGCCCAAAAGACAGCTTTCCTCTACCACGGATAGATCAACTGGTAGACCTAACGGCAGGGCACAACCGACTTAGCTTTCCGGATGCATACAGAAGCTACTATCAAATCGCCATGCATAAACCAGACCAGGAAGTCACGTCCTTTATAACTACAAGAGGACTGTATTGCTACAAGGTCATGCCCTTTGGCCTTAAGAACGCAGGGGCAACATTCTAGAGAATGGTCACCAAGATGTTTGAACCGTTGCTAGGAAAAACAATGGAGGCTTACATCGACGACATGGTGGTTAAGAGCAAAGATAAGAACGACCATCTAAGGGACCTAGGTGAGACGTTCCAGATTCTAAAGAGACACAAATTGCGCCTTAATGCATCTAAGTGTGCATTCGGTGTAGGATCTGGAAAATTCCTAGGCTTCCTGGTGACCAACCGGGGTATAGAGGCAGACCCCTCCCAGATCAAAGCTATTCAGGACTTGGAGAGGCCTAATTCAGTAAAAAAAAATGCAACATCTCACCGGCATGGCAGCTGCGCTCAATCGGTTCATAAGTCGGTCGTCAGACATACTACGACCATTCTTCCATGCACTAAAAGCCAAATTCGAGTGGGACGAAGAATGCGACCACGCTCTGGAAAGCCTAAAAGAATACATGTCTTCTCCACCACTGCTTGTCACCCCAGTACTTAGAGAAGAACTCTTCCTGTACCTAGTAGTCTCTCAGCACGCAATTAGCGTAGTGTTGGTCTGCGCAGAAGGAATCCAACATCTGCCCATCTATTATGTCAGCAAGACATTACTGGGCACCAAAACAAGGTATTTGCCACTGGAAAGACTGGCATTGGCCTTGATGATGGCCTCAAGGAAGTTGTCGTACTACTTTCACGCCCACACCATAGTTGTCCTCACTGCCTTCCCATTAAAAGCTTTGTTTGAAAAGGCAAACTTTTTTAGGCGAATTCTGAAGTGGGCAGTAGAGTTGGGACAATACGACATCAAGTTCCAACCCAGGACCGCGATAAAGGCTCAAGCTTTGACAGATTTTGTCGCAGAATTCACACCAGGAAGTCATCATATCTGCCAATGACCGACTGGTAAAAGCAATAGAACTAAGGATGGAAGTTGACGCCGGAATAGCGCAACCCCTGGTACAGAATACTCAGTCAGACCCCAAGGCAGACCAAGGTAAAGCAAGGAAGGAAGAAGCAAACCATGTTACACTAAGTCAAGAATCACCAACAAATAAAGACTTGGTACAATCAGATAGCGAGGGGCAGACAGCAAGCATGGACCTTGGAGAAAACACCAGCAACATGGAAGATCCCAAGGCATCATCTGATCCCTCCACTTGTTGGAAGTTGTTCGTTGGAGAAATGTGGAAGCTCTTCGTGGATGGAGCAGGACTTGGCATAGTCCTCATCTCTCCAGACGGCCTAGTAGTGAAGCAGGCAATCAACCTTGGCTTCCCAGCATCAAACAACGAAGCGGAATATGAAGCGCTTCTTGCAGGCCTCAAATCAGCATTCTACATGAAGGCCACCGAGCTAATGGTCTATAGCGACTCACAACTAGTGGTAAACCAAATATCTGGCGACTACGAAGCAAAGGATGACAGGATGGCCAAATACTAAGAGTTGGTCAGAACAGAGATCAAGAAATTTGAAGTGGTGTGGATAGAACAAATCGGCAAAGAGGAAAACAGCAGAGCGGACGAACTAGCAGGCTTTGCCTCAATGGCAGATACATCTATCCCTCATCCATTATTGATCGACTACCTACCTAGACCAAGCATTGAAGACCCCGAAGCAGAAGAGGTATGTTACGCGGAGCTAGGTCCTTCTTGGATGGATCCCATCATCATGTTCTTAAAAGAAGGCATCTTACCAGAAGAGAAGAAAGTGGTCAACAGAATAAGGGCGAAGTTGCAGCGATTTTGGCTCTCCCCATCTTTGGCATTATACAAAAAATCGTTCTCAGGACCCTACCTAAAGTGTGTCCACCCCAGCAAAGTGGAAAGCATTCTTATTCGAAATACACGAGAGCGTATGCGGAAGCCATCAAGGAGGAAGATCACTAGCATACAAAGCAATTTCGCAGGGATATTGGTGGCCATACATGCAGGCAGACTCAGAAAAGTATGTCAAAAGCTGCGAAAAGTGTCAGAAATTCGCACACCAAATACACTAACCTGCCAGAGAACTTCTACCTCTAACTAGCCTATGGCCCTTCGCAATGTGGGGGTTGGATATAGTAGGACCACTTCCAATAGCACCAAGCAACAGGAAGTTCTTTCTTGCAGCAACCGACTACTTCACAAAGTGGGTGGAGGTAGAAGCATTGGCATCAATCAAGGAAAAAGATGTGAAGAAATTCTTCTGGCAGAATACCATCACTCGGTTCGGCATACCAAAAGCCCTAATATCAGACAACGGCACGCAGTTCGACGACAGAATTTTTAGAGGCTTTTGTGAAGAATACAAGATAGAATTCTACAATTCTACACCGGCATATCCCCAAGCAAATGGTCAGGCAGAAGCATCAAACAAGGTAGTCTTGGATGGATTGAAGAAAAGGTTAGAGAAAGCCAAAGGCAAGTGGGCAGAAGAGCTCCCTCATGTTTTATGGGCTTACCGCACCACACCTCGGCGGTCAACAGGAGAAACTCCATTTTCCTTAGCCTATGGTATGGAGGTAGTAATTCCACTTGAAGTTGGCCTCCCCACAATTCGAAGCAAGAATTTCGATCCAGACCTAAATGGCGAAGCCATAACATTAGAGCTCGACCTTGCAGAGGAAAGAAGAGACAGAGTACTGGTTCACATTGCCTCATACCAACAAGAATTGTCCAGAAAGTATAACAAGACAGTTCATCCAAGGCAATTCAAGATCTGAGATTAGGTACTGCGCAAAGTGATGGGAAACACCTTGGTACCAGGAGATGGCAAGTTAGGGCCTAATTGGGAAGGACCTTACAAAGTAATTGGATTAGCAGGCAAAGGGGCATACCACTTAGAAGATGAGGATGGCAAGGCAATTCCCAGGCCATGGAATACTGCCAATCTCAAGTTATTTTATTTTTAGGCTTTTTCTTTTTTAAAATATGTGTAATTTTTTCCTTTCTCAATAAAACAAGCAGTTTCTTTTCAGTATAGACGTTTTCTTCTGTACAAGTTTATTCTAGTAAGTTAGGTGAGTTAGGAACATTAAAAACACAGTTGGCCGGAATAACCAATTGCGACCCTTCCTAAGCCCAGGATAAGGATCCAGGCTGCAGGACGTTTGGTCGGAATAAACCAAACACTTTATTCTAGGTTGGTTGGAAAAAACCAACTTAGAGGTTGGCTAGATTAAACCAACAACCCTTCCTAAGCCCAGGATAAGGATCTAGGCTGCAGGACGTTTGGTTGGAATAAACCAAACACTTTATTTTAGGTTGGCTGGAAAAACCAACTTAGAGGTTGGCTGGATTAAACCAACACCCTTCCTAAGCCCAGGATAAGGATCCAGGCCGTAGGACGTTTGGCCGGAATAAACTAAACACTTTATTCTAGGTTGGCTGGAAAAAACCAACTTAGAGGTTGGCTGGATTAAACCAACAACCCTTCCTAAGCCCAGGATAAGGATCCAGGCTGCAGGACATTTTGTTGGAATAAACCAAACACTTTATTCTAGGTTGGCTGAAAAAACCAACTTAGAGGTTGGCTGGATTAAACCAACACCCTTCCTAAGCCCAGGATAAGGATCCAGGCTATAGGACATTTGGCTGAATAAATCAAACACTTTATTCTAGGTTGGCTGGAAAAAGCAACTTAGAGGTTGGCTGGATTAAACCAACTCTTAGTACTCTTCAGCCGAAGTAAGGGTATGGACTGAAGAATGGGTGGTTGGATTAAACCAACTCTTAGTATTCTTCAGCCGAAGTAAAGATATGGGCTGAAGAGTGGTTGATTGGATTAAACCAACTCTTAGTACTCTTCAGCCGAAGTAAGGGTATGGGCTAAAGACTGGTTGGCTGGATTAAACCAACTCTTAGTACTCTTCAGCCGAAGCAAGGGTAAGGGCTGAAGAGTGGTTGGCTGCATTAAACCAATTCTTAGTACTCCTCAGTCGAAGTAAAGGTATAGGCTAAAGAGTGGTTAGCTGGATTAAGCCAACTCTTAGTACTCTTCAGCCGAAGTAAGTATATTGGCTAAAGAGTGGTTGGCTACTAAGCTCAGTCAGATTGCTCAGCTAAAAGACCGGAATACAATATCTCGGCCAAAGAATATTGTGTTTCGTTCAAATTGCAGTTAGAAAGCAAATACAAGAGCAAACCAAGATAACAGTTAGAGCAAAAGAAGATTTTTTCATTGATAGAAGTTCAAAGCAAATTACAGACAAAGGGCCCCCAGCCTGGTTACAAATCCAACAAACAAAGAAAAGAAATTACAAAATCAGTTAAATAGATCATCTAGATCAGCATCTATGTCAACCCGAAGCCCGGTATCAGTCGGTAGTGTGGTCTCAGAAGGGAGCTCGGTATCTACTGGAAGTGCGGTTTCAGTTGTCAGCTCGTCAGTAAGATCTTCCACCGCTGGCTCCAGCCGAGCTGATTGATCGGCAGGTTCATTGACTACTGAAGTATTAATTGGCTCGGTTTCTTCATCGTCGTCTGAACTCTGGAGAAATTGTTGCTGAACGGATGCAGCGTACTCCGTCAGTGAGCTCAGTATGACGTATTGAGGAGGATTGTATACCTCGGTCTCAGGTTCACAACCGAGCTGCACCACTATTGCCCTTCAACCGCATTTGAAGAATAAATCCTTAGCGGCCTCACACTGAGAAATATAGAGGGCTTCTCCCTCTTTGAAACCTTCAGCGTTGGCGTCTTCAGCCTTCTTGTTCAGCTCGGCAATTTCAGCGTTCTTCTTGCCTTCAAGTTTGGCCAACTCACGCAAGTATTTATCTTTGATCACGGCTGCAGCCTTTTGTTTCTCTGCCTCAGCCGAGCTAACGAGTCCGGTCAGACAACCGTTCTCAGATCTTAACTCGGCTAGCTGCTTCCTGGCTTCTTCTAGTTTGGCCGTTTTTCAGCCACTTCGGCCAGCACCTACCTCGTAGTCTTGCATAGTTCGAGCACTCGCTTGTAGGCGATATGGCTCTTCTGCATGGCCTGCAAAAGAAGGGGGGGACTTGTAATCAAACCGAGATAAAAAGTTATGCAAATTGGAAAGATTAAACAAGAGGAAACTACTTACAAGCACCATGGACTTTGTGGCCGAGTGGATGGCCTTCAGCTCGGTTAGATTCTTATGGTGCTCCATATCGGCTGGGAGGCACACACTCTTGGCAAGGTTGAAAGCCATCATGTGATCTTTTTCAACGACCACTAAGTCAGTGTCCTGAATATCACGGTTTTGAAAAGAGAGCTTGGGTGCCCATTTAGAGGAACTAGCCTGGTTGGAGCGCTCCGGTTGAGGGCTCGGTGGAGGACTTGGTGGAAGAATTGTTTCATCTTCGTCAATGAGGCGCTGCTCGGTTGGGGTAGTCCGGGCACAATTGCTCGGGCGTGATGAAGAGGGTTGTTGAGAAAGAAGGGCCACCACGGTCTCTTGGGTTTGGTTCGGTGGTGGTACCTCGGCACGGTTTGTCTTGGTTAAAAGGGCCCTTGCTCTGTTTCTTTTGGCTATTTCCTCTTCTTCAGTAGTACGGACGAGGTTAATTTGTGGCAAAGTTGGATCCGGTTCAGGGGCATCCTCTGGCAAAAAATCGGTTACTCTGGGTTTGCGTCGGCTGCTATATCGGTATGTCGGTTTGAAGTTCAGCAACTTGGCCCAGTTTCTTTCTGGAAATCGTAATACGGCACGGAGAATGTTCAGATTGGGGTAGCTGTAAAGAGATTGAAGATAGGCTGAATCTGCAAAAAGAATACAACTGTTAGTTCGGTTCAGAAATTAGAAACCGAAGTAAAACAGAAGCAGGCAATAGAGCCGAAGTTATTATACTGGGTGCTCCTTTATTCTCATTTATACTGCGGCCTGGGATCTGGGTTTGGTGGTCTTCAAAATGCCCAAATACCCAGAAAAAATCATCATCATTCAAGTCTTTGTCCGGTGTATCTTTTATTATTTTCTCTCGGCGGCAGCGTATTCTTAAGTAATAGACGCACCCATCTTCTTTTGACCCTATAGAAGACTGGTGGAATAGTTCGGCTAAGCCAAGGTTGATACCGACACGGCGGTTTAGCTCGGCTATACCGTTGATTATGCGGTATGAGTTTGTGGAAAGTTGGGTTAGGCAAATTCTAGTTTGCCTAAGGAATTCACAGAGCAAGGGTTGAACAGGGAATCTTAGTCCGGTCTCTACTATGGAAAGGAGGGTGAAGGGAACAAAACCAGGGTTTCCCCAAGGAACAATATCTTGTTCGGCTAGGATAAGATGGACATCGTCAGGGATGTTGTACTCCCGTCGGAATTCGGCCAAACCACCAGGTGTCTCTACTAAGAATCTATACTTCCCCATTTATGTTTTAAATTACAAATAACTTAAATCCAAGTGTTAAATCGGTCGAAGATTTGTGCTAAGTAGCTCGGTTGAGCGCTCAAAGGAGTGTCTGGGCAACCTAAGTCTGCAAAAGTGAAAAAGAGAGAACAAAGGTGTTAAGCATAGACCGTTAGACTGTGCTAAAAGATTAATAAAGGCAACGTATATCAAGTCTTAGTTCGGTTATGTGGCATATTACGGATTTTTAGCTCAGTTTGAGCGAGGGATTTGTTAGCTCAGTTGCTACAGGTGGTTCGGTATCTCGGTTAAAAATGAAGGTTTTTCTAGACTGGTTGAGCTTCTAGGGGCAACTTTCTTAGTTCGGTCTAAAACTAAAAATGCTGGTTTAGCCCCGAGACGTTGCTCGGTCAGAGTTGAGGCTTCCCCAGTTCCCTAATTATAGACTTAGTTCGGTTTGTTATCTCGGCTAGGATAAAACAAAAGATGGTTTGACTTGTTGAAACTACTGGTATAAGCATGAAGTGCTAGTTCGGTTAAGTAGTCCGATCAAGTGATATCAACTACAAACAAATTTTTAGTTCGATTGTACTGTGATTTTGGAATGAAACCATTGTTTCTCAGATTGTTTAAAGAAATTCAAGGGATTGTTGTGAGTTCTTTTCAGAAGGTGCAGGGCAAAAGCAAAAATGGGGAAAATTGTGTTTTACAAAAACACACAAAACAGTATGCTATGGATTAAACAAGGACGAAAATAAGAAAAATGAAACATATTTGTGTAGCTTACCAGGCTAAGAGGAAGGAAATTGAGGTAGAAAGCAGCAAGCGAGCACGAGCTTCACAGTTACGAGCTTGAAAAACAATGGAGGCACGAGAGAGAGAGAAAGCAGGAGTTGGATAGTGACTTGAGTGATTTAGAAGAAACACGAAAAAGTTGGTTTTGTGGAAAGAGAAGGGGCAAAGGCGGGAACTGTTCAAATTACGCGAGGTACGAGGGCGGCAGGCCAATGAGAGCATGCCACATGTCATGGGAAGGAGAAACGATTCAGTTGCTATGATTGAAGAGACGTTTTGACCGGACAAGCACAGCTCGGTTTGAGTTTAGCTTGGCTGGAAAGGCTAAAGGGTTTTTAGCTCGGCTAGAAAAGCTTAAGAAACTCTAGCTCGGCTGATGGACAGGTAATTCCTATCATGCTACGCAGACGGAATTAAGGGGCAATTGAGAGGGTAATTTATATGAAAATTGGGCCGAGTTGGATAATAGGCCGTTATGGGCCGCTATGCGAAGTGCTAAGTAATATGACCGAAAAGTTACTCCGGTCTTGAAGAGGCCTTTGAAGTTAGTCTGGTCCCAAAGCCCAGAAGTTAGTCTGGTCCGGGGGAGGCTTGATGTTAGACCGGTCGAAGGATGTTTTGTAGTTAGACCGGTTTTAAGATGCTTTGAACTTATACCGGTCATGGCACAATGTAGCTAGCTCGGACTAAAGCTTGCTAAAAGTTAGTTCGGTTTTGGGCGTACCACGGTTCCTGTAGGAGGAATTGAGGTAAGGGCATTAAAGGAAGAACCGAATTAAAGATAGTTCGGTCTACTCTGTGACTCGGCGTAGCCATGCTTACTTCGATCAAATTGGAATCCGGCCATGGTAAAACCATCTCACTTGGTTTAAACAGGGAGGGGGGTGTTGAAGGATAAGCATTATCCTTCAGGAGTAGGAATCCGAGGAGGACTCTGCATGGAGGAGTAAAAGTCCTACTAGAATTATGCCACACGAAACCTATAAAAGCTCACAAACATCACCTATGGAGAGGTAACACAACTTTGATTCCCGAATACATAGAGCTTTTGTCTATTTTGCTGACTTAGGCATCGGAGAGGTTTCCGGCACACACTCGCCGGCTAGCTCACGTTTGTATTTTCAGGTAGTAGAACGACGTCGTACGGAGGAGCGCAGACTTGATCAACTGGATTATACGAGAATGTTTATTTCTTTCCCGTACAGTATAGACACAAAATGACATATCCTCTGTCAATGTCTTTAACATATATGCACTTGTCACACTTATTGATTCTAAATCCATTTAACAATATAGCATTGTCAAACTTCTCATGTCATTGCTTCGGCGCTTGTTTCAAACCATATAATGACTTGACAAGCTTACAGACTTTTTTATTTTTCCCTGGAGTTGAAAACCCCTCGAGTTGTTCTATGTAATTTCTTCATCTAAATCTCCATTTAAGAAAGCTGTCTTTACATCCATCTGATGTATCTCTAAACCACGTAAAGTGTCTATCGCAATTACCATGTGAATGGATGTAATCCTTGTCATAGGTGGATACGTATCAAAGTAATCCAGGCCTTCTCTCTGCTTGTATCCTTTGATAACTAGCCTAGCTTTATATTTATTAATTGACCCATCAGCTTTCTAAAGATCCACTTACTCCCCAAGGCCTTACTGCCTGGGGGTAGATCAACCAACTCCCAAGTATGGTTCTGTAAGATGGAGTCAATTTCACTTTTAATAGCTTCTTTCCATAAGGAACTTTCTGGTGAAGTCACCGCTTCATGGAAAGTTTGAGGTTCTCCCTCTAACATATAAGTCAAGAAGTCCGAGCCAAAAGACTTTGCAGTCCTTGCCCTCTTACTCTTTCTTGGCTCATCTATATCCTCAACTTGATCATCAACTTGATCATCTAAGTGATCATTTGTTTGCATAACCGTTGAATACAAAGTCAACGGATTTTTAGGCTTATCCTAACCCTCTTGGATTTAGGTATTCCCACCTTTTGCTTGACACCCCCACATTTGTAGAATTTATACAAAGGCTTTTGGCCTTTTCTGAAAATTCATACAGGGTCTTTAAACAATTCATTGTGTCACAATAATTATGAAACTCTCAAAATCATATCACAGAAAATACATTCCTAGATTGTCATCAACCGAATTAATATTTGGTCCAACTTATCACTCTGAAGTCAATAGTCTTACTACTAGGAAACACAAATCCAGTGTTCAATAGTCTACTATTCGGAACTTCATCACATGGCCAGTAGTCTTATTACTAGGAATCACTAATTTCTCAGCATGTGGTAAGTAGACTTTTTATTACTAGGAATCACAATGCCTTAACCTGTGATCAGTAGTCACTTTACTACTAGGAATCACAACGTCCTAACATAGGATTAATAGACTCTTTCATTACTCGGAATCAGCATGTCTTGACATATGATCAGTAGCCTCTCTACTACTAGGAACTATCATGTCTTGACATGTGATCAGTAATCTGTTCACTAATAGGAACCACAATTTCATAACTGTGTAGCCAGTGGTCTAACACCTCCTAGGAACCACCAGTGTTCTATCTCTGTGATCAGTGATCTTATACTCACTAGGAGCCACCAATTTAAGAATATATTTGGAATTTAAAAATTCAAAAATATATTCACACACCCTAATGGGTTGTCTTATCTTTGCTTTCAAGCAAAGTCACATAGCAATCATATATGCTATAATTGACACAAGGATAACATACTAATTGCCTTTAATTAATTCAGAAATGTTATCATGCAATCTTATGATTTCCTTTAATCACACTTGATCTCTTTAGATCTTCCTTTAAGAACCTAACAAGGCTTTAAGGTTGACAGGTGGAACAACATTTATGTTGTCACCTTTTGAAACCATTTCTGAAAAGTCACAACAGAATTTCACTATTATGTTTTTCCAGAAAACAAGCTTAACACTAGACAATCCACAATTTGAAATTTAATTCAAAATTGATCTTACCACTTAACTTAGAATTGAACATGGTCAAGAATGTTCCCAGGAAGACTAAAGGGGTCACATTGGTCTCACTTAAAACCCAGTTAACCTTTAGACAAAACTTTCAAGAGTATGTTGACTCTTAGTCCATGGGAAACAAATTTAAAATTAAGTTTTCCAGGGAATAAACCAGGTTATAGGTTATAACAAACCAATATCCAAGCAAATAAAATTTGCTACCAGAATTATACCACTCATAAAAGTTAACTGGTACTCCCGGAACTAAGCCCATTATTTATGACTAAACTCAAAAATATTTTAGCCACTACTAAAATTTGATTTCTTTTTTCAAACCAAAACACTTTGGAAATAATCAGATTATAATCAAAGACTTTCTCCAAACTTGGTTTTCTAACACTTTGGGAATAAAATGATTAAACCCAAAGACTTCCTCAAACCCCAAAGGTTCGAAACCAAATCCATCTTAGTTGTCATTTCTGAACAAATACGAACTACTCTTTAGCTAATGCTAAACACTTTGGTTTCTATTCCAGAAAACCAAACCAAGTTCCATACTTACAAGCAATTTAAAAATTGCTACAACCAAATACATGTACATAAAATGCTTTTAATAATACAAGCAAATAAAACTTGCTACTACAAATTGGTAAACAAACCAACTAAATCTCAAGCAAAAAATGCTTCAACCATTTAAATAAAATAGCCAATTCATCAGGATTCTATTTAGTCCAAAATCTTTTCCACGCTTAGAAATCCCTGTTCATCACAAAGGTTAGTCGTCCAGATTTTTTGTTTTGACACCCCAAATACTATTCATTTGGTTTTGTATTTGTTTTTCCATTCCCTTTCGCATAAGTATTCCTGTAAAGAAGAAAACACAAGAAAATACAAACCAAACAATCTAAACAAAATGTAAATGTACTAAATTAATTGAAACCATCTAGCCAACTATTGAATAATCAAATTAACCAATGAATTAAAATGCTAGATGAGTTACCCAACTAAATATATGTAACTTCACAATTAATTTAAAAGTTAATAGCCATGAGTTATGAATGAAATTAATTCACAATAACCATTTAGACATATAACTCCAAATAAATAAATTCAATTCAAAATTTAATTCACCTAAACAAATTACAAACTTTATAACTCTAAATATTAAATTGAAAATTTTAAAATAAAGTTTATAACTCCATAATTAAATTAAAACTTTAAATTAAAATATGTAACTCCTAAATTAAATTAAAACTTTATGGTCAATTAATATGTAAATATCATACACATAACTATAGAAACAATAAGCATGTAATAAAAATTAAAATTCAGGAATTTTGAACATGCAAATTTTATTATAAAGTTATAAATCATAAGCATGCTAAGATACAAAACTAAATTAGTACTCATATAATCAGATTATCCAAATATGCTAGACGTCTAGTCATCAAAGGCAACCTAAAGAAACTGTGCAAATACATGTGCATAGAAAACAGTAAACTCCTAATTTGTAACTTCCATAAGCTTGTAAAATTATAAAACTAAAACTCCAAAAAATTAAATTGATAGTTTAATGTATACATTAACTATGTACATAAATATAAACAAGTTACAAACATTTTAATAGGAAAACTTGTATATGCTTGTTACAAAACAATAATCATTGAGCAATTAACGTGTAAATAATTCTAAAATTAAATCATGTACGAAAACTAAAATCTAGAAAATAATTAACATGTCAAAAAAGCATGATTTACAAGTATGAATTTCTAGGAAAATAATTACATATGAATCTATTTATTTTTTCCATGAGAAATACATAATCTGTTTTAAGTTTGTTGTGGAATTGTGTACTTAAATCAAATAAATAGATTCATACTGAACAACCACTTTGAATTTCAGAACAAGAACATACTAAAATTTACAGAAATTCATAATAAAATAAAACTAGTAGTAGGAAGCAAACCGAAGCTTGTGTGATACCACAGTGTCCTTAAAACAGATTAGCCGCCTCACCATGGGTGCTGGAGGTATGTCGACTTCTGTCTCCCAGGATACGACGGTTAAAACCAGCTAATGCAAAAGTACCTTCTGAATAACTTCGACGAACTTGATAATGGTTGCACTCTCTAACAAGAACCAAAGAAGGGACTAGCAAAAGAAGATAGAAAAATTTTCTTTGATGTAAAAATCATCTCCAACTTTTTATCAAAACACCATCTCTATTTTCCATCAAAAAAACTCTCAAAACTTATATCTTTCAAGTTGGAGGGGAAATGCCTCTATTTATACAAGTAGGGGAATCTCTAGTCATAAAGTTTATACATCAATAGGCTCATCAAATGCCATTAACCATGGCCATCAATTCTAGCCATTAAGGCTAGAGTTACAAAAATTGAAAACCTTTGCCCACTATTATGGTCATCAACTCCATCATCAAAAGATGAGAGTTACAAAGATCTTAACCTCTCATGTGCTTAATATATACAAATAAATGTGTATATAATGATGTTTGAATAAACCAACGCCCAACTTTTATTGATGTCCACTTTGTGAGACAATTCTCATTCACACCTCAATGGTTTCGGCCCATCATTTTATATTGTAATCTTCTCACTTGAGAGAATGCAAAACTACTCAGACCCACCTCAATCGGCGGTTGGGCCCCACTTTAATTTCAAATTAAAGTTGCCGAAAAACCATTAGTTTTCAACATCTGCTGAGAATCTACAAGACAAAGAACTGTCAGTGCCCTATCTGACTTTTCCTGAATGGGCACTCCAATGCTAAAGTTAACTACTTTCTCTCCCTAGATAATACTCAATAGTATAACTATTGAAAGTTACAATAAATTATTAAAACATGCATAATAATAAGTGTGCTCTTTATATAGGAGTATCGTGCCTCATCATCTTAGATTCAATTTTCATCTAGAACACTACTTGCCTAGCAAGTATCATTTATCTAGAATTCTTCTTCCTAATTGGGTTGAGTTTCATCTCCTCCAAAGTCTAAATTCACACCCAACTTAGGAGTCACATCCCCATTGGAATTCAACGACCTAGGCTAGGAGTCATACTTCGACTACGGATTGATCAATGTCATAACCTCAGTCAGTGTTATGGCATCACAATTTAAGATCATACTATATGTATGAAATCTTGGACTCACATTGTTACACTAAAAAATATGTCCCCACAATTATCTTGTGTTATATATAACAAATTCAAGTTATACATAAATTTGTACCTTCTTTACATATAGGATAAAGCTTGGGAGCTCGAATGAGCTCCCCCTCCGAATCTCTCGAAAATAGAGAAACAAAGGGAAACAGAGGGAGAGGGAGAAAGAGAGAGGAGAGGAGAGAGGGAAACAGAGAGAGAGAGAGAGAGAGAGAGAAGCTTGGCCTCATGGCGCCTCCTCGGGTTTATGCCCCTCCTCGTCCCGCCTCCTTCTCCTTCTCCTTCTCCTTCTCCTTCCTTTTTCTTCTCCCTTCTCTTCTTTTTCTTCTTCTCCCTTCTTCTTCTTTGTTTCTGATTCAACCAAAAAAAAAAAAGGGAAAAACGACGTCGTTTTTCCAATTAGGGGGATTCGGGGGGGCAGATTTCGAGCTACGTAGCATTACTCTTACATATATAAGCATCATTATAGTTCTGAAAATTGGAATTTTATATATGGTTTTAATTTTATTTATAATTTTAACTTTTTTTTATTTATTTACCCTACCAAAATTTTGAAAAGTTACATTTTTATCTATAATAGTTAAATAACTTTTGAAAAATAAAAAATAAAAAAATCATGTGTGTATGCCTACTAGATAAAAATTCCAACTCTGTGTCTGTCGAGGTTTTGTTATAAATGGCAATCATATCTTCTTTTATTTTAGAGTAAATTGCACCTATACCCCTGAGGTATGTCTTTGATATAAATACCTCTTTCAGATTTTGGAAATTACACTCACATGCTTGTCAGATTTTATTAGTTGACACTCTTAACAGAAAAAAGTAAAATTACCCTTTTACCCTTTAATTTTCTTTGAGCTGAGCTTCTCCTCCTCTCACATTTGTCCTCTTTAAGCCATTTTATCAAACAGGAAAGATGCATCATTATCTCCGCAACAACAGTTAGTTACCCCACATCCATCATCACCGACGCCCACAACCACCATTGGCTGCCTTACCTCCATCATCACATTTATCATCTTCTCGCTGACCCAACCTTTCCAACTGCAACTTCCAGCGACCCAACCTCCCAAACCTCCCCAATCCACGACCTCTAACAGCGCTACCCACCTTTCTCAATCGTGACCTTCAGCAACCCAATCCAACCGACCATTTCCAGCTGCGACCTCCAGATCTTCGCTCTCTAAGATGGGATGCTATTTCTCAACAATTGCAGCAAGGATAACGAAAAAAAAAAAAAAAAAAAACAGAGTTTGGTGTGTGCTTTTTAGTTCTGGAAATAGTGTGCAAAGTAGAGAGGTGTGCATATGAGATGCTTAATTCTCTCTCTCTCTCTCTCTCTCTCTCTCTCTCTCTCTCTATATATATATATACATATATTCTATACCCCCTTCTCTTTGCCGCAAAAATTATGATTTGTTGGTTGATGGGTGGATGCAAAGGTGGGTGAAAATGGCAGTGATAGAGATTGATGGTATAATAGTGGTGAGCTATGGCAATTGCAGTAGGATATGAGGGGGGCATGTGCATATCAACTGTTTGATCAAAAGACTAAATGACCATTTCAAATTATTACTTTTTGTATCTCTATTTCAAGTGGTGGAGTGAGAGAGGAAGGTATGAAGGTAGTTGTTAGAGGTAAGGGGGTGGCTAGGTGGGAGCTAAAGTGAGTGGGGTAGGGTACAAGTATTCGGTATTGTTGGTAATGGTTGGTATGAATGTTGGTTGTGGTAGCTTATGCGGGGTGCTGTAGTAGCATTTGGGAAATGGCACGGAAAATTGGCAATGGGGTAGTAATGTTGGGGCAATGGAAGTTAAGGAATGGTTGTTTCATTGTTTGGGAGTATATGAGTGCTTGTTTGCTATTCGTGTGAGAAGTGCCCTATAAAGGTGGTTTGGTGATGGCATGTCTCTGCATTGTCAACTGTTTGAAGAAATGATTGGTAAGACATAGGTAAATATTGTGTTAGAGAGAAGAATTTGACAAGGGTAAATATGGCATGTTAATAAATTTAAATGATGACATAAGCAAAATCTGTTAGTACACTTTACAGTCAACTAATGGAGGGAGGTTTTTGTAATGTAACTATCAACCTTAGGGAAAGGGATGTGTTTTCCAGAACCATAAAGGTCATAATGTATTAGCTTGGAACCTCAGGGGGTATGGGTGTAATTTACCCCTTATTTTACATTTTTTTAATATCTCTCCCATTGATACTTAGGTTCACTACTGTGTCCGTGCAGCTTGCGAGACTCATTTTTTTATTTTATTTTAATGATTTGAATTGTTAATTTTTTTAAAAAATATCAAATAAAATATATTTATAAAAGATTAAATTAATCAAATATCAATATTACTTTCATTAAATCACTTTTGTATTCAATTGTTACTTAAAAATTCATTTTGTTTATATAAAAATGTAATTTAATAAAATAATTATTGATATTCGATTAATATAATTTTTTATAAACATATTCTGTTTGATATTTATTTTTTAAATAAACAATTCAGATAATCATAATAGAACTGAAATGAGTCTCGAATGCAACACAATGATTACTATTACGCATTGTTCACAAAAGTAATCCCAATTCTCTCTCCTTCTTGTATTTCCTTTTAAAAATCATATGCATCTTTTTTCTTTTTCATTTTTTTTACACATAATATCATACCATATACATTTATCATTTGAGAGATGAGGGAAAAATTTAAAAAAAATAATAATAATAATTTAGAGTATAGAATCAATAAAATTAGTATTTTTAATGATAGGTTTTATATAGATGCGTATAACTAAAATTATTATTAAGAAAATATTATGAACTTTAAACAATTTATTAAATATTTTATCAAATTTCTTACATGGATGTGGGACTCACACAAATCTACATGTGTGTGGATCTCACACCTATCTAAAAGGTATAGTAAAATATTTGATAGATTATTTAAGATCTCTAACATTACTCTTATTATTATTTAGGCCTCGTTCAGTAATTTTCTATTTTAGTCAAAAATTAAAAAATTATTATAAATTATCATATTACTCTTTTTATTTTTTTACATATTTTTTTATAAAAAATTAAAAAATTATTAAAATAATATATTCCCAAATAAAATCTTATTAACTCAATTTTCTACACATAAAAAAAAAAAAAAAAGAAGTTAAAATTAAATGCGTCGCTTCCTTGAAAATGTAATATCTCCACAATAATTGTAAGTGCTCTCTTTAATCATAGGTGACAGATGTGACAAAAAAAAGATGAAAAGAAAAAGAAAAAAAAAATTGCAGGGGAGAGAGAGAAGGGTTGGATTGGAGTTGTGGATGGAAAGATCAACGGTCCACCGATCCTAGACGCCTCTTTTGACCTATCAGCTCTCTGCCTCAATCTTATCGTCCTCGTTATTAACGGCGTTTAAACATTGCCATGCGATCTTGACTGGGGCGGGTCGTTCTCATTCAGCGACCCGTCCACGCGACGCCGTCTCTTTAAACGGACTCCGTTATCGCAATGCCCTTTTTTCTCTCTCTTTCTCGCTCCTTCTCTCTTTCTTCTCTCTTTCTCTCTCTCTCTAGCAATTCTGAAGCTCTGTTATGGCGGTTCAAAGTCTTTAGTACACAGGTACCTTTCAATTATCTCTTTGGATCTCGTATATATATCTCCGTTTCTCTAGGTTTAGGGTTTTATCTCATTTTAAACGGTGTAGATTTCATGAGATTCAATCTGTGTGATTGTTGGGGGGTTATGTGACAGATTGATTGATAAATCTGTTAATTTGGTTGATGAAAATGTCTCTGAGGTGCTTTTATAGTTTTTTGGATTGGTTCTCGTTGTTGGGTAGGTTGTGACTTGATTCATGAATCAATCTATCCATGTTTGATGTGGGTTTGATTGATATGATGAAGATGTTTGTTATGTGCTCATGTTGTTGAGTGTTGACTGTGGTGGGACTATGAATTCCACCTCAGTGACAACAAAGTCCACAAAAGAAAAAATGGGTGAGGCTTTTCTCACAACCTTGTCCATGGAGAGTAATCGATTTTCTACTCTCTTATCCATGGACTCGAGTTCGTCTTTGCACGATGAAATGGAGAGAGAGTTGAATCGGGGTTTCAATCATTATCGACCGCCTGATATCAATCTCCCACTCTCTGCTGAACATAGCCCCCCGCCCCCATCATGGAACGATCCTTGTGACATGTTAGATGTTGGCCTCGCGACTCAGCATTATGAGGCCGAGACCAATATTACTGTCACGAAAGCTGGGAAGAAATGTGCCAAGCGGCTTGATAGTGTCTGGGGTGCTTGGTTTTTCTTCAATTTTTATTTTAAACCAGCTTTGAATGAGAAATCTAAGGGTAAGATAACTTGGGAAAGTAATGGGGTTTCTGGATATGATAAGTCGGACTTGAAGCTCGATGTTTTCTTGGTTCAACATGATATGGAGAACATGTACATGTGGGTTTTCAAGGAGAAACCTGAAAATGCATTAGGTAAGATGCAGCTAAGGAGTTATATGAATGGGCACTCTCGCCAGGGGGAGCGCCCCTTTCCATTCAGTGTGGACAGGGGTTTTGTTCGATCGCATAGAATGCAGAGGAAACAATATAGGGGTCTCTCTAACCCCCAATGCGTTCATGGGATTGAAGTTGTTCGATCTCCCAATCTCATGGGGCTTGATGAGGAAGAGCGCAAGAAGTGGACGGAGCTAACAGGGAGGGATATAAACTTTTCAATCCCTCTTGAAGCTAGTGATTTTGGGTCATGGAGGAACCTTCTGAATACAGAATTCGAGCTTGAGCGCCCACCTCCTCCATTAAAGACTAATACAAATCCACATCCAAAAAGATTGCTCAATGGTTCTAGTTTGAATTTGTCAACTCAACCACCAAACCATGTTAATGGGGATGGGACAGATTTGCCTGTTTACAACAAACGGAGGAAAAATTTTTTGTCTCATGGAAATGATGACGATTGTTGTTTGCCTAATAATACACATCCTGATAGAGTTTTGGATATCCACCCAATTGAGCCATACTGGTTAAATGAATTCACTGGGGTAATGAGGAGTGCATATGGTCCAGTAACTGCTGCAAAAACTATTTATGAGGATGATGAGGGCTTCTTGATCATTGTCAGCTTGCCTTTTGTAGATCTTCAGAGGGTGAAAGTTACTTGGAGGAACACTCTCTCTCATGGGATTGTAAAGATTGCTTGTGTCAGCACTGGGCGTATGCCGATTATTAAGAGACAAGATAGGACATTCAAGTTGATGGATCCAACTCCAGAGCATTGCCCTCCAGGGGAGTTTGTTAGGGAAATCCCCCTTGCAGTGCGTATCCCAGAAGATGCTAAACTAGAAGCATATGGCGATGAGACAGGAACAATGCTTGAGATTATTGTGCCCAAACATCATGTGGGACCCGAAGAGCATGAGGTTCGTGTATGTCTTCGCCCCTCTCCTTGGGGTTTGGAGTGAATGCACATATGTTATCTTGATAGAGGCATTAGTGTGAGACATGTATGGGTGGTTACAGTGGTCGTTGCTTCATTGTTTACTAACCTCATTCTGTAAGTGAAATTTATGAAATTAAATTTTCATTTTTACAGATTATATGTCCTGTTCTTTTGTATTTCTTCTCTTTCATATATCTTTCCATTTTCTTATGTATATTTTTTGATCTTATGGAGTTGTTGACTGGTGATTATATGTCTCCATTTAGCTCAGCACATATTAATTGGTCGAATGGTCATACTAATATCCTATGTTTAGCTCACTTTTTGTTTTTATTTATTTTAAATTGTAATTGCTTTCTCAGCAAAATAATAAGCATGAATCAACCTTAGTTTTTTATTTTATTTTGTTTGTACTATAATGATATTCTGAAGTATCATGTTTAGTTGCTTTGCCACTGAAGTAAAAAGAGAATTGTTGGGGAAGAAAAAAGGACATAAAAAAAGCTTAATGTATGTGTCATTAGGTGGTTGGTGCCGTGGTATTGTTTAGTGAGATGATAAGAAAATTATCTCCACTTACGCTGAAGCTATTCCTATTATCCAGTTAGAGTCAGTTTATTTCAAATTATGTTTTGGATGCTCTAGGCCTTTATTTTATTTTATTTTTTTCCAGAAGTTGTTGAATTTGGCCAATTACACATCATAGGGGTGACCTGTTTTATGGTTTTACATGTTTACTTATTGATTCTGACTTCTGTAACCTGCATCCGATGTTTTGCCCTTGGGGAACATGATTGCCAGAGAGCTAGCTGACCCAGTAAACTGGTTGCAAGATTTTTGTATTGAGATTCTTGAAGCTAGACACCTTCCAAATAGCTCCCTTACCTTTGTGTGTGTGCATGCGGGCTTGCGCTCACACTCTAGCGTTACCTGTAAGCTGATTGTACTGAAAATAGTTACATGCTGCTTTGACTGCTCAAATTTAAGTTAAGAGATGGGATTTGTTTCATTATTATGAAGTTCATGTCCATGGTACGAATATCTTATTACAAATAATTTTCTTATATTGCGCAATGATGACCCATATTCCTAGCAATTTTTTAATGTCTTTGTTTTGGGCTAAATATTTTTATCTGAAGAGATGCAAATTTAAGGCGACTTACTGGGAGCAATTTTCTTTATCCTGTAAACTTAAGGTCTGCCGTACAGGTGCAAATGAAACATGTTGAACCAAATCTTTAATTGTTCGAGGTGGTTTGCTAGAGTTAAGAGTGTGATTATTTAGATAAGTATATTTTTTAACTTTTTATAGAATAATGATAAATGTGAGGGTAGAGTCAATCTTGAACTTATATTCAAGCTTAATGAGAGCATCTTCAAGCTTCATTTGACCTAATCAAGCTTCTTAAGCAGCCTATTTGTAGTTAGGGGTATGCGCAGTGCTGTTTATGCAGTTTGAGAGTAAAAAATTAAACCGAATCGTGAACTAGTAGTTTGATGGATTGATAAATTGCGGTTTGAGCGATTTTGGGCAGATTGAATCATATTCTAACCAATTATCAAACATTTGCATAATATATAACACTAATTTGCATAATAATTTTCATATATATAACACAAATTAATTTTACATAATATTTGTCATATATATTACTACTAATTTGTAATCAATTTCACATCTTAAATCTTTATCACACCTATTTTTACTTTGATACATGTCAGGCCGAGCTCAGAAGCTTGCCCACTTCGGAGTGGACCTAGCATTGTGCTGAGTTACCTTGATTGCCTTGCTTGGTCATTGGATCGAGCTCCAAGCTTGCCCCACTTTGGTGCAAATCTAGTATTGGGTCAAACATCAAGACTTAGTTAATTTTTACCTACTTCAAAGCCCATTACACTACAACAAAAATGAAATTTTACGGCTTGTAATACATGCCATAAAAACTCTTTCACGGCATGGACACAAATGTCGTTATATGATGTGGTAGAAAGTTGATCGTCATTTATAACATACCGGTAAAATTGTAAAAAGTAATAAATTTAACATTAATGAAGTACTTTATATGTCATATATAATTTTTTACGACAATTTTTTCATGTCATAAATTATTATACTTTTCATGACATAATTTTGCATGCCGTAGAAGATTATTTTTAATATATTTATGACATACTATATATGCCGTATATAATCTTTTACGATATTTTTTTTACATATCATAAATAATTACACTTTTCACGACATAATTTTCTATGCCTTAGAAGGTTATTTTTAATATATTTTTAGCATACTTTGTATGTCGTATATAATATTTTACAACATTTTCTTGTACATCGTAAATCATTATACTTTTTATGATATAATTTTATATGCCGTAGAAGGTTAATTTTAATATATATATATATATAGAGAGAGAGAGAGAGAGAGAGGAAAATCAAATTCAATATATGAACACAAGATGTCACTAAAATGAACACAAGATATGAGCAAACTCAATATATGAACACAAGATGTCACTAAAATGCCCACTTTAGTACTTGAAAAGAAAATTATAAGATCAGGTAGCAAATTATATATACACATGAAAGCAAAAAGATTATACACAACATAAGCCAGTCAAGTCTAATTTATTATTAGGAGTAGTAGAGAGAGCTAAAGAATCAATTAACTTGGCTACTACAGAAAGGCCTTGCTCCAATACCAATGGTAGGGATTTGAAGAGCAGATGTTGTAGCAGCAGCAATAGGTGCAAGCACACATTCTAGAACAACAGAAAAACATCCAGCTTCTTGCAAAGTCAGGGTAAACTCAACAACCTGCAGAAACCAAGCCAAATTAGCATCACAACACTAAAATAAATTATGCAGATTTGTGTGTGAGCATATTTGATTATATATTAAATTATGAATTTTTTTTTTTTTTTTTTTTTTATCAACAAAAATTATGAAGTATTTATGTCATGTATGCATAATAAGTAGGGAGAGATTTTGACCTTGACAACACTATCAATATTCTTTTCTTATGGCCTAAATCCTCCAAGAACATTGATGGCTTGAAGAGTAAGCCCCACATGTTCTATCACTGTAATTCCAAACTCTACAATAGCTTTAGCTGCAGTGATTCCTATTTTATTTGGGTTGTAAGCCTGTATAAATAAGATGTTTTGGCATTGTATTTGATAGATTTGTGGCCTTGTGAACATGCAAGACTCTTACCTTTCACAAAAAATGGCTTGGGCAAAAAGCTAACAGTTGACAACTCTTTTGTTCTAAACTTCAGAATAGAGATATACAAAGATTTTTGGCAAAAAAGTGAGTCAATTTGGATATACATCATTGACACTCACACTGAAACCTTGTGAAACTATTTTTTCATGTTGATTTTAAGTGAAAATTTCAGAAACCTTCATTTTTCTTTTCTTTTTTTTTTTTTTTTGGAAAAACTCACCTAAACCTCTAGAAGCAATTTTCCACTTTTTATGAAACTCAAACAGCATAGCCAAATGGCCATCTTCTTTTCTTCATCTTAGTTAGATCACCAATTATCTCAAAAGCTTAAAGCCTATATCAAGCCATCTTATAGTCCCTCCCGTGTGACCCTATCTTGTAAGTGGTGAGACACACAGATAATCCACAAACAGAATTAAACAGGTGTACAAACATAACACAGGAAAACAAAAGAATAACCTAGGGCCTCCTAAAATCACAAAGTTTTGATACCTTGTTAGATCACTTATTGTTCTGAAAGCTTATGCTATTATTTGTAAATTTGTCAAACAAACCAAGTACTTCATTGAAGTGTTTTAGTTTTTCATTGAAGTGGATAGGCGAGGTCGTTCAATCATAATTTGATTCAATTTACACTTCTTCTATGCACGTGCATATGTACATGTAGTGAAATTAGAATACTTTTAGAAATTGCTTCCATAGCCTGTGCCTTAGCCTTATGTGAAGCATTACGATTTTCTTCCGTGACCTCAATAGAAGAGTCTCTCATCTGCAAAATTCAGCATCAATAAGATAATACATATTACAAAGTATCAAAACATTGAATCAAGCTACACGAGAAATTCAAAACATAAGAATTTTGCAATCGGACTCATAAAATTTAGAGCGATAAATTGATTGATAGACCTAAACCCTAAACCTTCGTATGTTTGGTTGATCATTCTTGCTCTTGAATCCCCACACACCCACACAGAATACAAATAAAGGAATTATAAATTCTAGACTAACAATTTTGGTTTCACACATTTTCCTACATTCTTTGAGCAGTCAAACAAATTAAATACGAACAAAGAAGGTTGCAGAAGTACTAATATGTTACAGGGAGATTCTCTAGGCTTGTAAGCAGATGGAGGAAGCTTACAGCCGAGGCTGAAACATATTAAATTGAAATAAAAAAATAATAAGAGCAAATTCAACATAAAAGTGAATTATATCATACCTTTCGAGGTAGTCTCGGAAGAAGGAGAGAGAAGGATCGAAGAGGATTGAGGAATTGGACTTTCAATCATCGATAAATTGCTTCAGCTGGTTCAAGTTCACGATCAGAGAAAATATTACAGAGAGTTTGAATCGTTAGATACAGAGAAGTGTAGAGATCAGTTAGGGTTTGAGATTAATTGATTGAGATTGCATTTGGCTTCGTAGTCTGCATTTCCATGGCTCTCACTGAACCCTAACTTCAAATAAAATGATGAATTTGAAGCTTTTGGGAAAACATGATCGAGAGACAGAGAGAAAAATTAATTGATTCGGAGAGGAAGTGAATGACATACATTGTGAGAAGATGTGAAGTGGCTCAATTGATCAAGGCAATGCTCGAAGAACATACCTCAAACAGACTAGAATGAAGAGAACTCGAGAGCTCGCATGTAAAGAGAGAGAGAGAGAGAGAGAGAGAGAGAGAAAGAGAGAGAGGGTTTGGGGCAAAAACATGTATAGATAGAATGAGAGAGAAAGAGAGAGAGAGAGAGAGAGAGAGAGAGAGAGAGAGAGAGAGTGATGAACGGGGCCTTAAAATAAATTTTTGAGTTTTTTTTTTTTTTTTTTTTTTTTTAGAGTTATTGCAAGTTTTTAAATAGTTTAAATAATTTTTTTTTTTACTTTTTAAATTCAAATAATTTACATATACTTAGAAGGAAAATATTTTTTTATTTTCTAAAAAGATCACTAAATTCAAAAAAATATAAAATTTAATACATTTTATATTAGGAAAAATCGGATTGAAATTTTTTTTAATAAAAGTTTTCATGACATGCTAATGCATGCTGTGTAAAGTTATAATATTTTACGATATGAAATGTATGTCGTCTTAAGTGCAAATATTTTATAACATATTTTTGTATACGTGAAAATATACATTTTTTACAGCATACTTTTGCATGCCCTAAAAAAATTGGATTGATTTTTTTTTTTTTTTCTATTTTTTTGTAGAAGTTTTCATGACATGTTAATGTATGCCGTGTAAAGTTATAATATTTTGTAACATGAAATGTATGTCGTCTTAAGTGCAAATACTTTACAACATATTTTTGTAAGTCGTGAAAATGTATATTTTTTATGGTATATTTTTATGTGCTATAAATATATGAATTAACGACTTACATGGTATGTATGTCGTTATTGAAAAAATATTAACAACTTGCACAAAAAATATAGCAATTTTGGTTTGGACCCGAACCATTTAATGTTTTGGACCCAAGTTTCATTGCCTTGTATAGTCATTTATGTCTTATTTCCCTTATACCTCTTTGACTTTGGATTTTGGGTTGTGTTTGTTGCGTTTGAAACAAATTGGTACCTTATTTTTCAAAAACCTTATTGTCCAAAATTTTGCTCCTACGCTAGAGCGTCACTTTTTGTGCTCGAGCGGTCTTTGTGAACTCTCAATACTTTTGCAAATCTGCAAAAACTACTAGAAAGTGGTATTCTTCACTCGAGCAATCTTGGCTCGGGCGACCCTTATTGCGCTCGAACGTTAGTCTTTTGTCTATAAAACTATTGGGAGTTTGTATTTTACGCTTGAGCGACAACTTCTTGTGCTCGAGCGGTTACATCTTTTGTGTCTTACTCTCAAACGTCACTTCTTGCGCTCGAGCGGACTACACGTATATCAGTTTGTAAAAGTCACTTTTTACATCACTTTTTCATTTCACTCTCTCTCTCTTTAAAACTCACATTCTCTTTTCTAAAACACTTATATCCATTGATTTCTCTACCCTATTCTCTTTGAAAAGAAGGTAGAGCTCACTTAGAGCTTTATTTTCATCCGATCAAAGTTGGGTTTCGACGTTGTTGAAGTTTCCTCACTCTCTCAATCATCTTGTAAGCTTGAGGTAGGAATTCTCTACACTCTTTTATGATTTTTAACTTAGCTATTTGTCTTTATAAAACAATCTCATGATTTTGGTAGAATTTGGGCAAACCTAGGGTTTTAGTTTAACATCAAAAGAGGGGTTTTTAAATGGATGTATTGAAAATGGTTGTAGGAGTGGAAATGAGGTTGAGTTGTGATAAAATTATTGATTTAGATACTCGAAATATGTTTTGGAAGAAAAGAGGTTTTGCGCTAAATATCTCAAATGTTTATTTTATATAAATAAATGGAATTGGTGTTAGAAATGTGGAATTAGATGGATATTATTATGGATGGTGGAGTCAGACATGTATTATCACTCACCTCTTGAAATGCTGGAGAGTTTATCTTTGTTGATGATTGTATATCTGTTTAGAAATATCTGTTTTGGGCTATCGGTGGAGGATAGCTATGATTGTTGTAGAAATTACATATGAATTAGGAGAATTAAAACTATTTTCTCATTCATTTGCATTGAGTATTATCTCACATTCATATAATGGAAATGTTATTGTTTTGAGAATATGGGTGAATTTGAGAAGAGATTATTGTTATATCAAATAAGTTGGCCTATGTGTTCAAGGTGAAAGTCTCGAAAATCGCGCGTAGACATGGGTGCCGATCCCACGGACGAAATTTCCATGAAATGGCAATAGTAGTGCTTGTATAGCCTATGTTTACATGGGTCCTTGTTTACGGTTTCCTCCGGATGAATTTTCTAGAAAAGGTTGTATTGTTTTGAAATTCTCAGAGTGTGAATCACCACCCTATTTTCTATTGTAATGGAAATGATTTATGATAAAGATATTAACTTCGCATTGTATAGTTTTGAAAAGAGATATAAATATGTTTTGGGCAAGAACATGACATATCCATTCACCTTATAGCTTTATTAAGATTCATATATAGTGTTGGATTATTTCTACTGGGCTTTAGCTCACCCTATGTGGGATAAACATTTCAGGTGCTGATGATATGCCTCCACCAAGGCAATAGCTTGGAAGGACTTGGAGTGAGAGCTTCTTTTGTTTATTTGTTATATTTATTTTATACAAGCCAAGGGCTTAAAATTGTATTGGACTTAAGTCCACTTGTGTTGTAACCAAGCATCGTCTTAGAAAGCTGTAAGCCCTTAGGGCATTTTTTATCTGTTGACTTCCATTCTTTTCCTTTAGTTCGAAACATATGCCATAGATTCAGAGCCAGACATTTGAATGTATACTGCATATGTTTCATTTTTGTAAACTCAATTGGATTTAATGGAAGAGATAATTACTTTTTCGTAGTTGTCGTTCATTGATATTGTGGTTGGTTTATTATATTTGTTTCAGAGCGTTATAAAAAAATTGCCATTGAATGTACTAATTACGACATGCATTTGATATATGCCGTAAACTTGAAGTCATAAATAGTTAGTTTTGTTGTAGTGTTAGAGTATTCCCTAGCCTATTTAATAATACAAAATTATAGAAACACATTCTATCAAACTCAATTATTGGCTAGCTACTTTAGTTGGATATCAAACCACTAACTACATGTAATTCGGGAAAAATGACTTAACAAATGATTTTAAGTAATAAAATATTTAATATATTATATTTATTTATGGAAAATTTACCTGTAAATCCCATCTTGAGGAATAGAGATCCATTTAGTCCCAAGGATTTTCTTATAAACCAATTAGTCCTATTGATTGTGAAAAAGTAAATTTAATATAAGGAATGGCTTCCCTCCAGTCCAATCACGGACTGGAGGGTACTGTTGGGCTCGTGGAGGTCCACCACAGATCGCATTTCGATAATCCGAACCGTTCAATGTGTAGAACTCGTCGAGTACTATATTCTTGTACAAAATCACGTTGATCAGATATCGATAGCTATGTAATCAAATCAGTTTTGTATAAAAAAAAATGGACAATGAAAAATAAACGACTTACAAAAATCTGATTTGATCACATAACTATAGATATCCGATCAACGTGATGTTTTACGAACATATAGTACTCGACGAGTTCTATACATTGAACGGTTCAAATTATCGAAACAGGACCCGTGGTGGACCCCATTGGGCCCAACAGTACTCTCCAATCCGATCATGGACATGAAGGAAGCCATTCCCTTCAATATATTATTTGAAAATTAGATTTATAGTTATACCCTTATTTCTATTATGTTTCCTTTTCTTTTTTGTTTTGTGCTAGAAAGGTAAGGTACACAATATATGAGAATCAAATTTGGGATGAATTTTTATATGAAAATCTTTTTTATTGGGAAAACATTTCAAAATGAGTACAAAAATGACTTGAAATATGAGATTTTTCAAACATTTCAAAAGGATTTGGGATTATTCAAATATTTCAAAAAGATTACAAAAACTCCTTAGTAACCTTTGGACAAATGTATAATTTCAAACTGTAACACTTTAATATAACAATCAAACGTAACACTCTATTGTAACACTCTATTGTAACACTCTAAAAAAAATCCTCAGTGTAACCAAACCAAACCAAACCAAGCCTTAAGTTTCATCAAATGGGGTCGGCTACATAAATCCTTCTTCTCCACGTGGCCCTATCAAAGGCCATTTCATTAGTCAAATTAAGTAGATCCATATCTCTATTTATAATGCTAGCCAATGTTAATCTAGGCCTACCCTATCTCTTAACACTTCCATCTACCATTAATGTATCGCATCTCTTTACTACTGCCTCTATTGGTCTCCGTTGAATATGACCAAACTATCTCAATCGATTCTCTCTCAACTTATCTTCTATCGGTGCTACTCCTACCCATTCCCAAATACACTCAATCCTAATTCTGTCTTGTCTAGTTTTGCCACACATCTACCTTAGCATCCTCATCTCAGCAACACTCATCTTGTCTACATATTATTTCTTGGTTGCCCAACGCTCTATCCCAAACAACATCGCTGGTCTAATAGCCATTCTATAGAATTTACCTTTTAGTCTAGTGGGTATTCGTTTATTGCACAGTACCCCAGACACACTTCTCCACTTAATCCATCCCGCCTTAATCTTATGGGCCATATCCTCATCAATCTCCCTTGCCATTGTGATAATCGACCCTAAATAACGAAAATGATCACTCTTAGGCAGTTCTTGGTTCTTAATCTTCACTTCTCCTCTACTTTCATTGTTACTATTACTAAATTTATACTCCATGTACTTTGTCTTAGTTCTGCTTATCCGGAATCCTTTAGATTCAAGTGTTTTTCTCCAAATCTCAAACTTTGTGTTAACTCCTTCTCTAGTCTCATCTACTAACACGATATCATCTGCAAAAAAGCATGCACCATGGCACGTCATCATGAATATTTCTCATCAACTCATCAATAACTAATGCAAAAAGATAAGGACTTAAGGTAGATCCTTGGTATAACCCTACAGAGATAGGAAATTCATTTGTGTCTCTAGCAAGCAATCTAATCGTGGTCACCACCCCTTCATACATGTCCCTAATCACATCAATGTAACCTTTTGTCACCCCTCTATTCTCCAACACCCACTATATTATATTAGAGGCACTCTATCACATGCTTTCTCAAAGTCGATAAACACCATATAAATGTCTCTTTTATTTTCTCTATATTTTTCTATTACTCTCCTCAACAGATAAATCGCTTCATTGTTGACTTGCCAAGCATAAACCCAAATTGATTCTCTGACACCTCTATTATATCTCGCAATCGGCGTTCCATCACTCTCTCCTACACTTTCATTATATGACACATTAGCTTGATTCCTCTATAATTGTTGCAATTCTGGACATCTCCTTTATTCATATAGATTGGTACCAACATACTCTTCTTCTACTTATTTGGCATGTTCCTAGTTAACAAAATTTTGCCAAACAACCTAGTCAACCAAGCAACCCTATTTTTACCCAAACACTTCCAAACATCAATAGGAATATCATCGAGTCCTAAAGCCTTATTTGATTTCATCTTCTTGAGTGCAATCTCCATTTTAAAGTTCCTAATCCTGCGATAAAACCTATAGCCTTAGTTTATCGTATTATTGGCTATTTCTTCCCCTATTGACGTACCTCCATGTTCCTCATTTAATAGTTTCATAAATAGTTCTTTCATCTCTCCTTAATCTCTTCATCCTTTACCAATACCTTAGAATCCTTACTCTTGATGCACTTGACTTGATTAAAATCTCTTGTTTTCCTTTCCCGTATCTTAGCAAGTTTGTATACTCTCTTCTTTCCCTCCTTACTATATAGTGTAGTGTATAGGTCATCATAAGTTTTCAACTTAGCCTCTCTCACTAATTTCTTGACTTCCTTATTAGCCAATCTATAGCTCTGAAGGTTTTCCTTAGTTCTATCTTTCTGCTACTTTTTAAAGCACTCTTTTTTTGCCTTAACTACCGCTTCTCTCTAAAAATCACCTTACAATCACTGCATTTTAGGTAGTCCATTTTTCTCACTAAAAAGTAATCTATTTGGCTCTTAACTAACCCACTCTTAAAGGTTATCAAATGTTCCTCCCTTTCTTATACATAGTATTGGCCACCACTAGGTCAAAAGCTAACACAAAATCTAAGATAGTCTTTCCAGCCTCATTTCTATCACCAAAATTGTATCTACCATACACCCTTTTATAGCCTAGTTTATCTATGCCTACATGGCCATTGAAATCTCCACCTATAACTAGGTTCTCTCCTACAAGTATCTCCTGTAAGATCTCATCCATTCGCTCCCAAAAATCCCTCTTAGTCTGATCATCTAATTCTACTTGAGGGGCGTATGCACTAATAGCGTTTACTATATACTCTTCAACAACTAGTTTAACTAACATAATCTTATCCACTTTCCTAATGACTACCACTACATTTTCCACAAGACCCTTGGCAACTATGATTCCTACCACATTCCTGCATTTATCTTTACCACTATAATATAGTTTAAAACCGGTATCCTCAATTTCCTTGGCTTTCTCACCCATCCACTTAGTTTCTTGTACGCATGCTATACTAACTCTCCTCCTAATCATAACATCTACCAATTCCATCATGTTACCAGTTAAAGTTCTTATATTCCAAATGGCTACCCTAAACATATAGTCTTAGACTAGCTTCTTTACCCGCGCTCGTCTAGAAAAACGCGGGATCCTTTGTCCATTTTTGTGTGTTACACTGAAGTATTTTACGTTAAAGGGTTATGTTTGGGATTATGTTGATTGGAGTGTTAAGTTTGAGAAAAATACATGAAGGAAATTTTTTTCTATGTTACAGTAGAGTGTTATGTTTGGGAAAAAATACACTAAGAAATTTTTTCGAGTGTTATATTGAAGTGTTACATTTGGGAAAAGTATACTAAGAATTGACATTGTTACATTTGGAAAAAATACACCAATAAATTTTTTAGTGTGTTACATTAAAGTTTTACGTTTTTGTTCGTAATAGGGGATTTGTTCTAGAATGAGGGAAAATTCAAAACTTTTGTAGTGTGGATTGTCCAAATGTGTAATTCTATATTTGGAAAAACCACTTTCATCCCTAAAAAATTCAACTCAAACATATAAGTTTTGTGTAATTTTCACTTTAATAAGACCTTTGGGTTCATAAAAAAAAGAGAGGACTAAACACTTCACAAGATCATATTTTAGAATTTATTGGTGTTTCATCCTTATATTTTTATGTAGTAATAAAAAAATATAATGAAAAACATATTTAGAGTTAGTCATATACAAAGAAATAGTATACATAATTTCTATGACTGACTTAAACAAATTGTCCATTGGTATGACATTTAATGACAAACATATCATTACTATATCATTTTAATAATTTGTCAAAATATTGTGTATGAATAGAATTTTCTATCAACATTACTCTTGTGCATTTAGTGTTGCATAAACTCCTCAAGTTATTCTACACATGTATACTTTTATAAATTACAAGTTTCTTGAGATTGTATTTGAATCTTAAATTTATAGAGTGAACTATAGCACAAACATATGAAAGAAAAAGAGGTAGGAAAATAAAATTAAGCATAAGCTCAATTTTTATCTACCGAATTTGTACAATTTTGAAATTTGAAAACCCCTAATTATGGACTATATATATAAAATCTATTATTACAAGATTAGAGTTTTAAATTTTTATGAGCAACACTTCAAAAGGCTCACATTCTCAACCTCAGGTAAGCTCAAGTTAAAACACTGATGGTTGCTCAAAAAGTAATCCTGGTTAGGTAGGATATATAGGTATCTTGAGAGATGAAGCTAGTACATGAATGTGGGGATACTATGGCAAATTGGAGCATTGTGCAAGCGTGAAAGCAGAACTATGGGCTATCTACAGGGGACTCACAATTCTCTTCCAAAAAGTCATTATAAATTTGGAGATAGAACTGATGCTACACAGGCCATCAAGATAGCTTAGAGTGGCCCAAGCCATAACTCTTCTTACAAAGCCCTCATAGAGGATATAAAGTTCCTAATGAAAAGATGTAAATGTTCACTTGATCATACCCCTGAGAGAAGGAAATAGAGCTGCAGACAAGCTACTAACATGGGTGTGGCTCAGGATGAACATGTGGTGATATTGGATGATCCCCCAAAAGATGTAAAAGCTCTGGTCATAGCAAATATGATTGGAGTTAGTATTGAGAGGGATTAGCCCTCTATTTTGTTGTAATGCTACTTTAAACTTCTACTTTTGTTAATTTTCAGTTGAATAAAAATAAATAAATAAAAAAATAAAAATTCTCAACCTCAAATAACAACTCCCAACTTATCATGCCTTAAAATAGGAACTTTTTATAGCTGTAAAACCCTTATCCACCAAACAATTGGATATGGGAGAATTATCCTGGCAATACATTAGTGTTTTCCTCATTGCACAAGAAACTTTTCCATAATTTTGGTAACTATCGCTTCAAAATCCAAAAAAAAAAAAAAATGGTTGTGTTTTGCATGGGAGCAATCTTGTGCTCACTCTTAGGTGAGTACCATAGCTAAAGATATTCCACATATGGAAATGGAAGAAGAAGAAGAAGAAGAAGAAGAAGAAGAAGATGAACTTGAAGCTCAACATGACAAGTATATCGGCTATGGTGCTATGCGTCATAATACCATAAGGCCACACCCCATACATGATGTACCTCCGCCTAACAACTACACTAGGGGATGTTTGAGAGAAAGTCATTATCGTCGGGAAGGAGCAGAATGAAAGAAGCACTTAAGAGATTTTGAAATTCTTTATTCTAATTTTCTGTTACATTCTTCATATGTTGTTATAGTTGCTAGTATGTTGTAAATTAGAGGATTAAACTTATTTGATCCTATGTTACTTGCCAAACATCTCTTAGATGTTTAAGGTATGTTTTGTAGCTTTCTATTTATATTTATAGAAGTTCTAAAATTTTTGTTTCTAAAAATTTATAAATAATTTACAAAATTTTTCAAATTCTTATAACTACAAACAAAATTGACTCATTCCTCTTTCTCCCATCCCTCTGGCCACCATCCACTACTAATCACTACCACCACCCATTAACACAATGAGAATACCACGGTGGTTCGTCCACCTGGGGGCACTTCGAAAATCAAGTCAGTAATCTTATCTCTCACAGATATCACACAAGTGTTTAATTCACAAGAAAGAACATACCTTTAACCCACGAGGGTGCCTTACTTTTATAACCAGTAGTGACCTAGTCCCCTAGAAGTCTCACTCCATGAGACTCAAGCTCAATGCTCATCTCGTACTCTTGGCTAGATTATGATAAACTCCTCAAGAGCCTTATCCTTATCTAGACTAAAAGTTCCTCAAACCTAGGACTCTTGTCCTCTATCCAAATATCCCGGTATTTTGGCATTACCGCATCAAACCTCGGCAATACCGTAACCACCTCAGCTACTATGAATCATCCACATGGCACCTTAGCCGACATCTCGGAGCTATCTTGGCCATGTGGCATCATTAGCAAAATAGTTCCCCACAACTTCCCCCTAGGTTCTATTACCTCGGCAAACTAAGGTGATTGAACCTATACATGTATTTCTCTTACTGAGATCATGACTCGTCGGTGCCAAGAAACAAGGACTCAAGTGTCCACTTTATCAAGAATCAATAATCAAGTACCAAGTTCTTTCAACATCACAACCGTGATCACTTGGCTAGTTGAGGTCATCACCCCACTAGTTCAAGAATTTCAAGAGTCTTAACTGCACATGAGCTGTCATGCACCATTATTTCAACCATTTCTTCCACATGTCCCTTTCTTATTGGTTCGTACCCGTCACGCGCCATCAAGTCACATCGAATCTGCCACACCGCTTGATAGGCACGTTGTCTAAGGCAATCTCATTACGTTTTGTTGCCTTTTCATGTTTTTGACAAAATTTCCTTCCTTCTCTATCCATCTCTTCACTTTGCAATTACAATTTCTCTCTCTTGCCTCAGAGTTTCTCTCTCTAAAATCTTCCTCTTAAACCGCCATTGTTTTGTGTCTAGGCTTCTATAACCGCTCCGTTCAACTCCTCCGGCGAGCTTTTCACTATTCCGCTCCGTTTCATCATCGTCTGATTCCGACGAACCCTATTTTGGCGCTCTTATCTTCGGCTTCATTCTGTGAGTTCCTCATTCTCTTTTTATTTCAAATGCTTTATTGTTCATGAATGAATTTGTCTCTAGACCAATGCACACACTGTAAATGTATCTGTGGTGTCACTCAATGCCTATGCCTGATTCTTTCCTGTTTATTCATGCTTTTGGTCTTGTCTTTTGCATTTTATGAATTTCACTCATAAATTCATACTTTGATTCTGCAATCGCCCTGATCTTCTTGTGTCCTTGGATTCGTAACAATTTCAAGTCTTGAATGTGTTCTTGAATATAATCTATTGCACTGTCTATATCCATGTTCTTCTCTGTATTTCTGTCACTGTTTCATATTTTTTGAATCATGTTCTTTTGGTTTTCTTGTTTGTTTTCTAGATTATTACCTTTGAATCTTGTTCATTTGCATAGCGTTAGGTTTGGGACTTTGCTAGAAACCACACCCTTAGAAAAATTGAAACAAAACCTCTTTGAGATTTCCAGAATTTTTGCCCTAGTGCTCATTAGGGTCTTGCCGAGGTCCTTGAACCCACATAGTCCCTCTTTTCCTATGGTATACCATACTAAACTTGCTTTAGCCAAGGTCATGGATATGTTCAAGTGGAGGGTAAACACCCCTAGTTAAATAGAATACTTTTTCTAGGAGTTCCTCATTCCAACCGATGTTTAAATCAAGTTGGCTAGGAAAGAGGACTCTATTATGCTTGGAGAGGGCTATATGTCATTTCCTGTAGTTTCCATCATCGAGAAGAGAATCAGATTCCCCCTTGACATTTTTTTCCGAGAAGTTTTACACTTCTACAAACTTAACCCTATGCAACTAGCCATAAACACATTTAGAGTCATTAATGGTATTGCCGAGTTGGCTCGTCGAGAACTTGCTAGGATCACCCTCGCCGATATCCAATTTTATTATACCATGTGTGGCCTCAATTCTACCAGTGGTTATACTTACTACCTCAAACCCTGTTCTACAGCTTTCAAACTCATAGCCGACCTCTCAGGCTCTAATAAAGGCGCTGGAGATGACTACCTGATTGTCTCAGGCAATTGGAAATTTGCGCCTGATGATGATCTTCATCTCTACCCTCTGCGTCGAGGAGTTTTTAGAGAGGATGAGGGTAAGAACTTAGTTAGAATCTCATTTTGTTGCACTTTATACGTTTATCTCTTATATCTGTTATGATGTTTTCCGCTAATTTTTGGCAGCTCTTCCTCAGCCAAGCAAATCATTTTGGCAATCTTACGTCCCCAGCCGAGATCATAAAAGGCTCTTGGAACTTCCAATCGAAAAATGAAAGGCCCAATTCTGTTGAACTACGTGCCAACCTACCACTCTCCTCTCCCCAACATCCCTAGAATGAGCAGGACTACTACATCTACCTCAACTTCACCAGCTGTCTCTTCCCCAAGGCTAAACCAGGTATCCACTTCTGATTTTGTAGAACAGCCTTCTACTTTTGCTGTAACCCAACTCATTCCACCATCGCAACGCTAACGTTGTCGCCGACCTCTCAACGCTCCTGCCAATAGAATGCCTACTAGAAGGAGCCAAGATTCAGAGGCGTCAACTTACAATCCCTCTAATCCTCCCATAGCCCTTTCAACTTTCAAGCTCGGCACCAGAGTTACCGTCGCTGCCACCGCCGAGGACATAAGTCGCAAACCGACAATCCTCGAGGACTTATTGGCTGGTTTTCCCGACGTCGTGACTCTTTAGTCTACCCCTTCTTCTCAATCCCAGCCAAAGCTAAAACCAAAACCAAAACGGATGAAAAAGGCCAAAGAGGCTAAGGCCACTGTCACTGAGATCCCTTTTGATTTTGAGAAGGATCTAGAGGACTCAATCCCGATATCCAAATTGGCTGACGTCGAGAAGAGGTCGGCCGAGGCTAAGCCGTCCAACATGCCCCCAATAAAAATGCAGAGGTCTGAAGGAACGGGTGAAGAGAGCGGCTTCCACCATGAGGACATTTGGGCCCCCGAGATCCTGGTTGGAAATCGATCCCTAAAAGCGAGTGACAACACCGTTGAGAGTCTGGAGGTCAGCGTCGCACTGTCCACGATCATGCTTCTGCCTGCCAACATAAACTAGCTCCCCAACTTCAATCAATATGAAAATTTTTCCATGATGATACGGCATTCCATTTTGGTAAAGCCCTTAACTTTTATCTTTTCATTTAGCTTTCATTTCTGTCTTTTGTACTTAGCTAAATTTCGCTAACTTGGTTCTTCTCTTGCAGGCCATCCAGCATGCTCACTCCTATGTAGTCAAAGCCGAGATGGTAAAGAAGGACCTTGTCAAGAAAACACAAGAAGCTGTAGGTCTCCTCTCTTCACTTAACAAGGCCGAGACCCACAATCGGAGTCTGGTGAATAAAGCCAAGGCTGCCTAGACTGCTTAAAACAAGGTCGAGGTGAAAGCCAAGGCTGCCGAGGCTATTACTAAAGTTGCCAAAGCTGAGGCTAAGGCTGTTGAGATCAAAGCAGCTGAAACCGAGGCCAAGCTCAAAGAGGCTCTAGTTGTCAAGGAAGCCGAGTTCAAGAAAGCCGATGAGAAGGCCTATGCGAAAGGGTAGGCCGATGTTCAGGACCAGTATAAACAACAAGTCAACCTGGCCTGTAACAAAGGCTATTATTTGACTGGATGGCAGCCCTAAAGGAGCTGTCCGTTCTTGAGGACTTGCCTTTCCACGACATAAGTCAACTTAACGTGCCCTTTCCCTACCTGCCTAACCAATCTGAGGCCGAACAGGAGGAGGTCAACACTGTGGATGAAGATGCCGAGGTCGAAGAAGAAAGTAAGGCCGAGGTTGCGGCTGACCCCAACTCTCCTACTCTGAATGATCAGGTCCTGGACTTGATTGAAGAGAATAGAGATGAGGTCTCCAAGAGCACCTCACCAAAGAAGGCCGATACTTCTGTGGCCGACATGACTGTCACTACGAAGAGCCTAGGCCAGAATCTTCTGGAAATTAACGTTGAGATCATGGCCGAGAAGTCTGCTCAGTTGCTTGTCGAGGCCGAAGCAACGCTAATTGCCGATGCGAGACAGTCTGAGGATCACGTTGATACTTAGGAATTTTTGTCTCTTCCTTTAAACTTTTCTAACTTCTTCCTTTCGCTTTATCTGTTGAACAATCTTTGGTTTCTCAGGCTGATGTGCCAGTCATATGTACTGAAACTAGCTTTCCTTTTTAATGTAATTCCTTTTTTGTCTAAGTGTTTGAATGCTTCCTTTGTATGCTTACTGTCTTTCCTTTATGCCTAGCATGTTTTTTTCATACTTAGAATTTCTCTTATCTTTCCAACTCAAAAATTGGTTCCTCACCTCGAACCGTAATTCCTCGAATGCACTACATCGGATTAGAATTGATTAATCACCTCGGATAATCTTTCCAACATTTATCTTGGATGACTTCAACTTGTAAAATTTTTCCCAAAAATTTTTACAAAGTGTTATACTCACTCATACTTTCTGCCCCATAATGTGAACCTAAGTATCACTTATGTTCACCTTAAGGTTGCATCTCCTAGTTCTTGCCTAAAGCGTCCATGACCGAGGTCATTGCGTTTGGCTCGCCCAAACTAAACACTTAAGGCTTGACCTTAGTGTACCGAGAGTACTTAGCTACCTTGGCTTTTCACATAAACTGACCAAAACATGGATAGTTTTTCCTTGTTCCCCTTTAAAACATCACCTTACAGTTAGTTCAACTCCGTCGTCATGGTGAGTCTAAGTTAGTCGCCTTGTTCATTTCGGGAACATCGCCTTATACTTAGTTCAACTTTGCCAGCATGGCAAGTCTAAGTTATTCGCCTTGTTCACCATGGAAACATCCCTTATACTTTTTCAGTCTTTTCGCGCAATTAAAACTTCTAACAACATTTTGTATAATCGATACTAGTATTTTATTAATACTTCGGCTAAAATCAACTCAAATTACAATGATAAAGAGAAAAAAAAAATTCAAACAATCAGTGATAGAAAAATTTTAGGTTGCTGGTGTCCCAAGGTCTTGGCAATTCATTGCCATCAACATCTTCAAGCCGACACGCGCTATTGCCGGAGATCGAGATAATGCGGTATGATCCTTCCCAGTTTGGACCAAGCTTCCTCTCTCTAGGATCTTTCTTGTTGCCAACGACCTTCCTTAGGACGAGGTCTCCAATTTGGAAGTCCCTAGGATTGACCTTCTTATTGTATGCCCTAGCAAGTTGCTGCTAGTATATCCCTAGCTGAATTGCTACTTTTTCTCTTCTTTCTTCAATTAAGTCTAGATCTCGGGCAATGAATGCCTCATTTGTTCCATTCTCCACTTCTTGGGTTCTGATTCCAGGGATGCTGATTTTCAGTGGGATGACTACTTTAGTGCCGTAGGCCATGACAAAAGGAGACTCGCTAGTAGATCTTCTCAGCCTAGTCCGATATGCCCATAGGACATTAGGTAATTCCTCCATCTACTTGCCCTTGGTAGCTTCTAGCATTTTCTTCATTCCATCTAAGATGGTCTTGTTGGATGCCCTGCTTGTCCATTGCTCTTAGTCGACATCTCAAAACTTTTTCTTATCATTTTAGAGTATAGGGACTTTAACTAGAAAGTAATCTTCTAATGTGCTCAAACTCTTACATAAATATGTAGAGCCATTTATGCTTAACTTCCCCATGTTTCTATCAAATACTTGATAAATTATGAAAAGTATAATTTACTTTAGAATATTTTTGTCTTTTACTTAAAGAAAATGATTATTTATTTAAAGATCGTGCTAACAACTGCTCAATTTGCATTAATGAAGAAATAAATAATGCCAAAAGCATTCTAATTTTAACACAGTTTGCATATTTTGATACATATCCCCCCCTCCCCACATATATAGAAAATGAGTGAGAGTACTAATTAGTACTACCACTAATGATATGGCAGTGGGCCTCACCATGAATGATTTGATGTTTTGTCCTTGGTGTTGTATTTTTTTTTTTTTTTATTGAGTGTCATGTCATTAGTGATCTTTTTAGAGCTCCAAAATTAGTGGTCTCTATCATTGTTGCACATATATATATACATATATATTTCACATACTCTAATATATTTTTGAATACTCAATCTGTAAATCCAATTTTGAATTGCTTTCATCTAACTGTCCATAAGGACATACTTTTGCGAAATAACCGAACTATCCATATATATGTAGAGTGACGCTTGTAGAACATACAAAATAACTGCCTATTAAACCCATACAAAATCACCATCTATTCAAAACCATTTCCTTGAAAACCCACTCACCCTCTCTCTCTCTCTCTCTCATTATCCTCCTCTCTACAACATACAAAATCACTATTTGCTCAAATCCAATTTCCCCAAACTCGCACTCTCTCTCTCTGTTTGCTCATCCTCTTATCTTTCTTCATCTTCTCTTCTTTTTCTTCATCACCAGATCAACGACGATTAGATTTCTTCTCCGCCACACCACCATCATTCAAGTTCAGCTCGTCTTTTGGTCTCTCATGCCCAAACCGCCTCGCCAATGATGGCTTTATGTGCTTTGCTGGTGACGGAAGTGGAAACGACCTCTTGAACAACGAGCACCACAAGTGTAGACATGGCGGCGATGGCGGCCTCTATCGCTACAAGAGCATTATCGAGGACAACGGTATCGAGATCCTTCAGATCAACTCTACAACTGAATATAAATATGATTCAAAAGTGTATATATATATGTCTATAAACGATCTTCATCGTTGTCTTCATCTTCCTCGCCTTCTCTCAGTTCATTGACAGAAGACTTGGGTCCTCTACCACTGATGTCGCCTCCGTCAAGGGCGGTTCTAGCGCCATTGTCGCTGCCGCTATCGCCGTTGAGGGGGATGAAATGTGTGGCGACGAAGGAGTGAGCATATCTGAGAGGATCTGGGTGGTTAGTATTCAGTTGAGCTTGAAGCCAGGGAGGACAAGGATCTTTTTCAATTGTTGAGCCGTCGAAGTAGTTGCTTTCTTGGCTTCCATTGACCCTTTACGTAGTAATTCCTTTTCATATGATGCTCAATTTATCTGCTTATTATATTCGTAGATATTGTACTGTTTGTGTTGCAAAGTATGCCATTGAAATTGATTAAATGTGTTCTATTTTTCAAAATTGGAATTTGGAGGAGATATCAAATTCTAAAGATTGTGTCCCAAGAGTAGAGGTGTAAAAATGGCCCGAGACTCGTGGACAGCCTGAAACTCGTGGCGGGCCCGGCTCATTTCGGCCTGGTTAAGCCCGGGCTCGAGCCCAGCCCTGTACCTTGGGCCTGGGCCTTCCATTTTGGGGCCTAGCCCGGCCCAAAAAAAATTTTAGGCCCTACGGACGCCTCGGCCCAGCAAATTTCAAAAAATAAAAATAAAAAACAATTTACAATAGTTAAATAATTAAAATAAATAAATAAATAAATTGATCTTATAAAAAAAATGAAATAAAATAATTGATCTTATAAAAATAAAATAATTAAATAATTAAAAAAATAAAAAGATTGATCTTATAAAAATAAAAAAATAAAATAATTGATCTTATAAAAATACAAAAATAAAATAAATAAATAAATAAAAAGATTGATCTTATAAAAATAAAAACATAAAAAAATTAAAAAATTAAATAAAAATTAATATAATTAAATAAATAACATTAATAATTTAAAAATAAAACAAAAATTAAGAATAATTTATTAAATTAAAATCAAATTATGAATTATTTAATAGAAAATAATGATATGATGTATCACTGTGTGCACAACAGCACAGTCTGTGTGTGTGATTGGGAAAGTGGGAAAGTGCACTTAATAACCTGATGGGAAAGTACACCTAAGGTCCTAAGCTCACGTGAAAGAAAAAAAAAATATTATATACTAAGTTGGAAGGTAATATTGGGCTTGTGGGGGCTAACCACGAGTCCCATTTTGATAATCCGAACTGTAATGTGTAGAACTCTTCCATTACTATATGTCTGTAAAAAATCACGTTAATCGGATATCGCTAACTACATGATCAAATCAATTTGGTATAAAAATGCATGGTGTTATAGTTAATGGTTAACAAAAAAAACTAATCCGATCAAATAATTATAGATATCCGATTAACGCAATTTTCTACAAACATATAATACTCGACGAGTTGTACATATTAACGGTTTCGATTAGCAAAACGGGACTCGTGATGGCTCCCACTAGCCAAAGAGCACCGTCCAAATGGTTGCTCGAAAAGAAGGCAACCATTTCCTAGCCTAGCCTCAATTTTGAGCTATTGCATTGCAAATTTGCATCTTCTCCAAAACTCAAACGGATATATATAAAACGGTCATAATAATTCAAACGGTTAGAATTTAAACTAGTATAAATATATTTTAGTTTTCAAAATATATTTCACAACAAATCATTCTCTCTCTCTCTCTTCAGCTCTCTCAATCTCTCTCAACTCTCAATTAATTTTGAAGTGTCATCCCTAAGTGGCTATTGCAATTGTGCAACAAGAAACTTTTAGCAGAAGAAGAAAATTTCTATATCGCATTCGCCAGTCGGTAATATTAATTAGTTTAATTAAATTTATGCATATATATTAATTATTATTTTTTACTGATTGAATTTACACATTATTTAAATTAATTGTTAATTCTTATATATTGTTTTACTTACATTACTATAGATCCTAATATGTCTAATATTTATGTTGATGTTGATACATATACTACACCACATGAATATGTTGTTTCTCCTTCTAATATCCCTCTTCCAACAGTTGCATCATCATCTAGGAGCAGAAGTAGTAGTGTTTGGGAACATTTTGAAAAAATATCTATAAATAATCCTGATGGCACAATTACATTTAAAGCAAAATGTAAATATTGTGCACGTTTACTTAGTGCTGCATCTGCAGGGGTACTAGTCATTTAAAAAGGCATTCTAACAAACATTTACAAAGTAAACAACCTGATATTCGAAGTCAAATGCAATTAGGGGCTTCATCAACTGGTAATTTACAAATATTTTCATATAATCCTATACGTGCACAAAATTCTGTAGTTGATTATATTATTAAAAAAGAACAACCTTTTAGTACTAGTGAATGTCCTAATTTTACCGAAATGATTCACGAAAGTTTTGCATCGCAATATCAAAGTTTTTCAAGAAATACTACTAGAAACATGATTTTAAAGAAATTTGAGGATATTAAAAGTGAATTATTTGATATCTTTAAAAATTTGAATGGAAGAGTTTGTTTAATATCTGATCTGTGGTCAAATAATGGTTTTGAATATCAATGTATCACTACACATTTTATTGATAATGATTGGAAATTAAATAAAAGAATTATTTTATTTAAATTAATTGAACTTCCATGCACTGGTCATTCGCTTGGTGTAGAAATAAGAAATGTATTACATGAGTGGGCTTTACAAAATAAAATATTTACGATTAGTTTAAATAATGCATCATATTATAATCAAACTGTAACCCATTTAAAATCAACTTTACAATTACTTGTTGATAGTGATTTATTTCATGTTCGTTGTTGTGCCAATATTTTAAATTTGATTGTTAAAGAAACTATGTATGTATACGAAACTTCTATACTTGTAATAAAAAATGCAGCTGTTACTATTATGTCTTCTGGTAATCAAATTTCAGAATATAGAAAAATTTGTCAACGAGAAAATATGTCATTTAAAAAATTAATTTTAGATGTAGATAGTAGGTGGAATTCAACATAGAATATGTTAAAAATAGCTTGTAAACAAAGAAGATCAATACATTTATTTTTTGCAACAACATCAATAGGAAGAATACTGACACCCATTGAACTTAATTGGCGCCAAGTAGTCTCGTATAAAGATTTTTTTTAAAGTTTTCGATACTTCAATAAAATTATTTTCTTATATATATATATATATATATTCTTACTTCACCATTTGTTTTACAAATGTTAGCAGAAATAATTAAAGTTTTCATAAAATATATGGGTAATAAACTTTATGTAACCATTATTACTTTAATGAAAGAAAAATTTAATAAATATTTTCATCCATTGCCTTATCTATTAGGTTTAGCTATAATAATTGATCCTATGTATAAACAAGTTGTTTACAAAAATTTTTAGAGCGTATTTTCGATGATCAAATACAGTTTGCCCCTATTATGCAAACATGCAACACATTATTTCAAGAATATAGGGCAGCTGTAGCTGCATCTGCATCTATAAATACACCTACACACACTACACTAGCAGTCCAACAATCTCGAGGCGGGAGATTAAGTATTTTCACAGCAATAAAAAGTAGAAGAATATCTTAACATATAAGTGTAAGTAGTTCTGAACTGCAACGTTATTTGGAAAGCCCGTCAGTAGATGATTCCGATAATTTTGACATTTTGGAATGATGGAAACAAAATGAATCTATGTGGCCTATGCTTTCACAAATGGCTCATGATATACTAACTGTTTCTATTTCTACAGTTGCTTCAGAAACAGCTTTTAGTGCAGGTGGACGGGTGCTGAGTGATTACAGGAGCAGGCTTTCACTCGAAATGGTTGAAGCATTGATGATATCCAGGGATTATATGCACGCGCTTACAAGAAGACAAAATTTTAGTGAAAATGAGCGAATTCAATATGATTTGGATAACATATCATCGGGCAACGCGACTGAAATGTCTGTCTCCTCTGATGATTGGTCAACAATTTATTTTTTACTATTTCATTTCATTTTGTTTTTTTCTTGGTTTTTGTTTTTGTTTGTTTGTTTATTTGTTTTTTTTTTTTTTTGTATTAGATTATTGAAGTGGAGTATAATGCAAATGATTAGTAGGCTAGTAGGTGCCAACCTAGTTGGGATATACTTGACCTATAGTGATGTAATTGCTATACCATCATCAGCAATCTACACCTAATTTATTTAATAATATCAATTTTTGTAATATTTTATTTCATTTTGAAATAAAAATTATTCATTCAATAAATGTTATATAAATAATTTAATATTGCAATATTGAAAGTTTCAATTTCATATATATAAAATTATTCATTTCGAAAGAAAAAAAAATACATAATTGCATACTTTTTTAGTTATAAGTTCACAATTAAAAAAACATAAGTCATATATAATTAAATTTAAATATCACTATAAAACATTACATAACCAAACAAAATATCTCATTAATCGTAATTAAAATACTTTAGTATAAATTTTTTTTTTATTTTTTATTTCTAATATTTAAAAAAAAAAGCCCGACTAGGCCCGGCTCACGGCCCTATTATGAGTGGGCTTGGGCTTCGGCCTGGGCCCCACATTTTAGCCCATGGGTCGGCTCGGTCTGGCCCGCTAAAAAATCGTGAGCCCACAAAGCCCGAATGGGCCGGCCTGGGCCCGGGCCCGGGTAGGCCATTATTACACTCTTACCCAAGAGCCAAAATTGGTGGAATTGTGAAGGGTTAAAAAGTAATCATCTATTTTTTTTTCTCCACTATTGGGTCCGAAAATCTCATTGACTTTGGTGAAACATGGTTGACAATCATGTTGTATTAGTAAATAATCATCCCAACGCTTTTTTTCTTTGTTGTTGTTATTGTTGAGAAATAGATTGCAACAGATAAGAAAAAACAAGTTTGATAAATTTCAATAGATAGATTAAAATAGTAAATTAATTTTGACAGATAGATACAAATTTAAACAGATAGGTTCAAAAATTGAACAGTTTGGTGAATTTCAACAAATAAATTTTTGAATAAATAATTTCAACAAATAGATTTTTTGAACAAATAATTCAACAGATAAATTTTTTGAACAATTTGAACAAATAGGTTAAAAAAAATTCAACATATTAGGGCAAAATTAGATAGAGAGAAAAAAAAAAAAGATTCCTTCAAAACAACAAAAGGTACTTCTCATCGTGCCTGTTTGGTGCAGCTTAAAAGCTGCTTATTTCAGCTTTTAGCTTAATTTAAGTTATTTTGATGTGTTTGGTTTAACTTATAGGTTATAGCTTATAACTTTTTAGAAGTCAGAAATCAGCTTATTCTTTGAGTAGGGCAGGAGATCCTTAATTTATAGGTAAAAAATCAGCTTATGTTCATAGTTATAAGCTATAAGCTATTTAGGCATAAACTATAAGCACTTTCCCACAGCTCTACCAAACAGGGCCATCATAATATTTCTCAAAGCTTATACTTCTCACAAAACAATTATTCAGTGGACCCAATGCCTCAACCAATCCTTAGATTGGACTTATCACCAATTTTTTCTATATTTGTTTTACATAATTATCAACGTGAGCATTGTTTTTTAATTTTCAATGAACAAACATTTATGTGTACTTTATTTTTAAAAAATATATAAAATAAAGAAAAATTCTACTCATACCATTGATTTAACTCGTTATACCATAAAAATTTATTTATTTTATAATTTCTATAATTTATTTATTTATTTATTACCTTCATCTCTAACCTTTACCATTTTCCTTACATCCAAAACCCTAACATCTACCACCATCACCTTTAACTACCATCACGCCACCGTAGTTACCTCACCATTCCCCAAGCCGGTTGCTTCACCTCCACAACTATTACTACCATCACGACCACCACCTTCGCAGCATCTCACCTTTGGAACCAACATTTTTTCTGTCACTCCACTAACGCTCCCTACTCTGTGTGTGTGTATGTGTATGAGAGAGAGAGAGAGAGAGAGAGAGAGAGAGAGAGGGGAGAGAGAAAGAGATAAAAACCTAAGGTTTTCAGATCTAAAAGAAGAAAAAGAATAAGAAGAAGAATTGCCATCTCCAACCACTGCGAGCCGTTCTTTCCACTACGATCACCTTCCTAGTGCACCCTTTGCGTCTCCCTTTTGCACTTTTTTTCTCTACCGTGACATCTTATCCACCATCGCATACGCGAGCGAGTGAGAGAGAGAAAGACTGAGAGTATAGTGACCTTGGTTTGAATTCAACCTGTTGATGTTTTGGATCCGAGTTTCATTATTTTTTTTGGTTGTTCAGGTCTTGCTTCTACTTATTGTTTATTGGTTTTGGTTATTTGGAGTGTCTTGGTTACGTTGGAAATAGGTTGGTAACTTGTTTCTCAAATTGTTGTTGCCTAGAATTTTGCTTCTGCACTCGAGCGGTACTTCCTACGCTTGATTGGTCATTGTGAACTTCCAGCATTTTTGCAAGTCTATAGAGATACTGGGGATTGTCATTCTTCACTCGAGTGGTGTTCGCTTGAGTGGTACTTCTTGTGATCGAGTAGTGGTCACTTGTCTGTAAAACTTCTGAGAGTTTGTATTCTATGCTCGAGCAGTCACACTTTTTGTGTCTAGACGCTGGAGCGTCATTTTTTGCGCTCGAGCAGTCTACGCGTCTATATAAGGTCGTGGTGCACTGAAAAGTCATTTTTTGTTTTTCTCTATCTTCTTTCTCTTCCCTTTTCGCCATTTTAGGGTTTCTTGGACCTTAAAGCTTGGGTTTCATCTAGTTATACCCATTTTCTACCCCTCATCCTATAGATCAAAACATAGAGGGTCACGAGGGCTTCGATTTAATCTAAGTAGATCGTGTTTTCGTCGCCGGTAGATTTTGGAATTTTCTCCTCTTCACTCCAAGAGGTAGAGATTCTTGAGCTTCTTTTCAATACCTCACTATAAATAGACTTATGGTAATTTTTATGGCATTTAAAAACATAGTTTATTGTCATTTAAAAACATAGTTTATTGTTAGTTTTTGTTAAAAAGCATATGGATTGATTTGGGTTTAAATTGGTGAGTTTATGCCTTGTATGTATATTTGGTTGTGGATTATAAATCATGTTTAGGGTATAAATTGGAAAGGTTTGGCATTTCGTTAATTAAATTGGAATATTACAGAGAAGTTTAATGTTAAATAGAAATGTGGTTATGATGTGGTTGTTCGTGAATGATTGGGGTTTCGGATTAATGTTGGTGGACGTGGCTTTTGTGGTGTTTGTTGGGATTTGGAGTAGTGAGGCTTTATTTTCAAAACAAAATGGAACTAATTACCCTTTTTTTTTATAAAACATGAGAGTTGCAATGAACAGAAATATGGCATTACCTAAGAGTGTATTTATTATTTCAGATTACGTAGTTGGCGTCTAGACTTTTGTTCTTGGCCATCGGTGGAGGATGATATTGATTGTTGTTAGATATATGCCATGCGTACTATTGTAGGATGGACTATGTGATATGAGATGATATGTTGTTGGTTGTAAGTGGACATTGTGAATAAACAATTCTATTGTTGAGTTATGATTTATGTTGTTAAAAAGGTATTTGGAATGTTTGTAAGTGTTGTTGTCGTTGAGAGACTATTGTTGAATAGTTATGGTCTTGATGTTTAGTACCCCATGATGTGTTTTGGAAATGTTTGAAATAAAAGAAAACCCATGTGGAACGATGGTTCATGGGGTATATTTTAAAAGAAATAAGTTAATGTAATTAACTGATAGTGATTGGTATGGTGGTGATCGGATTAGGTGTATTTATTACACCGTGTATTATTGATGTTGGTTAGCATGATTATATTTTTATTGTGATGATATTTGGGGGTTTGTTACCCGTCATGTTGAGTTGGCAAAGCGTGGCGCTTTGACAGAGGTTTCCTCATCCTTTCCGATTTGCGCCCGGTAAAGTGTGAAAAAGGGGTCTGTTTCCCGCCATATCTTAGTTAGCAATGTGTGGCGCATTGTGATAGGCTCTTCATTCCCTTCTAGTTTATGCCCGGTAAAGTATGACTTGATGAGCACCTCCTTTCAGGTGAGGTTGGTAAAGTATTAAGTGTTATTTGGTATTGTTGGATCTACCATCCATGCTGTAGGCCGGTGGAGAGGAGATTGGTTGTATGTGTTACTACAATTAACTCGTTTGGATATTTAGGCGTGTTGTTGGTTTTCATATTGTGGAGATGAGATTGGTAGTATGTATCAATTCGGTTATCTCGTTTGAATGTATATATGTGTTCACGGTTTCATACCAGTCTTTTTTTTTTTTTAAATCATTGGGCCTATGGTCAAGGAAGGTTGTAGATATGTTGGCATGTAAAGGCTTATGGTGTATTGAGAGATAGGATGGGGATTATGACTTGCATGTGGAGTTATATTTTCAGAAAGGTTGTTTAAGTGAGATTCTTTTATGTTAACGTGAGAAGTTTTATCAAAGAAAGAATGTGATTTTAAAACATTTTCTTTTGGGAGTAATGATGGGAATGTGAAAGAGAAGAAATGATTTTATACCAAATTGTGTCAAGAGGAACATTTTGAGAAAAACACAGCTATATGTGTATATTTTGGATATTAAATGTCATACTACTTATATGGTATGTCGTGATGCATTCATAATCATTTTTATCTATATGTTGTGATTGGTTAAGATCTTTGGGATCTCTACTAGGCTTAGTGCTCATTTCATGTGTTGATAAACTTTTTCAAGTACAAGTCTGGAGGAATTGTGTATGACTTGAAGTCTTTTAATTCTTGGCTACGGGGCCCTTTACTTATTGGTCGTGTGCCATATATTGTATAAGGATAAATCCTTTTTGTTGTATTTATTGTTATTTAATGTAAGCCTAAGGGCATTGTACCATGTTTTATTTATATCATCATTGTTGCCGTGAGAGAATGTTATTCTGTATTCTTGTTCATGTTCTCAACTAAATGGAATTATATAATGGATTTGGTAATGAATTCGAATAATAAGAGTCAGGGTGTGACAGAGAGAAGTTCAAAAAACAAAGCAACAAGGCTTAGATTCGAGGAAAGTACAAGTACAAGACTTGTCATGGAGTGTTTCAATCTTATCAAGCATTTGGTGGGCACAGAGTGAGTCATAAAAAGAACAAAGCTCACAACAATAGTGGTTCGATTTGTGAACATTCATTGGAGATTGATATTAGAGTTGTAGAAGAGAAATTCATGAAGGCCCTATTTATTTGAGTTTTGGCTTGTGGGAAAGCATTGGGTGGACACAAGAGATCACATGTTATTGAATCATTACCAACAATAATTACCACTACTGTTGTTAGTAAAGCAGCAAAATCGAAATTGGGTAGTGAAATGTTAGGGTTATGGCTTTTTAGGTTTTAGGTGTAAGGATAAAGAGAAAGGTTACTGATGACGGTAATAAAGGAATTATAGAAATTACACCCAAAACCTAAAAAATCCTAACCCTAACCCTAATCCTAATTTTCCATCAGTATCACCTCCAACCATCATCTTCACCGTCGGAGCCCTTTGCCATCGCTGCCACCACTCACTGTCCTAGCCTCTTGCTGTCGTAGTTTTTTCTTTCCTCCATACCACTACAACTATCTTCTATTCTCTTATTTCTCCTCCTAAACCCTAGATATGAAACTCCCTATCTCTCTCTCTCTCTCTCTCACACACACAATGTAACAATCCCGACCCATGATTAGCGTTAATTCATGCTTAAGTGTGCCTAACAAGTAATTAAGAAGAAATCCTGAGTTGATTACATGTGTATTGCCTTATTTTGTGTTTATATCTGTTCAACGTAGAAAGATCTGTTCAACGTAAAAAGATCTGTTCATGTTTTTCTTTCGGTTTACAAGTTGAAGGTCTTATCGGTGTCCGATTCAGAAATTGACTTGATTTACGTGTTAATTAGGATTTTGGGATTTTATGGTAAGTTTAATTGAAATTTGCTTCGGAACGATTAAATTAGAATAATTAATGCTCAATTAAGCCTAACTAATGAAATCTTGATCTAAGCCTATATAAGGCACCTTTTTGTTCCTCACTCACTCTTTTTCTTCACCTTACATGCATCTTTCAGCTCTCATAGACACAAAAACGTGAGAATGAGAGAGAGTAGAAAGGGAATTGAACTCAACAAGAGAATTGCTTGAGATTTAGAGGAAATTGAAGAGGACTTGGAGGATTAAGCTACCACACTTGAGAATTCAAGATTTAAGGTAGGAATCCACCATTTTAATTATGAAATAGAGTTGTTTAATGCATGGGCTCATGGAAATTAGAGATTAAAGTCAAGAAATAACTTAAAGAGTAGATTTGAGAATCAATTCATGTATGCATGTCCATACCATAGAGTTTTGAAGTTGTTTTCATGAGATTTTTCACATGCATGTTCATATTATAGTTGTAATCTAAGAATTCACCATGTTTTGGGAAAGAATATCTCATGTGATCATGTTTTGGAAGTTATGAATTCAAATGAATACATGCATGGCATAATTACATCATGTTCTTCCATTTCAAGATGAATTTTTGAACAATTGGCATGCTTTTGGGCTTTAATTTTATAAAATGATCTTCGAACAATGATATTTTGTGAATTTCTAAATGATTTCTAGAATTTTGGCCTAAGAGGATGAGTTTTAAAGTGTTGAATTTGAGTTTTGAGCTTAAAGATCAAATCTGGAAATTCCAGAATTTGCATCCATGCTCGAGCATAAAATGCAAGCCCTCAGAAGTTCTTATGTTTTGCATTACGCTCGAGCGAGGGTCTGAGTCTCACGCTCGAGCGAGGATCAAGCATCTGTCAAGTGTGAAAAACAAGAAACTAGTACTTTTTCCAAAGTTTACAGTCCGTTCGAGCGAGGGAAGTCATGCTCGAGCGAACCTTCACTTCTTGCATGTCCGCTCGAGCGTGGACTCTGTTTTCAGCAAAATTTGAAAAATGTTTTCAAGTACATTTTAGCATCCTCATTCTATCCTAGGCACTCATATGCCATGTTTAAGACCTCATATGAGGTTAAAGGCTAGAAAAGCACTACGAACAAATAAAATAAGTTATGTACGATCCGAGTGTGTGTATTCAATGTATGAATCTACCATGTTATGTAGGTCACACGCCGCAAGATAGGTGAATTGCCCATTTCGCCATCTATTCGGAGCTACTAGTTATTTGTTTGTAATAACTTTGTAAAGTTATGTTTAATGTTAAATATTTTCTGAATGTTGTGACTTGTAATGATTGGTTCTGAAATGCTATGTTTTGAATGAATGAATGATTGTCTAAAATTTTGAAAGTTATTCGTAGCATCCTTAGCATCATATGATATGCGTTCTTTCATGGGTCATTAGGTCCCTTTACGGGTCAACAGGTCCCTTTGTAGGTCATCGAAAACGTCTCTGTGCACATGAGTCATCAGAAAGCCTTCATGGCAGTCCCTTGTGGGTCATCAGATTTGTTAATACTAATGGATATGCCACTTACTATGATATGATATATGTTTAAGTTCTGAATTCAAATGTAACCATGCCAATGAATCTACTCTGTTATGACATCCGATTATGTACAAGACTTTGTTTCTGTATGGACATCATTCAGTAAAATCTTTACTCTGTTATTATTCACTGGGTGATCGCTCACTATTTATATTATGTATGTAGGTGAGCAGGCACATGACAAGGCCTAGAGTTGACGGCCTATGTTTCTGTTTTGTCAGCCAACCTTTATGCCTCTTGAGGAGGTTCCGAATGAAGTCAAGTTTCGTGGCTGTTTTTGTAATTATATTAGACCATGTTTATACCATGTTATATTTGGGCAAGATTTCTGATAACATGTACTTGGAATGATGTGTGAATATTGTATTTATGTTGCCACTCACAAGTCTATAAAAAAGTTTTAAGTTATCTGTTCCGTGTATGTCTACACAACTCTATGGACTTTGTATGTTTAGTATATTTGCTTCCGCAGCCTTTACTATATGTTATTATGTCAAGAAGCCTTTGGTAATCCAAGGATTACTCGCTGGTTACGATACTAAACCCATAGGGACGGGTTTGGATCGTGACACACACACACACACACATATAAATATAGCTGAACAAAGAAGATGGGTTGAGGAAGAGAGGAGGATCGTGATGGAAGAGCTTTTAAAGGAGATCGTGGCGGATATCGTGACAACGGCTGTATTGTGGGGTCACGACGGTTGAACGACCACGAAGGTGGTAGCCAAATGGCATAGGCGACAAAGATCATTGCTGAATTTGGGCCTCGTTGTTGAAAGTGATCAAAACAGAGCTCTAGGTTTCCTCATTCATGGAGTCCCCACCTCTCTCTAGATACATCCATAAAAAATCCAAGGATTCTCTCTCTTATATATATATATCGATTTTATATATTCAATTTTGATTGTCAATTAGTGTAGGGTTGTTGGAGGTGGGTGTTGAAAGGAATGATGGTATGTGTTAGGGTTTTTTAGGTTTTGGGTGTAAAGAGAAGGATAAAAGTTAGGGACAAGAGTAATAAATAAGGCATTTACACACAAATCTTAATTTATGAACTTATACTCCATTAAGATTTTTTGGACCTTCAAGTCCTATTGAATTTTTAATAATTGGAATTACTCTTCAAATAATGATTATTTATCATTTATCTATAAAGAAACATGATAATTTGACATTTATTTTGATTTTCAAAACTTTAAAACATCAACTTTCAAATTGAAAAAAAAATAAAATTATGTGCAACTTTTTTTTTTTTTGAAAAGATTCAAAAAAATTGAATTATTTTTTTGTTGTGTTTATAAAGGAGTATGATGATGGAACATTGATGTGCAAAACTAAAAAAAAAAAAACTTTAAAAATGAAAAATTAATAATTTTTCAGTTTTAAAACTGGAAAAAAAAATGTTAATATTCTCAATTTTATTGGATAGTTGAATCAAACTAATAAGTAGAAGAGCAAAAATATTTAATCTCATGCTATGTTTTTTTTATCAGTTAGTGAAACAATCATCTAGAACATTATTATGCAAAATTGATAATGTTCCTAGTTTTAAAAGTTATGAAAAACTGATAATATTATCAATTTTACTAAATAGGATTTATTAGTTCAAAATTTTTTAAATAAGACTCAAATAACCATAACATTTATAAATAGGATGGTTAGAGCATCTCCAATGATTGTTGCTATAATACCATTGCTATTGTTATAATTTGAGAATGAATAGTGCTATTTTGCCAAATTATAGCAATGATGCTTCAATGGTCATTTGCTATTTTGGCAATTCTTGACCAACTTTCCCTCTAAGTTTGTAGGTGTTGTTTGGTATAGATTTTTTAGTGATTTTTTTTGGTTTATTTTCTTTGTCTTTTGTGACCTTTTTCTAACTATTTGTAAAAAGAAATTATATATTTATATTATTCTTGATTAGACAAATATAAAAAATGAAAAAGAAATTAAAAAAATCTTTTTTTTTTTTTTAAGGACAAAAGAGCACAACAGCTCTTTTGTATTTCCAAGACACCATTACCACCATCCATGCACCCGTTCACCAACAGTTGAGATGCAATATCTAGAATCATCGCTTACATTCCAAGACAACACAATTGTCTCCCTCTCTTCCAAACCAGACGGAAGTCAGACTCTCTTCACTTTCTCTCTCTCTCTCTCTCTCTCTTTGCAAAGACCAACTTTTCGACCTCTGATTCTATTCCTCAGACCCTCTCTAAGATGCTTATTTCGACTCCAACTTCTTCTCCGGCGTCGGATCGAGCTTTGCCAAGTACAAGCTCTTCTCTCCGACCAAACTCCCGATCTCTAGGTCCCTCTACATCATGATGGATCTAGTTCTCAACCCGACCTTGTTCATCGAATTCCTTGTTCTTCTCTCCAACATGAAGGTTAGGTCTTCTTCGAATCTCTCACTAGTACCTTCAATTTTAGAACCTGTTCTCTTCTTCAATACATATAAATGTTGCTGTTGAATAGCTATTGTATATTTATATTGTCTATTTTTAATAAATTTTAAGCAAGCAATAAAGAAAAAAAAATGTTGATATTTGAATTTTTTTTTTCTGGTTTTCAATTCTGTTGGGAGGTTTTCATCTTGAAAGAATTCTATTTTTTCAACTGAATTTGGAGCTAAAAATATGTTGATATTTGGTGATGTGGCATATTTGGCAGCTGCTATTCAACTTGTCAAATTCGATAACAGAAATGGCATCTGTTATATTTGGTAAGTAGAATACCATTAGAGACCCTCTTTTTGTCACTCTTGCCAAATTATAACTTTGGCAAGTTGTTGACAGGAGATGCTTTTAGATAATTAACTCATAAATGAATTATAAAAATTATAAAATAAAAATTAAAAAAAATTAAATTTGAGAGTATAAGAGCATCCCTATCTCTTTCCTTATAATACCTCTTTACTCAAAAAAAGGAGTTTTTTTTGTCAAAACACATCCCCAGCAGTTTCCCTATCCAACCCCCAAATATAAGTATTATTACAGTATTTGTAGGGAGTCACTATAACTCCCTTATATCTGATAAATTCTTATTTTATTTCGTTAAAGGCACGAAGGATGTCCTTCCAGACGTCCCCCCAGACATCTTAAAGAAGGAAAATGTCCAAAATTAGCTTGACCGGTCGACCACCTCTGTTTGCTTTTCTCTGTTGCTTCATGCTATATTGCTACATGTTGTGCTATTGCATTTTATTTTTATTATTTTATTATTAAAAAAAAATTTAAATTTAAAAGTAATTAAAAATATTATTTTAATATAGTAAAAAAAAAATAGAAAGTTTGTTGATGGAGGTAGAAGAAAAAGTAATTCCTAAAATAAATAATGAAATTTTTAATAATATTTTAAAATAAAATTTAGATAGTAATGATGTTGCTCTAAGAAGTTAAATTGGTGATATGAGTAGAATTTTTCAAATAGTAAATGTTGAAAATAATGTGAATTTACTAAAGAGGCCTTTCAGTACGGACCAACCCATTGACTCCCACCATTTTACAGCGCCCCTTCTTTAATGCTGTATTTGGTTGAAGGATTTGGGGAGGGATTTGGAAAGGAAAAGGGAAAAGGTGTATGAAATTATGTGAAATATATGCATGATTTATTCATATTTTACCTACCTTTTCTATTTCCTTTTCCAAATTCCTCCCCAAATTCCTTAATTAAACACAGCATAAAAAGAAACTGGGAGAGAAATAGGAGATTCTTGAGAGGGAGTGAGAGACGTGAGTCGGAACACACACTCTCTCTTCCTTTTGTATATAGATAGAGAATTGTGTCGGTATATATAGGGTCGATACCCGGTATACATAGGGTCAATACCAACTAAGGGTCGATACGAAAGCCTTGTTTGGCACGTGACTTTTTTAATCAAAAAATTAAAAAATCATTAAAAAAATTAAAAAATTAATAATTCATACTAAAAAGTCAAAAAAAAAATTTTCTCTATTTTTTACATATTTTTTTATAAAAAATTAAAAAATATCTTAAACATATTAATTTTTTTACCTCATATTTTAGCCTAATAATTAAAAAAAAATATTACAGGCCTCGTTTGGGAACAGGCTAATTTAGTAACTTTTTGGCTAATTGACTAAAAAGGTAGGTAAAAAAAACTTGTATGTTTGGGATGACTTTTTGGCTAATTACGAAAAGCTGTGCAAAAAGTAGAGAGAAAAGAGAATCTTTGACTTTTTGGTATGAATTGTTAACATTTTGACTAAAAAGATAACTTTTTGACTAATTGGCTAATTTAGCCACTCCCCAATTAAACTGAGTCCAAATAAAGAGGTAAGCTTTTCTTCCCACCTCTTTCAGCATAGCCTAGAACCTTCGTTCTCTCTCTCTCGATGGCCTCTCCATCACAAGCAAGCCTTCTCCTCCAGAAACAACTCAAAGGTAAACCATTCGTTTGCTCTATCTCGCTTATATTCTAACGTGATTGGTTGAGACAATTGAGAAGGAGTTTAGAAGGAATTAAAAGAAAGGGCAAGTGAAGTTTCACACTTTATCCCTTTCCCTTTTCAAATCCCTTCCCAAATTCTCTAACTAAACACGGCCTAAGGGTTTTGATTTTGACTTTTAATTTTTGGAATTGATCGATCTGTGCTTTGTCTGCGCAGATCTCTGTAAAAACCCCGTCGATGGCTTCTCTGCCGGTTTGGTTGATGAAAGCAACTTATTCGAATGGAGCGTCACCATTATCGGACCCCCTGATACCTTATAGTGAGTGTGTGCTCTATTGCTTCATTGTTTAAAGATTAAATTTTTACCTGTTGGAATGCAGTTTGAGGGTCACTTTTTTTTTTTTTTTTTTGAATTTGATTTGTGCTAGTTTGTTTGTTTTTTTTTGGGTTGATTCAATTAATGAATTGGTTCAGATTTTATCTTATATATATATATATATATATGGGTTTTGGTTGTGGAATGTTTTTGGGTGATTTTTATTAGTTTCGTTTGTATTCGTGGTTTCGATTTGATTTGGGTGATTTAGGGGTTCGTTTAACTAAGGAAACCCTCATTTTAGGTACGTCATTGTGGATTGTCTTTGTGGTTGAATTTAGAGTTTTGGATGAGGGTCTGTAATAATTTGTGTAAGAATATGAAACATTTGATTTCTGTGACCATTGAACTCGGGACTAAAACTCTTTTAATGTAGTGTTTTACTTCATAAATTGGTTTCAAAGTTGATGTATTTTGTGCTGCTTAGGTTATAGGATGATAGTATTATTCTTTTTGTATAAATTAATGCTATGTTTAGGCTCTGATTTGTGTATCTACTAGTTTTACCAGTTGGAAGAGTTTTTTTTCAAGATGTAATTGAGTGGTACTTGCTGTTATAGTTGTTGTTCATGGTTTTTTTAAATTTTCCTCAATCAGTTAGGACCTAATTTAGAATTGCTCTGGACAATGAATTGTTTTCTTACTATGTTTTCCATTTACCAAAATTTTGAAGCGAGGGAGGATTCTTTAATGCAATCATGACCTTCCCATCTAATTACCCCAACAGCCCTCCGACAGTGAGGTTTACCTCAGATGTATGGCATCCAAATGGTTAGTATTTCATTACTGTGTTCAGTTTTATGTACTTAAATGTAATTCTTCATGCTGATTGATTAATGGCTTGAAATTTGATGTATGAACAACAGTTTATCCTGATGGAAAAGTTTGCATTTCAATTCTTCATCCCCCTGGGGACGACCCGAATGGCTATGAGCTTGCAAGTGAGCGTTGGATGCCAGTTCACACGGTATTATGAAATTGTGTTTGTGGCATCTTTTCCATATTTTATAGTGCGCATGCTGTTCCCGTTTTCTTATTTGTATTAATTTGTTTTCACCACATTTAGTCGTAGGCAAGACTGATACTAATATTTTGTTTCGTTTGTTTGCTACTTATTTTGTGCTTTAATCTCTGAGGTCTGCTGAATTATTTCTGTACTTTTCTGACCCCCCAATAAGTTCACCAAGTAATTTGGGTGACTTCGCAGTTCTGTGGCTTCAGTATTTATTTATTTTATAGGCAGCTTGGCAAATCTGTGAAAACTTTGTTCTTGGTAGGTGTACTATAATTTATTATTTTGAGACCTAGTCTTGAGGGCTGCAAGTGAGTTGGTCTAGCAGCGGTTTCAATTCTGCAGTAATTGTGGTTTGCTGAGTTAAAAAAGAAATTGTAAAGAAATTTGCATCTGGTAACTTGCGTTGTGCATAATCCACTGTATGATTTGTCCATCTGATGACACTTCTGATTGGCAGTGCAACTTGGACCAGATCTGATGGCCAAGTGTAAGGGAAGAATATTGAGAATTTGGCTGGACTAAACCGTGCAATGGCTGGGGGATTCAATTCAAGCCCATCTTGAGGTGCTCGTTTTTAACTCTAGAACAACTCTAGTTTAGAAGTGTCTGCTTGAGTTGAGTTGGGGTTGGATTTTGTTGTTGTAGTGCTACGCTTTGTCCCATGGGTGCGTGGGAAATGGGAGCATTTTGATTTTCACAAATATCAGAATGTTGGAAGTAGTTTTCCTTTTGTTTTACAGAAAAATGGAGCTAGTTAGTCTGTCTTTAGGTGCAAAAGGGAAGATAATGTGGTCAACAAAGGAAGAGGGAAAACATGAGCTCCAATGTAATTTGTTTGCCATCTTGATTAGCTTCTAAATTTATTTTGTTCCTCAAGGCTATGCATTGTTATCAAAAGCGGGTCACAAGTCACAGCGAGGTGCACCTATGGCACTTCAACTCTGAGGCGAGGTGACGTTAATGAAGTGCTGTGGAGGTGGTCGAGGCATGTGAGGAGCACTGAGCTACACACTTCTATAATTGTGTTTGATTCATTAAAGATGAGATATCAACCCTTTGATCTAATGAAACCCATTATACTTTTATGTGTTGGCTTCATCCTGTTAAAGTCCCCAAATAAATAGAGAGCCTCAACCATAATCAACAGATTGAAGACTAATGCCTAAGATTTTATATTTTGGCTTAGATTCCATACTTTTGTTTATTTTTATATTTTATCCTTTGGCGGTGATAATGGTCAAACAATAATTTGTAGCCTATATATTTATTGTTAAATTACTTGGTTAATTGTTTATATCATTTTCTTAATTTTTTAAGTACTTTATTGCTTAATTGTTTGATTGTATAATTGTTTAAGTGCTTTTAATTGTTTAATCACTTCATTTGAATTTGCTTCATTTGAAATTGTTGATAATGTCAAAGTTATTAAGCACAATGCAATGTGTTGGGTGGTAATAATTTCATGTAAAAATATAATGTGTCATTGGTTAGTACATAGTAAATAAAACACATAATAAGTTTCTTATATTCATAAAACACTGTGCAATATCTATAGCATGCTTCTTGCTCTGGGATGAGATGTCTTTGGTTCTTGGGGTAAAGGGCTTTAGTGTTTTTTTCTATCATTTGGATTGGATTTTGTCATGGGATATTTGTGTTTTATCTGACTTTTAGTGTAGCCATTAGCCTGACTCCGCATAACATTTTTTCCCTCAATTTTTGAGTTATCCAGCAATCATTTTCTGTATTTTATTTTTCTTCGTTTTGACAAGCTTATTACATTTATTCCTTTGTTTAATAATTATTACACAGTTTGCTACCTTTGCCCTTTTTTGTTAGTTCTCTGCCTTTGATTTTTCTTTTTTGTATGTGTGTGATGTAGAGTGAATATTTTTTTGCAGGTTGAGAGCATAGTTTTGAGCATAATATCAATGCTTTCTAGTCCTAATGACGAGTCTCCTGCAAATGTGGAAGCTGCTGTAAGCGCTAATATTCTCTGATTCTCTTCATATTTTTTTATTGATGAATGCTCTCTCTCTCTCTCTCTCTTTTCTAGTCCTTTTTGCTCAACCCATCTTTTGGGGGTGACCTGGGGGCGAGTGTGTTGGTTGGGTATGCAGAAATATTATCCACCTTTGTGTAATTGTTATTTTAACAATACTACTAGGCTACGTTTCTGTAGTTTTATGGATTTGACATAAATGGTCTTGGATTTAATTGTTTAAGAAATATAGGTGAGATCTATTTTAAGAAATATAGGGATGACCAGTCGTTCAATAGTAAAACCTTGGCCTAATAACGGTTATAGATTCAAGTCTTGTGATAACCACTTTGTGCACTATGCCAAAGGTTAGGCGTGTACACAATCTTTCCCCACCCAACACACATTAGTTGGGCGTTGTTTTATCTATTTTTAGATTAAAGAGATACGGATTTTTGCAAGATATATTAATAGATTTTGAGAGCCTTATGACTAAATTTGGCTAACATTGAAGAGAATTATTTGGATTTGTGGAAGAGAAAAGTGACAAAACTAGAAGTTAGAATTGTCACTTTTTCCTTTCCCTTTACAAATCTTTTCTCAAATCTATGATCCAAAAATAACCTTAGTGGGTGAGTTTAGTTGCTCAAAGTTTCTAGTGAATATAATCACATGACCTGTGTAGAATCCTTCTCTCCTTAATCAACCCTCCTATATATTTGTGATTTTTTCTTTGATTTGCTTTTATATATTTGTAATTGGAACTATAGTTCTGATATTTAGAATCATATTGTGTATCCAAATTCTAGTTTCGGGAATTGTGAATCAGTTTGAATTGAGAATCATAAGATCCAGCTTAAACTATGAAAAAAATGATGTGAAACATTAGTATTTTTACAAAATAAATAAAACAAAATAATTTTGACACATTTTATACAATATGTTTTTAAGGACATGGTTATATCATGATGTGGGTTCAAATCCCACCAGCTATAAAATTATTTAAAATCATAATATATGCTCTCCTAACTTAAAAAAAAAAAAAAAAAAAAAAAAAAAAGGACCTAGAAATCTTGAATAGAGTAGAATAAGAAGATAGAGTAACCAAAAACTTAAAGTTGAAAAAAAAGAAGAAAAAGTTCATACTTTTAAGTTACTTTAGCCTTTAAACATTCTTGACATTTTTTTGAGGGGGGAAAAAAGGATTGATCTTGATGTGATCGTGTAGGATGGACCAAGTAACCCAAAATCATGGTCATTGTTGTAAATGGGATGTAATTAATCCAAAAATGTTGGTTCAAGTTTGAGTCTAGCTTGTGAGTTGGTCTAAGGATAAATTAGAAGGTATTGAGTTTCATTCCCAGATCAAGAGAACTTATTTGATCCTGCTACATTTGATTGGACATTGTGAAATCCTCTAATCACCAAAAAACAACAAATTGTGCATGGTTTTGGTAATTTTTGTGTTAGATATTTGTATCGTTACATTTTCATGAAAAGAAGAGGTGAAAGAGTGTTGAAATCTGTCAGACCTGATGGTGTAAACAATTGAATGAATCTTAGATCGTGAATCAAATTATAAATTGAATTGTGAATTGTGTGATTCATCAGTGATTTTGTCCCAAAATAGAATCACCTATAGATTCACATCGATCTGTGAATGAATCAGGACTTGTAAGATGATGATAACAAAGATTGGAACTGAAAACCCATCATTTCAAATTCATCCTCCAATTGCAACCTAAAACTTTTGTTCGTCAAATTCCTCAAAAGCTCCATTGGTGAATGGTGCTTTTGACATGTTCCTTTGTCTACCCAAAAATAGTAATACTAACAGTATAAAAAGAAATGTCTTATTACATCCTAAAAAAAGAAAGAAAAAAGAATAGAAGTCTCTTCTATTCCATGCAATTATGGACTCCATATGCTAATAGAGATTCATGTTATATTCCTTTAGACCTTGCTTGGCCCATAAATTCATAACGATCTATCCTGACATAAAGTGGCATCAACTGATCAATATTATGTGTCCAATAAGAAGTAAGTGGAATATGCAATAAGCGAGGATGAGATCTTTTTAGTAAGATGAAATTGCATTTACTTTCTAATAGTGTATTTCTAGTAGAGAAGTACATCTTCTTGCTAATCCAATAGATATTATTTCAAATTTGTAATCTACTTAATTCGTCAGGTGATGCATTTGTTTCGTTCCCTTCCCTATATTATTTTCCAGATATGTAGCAAAAGGTTAGTGGAGAAATACTGTATATGAAAATTTCTTATTTCCTTTCAACCAACACTGGCACACTTTATTAAAAGATTGTTGGGAAAATTACAAAGATGGCCCGAAGATTTGACCCTTGTTACAAATTAAACCCTGAGATTTTAATTTTTTAAAATTCAACCTTGGCCTTTTGAATTGGTTTCAATCTAAACCAACCATCAATCTTTGCTAACTTATTTATCGACAAATATTGGGTGCACATGTGATAGTCACTCTTTCAATTCTAACTTTTCATCTTAGCCACATTAAGTCACAATCACCTTTTAGCAACCATCCATCACCGTCACTCACAATCTTACCATCTAAGAAGCACGGACACGTCCCTGAGGCTTGCGTATCAGTGTCGGGCACGCGTCGGACACGGACACGCGTACGACACGCAGTTGACACGTGTCCAACACTCTCCCCTGCGTGTCTCCCTTTTTTCAGAATTTTTCAGAGTCGGACACGAGGTTGGACACGCGAGGACACGATTCAGACACGCAGGTGGGTGGATCGAAGAAGCCCTAGAACTGTTGGAGAGGAGAAAGAGAGAGAGCCAGAGACAGAGACAGATCGAGGGGAGAGAGAGACAGGGAGATAGGTCGAGGGAAGAGAGAGACAGATTGAGGACAGAGAAGAAACCTAACCTGTTCGTCTTCCTCGTCTTCCTCTCTGCGCCTCGATCGACCATCGATCGCCCTCGTTTGACCATCGATTGACCATCGCTACCTCTGCTCTCGACCATCGATCGACCATCGCCATCGCCATCTCTGCTCTCGACCATCGTCTCCCTCTCTGCTCTCTCTCTCTCTCTCTCTCGATGGCCCAATATATATACATATATAATAATAAATCAAAGTTGCCCAATATATATACATATATAATAATAAATAATATATATATTTATATACTAATAATAAATAATATAAATAAATAAATAATATAACCTCTCTTTTGATCTTAAATAATATAAATAAATACAAATAATATATTTATTTTTTAATTTTACATATAATAAATAAAATAAATAAATAAAATTAGTATATATTTTTTAATTTTGCATATAATAAATAAAATAAATAAATAAAAATAAATATAAATAGTATATATTTTTTAATTTTACATATAATATATAAATAAAATTATATATATTAAACGTGTCCCCAGCGTGTCGTGTCCCTTATTTTTTGAAAAATTGCGTGTCCGCGTGTCTGTGTCGTGTCCGTGTCGTATCTCGTATCCGTGTCCGTGCTACTTAGCTTACCATGCACCCCAATCTCCCTAATCAACCACTATCATTTTCCTTCACCTACGTAGTCCCTCTCTTCCTTGTCCCTCTCACCACTCACGACCCATGCCGTCCCCATGCTTCACGGGAAAATAGCTTTCTTAAATGTTGAATCCATCTGGATCGGCGACAATGTTGTGGTTGTACATTGAATTTTGGTCGCATTGTTTGAATTTTATTTAGAGGTGGGCAATGGTGGTGATACTGTCAAATGATTGGAAGCCAATCGTCAATGAGCTTGCCGAACACGAGTTGGTACGATGGCAACATTGATTAGATCAGCGTCGAACATGTTGTCCTTGACCTGGAATTCCACCTGAAAAACGTGGTGAGCGAGGGGGATTTTGAGGTGCTCGTTTTACATGGGATTTTGCTTGTTGGAGATCACGTGCATTCGGCTATGGAGGCATTGCCAAGGCTGATGGTGTTGTAAGGATCATTAATTTTATGATGATTTTGTAGTGGTGGTGGTTTGCTGGCTTTTTTCGGAGAATGACTTTCGACAAACGTTTAAGGCAGTGATGCAGTGGCGGATATGCTCGAGGACTAAATCCATGTTCAACTAGTATCGAGATCGCTATGAAGATATGCAACTCCATTGGAATTATCCTCTTGCATTGGAGAAGCTCTTAATCTCATGATCAATCATAATGCGGCTTAACAAAACCTAGCAGATGCCTCAATAAATGTCATGGGCAAAGCCTCGTATGTACTGGCCTAAGAAATTGTTCGCACTTAGGAGGTTTCGAACTTGAGAGCTTAGATGGAGCACACCCACAAGCTAGTGTTTTAAAAGGGGGCCTAAGCGCTCGCGCACCTAAGGCTCCTCCCACAACTTGAGGTGAGGCACTGTAGGAAAGGTGCATCTAGGCGCATGCCTCATGCGTTGCATTTAAAATTGCACTCCATGCTTATTCTCTGTGTGTAACCACAGGGAATCACAACCCCTTTAATATAAAATGTAAACATATGCTTTGAGCCCCAATTTTCGTATTAAAAGAAAAAAAGCCCTAAGCATTGAGTGAAAGATTTGGTATTGCAAGATGGATATATGATTTTGCAATTTCTTTCAATGTAGTGAATTATGACAGTTTTAGGCCAATGATTAAAGCTATCTTGCAATTTGGTCTTAGTTTAAAATGTTTTTAAGTTATTATATGGTGCAAATTTCTTATCTTTAAAAAAAGAAATGAATCACGTCAAGAAATTAATGGAGGAAGATGGATAGTATTGGGTATAGTAAGGTTGAGTGTTATTTTTTAGAAATTTTTGGAATGTTGAATGTTATTTTATGGTTTTTGGAATATTAAATAAATGTTATTTTATGTTTTTTGAAATTCTAGAAATATTTGCTTATGTTGAAAACTTGCCTATAGTAAAATTTTGTTTATCTTCTACAACTTGAGCCTCGCTTTGGTGTGGCACACACCTCCTCGCCTTGGCCTCATGCTTAGGCTCAAAGAGACCTTAGCGCCTCAATACGCTAGAGCTTTTTAAAACACTGCCTTAGGACCTAAGCCATGATCACCAGGCCAACCCCTTGGCATGTAGACACAGTTAATTAACGTTAAAATATATATTTCAGGGCAAAAGACAACTCCACAACCCCCCCCCCCCCCCAACCAAAAAAAAAAAACACGCGCGTGCACGCACACACACACAATATCACTAACGAATGATTGACGAAGGGAAGTAAGTGTTATGCGAATCAAAATCTTAAAAGAGAACAATGTAATTATCCAACACTTGGGGGGCTAGGTACTGTAGGGAGGTTAGCGTAATGTACCCTTTTAAAAAAATGGTTGTACTTGGCATCATCTTTTTGTAGGTACAAGTCAATGTACCATTGTACATTTGACAATGTTGAGTCATGAAACACAGTATTTGATTGGGTTTTGGGAGTATTCTTAATGTGGAATTGTAGTAATGATTTTTTTTTTAAATTTTATTGGCGAAAGTCAGTTGTTAGATTAGCATCTATGGAAGTTAGCCTCCCCACTCTTTGCAAGCACCAAGTGCTTGCTTCCTTAATTCAACTCCCAACCCATGACCTTTCCCTAGGGACTAAGCCCTTAGGAAAGTCATGTAGTCAACTAGGCTAGGCCTAATTGGTTGGAATTGTAGTAATGATGCGTGATAATTAAATCATAAACATCCCAGTCGGTACTACACTTCAATGTTGAATAATCTAAGTTTTGCTTTTGTGGTTTTTTAAATGCTTGTTTGAGGTTGGTGCAGAATGTTCCCTCATGTTCGGTGATTAGTGTTTTCACATTGGGAACATTTGGACCTTTTATTTATTTATCCCCCAGGTTCCCTGAGTCTACACATCTTATATTCTTTCGAATTGCAGAAAGAATGGAGAGAGAGAAGGGATGAATTCAAGAAGAAAGTCGGTCGCTGCGTGAGGAAGTCACAAGAGATGTTGTGAAACATGCCCCCCCCACACTGGTTGCTCCAACTTTTGCAAAAAAGAAAATCATGTCTCACTGTGTAAGGGACTTTTATTTAGTGCTTATGTAAGTTACCATTCTCAATCAATTATCTATGCTCTTTTTTGGACATACAAATTTCATATATAATATTAAATGTGGAAACGCAATTGACAGTGGACTGCTCTTGTTTTTTGCACCGTGGTGGTTTTTGTGGAACTTTGTGGTTTTATTAGTCTTATTCTTGCCTAAACCATAAAATAAAACCTAGTTAGTAATGTTTCTCTACTGGAACCTCATCTGTCCCATTTCCCTTGAAACTGAAGCTGAGACTTGAGAGACAATCTGGGAATTTCCTGGTTTCAGATCAAGGAATGACATAGCCACTTTGATCTTGGTTTTGAAATCTAGACATACTAAATGCCTGGAAAGGAACCTCCTTGGAGTTTGATGTTTTCTATAGAAATTTAATAATTGGGCCCAAGGTCTTTTGACCCACTGTGACTGAGCACCCAAAATGAAAACATGATGAAAAACCAAAGAAAATCAACACTGGTAGCGATTGTATGTTCACAAAAACTTTCGTTATTGTTGGACTGTTTTCCGGTTGGATGGTTGATAAGCCAAATGCTTTAGAGTGAGGAAAATAAGGGTTGCAAAGAGGAAGCAAGAGGAGATAGCGGTAGAGAGGGAGCTATGGGTCTGGCCATGGTTATGGTGTTACCAAATGGTGTGTGTCCCATTGTTGCAAGCTGTTTCTCTCTCCAGCATATGTACACAATTGATAAATTTATAGGTTGGGCAAACGGTCTTAAAAACTCCGGAATTGATCCAAGCAGAGCTACTTGGGTTAAACTCTTAATTGAACTTGGTTCAATTCTAAATAAAGAAGTGGTCAACCCAACCCAACCCAACCCAATTCAGTTGAGTATTAGTGCCATTTCTCCAAACCTCAGGGGGAGAGGTGGGTGAATTTATACCTATATATATATATATAACATTTAACTTGCTAGTTAAGGTGATGTAGGTTTGTCTAGTCAGGGAGTTGCAGGGCTGGAAGGTCACTTTGACAGTTTATTTACAACAACATATATTCAGATTAAAATTTGAAATAATGTTAAAAAAAAGTTAATTTGTTTAAGCACATTCATTACTTTTTGACTTTTTAGCGTAAGCATGTTTAATAGCCTTTCTTATTTTTTGGTTTTTATGCAAAAGGATCAATTTACCCATAATATAGAAATTCAATAGTTAAGAGCATGTTTGGTACGAATGAAGTGGGAATGGAATGAATGTTGAAATGACATAAGAATATAATGATAATTCTCATTTTCATATTTGATTATGCCTTTAAATTAATATAATGAAATATTTTATTTATTTATTTATTTATTTTTTAACAAGCTAGTAACAAACAAATTAAAAATTTATATAGATCATGATAGTTCTGGATGTGATGGTGTGAGTGGTGGTAGTAGGATTGTGGTGGTGGTTTGGTTTTTGTGAAAGTGGCGGTAGTGGTGGTAAGGTAATAGTTGTAATGGTAGAGGTAGTGATGCCAGTAGGAGCGGTGGTAGTAGGGTAGTGGTTATAGCGATGGTGGTAGTTGTGGTGATAGTAGTGGTGGCAAATATGGCAGTGGTAGGGTGATGGTGATACGGTGATGTGGTGGTTGTGGAGTTAGTGGTAGTGGTGGTGATGTGGTGGTTGTGGTTGTGGCAGTGGTGGTGGTGGTATTGTGGTGGCAATGGTGGTGGTGGCAATAAAGTGGTGGTTGTGGCGATGGTGGTAATAGTAATGATAGTGGTGGTGGCAGTAGTGGAAAGGGGTGGTAGCAGAAGAGAATGGTAGTGGTAGCTAATTGATATTATTTTATAGTGATTCGATGCTGGAATGAAATAGTTATTCTTTAGGTTGGAGGTAGGAAGTCTATTCCCATTTAGACAAGATGTACCAAACATGAGAAAAAGAATGCAAAGTTAGAAGAGGGATTCCATTTCAATCCATTTCATCATACCAAACGTGCTTTAAGAGTAAGGAAAAGATTAATAATGTTAGGAACATTAATTAATATACCAATTAACACACCAGCTAGATACAATATGAAGTAGGACTATGTTAAGTGATGGAATTCACCTATATATTAATTGGTGCTAACATTATTGAAAAAAGATTGGTGAGACCAAAAAAGGAAAATAGCGAAAATGGTTGACTAGGCTGGGCTGGGCTGGGCTTTTGGGGTGGAAAATACGCCAATTCATGGTTAAGGTGGGCTTTTGGTGGTAATTGAGTTTGTCAAATGGGTGAGGTTATTTGGAGGGATTCTATTTGGACTAAAAAAATCATTACGTATGTTTAATTTTTTATTACACTAATAAATTATTTAAGATTATAATTTACTCTTAATATACCTTAAATATTTTCACAAATATACCCAAATAATAAACAAATCAAAAATCTCAAAATCAGGAGGGAGCAAGTACAACTGTTTCCTTTATCAAAATTAGCCCTAAAAGTGAGTTCAATGGCCTTGCAAGGAGAAAATGCAAAGAGGGAATCTTGATTCTAATGGCATGGTACCTCTTGTAAGGAATTGTTTGTTTGTTTGTTTGTTAGCGGTGTAGATTTTGGGTTGCTCAGACATTCAAAGAGGCGAAGATAAATTTAGCAGGAAAGTTTAGTTTGCTTTTAACCCTTCTACTTTATTCGGCTGCCTTCAATGGCCGAAACAGGTTACCTCTTGTGTTTGTTGTACACTAAAAAGCAAAGTCGAACTGCGAAATATTTTTGTTTGGCTACAGCCTTTTGGACTAAAAAAGTATATATAAAAAAAAACAAAATAGGTTAAATAAATTAATAAGACAAAATATTACATAAAAATCATAATTATTTCATTTTTTCTTTTGCAAAAGTTAAAAAAATCAATTCAAACAAACTTTTTAGTCCCAAATTAAAAAAAGTCTCAACTCAAAAAAGTCAACTAAATTTTGTTTTACCAAATGACAACTTAGTTGATTGGTTGAGAATATGATTAATATGCGTCTAGCGAAGCATAGAAGATTAGCGAAGGCGATGATATCGAAAGATGTTTGGAAGATTGGCTTAATGAAAAATCAAGAGGCTTTCAATGAAAATACATGGTGTATATTGTGTTGTTATTTTCTTTTATTTGTAAGTAACAACACAATAAATAACAATAATGTTGATATTAGGCTAATAGTGTTGTTATTTCAAAATTTTAGTTGGGTATGCTGAGTTATTATCTGAGTGCAAATAGAATCACTTGATTATTTTTAATAGACAAGCCCAAATGAAATGTTTGATAATTGTTTTTGATGAATTACATTGAACTTGAAGATTCAAGAAAATATAGGTAGTTCTATGTTTGTCATCCCTAATTTATTAATTGTATGGACAAAAAAATGATTATATCATATGATTTTTGCTAAAAAAAATGTATATTTTACCTAGAGGTGGCGAACCCAGCCTAAATTCATGAACCAACCGAATTAAACCCATCTAAAACCTATATAAACCTGCCCAAATCAATAAATAGACTTAAATGGAACTCAATTAAAATTGGATTTACTTGGATTGGACATGGGTACCTTTTTAAGCCTGTATGGGCACCACTTCTACCATTAATCCACCTCCACCATCATTACTTCGCTGATGCACCACTGCGACCACTGTTACTCCACTACCACTACTGCTACACCACCACTACCACTACTACCACCTCCTTTTCCTTTGCCACTCCACTGCCGCCGCTGTCGACACACCACCAACACCACATTCTCCTCCATTATTGCCACGCTGCCACCACCACCACTACCACCACCTCCACTCCATCACCATCATCATCATAAAAATATAAAAAATATTTAAAAAGAAAAAGAAAAAAGAAGATGAAGTAAATGGGTTGATTGGGTTCAATTGTCCAACCTGTATCCAATTCGACCAAATTTGTTTAAGCCCATTTAATAAATAGGTGCGTTTGGATTGAATTGCTTTAAATGTGTCGACACACTATTTTGACCAACCGTAAACACTTAGGCGCTTGAATTGTTTCCTGATGATGAAACGGTAAAGACTTCAACCTTAGGGATACTTGAAGTTACTATATGCTACTATACCTCCCTGTTTTAGCCAAAATAATTTTTTTCTAGCCAAAATAATCTTTTTTTTTCCAAAATCACCATTTTGCCCCTAGGAATTCTCAACCAAAACTAGTCCTTTTTTTTTTTGTTGCTAAAATGACTGTTTTGCCCCCAACTTGTTTTTAGCCAAAACCTATATTTTCAACTTCCTAGAGAAAAAAAGAAGAGAGGAAAACTCCGGTTGAGCTTAAATTGATGATGTTTTTGAAAGAGTTTGTTGATTTTCGTTTAAAACGTCAATTCATAATCAACTTAGCTTACTTAGGCAACAAGTGAGCTCGAAAATCGAGAGTTTGAACTAGACACTTCGTGGACCAGTGGGTTGATCAACACACTACCATACTTAGAGAGTGAACGTGCACCTTGCATGAAGAACCCACGCTTTGCATAAAAAATCTACACGTGCATGGGAAATCCACACATTGGACTAAGTTAACCCGTACCAGAAAGGCGCGGCCGCACCAAGGCAACATGGGATGGGTGACTGCACATGTGAGAGGAAGTGCGGTTGCACGTGTGGTAGGCGGCCGCACGTATAGCCAGCCCAGACAAAGTCTTGGTTTGTTTTAGTTTCTCTCACGTTTTGAGTAGGAGGTGCTAGTAGTTAGCGATGGGGAAACCCTAGGACGACCTTTCTCGGCCTTCAAGCCTCCCCATGCCTCATTTGTTAAAGGACGGAAGAGTTAGAATTATTTTAAGTTGGTTTGAGTGAGATAGAAGTGTGATGCACCACCTCTATCTCTCAAATCCGAAATCCTCAAATCCTAGAGGCAGCACATTAGTAATCAAAGTAGCTATAAGGTTGAAGAAGCTTGATTAAAGGACGACCAAAGCTTAAGGGAAGTAATCAAGTTGGTTTTATCGATTTTGCTCGGTTTCTTCGGTTTGATTCAAACCAACAATTCTGTCTCTGATTTTTGTTTAAAAAAGGCACTTTTAATCATGTTTTGCAGCTTTGATTAGGATGTTTAGTGTGCATTCTTGATCATGTTAGTTCATAGTTTTGTTAGTTTTTCACTTTGTTTTGCTTGTTTTAGCCTTGTATGCTCTCTAGCATGTTTAGGTTAGTTTAGGCTTCATATTCTCATGCATATAGCTTGGCTTATTCATTGTAGGGCAAACTTCACTTTACCCCCCCTATAGTTTAGGCCATGTGTGGATTACCCCCCTGACATTCGAATATCATCACATAACCCCCTTGTGGTTGATAGAGTAAAGCGCACAGTTAGCTTTTCCATCTATTCTAACAGGCTGTGTAGTACACACGAGTGTGGTGCAATTGGGCATGAAAATATAATTTTTCCTCTGAATTAAATGACTAAAATGTCTTTATCTTCATCATCAATTTCCAAAGAATACCCTCATATTATTTTCATCTTCATCTGGAAATGTGATGATTTTGATTTTGTTCTCTTTCTCTTCATTTCTTACCAAATCACTCAATTAATTATATTCATCAAATAAAGAAATCATAGAATTTAGACTAAAACCCAAAGCTTCAAATAAGCAATATAATTTTATTTCAAAACCTAAACTACAATCATAATTCATGAACACCAAAATATAGATATTGAAAATTTTATGCACCTCTAAAAGGGCAGTAAGAAGGAGAATCTGATTTGAATTCGAAAATACTGTAGAGAGAGAGAGAGAGAGAGAGAGAGAGAGCTAGAGAGAGAGAGACAGAAGTGATTCCTCGTCGGTGGGTTCGTTGTCGCAGAGATCGAAGAAGAGGGAGGAGTTTGCGGCGACAACGGTGGTGATGGATGACAGTGAGAGTCTGAACTCGGCGGCGTTTGGTCGGAGAGTTTCCAGATCTAGATCTGTCGGGTACGGAAGCAAGAGCTTTTACTGGGTTTCATCACTTCCTCATCCTTTTCATCTTCTTACTGGGTTTCATCTTTAATTGAAGAAAATGGGAAGTCAACGGCGGCGGCGGCGGCAACACTGGTTGTGGTGGTGGTGCATGGAAGAAGTAAGTCAACTAGATCTTCATTGAAATCAAAGAAGATTATATACACACATATATATATATATATATAGCCACAAATTATATACATTGGATTCCATTAGAAAGTTTGCTAACTTGCTCCATTTCTTCCTTTATTTTTTTTGTTTTTTCTTTTCTCTCTCTCTCTCTCTCTCTCTCTCTCTCTCTCTCTCCCTAGATTGATGTGTTACTATCATAAGAAATTAAGAGAAAGAGAACAAAATCAAAATCATCACATTTCCCCCGACTGCAAATTTGATGATTTATTTTGTGACTGAAAATGTGATGATTTTGTGTAAATTGATAAACTTAGGAAATGTAATTGAAACTCTTCTTAAATGCACAATTGAATGAGAAATGGTAAATAAGGGTTATATATACAAGGCTAAATTAGCCTTTTTACATTTATCATTAATGGTGTTAACTGTGCACTTTGCTCCATCAACCACAGGAGGGTTATGTAGTGATATTTAAAAGTTAGGGAGATAATCCGCAAATGGCCAAAACCATAAGGGGTAAAGTGAAGTTTGCCCTTCATTGTGTATCTCAGCATGTTTACTCTTTTTTATGCGTTAGTTGTTATTATTGCTTAATTGTCATGTTAGAAACCATTAAACTGGACTTCGGTTTATGTTGCTTGATTAGTAACATGTTTAGGTCATATGTTTTTTATTCAATGCATTAATATCATTGTCATGTTGCTGCCGATTCCAGGTAAGTTCTCTTTTCTCCATAGCATGTTGCTTGCTTATTTGATGCCTTTTAATAACTCAAATTTACGTGCTTTAGTCGCTCAGTTGTATGTTTTGAATGCTTTCACGATGTTGTTTGAGTTGGAATCACAAGTATGATCATGATCATGTTTAAAGCCACTTTTTGTAAAGAAAACCCACTTGCTTTTATGAATTTTTTTTTTTGGCTTGATGTGATTGTATTAATTAATTCAACATAAGCGATATCTAGTTTATTCAATCATCTAGTTGTTCGGGTTAGTAAAGGATTTAAGATTTAATAATTAATTTCATGGAGTCAATTAATCGTTAAATCTCATAAATAAAAGATTAGTAGAGGCCAATCGCTTGATTGGGTGAGAGAGGTGCATTAATTAATGACATTTCTCTTTTATATCTAATTTCCTAAGCTGAGAATGTTTTGGTTATGACTTATTAGTGTCTATATTTTCAAAGTCAAACGATTTCTTAGTTTCCTGTAAAAAACTAAGTGTCGACTCTTTGTCATGAATCGACCTATATTGATAATTTGTAGGATAAACGATTGGTTATCACTATAGATGATAAGATTCACACTCAATGCGGGATATTAGAGATTGGTAAAATGCATGGAAAAAAGCCTTAATAATCAACTAGGCATGGTGTCCACAAAATGCATAAACTGTTTTGACCCACCCATACCTGTCCATTTGTCACTTCAATTTTATCCTTGTTTATTCTTTTATCTCTACACATTTGCATCAGCTTCAACTTATTCAGCTTTTACTAAAAGAAAATGTAGCGTAATTATATTAAACTTGTGTGCCTATTGTATTTTTTATAAAAGAAATTCAAGTTGAGTTTAAACAACCCAAAAGATGTGTTTTCAAGTTGCAAATAAATTTTACCAAAAACTACATGTAATATTTTTATGGGTACATTACACTTTGTTCTGCTTCAGTTTCATGGTTTTCCCATTGTGGTTTATCACTACGTCAAAACAGGGCATTAACGGCGGTTTTTTTAACGGCGGTAATGAAAACTGCCGTTAACGGCGGTTTCGTTACCGCCGTTAAAAAAACCGCCACTAAAAGTGTCTTTAACGAAGGTAATGAAACCCACTTTTAACGGCGGTAACGAAATCGCCGTTAATGCCCACTTTTAACGGCGGTAACAAAACCGCCGCTAATACCCAACTATTACCGCCGTTAATGACGGCAGTCTTTGCCGGCGGAGCTCCAGCGAAACTCCGGCGTGCTCTGGTGAAACCATCTACAATAAAGTAAAAATAATGTTTAAATATTTATTTAGGGAATATATTTCATGAAGAGTGGTTGTGGCAGAGTGGTTGGTGTGGGTAGATGAGAGGTCTTGGGTTCAAAACTTGGGGAGTGCAAGAAGAAAGAATTATTTTTTGAAAAATTTGAACCTATTTACGGCGGTAAAAAATCGCCGTTTTTGGTTGACTTTTAACGATGGTAATTTGCCTTTTTACGACGGTTTCACTTTTTCCGACACGCGTATAAATGGCGGTAACAAAACCGCCGTTAAAGGCTTTAGCGGCGGTTTTACAACCTTTAACGGCAGTAAAAAACCACCGCTAAAGCCCAATTTTGACGTAGTGTATAAAGTAATTTTTTTCCCCTCGCTTTGACTCGTGTTTGTAATTTATTTTATTTTATTTTAATGTCTAGTCAGTGTTTGTTAGCTAGCAAAAGATGGGGAACGTAAAGTAGATAGCCAAATAAATAGCTACATTTTATTCCCTTGAAGTTTTACAATTTATTTCATTTTGACTCTTAAAATATACTTTTTAAATTTTATTTTGCTCAATTAATTTAGTTAGTTTATACTCCAACATCAATCAAACTAATTTCACTAATTTTCAAAAAAAAAAAAAAAAAACTGTAAAACATAAATAAATAATACAATCCTTTTAGTGGCATGCCACATATGCACCTAGTGACATGGTTGCTGATATGCCATTTGCAAATATTTACTTTTAAGTATATTTTTAAATTATTTTTTAAAATAATATTTTTACATGATCATATTCTTAAAAAGAGAGAGAAAGAGAGATATGAAACCGTACTTAATCTTTAAAAGACTGACCATTCGACAGTTACGTTGTGTTTAGTTGGAGAAATTGATGAGGGATTTGGAAAGAGAAAGAAAAAAGTTATGTAAAATTTGAATAAAATATACCTATATTTCACCTAGTTTTACACACATTTTTTCTTTTCCTTTTAAAATCTCTCTTAAAATCCCTCAACCAAATATAGAATTAGAAAATGAATTTGGTGGGAAGAAAGCTTTGCCTAGCTTCCAACGCTAGTTACATGCAGAGAGTAAAAATAAAAAATGAAAAAAAAAAAGAAGCAAAATGTCTATAGTTTTGCAGATTCTGTCGGAGGCTATAAATTGCAACCTCAATAGGGAAAATGCCTCAAATACCCAATTTGTCTCATTCTTGGAATTGCTCTGAGATGCACCCGCCCCCCCCCCCCCCCCCCCCCCAAAAAAAAAAAGGGGTCTAGCTAAATTATCTAATAAAAATCACTTACTAGTTCGTTGGAAATTGGAATTGTTCTCACGAGTCCTTTAGCTCATGTTCATGAATTATTCTTTGGCTCTCTAATGTTCTGATCAGTCATATACCTATTAAGAGATGGAACATATATGTCATGATGCTTATGATAGCACAAGATTCTATGTTTTTGATCATTATATAATATTTTGAGATTCATATTTTTTAAATTCTTACATAACTATTAGTTGAAAATATATTAAAACAAAAAAATAAAATAAAATAAATAAGATTAAAAACAAAAAACTTTAGCCGTTAATGAGACAATACTAGGACACCCCCCCCCCCCCCCCCCCCAAAAAAAAAAAAAAAAAAAAATCAATCTTCTATGTGTGTGACCCGATAATGTTTGTGAAGCATAGAATTTTAGGCAGTGGTGTGAATAAACTTTGTGTATGTGGTAGTCAATTTGTAAGATTATTCTTATACCAAAAAGGGCCCATCAGACAATAAAGTTGTATGTGATTGGAAGGGCTAAGGTGACTTTCTAACATGCCTCAATTCTTTTTATTTTTTTTATTTTTTTTGACCTTGTTAAAAATCTCATTTATCATTTTATTGGACAACTCATTAGTGTAGGCGCTAGAACACTTTACGAGGGACCATTGTCACTTTGGTCATATAGGTGAGTATCAAAAGGTAGACTCGCTCTCGTCATTACTGTCTGTATGTTATGTTCATGTCACTTAGAAGTTTCACATTTTTGAATTTTGATAAAATTGTAAAAAGACTTACTTTCCTAGTGAAATTTTTACTTTACAATGGAATGGTTTAGAAATTTTATAATTACATGTATTTGAATTTAAAAAAAAATGGTTTAATTATTAAATTTAGTTTAATTATCAAAATTCATGTATCTTATTATAAACATTACGGATTTAATTTTCCCTCCATTCCCCTCTAATATATCAAAAATAAAAAATAAAATCAATCTAATGATAACACACCCTCAAATGTGTGTGCATGATGCACACAACCCATTATAACAATCATTTGCTTTGTTGGCTAGACATGTTATTCAGTTTGTTGCTCAGTAATATACTTTCTTTGTTGGTTATCAAAAACCCATTATAACAATCATTTTGTCGCATCAAAATTTAGGTCAAGTTTGACACGTTACAAAAAAGATAAAAAGTTATCACTATTCACTAAAAAAAAAAAAAATTAAAAAATTAATTTTACACACAAAATTACAACACATCAATTTGACAGCCTCAGATTTGTGCTGCGTTGTGTAACAAAAATTGCACAATTGGGGTGCAATTTTAACACACTGTTGTTTGGCCCGTGGGGCCCATCACGGGTCCCGTTTTGATAATCTGAACCGTTAATGTGTAAAACTCGTCGAGTATTATATATCTGTAAAAAATCACATTGATCGGATATCGATAACTATATGATCAAATCTTCTCACACTCTAATCTTCTCCTACACACTAATTTATACAATTTTTTAATACACATTTTTTCATAAAAAGTCAAAAAGTTAACCCAAATAGCTATATTTTTTCCTCAACTTTTTAGTCCAAAAATTCAAAAAATATACTTATTTAGGATACCCCAAACAACCCCTAAGCTGATCTACATAGGATCCTAACCATAACTAAAAAAGCTTCCTCCATGTATAAGTGATGTTCTCCAAAGAACTTTGATATTTATCTCTATTATCATTTATTCATAAATTTGAATAAGAAAAATGCTTAAAACATTTAATTTATCACTTATAAAAAATCACTTTTAATGATGTATTTTTAATATTGTGTTTGACAAGTGTTAAATTTTAATTTATCAGACATTTCACTATGTAAAATCTAACCTCAATGTCACATCATTAAGAATCATTTAAGGGCATGTTTGATTGGATGGATTAGAGTATGAAATTGAAATTATTAATCCGTTGGCCCAGTTATCCTATGTTTGTTTTAACGTTTTGGTTTATGATTATTAATCTAATAAATAATTAATTCAACAAATTTGTAAGATTATTAGTAATGAGGTAAGGGTGAGATTATTAATCCAATGAATAATTTATTCTATTAATCCAATTGGATAGTGAATACAGGATTATTAATACCTCACTATTAGTCTTGTGAATCAAATATGACCTAACAGAACTAAATTAAGGATAGTAGCATTATTGTTTTGATAAAAATGTTTCAAGATTCTTGTAGATTAGACATGCGATCATCAAAAATTTGATCATATCTTCAATTATCAAGCGATCATATATGGTAGGTTATTACGATCATATGTGGCTCTTCACCACATTGACTTGGTGGACTTACAACACAATCAATGTGACCCTAGCCATATTGTGTTGCATCATTGAACCGATTTCAAGCTATGTTTAAAAATTTAAGAAGTTTCAAAATATTAGGAAAAATTATAAAAAAAATAATAATTTAGAGTTTCACCTTTATAACAATATAAGTTCTGAATTTTAAATTTTATCAACTTAAATCCTAACATTTTAATTTTTTTTAATATAAACCATCTGACTATTTCCGTTAAGCAAAAAATAATTTAAAAATAATATTTTAATTATTAAAATTGATAATTTTAAATTAACTTTGACAAAATCGAATATAATTCAAATTGAAATAATTTGAAGAAAAATGTTTGGGATTTCCTTTTTTTTTTTGGACTCTTAAAATCTTTTTTGGATTTCAATCATTGATATATATATGTGTTAGAGTCACTCATATATGTATAGAGTGCACAATAATTGAGATTCAAAAAGAGTTGTAGAAGTTAAAAAAAAAAAAAATGTCAATCATTATTATAATTTGAATTTTGTAACTCTGATCACATTATCAAAGTTTTAAAAAGTGCACATCATGCACATGTAAAAACTAAACAATTCAAAAGTCACAAAATTTCTAATCACATACCAACAGGGGTTGGTTCAGTAGATAAAATCTTCGAATCCCTCGCTCAAGGCTTGAGTTCGAGTCTCCATAGCCCCTTATTAGGGTTAAACATATTCCTTAGCGCCTGGAGCACGCGGGGGCCTAAGTTTTGGCTCCGACGTAGGTGCGGTGTGGTTCTCTGCAGATATGCTGTAGGTGCTAAGGGACAATACTTCTTGACGGATATGTTAGAGTAGCCTATCCGCATATCCATTTTCAAGAATAAAAAAAAAAAATTTTTCTGATCACATTAAAAATCAAAGTTTTGAAAAGTGCACATGATGCAAACAATTCAAAAGTCATCAAATTTCACTTTTTTCATAAAAAGTAAGAATGTTTCTTGTCTTTTAGCATAGCCGTTAAAAAAAAGGTTTTAAAATATTTTTAATTATTATATTAGTCATAAAAAAAAACCAAAATTTAAAAGGTTCAACAAAATTGGATGAAAATTCATAGGGATTGATGAATTATTTCAATTAATAAATAATTATTTTTATTAAAAAAATTAAAAAGTCTAATGATGTAATGAGTTATTTGAAATTACTGTATATTTGTTTTTCAAATTTGTAGAATGCATATAAAATACAATTAATTATATCAGTTATAATTGTTTATGGGAAAGAAAAGTTCAGATTTAAATTGATTAAATCTTACTTTTCGGTCAACTATATCACAACAAAGATTGAATGAATTAGCAATTTTATCTATTGAAAAATATTTAGTTAATAAGTTGGATTAGGCAAGTTTGATTAGCAATTTTATAGCTAAAAATGTGATAAGGATGATCAAGTGATATTTTGTTACAATTTAGTTACTTTTTATTTGATAATTGAGTTTAGACTATCTTGATTGCTGTAACCTTTATTATATATTTAAGTAAATTTTGTCATAAAAAATAAATAAGAGAAATTGGGTGGATAATCTTTTTGGTTACAATTTTTGTCTTCTTAAATATATAAAAGGCCCTTTATCGAGAGCTTGCTTTGAGCCAAAAAAATATTAAAGGGGGCCCTAATTGTATTTTTTTTTTTAAACCTATAAGACACAAACAAGTACGACTCCACATAAATTTATTTGAGTAATTTTTGTATGTAAATAGGGTATACGCCATGTAGTACCTTCTACTGATTGGATTTGACAGTAAGATCTACTACATTTATGTTGGGTATTTAGAGAATAATAGAAAACATATACATATGTGATTGGCAAGTGATGCCATATGGTATCCTATTCGTAGACAAAATCTTTTCCATTTATTGATATTAGTGGTAGGACACCGCGTTAATGTGAATTTTTTTTTTAAGGCCTGTTTGGTATTATTTGTAAGTCAACTTTTATGAATAAACACTTTAGATTATTAACTTAAAGTCAAAATAAATTATAAATTTGTTTGGGGTAACTTTTAATAATTTGTGGAAAAAAAATTGAACTTTTTTTGGCTAAATAAGCTGTCCCATAACCTTTTTGTTATGCAAATAACTAGAATACTCTCAAAAGTTACAATTACGAAAAATGAAATGGAGCTATTTTATCCATATGTATTGGAGAATTTCAATAAGTTAAAAAAATTACAATTTGTAACTTAGAAAAATCTTACCTTTTTGGGTCAAATAAATTGAAAAATCAAATAAATTAATTCAAAATTGTAAGTAAACACCATCAGTCAACCTATTTGTTTAAATATTTAAGCTAAACTGATTTATAATTAATACCAAATTGGGCCAATATAAACCATGGTAACTTAAGTCATTCAAAACATACAAAGAATTTAAAGTTTACAAATACCTCATATAGAGTACTGAATTTTGACCAAGTCAAGCAATTTTCAATTCCCTTCTTGTAATTGGAGACACAAGTTGAAACAATTGATTTTCATTATTTTTGATTGAAAAATTCAACTTTAAATTTTATCTATGACACACGGTTATCTACATAAATAAAATGTTAATTATAGTGCATCAATAATCAGAAAAGAAAATAAATAATAATAATAATTAAGAATAACAATGTACTCATTCTTAAGGTTTTCGAAGTGCACCATAGAAACCTTCCTCTTGAGGATTTGATGGAGGCTAGAAAAAGGAGAATTTATTAGAATATATATATATATAAATTTTTTTTCCCCAGTATTTGTATCTTAATTAGTCTATAAGATATGTTTATATTTCAATAAATCCTATTATTTTAAATATTTGATTCACCAAATCATAATTCTCATATTTGAGATAATTTATGAACAATTTTATTCATACTCATATTTTATGAACTCTTAGTAACTTGGTGTGTACTATTTTGGACTATTCTGAATGTTTCTGTTAACACCATAAATTTGCAATTATTATTATTATTTATTATTTATATAATTGCAGGACATATGGCATCCTCCTACTCATTTAGAGGTTATGAGAAGTTATGAAATATGAAAAGATGATGGAGAATTAAATGGAGAACATGGAGCATGAATTGGAGTTTAAAGGAAGTTATGAAGACATTGAGGGATATGTGGCATTGTGAGAATGAAGATGGAAAAGTTGGTAGTTTTAGGTGGTTATTGGGTAGTTATTTCCTACAAATATATGCCTATAAATAGTTATTCATGGCTACATTGTAAAGGATCCAAAATTCAAATAAAAAACAATTGATTTCAATATTTCTTGTCATTTTTCTTATCATAGGAGTAGTTTAATATAGATTTATATTTCGAAGCATTTATTTTCAGCATTTTATTTTCAAAGCATTTTATGCACTTCCTTTTTCGAAACATAGGAATAGAGGTAAGTAATTATTACTTTGATTGTTCACTCAATCATCTTTTTCCATCTCCCTCATTCTTCTTTTAAATTTTCTTTTATCTATATTTGGCAATTTTGAAGTCCTCTTTATTGAGGCAAAAGAACCGTCAACACAATCGCTTCATAATTAGCTTGAATTTAATCTATAAGGATATTTCAATCCTTGCTGGCATGCTCGCATTTATGGTATTTTCTTTCGTAAGAAAAATAAGCTAACAATTTTTGACACGCCTAGTGGGACGTCAAGTGTAAGAAATGAAAAATGAATTTGATTTGTCCATTTTAAATAGCCTAAATGAAATCTATTGGCGTAAACAAAAAATTTTGGATCTTCAAGAAGAGATTCATTTTCTTGATGAAATAAACTTTCATCCCTTACAATATTATTTGGTAGAAGAAAAAAGACACCATTTAATTGAAGAAATTCATCAACTTGATGAGGAAATTCGCCAATGGAAATATGAGTTATCAACTCTCACCACCAAGTCTTTAACTGAGGTTTTAATGGCCGGAATTGGTCAAATTTTTCAAAATTTTTTTATGATTAAAAATAGCAAAAGCAAAGAGTTGATTTCATCATTGGCTCGGGCGGTTTAAGAGCCCGTGTTAAAAGAGTCAAATTATGAAGTTAACATAACGAAAGAGCATGTTCTTGAGCCAAATTTGGCTAAGAATAATGTTCCATGCATGGCTCGGGCAGTCTAAAAAGTAATTTTTAAAAAGTCAAGTCATGAAAATAGCATATCTATGGGGAATTTTTATAAGCCATTAATGGTTAACATGGCAAAACATCTCACTTTACTAAATAATTATGAAAATCAATTTGGCAAAAGTCATGTTTTTAAACCAAATATGGTCAAGAAGAATGAACAAGTCACTGTTTATGAATTCAAAATTTTTGACATTTTTCAAAATGTCAAAAAGTATGAATTTTCATGGTCATAATATACCATAATTTTTGTTGTTCAATATCCGTTTTGGATTTGTGGATCACATCGAACGTTGACTTTGATGGAATGTCTAATAAATAATATTTTGTTATTGCAATATATTGGGCCAAAAATACGGTTATTAGTTGATCCATAAAACCATCAGCATTTGGCTTTGTGGTTACCTTCGAAACATGTCCCAAGACACTTCGAAGCTTGTTATTAAGAACATGTGAGGGTTGTTAATCCAACTCTTTGGATTTAGTTCGAAAGGATGTCGTGAGCACTCTCAAAGGACAACTTTGATTTTTTAGTAACATACGTGACTTTCTAAGGGTGGGTTTGTCATCAATAAACACCTTCGAAATGTAACATGAAACAAGAAGGCTTTCGAAATGTGTAACTTCCTTCAAATATATGTAAAATGACAATTAATTAATTGTCAAATAATGTCTATTTTGGCATGATAATTAGTGGCTTTAAACATTTTTATAGCCATTTGTTACATGAAAATGTAACTAGTATTCTACAAAAATTGGTTCGAAGAAATAATATTGGTGGTTGTGAACCTTCAATGTGGGCCAAAAGTTGCTTCGAAAGCCCTTTTTGCCATAATTTTGTAAGCTTCGAAGTACTCCATCTTACATCAACAACAGCTTCGAAGAAAAAATAGTGATGGTTGTAAAGCTTCGAAGCTTTGCCGAATATTTCCAAGGATTTAATTCGTCATTTGTCGGCACTTTCGACCTTCGAATGATGATTTTGGTCCTCTATATCACCTTCGAAGCTGGTTATTTAGCATGTGTAACAATTTGCTAAGGTGAATCATTGGCTTTGCCTTGAAAATATTTGGTTATCCTTCGAAGCTTTTCTGCAATAATATCCTTTCAATGCGTATATATATAATTCACAACATGTAGTCATAATTTCATGCTCATTTGAAGCACTTTATTGGTGCTATTATATCATTCGAAGTACTTTGTTGATATTATTCGAAGCACTTTATTGGTTAGATTAGTCATGTGCTTGGTTCGGCCCTTCAAAAATTCAAGTAAACATCATTTTTAAGGGCCGCGGGGGGTAATGTTGGCACCATAAATTTGTAATTTTTATTAATATTTATTATTCATATAATTGCAGGACATGTAGCATCCTCCTACTCATTTGGAGGTTATGAGAAGTTATGAAATATGAAAAGATGATGGAGAATTAAATAGAGAACATGGAGCATGAATTGGAGGTTAAAGGAAGTTATGAAGACATGGAGGGATATGTGACATTGTGGGAATGAAGATGGAAAAGTAGGTAGTTTTAGGTGGTTATTGGGTAGTTATTTCTTACAAATATTTGCTATAAATAGTCATTCATGACTACATTGTAAAGGATCCAAAATTCAAATAAAAAATAATTGATTTCAATATTTCTTGTCATTTTCCTTATCTTAGGAGTAGTTTAATATAGATTTATATTTCAAAGTGTTTATTTTCAGCATTTTCTTTTCAAAGCATTTTATGTACTTCTTTTTTGAAGCATAGGAGTAGAGGTAAGTAATTATTATTTGTTCACTCAATTGTCTTTTTTCATCTCTCTCATTCTTCTTTTAAATTTTCTTTTCTCTACACTTGGCAATTTTGAAGTCCTCTTTGTTGAGACAAAAGAACCGTCAACGCAATCGCTTGATAATTGGCTTGAATTTAATCTCTAAAGATTTTTCAATCCTTACTGGCACGCTCGCATATATGGTATTTTCCTTCGTAGGAAAAATAAGCCAACAGTTTCATAATGTGAATATTTAATAAATTTGACAGTGTTAATATTCATATTATGAAACATTCACACTGTCAATGTAAACATTAATGCTTGCTCCGAACTATATCACCCATAGGACTTATTGGAACATAAGAAAATAACTTAGACTAAATAGAATATAAGTAGGTGAATAAAAATTTATGAATAAATGTCCATTTGAAGACCTTTACAGCGATTGACTTTTACTTATATTTTTAAATAAGTCTGCACACCTAGAAATACCCACCTAGAAAATTCTTGGTGGGTGATTGTGTGGTGAAGATTAATGTGTTTAGTGTGAGGTTCATGTGTAGAATAAGTTTGAATCATAAAATATTAATTCTAAATAATTTTTGAATAGTTAAGTTTGATTTTGTACTATTACGAATTTTTATTTTAATTTTATCTAAGTACATAATCAAACACTTTTTAATAGACATGCACAAAAATATCAAAATTTCATACTTCATATGTAGACCTTTTTTTGTTAGAATAATGAATTAGCGTTCCGTTTGTTTGGGAAGAAAATATTTTTTGAAAAATATTTTCCGTATTTTCTTGTGTTTGTTATAATGAAAAATGAAATTCAACAAAAAAATATTTTCTATGGTCAATGAAAAACAAGCCTATTTGGGTAGATTTTTTTTTCCCACTTTTAAAAGGCAGAAAATATTTTTCGGACTAAATTTTTTTATCAATGTCACTACACCACCACCATTACTCTTACCCCCACCACCACACCACCATCACCATGGCCACCGCCACCAATCACCGCTGCCATTACCCCATCGCCTCTACATTCGTTCCACCACCACCACCACCACTACCACCAAACATAGAAAATATTGTTTCCAAAAAACATTTCTTGGAAAAAGTTTTTCATAAAAAATATTTTCTATTATATTATCTACGCTTCGTCCAAACAAACGGAGCGTAGGAGTCATATTATATTATTTAGGGTTTCAAAGAGAATTTGGAGTTTCTCTGTGACTAAGTTCACAACAAGATGTTGTGGTGCCCCAATGGGGGCTTTTTTTGAGTCTTTTTTGATAATTTGAACCATTCATATTGTAAGAGTCATATTATATTATTTAGGGTCTCAAAGAGAATTTGGGATTTCTGTTGTGACTAAGGTCACAACAAGGTGCTGTGGTGCCCCAATGGGGGCTTTTTCTGAGTCTTTTTCGATAATTCGAACCGTTCATATTATAAGGTTTGTCAATTAAATTGTACAGGCAAAAAATAAAGTTAATTGGAAGTCTAAAACCCTATGATCAGGTTATAATTATTTTTAAGAAAATATCAAGATCATGTTAACTGTTTATTTTTCAAAAAAATAAATATGTTCTTGTTATGGAATTATAAATCTCCAGTCACTTTATTTTTTTATTTTTTTTTATTTTTTACATGAATAATCTACTCAACCAATCCTATAATATGAAAAATTTCGATTATCAAACAAAACTCCCCAAAAAAAACCCACCAAAACACCACAGCGCGTTCACAACAGCATCCCTCTGTCCTCCTAAAGACCATCCATTAGGGCATTCAATAAAGATCAAGAAAAAAGTTAGGGATCATGAAAATTTTTTCATGAAAATGATCATGAAAAATTTATGATCTTTAGATTACCTTGATTAGTGTGTGTTGCTTTATTCTAAGTGTAATCTAAGAGTCACAAAGATTTCATGATTATTTTTATGAAAAAAATTTCATGATACCTAGCATTGCTGAACACCTAAAAATTTGTCCCAAAAAAAAAAAAAATCTCACACCATGCATTAATTGTCTAAAAGATCATGATGTACAATTAAAGACACTCATTTACTTCTGTAGAAAATAACTCAATGGAGACTCATGTATTTTGATTGGTAGAGAATTGACTGGATTATGTGACTATACTGGGTCCGACTCATAAACCTACGTTTTGTGACTAATTTAGAATTTTTTTGTAACAGACCCTATCTTATGTACAACCAAGGAACTTTGTTTAATGTGTTACTATGCACCATGTGCTTGCATGTAAGACTTATTTGGGAACTGCCGTATTGGTTATGATACCTGCCTTCTGATATGAATAATTGCACGCATATGTAATTACACCGGAACTTATGTGGACAATGCCATATTGTACATGATTTGGATTACTTTGATATGAACAGTTGTGATAAATGACTTCGATATGACTTTGAGAACTGATGAACTTAGGACAATTGTGAAACTATCAACCATGTACCTAAGCAAATGGAGTATGCCTTACAGAACCGAATGTACCCTATTTGAGAAAACTTTTATCTGATTCGATCCGATGGAACCTTTACCTGATATTGCCTTGTTAGAACCCTCATTGGATGTGATTTGATAGGACCTTTGTTTGATTTAATTTGACAAGACCGTTGCCTGGATTGATTTGGTAAAACCCTCTATCTAATTTGATTTTGTAGAGGGGGATTAAGGATTGCTTGTAAATAAATAGCCAGTTTATTCTTGACAGAAAAACCGATAGACCCAAAACTTGAATCTGTTTGGAATACTTGACTTATTTGAAAGACTTTTTGTGGGCTATCAACAGATTGATCTAACCATGAACACCATTGAGAACCAACCTTCCACTATTGGGACATATGTGTTATAAATGAATAGAATTGTACAAATCTCGTGATTGGGTGTCTTAAGGAACGATGCTTTTGAATTACCATATTCTTGCTTATTTGACGCTACGGAAGCCGATGACAACAGATTGATTTAATTGTAAACAGTACTGAATATTTATCCTCGACTAATCATAATATGTTTCGTATGTTTGCTTCAGTGTTATCGGATTTTGGGAAATCATGTTATGGTAAGTGGTATTGTGATTGCTTGGATGACATTCTTGAGACATCCTTTCGTGTTAGGGGATGTTAAGTCTATGTAGCACCTTTGTTGCGATATCTCTTTTGCCATCGACGGTTTTGTATGGGTGGGTTTGTTTAATTGATCTCGAGTCGGCCATCGCCGGTCGTGAATGGGTGTGCTTTGATTCCGAGGCGATTATTCCTTTGTTTTGTTCGGAATGTCATCCTTTGGTATTATGTGGATGTTATTAGCATCAAAGGAGTTTTGAAAAACCCTGATTATCCGAAAATGTGTGAACTCAGTACGCTCTGTGCAAATAACTGCTCAGTGCCATTATGTTATGTAATTGCGGCTCTGGGGATGTGTAAATTATGCTTAATATGTGATTGACTCCTTTGATATTGTCCTTGGCATCATGGGGATTTGTATATGCACTGCCTTATGTTTTTATGATTATCAGGTAATATGGAAAGACTCAATAGAATAAGGGATTGAATGTGGACTGAATTGTAAACCGTAAACTGTTGAATGAATTGAGAACACGTGTATTGTGTTAGAAATTGATTGCTTCGATGCTACCTTTGTTGATTCGGGAATCAGTATTTAGATCCACTTCATATTTCTGAAGACTTTTGGTTAACCATGGATAACTGTGATGAGTCACTAAACTAAGTACTGAATTGGGTTGTGAATTGCAGAATTATTGAGAAATGAATTGAACTTTTGTGATAAGGGAATAGACCAAACTTCTATGGTAAAGTTAGCTGACATCTAAAATAAGTATGTGGTTACCTATTGTGAAAAAGAAAATTGTTGAATTTGTGTCTAAATATGTTCGGTACCAACAAGTCAAAGCCAAATATCAAATATAGATGGAACTACTTCAACCTCTCCCTGTTTTGGAATGGAAATAGGAATATGTGACTACGAATTTCATTGTGGGGCTACCTTGAGCACCCAAGGTATAAGTCCTGTTTAGGTTATTGTATGTAGAATTACTAAGTTTGCTCATTTCCTCCTTGTAAAATTTTCGTATGATGCTTATAGACCAGCCACTGGTTACATCGATAAAATTGCTTGTTTGCATGGGGTCCCAGTATCTATTGTTTTAAACAGGAATCCTAAAAATGCCCGACTCGATAAGCCTTCAAGAGGCAATGGGGACCGAATTGTGATTCGTTAATCGCTATATCGAGAATCGATGTATAATTAGAAAGAACTTTGGGAGAACTTTTGGGCAAATATATTCAAATATATTGGCGATCTTTTAGGGAATTTGGAAAGTCTATTCGTTGTTGGCAGACTCTGCTTACAACAACAGCTTACACTTTGGTATTGGTCTGGCACTGTGCAAAACCTTGTATGATGCAAAAGGTAAGCCTCTGATTGATTGAGAACAGAATGTTGCTTGATTTTAAGATCGAGCAAATAACTATCTAAAGGATAGCACTGGAACCGTTGAATAAGCAGCATTCCAAATTGTTTTCGACTGAAGGTAAAATAAGTTTGGAGGACCAAACTTCCTAAAGGGGGGAAGACTGTGATGCCCCTGTTTTGTATTATGCTAATTGATCCTCCTTATGCATATGATTATGTGTTTGATATGATTTTGTGTGCCATTATGTGAAAATATGTGGTTTTGAATTTCAATCTGTTCACCGTAGGAATATCTGTTTAATTATCTGCTTTGGAAATTAAATTGAAGGCCTTATCGGCCACAGAAACCGAAATTGATTGCGCCATTGTGATTGGCATAATTTTTAGAGCCTACGGTGAAGTTTAATTGAAAAATTGATTCGGACCAGATTAAGTTGATTAAATTGGTGAATTAGTGCCCAACTATTTCTTAATATTAAATTGTGGCTAGTGGGAATTTATGTAAAAAGGCACTATACACTCAATTTCCTTCTTTTATCTTCATTTGGGCTGGTTTTGACTCCAAGAGATAGAGAGGGAGTCGGCTATAGAGAGAGAAGGGGAGAGAATTGTGCAACTTTAGCTTAAAGCTAGGAAACCTTGAAGTTTACTCAAGAATTTGCTATAGATTATGAGAATTTAAGGCTCCTAGGTGAGTATTTCTTGGATTCTAGTTTGTAATTTTGTGTATTCAAACTAGTTGGGTAATCAAGAATAAGAATTGACAAGAAATGAGTTGGTTTTGTTGAATTGAAAGTCATAGAACACATGCATGTAAGGAATTGTTATAAATTTCCATGTTTGAGCACAATGTGTATGCTCCATGTTGAATTTTTGGTTTAAGTCCATATATTTGATCTTCTCTTCACCAATTGAGTTAATGACAGTGAGTATCTTCCACATGCAAGTGCAAATCATGGAGGTGTAAGTTTGAATATTTGAATTTCATGTGTTGGTGTTGAGTTTGGGTCAATTTGGGACATGCATGTGTTTGATTCATGAAATTGAGCTTTATAATGTTTAAATATACTGTTTATACCATGCTAGTATATATATATATATGTGAAGTTGGAGTTGAAATTATGTGTTTGGAGCCTTTGGATGTGAAGCTGAAGCTCAAGAACATAATCTGGAAAACCCAGAATTTTGATGTCCGCTCGAGCGGGGGAACCACCGCTCGAGCGGGAAATACGTGCTCCCAGTACTTTTTGCAGACATGGTGTCCGCTCAAGTGGGGTAATTCATGCTCGAGCGGGAAACTATGTAGACAGACCTTCTGCTCAAGCGCCAGACTTCACGCTCGAGCGTAATTTTGATGCATCCAGCACTTTTGCAGATTTCATGGGTCCGCTCGAGCGGGGAAGTTCACGCTCGAGCGGGGACCTTGTTTTCTGAAATTTTGTTTATGCATTTTGTGTTCTGTTTTCTGTTCCCTTTTCATTTGTAAGCACTCTTAGGCATACATTGAGCATTGTAATTGAATTAAAGAGATAAGAATGAAGCCTAAAGAGGAATATGTAAATTAAAGAACGGATTGAATTATTTGTGACCCATATGTGTTATGTGATATGTAGGGTCAAGCTCCAGGGCAACTCCACAAGCCGATCATTGTGAGTAATATCTGAAATATGTTGTTGTCCAACTGCTTACTTCTATGTAAGTTTTGTAAAGTTCACTAATTTGAATGATGGTTAGTTTGATATGAAAGTTTGAGAGGCCTAAAAGGCCAGTTTGATATGAAAGTTTGAGAGGCTTGAAAGGCCAGTTTGATATGAAAGTTTGAAAGGCCTAAAAGGCCAGTTTGATATGAAAGTTTGAGAGGCCTAAAAGATCAGTTTGATATGAAAGAATGATTGGGCCGAAGGTCGATTGACATAAATGATTGGGCCAAAGGCCTTTTTGACACAAATAAAAGTTTGACACGCATGAATGGGCCAAAGGCCAGTTTGACATGAATAAAAGATAAGTGGGCCAAAGGCCTGTATGTTTGGAACCACAGTCACTTGGCTTAAATTGTGTATATATATATGTTTGTTAAATAGAAATATGAATTGGGCCCAAGGCTGTTGGAAGCATGTTGTTCTATATACGGTTTGTATAACTTTTTTATTTGATATTATTCACTAGGCTATTGCTCGTGGTCATTCGTGTGTTTGTAGGTGGGCCAAGAGAAGTCCAAACCCAGCCCTAGTGAAGTCTGTATGGAACAACTAAGGTTTTGAAGAGTCAGCCCTTGCATTTCACGCACAAGACACATCTTCGCCCTTCTGCCATTCTATGTTATTGTGTCATGTTGGCGAGGACTTTGGTGTATGTCTGTATATAGCTTTGTTTTGGCTGACTTAGATTTGGATGATCCTGTCTGTATAGAACTCTATGTTACTATACTTTCTGTTGTGGGTTATTAACATCTGTATGTATGGAATGTTATGATATGCATAAGCACGGCTCTATGGACAGTTTTAAAATTGCTTCCGTTCGGCCCCCGTTAACTCTGTTAAAATACGTCTGGTTTGGTTTGTGGCCGCAGGTAATCTCATGATTGTTGGCCGGTTATGTCCTTAACCCACGGGAGCGGGTTCGGGTCATGACAAGAAGCCAGTTACATTAGATGACTATGAGGTTTACCTAAATGAGTATGATATAGGCTTGGAGAACGATCATGTTTCTTATGCCCAAGCCATGAATAATGGAAATACAGCTCAATGGTTAAATGCCATGAAAGATGACTTAAAATCCATGAATGACAACAATGTCTAGGATCTTGTAAAATTGCCTAAGGGAGCCAAATCTGTTGGATGCAAATGGGTTTTAAAACCAAGCGTGATCCTAAAGACAATATGGAAAGATACAAGACCAAATTAGTTGCTAAAGGATACACTCAAAGAGGAGAGATGGACTATAAGGAAACTTATTTTCCTGTTTCTAATAAAGATTCCTTGAGAATAGTCATGGCCTTAGTAACTCATTATGATTTGGAGTTACATCAAATGGAAGTTAAAACAGCCTTTTTAAATGGTGACTTGCATGAAGTGGTCTACATGGACTAACCTGAAGGTTTTCATGATGAAAGCAAGAAAAATATGGTTTTTAGGCTAAAGAAGTCCATATATGGTCTAAAGTAGGCATCTTAACAATGGTATCTTAAATTTCATGAAGTTCTCACCAAATTTGATTTTAAGGATAATGTGGTTGATTAATGTGTCTACCTTAAAATCAGTGAGAGCAATATCTGCATTATAGTTTTATATGTTGATGATATATTGGTTGATAGCAATAATTTGAGAATGATACATGAGACAAAGCAATTCCTTACGTGAAATTTTGAAATGAAAGATATTGGTTAAGCCTCTTTTGTCATTGGGATAGAAATTCACCAAGATAGGTCTCGTGGTATTTTAGGATTGTCCCAAAGAGCCTATATTGTAAAGGTTCTTAAAAGGTTCAACATGCAGAACTGTTCAAGTAGTGTTGCCCATATAGTTAAGGGTGATAGATTTATTGAATTTCAGTGTCCCATAAATAATTTAGAAAGGGAACAAATGAAAGTAATTCCTTATGCCTCTACAATTATGTATGCTCAAGCTGACATAGCATTTGTAGTTGGTTTGCTTGGTCCATACCAAAGCAATCCCGAACTTGATCATTGGAAAGTAGTTAAAAAAGTGTTGCGATATTTACAAGGCACTAAGGATTACATGCTTACTTATTAAAGAATAGACAACCTTGAAGTAATTGGTTATTCAAATGCTGATAATGCTGGATGTAAAGACACTCGAAAGTCCATTTCTAGGTACATTTTTATGCTTGCTAATGGACCAATTTCATGAAAGAGTCATAAGCAGTCTCTGACAGCCTTTTCCACTATAGAGGCAGAGTTCATAGCATATTATGAAGCCACATGTCATGCAGTATGGCTAAAGAATTTTATATCTGGATTACAACTTGTCGATTCAATTTCGAGGCCCTTGCAGATTTACTGTGATAATGATGCTGCTGTTCGGTTCTCCAATAATAACAAAACTTTAGGAGGATCAAACCATATTGATATCAAGTATCTAGTTGTTAAAGAAAGAATTCTGAATCAGATTGTTTTCATCTCTCATACTAGCACAACACTCATGTTGGCAGATCCTTTAATTAAAGGTCTCACACCTAAGCTCTTTCAAGAACATGTTGCGTGGATGGGCTTAGTAGAAAGTTTATCATGTTTAGACTTGAAATGAGTGTATTATGTTCGTGATAAATGTTATGTTATAATCATCTTACGTTAGTAATGATTATGCTTGTTGTTTTCATTCTTCATACTTGTGCGCAATTAAAAGAAGATATAAACAACGGGACCGTTATAGATGAATTAGCATTAATCATCATTATGTTGCTAATGTCATCTTTATGATTTAAGATTCACTTATTCACGTTGATGGAAAATATTAACACTATAACCATTGTATAGTCTTGATCAATGTGTAAATCACTGACTACAATGATTTGGTGCTAATAATTTTATTGAACATAATCTAATAGTGATGGTGCAATCTTCTAGTGGGAGAACGTTGGCCATATTATGATAATCTAGTGACGTAATATAATCATGCAAGCCAAGTGGAAGATTGTAATAATTTTTCCTAAATATGGCTTAATATGACTTATATATGATTATACTAGATTCATCTCATTAAGCAAGATACATGTACATCAATTAGATAGTGACTAATCATTAATGAATGCACCTATATACACATAATGTATAGAAGACTAATGGAGATAGTGTCAATGCATTGAATGTGATAGATTCATCATGAATGAATCTTAGAGATGCATTATGTATCTATTATGAATATAGAAAATACATTAATCTATCTAATGAGGTTCATTGAATGAATGGATTCTTTGATGGGAAGATTACTAGTATAAATAGTGTAAGGTCCCAAACCACAGTCTCTAACACAAAACTCAAGTTGTCACCACAAGAAGGCTCCTATTGCTTAGAGAGAGAGAGAAGTGGCTTGAAAAACTTAGACAAATAAAGAACTTGAAGATCAAGGTCTTCTATTCAAGATTTCTCTTTCTGAAAAGAGGTTTTCATACTATCATGGATCAAGGTACGTATACACTTATTTTGTATAATAGAAATTCTTATAGTTTTCATGTATAGAATTGAATCCTTAACGACTTTTAGTTTATGTTTCGCAAAATTTTCTATCAATACACACATTTAAAAGTGTAAATTAGCATGACTCAAAAAGAAAATATAATAACAAAATGGTATCTGTAATAATTTCCTTTTGCAAATATAGAAGAGAGAGTGAACCACTTCATTTAAAACATATGATTATGTATTCACCTCTTCTTCTTTTAATTATTATTTTTTTTATGACAAAAAACTTCAATTGGCTCTCACTATCACCTCCTATAAATAAATTATGAATATGTAAAATAACCAATTGTGTATATCATGTACACTTGAGTGTTTTATCAGGTAAGAGTACGAGTCCATGAGGCCTCAAAAAATTCTCTCATAAAAGAACTTCTATGTTCAATTCTGTGCCCAACTTGAAACTTACAATTCACTCGTTTTTTAACTAACTACTTGAAGATTGAACTAATTTATGAAATGAAGGCCAAGGAGGCCCTCAGGTGATCATACCGTCCTTCTTTACTTACTAAATTTTATTTTAATCAAAATTTAAAATAAAAAAAAAATATGTATTTATTTTTTAACGGATGAAATAAAATAGGAAAACACAAAAATAGGTAATTAAGACCATCTCCAATGGTTACTCCGACTTGTCATCAAATTTGAATTTGGTGAAAAGTGATCATTTTTTCTACTCCAGCAGTTTTATCAAATATGTATCAAATTCAAGATTTTACTTTTTTTTCATTAAATTGAGGACCAATGAATCTTTCATTAAATCACCGTTCATAGCCGTTGCCAGATGTCTCCCGGATGTCCTCTCGAATGACCACCTCAAGGCAAAAATATATATATATTTACACTAGCCTGTCAACAGGCCGGACATCCGCCCGATCGACCGATATTCTGATGATGTTCGAAAATCTTCCATTGGAACACTTGATATTAAAGGAAACTTTTACTCAATTTTTTACTTAAGTTCGATAAAAAATTTAATGCACTACTAGAGATGCTCTAACAAGCATTTAGGATCAAATCTGAGAAGTTGTTTTTGTTCCTTTGTTGTTCAATTGGATTTATAAATAGTAATAAATAAATAAAAATTGAATCAAGACACTTTCTCAGCAATGGAAAAAGTAATTAGAAAAGTGGGATGAAATTTGCTTAACCCACAAGACAACATCATATCTGGATAAGAATTCTTCTTATGATTGGAGATTCTGGCACCAATGTTGTTCTACGAAAAATTACGTGTAAGCCAAAACTGGCTGACGTGTCCTCAATGATTTAGCTCTATTACCGCTTATTTTGGAAAATAGGAAAAAAGTTAATTTTTTTGATTTTTTAATTTAAAAAAAATATATAAAAAAATAAAATAGTGACGTGACTCAAATAAACCAATAAGCTAATAAACTGACTTTTTTTCCTAATTACCAAATAGACCTAAGTTAAGACTCCGGTTGCATTTTCCAATACAAGTCCAACACGTCAATCTTTTGGCTTTGGCTTGAAACTCACTACACTTCAGATGTAGTATAGTTTTTGTTCTTGAGGAAGAAATTCATATGATCTTCAAAATCATGGAATGTTTTTATTCTACATTGATGGAATATGTCCCTTATCTTTGATTCTTCTTCTTCCACAAAGAGGGGGAAAAAAAACCAAAAAACAAAGGGCTTGTATGATTTGTGCTTTGAAATATTATTTTAAAAATAATTTTTCAGAGAGTTTAAAAAATTTTAAAATTTGTTTGGTTGTATATTTTGAAAATAATTTTGGAGTTTTAGAGTTTGAGATGATTTGATATTTTTTATAGTTGAATAGATGGGTGTGAGAGAAAAAGTGATTGAGTAGGAGGAGAAAGAAAAAGTGATTGATTGATGTGTAGTAAAGAAAAATTTGATTTTGAATTTTTTTTTATAAAAATTTCAACCAAAGATATTTTTTTAAAATTTTTTTTCTAAAAAAACATGTTTTGAGAGATAAACCAAACATACCCAAAGTGATTTTCTCCATTCTAAAATTATAATAGAAGATTTCCATTACATTATCTAAGGGTTGTAATGATTCTTTTTTAATTTAAAATAATTATAAATTTTAACGATCACTTCACAACACTTGGAGAATCTCCAACTCACTATGCTTGTTAGTTAAAGTGGGTGTTTGGGAAGTAGTTATTTTACAAGTTTTTTAGCTATTTTAGTAAGTTATTTTAGTTTTTGTGTTTGAAAAAATAAGATAGATTTTTATTTGAGTTGGTGTATTGAAAAATGTGTTGAAATGATGTTTGAAGTTAAAATGACAAATTTGTCCCTAACCTCACAGTTTCCAAAATTAATCTAAAGGGGTAAAATTGTAATTTACCTACCTATCACTGTGATAGTGGTAGGCTGTGCCTACACTACCACTGTCACAGTGACAACCCACTGCTGGCCTATATATATATATATATATATTTTAAACTTTTGGTTTAGGAACTTTTAGGCTAAAATTGTTTTTGAGGCTATTTTAGCCTTAAAGTTAGGTTCCCAAACACCCCCAAAATAATTAGTATAACTTACTTTTTTCAACTTCAATATATTAGGCATGTGATTAGGCATTTTGACTCAACTCACGTTTACTACATATATGTAGCTAGCTGTCAAAGGCTAGACACAATGTATTTTAATCATTAGAATCGTTTTCATCTATCTTTATTACTGATGTGACATTCTTTAATACTAATAATATTTAAATAAATAGTTAAAATAAAGAGTATGGTTAAAATAGAAGTATAAAAAAGTTGATTGAAAAATAAAATGTAAATTTTATAAGAACGTTTAGATATAAAATGTCTATTAACATTGGAGATACTCATAAATTATATAATGGAGAAGATGCATTAGAAATAGAAATGTGTCACAGTTGGCTTTGGCTTTATATTGGGTGTCATATAATTCAACCTATTTCCATCGTAAATTTGGCCATGAACTACTGTTTTTCAAGCATTCATAAGTCCAATTTTAAAACTTTCAGGGTGATAGTTTAAAACGGATGTGGAGATGCTGCTGTGCGGGCTGTGAGGTAGCGGTTGTTGTGCGGTTAAATGGGCCCAGGGTCCATTATGATAATCTGAGCCATTCATATTTTAAAATATATCAAGTAGAATATGCTTGTAAAAAATCAAGTTAATCGGATATCGTTTACCTATTCATCCACTCACATTTATATCTACAAAAATAAATAATAATTATGATTTAAAGTATTAAGATAAATACAAATGTGAATGGATGAATAGGTAAACGATATCCGATTAATTTAATTTTTTGCAGGCATGCTCTACTTGATGTATTTTAAAATGTGAACGGTTTGGATTATCAAAATAGACTCCAAAATGAACCCATTTGGCCACACAACACTCACTGCTGCACAGCTCTCGCAGCAGCATCCCTACTTCCGTGTAAAACTCTATTTTTTTGGGGCTAAAAAGAAAAAAACAATTTAAAAGGCCATATTTATCTACTTATCTATTCACATCACCAATTTGTCTATCTATATATTTAAGCATTTTTTTTTTAATTTGTTCACATATTACTTATTTATTCTCCTATTTTGTCTATCTATTCACATCACCATCGCTACCAGTCACCGTTGTCCGCGACTTTTTAACAACTTTTTTGAAATTTTTTTTGACGATGGCACCGAAAATAGTCCAACAGTGATCCATAGATAGTGATGTAAAAATGAAAAACAAATTAGTCAAAATAATAATTAATCTCTCCATAAAAGATCAATCATTGAACTTGATCCATATCCCCCTAAAAATAGATATTATCAATAAACCCTTATTTTTTTCTCAAAAGGCGGCCACTATCCACACCCCTAAGAGTATATGATGTGTCCTTTCATAATTACACAACAAAAATTCAGAAAGAAAAACCACAAAATAAATATAACTTTTCTCACTATACAAAAGTATATATCTTTGCTAATCATAAAAGATAAAAATACAAACATAGCAAAAATTATGATTTTTTTTTTTTTCAATTTGATACCTTGGGCGGTGCCTATATTGAAGCTTATGCAGTCAGTCGAGTCCATGAAAAAAAAAAAAAAATTTACTAGATATTTTATGTGAGATTCCTTTTGTCGTCCCAACCATGTAAATGAAAAAGTACATAAAAATTAGATCTTGAGATAAATTTAGTCCCCAAAAAAAAAATAAAATAAATAAGTTTTTTTTTTTTCCACGGAAATGGATATGTAGATAGGCTACTCCAACATATCCGTCAGGGAGTATTGCCCCTTAACACCTACAGCATATCTGCCGGGAACCCCACCGCACCTATGTCGGGGCCAAAGCTTAGGCCCCCGCGTGTTCCAGACGTTAAGGAGTATGTTTAACCCCAACAAGGGGCTATGGAGACTCGAATCCAAGCCTTGAGCGAGGGATTCGAAGGTTTTATCTACTGAATCAACCCCTTGTTGGTAAAAAAAAAAACACATTCAACTTCAAACCGTATATACGCTTACATCTCTAGCACTGTTAAAGCATATGGTATATTGGGCAGATTTATTAAATTTTGTCTTGTTTTTTAATAGAAGAACTAGATTATTTGATAAAATTAAGATGGAATTGAGCAACAATGGTTGGAGTTAGGTTTTAGTTTTGCAAATCAACCTTATTGTTGAAAAATTACATTTAGCTGAAATTTAATATATTTATGACTAATTCCAATTTCCACAGAGGTTGGTTTTATGCAATTTAACCCGGTAAGAAAAAAAAAATAGTAAAAAAAAAAAATGAACATATCAAAGAAGACTCCAAGAGCTACCTCGTACTCATGAAAGAGAAAAGAATGAAAAAGAAAAAAATAAAATATATTTTCTCTTTCTTTTAATTATTTCTTTTGAATTAACATAGCTTAAAAAAAATATTAAATAAACTATAGCATTTCTTAATCGGACTATCTCATTGATTAACTATAGTATTGCTTTATAAATAATTTTTTTGATTATTGTTTTCTTGGGTAAATTACTCTTTGCTCACTTTATATTAGTCACTTTTTCACTTTGACCCTTAAAGTTTCCCCCCTCCCCTCTCTCTCTCTCTCTCTCTCCTCTCTCTCTCATTTTAGGCCTTTTTGTTTCAAGTTTTTTTCAATTTATTTCTAAAGTTAATTTATATTCAAAACTAGATAGAAAATGTCATAATAACTGTCACGTAATATAAAAAATATATTATATATTGAGATTTAAATTTATATTAGATATGTGAGTTATATATAATAAAATATTATATCACGTGACTGTCAATGTGTCATTTTTTATTTAATTTTAAATAAAAATTAATTTTAAAAGTAAACTAGGAAAAACTCATGAAGAGCAAAGTGGAAAAACTAAACTTTAAAAACCAAAGTGAAAAAGCAACCATATATAAAGAGGGCAAAGTCCAATTTATCCTTTTTTTTATTATTTTTCCCATGAAATATGGATGAACCAATTGTGTATATATACTAGATGTGTGGGGGAAAACTTACCTCACTTGTGTAATGATTTAGAAAAACATTCACACTCGAACTATTTGGCTGAAACACCCAAATAAAAAAAGAACTTTGATTGTGGTGGTCAGTTGGGGGACTCTCCAATGCTTAAATTAGTGATGGTTTGGAGTTTCTAAAATTTTGAATTTAGTATTTCCTAATTGGTTTTAGATTGGATTGGAATGAAACTTATTTTGATTTAGGAATGACGCTTTGACTATAAATAGGTGGAACCTCTCATTCATTCAATAGAATTTTTCAGTTCCCTTGGTTAAACTTTTGAAGTTCCTTGAAGGTCTCTCTTTGAAGAGAGGCCATTGGCTTCTTCAGAGATAATGGAGGAGGTTTCTCCTTATTTGGGGTTTATGGTTATGTTTAACTAGATTCATTGGTGTCTCCTTGTAATAATTTTGGAGGTAGGGAGAGGATTTTGGATTGGTGAGAGAACATGTATTTGGGTGGTGAGCGTTGTGAGAGATTAATTTGTCACCATTGTAACATTTCGGAACAATCGTTTTTTTGCCTGTGGATCCTTGTCTTTGCTCGTGGATGCCTTAGGCCGAACCACATAAATATTAGTATCTTGTAATTGTTTCTCTCTCGTGAATTATGCATAATTTTAGGAGCTCTCTGTGCAACAATAAACACCAAAAAGTATATGTTCAGTCAGGAATGTTGTGTCTCCCTTATGGGTTTGGATGACTTTCTTTCTTATATAGGCTTCATTTCCAACCATTAGGGTGGTTGAGATCCAACCACTCCTTATTTACTATTCCACTTTACATAAGATCATGTTGCATGATCGTGGTTTTTAGGAGGTGATAACTCCACGATGAGTAGCTCACATGTTGATTTGGTCCCCTAGTGTTTGGATCATTCATCCAAGCAACTGATCAGCTCAGAAGCCTAACTGACTCATGGTCTTACTGGACTTCTCCAGACGTTCTAGCCCAACCGGTTGGTTCTGCTTTTTGGAAAGTAGGTTAAAAATAACTTTTTAATTTTTTTTTTTTTTTTTAAAAAAATTATGCAAAAAAATAAAGAGGTGATATGATAAAAAAAAAGAAGACAAAAATTAAAAAGCTAACTTTTAATTCAATCGCCAAAATAAGTTCATCTTCTAGCTTGGTTGTCTGCCTTCCAGCCTTGTTCGGCCTCAGTCTGTTGGTTGTGTCTTGGAGCTCGGATATATATGTGAACAAATTCATGAACTCGCAAAAAGCCTTTCAATGTTGAGAGATTGAGACATTAAAATCAAAGCTCATTTAAGTCAGTGTATGGAAAAGGAAAAAAACCAAAAATAAAGTCCAATCCTTCCCTGGCCAGAAAAGAAAAGAAAAAGCGAATGAGACACCATCAAAGTAGAGAGAGAAAGAGGAAGAAAAAAAGTAAAAGAAAAAAAAAAGAAAAGAAAAGTGAGGGAAAAAAAGAAAAAGAAAAAAGCAAATATATAAGCAAACAACCGTTTCAATGAGAAATGTCGATGCCAATCTCACCCACTGCACCCTCAAGGCCCGTGAAATCGAAACTCCAACCACTTGTGTGGATCTCTCTATCTGTGTCTCTGTTTGTGCAGTTTTTCGGGCTTCTTTAGTACAATTATTAGGCTGCTTAAATCCTTCCCTCTTTTTTATTTATTATTTATTTATTTATTTTTATTTTTATTTTAATTTGGGAAACTGACTAAACGATCATGTTAGAAAGTTAGGTACACCAATAAATCCTGTTCACTTTTAACTATTATTACAAAATCCTATTTTTAATTTGTTTTATAAATTTAAAAACCAAAATACCTTTATGTTTTACTGTCACTACCACATCCGCCGTTGTCGGACCATCATCATTTTGTCAGATAGTTACTGGAGACTCGTTGATGTTAACATAAATTGCAGAACATAAACCTTACACTTCGGATTATTTACCATGTGTATCATCAAGAAATCAAGACAAAATGACATACCTGAATCCATTGATGAACAGTTAAACGGAAGCGTGATTATCAATAAACTCTTTGTTATTGACTATGTTATTGCCTTCTAATCCTTTCCCCTTTGGTGCCTTATGTTTCTCCTTGAGAGGATTTAGAAAACATGGCAGTGTTCTTTTTCACCACTTGGGAAGGAATAGGGACCATAACCTTTTAAAAGTTGTAATTGGTTTTCATAACTGAAAGTTATAAAGTCCCATGAAACCACCATATGGGATATTAAACAGACATCAGTTACCCATTAACCATTAAACTAATTAATTAGCCATTAAACCAATTAATTAGTCATTAAACCAACTTTAACCAATATGTTTTAATTTCTATTTCTGCCCCTCATAGAAATAGAAATTATACAACTAGTATCTACACATTAGGTCCATAACACATATACCCTTAAGCCTATTAACTAAATTGAATCACTTAAATTGTAGGCTTTTTATAAATGATAACACCACATTTAATTATGTGGTCCCATTGAGACATTATTTAGCAATCTCCCAATCGACCACATATGTACTCAAAAATGTGCTTAACTTTAGTGAGCTCGAAATTTGTTATCATAACTTGAGGGTATCCAAACAATCTTGTCCATTAACTATACTAATATAGGATCAAAGCGGTCTTCGTTACATCAATCGTAACTTCGACCCACCAATGGTCACGTATACTAATACAACTAAATGACATAGATCAATCATGGATGGATCGTAGCATGGAAATTACATGTGATGTGATCCATACATGCCTATTTCCAATCGGTCCTACTTAACTTTATTGAGATCAATACTTCACATTACGTAATGTAGCGTAATAAATCAATACTTTATTTCTGTAAATTAATCTAATTACATAGATAAAACTTAAGTGACATAAAGCGAGAATATAAATACAAACTCCCACTAAACCGAATGTTCTCAAATAGAACAACACCCATCCGAAAGCGGTGCTCATGAAAGACCCTGGGTGGTAGTCCCTTCGTTAGTGGTTCCGCTATCATGAAGTTTGGCCCAAAGTGCTCTATGGAAATCTGACCACTCGACAGTCTTTCTTTTACTACTAGGTACTTGATATCAATATGCTTTGATTTTGTCGAGCTCCTATTGTTATTGGAATATAAACCGCAGACTTATTGTCACAATATAACTTAAGTGGTCTTTTCGGTGCCTTCCAAAATACGCAACCCGGTGACAAAATTCATGACCATATCCCTTGGTTTGATGCCTCATAACATGCTACAAATTTCGCGCCATGGTGGATGATGAAGCTATGAGCGTCGCTGCAGACCTCCAAGAAATTGCTCTACCAATGAGATAAATATAGCTCGATGTGGATTTCCCTCGTCTTGGCATCCAAAGAAAATCGAGTCGGAATATCCAATGACCTCTAACTTATCCGATCTCCTATATGTGAGCATATATTCCTTTGTTCTCTCAGAATATCGCATAACACGCTTGATCGCTTCCAATGATCTATGCCAGATTACTTAAATATCGCTTAACATGCCAACTATGAACGCAATATCCGGACGCTGCATATACTTGAGCATACATTAGACTCCTACAGAGGCATAAGGAATCTTCGCATTTCTTGAATTTCAAGATCGGTCTTCGGGCATTGACTGAGACTAAACTTGTCTCCCTTAGCAACCGGGGTTTCACCTGGTTTACAATTTTGCATGCCAAATCTATTGAGTACTTTTTCGATATAGCTCCTTTGTGATAATCCCAGAATACCCCGAGAACGATCTCGGTGTATTTCGATTCCTAATACAAAAGAAGCATCACCAAGATCTTTCATTTCAAAATTCTTAGATAGAAATCTCTTGGTGTCATGCAATAAGTTTATATCGTTTGTGGCAAGCAATATGTCGTCAACATATAAAACCAAAAATATGTGTTTACTCCCACTGAACTTGTGATACACACATTCATCAACAACATTAGTTTCAAAACCATACGAAGTGATAACTTGATGAAATTTGAAGTACCACTGACGAGAAGCTTGTTTGAGTCCATAGATGGATTTAGTCAATTTGCAAACCATATTCTTTGGGTCTCCTGACACAAAGTTTTCTGCACCATATAAATTGTTTCTTTAATGTCACCATTAAGAAAAGCTGTTTTGACATCCATCTGATGCAACTCAAGATCAAAATATGCAACAAGCGCCATAATTGTCCTAAAAGAATCTTTCGAAGAAACTGGAGAGAAAGTTTCTTTAAAGTCAATTTCTTCTTTTTGAGTAAAGCCTTTGGCTACAAGACGTGCCTTATACCTCTCCACATTACCATTTGAATCCCTTTTGGTTTTAAATATCCATTTACAACCTACGGGCTTCGACCAACCGTAATGAGACAAGTTCCCAAACTTTATTGTCTTGCATAGACTTATATTCTTCATTCATGGCTTCTATCCACTTATGAGAGTTGGAACTTTCCATGGCTTGACGAAAGTTGATTGGATCATTTTTCGACATTCCATTTTCTACCTCATGTTCCTGGAGATATACAATATAATCATCTGAAAGTGCAAATCTCATTTCTCTTGTGGATCGCCTTAATGGCACAGATTCTTGAGGTTGAGGTTGTAGAGTTTGTTCCTCAGGAATAATTACCTCATCTTGAATGGGGGTTTGAACTATATTATCTTGAACAACATTGTCTGGTTGAGGATCCGAAATTACTTCTCGAGCAATGACAGGTATAGGAACCTGTGATTGGTCAAAAGTAGTAGTAGTAAGTGGGATTACTCCTGCTTCCTCCTCAAAGACAATGTCTCTAACTGGATTTCTCCCCCCAAACTCAACATCCTCAAAAAATGTTGCAATTCCCGTCTCAAATATTGACTTATTTGTGGGATCATAAAACTTGTAACCCCGTGATCGTTCGGCATAGCCAATAAAGTAGCGCTAATGGTTTTAGAGTCCAATTTTCGTTCATGAGGTTTATAAGGCCTCGCCTCGAGACACCCCCACACATGCAAATGGTTTAGACTAGGCTTTACCAACCCAAAGCTCATAAGGTGTTTTTACAAGCGCTTTAGTTGGCACCGATTTAAGATATAAGTTCTTTGTCTTTAAAGCCTCACCCCAGAGGGACTCTGGTAAAGTAGAATGACCGATCATACTTCTTACCATATCCTTAAGAGTCGGTTTCGTCTCTCGATACACCATTCATGCTAGGTGATCCCGGCATGGTGTATTAGGACGATTCCACATTCCTCCGGTATTTTGCAAGCGGTCCCGGGCGTTGTTCACCGATCCATCATATCTGCCATAGTATTCACCACCACGTCGACGACACTTTTAATCCGTTTGTTGAGTTGTAACTCAACTTCGCCTTAAATTTTTGAATACGCCCAAAGATCGTGATTTCTCATGGATAAGAAATAGATACCCATATCTCGAATAGTCGCCTATGAATGTGATAAAATATTGTTGACCATTCCAAGACGCCATAGGAACGGGCCACAAATGTCCGTATGAATTAATTCTAAGACATCTGTAGTCCTATGGGTACCATATTTCTTTATTTTGGTCTGCTTTCCTTGATACACTCAACACGACATCAAAATCAAAAATCAAGAGAGTCCAAAATTCCATCGACACAAGGCGCCAACTCTAGATTTAGAGATGTGACCTAGGCGTTTGTGCCATAATGAGGTGAATTTTCCTTAGTTAATTTACGCTTGGTACCTCGTGATTCCACGTGCTAGGTTGCATTATAAGATGCAATAGTTTCAAGTTAATATATATTATCAAACATATTAAGTAAACCAAGACCAACAACATTGGAATTAATAGACATACTAAACTTCATATTTCCAAAAGAACAATAATATCCCAATTTGTCCAATACGTAAACAGAATTAAATTCGCCTAAAGGACGGTACAACAAAAGTGTCTAATAAATCCAAATAATAACCGGGCCAAGAATAATCTAAAGTGTGCTATTGCTGCACTTCTATTGACTTGCCATCACCCACAAAGATGTATCTTTCAAAGATCGATTGGCTTTTCGAGTTCAGTAACCTGCATAGAAACACATATGTGAGTAGTAGCACCGAATCTACCCACCAAGTGTTTCTTGATCAAGCTAAATTTATTTGAAACAGACCAAAACATGAAATGTACCTTTCTTTACACGCCAGCGCACGTATTTGGCACAATCCTTCTTTCACGTAAGGCTTGCCACAAAAGAAACAACCATCTGCACTTCTGTTTCTTTGGTTCCGGACCTTGAGGAATAGCAACTTCCTTTCCCTTATGCTTTCTTTTGCCCGTATGCTTAGAGGTGCTTGCCAGATGAGCACTGTCAGTCATTTCTTGCTTCAATCTCTCTTCCTCTTGTACACAAAATGAAATGAGCTCATTGAGAGTCCATTTCTCCTTCCGCGCTTATAATCGACCTTAAATTGGTTAAATTGTGCAGGAAGAGAGATGAGAACTAAATGCACGAGCAAATCATCAGATAGGTCGAGCTTTAGTGCCTTAAGTTTTGAAGCAAGATGAGACATTTCCATGATGTACTCGCGAACATTACCCTTGCCTTTATACTTTATTGAAATCAAGCTTGCTAAAAGCGTGCTTGTTTCAAATTTTATCGTTTTAGCAACGCTTTTGAATTTCTAAAAGAAATTCATCTAGAACGATAACATCCTCTCGTTATTGCACCTCGAAGACTTCGAATCCCACGCTTCATGATCATAAGACTTAGCTCGTTAGAACGATCCCACTTTTCAAAGTACACAATTTCCTCGAGTACTTTGTGCAAGTTGAGAGCATTCGGTTTTGGCATCCTTAATGCCAAGTCTATGTCCATGCAATGAGAACAATCAATATGTTCTCTTCCATTCCTTAAAGTTTGTTCCATTTAACATTGGAACATTGTTCATGTTAGCGAGATTGAAGTAGTCGACATTAAAGTGAATCCAAAAGAAAATAAAAGGAATAAACAATTATGCTCACATTAAGTTACCAAACAGATAATCTCTAAATAAATTAATTTAATGACAACATCTCAAGATACCTAGCACAACATTAATACCAAACCTTTGGGTAGTGATATTAACTGTAAGTGGTATTCTTGTTGTAATGATCAAACATTGACAATAAGTTATGTCAAATAACAAATCTATCTTTGGATGGATTTATTATTCACATTAGGTTTCCTTTACAATTGGCACATGTTTATCACCACAAAATGTGTGTAATTCTGCCAAGTATTAATCATGTCTTTGGACCGATAAATACCCGCATGAGATACACAGACATGAACATCAAAACATTCCATATAAAACAATCTAGACAAGAGAGATCACTTTTGTGACATCTTGTTTGAATTGACTTATATTTAGAACGTTAGGAAATGAAATTGCTGTAGACGTTGTATAAATTACAGTAAATTTAAAGATTTCTTAATTTGTTACCCCGAAATATTATATAATCTGCAGCAATCCCAATTATATACATACATATATAAATAGAATTGACGGGTCCAAAAAACAAACTGACCATCGAATCATTTTACAATTTCAGAAAACAGATTGCCATTTTCACAGAACAAAACAGGAAAAAACAGAATTTACATCCATAAGAAAATTCAGAATCTGATTTCAGGAAACTAAATAGAATGAATAAAGCATATCAATTCTGATAATACACATGATAATGTAGGCTCTGATACCAATTGTTAACATAAATTGCAGAACATAAACCTTACACTTCGGATTATTTACCATGTGTATCATCAAGAAATCAAGACAAAATGACATACCTGAATCCATTGATGAACAGTTAAACGGAAGCGTGATTATCAATAAACTCTTTGTTATTGACTATGTTATTGCCTTCTAATCCTTTCCCCTTTGGTGCCTTATGTTTCTCCTTGAGAGGATTTAGAAAACATGGCAGTGTTCTTTTTCACCACTTGGGAAGGAATAGGGACCATAACCTTTTAAAAGTTGTAATTGGTTTTCATAACTGAAAGTTATAAAGTCCCATGAAACCACCATATGGGATATTAAACAGACATCAGTTACCCATTAACCATTAAACTAATTAATTAGCCATTAAACCAATTAATTAGTCATTAAACCAACTTTAACCAATATGTTTTAATTTCTATTTCTGCCCCTCATAGAAATAGAAATTATACAACTAGTATCTACACATTAGGTCCATAACACATATACCCTTAAGCCTATTAACTAAATTGAATCACTTAAATTGTAGGCTTTTTATAAATGATAACACCACATTTAATTATGTGGTCCCATTGAGACATTATTTAGCAGTTGAAATATTCAAAACATTGCTGAAAAGCTGTTGGTAATAGCTGGGATGTTCTAAACATCATCGAAAGTCACTAAAATGTTCAAAACGACATTGAGAATATTACCGAAAAAAATAATAATAGAAGGAGAAACTAGAGCAAAAACCAAGTAAAATTTAACCACATCCTCTCCAACATCACAAAACACACACACACACACACACACACACACACAATTCTTTATCATACCGAACACATAATTCTCAGCTTATAAAATTGCAAAATTTTGGTGTTTGAATTTATTTCTCATCAAATTGCATAAATTTGCAATTTTAAAATTATAGTTTCAAAACTGTAAAATTATCCAATTTCATCAATTGCAATTTATCAAAACATAATTTCGCATCACGACGATAGTGGAGATCTCAGACCAATAGTTTCTAAGGGTTTCTAGCTTTTTACTTTGTCAATATTTATATTTGCTAAAAAAAAAATTCCCATCTAAAAAAAAAAAAGAAGACTAAAGTAATAGAGAAAAGCAAAAATGTATCTCCAAAACAGAATTTTTTTTAGTTTTCACGGTCTGTAATTAAAACTAAAAAAATATTTGTTCAGAGCTAGAAAATTTTCTTCATTAAAACATTAAAAAAAAAAAGTGTGTAGCAGAGAAAAGAAGAAAAAGTGAGAGATAGAAAGAGGGAAAGAGCGACAATCATTTTTGGTTTAGATATGGTTGGATTTGATGTAAACCTAGTTAGATCTGGTCCAAATTTGACAGACAACCATGATGATGGATCTCCAATTGGCAATGGCAAGTGGAGAAAAAATGGGGGAGTGTAAGAGAATATATGAGATGGGTTTGCCAATGGTATTCGGTGGTTGCTAAATCCCAGTTCGGTGGTTGCTAATCTGTCTGTCTATCTATCTATCTATATTACCACCACCATCAACCGTCGCCGACCACCTCCTATGACTTTTTTAGTGACTTTTTTTGTGACCGGTAGCATTGGGGTGAAAATAGAAGAAAAAAAAAATCTTTTGAAACAATAATTTGTCATTCTCACTAAACAATTTTATTAATTATGTTCTTACAACCAAAACAAAACAATCGTTGGACCTAATGTCATACACATCCATAATAATGAATTTTCCACCGATTTTGTTGTTGTTTTTTTATTTATTTTTTAAGTAGTAATTATCTAAAAGTTAAGAAGATATGTTTTTAAATTTTATTTTTCAATTACCAACATTCAATTTACAAAAAGTTACATTGAATAGGCATAGTCTATGATGATACAGCGCGTCCTCGTGAATGGGCTGGACCGATCCAAGCTCCTCAAGCCCACTGGATAACCTGCAAGCAAGTCCAATCGGGGAACAGGGTAGTCCCCCGGCGAACCCTCCGGCGTATGAATTAGCAAAGGTGATGGACAGGATGTAGAGAAAGAGAGAGAGAGAGGGGATGGAAAACTTAACATTCTTCTTGTCTTCGAGCTTTGCTTATATCCTCTGGTAATCATTTCGCTGTCTTAGCCGTTCTGACCTTCCCGCCGAAAGCTTACGCCGTGGTTCGTCTTGTTCAGGGTGAGGGGGCGCCATTCCGGCCGAGGGGTGTTGTCGCAATAAATGCGGTGATGGGTTGCATTAATGGTGATGTGCTGTGGCAATAACTTTGCAGATCTTTGTCTGCTGATATGGCCTGTTCTGCACCCGCCACGTGTCCGAGCATCATTGGCCTTCGCCGATTGGCCTCACCATTCTGGGTTTTACTGACCGGGTTGTGTAATAGGGTCTAAATGGTGGGCTTGGGTTTACTCATCGTGGGTCAGGTCTTGGGCCTATCCTCGTCATTAGTCCCCATTCCCGAGTGCAGCTTTAGTCCAACGAAGGGAATAATAATAGTGGAGATGAATCCGACCTGTAGGGGGAGACCGACCGTGAGAGGCCGAGCGTGAGGGAGGCCGAGCGGGGTGAGGCCGAGCGTGAGGGTGACCGAGCAGGAGAGGTCGAGCGTGAGGGAGGCCGAGCGGGTGAGGCCGACCGTGAGGGTGACCGAGCGAGAGAGGTCGAGCGTGAGGGAGGCCGAGCGGGTGAGGCCGACCGCGAGAGTGACCGAGCGGGGGAGGTCGAGCGTGAGGGCGGCCGAGCGTGGGGGAGGCCGAGCGGGGTGAGGCCGACCGCGAGGGTGACCGAGCGGGAGAGGCCGAGCGTGAGGGAGGCCGAGCGGGGTGAGGCCGAACGTGGTGAGGCCGAGCGTGAGGGAGGCCGAGCGGGATGAGGTCGACCATGAGGGCAACCGAGTAGGAGGGCGCGGGGCTTAAGAGGCGGCGTGTCACGTGGCGATTTGAAGTGGAAAAGACAAGGTGAGGCGAAGTCGCAGTATCCGACCATACACGCAAGGTGATTTCGGGGCGGGAACGCTGCGTTGGATCAGGAGTGAAGCGTCAGGGCATTGATGATACAGTTTTGGCGGATGATTTGAAAAGTTTTCAAACTGGCAAAAATTAATTTGGATCCTTGGAATACGGGCAAACCGTGGGCTTTTGGTATCATACGATTCACCTACTTCTTTACAAAAACTCAAAATATTCGAAGTATTAGTTCCTTCGTTTCCGACGATACCCCTTTGCGACATTTTTGCAACTTTCTTGCACCTGCATCAGAAGCAATACGCAGACACGCCATAGACATGGCTCAAGAAGGAACTGGGGGTGTGAGGGTGGATCCTCTGGGAGAGGACGACGCCAGGAGTTGGCGCAAAGAAGACAGTCGTAGGTGGAGGGACCAGCAGCGATCTCACGATTCCGCCGTGATAGCAAATACCAACCAATCACCAGTGGGACCGGATCACTGGCACTCAAGGGCTGACAGGTCCATTATTACGGCGGGGGAATTGGAGGCTATCCGCGAAAGGTACCAGATCCCGGCGGAGGTGGAGTTGGTGCTGCCAAAGTCGGCGGAGAGGCCGTCTGATGTCAGGCCAGGGGAGTTCTCTCTCTACAAGGAGGCGCTGAAGGGCGGGTTGAGATTGCCACTGCCGTAGATCATGGTGGATGTGCTCAACCACTTGGAGGTGGCACCAGGGCAGCTAATGCCCAATGCGTGGAAGATTTTGCTATCTTGCGCAAGCGTCTGGCCAAAGGCGACTGAAGGGTAGGCCATGACAGTGGATGAGTTCTTCTGCTGCTACAAAGCTTCAGGGCAGCAGGAGACTTGGGTAACCCTGCAGGCCGTGGCGGGGAAGGGTTTGGTGGCTGGGTTACCAACTTCGATCAAAGGTTGGAAGCCCAGGTGGTTCTACGTGTCCAACTCTAGCGGGGCTGGAGTGCGTATGACGTGGAAGGTGCCAACCAAGTTTGTGGAGTCGAAGGTGGGTGCGGCGGTGGAGGAGAGAGTAAAGAAGGTGAAGGAGTGGAGAGAGAGGGAAAAAATTAAGTGGGACGAGCTTGTTCAGCCGTCCGCGTTGTTTCAGGCGGGGTTGGGTCCGCAACCGATCGGGGGGGGACCTCGACCGATCGGAGTTGAAGGCCAGAAGAAGAGCGCAGGAGGCGGAGGATCAGGCCATTATGGTAAAGGCTCAGAAGTTCAAAGAGGCTCGAGCTGACCGACCGCCTTAACCGCTTGCGAGGGAGAGGATTCGACCCCGTCCCAAGCCTTTGGGAGGGAAGGACCTAAGCACTTTCCAACCGCGGAAGCTCCCTGTGGATCCTGTGAAGGAGAAGGCCAGGGAGGAAGGAGAGGGTCCGAAGGAGAAGAAGAAGAAGAAGAGAAGTGCCCCAGAGGGGGCTGCAGAGAAGGTTAGGCCGAAAAAGATGAAAGAGACCCCGATCGCGGAGGAGACTGCAGAAAGGGTGGTCGTCGCAGAGGTGGTGGACGTGTCCTCTCAAGTTAGGGACGTTGTGCCAGTGAGGGCTGCGATCAGCATAGGGGTGGGGAGCAGGGATCCTGAACAAAGGGTGGAAGAACGACCCCAAGGGGGTTCTGAACAAAGGTTGGAGGAACGACCCCAAGGGGGTCCTGAACAAAGGTTGGAGGAACGGCCCCAAGGGGGTCTTGCGCCCCAGGAAGGGGGGGTCAGTCTGGGTGCCACGATTTACCACACGCGGGCTGTGGCTGGGAAGCTGGAGGGAGACGGAGGCCCAGCTAAGGCGGTTGCAGATCGTTTGGTGAAGGTGGTGGAGGAGTCGGCCACAAGGCCACTGCCAGCCAGTGAGGCGGACCTGTTCAGGGGGCTATGCTCCGCCCAAATGGAGGTAACCACCCTGGCAGGGGCCCTGCTGAGGAAAACTGCGGCGGCCAAGATTAGGGCTGAAGAGGCCAAGGAAGACCTCACCAAGTTGAAGAAGGAGAGTGCTACATGGAAGACTGCCCACACGGAGCTGCCATCTGTCAAGTTGGAGTTGGAGGACACACGCCGCAGGGTTGTGTCGCTCGAGTTCCAGCTGGACTGCTGAGCGTATAGTTAGAGGAGTCCCAAAAGGCCTGTGCTATTGCGATCGAGCGGCATGAGGAGGCCATGATCAATAATGAAGATCTCGTCAGGCAGAGGGATGATGCAGATGCTAAAGTGGAGGCTCTTCAAAAGGAGGTGGAAGGCGAGCGTGCTAGAGCGGCAGAGTAGAGGGAGAGTCTGCGTAAGGAGTTGGAGGAAGAGCACAGCAAGCTGACTGTGGAGAGGGAGACTCTGCAGAAGCAATTTGAGGCAGAGAGGGCGAGGTTGATTGCTGAGGGAGAGGCCTGGAAGAGGGAGCTGGAGGCTGAGAGGGTCAGGGCTGGAGCTGAAAAGGAGACCTTGATGAAGGAGTTGGGCGAGGAGAGGGCGAAGGCGGCCTCGGAGAGGGCTGCCTACCCTGATCCGGGCATCGCAAATGGAAGTTCAAGGCGCTGCCAGATTTTCAGGTGGCTATTGATGCTGCGGTGGCCAATAGCTTAGCGAGAGAGGAGACTGGGGGGGCTGGCCCATCGAAGACGACTGCTGGGAGGGCTGAGTCTGAAGTGATTGCAAGCTTCCAGCAGTCGGACTTCTATAAGCATGAAATGGCAGAGTACTGGGACAGCGGGTGGAAAATGTTCAAGCGCAAGGTCAAGAACTGCTCCTGTGGCTCAATTTTAGCAAAGTGGTGGTTGAAGAGGACGATGGCCTGCACTTCGGACGAGGGATAGAAAAATGAGATCTCATTTCGAGCGAGGAGGAGGAGTGATCTGCATGATGAGTAGACTTAGGAGTTTTGGTTTATTGTTTTGTTGTTTTGTTGTTTTTTTTTTTTTTTTTTTTGGAAGGGATGTAAGTAATTTGTACACACATTTTTGAATGAATAAAATGGCACTTATGGTTCTAGTTGATGATTCCAGTATATTTCCCCTTGTGTTGGTTCGGTCTTGGTTTGTTTTTCTTGTGATTATTTTGTGCATCGAGGTTTTCAAAGAAATGCTTGTGCCAGCAAGAGAGCAAGGTGAAACTAAAGTCAGGCCAAAATCCAAGTCAGAATAGGATAAGGAATTTTCGAATACAGAGTGAAATAGCAAATTTGTTTAAGTGTGGGGGGAATCTGGAAAGTAATGTTTCAAATTGAATGAGCATGGAAGTAGACTGAAATGTAATGTTGAAGATGTGATTTGCAAATGAAATATGGGAGAACATCTTTAAAATATGACTAAGTGTCAAATTACCTTGAAAAAGTAGACTGAAATGTAATGTTGAAGATGTGATTTGCAAATGAAATATGGGAGAGCATCTTTAAAATATGACTAAGTGTCAAATTATTTTGAAATTGTGGTTAAGCGTCAGATCATGACTGAATGTTTTACTTTATGAGCTTTCATTCATAGGTCTGACTGGGGCTTGTGAAAATGCTCAGGTCTGGCTGAGGCTTTTGAAAGTGCTCAGGTCTGACTACGGCTTTGAGTGCCCAGGTCTGGCTGAGGCTTTTGAAAGTGCTCAGGTCTGGTTCTGACTGAGGCTTTGGGAAGTGCTCAGGTCTGGCTGAGCCTTTTGAAAGTGCTCAAGTCTGACTGAGGCTTTGAGGGCTCGGTCTGGCCGAGGCTTTTGAAAGTGCTCGGTCTGGTCGAGGCTTTTGAAAGTGTTCGGTCTGGCCGAGGCTTTTGTAAGTGCTCGGTCTGGCCAAGGCTTTTGTAGGTGCTCAGGTCAGACTGAGGCTTTTGAAAGTGCTCGGTCTGGCCAAAGCTTTTGTAGGTGCTCAGGTCGGACTGAGGCTTTTGAAAATGCTCGGTCTGGCCGAGGCTTTTGTAGGTGCTCAGGTCGGACTGAGGCTTTTGAAAGTGCTCGGTCTGGCCGAGGCTTTTGTAGGTGCTCAGTCCTGACCGAGGCTTTGAAAGTGCCTCGGTCCGGGCCGAGGCTTTTGTAGGTGCTCAGTCCTGACCGAGGCTTTGAAAGTGCCTGGCCCGCCGAGGCTTTTGTAGGTGCTCAGCCTGACCGAGGCTTTGAAAGTGCCGGTCCGGCCGAGGCTTTGTAGGTGCTCAGCCTGACCGAGGCTTTTGAAAGTGCTCGGTCCGCCGAGGCTTTTGTAGGTGCTCAGTCGGACCGAGGCTTTTGAAAGTGCCTCGGTCCGCCGAGGCTTTGTAGGTGCTCAGCCTGACCGAGGCTTTTGAAAGTGCCTGGTCCGCCGAGGCTTTGTAGGTGCTCAGTCTGACCGAGGCTTTGAAAGTGCCTCGGTCCGCCGAGGCTTTGTAGGTGCTCAGTCGGACCGAGGCTTTGAAAGTGCCTGGCCCGCCGAGGCTTTTGTAGGTGCTCAGGTCTGACTGAGGCTTTTGAAAGTGCTCGGTCTGGCCGAGGCTTTTGTAGGTGCTCAGGTCGACTGAGGCTTTTGAAAGTGCTCGGTCTGGCCGAGGCTTTTGTAGGTGCTCAGTCTGACCGAGGCTTTGAAAGTGCCTCGGTCCGCCGAGGCTTTTGTTGGTGCTCAGGTCGGACTGAGGCTTTTGAAAGTGCTCGGTCTGGCCGAGGCTTTTGTAGGTGGCACTGCAAATAAAAGTTTCATGGAAGCTACATTCAGACAGTTGAATTATAGAAAGTGGGAACTCCAGTCGATGTTTGTATTATGTGTTGAAAAAAGGAAAATACAACAATTTTGACAATACAAAAGTAAGGATTCATTGATAGTAACGCTTCAGATGTTCAGCATTCCAGGGATGGGGAAGGTCTCGGCCATCCATATCTTGAAGTCGGTAAGTGCCTGGCCTTGGGCGGGCCTTCACCACGTAGGGCCCCTCCCATTTGGCTCCCAATTTGCCCTCGGTTGGATTCTTTGTGGCAAGAGTTGCTTCTCTCAAGACAAGGTCGCTAGTAGAGAACTCCCGTGGTCGGACTCTGCGGTTGTAGTGTGTTCTCATTTTCTGCTGGTACGAAGCCAATCTGACAGCAGCAGTCTCTCTGAGCTCCTCGATGAGATCTAGGTCTGCTCGACGGAGTTCTTCGGCTGAGGCGAGATCCGGATGTAAGACCCTGGGGGTGGGCAGACCGACTTCTACAGGAATGACTGCCTCAGCGCCATATGTTGTTTAAAGGGGTTTCCCAGAGGAGTCCGAGCAAAGGGTTCGGTAAGCCCAGAGTACATGTGGTAGTTCCTCAGCCCAGAGGCCTTTAGCAGCTTCGAGCTTAGTTTTGATGATCTTCAGGAGAGAGCGGTTGGTGACCTCAACTTGGCCATTTGCTTGGGGGTGACCGGGGGAAGAGAAGCATGGTTGAATTTGGAGATCTGCTCAAAATTTCAGATTTAGCATTGTCGAACCTGCTTGCCGTTGTTTGAGACGATGGCCCGAGGATGCCAAATCTGCAGACAATCGATTGCCGATAAACTTGGTGGTGTTCCGCCGGTGATTGTGGCGAGGGTTCGCCGACCCACTTGGTGAAGTAATCAATGGCAACAATTGCGAACTTGGTCCGCCTCGACCAAGGAAGTGGACCAACTGTGTCGATACCCTATTTGGCTAATCCGTAAGGGCTGCAGAGAGTGATCACCAATGGGAGGAGCATGGGGATGTTGGCGGTTACCGACACTTGTCGATTTCAAAGACGAAATCGAGGCATCTTTGTTGAGGGTCGGCCGAAGTAGCTCAGACGAGTACTTTGTGCGAGAGACTTGCCACCCGAATGATTGCCACAGATTCCTTCATGGATCTCTTGCATTACATAGGTTGCTTGGGCGGGGCTGAGACATCGCAGGTACGGTCGTGAGAAACTACGCTTGTAAAGGACGCCGTCGACCAGAATGTAGTTAGCCAAACGAGCTCTGACCTTGGCAGCCTGCTGTTGGTCGTCTGGGAGTTCTCCAGTGGTCAAGAAGAGGAAGATGTCGGATGCCCAAGGAATGGGTTCCGTCTGGAGGAATTGCACTTCTTGCGGGTCGGGTGAGATGGCCGGGTGAGTCAAGTATTCGAGGCGAACTCCATGGCTGAGGTCGGATTGGTCGGCGGAGGCCAGCTGGGCCATCTCATCCGCTTTGGAGTTTTCCGCCCTAGGTATGTGTCTGATCTGGAAAGTGTTGAAGAGACGAACAAGGGTGAGCGCCATGTCCCTGTAAGTCCGCATTGTGGTATCCTTGGCATCGAATTCACCCGTGATCTGGCCGACGATAAGTTGGGAGTCACTGAACACGCGGATGTGGCTAACACCAATGTCTTTGGCTAGACGAAGTCCTGCTATCAATGCTTCGTATTCGGCCTCATTGTTGCTGGCCGCAAACAAGAAGCGGAGGGCACATTTGAAATAACCCCCTTCGGGGGATGTGAGGATGAGGCCAGCCCCGCTTCTTTCCCTGCGAGATGAGCCGTCAACATTGAGTGTCCAACAATGAGGGTCTTCAGGCTCTGGCGGAGTTGGTGGGGGTGGAGAGTTAGTGGTTGGGGCTGGATTGGTGAATTCCAAGATGAAGTCGGCTAGGGCTTGCCCCTTGATTGCTGTCCGGGGGCGATAAGAGATGTCGAACTGGCTTAGTTCTACTGACCACTGCATGAGTCTTCCTGAGAGCTCTGGTTGCTGCATGACCTTTTTCAAGGGCTGGTCGGTGAGAACCACTATAGAATGGGCTTGGAAGTAAGGGCGGAGTCATCTGGAGGCGGTGACCAAGGCTAGGGACAGCTTTTCTAATAGGGGGTAGTTCTGCTCCGCTCCCCTGAGAGCCCGGCTGATGTGGTAGACCGGCCGTTGGACTGAGCCGTCCTCTCTGATGAGTGCTGCACTGATTGCGGTGCTTGATACTGCTAGGTAGAAGAAGAGGGGCTCGTCGGTAATTGCCTGTGAGAGAAGAGGAGGATTGGCCATGCACTGTTTTAACTGTTGAAAGGCTTCTTCTGATTCAGTTGTCCATTCAAAAGTCTACCGCAGGACTTTGAAAAATGGTAAGCACTTATCCGTTGCGCGGGAGATGAAACGGTTGAGGGCTGCCACTCTGCCGGTGAGCCTTTGGACCTCTTTAACGGTTTTGGGTGACTGCATCTCAGTCAAGGCCTTGATCTTCTCAGGATTGGCCTCGATGTCGCGCTGACTGACCATGAAACCCAAGAACTTGCCAGATCCTACGCCAAAGGCGCACTTCTCTGGGTTGAGCTTCATCTGATATTTGCGAAGTGTGGCAAAAGTCTCTCGTAGGTCGGTGAGGTGGTCAGTGGAGAGTTTGCTCTTAACCAGCATGTCATCTACATACACTTCCATGTTCCGTCCGATCTGATGGTGGAAGACTGTATTGACTAAACGTTGGTAGGTGGCCCCAGCATTCTTTAGTCCGAACGGCATGACACGGTAGTGGTAGGTGCCCCAGTCGGTGATGAAAGATGTGTGTTCCTGGTCAGATGAGTGCATCACGATTTGATTGTACCCTGAAAAAGCATCCATGAAGCTGAGCATTTGATGACCGGCCGTGGTGTCGACCAGTAGATCAATGCGGGGGAGAGGATAGCTATCTTTGGGACAAGCTCGGTTCAAGTCGGAGTAGTCGACGCAGAGACGCTACTTGCCATTGTTTTTGCGGACCAGGACCACGTTGGACAGCCACTTAGGATAATCCACATTTCGGATAAACTGGGCCTCGAGAAGTTTGTCAACCTCTGCAGCTATGAGATTGTTGCGCCTCGATGGAAAATACGCCGCTTTGCTCGGTAGGGTCGGAAATGAGGCTCGACATCGAGGCGGTGGGTTATGAAAGAGGGTCGATGCAGCATGTCTGCATGAGTCCAGCGAAGACGTCTCTGTTCGGTCAGAGAGCGGTGAGGTCGGCCTTGCTTGGGAAGGCGCTGGTCGCCGATTTTAGCGATTTGAGTGGGTTGGTGGGATCGATGTTAACTTCGACGAGTTCCTCCACAGGTTCGCCTCTGATCAGTTCGTCCTCATCTCGGACGTCAAGTCCTTCAATGATCATTGCCTCCTTCAGTTTGACCTCTTTAAGTGAGGCCACATAACATTCTCTAGCGACGGTCTGTTCTCCTCTCACCATTCCGACCCCAAAATCAGTAGGGAACTTGAGGGCAAGGTGGTAGGTGGATGTGATGGCTTGGAAGGCATTGAGGGTGGTGCAGCCGAGGATGATGTTGTAAGTTGAGGGGCAATCGACAACAAAGAAAGTAAGCAACTTCGTGGTCTGCCGTGGGTACTGTCCAATGGTGATGGGGAGATCAATGGAGCCGATAGAGGTCACCCGGTCACCGGTGAAACCAACCAGAGGAGTTTGGAGTGGGGACAGGCTTTCTTCCCCGATCTTCAGTTGGTGGAAGCAGTTGAGGAAAATGATGTCCGATGAGCTGCCATTGTCAATGAGGACTCGTCTGACCTTATAGTTGGAGAGGACAGTGGAGATGACAAGGGGATCATCGTGAGGATAACGGATGCCTGCACAGTCGGCGTCCGTGAAGGTAATGGGCTTTGTCCACTGCTTGGGTTGCTTGGGGGGTCGGTCGACCGTGGCAACTGTTTTGTCTGAGCCCTGTCGTATCTTTCTAAGCTCTACTCTCTGAGCTGAGCGAGATGGTCCACCACAAGCAAGACCACCTGAAATAACTCTGATTTCACCAATCAAGTGAGGCGATACCTTGAGGCCGAGGTTGTTGGTGGGGTCGATCATGTCCCTGGTCTGGTTGAGCTGGTCGCCGTGGAGGGGTATGCCTGTGATTGTCTCTGTGGGGCTCGGTCCTTTGTCTCTGCTGAGGGCGGGTATCTGTGAATCGGCTCAGGCGCCCCTGGTGAATGAGGGTCTCCACTTGATCTTTGAGGCTGATGAAGTCGTCAGTGTTATGGCCATGATCCTGGTGGAAACGGCAATATTTGGACTGGTCTTTACGGTTGGAAGGGTTCCGTGGAGGAAGAGGCCACTTGAGGGGGTAGTCCCGTTGGATCTGGTTAAGAACTTGTTCCATGGGAGTATTGAGGGGTGTATATCGCTCGAACCAACCGGGGGGTCTGGCTGGTGCCGACCGGTCAGCGTGAGGGGGTCGGTCGACATAGCGGGATGTTTGGTTATGATGTCGGGTGTTACTGGGTTCTTGGTCTTTTCTCTTTTCTCTGGGGGCCAGATATTTGGTTGTGGAGTCTTGTCGAGCGGCTAGAGAATCTTCGGCGTTCATGTACTTTTGGGCTTTGGAGAGCAAGGCTGCCATGGATGTCGGGGGGTTCTTGGAGAGGGAGAAGAGGAAATCGGATGACCGCAGACCAGCCATGAAGGCTGTGAGGATGACTTTATCGTCATTTTCAACAACTTGTAAGGCTTCGGTGTTGAAGCGAGTGACAAAGCTGCGCAGTGACTCCCCCTCGGTCTGACGGATGTTGAGGAGTTAGGTCGCCGGACGTCGCTGGCGTTGGGCCCCGATGAAGTGGCTTAGGAAGGAGTCACTGAGGTGTTGGAATGTGGAGACCGAATCTGGTGGCAACTGGCTGAACCATAGCCGAGCCGACCCCTTCAGTGTCACGGGAAAGGCTCGGCACATGATTTCGTCAGGGAAAGCATGGAGGATCATGAGGGTACGGTAGGTCTCCAGGTGGTCGACGGGGTCGGTTGTTCCGTCAAAGGGGTCGATGGTAGGCATTTTGAACTTGGGGGGTAGGGGTTTGTCTCGGATGGAGGCGACGAAAGGGGAGTTTGCTGTAGTGGAGGGCTTATGTTGGATGTTTTGCATGACCCCTTGGAGTTGGAGTTTCATGGCTCGGAGTTCAGCGTCCCAAAGGGGAATGTTGTCACCACCAGAGGGAGATAGATGTTGGACGCTGCTAGCTTCTCCCTCGGGAGCTGGGGCTATGACTGATGGACGTGGGGGTGGAGGAGGAGGATGTATATGTGGGTGAGGGGGTTGCAAGCCCCCCGAGTTGGGAGGATCGGGTTGTGGGACAGTATGGCCTGGAACTTGTTCTGGATGGGATAGAATATCTGGAGGTGGTGGAGGAATAGGGAGGTTCCGTTGGAGCAGAGCGTTGATTAAGGCCTGGTTTTGTTCGGCCATACGGTTGATGCTATTGGTGAGCTCGATGAAGTACTGTGGTGGGTTGTTCGGATTGGGAGGGTCGGTCTGGTGATCGGCAGCGTTATGGTGGGAAGCCATGGATCTGGTCATTACCATGCACGTGACGGATGAGGTGAAAAAGGTTGCTGGAAAAGGGTCTCCGGCGGCAATGAACACAACTGGTGCACGGACAAACCGGATTCCCACAGACGGCGCCAACTGATGATACAGCGCGTCCTCGTGAATGGGCTGGACCGATCCAAGCTCCTCAAGCCCACTGGATAACCTACAAGCAAGTCCAATCGAGGAACGGGGTAGTCCCCCGGCGAACCCTCCGGCGTATGAATTAGCAAAGGTGATGGACAGGATGTAGAGGGAGAGAGAGAGAGGGGATGGAAAACTTAACCTTCTTCTTGTCTTCGAGCTTTGCTTATATCCTCTGGTAATCATTTCACTGTCTTAGCCGTTCTGACCTTCCCGCCGAAAGCTTACGCCATGGTTCGTCTTGTTCAGGGTGAGGGGGCGCCATTCCGGCCGAGGGGTGTTGTCGCAATAAATGCGGTGATGGGTTGCATTAATGGTGATGTGCTGTGGCAATAACTTTGCAGATCTTTGTCTGCTGATATGGCCTGTTCTGCACCCGCCACGTGTCCGAGCATCATTGGCCTTTCCTGCTCAGTTGGCCTCCAGCTGTACCGGGTTTTACTGACCGGGTTGTGTAATAGGGTCTAAATGGTGGGCTTGGGTTTACTCATGGTGGGCCGTGGTCCTTGTGGGCCTATCCCTGTCAGTCTAAAAACTAATAATCATAAAGTATAAAATAAAAACATTCCTTTTATTTATCTCTTTCTTTTTTTTTCTTTTCTTTTTTTTAAAAAAAGAACATTAGAGACCCACATGGTTGAATTTGTGACAAATCAAAAATTAATACATAAACTATCATGTTATTGTAGATAAATTAGGATGGTTTTTCCTCTTATTTTTATGGTCAAATTACAAATATACCCCTAAGGTTTCTTAAAAATAGAAATTTCCCCCTAACATTCAAAAAATTATATCACACCCCCTAAGGTTTCCAATCACATAAGAAATGGCCACATCCGTTAATCAATCATTAAGTTAAACTAACAAAGTATAGGATGTAAGCAACAAATTATTTATTTATTTATTTACTTTTTGTAGAAATACCTAAAATGTTTATGAAGTTAAACACATTATTTTCTTCATTTTTTTTTTATTTACTATATCTCTTTTCTTTTTCCCCATTTTCTCTTAAATAGTAACACCACTTTGTCCAACCATCGCACTATTCTTTCCCACTCTCTATCAATACCACGGTTATTGTCTACAACCATTTGGTGTGTCGTTGAAGAGGCTTGGAGAATATTGTGATAGTGTAGAAAGAGGGCGTAGGAGTTGGTGGGTGGATAAAAATTAGGATAGTATGATAATTTCATTTTTACATTAGAGAGTATTTAAGATATATATATTGCCAGTTCAGTTGCAAGAAACATTTTAACATGTAATTTCGAGAAAGTGAGACAAAAATTCATATTTTTTACAAATCTCAAAATGTATATTTATAATTATCCTATTTTTATTTGAACTAAATGTCGTTGAATGATTATTTATTTTATTTTTTTAAACGAAGAGCTTGTTACCATCAATAAGGGATTTTTTCTTTTAATAAATAATACTAACTTCCCTTGAAGTTTAATGAATTGCAAAAATCTTCTAAGACATTTTCAATTTTATATTTTAAAATTATTTCCAATTACAAAGAAAGAAAAAAAATATATATATATATATTATGACCGCAGTTACTGTAGATTGTATGTGCTTCCTTTATCCAGATCTCATTTGTTGAAAAGTTTTCTGTAAATTAACTCTAAGAGATCCAGCACAATCCACAACCACAAACCCTATTTTATTTCGGGAAAATTGCAATTCAGTGTAAGTTCTTAAAACAAATTGCAAATCAATGGTAAAACTTATCAACTTTAATAATTAATGTGATAAATTTTTCCATAATTTTGCAATTTAAAAAAAAAATAATAATAATCTTATCTCTAATTTACAATTTTCCTTTTATTTCATCAACCTTCTTTACCTCATGACTCTGTAGCAACAACAATAATTTAATGCCTATGACAACTCCCCTCTATAACTGCTCTTTTGGCCAATCATAGCTCAGCTAGGGGTGTAAAAGTGGTTCGCGACTTGTGAGCTATCCGAAGCCTGTCCACAGCCCAAGCTTGGGCTCGAGCCCAGGCCGGGACCTTGGGCCATCATTTTGAAGCTCGGTCAGGTACGTTCATAGCCCACTCAAAGCTTGGCCTGCTCGAGGCCCAATGCCATTTTTACTAGAAAAGAATAAAATTTTGGTGAAAAAATTAAAAAAAAATAAAAAAAAAATGTTCAAGCTCACCCAGGCACGACCTAAGCCTAAGCCTAGGCTTAGCTCGCTGGCCCACCCAAGGCCCGAATATCCCCTAGGCTTGGGCCTAATTGTTTGGCATGTGGACTAGTTTGACCCAAAATTTGGCCGGAGCCCACGTGGCCCGACATGGGCCGGCCTGAGCTTAAGCTTGGTGGGTCAGGCCGGACCAAATTTATACCCCTAAGCCTAGCCATCACCCAACCATAATACTAGCCATCACCCAACCATAATACTCTTCTTCAACCAATCACAGCCCATCATCTACTATATTCTGAAATAGAAATTGTAAATTTTTTTAATTTCTTTATAATTTCACACAATTTTAAAGGATAAAATTAAAAATATAATTAAATTATTTGATGATGTCAATAATTTCTTTTCTTTTTTTTTTTGTTAACAATTAAATAACAAAATATGGAATCTATAATAAAAGTTAAGTATCAAAAATTGTTTTTGGATGCAATTTCATAAAATTTTAATGTTGTTCAAAACTAAACCTCAAGGGAACTTTCTGTCATTTTAGAAATCTCAATTTTTGCAATTTCATTAAATCTCAAGGGAAGTAAGTGTAATTTAATCTTTTTTTAATAATTTAAAAAAATTAGAGTCATTTTCAACTTATTTTCTATGTAAAAACTTAGATACTTTTTGGTAACCATTTCATTCATAGTTTTCTACTTTTATTTACAATTTTTTTTTTTTTTTTTTTTTTTAAAACCAACACATAAACTTGTTTGATAAATTTCTTTGTTTCAAATTGTATGTCCCAATTTTTAAATTGGGCTGAATATCGTAAATAGAAAAACCTGTTTACGTTTGTTTTATAAACTACCCCAAAAGTAAAAAAAATGCAGATGAACAATCTTGGCCCAAAGAGTAAGTATTGCACCTATTTTGAATCCTCATCAATTTTCAACAAATTTCATAATTATGGGGTAGAACCTTCTCTCTATCTCTCTCTGAGATGTACTGATAATTATAGAGCAAAGGTATGCGCCAGCATATGAGATGATAGTAGCAATTGAGGATGTTCAAGACAAAAACTCATGGTATTATGACATATTGAACATTCTAGAGAGTGAGGCATTTCCACAAGGGGCAAGCGTAAAAGATAAAAGAGGGATACAATTTCTAGTTGTCCAATTCATCACCTGTGAAGGAAAGTTGTACATAAATGGACATTTAGGAATGCACAAACTATGTGTAGAAGAGGATGAAGCAAAGCGCATCATGGAAACAATTCATAGTGGTGAGTGTGGAGCACACATGAATGGAGTAATGTTAACTAGGAAAATCCTTGGACAAGGGTATTACTAGTCAATAATGGAAAAAGACAGCATCGGCTTTGTTCAAAGATGCCACAAGTGTTAGATCCATGCTAACCGCATGAACATGCCTTGGTCAAAGCTACACAACATGACTTCACCATGGCCATTTTCTATATAGGGAATGAATGTTATTGGGGGCAGTCACACCGAAGAGTTCGAATGGGCTCAAGTTTATGTTGGTTGCCATTGGTTACTTTACCAAGTAGGTAGAGGCAACATCATATTCAATGTTGAAAGCATTACAAGTAGCCAAGTTCATCAAAAAAAAAAAAAAAAATCATCTGTAGGTATGGGGTACCAAATGAGACAATTTTAAACAATGGTTCGTACTTTAAAGGAAAAGTGGTTGATTTGCTCGAGAAATATAGTGTGACTTTTCACAAGTCATCAACATTCATGTTGCAAAACAATGGAGCTGTTGAAGCAGCAAACAAAAACATCAAAACCATCTAACGAAAGATGATTGAAACTTACAAATATTAGCCAAACAAGCTACTTTTTGCACTTTGGGGATATAAGACATCCATTTAGACTTCTATAGGAGCAACATCATACTCATTGGTATATGAAATGAAAGCCATGTTGCCTATTAAAATTGAAGTCCCTTCATTAAGGGTCATGACAGAATGTTAGATTGAAAAAGCAAATTGGCAAAGAAATTGATTTGAGGAATTGATGTTGTTTGAAAAGAGAAGGCTAAAGGCATTATATCATGTACACGTTTACCAACACATAATAGCTAGCATATTCAAAAAGAGGGTTAAGTCCTGGAATTTGAGAGAATGAGATTTAGCATTCAAATATAACCGCACACCCATTCACGAACGTAGGGGGAAGTTCAAACCTAACTAGACTGGTCCTTACATCATCAAGACCATCTGGTCAGGAGGAACAATTATTCTTATGGATTTGGATGGACTAGAATTAATACAACCAATCAACATGGACAAGCTGAAGAAATACTATCATTGAGAGGCTCGCCGAGCCGAAAACCCGAGAGGGCAATCCAAGCAAAAGTTAGAGCATTCAAAGGTGAAAAAAAAAAAGAGCTCCTAACGTCGAAAACCTGCATGGGCAACTTTGGCAAAAGTTAGAGTACAAAAGGAGAGTGCTAATATTCGAGTGAACCTTTGATTCCCATCTTTGGGATACATAGGCAACTTCATCATGAAGTCCGGCCCCAACCATCTTTTACTTGGTTATCCCAACATTGTTTGACTTGGTTTTGCTCATTTGTGTTTGGTTTGGTTATTTCAATCCGATTGTGTTGATAGTTCTTGGTGAATACTGTGTTAATTGTTTCTGGTATGTACTATGTTGAAGTCTTAGCTGCAAGTGCAAAGTGTGAAAGCTCAGTGTTGTTTACTAATAGTGGTAAGTTGTTATGTCATTGGGACTAACTTTGTTCAAATTTCTAAAGTCGACGTAGACTCTGATTCTACCATCTTTCTTTGGAATGGGAACTTTGTTGGCTAGCCATGTCGGATATTCTGTGACTATCAGAAACCCTGCAGTGATTTGCTTGATGACTTTGTCGTTGATTTTCAAAGCCTAGTCCAGATGAGGTCTCCTGAGCTTGTGCTTGACAGGTCGGGCATAAGGATTAAGAGGAATCTTATACTATATAATCTCATGATAGATTCTAGGCATGTCTTCATAGAACCGCACAAAAATGTCTTTGAAATCTTTTAGTAGAGCAACTAGTTGCTAGCGGCTCCTTTGAAGACAACATAGAACCAAACTGGACTAAGTCAGGATCCTCCTCAGTATCCACATTGATTGTGATAATTTCATAAACTAAGGGTTTGGTACATCTCTCTTCTTCCTATTCAATCAAGTTTTTCAAAGCTAGAGGATTTCTTCCTCATTATTTTCATCAAAATTTTGAAAATCATGGTCTAAACAATTAATCAAGGGCATAGAGAAGTAAGTGAAATCCTTAGAATTTTCATTAGAAATGGCCAGTTCAGAGGTTACAGCATACTGAAAAGAAAAACAAAAAGACAACCTAGACAGGACCATAGTGTCCGGGTTACCAACTCCAGAAGCACTCGACTCTAACCCACTAGGGGAGTCCAACTCCAACTCAACAGACTCGGTGGAATCAAACTCTGACTGGTCATCTGATTCAGTTTCCTTGAAGCAACCTTTCCCAATAACCCAATTTTGGTGCTAGCCTTCCACAACATCACTAATCAACTCAGTGTAGTTGATAGAAGTTTGTTCCCGGATCATAAAGATCTCCATATCATTCCCCAGGTTTATATTCTTAGCCTCAGTCATGTAGTCATTTAGGAGATCAGCCAGCGTCAGTCAATTAGCCTCCACTGTGCTATCATTAGAATCACTATCTCGGTCTTCACCCGTATCTATGCTTGGATCCACAAACTTTTTCTCGCTATTTGAAAGCTTAAGGTTGAAAAAGATTTCGAAACCTGGATGTATCTTCTTGGTCTTTCAGTCCAACCATGGTTTCAAAAAGTCACATAGCGGGAAATCTTCTTATTCTCTGACAAATCATTCATTCAAGATGCTTCAGACTGGCTTGTATTGTAGCTCAAATCTCTTCCCCTCTTCGCCTTTGCCTTCACTTTTTTTTTTCAAATCTTTTTTCATTGGCTCATATCCCAAACCAAATGAGTAAGGGTGATGACCAGCCTTGAGTGCCACAAGTGTTCTTTGTCTTTCGCTCCTTTCAAGTCTCATCTCCAGAACATATCCTTGTCTACTCATCATCAGGACAGAGGGTGTACTAATGTTTCTCTCTTTCTCTTCTACCATTAAGGTTTGGACCAGTTAGGCTTCTACTAACAGGAACACAGTGATGAACACGTCTTCCTCCCCGTATTGGATTTCCAAGAGTGGTATGGTTACCTCTGGAGGGGGTCCAACAAATATGTCACCATATATCACAGCAATGCCTCCCTTATGCTAAAACTTCACATTCTCGTGGACTGTAGAAGATACGAGCATCAATTGGTATAGCCACAACCTTCCTAATAGCATGTTGAATGATGCTGGAATATCCATTACATAAGATTCCACTTTGTGCTCTGCAGGGCCCACTTCAATTTCAAGCTTAATTGTGTCCATCACCTCCCGTCTTGTGTTATCATAAGCTCTTATAGCCTAAGTGGTTGGCGTGAAATCTACGGTCCTTAGCCCAGTTGCATATGCTGTTATAACTAAACATACATTAACAACTAATCCGGTATCCACCAAGACAATTAGAACCCACTTGTTCTGACTTTCCAAAGACACATAGAGTGGTTTGCTCCTTTTGGAGGCAAGTCTTTGCTAGAGAATGAAATGGTTAGAGTACTATCAAGAGTCGGTGTGATCAATGACACCAATTGATCCGGAGTAGTGTCAATGGATAACTTTGCCTTACTAAGTGCAAGCATAGCTTGTAATGCTCACAAGAAGCCATCAATAGACCCCAAATTGAGATGTCAGCTTGTATCTTCTTCAATTACTTAAGCACCAGATCCTTATCTTATGTCTTTTCCTTTCCTTTCTCTGCGTCATTTCATAATGTTCCCTTTGCTCAAGATATGGGGGTTTAAAATACCATATACTTCTAGCTAGATGGTCTACCTCTTCGAAATTCCATGTGTCATCCGAAAAGTTATCTCCCTGCTCTCATCGATACAAGCAAAATGTAGGTCGTTATCCTCTCACCATTCTTTTTCTTTTCCATAGTCAAGCATTTGTCAGGTTCAATCCCAATCATAACGATCTCATGGTCATCTCCTGGTTAGTGAAAATTCACCCATTTTATCTCTTGGATAATCCTACCTTGCATTAAATCCGCCCATGCAACATTATTCTCTCTCCATCCTGTTCAGTTTCTCTAACAACCCTCATCTATTTTGTTTCATCAGGCTGATCGAACCAGTTTGGTATTGTCACTGATGTATGACACTCAAGAATCAAACCTCTGAATCTTTAGGAGGGAGGATCCTCATCACTCATCACTCATTAACTCATACTTTCTGTCTTCATCTTCTATATCAGATCACATATATCATTTCTCTTTAACTTCTCTAATGGCTCTCATCTCTTCAGTTTCATCAAGCTGGTCAAACCAATTTGGCATTGTGGCTACTATATGTTATTCGAGAATTAGCCTTCTAAACATTTAAGGAAGAATCTCCTCATTACTTGTTGATTTAGATTTTTTTTTCCTTTGTAGTCTACTTTATCTTCTTTAGATTCATCACTTCCTTCTTCTTGGTGCTTCTTCTTTTTCATCTTCTTATTTCCATTTTTGCTGGATTTGGGTCCCTCCTCAAACTCTTCACTGTCATTCCCTTTTTGATCATCCTTATTTTCTGATGGTTCACTTTCTTCCTCAATACCTCCATTCTTGAGTTGTTCCTCCTTTTTGTTTTTGGTATCTTCACTATATTATTCCTTCTTATTTTTATCATTTGTTTCTTCTCTCTAGTTTTTTATTCCTTGGTTTCTTCCTCAACTCAATTTTCTTTTTCATTTATAGCTTTTCTCTCATCCTCATCTTCCTTTTCCTCATGTTCTTTTTCCAATTCATCATTCAACCCCTCGTTTGATTTTGAGCTACTCAGATTCCACAACCAAAGTCATACATCACCCACGTCATGATTTTTGAAGAAATTGAGGTTGTCTAAGTCCTTTTCAAGGTCTGCTAAGTCATTGAGGTCTTGCTCTTTTCCATCTTCCCTAGTAGCATTAACATTCAAGAACTCTAGTATCACAATTTCTGGCCTCCGTTTGCTTGTTGTACTTTCGGCTTGGGTAGGTGGGATGCGGTTATGTATGGGCTAGGATCAAAGGTGGTAGGAAGTGTATGGATGAAGTTGATATTCTGAGATGGATCTATCTGGGCATATTTTAGGAATGAATTGTTGGTGACATTGGGCTTTTGAGGTGGTGTAGTGGTCTTGTTGTCGATGAGGTCTTGAACATCATGACGAATGCGAATACAACGGTCAGTATCATGGCCGTGTTGCTGATAGAAAGTACAAAAATGGTTAAAGTCGTGTTTGGCTGGGAGTGGGTTGGGAAGTGGTCAAGGATCTTGGAGCTTAAGATGCCCTTTGTCTAGTAGGATTTTCATAGCTCGAGTTGGGCTCATGTAGAGTGGATGAAAGATTATGTTTTGGGCTTGAGGTTGATTGGTGTTCTACTTGCTGGCATTGGCAAATAGGCTGGCAGTGTCATTATGGGTGGTTACTGAGTTGACCTCAACAGCTTTGGCATTGGCATTGCTTCTATTGGTGCTCCAAGTGTATGGCTTCTTCACTAAATCTATTCCCTCTATCAACCCTTGGTTGATTGCTTCCTCTACCTGGATTCCTGTCTCATGGAGATCCTTGAAGGTGAACAATAGAAGGATGATCATCCATTACATCAATGCGGTTTGCAAGTTCCTAACAACTATATAGACTTGATATTTCTCTGTAGGTCAGTTGGCTTTTCCAGTAGGTAATGAAGTCATTGAACCTCTCCTTAGTTTCTTGTCGGGTTGCTTCTACCTCTAGGGTGGTAACCTCAATCTGCTTATTATAAGAATACTGTGCCACAAAAGCCTAAACTAACTCCTTCTAACTCTTCTTCACGCTGTCTTTTAACTTGGCATACCAAGTGGCTACTGCTCCCAATAAGGTTCTCCCGAACAAAGACACTGAACTGGATGATGCCAAATTGAGTAAGGAATCAGTGTACAATACTGCTGGTGACTGACCCACTTTTCTTCTCATGACTGGTGATGGTTATGGGATTCCTTTCCGAGGTTACTGAGTGGGCCTAACAGCTCAAACTCCTGATCTCCTGATCTAGTTCCACAAGTGTAATGTAAAACATAAGTGAGATTCCAGATCCTACAATTTGTCCAGAAAATCATTTTATTGTAAAATATTTTCCAAAAAATAGACTACGTCACTAGATCTCACAGTCGTCACCTAATCTTTTGGAAAAACTACGAAACCCATGACTCGTGTCAAAGGTCACTGCCTGTCATAACCAAAGTGTCTCGGCTCAGGAACTTAGGTATGAGAGGAGAAGGTCATGAACTGAACACCCCACTCATCCAATCAAAAGATCGGCCTATATTAATTCTTGATGTGTTTTTATAGTCTCCATATATTCATATTCTAATTTTAAATAATGCTAACATTATTATCTGAGGCATACAAATATAGATTGTGTCACTTGCTCTGGTTATGCTGACATTCTAGCGCAAGCAACACAACCTTCACCCACTAGCATCCACACAAATATTTCACTTAAGCATTTAGTCTCATAGTATAACAATGGGTATGGTAAATAACATGGACACACAAAATGCTAAAACAAAAAAAATATTCACCTAGTACTCCATGGCAAGCCAAAAAGGAATATGTTAGAAATAAATGTATGACCCTATATACAGATATCTAATGTAGTACACCCAAAATACGCAACTAGGGATTCGGTTTCTACCAAATGGCATGTGTGTCATTTCAAGACATGAGATATCACATAGAACCATATTTTAAATTAATAAAATCCATAAATGCAAGTGAACCAAATAGATATGTATGAAAAATGGATGCACAACGTGGGTATGATAAATAAAATATGATGTCGTATGCAACATACACAAAAAGTATGTAAATAAAATGGATAGAAAGACGTGGGATTAGAATTTATTACAACAATTCGAATGAATAAGAAAGAAAGGTGGGAGGAAGGGATTATTGCAACAAAACAAATGAATGAATGAGACGTGGGGTTAAGATATTTATCACAACAAATGAATTGATCCAACCAAATTACTGTTTAATCTAATAAATCATAGTAAATAAATCAAAATTAAAAAATAGTAACTCAAAATGCCAAAAGAACACTCCCCCAGAAACTTTCCTGTTTTGCTCTACTCTGTTTGGGAATGAGCTTTACTAGACTGGCTACAAAATCATCCGGCCGACCAAATAGGGGTCCGGCCGGTCCAATCCTCCGGGATGAACTTTATTTTTGTGCAAAAGGGACAGAACAAAAACAATGCACAACTTCCAAAGGGGTGTTCATTCTTTTTACCTTTCCCTTTTGTAGAGAACATTTAAGAAGAAGATAGATAGGCTCCAACCCTTAGGAAATAAAACACATATTCTATAAAATCTAACATATTAAATGAATTAAACAAGATGAAGTGCAAAACTAAGAAATATATAGGAACCTACAATCATCTCTTCATGAATAAGGGCAAGTTAGTACCCAAATTCATGCTATCAATTGGAGAGAATAGGTTAATGCCCATTATTTCTTAGTGGAAACTTTGCCTTTAAAGCAAGAAATCCATCAAAGACTATGGAAGACTCCTCTTCTATTCAGGAACAAGGGTGTTTTCACCATTTTCCATGTTCACAAAAGATGGAGAAGAGAGTTTTCAACATCTTTGATCTAAAACTTCTTACTTTACTTCCAAGAAAAATCAATGAATATGAAGAACAACCACTTCCTCAACATCAAATCTCAAAGATCATCCCTTTAGCCCCGTGAAACAACCACTTTGACTCATTTGGCTTGAGCATGGGTTGAGACATATGGACTAATACAATGAAATGATGAGATATGTGATGAGAAAGTGAGGAAACATGAAAGAATTAACTTTACATAATCAAACTTGTGGATGGATGGCTAATATCTATCTCCAATCACACCCACAAGGTTCCAAATATACCATAACAAAAGATTATTGTCACGACCCAAACCCGCCCCTAAAAGTTTGCTCCATGACCGGCCTGTACATAAGCCTCAAAACAGAATTTCAAACAAATATTTATTCAAATACGGGGCCTTAGCGGAAGCAAATAACAATATAAGATAACATCCATTGAGCTTGTGCATAAATGTTGGCTTAAATGTGTAGCCATAACCCGGTGGCTTGACAGACAGGTGAACTTCAATACAACCCTAGTGTTGGTCCCCGATGGCTCACCTACATAAATATATATAAAAACGAAGTCAGCAAGGCTCAATGAATAATAGCAATGTAAGGAGGTTAGTTAAACGAGCATAGTCTTAAAGAATGTACATTTGCGTATCAAACCCAACCATAGTTTTATTCATACCATATTTCAAAACGGCCTTAGGCCCACATATAATACAGAACGGCCTCAGACCCATATGCAATACAGAACAACCTCAGGCCCACGTATGATATAGAACGGCCTCAGACCCATATGTGATACAGAACGGCCTCAGGCCCACATATAATACAGAACGGCCTTGGGCCCAACACAACGATAGCTGTCCACACATTGGAGGGTGGGTAGAACATCGACGTGTACACTACCTCCCTTGGCCTCTGGCCATGAATCATAATCAATTCACATCATAACGGCCTCAGGCCCACTTTTATTAACAAAAACAGAACGACCTTAGGTCCATATTAATGCCATTGTTTAATCATGTCCATTAATTCAACCAAAGCACAATACCAATGGTAAATGCCATTCACAAGTAACAATACATAAATCATAATCACAGGAAGTAAGTGAAACATATCGTTACACTACTATTACTCACAGTGATGGCTTTCGGTAGTAATGGGATGATGTCCTCGTCTTGACCTACAAACACGATGCCAAAACACAATATGAGATACAATCAATCTCTTTGTTGTCCTTTAATCAATTAGCCAAGGTAGTTCTAAACTCATTAGTCCTTAATAGATTAAAACCCATGTCTCAAAAAATAGGAAGAATCGAAAGGAAAATGGTTTAAAAGAAGAAATGGTATTAAACCGGTAGACAGAAAGTGAACAATCGTCACTAATTTGGACATATCCATTTGTATATTAAGAATTTGAGAGTGAGGCTACCACCATTGGAAACTAGACTTTCGGGCCTTGAATTTAGGCTCAAGAATCACTCAAAACGGAGTCTAGATGCAAAAGATATGCTTATTTGAAGTTGGCTGAACAGAGTTGTCCCCGCACGTGTGGGAAACAGGGCCGCACGTGCAGGACAACATGGTTTTTTAGCAGAATCTGGAAATGGATTGCCATACGTGCGGGAAGACCTGCCACACGTGCGACTCTGGGTCAGTTTTGCAGTTCGAAAATGTTGTTTGCCCTAACTCTTGCTCTTTCTATTTCTAAGCTTGGTTTCCAACTCAAATCACCCAAAAACAAGTAAAATTAACTCACAACATGATGAACTAACATCAATCAAGTGTAATTCCATTTTAAACAAACCAATCTTGCCTCAATTTTCAAGATCAATGCTTTAACTTTCATGATCTTCAAAGTTCTCAAAACACAACCCACAAATACACTTAATTCTTGCTTGATCCTATTCTTTGGACAATTCTAAAGTCCTTTTCATGTGATATTCATAAGATTGAGCTCCAATCATAACAAAATTATAGAACTCAAATTCTAATTCCTTAAATTAGCTCAAGCAAATACATACATAAAACCCTAACCCAAACGGGTTAAATCCTTCCAATATCTTTATGATTTCACCAAATTGATGCTTTAAAGATAAGGTTCCAAGATAGATTTTCATACCTAGTTCAATCTTTGTCTCTCTCTTAGCTCTCCTGAAATTCCCCAACCTTCCATGGTTGATTTTCTTTCTCTTTCTTCAATTACCTTCAAACCCCCATGGATGTTGAGAAGCTTTGTCTCTCTTTCTCTCTTCTTCTCTTTGAGTTCTCTTTAGAACTCTCTCTCTTCTCCCTCTCGTGTGTCTTCCCCTCTCTTTAGATATTTTTGAGCTCCAAGAGATGAGTCCAACTCTTATATCTCATACATACCTATACATTCAATTATATAAGCTTATCACAAATAGAGAGGGCCAAACACGCCCTTACGAATTGCACAAAATTGAATTTCAATTAAACTTCCCAGATGACTCTAAAAATTGTGCTAATCATAAATATGCCCTCTGTTCTGGTTTCTAAATACGAAGTTAACCACCCAAACGTGCATTAACGAATCAGACGAATTAAATTTCCAATTAATTTTCCCAAATAGCTCTAAAAATTTCCATTAACATATGCAAGTACTCAATTTTGATTTCTGAACCCGTAAAGGTCAGCAATTTCAATTTTAAAGTCGTAACTCAACAGATAATGCTTCAATTCAAAAGATATAATCACATTAAAGCACATTAACCCATAGGTAAATAAAGATAATTCCTTATACGCATGTTGGGGTCGTTACAATTATAGCTCTAGAAAGTAAGAAAAGAGATTAAAGTTATGGAAAAATAAGGAAAACTTTTAACTCAATAGAAGGGTGGCTATTCTATACCTCCATCCATGAGGGCTTATTACAAGATTACAACAAGCCTACAATAGAATTCAGAGCTTAAACAAGAGAGATGAGATGTTAGAAAGTTCAAGCATTCACCTTTTTAAAGAGGATGATCTTCTTGGTTTTCAAACTCTTTCTTGGCACCTTCAAGGTCCTTTAGATGTAGCTTAGGATGTTCAAGATCCTCAACAAGAAGCTAAGAGTCAAGCTTTAATGGTGTTTTTGAGATTTAAAGTTGAGAAAATGGAGGTTGAAGGTGAAGTGAGGGAAGGAAGTTCTCAATTCTCTTCTTAGGCCTTGGGAAAAATTTGTTAACCTTATCAAATGAACTTTCGTCCTCTATTTATAAAACCTTGGACATAAATATCTCAGATATTTATGATAAATTCACATAAAAGGCCAAAATTCCTACAAATGCTTTGTTCCTGGACAATTCAGCCAGTCGTACCATTATATATTTGGCCAACTTCCCATCCGGCCATGAATTGTTGTTCGACCAGCTGGAATATACATCGTTGGATAAATAAGGTAAAGTTAGCATGACTTGAAAGAAAAAAAAAAAAAAAAAAGTATTTCAAAGGGTTCCACTCTCTTCATTCATTCACACCACATCCTTTGCTCGATCCGTTTGAAAGGAGACAACATTTGAAATTTGAAAAGATGAGCCTTAGGATATTATGGAAATGTCTAGAACTGTGCAACCAAACACATCTTCAAAATGGTTTTTAATTGGACGAAAACTATTTTGGCCAAAACAAGTACTTGGTTGGGATTTAAAGCTTAACTCTTGGGTTTCTTGTTGAGGAACTCATATGATTAGCACATCCTGGTTTCATCATTGGGTGTTCAAAAAAGGGCGCCTAAGTCTTAGGACCGGTTAAAATGGGTTGTCTACAATGGTGAAGAGACTAGCACTAGTTGCCTCTAAACAAGATCACTTACTTTCAAAAGACGACATGAACGAGTCCAATGAATCTAGGGAATGCTATATCTTTCCAAAATAATGATGTTGAACCTCCTAGGAAAAGTAAAGAACAAGAAGATCCTCCAACTAAATAGTGCCTCTATAGAAACTCACCAAAACTAGAACTCTATACTCAGTCATCAATCCCAAGCTGATATGAAAAAACCTCTGTATTCACATAGAGAAGCTTTATACCTGTCCCAGTATGTAGCACATACGGGTGGGCAGCGGGTTATCTGATCTGCACAATCTGTCCAATCCAACTCTACCTGCATAAATTCGACCCTACCCACACAAATAGATAGGGTGGATATAGACCTATTTTTAGATATGAAATTGGGTTCGGATCAGACTCGACCCTAACCGTGCAAATCTGACCCACCCGCATTGTGACGACCCAGAATTTTTCCCTCCGCTCGAGCGGAGGAGTTGACGCTCGAGCGAACTTTTGGGGTTCCCAGCAATTTTGCAGACGGCCTGAGATTCTGGGGGTTGTGTTTTTCCGCTCGAGCGGGGGATTCGACACTCGAGCGGAAGGCCTTGTTGGTCAGCGCGCTCGAGCGCAAAGTTGGACGCTCGAGCGGGTCACCAAGTTGAGTTGAATTTCTGGGGCTCGTGGGCTCGTTTTGATATTTTGATTGGTATGTTTAGAACCTCCTCATTTTATTTTGGGATGTTGCTTGAGGTGGTAATTTGATGGTAAATTAAGGTTGGACCCTAGAATGTAATTCGGATAGTTATTTTATGATCAGCTTTCACTCTTTTGCCCACATCTTTGTCCACAGTTTGAATTTGAATGTGAGGTTGGGACCATTGGAAAGCTTATTTCCGGGGCTTCAATTTGGACACAAGAACGACCTAAAACGGAGTCCGGATGGAAGAGTTATGCCTAGTCAAAGTTTCGAAATCTGTGCTGAGGGCAGGTCCGCTCGAGCGGGAATAAGTCCGCTCGAGCGGGAATTACGGGACAGCAGCTTTAAGAACGAGATTTTTGGGTCATTTCTTATATTTTCTTCTTCCCACTTCCTTCCTCCTTGCCCAAGTCCGAAACCCTAACTCTCAAACCTTTGATTTCATTCATTTTTACCAACAATCCACCATGGATCGTGCATCAAGGGTAACGAAGAAGTGAAGAACAACTTTTCCAACCGATTAGATTTTGGGATTTCAAGAGGATGCGTTCAACCTAGGTTCTTTGCTTCTAATTTCGAGGTAGGGGGTTCTCTTAGCCTTGAATGTTTATGATTCAAAGTGATTTTTGTTGGTACTTTGGGATTTTGTTGACATTTTGGCCTCTTGAGTTAATTATGGGTTAGGGACACTTATGGCTTGATGTTTATGCACAATTTGGGCTCCCACTCTACTTTTTAAAGGATGTTGAATGTTTTTAGCATATTGGCATATAGTAATTGTTGATTTGGCGATTTCACTAAGAAAAGAGGAAAACCCCCAATTTTCTTGGAAACCCTAGGTTGATTAATGATGATAACCAAAGATTGACCCAAATTGAAGGTAGATTAATGAAATTGAGGTATTGAATTATGTATATACAAGTTTAATTGGAATTTGGAGATACTTGGAAATTATGTTTAGAATTTGCGAATGAACTTTGTTATGAGCACTGGGAATCATGTCTTAATGAGAAAGGAGATTGGGGGGGAAGGGTTTGTTGACGATGTGAATGATGTAAACTTGGCTACGGAATATTGAATTGAGTCTTAGCAATTTAATTTGACTTATGTGGAATTATATTGGTAGTATTGAGTTAAATAATGTTAAATAGTGTGGATTATATTGGTTAGTGATAATTATGTGGGGTTATATCGATTATGTCAAATTGTGTTAAATGTTGTTGAATTGAATTGTGTAGGGTTATCTGCAGGGACGGACCTAGCATCTAAAGGGACGGACCTAGCATCTAAACACTGTGAGTAGTAGTACAAAAATGTACATGTTATTTATTGTTGATAATTATTGTCATTAATGCTTTGTTCTTTGTGAGTGTTCTACGAATAATATGAAAATTGGAAAGTTATGTGACTCCATGTGAATTGGAAGTTATTTTGTTGTGTTACAAGTTTATAAGTTAAGTCTGTTACAAGTTTACATATGCTATAAGCTCAAGAACGTTACAAGTTTATTTATGTAGCAAATTCAAGTACATACAAGTTTAAGTAAATTTACAAGTTCAAGTATATACAAGTTAAAGTATGTTACGAGTTTTACGTATATTACTAGCTCATGTATGTTACAAGTTTACCCATGTTAGAAATTCAAGTATGTTACAAGTTTAAGTACGATACAAGCTTAAATATGTTACAAGTTTATGTATGATACAAGTTCATGTATGTTCTAAGTCACGCATGTTGCAAGTTCAAGTATGGTTTCAAGTATATTTCAAGGATAGTTCAAGTATGGTTTCAAGTATAGTTCAAACATGTTTCAAGTATGGTTCCCAGTATATTACAAGTTCAAATATGTTACAGGTATGCTTCAAGTAAGTTACGAGCTCAAGCATGTTTCAGGTATATTTTAAATATGTTACAAGTCTAAGTATGCTACAAAGTTAGATACATTTTCAAGGGCTTAACGCCATTTTCAAGGGCCTCGTGCCATTTACAAGGGCTTATGCCATCTTCAAGGGCTTTAATGCCAACATGTTTACAAGGGCTTCATGCCATTTTCAAGGGCTTTAATGCCAACATGTTTACAAGGGCTTTATGCCGTTACAAGTTATGAGGCTTTTATGCCATTACATGTTTACAAGGGCTTTATGCCGTTACAAGTTATGAGACTTTTATGCCATTACATGTTTACAAGGGCTTTATGCCATTACAAGTTATGAGGCTTTTATGCCATTACAAGTTACAAGGGCTTTGTGCCACATGTTCAAGGGCTTTATGCCACATGTTCAAGGGCTTTATGCCATATGTTTCAAGGGCTATATGCCAACATGTTTAAAAGTTTAATGCTATGATATTCAAGGGCTTAAAGCCGTTATGATTCAAGCTATTATGTCTCAAGCTATTATGTTTTAAGACTGGGCCTAAGGCCGTTATGAAATTAATACAGAATCAGACTAACTATGTGGACTCCGTAATTTCACCCTCATTGATACATTATGTTTCAAGTTAAACATCGTTTTGTTATGTACTATTATTCACTGAGCCTGGCTTACTTTGTGTTATGTCTGTTCTGTAGGTGGTCACCTTGGAGGTCAGTCTTAACCCTTGGTACTCGCCTTTCATTTGTCAGCCTCAGTGTGTCTAGGCACCCAGACCAAGCCCATGCATCTCTATAATGATTTTGTTAGAATATTTGGTTATTGTCTATCCAAGTGAGAATGTATGTATATGACCCCTATTCTTTAATAATGTTTAGTTATACGCTCAGTAAAGGAGCTGAGTATGTGTATGTGATCCTGGCATGTTAGTAATAGCTCAATGGATGTTATTTTATGTATTTTATATCATTTAATGCTTCCGTTCAGGCCCCGTATTATATGTATAACAGGTTTAGTGTCTGATTTTGAATGGGTCATGCCCAAACTTTTTGGGGCAGGTTTGGGGCGTGACACGCATATTATGTTTAAAATAAAATAATGAAAAAAAATTCCCCACACTCTCTCACAATCCCACTCTCTTTAGCTCTTATCTCTCTCTACCCAACTCTTTCGTCTCTTTCTCTCTAATCTCATGTACCTCTCTCTTCTCTCCTCTCCATTGTTGTTGCTGCCATCTTTCGCCCTCTTGCTCACCATCTCTTTCCTCTACTTCACATCACAATCACCGTCGCTATCTCTTTCCTCTACTCTACTGTTGCCGTCGTGTTTCAGACATCAGCCTCTACTTTATTACCACTCTGTCGCATCTGGCACATCAACCTAGCTATGCCGTTAATTGTTCGTCATTAGCCCTTCCTCTCCTTCCCTATCACCGTAGCCCAATTGCAAACCAAATTTAGAGATTTCGAGATTTGGAAGATGTAGAAACTGTAAAAAAAAAAAAAAAAAAAATGTTTCATTGCATAAAGGTATGAATCCCATATTTGGAAATCCCCATTTTCATTTATTTGTGGTTTGTTGATTGTGGGTTTGTTCTCTTGTTCCTACTTCTTGTAAGTTTTTGCTTTGTTTGTTTAATAAAATATATTTTCTTTGGTTGATAAAATAAAACGTTGTCATTGTTGTATTAAATTTGGGTTGAATAGTAATAAAAAGAAATGTTTCTCTTGTTTGTTGTATATATTCAAACTGCACCCAAAAAAAAAAAAAAAAAACAAAACAAAACAAAACAAAACAAAAAAATTGAATGGATTAGAAGCTTTAAAAAAAAAATCTTGTTCTATTTTATTTTTGACTGAATATAAAGTATAAAATTTGTTTGAAATTGGCAATACAATAATTCATTTATCAAACTTGCTCATAATATACAGTTTAAAATTATTATTATTATTATTATTTTTTATGGCCCAAAAGTAAATCCCAAGAATAAAATTTCTAGAAAATAGCCCAATCCACAAACTGCCTACACACCTGCATGACTCACCCGTTCAACCAGTAACTTGCATTGTAGGTGATTGCGGTTCCATTTTCTCCCAACTTGCACCCTATCGGGCGAGTCCAAACCATGACCTGAATCGCCTAAAATTGATCCGTAAGCACCCCTAGGAAATAGTAGGTACATGAAAACACCCATATAGAGGGTATGGAGGGTTAGGGCTACCTTGTTCTATTTCTGGAAGACATCTAGAGTTTCTCTATATGCAAAGGTAGAGTCACATGTCCTAATTTTGGAAAGTTCTATAGCTCACTGTAGGGGGGTTCGAGGTAAACAATGATTAGGAAAGTGATTAGAGAGGCAAAATTATGTTAATGGTCCAATAAATATGGAAAGGTCAGAGAATGAATCAAAAAAACTCTAGGGAAGTTGGAGAATGAGCAACTAGGTGAAGGTGAAGCAAGTGGTTCAAGAAGAAGAGAATGGTAGTGCACAAAATGGGCAGCATCGCCCCAAGTTTCCTAAAAATCTTCCACTTGGACCTTGGGAAATGGGTCCTATTTATAGGTCTTTCCTCAGTACCAAAAGATACCAAGTGGCCAAATAAAGTAAGGACATGTGTCCCTAAGAATCACATGGAATATTCTGCCTTGGGTCACCAAGCTGAAGATGACATGTGTCCCTCTACATGTACTGTGTACTATCTATTTGGCACAGATGCCTCAGCAAGTGCACTTGCGGCTGGAGTGTTAGCCGCTGCAACTTGCCTCCTAAGCTTGAACCTCAGTAAGTGTACTTGCGGCAGTAATGTTTGTAGCTGCACTTGCCTTCTCAATTCAGTTTAGCCAAGACATGCATTCTTTGGACTTCACAGCTTGCTATTGACTATGTTCTTGTTCACCTCAACAAAGCCTCTACCCTTAGCCACCTAACCACAAACTCCCCAACTTCCCAGGGTGAAGACCACAATGAAAACTATTATCAACCATGTTGTGCCTTATTACTAAGCCTATGGGGGCTTCCTTAGTCCTACCTACCTATGCAACCAAGGCAGGTCTATGGCCTAGGTGGATGGAAAGGGAGACCCATGCACTCGGGTTGTCCCTGCTCCCATCTTCATAGGGTCACCACAGTATATGGTATCTCTGGGCCTGTTATTAGCTCCAACCAGTAAGCTTTAGAACCTGCTATCAGCGCCAAGCATTGGCCTCTACTTGTGAAGGGAAAGCTTCTCCCAAAGGCTGCTATCACTTTGGCCGGGTGCTCCCTCTGCAAGTTAGTTACGGTGGCTATATTTGTTGCGGTGGCTATTTCCCGTGGCAAGTTCAAATGGTGGCGCCGACAAAGTACCTCTGTAACTTGACCGTTGCAAGTGTTGCCTCTGCAACTTAATTGCTTTGTTTTTTTCTCTTTCCCTCAGCAACTTCAGATGGCGGCAGTACCGACAATACTTAGAATGGCGGTGCTAAGACAAAGTGCCTCAATAACATGACCACTACAAGTAATGCCTCTACAACTTGACTTAGACATTTTCCCCTCGTGGAGTCCACTCGAACCCTTCGTAGGTTAGACCAACCTCGGCCCATTATTGACCTATTTCCCTTGTGCTTTAGTCCATGCTCCTTTGGTCATTCCTGGTTGCCTAAAAAGGACGACCTCTGCACTTAGGCCCATACTTGATTTAGACTTTAATTTTTTACCCTTTATATTTTCCGTCTATGTGCGTGAGGAAAACACACATAGTTTCTCGTGTGTGCATGATGTCAATAAGCAAGCCTATGGTTACGTCTGTTGGGTCAGAAGTTGTGTCGGTTCTCTACAGAGTCATAATGGCTCTAAAAATGTGTGTTTGATTGCTGGGTCATAATGGTTCTAGGGGAGGCACATTGGCACCGTTTCTTTGGTTTCTTTATATATAGGACCCCTTCGATCCACAGAGGCCCCACTTTTACCAAACCCCATCCTATTGTCTTCTTCTCTCTCTAGCCTCCTTCTTTCAAAGTCTTCTTCTCCTTTCTTTATTCTTTTTCATGGCCACCACTAGGTTTCTAGCCAACAAGCCTGTCCTACCTAGCACCGAGTAGGGGAGGGATCTATACTTTTGGGGGCTTGTCGACCCATTTTGGAATGTTGTTGATGCCTTTGTTCCTGATGCTCCCTCTCTAGAGAAACCCTTGCTTCCCTTTGGCTAGGCTTCCTTAGATGATGCTGGCATGGTCAACCCTGCTTGATATTGTGGTTTCGGGTTGAACATGATGACTTTTCTCACTCATACATCTACTGCCATACTTATTCAGGCCCTCTAGTTGATTGGCCTCTTTGGGTTGACGACATCATAGGGGATGACGATGACTTTGAATAGGGCTTGAAGAACATTCATTTTTTCAATGCCATATGTAGTTGGTTTCTCGTGCTCCTCGGAGGGGTTTAGTCTCCCCAGCTATGATAGCCCTAATGTTCGGACTCCCATGGTTCTAAATCTGATTTTACAAGTGCAATATAAAATAGTGAAAACACAAAAGAGTCAAAATCCGGCAAATATTTAGAAAATCGAGTTTTAATAATATAAAAAAAAAAGCCAAAAATGGACCACATGGTTAGATTTCAGAGTTGCCACCTAAATATTTTTAAAAAATTTAGGAAACCTATGACTCGTGCCAAAGGCCACTTGTTCGTCATCACCAAAGTGTCTCGGCTCGGGAACTTAGATATGAGAGAGGAAGGTCATGAATTGAGCACCCCACTCACCCGATCAAAGATCGGCCTCTACTAATCATGATGTGATTTTTATGTACATTATATGCTCTTGTTCTGATTATTATGCTAATCTTTACTATGTGATGTACACAAGTATAGACTACTTTGCCTACTTTGGAATGTTTTGATTTCATGTTTATTTGAAAAGAGTTTTGAATATATACCACTTGAAAAAGTGATCTCATATGTGCATTAATAATATTATCCCAATTCAAGTGAAAAAGCCTTCATCCACTGGCATTCAAAGAGATATATCAACTAAGCATTTAGCCTCATGGTAAACATGTTTTATATGGCAACACCAACACACATGCAATATGCTAAAACAAGAAATGCTCACCTAGTACTCAACCAAGGCAAGCCAAAAGAAATGAAATGACTAGAAAAATATATACTCTACTATGCAAGTGACTAATGCAACATATACAAAATGCAACTATGAGGTTCGGTTTTTAACATGTCAGTGAATCACCTTAACATGCGGTATTACACATATTCAAGCAAGTAAGGAAATAATAATATGGTTAGAATGATGAATCGAACCCAATGTATGCAAAAATGTGTATTTACACATGAGAATGATACGAAACCAAAATATGGATGCAACCATCGTAACAGAGTAAATAAAAGAGAGAAAGAAATGGAGGTTGGAAGACAGACACAATATTACAATTTTACCCTCATGCAAGGGGGTCCGAATAAATGTCCTAATTAACTAATTATTACAACACCAAATCAATTAACTAAGTTAACTAGCTATTACAATTTCAAAGCTAATTAATTACAATACACTAATTGATCTAAGAGCTACAAGCTAATTGAACGAGAGTCAAAGAACCACACGTGTAACCGAGAACATCCTCCCGGAAACTCCTCTGTTCTGCTGCCAGGTTCTGTTCTATTCGTAGTGAGAAAATAATTCTGTTTTTGGCCCAGCTTAAGCTATGTTCTGTTATAAAAATCACACTTTTTGCATAAAATAGAGTGGCCAACCAGCCTTGGAGAGTGGTTGGCTGAACATAAAGGATGGCCAATCGACCACTATTTTTTGATACTACCCTGCTGCCATAGAAATGAAATAGAGCAAAAACAGAGTGTTTTCAGGAGGTGTTTATCCTTTCTACCTCTCCCTATCATGAAATTGATCAAAGGGGAGGTAGACTCGATTCACAAACCATCAATTGACGCAAACTCGCTGCGTGATGATCTATGAATTGATGGGACAAAGGCTCAATAAATGGAAATAAAAGACCAACAAGGCCTTATCCCGATCATGAAGTTACCTCAAGAGAAACGGTAGACACTACTTCTCGAATCATTAACTTCACTAAAAAGTTTGTAATGACTCGAGATGCAATAGGTTCAATATAACGTCCGATTGAACCTAAACCAATTTTATTACTCTTGTTACCACTTTTAGTCCAATTTTATTAGTATTTTTTATTACCTTTCCATTCTTTAATCATTTTGTCCAAAAGTGATAATCACATCACCAATGGAGAGAAGTGTCAAACAAGAAGTTGCACTTAGCATGAGAGAGATGTAATGCCTTGATAATGAACCTCCGAAGAGATTAAACCATTATGCATGGAAAGTCTCTTTCTCATATCTTGAACAACAATCAATTGTTTGAAACAACTCTTAAAAAAAAGAAAGAAAACCAAGAGAAGGAGAGAGGTTACAGAGATGATTATTATAAGTGTGAGATGTATGAAAATTATGAAATAAAAGCTATCAACTCAAATAGATTAGTGTCTAAGGCCTAAACCACCAAACCTATGAGGACTTATACATAAACTAAGTAAATACACTATAATGGCCCCAAAATTAGTAAAAAAGTGCTGAAAATTATCTTGGAAAGCTAAAAAAAGTGAGCAAAAGAAAAAAAATGAGAGAATTAAAGCTAGTAAGCAAGCTAAAAGAAAGGTGGCTAACCCCTCCACTTTTTGGACATTAAAATTACATGTTTTAGCCTCTGAAAACTCTGAAAATCAATAGCTAAAAGTTGGGAAACAAACGGGAAACACAAGGATAAAAGCTTATGGAATAAGGTTCAAAGAACGGTGGTTAACCCCTCCACCTTTGGTAGCTTTAAATCACAAGCTTTAGCACACCAAAAATAGTTCAAAATAGTGTAAAAATAGCAAAAAAAGAGAAGGAAGAAGTAGTGTAAAGATGGAAAAAGTTATACATTTTGAAGAGGAGTTACTCTTTGGTTCACAAACCACCAACTGATCACCTTCAAGAGCTGGAAGTTTGGCTCAATAATCTCATAAAGGAACCTCAAATTTTTTGTTTAGGAAGTATATGCATAGTGTATGTATATTGCAAGATAGAGAGAGAGAGTGTTTGACAAGTTTTGGAGTCTTGGCAAATTTTTATAACATAAAACCAAGAGGGATGGGCTTGTATTTATAGAAAAACAACTTATGCTGTTGGAAATATCTGTATAGAGACAGCCGGTGTGAGGCATGCACATGGGGGGGAAAGCTGGTAGCAAAATATCTATCTAGCCAGAAACATGGCCGGCTGACCACTCTAATTGGCCGGCTGGATTTTTCCTCAACTGGCCGGCTGGCCACTTAATTGGCCGGCCAGCTACTTGCAAAAAAAAAAAAAAAAAAAAAAAAAAAAACAATCTGTTTTCAAGCTCGACTTCAAACTGGCATATCTCCCTCATCCGGACTTGATTTTAGGTGATTCTTGAATCTAACTAGAAGCCCCAGAAATCTATTTTCCAATGGTGGTGCCCTCACATCTAAATTCTAATTGGAAAAGGAGATATGCCTAATTTAGTGAAGGCTGCTCATTTTTTTCTTAATGGTTTGATGTTCAACCTTTTCCTAAACTAGTTTTCTTCCAACCCCTCCCATTTCCTTCAACTCCAAACCAATAAATAAGAAATATTTTTCAAATAGTTCACCTCCCTTCCATTTATTTCGACTTTGTCCTTACTCGGTTTACCGAAAAGTGAAATATTTTAAATGAAATGTGAGTCTCGAAACATCGTACAAACGGTTAGAAGAATATTTTGAAAAAAAAAAGGGCTTTAAGGTCTAAAATAACTTTAGTCAAAATAGGGTGTAAGGTTGGGATTATAAGCTCAAGAACTGAAGCCTTTTGCTAAGGAATTTGAACGATTGTACAGCATAACTTTTCATCATCGAGTGTTCAACATGAGGCGCCTAAGTCTTAAGGGTGGTCAAAAATGGGTGTCTACAGTTGCCCCTCTTTGACAGAGCTAGAAATCATGAAATGACGTGAGTGAATGTCAAAGTCCGAAGATGACCCATTTTGACAAGGCCATAAGACTTAGGCAAACAATTAAAATGTAAATACAATTGGTTGAACTTGAAAGTTGCTAACATATCCCTTTGCAAGGAATCAAACCAGTGTAGTTCATGCGCAAGATGCAAATGATATGCACAAAGAATACCATTGAAAAATTGGACTTGCACGCCTCGCGAAGCTTGTTTTGACAATCCATGAGCATACAAGACAATACAATGAGCGATAATCAAGATGACAGGATATGAATGAAACAAGCCTCAATCTTAAGCCAAAACAAATCTAACCGTGCTTCATAGGGAAAGAAATAAGCAAACGTCAACTCCAAACACGTTTTACTTGAAAGGAGGAAAGACACACTCTAACCATGCTGAACTCGTGAGAAGAGAAAGAGAAAAACCGCTTAAGGTTGCGTTCCCGTACACCCTGAGATGCTTTAACCATGCTAAAATCGTGAGAAGATGAAGAGAAAAACCGCTCAGGGTCGTGCTTCTGCATGTCCTAAGATGCTCTAACTACGCTAAAATCGTGAGAAGAGAAAGAGAAAAACCAAACCGCTCAAGGTTGTGCTTCCGCATGCCCTGAGATGCTCTAACCATGCTGAAATCATGAGAAAAGGAAGAGAAAAACCATTTAGGGTCGCATTCCTGCACACACTGAGATGCTTAAACCATGCTAAAATCGTGACAAGAGGAAGAGAAAAATTGCTTGGGGTCGCACTCCTGCACAGCCTGAGATGCTCTAACCGAGCTGAAACCGTGAGAAGATAAAGAGAAAAATCGCTCAGGATCGTGCTTCCGCACGTCCTAAGATGCTCTAACCACGCTAAAATTGTGAGAAGAGAAAGAGAGAAAAAAAAAAAAAAAACCGCTTAGGGTTGTGCTTCTGCACACCCTAAGATGAATTCCAAACACGCTGAAATTGTAAGAGGAAGGAAGAACATTGTAACCATGTTGGAATCATAAGAAAAGGTCCTGAGATGATGCGATAGATACAAAGAGTATGATGAGATTGTGTGATATATGCACGATAGCGGGTTGATCATACAACATGCAAGATGGTGATATCGATCGTACGATAGATGCACGATGTGGTATGTGTGACAAATGATGTAATGGATGATGTTTAGGAAATGCCGTAAAAAAAACAAAGCAGCACTTTGGAAAACACCTTATGGAGTGACAATGAACCACTCTATTCTGACGAGGATCGTCCTCTTGTGTTTTTCCAATTTACACCTTCAACTCGAAGTTCAAAGGTCCTCAAATGTTGACAAGTGGTAAAATCTGCTGGTGAAAACCACGGTTGCTGCTTTTCTTCTTGATCAGATTCACAACATTCCTTATTCTTAAACGGGGTGACAGACTAGGTTAGTTCAGTATCTAGAATTGAGCCACACACATGCTATCTCAATCTATGGGGTTTCCATACAGATTTCAAGCCAAGGATACACCTCTGGGTATTTAAACCAGACTTTAGTCTCAAAAATTCCAAACATTTGTGTTCTAGGCATTACCATTCAAACTCTAGTTTCTACCGTCGTAGTTGGTCTCCTAGGAACTCATTGCAAACACAGCCAAGATGCCTCTGAATGGTGTTCAAGGAGAGCACTTTTGATCGCTATTCTAAGTTGAAACATACTTGAGCTCGATGTCGAGGTACACTCATACTGTGGAGAAATAGCGAGACCTGAGAAGGTGCATCCAGAATGCAATCTCGAAATTTTCTGAAGTTCAAAGAAACTCAGATGCTCCAATTTTCCCTTTTCTCTTTTGCTTTGCAGTCTGAAACCTACATAGCTTCTGATAGGTCCTTGTTTTGTTGCTCTCTCTTTCGATTAAGGTTGAACCCTACAGTTGGGAATGGCACGCACTCTGAGCACAAAACGATTTATTTTTGAAATTGAAACTGATAATGAGTTCTTAACTGAGTATTGAGCCTACGACTGACCAAAAATCAAAATGACTCAAAACAAAGAAAAAACGAAGTAAAAACAAACTAAACACAACACTCAGATGTTTTCCACCGATGGGAGACCTCTTGGTTCACGGGGAATCCAATACTTCTCCAGGTATTGTTTCCCACCTTTTGTTATTTATGATGCTCACATTACTTTGGCACTCAACCTCTTTTTCTCTGAAAAGCTCTTTTCCTTACTTTTTCTCTCAGCGCACATCTCTCTATTATTTAATCTCTCTTATTTTTTATCCCTTCCCAGGTGTGGTTGATGGATAAGCTGGAAGTCGTGAACCCTATGACGGGAGGTCGAATGTCCAACTCTATTTCTAGTTCATGCTTTGCACTTGGCTCGATACCTCATTGCTTCGACGATGAGAGAGCTTTTGTCCCCTACAGCTCGCTTCAATTGTGCCCTTTCTGGCGAGTGCGTTGACAATGGGGAAAAGACAGAAAACTCAACACAACTATGCCCCTAGTTCTTTGCTTTGACCATATTTTGTTTTTGGCTTTCTGCTTAAACAATTTTGACCAAAATAAGAGTTAGATTAACATGCTTGTTCAACTTTCTGCTTTGAAATCATGTAAGTCCGGCTACAAGCACTAAAAAGTTTCCTCTTTTGGGTCCAAGAAATGGTCGGGCTTTGGAAAAATGGAATAATTTCGGACAGAATTAGTCAACTTCACTAAAAAACCTCAAAAACTATGTTTGCAAATGGCCATTAGCCAACCAACGTGGAATTAACTCTTGAGATGCATAAACTCTAATCTGAACTTGAATTGTCTTGCAACTGAATCTTTTGACGGAATAGGAAAACCGAATTTGAACGATGATGAGCCAATTTGTACATGGATAGGATAGTCGAGTTTGAATAAGGATAAGCCAATCAACATAGATAAGACAAGCAGGTTGAAAATGGTTGGCGCGGAACTTCAGGATAAAGTTGCCTACATATCCCATACATGGAATTCAAGCCTTACGTAGTTCCTGGGTAAGGTGCACTCGGGGTATTAACGCTCTCTTTTTGCACCGCCCTTTCAAGTTTTCAACCTTGCAAGCTCTTTTTTTTTTTTTTCTATTCATTTTTTTTTCAATTCTTTTTCTTTTTTTTTCATGATCTAACTTTTACCTAGGTCAACCTTCCAAGTTCTTAGCCCAGCGGGCCTCTATTTTTCATTTATTCCCAATTTTCCATGCTCTAACTTTTGCCAAGGTTTCCTTTTTGGGTTTTCAGCCTAGCAAGCCTCTCAAGGATAGAAAACTTTAACTTGTCCACGTCGATTGGTTGTGAGATTGCAAAGCCATAATCCACAAGAATGGCTACTATTCCTGACCACATAGTCTCTGATGATGGAAGAGCCCATCTAATTGGGTTTGAATTTTCCCGTAGTGTCACGGATAGGAACTCGATTGTCCTTCAGCAATAAAAATTTCTTCTCTCAAATTCTGGGATTTGGCTTCCTAGTCGGTCTCTGTTGGCATGAGAAATGACCCATTTTTGAATTTTCGATCACATCTGACCTTTTTACCCCTAGTTCAAGGGCTACTTCTAATCCAGCTATGTAAGCTTCCTTCGATCACATACAACCTTATTGCCCCTAGTTCATGAGCTGCTTCTAATCCGGCCATGCAAGCCTCATATTTTGGTTGATCGTTGAATCATTCTTAATCAAGTTTTGAAAAAAAAGTAACTGAGTCCTGAGGCCAAGAGTGATCCTATTCTATACAATCTTAAGATCAAGTCCAAGCATGTCTTTGTAGGACCACACAAAAATATTTTTGAAATCATTTAATAAAGCAACTAGTCACTCGTGCTTTTCTGAAGACAATGCAGAACCAATCTGGATCAAACCAGGATCCTTCTCAGTACCTATATTAATAGACATGATCTCATTTATTAAGGGTTTAGCACACCTCTTTTATTCTTAGTTGATCAAATTTTTGAAAATCCCAAGGAATTCCTTCCTCTTTGTTTTTATCATAGTTTCGGAAAACAATTTTGAAAAGCTTTAGTCAATGTAATGATTTACAGGCACTGAGAAGTAGGTGAAAATAACTGCCATTTCATTCAGAACTTTTGGCTCAGCTGCCTCACTAGTAGAAACAGACTCAAAAGAAAGAGTGAAAAGGAAATCAAAAACAAATAGGGAAGTGATGTCTGAGTTAACACGCCCGAAATCACCTAACGTGACACAACAAGACTGACTTAATACAACAAGACTGACTCAATACCCAATTCTGAAAGTAAAATAAACAGCATTTTCAAAGTGCTAAAACAGTGTGTGCCATCCATCATATCTACAGTAAAATGAGCGCCATCAGCAGGTGGTTTATCCCCGATCACATAGTCACATTATCCCCCAAGTTCATTGATCCAGCACCGATAGACTTTGTAGGACCTAGTGTGGTGATGACCTGGTTGTCAGTCAAGTCTTGTACCTCATGGCAAAGACAAAAACAACGGTCAGTGTCATGATCGAGTTGTTGATGGAAGGTGCAATACTTGGCAGCATCATGTCTGGCTGGAAAGCGATTAGGGAGAGGTCGAAGGTCAAGGGGTATGAGATGGCCTTGTCTTATGATAATTTGGAGAGCTTTGGACAAGGTCATGTAAAGGGGATTGAAGGTGTGGTTACCAATCCTGGAAGGATTGACAGAGGGGTTGGCACGTGTTGCCTGTCTTACCCTTTGATTCAAAATGCCCCTAAACTGAGCGACAAAAGTGTCATCTACAGTTTTTGCAACAACTGCAAGCACTTGCTGTTTGTTTAGCCCTTTGACCTTCAAAGCCCCAATAACCCATTGAAGATGTGCATAGGGATAAATACTTGCCCCGGCCTTATTTTTTCCACTTGCTTCAACTTTTTCAAGAGATTGGGTGGCTATATCAAAGTGAGGCCCATTCATTGTTGACATGCCATCACCCAGACTTGAGATAGCTTCAGGTTGGCCCTTCCCAATTGCAGCTTATCCCAAGATTGGGGAGCCTTTTGACGTGAAATTTCTGGCACGTGATATGGTCAATAATAGAACCAAGATCCCAAAGGCTAAATCTGCTGTAGTTCTCTAAAGATGTTCAATCATGCTCATCAGCTCAGAAGTAGTAGGCTCGGCCATTGGTGTCTGCGGTGTATTTGATGGGGTTTGAGATTATTGAGAATGAACACCTCAGGCTTGGGTAAATGGGTTGGGGTGATATACATGTTAGGGTTATAAGTGGATGGTAGTGTATGGATTAGGTTTAGGTGGGGAGGTAATGGGTTAGTGGTGGCCTGAGGTCTTTTCAGTAGAGCTATGATCTCTTTGTCAATAAGATCTTGAATCTTATGATGATGGAAAATGCAATGGTTTGTCTCGTAACTGTGTTATTGATGATAGGCACAGTGTTTAGCGGGGTCATGTCTTGGTCGAAGAGGATTTGGAAGGGATCGGGGTTCTAGAAGCTCTAGGTGCCCTTTTTCTAGCAGCGTTTTCAAGGCTTGAGAGAGACTCGTGTAAAAAGGATGAAAATTTTGGGCTTAGGGCCGAGTTGAAATGGTTGGTCTTTGGCTATTATCAGGAAAAGGGGTTTTGATAGGAGTGGTGACAGTGTTTACTTCTAAGCATTTCGTAGCTGTGCTACCAATGGTAGTAGCATTGGAACTGTGAACAACATTCTTCCTCATAGGCTCATTACCTTCCATCATGATTTCTTGTTTGATGGGATCCTCAATTTAAACCCCAATTTCATGGAGGTCCTTCAAGTTGAATAGTGGGAGGACAACCATTTTCTACAATAGCCTTTTGTGCAAATTTCTAACAATTATACGAACTTGCTCTTTCTCTGGAGGTCTGTTTTCCATCATAGCAACAAAGTCTGAGATGCCCTCTTTTGGTTCTGGATGCGTTGCCTCAATATCACGAGTTGTGACCTCAATCTATGTGTTGTAAGAATATTGGGCAACGAAGGATTCGGCTAACTCCTGCCAGCTCTGTTTCAAAGAGTCCTCCAATTTAGCATACCAGATTAGCATGTCTTCCAAATCAGATGATGGGTATGCCATTCGTGAAGTATGTGATTATGCTTGGGGTGAGCTGAGTACAGATGATCGGAGGGGTGATTGTCGAAACAACAAAACTAGTGAACCTCGTCTGACCTTTCTTCATCTTGTAACTAGTGACAGTGAAGCAAACATTGGCCGTCCTTGAACTAACTCTTTGACTGTACCAACTCTATCAACATGAGTCCAGAGCACCTGGGAGATATCAAAGCCTTCTAAAGCTATGGTTCCAAAACTACCTAGCAAAAGAGAAAACAGATAGCAACTCAGCTCCAATTTCATCATATATGATCACAGCTGAATAAGTGTACTCCCCATTGAATTCTGCTCCACAAACTGATATCAAATGTACCACTGATATAGAGCCCCCTATACAGTTTCACAGTAGAGCACATACTAGGTAAGGAGAGCCAAAACACCCTATGAGGGGGGTATGGTTACCCTGTCCTAGCTTTGGCATGATCTAGGGTTTCACTACTTCAACTAAATAGTTTCACAAAATCCTGCATATGGGTGAGCTTCATAGCCTATGTTGGAACAATCACTAGGGCATTACTATATGCAGCTAGGCCGATTGGTCAAAAAGGGTACCTTAGCAAGATTACCTAATATACTTTTCACACCTAACATCGAGAAGTGAAAGGAGGATCAAGCGGTAGGACGGTAATCTAGATCCGAGAGTTGTGTTTCCAACATGGCAGAGCCCATGACCAGCCAGCCTTTTGGCAAGTTTTTTAGGTAAGCCTCCAGCAAACCATCCAAGAATAGCAAATAGAAAACACAATGACTTAGAGTACCAATGCAAATGCAATGCAAAGAATATATATCTGTAAATAAAATGTCACATCATGAAGTTCGAGTCAAGTTCTCTAATTTCCTTAGTAGAGTCGCCAGAAACTGTAGCTGGTTTTTTGTGCTCCTTAGAGGGGTTTAGTCTCCTTGAATACGATGGCCTTATAGTTTGGACTCCCGTGGTTCTGAATCTAATTTCACAAGTGCAATGTGAAACAGTGAAAACACAAAAGAGTCTAAATTTGACAAATCTTTGGAAATTTGAGTTTTAATTAAAAAAAAATGCCAAAAATTGACCATATTGCCAGATTTCAGAGTCACCACCTAAATATTTTTGTAAAATTTAGGAAACCATTGACTCATGCCACAAGCCACTTGTCCGTCATCACCAAAGTGTCTCAGCTCGGGAACTTAGGTATGAGAAAAGAAGGTCATCAATTGAACACTCCACTCACCCGATCAAAGATCAGCCTCTACTAATCATGATGTGATTTTATGTACATTATATGCTTTTGTTCTGATTATTATGCTAATCTTTGCTATGTGATGCATATAAGTATAGACTAATTCACCCACTTTGGAATGCTTTGATTCCATGTTTGTTTGAAAAGAGTTTCAAATATATACCACTTGAAAAAGTGATCTCATATGAAAAAGCCATCATCCACAGGCATTCAAACATGGATATCAACTAAGCATTCAACCTCATGGTAAGAATGCTTGATATGGCAACACCAACACACGTGCAATATGCTAAAGCAAGAAATACTTACCTAGTACTCAATCGAGGCAAGCCAAAAGAAATGAAACAATTAAAAAAATGCATGCTCTACTATGCAAGTGACTAATGTAACACATATAAAATGCAACCACAAGGTTAGGTTTTTAATGTGTCATGTGAATCACCTTAACATGCGGTATCACACTTATTCAAGCAAGTAAGAAAATAACAATATGGTTAGAATCATAAACCGAACCCCATGCAAGCAAAAATGTGTATTTACACATGGGATTGATATGAAACCAAAATATGGATGCAACCGTCGTAAGCGAGTAAATAAAAGGGAGAAAGAAATGGGGGTTAGAATACATACATACACAATATTACAATTTTGTTCTCATGCAAGAGGGTCCGAATAAATGTCCTAATTAACTAATTATTACAACACCAAATTAATTAACTAAGTTAACTAGCTATTACAAATTCAAAGCTAATTAATTACAATACACTAATTGATCTAAGAGCTACAAGCTAATCGAACGAGAGTCAAAGAACCACACGTGCAATCAAGAACATCTTCCTGGAAACTCCTCTTTTCTGCTGCCAGGTTCTATTATATTCGTAGTGAGAAAATAATTCTGTTTTTGCCCCAGCTTCTGCTCTGTTCTACCATAAAAATGACACTATCTGCATAAAATGGAGTGGCCAGCCGGCCTTGGAGCGTGGTTGGTCGGGTAAATAGGGTGGCTGACCGGCCATTGTTTTTTGGTACTGCCCTGTTGCGACAAAAATGAAACAAAGCAAAAACAGAGTATTTTCAGGAGGTGTTTATCCTTTCTGCCTCTCCCTATCATGAAACTGGTCAAGGAAGGAGTAGACTTGATTCGTAAACCATCAATTGATGCAAACTTGTTGCGTGATGATATATGAATCGATGGGACAAAGGCTTAATATATGGAAATAAAAGACCAACAAAACCTCCTCCCAATCATGGAGTTACCTCAAGGGAAATGGTAGATATTGGTTTTCGAATCATTAACATCACTAAAGAGTATGCAATGACTCAAGACGCAATAGGTTCAATATAACATCCGATTGAACCTAAAACAAATTTGTTACTCATGTTACCACTTTTAGTCCAATTTTATTAACCTTTTTTTATTTCCTTTCCATTCTTTAATCATTTTGTCCAAAAGTGATAATTACATCACTAATGAAGAGAAGTGTCAAACAAGAAGTTGCACTTAGCATGAGAGAGATGTAATACCTTGGTAATAAACCTTCGAAGAGATTAAACCATTATGTATGAAAGGTTTTTTTCTCATGCCTTGAACAACAACCAATAGTTTGAAACAACTCTTAAAAAAAAAAAAGGGGGGGGGAGGTTGCAGAGATGATTATTATAAGTGTGAGATGTATGAAAACTATGAAATAAAAGCTATCAACTCAAATATATTGGTGTCTAAGGCCTAAACCACCAAACCTATGAGGAGTTACAACAACACAAGCATAATATGCAAAGCATAAACTAAGTAAATATGCTATAACATCCCCAAAATTAGTAAAAACAATGCTGAAAATTATCTTGGAAAGCTAAAAAAAGTGAGCAAAAAAAAGGAGAGAATTAAAGCTAGTAAGCAAGCCAAAGGAAGAGTGGCTAACCCCTCCACTTTTTGAATCTTAAAATCATATGTTTTAGCCTTTGAAAACTCTAAAAATCAGTAACTAAAAGTTGGGAAACAAGTGGGAAACACAAGGATAAAAGCTTATGGAATAAGGTTCATAGAAGGGTGGTTAACCCCTCCATCTTTGGTAGCTTTAAATCACAAGTTTTAGCCCACCAAAAACAGTTCAAAACAGTATAAAAACAATAAGAAAAGAGAAGGAAGAAGTAATGTAAAGATAGCAAAAATTATACCTCTTAAAGAGGAGTTACTCTTTGGTTCACAAACCAGCACCCTCAAGAGCCGAAAATTTGGTTTAATAATCTCAACAAGGAGCCTCAAATTTTTGGCTTAGGAAGTGTATGTATATTGTAAGATAGAGAGGAGAGTGTTTGACAAGTTTTGGAGTCTTGGCAAATTTTTCTAATCAAAAACCAAGAGAGATGGGCTTGTATTTATAGAAAAACAACTTTTCCTGTCGGAAATATTTGTATAGAGACAGCTGGTGCAAGGCATGCACATGGAGGGGATAGCTGGCAGCTAAATATCTGTCTGTTGGGAAACATGGCCTGCCGGCCACTCTAATTGGCCAGATTTTTCATCAACTAGCTGGCTAGCCACTTAATTGGCCTACCAACTACTTTAAAAAAAAAAATCTATTTTAAAGCCCGACTTCAAACGGGCATATCTTCTTCATCCGGACTCAATTTTAGGTGATTCTTGAGTCTAACGTTAAACCCCGGAAGTCTACTTTCCAATGGTGGTGGCCTCATATCTAAATTCTAAGTGTACAAGAGATATGCCTAATTTAGTGAAGGCTTCTTATTTCTTTCTTAACGGTTTGATGTTCAACCTTTTCCTAAACTAGGTTTCTTCCAACCCCTCCTATTTCCTTCAACTCCAAACCTATAAATAAGATTTTTTAAAAGAGTTCACCTCCCTTCCATTTATTTCCACTTTGTCCTTACTCAGTTACCGAAGAGTGCAATATTTTAAACGAAATGTGTACCTCAGAACATCGTAGAAACATTCGGAAAAATATTTTTAAAAAAGAGGTTTTAAGGTCTTAAGTAGTTTTGGTCAAAATGGGATGTAAAGTTGGGATTAGAAACTCAAAAATCGAAGCATTTTGCTGAAGAATTTCAACGATTGTATGGCGTAACTTTTCATCATCGAGTGTTCAACATGAGGCACCCAAGTCTTAAGGGCGGTCAAAAATGGGGTGTCTACACCACCCTAAATTCAAGGGAGTTGGGCATACGCAAAGTGCAGACCAATGCCGACGTGGCCGTTTCTTGTTAGAGCCGTGACACCCACAATTTTGTCTTTGCTTAGTGGGAGATCACCCCTACTCTTGAGGATGTTTCAGTCCTACTATGCCTAAGCACTCGTGGAGATCACCCCTTCGACCTTACGTCTTTAATTGTTGTGGAGCAGATTGCTGTCGCCGCCCTTCAAAGTGCTTTCGCGAACCACAAAACTATGGTTCTTGGTATGACCTTAAAACCGGAGAGTTACTTCTAGAGTGGCCTAAAAGGGATAAAATGACATACCTTTCTTGGTTGAAGCATTTTCTTAAGGACATACAGCCAGTCGTTGGTGATATCACAATAGATAACCGCAATTCTATAGTTGGCCTGGGTTACTGCGGCAACTTGTATTCGGTGGCATTTGTCAATTACTTCATCTCCTTCTTCGTTCTTCCTAGTAATCCCGCCAAAAGCATCAATCCATTAGTGGTTCCCTTGGCCATCAAACTATGCAGTGACAACCAAATTTCATTGGTTCCCCTCTTCTTGGGGAATTTGTATTTTCACCATGATCTCATTCACTCAGACATGGATAGGTCCATAGGCTGTTATGACATCTGGTGTTTTGTGCACACCCAGTTCTTAACAGCTTTCTTTTACAAGCGATTTCCCACTATGGGTCCTATTCCCAAGGAGTTTGAGCCCTTCTTTACCAATGAAGTCCTTGATGCGGAGGGCAACCCCATTCTAGATGTAGAGGGACGGGCCGTCACGAGACAAGTACGTAATTCTCTTTCTCGCACTACTAGGTGGTCTGGTGTTGGCTCTGACATACCCTTTGTGGACTATATGGATCGTGTAGAGGAGTGCGTATTCCGTCCTTTTACTCAGACCTTTGCGGGTGTTTCTATCATCCTTCATGTGGACTTTTCTCTTGGCAACATTCAAGGCAACTCTCTCCTCATTGCTGCTATGATTTGCCCCAGGTACTTGCCAGTATGGAATGAAGAAGGTATGTCTAGTGTTGTCTACCGACCAGAAAGGTTCCCTAGATAGTTTGGTATGGACCAAGGTATCCCATATGCTCCTCCACTCCAGATAGACTTTCATCAAAGTTTCCAGCGATTGCTCATGATTATTTTGGCATGCTTGTAGAAGGTTTGGGACTCATAGAGTTGTTTTTACTTGGGAGAGAAAGTGGCTTCACCCCCAACAACAAACTTTTTTGGCATCGCAATGTCAACTCCTTTTTCAACTTCTATAACAGTGATCCTATTGTCCCTACTGTGGAACTTATCACACAGCCTGACTTGTCCCTACGCCTCCTCTTTGGTCGTAGGAAGCAAACCAATCTTTTTTTCCGTTCCAAACTGTTGTCTTCACCTGCCTTAGAAGAACCTCACCCATCCGGGGCAATATCTGTCCAGCCTCTGCAAGTCTCTCTTCCTCCTATTGGCACAACAGTACGAATGACCCGCTCGCGGCTAAGAATAGCCCAAGAAGCAGCGACTACGGCAGTCGAGGCTCGTGCTTCACTAACTCGGAAGAGACTTCGAAAGGTACCAACACTTCGAATATTTTTTGTACTCTTCTATACTTCTGTGGACTTTCATCTTTATTTTAATAGTTTCATTACTCTCTTCCTTTCAAGGCCTACTGATCTCAGAATGCGACACTGTTTCGGCCATTCCATCTTCAGGCCCTAGAGATCCTTTAACTACTATTGGACTCTCCTCATATTCAGATGATAACAATCTTCCTATCACTTCGAGGGTTGCCAGGCCCAACCCATAGACTGATACTTCCAGTTATTTAGGGGGAGTTAGCTGCTGAGGAAGAACCAGTTGCTAAGGCAAAGCCAGTTGCTGAGGTAGAGGACATGAGGGAAGATCCTGACAATCTATCCATTGACAGTGGACAAGCCCCATTTTCCATGGGAGCTGCAGAGGGGTGATGTGACTGCTAAGGGCACTGAAGACTTAGAGGCCCTAGACCTTGTTGATCCAGTTATCATTCCAGACCCTGCTGATTCTGTTCATTCTGATCACTCTTCTGTTGGTGGTGAAGATTTTGTCCTTGAAACTCCGAGGGAAGAACGTGCAACAAATGAGTCGCTCAAAGCTACGCCATCTCGTGTAGAAGTTGTCTTTGGAGATTCACCTTACTCTGCTAAGTCTCCCTTAGTTCAGCAGACTATAACTTCTACTATCCCAGTTGCCGAGGGAGGTGAAGGTGCAACGGCTACTCCCAGCGCAGACCCTCCAAGTTTGGCCTAACTCGCAGAGGCAACTATTAACTTGGCGACCCCCACTACTGCTACTGTTGTGGGTACTTTTGACCCTGTTGCCTCAATAACTTCTGAGCAACTTGCTAACCTATATCCTACTAATTTTCCTAAAGTGTCAGCCAATCTTGGGGGGTCACAGAACTTCTTTGCAGGGATAGACACTACTGTTATCCTAGATTTGAACATTGGGGACTATCATATGAGTGATCTCTTTTCGGAATAGTAGGGCAGTGATGATAGCTTCGGCCTTTCCCATAAGATCAGTTCGCTTGGCCACCTTCTTGCCTCTACTCATTCCATTGTTGCCGGGCAATCTTCTTCAGGGGAGGCACGTCAACACTTTTGGTCGTTCTACAAGCCTCCCTCCTGCAACCCAAGTAGGCAACGTCGTGAGAGAGTCTCCCAGGTCTTCGGCAAAAGTCTCCTTTCTAAACTACTGGGTTTCTGGTGAGGTTTCCTGTACCCTCGTTCGTATCTAAGCACTACATCCCAACACCTTCGTTGTTTTTAATATTCCAGGCCCGATGGTGCAAACAGTGCTGCTGGAGTCCTTTGCTGACTTTATTTGCGACCTCGCCATCAAGAGAGTTCTGACAATTTTGGGCAAGTTTGTAGAGGGTGCAAAGGTGAACCTCAGTGTAGTTGGTTTTTTGCGCTCCTCGGAGGGGTTTAGTCTTCTTGGATGCGATTCTCTACGATGTAGACTCTTGTGGTTCTGAATCTAATTTCACAAGTACAATGTGAAACATAAAAATGAATGAATCCAAATCCAGCAAATCTTAGAAAATCCATTAATCATCAAAGATGCGAAAAATGGACTGCATTGTCAGATTTCGGAGTAGCTACTGAAATATTTTTGGAAAATTTAGGAAACTCGTGACTCATGCCAAAGGCCACTAGTCCATTATAACCAAAGTTGTCTCTGCTCGGAAACTTAGGTATGAGAGGAGAAGGTCATGAATTGAGTACCCCACTAACCCGATCAAAGATCGGCTTCTACTAAGTCATTATGTGAATTTTATGGATATTATATACTCATGTTCTGATTATTAATATACTAACATTACTATGTGATGCAAACAAGTATAAACCACGTCATTTACTTTGGAATGCTTTGATTTCATGCTTTCATGAAAAGAGTTTTTGAATATGTGCAACTCAAAGGAAAAACGAGCTCATATGTACAACAATCGAAGTCATTCCAATCTAAGTGAAATAGCCTCCATCCACAGGCATTCATAGAGATATTTCAAGTAAGTGAGTAGCCTCATGGTAGTATGCTCGATATGGGAATACAAACACAGATGTGATATGCTAAAGCAAAAATGCTCACCTACGCGGCAAGCCAAAGAAAAGAAGATAGTTAGAAAAAATGCATGATCCTAATATGCAAAGTGACTAATACATTACATACAAGAATGCAACTACTAGATTCAGCTACTAATATGACAGGTGAATCAACTCAAAGCATGAGGTAGCGCACATAATCAAGTAGGAAATGATAATGACATCAAATATGATGAACCGAACCTTAATACATGCAAAAATAGATAAAAGGCATGGAAATGATATCAAAACAAAAACATAATGTTTTGTACAACCACGGTAAGCATGTAAATAAGAGGAGAAAGAAATGGAGGTTGAAAGACATACATCAAGTGTTACAAATTTGCCTTCTTACAAGAGGGTTCGACTAATTATTACAATTATTACAAAACACGAATGAATTAACTACTTATTACAAAACACGAATTTCAAAGGACTAAACTAAAAGAATTTGAATGAGAGGCAGGGAATCACATGCACACAGGCAAGAACATCCTCTGAAAACCCCCTCTGCTTATTGCCAGAAACTGTCCCGTTTACAGTCAACAAACCATTCTGTTTTGGACCTCAAGATCTACTCTATTTTGCTAGAAAACCACCACTGCCGTACAAACGAAGTGGTCGGCTGACCTAATGATATGGTCGACCATCCAAGATTGTGGCCGGCCGGCCACTGGTTCTGGAGAAAGACGTGTTGCAACAAAACTGGAACAGAGCAAAAACAGATAGTTTCCAAAGGATGTTCATCCCTCCTACTTCCTCCTATCATGAAGATTTTCAAGGAGAGAATAAGTTTGCTTCACAAATCATCAAACATCCCAAGGGTATTTATTAGATGATGATTAATGAAGCAACGGGATGGAAATCAATGAATACAAAGCTAAGGCAAATTAAGAAGAGGAAACATTCAAAGAGATGGCATGAAACTTACTCTATCTCATGAAAAATAAGAGTAAGTGAGCACTGAAATTTAGAGAGAATAGATTTAGCCATTCTTGAAAACAAAGCTTATGAACAAAATGTTATATCATTGATGGAAGCAAAGAGACTCTTCTTCCTGCTCATAGAAGATGGATTGAAATCCACTTTCATGTTTCAAAAGGAACTAGAAGCGAGTCTCTAATACCTCCGATGAAAGAGCTCTCATAAGGCTTCAAAGCAAGAGCAAAAGAAAAAGAAGGCTAAGCAAACAAATGAAAGCTATTAAACATTGTTGTAAGCTCATATTCCTACTCATGGAATATGGATAAGACATCCATTTCCATGCTTCAAAGAGGGAACTAAAAGAGAGCTTACAACAACTTTGAAGAAGACAGATAGATTCAAGAATTAAGCTATCTATTTAAAGCTTTAAACACATATATTCAATCCATATTTATACAAAAACTAACTAAAAACAGTGCTGAAACCAATCCAAAAGACGAAAAATGAGCAAAATCATGAAGAACACAACAGAACATCACTAATGGATAAGCCTATGGAAGGGTAGCTAACCCTTGCACCTTTAACAAGGTTTAAATCACATTGTTAAGCCTAAAACAACTCTGAAAATCAATGTTTAAAACAGAGGATGAAAAACAAGAAGGTAAAAGAAAAGACAATGAAAAGAGTTGAAAGATCAACCTCCTGAAAAGAGGAAGAACTTCTTGATTCACAAACTTCAATCCACGTACTCTCAAGTATCTGAAATATGGTTCAAAACTTCAGCAAAAAACTTCAAGTTTGAGCTTCAATGGTGTATCTATAGTGTTTCTATATTTAAGAATGTGGACAAATGCTTTGGGCAATCTTCTAAGCCTTTGGGAAATTGTTCTAACCCTAAACTCTGAGGTGAGGTGGTCTTTTTATAGATTTTCAATCACCTTCCAACAAAAATATCCTCAAAAGAGAGCAGCTGGCCAAATCCTGTGCATGGAAGTTGTTTGCTGCTGCAAAATATCTGCTACGCTGAACATGGCCGGCCCACCAATCAACTACACAGCCGGCCCAAAAAAAGTGGCATGCCAGTCAACTTTTGGTCATGCTGCTTTTTGAGTGGTCAGGCTAGAAAAACAGGTTTTGCTCCAAATGGGGTGCAAGGTTTGGGTTTGACGCTCAAAACTAAAGTCTTTTGTTGAAGATTCAAAAGATTACATAGCGTAACATTTTATCATCGAGTGTTCGGAATGAAGCACCCAAGTCTTAAGGGCTGTCAAAATGGGGTGTCTACAATTGCCCCTCTTTGACAAAGCTTGAAGTCATTTCATGATGTGAGTGAATGTCAAAGCTTAAAGACAACCTATTTGACGTGGCCGTAAGACTTGGGCAGACAAACAAAATGCAAATGTAGTAGGTTGAACTCGAAAGTCGCCTACGTATCACTTTGCAAGGGGTCAAACCAGCGTGGTTCAAGGGTAGGATGTAAATAATACACAATGCAATGCAACAATTGAAACCACAAATGAGCATACCGTACGAAAATTATAAAGATGAGGGGGGCAAGCCCAAACTACGCATCACGTAGAAGGGGGAACATACTCTAACTACGCTGGAACCGTGAGAGGAGGAAGAAAAAATTCCAAACACGCTAAAATCGTGTGAGGAAGCACACACTCTAACCACGCTGGAATCATGAGAAGAGGAAGAACAAATTCCAAACACTCTGAAATCGTGTAAGGAATGACATACTCTAACAACGCTGGAATCGTGAGGAGAAGAAGAACAAATTCCAAACACGCTGAAATCGTGAGAGGATGAAGAACAAATTCCAAACACGCTGAAATCGTGTGAGAAATAACACACTCTAACCACACTAAAAACGTGAGGAGAGGAAGAACAAATTCCAAACACGCTGAAATTGTGTGAGAAAAGACACACCCTAACCGCGCTGGAATCATGAGGAGAGGAAGAACAATTTCCAAATACGCTGAAATCATGTAACGAATGACACTCTAACCACGCTGGAATCGTGAGAAGGGGAAGGACAAATTCCAAACACGCTGAAATCGCGTGAGGAATGGCACACTTTAACCACGCTGGAATCATGAAAGGAGGAAGAACACTCTAACCACGCTAAAATCATAAGAAAAGGTCCTGAGGAAAACGCTCTGGAATGTGTCTCACACGTCTTACAAAAACCGCTCAGGGTCATGTTTTTATACGCCTTGAGATAAAAACCACTCGGGAACACGTCTCACATGTCTTGAGAAAACCGCTCAGGGTCGTGTTCCTGCACACCCTGAGATTTAAAGTAGCTCGGGAACGCGTTTCACACGTTCTAAGAAAATCGCTCAAGGTCGTGTTCTTGAACACCTTGAGATAAAAATCGCTCAGGAATGCATCTCACAAGTCCTGAGAAAACCGTTCGAGAACATGCTCCCATATGTTTTGAGAAAAGCCTGGGGGACAATGATTGTCACAACCCAAACCCGCACCTATAGGTTTAGCATTGTAGCCGGCCAGTAATCCTGGGATTATCGAAGGCCTCTAAGACAGATTAGCATAACATTAGAGGCTAGCAGAAGCAAATAACAAATATACAATATCCATTAAGATGTGCAAACTTATACGAGATGAAAATTTTTTATACTTTTTATATACATATCTACACATCATCCCTACGTCATCATATATATACAGATTAAAAAAAAAAGGACTTAGCCCTATTTACAAATAACAAAGACTTGTTTAACCAAACAAGAAACAAAACTTGAACTTAATCACATAGCCATAACCACTTGACATATCCGGAACCTCCACGGGAGGCACATAGGTTGGCTGACAAAAACAGATTCCATATAGACGCCTCTAAGCCTAGTCACGCGCCTGATCACCTATATACATAAATAATACAGTGAGTTAGAGGCCAGTGAATAATATCAGAGTAAAGATTTTAATGAATGATGTCCATATCAAATTCAGAAATCAGATTCCAAATCTCTTATCAAATTAGAAACATAATCATGTTCGTATTTGTATCAGAAACACGGTCATATTCATATCCATACTCAAATCATGTGTGGTACTTCCTTTAGCGTAACATATCATGTTGGTCAAGCATATCAAGTTCCATAATGGAACCTCTGGTACTGGGTAACACATCTCATACATGGGTCACGATATTGTTTTCCCTGGGCAAGGGCCTGTGCCACGATATTATTTCCCTCGGGCGAAGGCCTGGGTCACGGTATTATCTCTACCGGGCAAGGACCTCATGACCATAAGCCACAGTATTATTTCCCCTGGGCGAGGGCCTTCAAAGAATTGGATCATCATTCATATAATCACAAAATAGCCTTTTGTATCATTCAAAAATAGTTCATATCATATTATAATGTTCAAAAAGTATTTCATATCAAATATAGCTTTACTAAGTTATTACTCACAGATAGCTGCAGAAGCAAATCAAAAAGATCAGGCAAACAATAGCGCGTGACCTACACAAACACATAACATATACACATTAAAACACAATATCAATTCCTTGATCAAACTTGAATTTTCTTGTCTTCTATAATCCGAAGGTCTACTATGTTTACTCTTTCTTTATTCAAATGAATTAGGTTCTCATTTCACATATTCTTTCATTACTAAATCATTCTACTCTGAATAAACAAATTTCTTACTTGGCTTCTTAATCAAGTACTACTAAGTTAATGACTTATTCTTTAATCAACTAATTAATATTGATTGTTAGCTTATTAATCTTTATTGAGTCATAAATCATGTCTAGAATGCTTCGGAAAGAGATGAGAATAAAAATGTGAACTAAATGCAATTTTTCAAAATATGCTGAAAATAGGGTCTTCGTTCGAGCAGACCTTTGGTCGCTCAAGCAGTCTGCAAAGCTCTGTAAAAATACTGGTTGGCCTTAATGTTTGCTCGAGCGGTGACTTTATCGCTCGAGCGGTGACTTTATATTTCCTGTGCTTTCAAAATCAACAAAATAATTTCCAAACACATTTTCAAAACTTAAACTCTTGCATGAACAAATTTAAACATGTAATTTTATTAATAAAGACGAACCCATGACTAATTTTCCAATTTCTAATACAAAAATCTCTTTGATCATTAAGATTAAAACCAATAATTTCATGAATATAATAATTCCAACATTCTTCTTCTTTGTTTTATAAAACATAAATTAAAGTTATAAAGCCCTTTCAAAATATTTACATGTAAGAAATTTAAATCAAAATCAAACTAATTTTTGATTCTCAATTATAAATTATAATTTATTTCCAAATTTGACCAAATTTATATTTAATTTATTTTCTTCATATCAAACCCAATTTCAAACTCACAAATTTTAAAACATGAATTAAACTTTCAAAACTCTTAAAAAATTCAAAATGCATGTACAATTGAAACTCAATTTCATATTAAGACAACTAAATTCAAACCCAAAGTAATTAATTTCTAAGTTAATTTCCATAAATTGAACATAGCTCCAATTTCTCATTTTCTTTTTAATTACATAAAATTGATTTCAAGCTCTTTCTATTTTCCTTCAAAACATGAAATTAAAGTCATAAACTCCTTAGAAAATCATTCACATGTATGAAATTGACATCAAAATTACTAATTTTATATTCTTATAAATTTTCTTCATATCAAACCCCAAATTCAAACTCATAAATCTTTTAAACATGAATTAAAGTCTCAAACTAATTATTTTCCAAATTATTTCCATAATCGTAAACTTAGCTTAATTTGTAACCCCAACTTAATTCATAATCATAGATGTTCCAAAATATGTTTAATTTCAATAAAATCTTAAATTATATTACATGCATGGATTAAAAATCTAATTATAAAACCAAAACTTTATCTAACTTTAGGATTAATTCCAAATTTTCATAATCTTGATTTTCATAAAACATTTCCTTTTCTCTTCAAAATATGAATTTGAACGGCTCAATTTCTTCAAAATCCAAGATGCATGTAAATATGGACTCAAATATTCATAGAATTCCCTCATGCATGTAACAATAGAACTTAATTTCATGCAAGATTATAAAAATTGAACTCAAAATAATTAGTTTCCATAAACATGAACTTACCTTAATTTTCTTTATCTTTTTGCTAAGTCATTTTAATCACATGATTTTGATTCCAATTTCATCTTTAATTGTAAGTGTAATGTATGGATTCTACACAAATTAAACATAAATTCCGTACCTTATGTTTGCTAGTTCTTCTTCCTCAAAAACTAGAGCTCCTCTTTCAATTTTTTTCTTCTCCTCTTTTGTTTCTTTGTTCCAGCAACACACACACACACACACACACTCTCTCTCTCTCTCTCTCTCTCTCTCTCTCTCTCTCTCTCTCTCTCTGGGTTTTGACCTCAATCCACCCCAAGAATGCTCTAGCACAAAAGAAACAATATACACACACCTATACACCACATGCACACGTGCACATTGTTTAAGACTCCCAACACAACACTTAACACGCACACACATACACTACTAGATTTCTCAATACACCCACATGGATTTCTTAGCACAGCCTCACTTTACATACACTCACAATTTTAGATCCTTCCACAATTCAATTTATGGTTAAGATTAATTTAATTAAATAACACTTATTCTTAATAAGTCTTGATTAACGTATAATTAAGTTAACCATAACTAATCATAAATCTCTCATAATTTAATTAATCTAATTTGACTTCCATTAGAGCCCAATTAATTATGTTTAAATTTATTAGTCTGAATCAGATTTTTAATCAAACTTCCAAAAGGCTCCAAATATCAAATCAAACTTATTGCCATCATCAATTTTGGTTTTCCAAATCTTTAAGGTCTTCAATTTCAGATCAAACTCAAAATCTCCACTAATAAATTACATATTCAATTAAATACCTCTCCAATAAATTTAATTCAGAATGACCACACTTCTCAATCCTCATAATCAAATTAGCTTAATTAATTCCAACTCGAACCCAATTAGTCAAATCTCAATTTTACAAATCTAAATCGAATAGTTAATTAAACTCTCATACGGTTCGATATTCGAAATTAAAATAATTCAATTCACTAATTATACTCTCTTGAACCATTTAGGCTTTCTGTTTCTAATTCCAAAATAAATCCTCAATAGAATCATATATGAATCAATCTCCATAATTTTCATAAATACCAGATTAATTTAGAATAATTGGCAATTAAATTTTAAATCTCCTTAATTAATTAAGTGCTAATCATTATACGTGGTGGGGTCGTTACAATGATCCTAAACGCAGTTCAGGGAAAAAATGAAAGATGATACAAGATAACGCATGCTGCAAGTAGATGCAATGGGTGCAATAGACAATGTGATATGTGTGACAAGCGATGTAGTGAATCATGTTTAGGAAATGCAATAAACAAACAAAGCGGCACATTTAGAAAGCACCTCATGGAGTGAGTGGCGATGAACCGCCCTATTCTGACGGGGATATCCTCATTGTGTTTTTCAAACTTCAACCTTTAACTCAAAGTTCAAAGGTCCTCAAATGTTAACAAGGGGTAAAATCTACATGCAGAAGCCATGGATACCACTTTTCTCCCTGATCATATTTACTACTTTTCCTATTCTCCAATGGGGTGACAGACTAAGTTGATTTAGTATCCAGAATTAAGGCGCATACACGCTACCTCAACCTATGGGGCTGCCATACAAATTTAAGCCGAGGATACACCCCTGGGTATTCAAACCAAACTTTAGTCTCGAAAATTCCAAACCTTTGTGTTCTAGGCATTTCCATTCGAACTCTAGTTTCCACTGTCTTAATTGGTCTCCTAGGAACTCATCGCAAACACAGCCAAAATGCCTCTGGTGGGGAATGGTGTTCAGGGAGAGCGCTTTTGATCGCCAGTTTAACTTAAAGCGGGCTTGAGCTCGAGGTCAAGGTACATTCATACTCCAGAGAAATGACGAGCCTTGAGAAGGTGCATCCAGAATATAATCTCAGAAATTTTCGAAAGTTGAAACAAACTCAAATGCTCTAATTTTCCCTTTTCTCTTTTGCTTTGCAGTCCGGAACCTATGTAGCTTCAGATAGGTCCTTGCTCTATTGCTCTCTCTTTTGATCGGGGTTAGACCCTGCAGTTTATGGCAGAAAGAGTTATGTTTTGCACATCATGTTGGGAATAACACAGCCCTCTGAGCACAAAACGATCTATTTTTGAAATTGAAACTGAGAATGAGTTCTTAACCAGATATTGAGCCTACAATTGACCAAAGTACAAAATACGACTCAACAAAGGAAAAGCAAAGTAAAAACAACCTAAACACACCTATTTACACTTACTGAAATCAAAATGACTCAAAACAAGAATCAAAACAAACAAAAACAACACACACAACATTTGGATGCTTTCCCTACTGGCAAGAGACACCTTAATTCATGAGGAGCCTACTTCTCCAGGTATTGTTTCCCACCCTTTCTTATTTATGGCTCTCATATCACTTTGGCTCTCTATTTTCCCTAAAAAAAAACTCTTTCCTTACTTTTTCTCTCAGTGCACATCTCTCTATTCTTTAATCTCTTTTATTTTTTTATCCCTTCCCAGGCGTGGTTGATGGATAAGCTAAAAGTTACAGACCCTTGCCCCAAATACTCTGCTAGATTTTACTTCTTTCACTCACAACTAGTGAGCTTTCCCACAAAGGGGTTATGGTACGACTTGATGTGCAGCAGATATACAACTAACGTCGCTTGGTGATGCCTTTGGCTTAACTTGACCGAGATCAATTATAGCATGTCCCATCGGCCAGGTATACAATTGATTGGTCTCACATATTGTGTTTTCTTCTTCACATTCCAGTTCAAACGCTAGTTTAGGTGTGATCAGATTCGTCCAAATGAGAGGGTCGAATATCCAGCTCTGTTTCTAGTTCATGCTTCACACTTGGCTTGATACCTCATTGCCTGGAAGATGATAGTGCTTTTTGTCCCTGCTGCTAGTTTTAGTTATGCCTTACTCTAGCAAGAGCGTTGATAATGGGGAAAAGACAGAAAACCTGACTTGACTGTGCCTCTAGTTCATTACTTTGACTATATTTTTTACTTTGGTTTTCTACTAAAACAATTTTGACCAACATGAGAGTTTAGATTAACATGCTTGTTTTACTTTCTATTTTGAAATCATGTAAGTCAAGCTGTGAGCACTGAAAATTTTCTTTTTTTGGGTCCAAGAAATAGTCCAGTTTTGGAAAAATGGAATAATTTTCAAAAAAATTAGAAAAATGGCCATTACCCGACTAATGTGGAATTAACTCTTGAGATGCACAACCTCCAATCTAAACTTGATTTGTCTTGCAGCTGAATCTTTTAACAGAATATGACAACCAAATTTGAATAAAGATAAGCCAATTGGACATGGATAGGATAGCCAAGTTTGAATAAGGATAAGCTAATCAACATGGATAAGACAAGTAGGCTGAAAATGGTTGGCATTGAACTTCAGGATAAAATTGCCTACGTATCCCAAAGATGGGAATTAGGCCATACGTAGTTCCCGAGGTTAAGATGCACTTGGCTATTAACTCTCTTATTTTACGCTCTAACTTTTGCCAAAGTCGCCCTTTTGGGTTTTCGACCTTCCGAGCTCTTCTTTTATTTTTCTATTCATTTTTCTTTTCTTTTCTTTTTTCTTTTTCATTCATTTTTTTTCTTGCTCTAACTTTTGTTTGGGTCACCCTTCTGAGTTCTCAGCCCAACAACCTTATCGAGGATAGAAAATTTTAACTTGTCCATGTTGCTTGGTTATGATATCTCTAAGCCATCTAAATCCATGAGAATGGCTACTGTTCCTGACTAAATAGTCTTGATGATGTAAAGACCCATCCAATTGGGTCTGAATTTGCCCCTAGTGTCATAGATATGGACTTGATTGTCCTTCAACAATAAATTTTCTTCTCTCAAATTATGGGATTTGACTTTCTTGCCCGCCTCCATTGGCTTGAGAAATGACCCATCTTTGAATCTTCTAGCACATTTGACCTTTTTTTCCCCTAGTTCAAGGGCTGCTTCTCATCCAGTTATGCAATCTTCCTTCGATTACATATGACTTTATTTTCCCTAGTTCAAGAGCTACTTCCAATCCGGCAATACAAGCCTCATATTTTAGTTTATCACTGAATATCCTGAATCAAGGTTTGAAAGCTAAGGGGTTGAGTCTCAAGGTCGGGAGTGATCCTATGCTATACAGTCTCAAGATCAATTCCAGGCATGTCTTCATAGGACCACGCAAAAACATTTTTGAAATCTATTAATAAAACAACTAGTTGCTTGCGCTCCTCTAAAGACAATGCAGAAACAATCTAGACCAAGCCAGGATCCTTCTAAGTACCTACGTTAACATACATGATCTCATTCATTAAGGGCTCTAGCACACCTATCTGCCTTTCAGTCGATCAAAGTTTACAAATCCCGAGAAATTTCTTCCTCTTTGTTTTGGAAAATAGTTTTGAAAACAATTTTGAAAAACTTTGCTCAATGCAATGATTTAAAGGCACAGAGAAGTAGGTGAAAAGTACTGCAGTTTCATTCAGAACTTCTGGCTCAATGATTGAAACAGACTCAAAAGAAAGATTGAAAAGACAAACACAAACAAGACAGTGATGTCCGAGATAACACCCCCGAAATGACCAAACCCTAACGCAATAAGATTGACTCAATATCCAATTCATAAAGAAACATTAAAAAAAAAAACATTCTCAAATTGTTAAAATTAGTGCGTGCCATCCACTATGGCTAGAGTGAAATATGTGCCATTAACAGGTGGTTTATCCCCGATTATAGAACTAGTCTAATTATTCACCAAGTTCATTGATCCAGCGCTGATAGACTTTCTAGGACCTGGTGGGGTGATGACCTTGTTGTCAATCAGGTCTTGTACTTCATGATGAAGACGAAAACAATGGTCAGTGTCATGGGTGAGTTGCTGATAGAAGGCGCAATACTTGGCAGCATCATGCCTAGCTAAAAGGCGATCCGGGAGAGGCCGAGGGTCAAGGGGTTTGAGATGGCCTTGTCCTAGGGGATTGAAGGTGTAGCTACCAGTTCTTGAAGTATTGACAGAGGGGTCAGCAGGCGTCGACTGGGTTTGAAGATCTCTTACAGGTGTAAGATTGGAGCTGAAAGGGTTGCTTCTAGTAAGGCATCCCTTTTCACGGCTTACCCTCTGATTCAAAATGGCCCCAACCTAAGCGACAAAAGTGTAATCCACAGTCTTTCCAACAATTGCAAGCACTTGCTACTTGTTTAACCCTTTAAACTTCAAAGTCTCAACAGTCCACCGAAAATGTGCATAAGGATCAATACTTGCCCCAGCCTTGTTCTTGCTACTTGCTTTAGGTTTGCCAAGGGATTAGATAGCTATATCGGAGCAAGGCCCATTCATTGTTGACATGTTATCACCCAGACTTAAGATAGCTTCAGGTTAGCCATTTCTAACTGTAGCTTGCCCCAAGATTGGGGAGCTTTTTGACGTGAAATTTCTGGCATGTGATGTGGTCAATGATGGAGCCAAGATCCTAAAGGCTAAATCTACCATAGTTTTAGACGATCTTCAATCATAGTCAACAACTCCGAAGTAGTGGGTTCGGCCATTGGTGCCCGCAGTGTATTTGAACCGACTTGGTCTTAATCCATTGGTTGGGCTGGGCTCTTTGGAGTAGATTGGACTGGAATTGGGCTATTGTGGAGTTCAATTTTTGGGATTTGAGATGATTGAGGTTCAAGTGCATCCATCATACACAAGTCCGTGCTTTCTAGAATGAACACCTTAGGCTTGGGTAAATGGGCTGCGGTGATGTATATTCTGGGGGTTGTAGGTGGATGGCAGTGTATGAATTAGGTTGAGGTGTGGAAGTAATGGGTTAGTGGTAGCATGAGGTCGTTTTGGTGGAGCTATGATCTCTTTGTCAATAAGATCTTGAATCTTATGACGGAGGTGGATGTAACGGTTTGTATCATGACCATGTTGTTAATGGTAGACATAGTATTTAGTGGGGTCATGTCTTAGCGGAAGAGGACTTGGGAGGGGTTGGGGTTCTAGGAGCTCTAGGTGCCCTTTTTCTAGCAGAATTTTCAAGTCTTGAGGGAGATCCATGTAAAGAGGATGAAAATTTCGGGCTTGGGGCCTAGTTAAAGTGGTTGGTTTTAGGCTATTATTAGTAAAAGGATTTTTGATGGGACTAGTGACAGTGTTAACTTCTAAGCATTTCACAGCTGTGCTACCACTGGTAGTAGCATTGGAATTGTGAACAACAGTCTTTCTCATAGGCTCATCACCTTTTACAATAATCCTTTGTCTGATGGCATCCTCGATTTGAACCCCAATTTCATTGGAGGTCTTTAAAGTTGAATAGTGAGAGGACTATCATTTTTTGCAATATCTTAGTTTGTCAGGCCATATCATGTCGGAGTGAATTGACTGATTGTTGAAGATGGATCAATAAATCCTCTAGGTTTGTCGGAGGCTGAGCCATTATAGAAGTAGATGATTGTGCCTAGGATAAACTAAACAAAGGTGATCTAACTAGTGAATGTCGGAACAGTGGAACCAGTGAACCCTGTCTGGCCCTTCTTCGTCTTGCCACATGCGAAAGTGAAACAAACACCGGCTACCCCTGAACTAAATCCCCGACCTTACAAAATCTACTAACACGAGTCCAGAATACCTGAGGGATATCAAAACCTTTTGAAGGTATGGTTCAAGGACTACTTAGCAAAAGAGTCAAAAACATATAGCACCTCAGCCCAATTTCACTAGAATAGATATAATCATAGTTGAATGACTGTACTCCCCACTGAATTCTGCCCCACAAATTGATATAACTGAACCATTAATATTAGGAACGTTTGTATAGATCCCATTTATATAGCACATAGCAGATAAAAAGAGCAAAAACACCCCAATGAGGGGGTAGGGTTACCCTATCCTAGCTTTGGCATGATCTAGAGTTCCACTATTTCCAGCAAGTGGTATCACAATATCCTGAATATGGGTGAGCCTCTTGTTCTATTTTGGAATAGTCACTAGAGCTTACTACATACACTAGACCAATTGGTCAAAATGGTACCTCAACAAGATTACCTAATATACCTCTTACACCAAACACCGAAAAGTGAAAGGAGGATCAAACGATATGGCGATATCCCAGATTCGAGGGTTGTGTTCCCAACGTGACGTTGCCTATGTCTGTCTAGTCTTTTGGCAAATTTTTGGCAAACTTTGGGCAAGCCTCCAGCAAGCCATCCAGGATATAAGATGGTAAACATAGTGACTTATGAGCAATATGCAAATGCAATGCAAAGAATATATATATGTATAGATAAAAGTTCACATCATGAAGTTTAAATCAAGTTCTCTAATTTCCCCAGCAGAATTGCCAAAAACAGTAGCTAGTTTTTCATGCTCCTCGGACGAGTTTAATCTTCTTGGATACGATTCCTTCCAGTTCGGACTCCCGTGGTTTTGAATCTGATTTCACAAGTGCAATGTGAAACAAAAAAACGAATGAGAGTCTAAATCCGGCAAATCTTACAAAATCCATTAATCATCAAAGAAGCCAAAAATGAAATGCATTGCCAAATTTTAGAGTCTCCACCTAAATATTTTTGAAAAATTTAGAAACTCGTGACTTGTGCCAAAGGTCATTTGTCCGTCATAACCAAAGTTGTCTCGACTCAGGAAGGTCATGAATTGAGCACCCCACTCACCCGATCAAAGATCAGCCTCTACTAGGTCATGATGTGAATTTGATGGACATTATATGCTCATGTTCTAATTATTAATATACTAACATTACTATGTGAAGCAAACAAGTATAGACCACGTCACTTACTTTGGAATGCTTTGATTTCATGTTTTCTTGAATAGAGTTTTTGAATATGTGCAACTCAAAAGAAAATAGCGAGCTCATATGTATAGCAATCAAAGTCATTCCAATCTAAGCAAAATAGCCTCCATCCACTGGCATTCATAGAGATATTTCAAGTAAACAAGTAGCCTCATGGTAGTATGCTCGACATGGCAACAAAAACATACATATGATATGTTATAACAAAAATGCTCACCTAGTACTTAACCGCAACAAGCCAAAGAAAAGAACATAGTTACAAAAAATGCATGATCCTAATATGCAAATTGAATAATGCATCACATATAAGAATGCAACTACTAGATTCAACTACTAATATGACATGTGAATGAGGTAGCGCACATAATCAAGTAGGAAATGATAACAATATCAAATATGATGAGCCGAACCTTAATGCATGCAAAAATGGATACAAGGCATGGAAATGATATGAAACAAAAACATAACGTTTTGTACAACCACAATAAGTATGTAAATAAAAGGAAGAAAGAAATGGAGGTTGGAAGACATACATTAAGTGTTACAAATTTTCCCTCTTACAAGAGAGTCTGACTAATTATTGCAATTATTACAAAACACGAATTTTAAAGAGACTAAGCTAAAGGAATTTGAATGAGAGGCGGGGAATCGCGTGCGCACAGGCAAGAACATCCTCCAAAAACCCCCTCTGCTACTGCCAAAAACTGCCTTGTTTATAGTCAACAAACAATTCTATTTTGGACCTCGGGATATGCTCTGTTTTGTTGCAAAACCACCACTGTCGTACAAACAAAGTGGTCGGTCGGCCATATAGGATTGTGGCTGGCCGGCCACTGGTTCTGTAGAAAGATGTGTTGCAACATAACTAGAACAGAGCAAAAGCAGAGGGTTTCCAAAGAATGTTCATCCCTCCTGCTCATTCTTGTCATGAAGATTTTCAAGGAGAAAATAGGTTTGCTTCACAAAACATCAAACATCCCAAGGGTATTTAGATGATGATTAATGAAGCGGGTTAGAAATCAATGAATACAAAGCTAAGACAAATTAAGAAAAGGAAGTATTCAAAGAGATGGCATGAAACTTACTCTATCTCATGGAAAATAAGAGTAAGTGAGTATTCAAATTTATAGAGAATAAGTTTAGACATTCTTGAAAGCAAAGCTTACAAACAAAAGGTTATATCATTGAGGGAAGCAAAGAGACTTTTCTTCCTACTCATGGAAGATGGATTGAAATCCATTTCCATGCTTCAAAAGAAACTAGAAGAGAGTCTCCAATAACTTCGATAAAAGAGCTCTCATAAGGCTTCAAAGCAAGAGCAAAAGAAAACTAAGCAAACGAATGAAAGCTATAAAACATTGTTGTAAGCTGATCTTCCTACTCATGGAATATGGATGAGACATCCATTTCCATGCTTCAAAGAGGGAACTAGAAGAGAGCTTACAACAACTTTGAAGAAGAGAGATAGATTCAAGAATTAAGCTATCTATTTAAAGCCCACTATTGACCTACTTCCCTTGGGCTTTAGGCTATGCTTCTTTGGTCGCCTAAAAAGGGCGACCTCCATACGTAGGTCCATACTTGATTTGGACTTTAATTTCTGACCCTCTACACTCATTATATGCAAAGGTAGGATAAAGTCAAAGAGGGTGCCCCGGCATGATCATTGATACACCTCTCAACCCCTTTATCGAGTAACAGAAAGGGGATCAAAAGGCAAGTGATGATCAAGATCAAAAGGTTTGTATTCCTAACCTCATAGAGCTCATGTTTCGCAAGTCATCCGAGAGTAACAGGTGGCAAATACGAGGGATTTAAGCGAACCAATGTAAATGAAAATGCAATGAACATATCAAAATGTTAATAAATCTCATATCAAAACGTTGGAGTTAAACTCTCTAGCTTCCCAACGTAGCTGCCAAAAATTGTGGGATCCATTTCTTGACAGCTAAGTTCCACTCCTCCAAGTCTCATGCTCACAGAAATAACCAAGGTGCAATGTGAGATACAAACGAATGGTCTATACTTAGCATATCCGATGAAAATCCATTGATCATACATAAGTGATAAATATAGATCAAACATGAGACATGGAGTCACTACCAAATCTTTAGGGGAAAACTAAGAAACCTTGGCTTGTGCCAAAGACCACTATTGATTGTGGGCACCCCATTTTGGCTAGCCCTAATGCCTTCTTCTAGTCACCTACTATGAAAACTGGAACACACATTACTTCGACTATCTCCAGCAAAATCCATGATTGAAAGTGGATCCCAACCTTACACCCATTTTGGCCAACTATTTTTAGACCTTTAAAATCATTTTCAAAATGTGTTTAGACTTGCTAAACCCAATCATTCTATGATGTTTGAGCTCACTTTTCAATCAAAATATTATATTTTTTGGTAATCGAGTTAAGGCTGAGTAGAAATGAGTGGAAAGTGGGAGAATCCTTTGGAAATACCCTATTTTCACCATTTTGGCCATAACCGTACAATAATTATATTTCCAAACAACATTTTCGTTTGGCTAGACAACTTTAGCAGTAAACAGAGCATTTTCTAGAAGGTGGTCTCCCATGTAAGTAGGAAAGTGCCTTTTCCGCAATTTTTGGAAAATTGCGCCCCAAGCCACCTCCTCCAACCTCTTAGCCTATGAAACCCCCCTGAGATCATTGAATTAGGGACCCTTGACTCTTAAACCCTTGGAGGATAGAATTATTGAAGAAACCCAAAAACTCTTCAATTATTCTCTCTCTCTCTCTATACTTACACATTTGCATACACCATTAAAGCTTTCATCGATGGAAATTTTTGCTGGAGATTCAATTCCAATTTCAGACACTTGAGGGTGATTAGAAGAAGGATTGCTAATCAAGGAGATCTTCCTCTTTACTTGAGGTAAACTCTTGAACTTTCTCATCACTCTCTCTTCTATTTTCTTTTCTTTTCTCTTTGGCCAAACACTAAATAATTCTGATTTCTATTGTTTATAATGTGATTGGGCTTGTGGATAGTGAAGAGGATTAGCCACCTCTCCATAGGAATTGTTGGAATTGATTGAATTCTCATTGTCTCATCTCTTAAACACTTTATTTTCTGAGTTTTTCTTACTTATTTAGATTAGATATGGACTTGTGTAGAGGGTTTTAGTCTTACCCTGTGATTTATTTCCCTAATTCTCTTGTTTGCTTTCATTTTCTTTTATTTTCTCTCACTTTCTCACCAATTTTCTCATCATCTAAACAAGTTTAATTCACATAACGTAATCCTTGTTCACACATTAATGAACGATTGTGATTGTTTTATGGTAATTAATTAGGTGATCCATGAGTTTAAATTGATTATCAAAGAGTTTTCTATCTTCATTTTCTTTCATTCTTTTACTTTCTCTTGCTTTCACTCTACTTTCTTCGAAGCCAAATATGGCTTCCACCTAGAAATGATTTGTAATCTACTCTCTCCATCCACTCTTAATATGGATTTAGGTATCCATTTACTCTTTTCTATGAGAGATGATGTAGATTCATATTCACTTCCTTGATTTGTTTCTTGTTCTAGTTTCATTTTTCTACTTTGCTTCTATGAACATCATTGATTTTCTTTATCCTTAATGATCAAAGAAGTTCCATCTTCTCATGATTATCCCATGATGAAAAAGGTGGATTTTGCTCATTTTGATTTTTTATTTTTCACTTGATTGCTTCTACAATCATCACGTAGTGTTCCATATTGCTTGATGATTGAGGAAATCAATCTATCTCTTCTCTGATTGTCTTCATGATAGGAAGTGATAGATCATATTGATGTTATTGTTTGCTACTCTTTCTCTCATCTTGTGATGATTGAGATTGAGATTCTCTACCATGTTCATTTTGAAGCTTCCATGGCCTAGATGAATTCAATTTTCTCATTATTCATGATGATTGAAGATGAATTCGTTATGTCTAGCTTCTAATGGCGTTCCAAGAGAATCAGTGCTTCTCTTTTACATTCCTATGTTAGAGAAGCACCTTGGCTCATTTTATTTTCTATTATCTTGTTTTCTAGTTTCTTTTTATTAGTAGCTCCTCTATTTTCATTTGGTAACCTTATTAGTATAGTTAGCTTCCAACATTCTTGTTATTTTGCTTATCATTAGTTTAGATTTATGTATATTCATCGTTCTCTTCATCTTCTTTCTATCCCTTTTATTTGGCGCTTTCATATCTTGACATCATATTTTCTTTATTCATCATTTTTCATGCTCTGCATCCATTTTTCATACATAAGACTTGGCTCATCTTACTCGTCATATTTATTTCCTATGTGATTATTTTTGTTACCCCATGTTTTGATATGACTCATATATCATGTGTTAGTAGCCAAATATTTAGTTGCATTTCATTATACGTATTATGTTAGTTTCTTTTCATATAGGATCATGCATATTTTCTAACCCTTTGCGCTTGGCTTGGTGCAGATGAGTACTAGGTGAGCTTCTTTCATGTTTGCATCCCGATTGTGTGTGACTTCCTTACTACATCTAACATACTATCATGAGGCTACATGCTTAGTTGAGATATCTTTTTGAATTGTTAGGTGTGCTCGGATAGCCTCCAGGGGATCCTACACCCATCACAACGAAAGAATATGATCAGTTTAGAGTGGTGACTGGCCAGTAATCACAACCCCAACCCGCCTATAAAGGTTAGAGTGGTGACTGGCCAGTAATCATAGATTACCTACAGCCTCTTAACCAAATTAGAAAATATTTATTTAATATTGGGGCCTAAAGCGAAAACAAAAACAAAAATAACTTTCTCCCTTGAGCAGTGCATAAATGTTATAACAAACTCATTTATATAAACATTACATACACATAACAAATATATTACAACAAACACATTTACATTTACAAAATGGACATAGGTTTTGTCAAAAACTTTCCAAATGAGGTGAAAAAAAGCCTCAGCTAAAAACGATAACTCCAAAGCTTTACAAAGGCTAACATAGGCTTTGCTGAAACCAACATACATGTAAGGGAAGGGGATGAGCTAAAGCCTAATAACTAATATCAAAATAAAGAGGTTAATGAATGAAGTCCATCATATTTACAAAACATATCACTTATCGAATTCACAAATCAAAGCATTTGTCGAAGCAAAACATTTATTATATTCTCAAAACAAATCATTTGTTACGAACAGATTCAATTCCCAAAACATGATACATGGTAGAATCCAATATAGCAAAGCAAATGGGCTAATCAGGCCTAAATCAAAGAGACCATCTAGGTCTAAGCAAAGGGACCATGAAGGTCTATCGAACTGACCATATAGGTCTAACAAAGGGGCTACTTGGGTCTAACATCGGGACAACTCGGGTCTAACATCAGAAATCTTTGTAATCCAATAATCAAAGGGCCTTGGTATTGTTTTTCCCCAGGTGAAGGCCTCACTAAAGGATGCCACGAATACTTTTTAAATAGAACATTCATTCATTCATGTAAAATAACATTTCATAAATATCATTCTTGAAACAATTTCAAAATATATTTCTGAGAGGGTAATTTATATTCATTATTGGGCCGAGCTAGGTGTTGGGCCGAGCTAGGTGTTGGGCCGAGGTCAGCACAAGAATGGAAGACTCTCAGTGAGAAAGGTGAAGTATGGGGTAGTCCGGTTCTTAGAAGGCGTCGTACCTCGGTTGCTTTAAATATCGAGATGGTCCGGTTCTAGTTGGTAGACCGGTCGTGCGATTATATCGGTTCTTATATGCAGGTCCGGGTGCATGTTGACATCGGTCCGGACTTGGTAGCTCGGCCGGCCATGCTTAGTTCGGTTGAGCTCTCTTATGGATAGCTCGGTTGTGGCATTGGAAACCGAGGTAAGAGAAGTAAGGTGAAGGCCGGACTATGTGTTACTTCGGTTGTAAAGGAGTTCGGCCGTAGTAAAGCCATCTCACTTGGCTTATGCAGTGAGGGGGGTGTTGGAAGATTCCAGAAGGAGTAATCCTAGGAGGACTCTGCGCAAGGAGGAGTAATTCTAGAAGGACTCTACACATGGAGGAATAAGAGTCCTAGGAGGACTCTTCGCATGGAGGAGTTAGAGTCCTACCAAGAGGCGTACACCTTGAAACTTATATAAGCTCACCAATATCACCTTTGGAGAGGTAATACAATTTTGCTTCCTGAATACACAGAGCTTTTGCCTTCTTGTCTTGCTTACTGACTTAGGCATCGGAGAGGTTTCCGGCACACACCCGCCGGCTAGCTCACGTTGGTATTTTCAGGTGGTGGAACGACATCGTACGGAGGAACGAGGACTTGATCAACAGGATTATACGAGAAGGTGTATTTCTTTCCCGTACAATTGGCGCCGTCTGTGGGAAGAACAGACAAGAACAACCTCTTGATCAAGCTTTCTCTTGAACATCAATGGCGAACAACGAAGAAGCGCCTCGATCCGCGTTGGACGGACTAACTCGAAGGAGGTACAAGGCGAAGGCCTTCCTTTGGTCCCTCCATGGCGAGCCTGGAACCACAAAGCGAAATTCGGGGAGGGATGCGAGGGGCGAAGGAGGAATAGCGACCCTCATCCTTCTCGCGCAAAGCCCGTAAAGACAAAGCGCGAGTTGATCCTCAAATTACGGAAGATCGCGTCAGAGAACAAAGACGAATGATCCGCAAGATGGCGGCGGACATGGAGTCTCTGAGCGCCAGATGAAAGGAAGAGAAGTGGCGATAGGGTGGGCGCAACAACAAGACGCCCTCGCCACTCAGGGTCGTGGTAGGAATTCTACACCCTCTCAACCAGAGGGCGAAGCCTCGATCTGACGACACGCGATCCGTATCTTCGGGACTCGTCCTCCAGTGTCCGAGAGGAAGCTGAAAAGGTCATACACGGAGGAAGTACTTATTGGCCCTCACATACGCATCATACGAGATCCAGACAGACGGAATTACCTAGGTCGTCCGACCTAAGGTCCATGTTGGAGGAAAAGGCGCGATGGAAGGAGGGCGCCAGGGCCTTGCGATCCCCACAGGTTCTGCCTTGCGGCGATTGGCTCCTCGGACGCATGGAAGCGTCGAGGTTGGAATGCCAAGGCCGCACTTGGCATCTGAACCGGCGGATAAGGCATTGGCGAGGCGCAGACCTCACCATTCGTCCCGAGAGATTGAGAACGCGCCCTTCCACGGGCTTCCTACAACCCAAATTCACGGCGTATGAAGGAAAGCGGACCCTTACACCCACTTAAGCCACTTTCGCGAGTTATGGTAGTATCTGAAGCGGAATGAGGCACGATGTGCATCCTATTCCCTTCAAGCCTCGGCGACCTAGGCCTAACTTGGTTTGAGAAGCTTCGGAGGCGGCATAGCCTCCTGGCGCCAATTGGCGAAGCGTTTGTAACACGGTTGTAACAAACACAAAGACCGGTGGAGATCGATCGTTACTCTCCATCGACATGGGTGAAGGAGACATTAAGGTCCTACAACGGCCGATATTGGGAGACCTTCAACGCAGTTAGGGATTGCCCAACCAATCGGCCATCGCCTTGATACAAAGAGGCCTTCGGTCGGGAATAGGCGAGGACTCTATCACCATGACTCCACCACTTACCATGGAGGCCCTGATGGAGAGAGTGCATCAGCACATCAGGGTGGAAGAGGATGGCGCTCGTGCTAAGGCAAAGACTGGTGCGATCGCAACACCAGAGAAGAAGACCTCGGCAAAGGTCAATCTGATGAATCGCCGAAACAAAAACGGACGGGGCAGGCGAGACAATGACGAAGACCAGGAGAAGAGGTGGCTGAGAGTCCGCACCGCCATTACCACTGTGTTCAAAAAACCAATCTACCGTATACTTAGTGAGATTAGAGACGAGCCATTCGTCAGGTGGCCTGCCAAGGTTGGCGAGGCCCAGAAGGATTACGATGACAGATCCAGATGCACCTTCCACAAGGAAAAGGGGCACCGAATCGCCTGCCTTGGTGAGGCAACATCTGGAAGAATTGGTGGCGAGGCCACCTAGATAAATACATAGAAGGAGGCGCGGCTCCCCGAACCACAACCTCCCCAGCGGAATGCCGACGACGCCCGCCCACAAGGCACCATCAACGTAATCCATGGAGTCTTTGAACGGAGCAGTATGTGAGCTCGGAGGTTCAATCAAAAAGCGAGCACATGAGAGAGGTGCTAAGTGCCCAACCAATCGTCAAAGGGGAGGGCCGAAGCTACGAATGTTATGTCTTTTTAGGACAAAGACTTGGGCCGAAATTTATTGCCCACACAATGATGCCTTGGTCGTCACTCTCGAGTCAAGGATTTTGGCGTCAAGCGGATTTTGATTGACCAAGGGGCTCGTGCGAAATCATGTACTCTGGAACCTTCAAGCAACTCAAGTTGCAAGATAAAGACTTGGCCCCTGCAGTATCTCCCCTCATTGGGTTCAACTCCATGCCAGAGTGGCCAGTCGGCAAAATCATCCTCCCAGTCAGAGCGGGGAGTGTGACAAAGCAAGTGGAGTTCTGGGTGTTAAAGGTTCCGTCCACTTACAACATCATTTTGGGCGAGCGTGGGCTGACGCCATGCGCTCGGTGGCACCCTCTTACCACAAAGTGATGAGGTCCCCCAGCGACACGGGAGTGATAGAAGAAGTATATGGGGACCAGATTATGTCCAAGCAGTGCTCGGTTGCCACGAATGGTAGCCGCGCTGCCAAAGGATATGTTCATTCGGTTGAAGAACCGGAGAGTAATGAACTATTCGCGGATGTTGGCAAAGCGGCTGATCAAAAAGCAGTGGAGGACCTGGTAGAAGTCAGAATAGATGAGAAGAACCCGGAAAAGTTCTTCCTTCTTGGATCGTCGTTGTCCAGCACTGAGAGATTGGAGGTCTTGGAATTTCTGACCTCCAACATCGAAGTGTTCGCCTGGACCCCATACGACATGCCAGGCATTGATCCCAACTTTATTTGCCATCAACTCAATGTCCACCCATCTGCCAGGCCAGTCATTCAACGCACGCGCAGATCGGCACTTCACCACGCTGAGATAGTGGCAGAAGAGGTGGGAAACTTGTTAGAAGCAGGGGCGATCAGAGAAGTGCACTACCCCAGGTGGATCTCTAACACGGTTGTGGTGCCGAAAAAGAATGGGAAGTGGCGTCTGCGTCGACTATAAAGCATCAACAAAGCATGCCCCAAGGATAGCTTCCCTTGCAAGGATAGATCAATTGGTCGACCTAACAATTTGGTCACAATGACTAAGCTTCCTCGGCGCATCTGAGGCTACCACCGGATCGCAATGCATGAGCGGACCAGAGGTCACATCCTTCACCACTCCAAGAGGACTATCTTGTTATAAGGTCATGCCCTTTGGCACGAAGAACGCAGGCGACATTCGGAGAATGGTCACCAAGATGTTTGAACCATTGTTAGGCAAAACAATGGAGGCTTACATCGATGATATGGTGGTCAAGAGCAAGAGTGAGAGTGACCATCTCAAGGACCTAAGTGAGATGTTCGAGATCCTGAAAAAGCATAAGTTACGCCTCAACGCGTCGAAGTGTGCTTTCGGAGTAGGATCAGGCAAATTCTTAGGCTTCTTGGTGACCAACCGCGGTATAGAAGCGGATCCTTCTCAAATCAAAGCAATTCAGGAGTTAGAGCGACCGAACTCAGTGAAAGAAGTGCAGCATCTCACCGGCATGGCGGCAGCACTTAACCGATTCATCAGCCGGTCTTCGGACAGATTGCGCCCATTCTTTCAGTCATTAAAAGCTAAGTTTGAGTGGGACGAAGAATGCGACAAAGCTCTGGCCAGTCTGAAGGAGTACATGTCTTCTCCACCATTACTCGTTACCCCCATACCTGGGGAAGAACTCTTCCTCTATTTGGCGATCTCAAAGACGCGATAAGTGCGATATTGGTTCGGCGAAGGAATCCAACACCGCCTATCTTCTATGTCGACAAGACATTCTTTGGGAGCCGAAACAAGGTACTTACCTCTAGAGAAGTTAGCACTGGCCTTAATGATGGCCTCCAGGAAGTTGGCACACTACTTTCACGCCCACACCATTGTCGTCCTCACAGCCTTTCCACTAAAAGCTCTGTTTGAGAGGGCGAACTTTTCTGGGCGGATTTTGAAGTGGGCAGTGGAGTTGGGACAATATGATGTGAAGTTCCAACCCGTAACATGATAAAGGCCCAATCTTTGGCGAACTTCGTCGCAGAGTTCACTCTGAAGCCACCAAGTTTGCCCAATTGACTGGTGATACAACCAACCTAGGGATGGAGTTTGGCCTAATAGCGCAACCCCTAGTCAAAGCTACTCGGTCAAAAGCATACCCGAGATAAAAAAGGCGAAGAAGAGGCCAACCTTACCACACCAAGTCAAAATTCACTAGCAACTAATGACTTGGGCCCAGCAGAAGACAAGGGGCAGACTGCGATTATGGATTCTGAAGAAGACATTAGCAACCTGGAAGACCCCAAGGCATCGACCGACCCCTCCACCTGTTGGAAGTTGTTCGTTGGGGAGATGTGGAAACTCTTTGTGGATGGCGCTTCCAATCGACATGGAGCAGGACTTGGCATAGTCCTCATCTCTCCAGACGGCTTGGTAGTGGAGCAGGCGATCAACCTTGGCTTCCCAGCGTCGAACAACGAAGCGGAGTACGAAGCGCTTCTTGCAGGGCTCAAGTCAGCAGCATACATGAAGGCCACTGAATTAATGGTCTACAGCGACTCGCAATTGGTGGTGAATCAAATTTCTGGCGATTATGAAGCAAAGGATGAAAGAATGGCTAAGTACCAAGACTTAGTCAGGACAGAGATCAAGAAGTTTGAAGTCGTCAGAATAGAACAGTTAGCGAGGAGGAGAATAGTAGAGCGAGCGAACTTGCGTGCCTCGCCTCGATGGCGGAACACCTCCATCCCTCATCCACTATTGGTCGACTATCTGCCCAGACCAAGTATTGAAGACCCAGAAGCTGAAGAGGTATGTTGCGCGGAGTTAGGTCCTTCTTGGATGGATCCCATTATACTGTTCCTGAAAGACGGCACTCTACCAGAAGATAAGAAAGAAGCCAACAGAATAAGAGCCAAGTCGCAACGATTTTGGCTCTCTCCATCCTTAGCATTATACAAGAAGTCGTTTTCAACCCTACTTAAAGTGTGTCCACCCCAGCAAGGTAGAAGCATTCTTGTTCGAAATACATGAAGGTGTATGCGGCAGCCATCAAGGAGGAAGGTCATTGGCATACCGAGCTATTTCACAAGGATATTGGTGGCCCTACATGCAAGCGGATTCAGAGAAGTATGTCAAAAAATGCGAAAAGTGTCAGAAGTTTGCGCATCAAATTCACCAACCAGCAAGAGAACTCCTACCTCTCACTAGTCCGTGGCCTTTCGCAATGTGGGGCTTGGACATAGTGGGACCACTCCCAACAGCTCCAGGCAACAGGAAGTTCTTTCTTGCGGCAACAGACTACTTCACAAAGTGGGTGGAAGCAGAAGCCTTAGCGTCAATCAAGGAAAAAGATGTGAAGAAGTTTGTCTGGCAGAACATCATTACTCGCTTTGGCATACCAAAAGCACTGATTTCAGACAACGGCACTCAGTTTGATGGCAGAATTTTCAGAAGCTTTTGTGAAGAATACAAGATAGAGTTCTACAACTCCACACCGGCATATCCCCAAGCAAATGGACAGGCAGAGGCGTCAAACAAGGTAGTCTTGGACGGATTGAAGAAAAGGTTGGAAAAAGCCAAAGGCAAGTGGGCAGAAGAGCTCCCTCATGTTTTATGGGCTTATCGCACTACGCCACGGCGATCAACAGGAGAAACACCATTCTCCCTAGCATATGGCATGGAAGCTGTCATCCCCTTAGAAGTTGGCCTTCCTACCATTCGAAGCGAAAACTTTGATCCCGACCTAAATGGCGGCTATAGCATTGGAACTGGACCTTGAGGAAGAAAGAAGAGAAAAGGCGTTGGTTCACATCGCCTCCTATCAGCAAGAGTTGTCCAGAAAATACAACAAAACAGTACATCCAAGGCAGTTCAAGATTGGCGATTGGGTACTACGCAAAGTTATGGGCAACACATTGGTCCCAGGGGATGGCAAGTTAGGACCTAACTGGGAAGGGCCTTACAAAGTGGTCGGATTAGCGAGCAAGGGCATACCACTTGGAGGATAAGGCGGCAAAGCAATTCCTAGGCCATGGAATACTCCCAATCTCAAGTTATTTTTCTTTTAGTCTTTTTCTTTTTGAGTATGTGTAATTTTCTACTTTCTCAATAAAACAAGTCGATTCTTTTTAGTTTATTTGTTTTCCGTAGAAAGTAGTTTTAGCAAGATAGTAGCATTGTAAACATAGTCGTAGGAATAACCAACTATTAACCCTCCTAAGCCGGGATCGGGATCCGGGCCGCAGACATTTGGTCGGAATAACCAAACATTCTAAGTTGGCTGGAAAAACCAACTTAGAGGTTGGCTGGATTAAACCAACACTTAGCCAAAGTATGGGAATGGCTACATAGGGGTTGGCTGGATTAAACCAACACTTAGCCAAAGTATGGGAATGGCTACATAGAGGTTGGCTGGATTAAACCAACACTTAGCCAAAGTATGGGAATGGCTACATAGAGGTTGGCTGGATTAAACCAACACTTGGCCAAAGTATGGGAATGGCTACACAGTGGTTGGCTGGATTAAACCAACTCTTTGTACTCTTGATTAAGTAAGTTATACCCTTTGAAGAGTGGTTAACTGGATTAAACCAACTCTTTGTACTCTTGACCAAGTAAGTTACAATTTGAAGAGTGGTTGGCTGGATCAAACCGACTCTTTGTACTCTTCAGCCGAAGTAAGTTATCTGCATTTGAAGAGTGGTTGGTCGATTAAACCAACTCTTTGTACTCTTGACCAAGTAAGTTATACATTTGAAGAGTGGTTATCGATTAAACCAACTCTTTGTACTCTTCACCAAGTAAGTTACACCTGAAGAGTGGTTGGCTAGTAAGTTATGTAGTTAACCGAGATCACGGTTGTGTAATCGAGTTTATGGAAAAGTAAACATACAAGCGAGCAAGTACACAAGGAGTGAAAGTTCAAAAATTTTCATTGAAGACAAAAGGAAGTACAAATGGGGGCCATAGCCGATTCTGAGCATCGAACCGAAATACAAGAAAGAAGGAAAAAATACAAAAGCAGTCATCCTAGGAGTGCATCTAGTTAGCGTCAAGCTCAAGCTCGGCTTATTTGCACAGAGACGGTTTGAGAGAGAGCGGTTTGGGACCGTGGTGTCGGTGGTATCTCGTCGAGATAAATCCTTGTTGGCTCCAACCGAGCTTCTTCATTGCTTTGGCGGTGTTGACCGAGTCGAGATGGCTCCCTCATCATCTTCATCATCTTCATCCTCTTCTTCATCACCGACCCTTCTAGGAAGGTTTTTGAAGATCGTCGCATATTGTTTAAGCGAGGTCGGAATAGAGTACGGTGGAAGCGTTATGGCGTCGGTGTCGAGTACAACCGAGCTTCTCCACCGCCTCCAACCACACTTGAAGAAAAGGTCCTTGGGCTGCGCCGCATTGAAGATCAGTATGACTTCGTAAACCTTGACTTCTTGGCCTTTTTACTTGACCTTGGTGGCTTACTTCGCATCTTTTTGTGCAGGCGGGCCATCTCCCATAGGTAGTAATCCTTCACCTCGATTCTGACCTTTTGTTTATCACTTCGGCCGAGGTAACGGTCCGGTTAGACGTGATACCTCGGCCTCGATTCGGCCGCCTTCTTACGGGCTTGTGTTAGTTAAATTCGCTTTGGCCTTGCGTCTTTCATGGCACGCCTCGCGATCTTTGGCTCCATCACTGCCGGTGTGCAAGAGTGGTTTTTGAAGAGCTTGCAGTGGTAGATTTTTAGTCAATTGACGAAGTGGAAGTTGGATAAATTTTGAAGACAGGAAGGTCGTGTTACTTACCACGATCATTGACTTTGAAGCGGCAGGAGTGATTTTATCTCGGTGTTGAGCTTCTTGGAATGGTGTTCCATGTCTTTGGAAGGCACACCCTCTGGCGAGTTGAAGGCGATGGGTGATCCTTATCCGAGACAGCGGAGTCACCCTCGTCGATAGCCCGGTTGTTGAAAACAAGGGGGGGAGCCCATTGTGGGTTTCCAGACCGGTTGGATGATTCCTTTGGGAGTTCGGTTGGGTATTCTTTGGTGGGCTTGGTGGCGAACATTCTCCTCTTCGTCAACAAGGTGTGGCCGGTTTGGCTAGTCCGCACGCTTGTTTCAGCCTTGGCAATTTGTTGGGATGGAAGAGCCATCACGGCATCGGTTGGTTGGCGGATTGCGGTACCTCGGTTGGGTTTGTTTGGTGAGCATGGCCCTCATTCTGCTTTTTCTTAGCCATCTCTCTTCTTACGGGTTAGGCGCTGAGGACAATTTCGGGCAAGGTTGGGTGGGTTACGGTGGATCTTCGAGGAGAAATCTGTTACTTTTGCTTTTTAATCGTAGGAGTATGTGTAGGTCGGCTCGAAGTCAAGTTTAGCCCGACCTCTTTCTTTCACCCGGTCTTGTTGTACGAAGTGGTGTTGGGATAGTTGTAGTTGGAGATGAGATGAGCTTTATCTGCAAAGCAAAAGAAGACAAGTGTTAGTCGGTTTACACAAGAGTAAAGTTCAAGAGAACGGCGAAATGAAAGCCGAAGTGTATATCTGGGGCTCCCTTTCTCCCCGTTTATTCTTGACTGGAATTCGGGCTTGGAAGTCCTCAAAGTTTCAGACACCCGAAGAAGTCATCATTGACATCTTTGTCCGGTGTGTGCTTTATAATCTTTTCTCTACCTCGGCGCACCCTCAGATAGTAGCACCAGCCTTGGTTTTTGGATCCTATTGAATACTGATGTAGTATCTCGGCCAGACCTAGGTTCAGACCGGTTTGCTGGTTCAGGGCATCTATACCCATTATTATTCGGTATGTGTTGGTGGATAGTTGGGTAGGGCAAAGTCTAGTCTGCCTAAGAAATTCACAGATAAGAAATTTGGGAATCTGGTCCGGTCTCGATTATTATTTGGAGAGTAAAGGGGACGAAGCCCTCCTCGCCCCAGGGGTCTACACCTTGTTCGGCCAAAGTAAGGTTTACATCGGTTGGTATGTGGTAGTCTCTTCGGAAATCGGCTAGACCTCCAGGGGTTTCTACCAAATATCTGTACTTCCCCATTTATTTTATAAATTAAGAAATAATTTATCTCGGTTGAAGGAGCGTGCTCGATGGTCAGGTTGGACACAGAGGAGTGCTGGGACCTAAGTCTGCAAAGTTGAAAAAGCAAGTGTCAAGCACAGATCAAAGACCGTGCTACAAGAATAAAGCAAGAAAAGGTTGGTTTTACTTCGGTTCTATGTGGTGCTAAGCTGTCTACATCGGCTCGTGAAAGGTTCTCGTTATCTCGGTTCTAAAAAGTTTGTGGTTATCTCGGTTTCACTTATGGTTTTTCTTACCACGGTTAGGCCTCAAGGGGCATCTTTCTGAGTTCGGTTTAGAAACTCAAGAGGATGGCTTAGCCCGAGCTTAGCTTGGTCAGGCCTAGCTCTCGGTTTGGGGCCGAGGTGCCTATCTCAAGTCAGTTTTGAGTTCGGCTAAGGTGAATCATGTGCTTACTTATTAAAACTACAGTGTTACTTACAAGTACTAGCTCGGTTCTAGTTCTCCTAGACAGCATCAACAGTTTCTAGTTCGGTGGGTTCTCATTTCGGCTAGTGAGAATCAGGTAATCTACTGGAGTTACTATGATTTGCACAAGTTCCAGTTCGGTTGTATACAGATAAGATCTACCTATGGCACAAACACTATCCTAGTTCGGTTGAAGTGTGTGAAGAGATCGAAAGGGTATTCTACTAGCTAAAACAGTGTATTCAATGTGTTCTTGAGCGTTCTTCAAATAAATGCGGTTGTGGAGGAGAAAAACAAAATGTTTTGCGAAACACATAACTTAGACTACCATGGATTAAGCAGAAAACAAAGGAAATAGATTTGAGCTACTTACCCTATGTAGAGGATGAAGAGAGGATGGAAGCCTCGAAAGCAGAAGGTCACGAGCTCGAGGGCACGAAGCGAGCGAGCTCAAAGGAGAATGAGAGTGAAAATGAAGCAGTCTTGAGTAGGAATCGCGATGAAAGGGTTGGTTTTGAGTAAAAGTTGTTTTGGAGGAGCAGTTCAAATTTTGCGAAACCGATGGCGCCTTCTGGTGGTGGGAGCCAATCGAGCCCGCCACGTGTCCAGGAAGGACAATCGATTCGATTCTTTGTAAATTGAAGGGCGTTTGAGCAGACGGTATAGCTCGGTAAGGTCTCGGCTAATTTGGAAAAGGCTTGGGGTTTTAGCTCGGTGGAGAGGCTAACGGATGGTTAGCTCATTTGGAGAGGTTAAGAACTTTAGATCGGTTGATAAATAAGTAATCCCTATCACGCTTTGCGGATGGAATTAAGGGCAATTGAGAGGGTAATTTATATTCATTATTGGGCGAGCTAGGTGTTGGGCGAGCTAGGTGTTGGGCGAGGTCGACAAGAATGGAAGACTCTCGATTGAGAAAGGTGAAGTATGGGGTAGTCCGGTTGCCGAAGGCGTGCGTACCTCGGTTGCTTTAAAATGTCGAGATGGTCGGTTCTAGTTGGTAGACCCGATGCGATTATATCGGTTCTTATATGCAGTCGGTTGCATGTTGACATCGGTCCGGACTTGTTAGTTCGGCTTTGGCCGCGGCTTAGTCGGTTGAGCTCTCTTATGGATAGCTCGGTTGTGGCATTGGAAACCGAGGTAAGAGAAGTAAGGTGAAGGCGGACTATGTGTTACTTCGGTTGTAAAGGAGTTCGGCGTAGTAAAGCCATCTCACTTGGCTTATGCAAGGAGGGGGTGTTGGAAGATTCGAGGAGTAATCCTAGGAGGACTCTGCGCAAGGAGGAGTAATTCTAGAAGGACTCTACACATGGAGGAATAAGAGTCCTAGGAGGACTCTTCGCATGGAGGAGTTAGAGTCCTACCAAGACTGTGCCACGCGAAACTTATATAAGCTCACCAATATCACCTTTGGAGAGGTAATACAATTTTGCTTCCTGAATACACAGAGCTTTTGCCTTCTTGTCTTGCTTACTGACTTAGGCATCGGAGAGGTTTCCGGCACACACCCGCCGGCTAGCTCACGTTGGTATTTTCAGGTGGTGGAACGACATCGTACGGAGGAACGAGGACTTGATCAACAGGATTATACGAGAAGGTGTATTTCTTTCCCGTACAATTTCGAACATATCATTATAGAGATATTACTCACAGTGGGCCTGAACAAATGCTAGACTTCGGGTGTCCAACCTATACAAAGCATATAACAAATATAAATTGCAACACATAATTCGAACAGATACCCTTTATCTAATACAATTCCTTATGTTGGGTTTTTATCATAATTAACTCTTAATTAAATTCTTGTTTTTCTTTCTTAACCAATTGACTTATGTGGATTCTAGATTAATAATCATTAATGCTTAAAGATGCTTGTAAAAAGGTGAGAACAAAAATATGAACTTAAAACAATTTTTCAAAATATGATAAAACAGAGCAGTTCACTCGAGTGAACCTTAGGTCGCCCGACCGATAACCGCGTGTCCTCAGTACTTTGATCTACAAAAATAGATTATGGATGACCTCAAAGTTCGCTCGAGCATTAACTTGACCACTCGAGTGGTTTGCAATTTTTTGGGTTCCGAAAATCAACAAAGTAGTTTCCAAACACATTTTCAAATCTTAATACAAAAACTTCTTTGATTTGTCAAGATTAAGACCAAAACTTCATGAATATAATGATATCAAAACTTTTCTTCATTTTTCTTACAAAACATGAAATTAAAGCTATAAAACCCTTAGAAAAATATTTGCATATATGAAATTCAAATCAAAATCAAACCAATTCTTGATTGTCAAATTTAAATTATAATTTATTTCTTAATTTGTCCAAATTTAGATTTAATTTATTTTCTTCATATCAACCCCAATTTCAAATTCATAAATTCTAAAACATGAATTAAACATTCAAAATATAATTCCAAAACTTGGTTTCATACATGGCTTGTCTAAAAACATACAAACTCTTAAATAATCAAGAAAGCATGATCAATCTTAAACCATTTACATCAAAAACTCCTTTAATTTCAAGATTAAGCTCAAAATGTTCATAAATCCATAATTTTTCAAAACTTTGCTCTTGTTATTTCAAAACATAAAATCAATCTTTCAAATCTTTTAGAAATCCATGATGCATGTGTAATTAAAACTCAAAATTTGTAGGATTCATTTATACATGTAAAAATGAAACTCAAATTCCTGTAAGACTTACAAAAATCAAATCCAGAATAATTAATTTCCAAATTTAATTTATAAACGTAACTCAATTTTCTTCGTCTTCTTACTAATTTCTTTTTAATTATATAAAATTGAACCTAATTACTTCTTGATTTTAGTTGTTAGGTGATTAATCTATAAGAATTAAACTTAAATTCCTTACCTAGAGTTGTTGAATAGTTCAATTCTTGGGCCTTCTTCAATTCTAGTTTTGAGAGCTTCTCTCTCTAAACTTTTCTTTTCCTAGGGTTTCAAAGCTTACAGCAGGCGGCGGTGGGAGAGGGGGTTTTCGGCGGCCTTCGGCCTCCTCTCCCCTTCCCCGTACCCCTCCTCTCTCTCTCTCTTTTACTTGCTTTGCTACAAATAACTTGGAAGCTCTAGCTTTCCACCCTCTCCCTCCTTTGTGAGGTGTTTCCTCACTCCCCTCCATCAACTCCGGGAGTGGCTTCACGGATCTGCCATCACCACTGCCTCCACCTCCGTCGATTTCTCAGCCCTCTTCCCCGCCGCCTTCACCTTTGTCAGACTCGCTGACGCCACTACTGATGGTAGTTTGCTTGGATGTGGATTTGGGTCTTGTTTTGTTTTGTTTTTATTTATTTCTTTTTTCTTCTGTGTGTTTGTTGTTTTGGGTTTGTCTGGTTTGAAACCCTTGGTTTTGGATTTGTTTGGCTGATTTTCTTTGAGTCCATCAGTGCAGATTTGTTTCAACTTACCCCCTCTGTGGTTGGGATCTATGATATATCTTGAACATGCTCTATTGCTGAACTTTTATGATCGGCTCTGCTTTGCAGTACAAGCACATACACGTAATGTGGGTTCGAATATTGTCGTAGTTTTTTCTTCCTATATGCTTCTCGTTGTATTTTCACTTTGTTTGGTGTAAATTTTGAGTTGGATGGACTCATGTAAATGGTTGGCTTCTTGAATGAAATATTTCTTCCGATCAAAAAAAAAAAAAAAAAAAAACAAAGAAATTGAGCTCTCTCTATTTCAGTCCTTATTTTTCTGAGGGCTTATAATTTTCTCCAAGACATTACATAATTGAGTTCATTTCATCTCCCCAAGTTCTAGACTCTCTCTAACTTTTGTCTTATCATTTTTTTAATTAATTGATTAGGATTAGTTTGGCACACTATTAGCTTAATTAATCATTACTTAGTCCTAATTAATTATGATCACCACACAACTTTATTAATTCAATTAATCTCAATTAAGGCTTAATTTAATCATTCCAAATTTTATTAATCTGAATCAAATTTTTAATTGAACTCCCATATGATTCTACACGTTAAACTGAATCAATTAAGTTAATTTCTTAAATCATTTAGGTTTTCAATTTCTAATTCAAATTAAAATCCCCTATTAAACGAATCACTACATAAATTCTAATCAATTAATCATGTCTAGCTCCATTCATTTAGAATTAATTCTTGATTTCCATTATTAAATTAATCTCAATTAAATTACTTTAATCTTATTTAATTTTGATAATCTTAATATGTTTTTCAACAAAATATTTAAAATGTTCTTCATGTCAAATTCATGCTATTAGGCTTCTCAAATAATATTTTTAAGGTGTGTAAATGTTTCAATTTCAAGTCCAAAGTTATTCCTTAGCTTAATTGATCCATCCAAATTTATACAAAGGCTTTAAAATTGATCTAATTTTCTGGAGTCATATTTTTTTGACATATGTATTTCCTTCACATTCCTAACCAATTGTATTCATTTCTAATTAATTTCTATTCATTAATTTACATTTCTATTCCTTGATAATTTAAGGGACTTAAATTCAATTAAATAAATTATATATATGTTAATGATTAGTTTGACGAAGGAATTCATGTGTACACAACTTATTCACTATATTCTTTTCAAGTATTAATTTAATTATTCTATATAATTAAATGGCTTGATTTTGATTTAAGGCACTTAAAGTTGATTAATTATTAATTATCATAAATGGCATTATTTGAGGTGTTACAAAAGTCATGAATTGAGCACCCCCGCTCACCCGATCAAAGATCGGCCTCTACTAGTTCTTGATATAAGAATTATTAACACAATAAGATCATATAACCCAATTATTAAGATGATCTTTACTATGTGAAGCAAACAAATATAGACCAAATTACTTATCGAAAAAAATATAGACCAAATCACCTACTTTGAAATACTTTAATCTCTCGCAATTTGAAAAGAGGTTGAAAGTAGAAATCTCATAGAAAAATGAGATAATTAATGTGCGAAGAGATAAGAATCATTCTAAATTAGGCAACCAGGCCTTCACGCAATGAGCAATCATGTGTGAAGAGATAAGAATCATTCTAAATTAGGCAATCAGGCCTTCACGCAATGAGCAATCATAGAGGTATAACACATAAGCACATAGTCTTATGATAGCATTCTAGACATGATAAAAAGCAAACACACACAAGATGCAAGAGAAAGGAGAAATGCTCACCAAGTACTCCTCAGCACCATGCCATGAGTGTAAAGGATCATAAATCTATGTATGACCTTAGATGTAAGACTAAATGATATGCGAAGAAAATAAAAAGAAACCTCACTAGGTACTCCAACCAAGTACAACAAAAGACAGCTAATTAGAAATATGCATAATCCTAGATGCAATAATCTACAAAATGCAAACACACATAAAATGAATCCTAAGAGCCCGATTGCTTCTATGGATGGTATATGGATTATCAAATAATGATATCTACGAAGACATAATAATCTGGGCTCAGATGCATGACCCTAATCTAATCATGTGAATGTCTTTATGACAACTCAATAATTCAAGCAAGGTAAATAAGCTTAAAATGAGAGAGAGTAAAGGTAATGAGAAAAAAAACTCACTCTGATGCACACAACAAGCATAACAACAATTATAGCCAAAACAAGTACTCTGACGAGAATAAGGAGGCCCTATCCTTCATACGCATGGAAACAAATATAGACTACCCGAATCCATGGAAGAGTATTTTAAGAAGGTAGGTCCAACTTATCCTCGTGAAGGAAACCATTCCTCCGTTTCTACATCATCAACAATCATCAAAGCAACAAAATAAAGAAGGCTCCAACAAGGATAGAGAGATTCACACGCTCAAACACATGAAGGGATATAAGTTACCCAAATTCATAAAATAGTGACGAAAGGGGAGATTCAGTTTATTCTCGTGGAGGAAACCCTACTTGAGCTTTTTTATCAACAAAATAATGAAATAAGAAGGCTCTGATGATAATAGAGTGATTCTCACCCTCAAACACATGAAGAGGGGTATAAGTTACCCAAATTCATGAAATAATGACAAAAGAGGAAATTTGGTCTATTCTTGTAGAGGAAACCCTGCATGGGCTTCTACATTAACAAAAATCAACAAAACAACTAAATAGGGAAACCGTAATGATAATGAAGAGATTTTCACCCTCCAATACATGAATAAGGATATAAACTATCCAAATTCATGAAAATAGAGTAGGGAGAAGAAAGAATCTAACCATTCTCATAGAGGAGGAAGCCATGTCTAAACTTCTAACCCATAATAAAGCAAGAAAAAGCAAGTCAGACTTGGCCAAAGTCACTATACAGGCCTCCAATTACTATATAAAGAGATTGGAGAAAAGTGAATCAGACTAAGCTATCAACAATAACCCAATAATGATCTCAAGATCTCCAGAAGATTCCGAGAAGAAAGAAAAAGAGATAAAAGATACAAGAAACTTAAAATGGAAGTAGGGATTACCTCCAAAGCTAACAGACCTAAGCTAGTCATGAGCTCCAATCCAAGCTTCCTTAAGCTGGTGAAGATCTCTAGCTCCAAGTCTCCAAACAAAAGGGTGAGAAAGATAGTCCAAATATATAGGTGTAGAGAATATGTATGAATCTCAATGTTTAAAATTCACTAACTCTCACTAGAATGATTAATCCACTTAACAATCAGCCAGCCAAATTCACAAACCCTTGTCTCTCCAAGAATAGGGGTTTATATAGGCTTGGGATGCTTGGAATATGTCATTGGGCCCTCAAGGATCCGAATGGCATATTCCAAGATGCTAGAGGACACCTTAAGAGAAATTTTTTTGCCTGGAGTCAAATGCCAAATCCATACAGAAGTTATACGGCTAACCAAGAGTGGTTCGTCGTCGTTTTTTCTCAAAAAGTATCCGTTGAAGCAAAAAGGGTCCGGATGTGCTTATTCGAATAGAACTTGTCCGAATGTGCTTATCTAGACCAAAATTGTCCGTTGCGTTTCTCAAAAAGTATCTGGTCGACCAAGAGATATTTGGCCATACTTTTCTCAAAATATGTTTTCCCATCTTCTCGCTCATTCTGGCTTTATAGGCTTGCTTTTTTGGAAAATAGCTTAATACTTTGAAAATAAATTTCTATGAATGGCTGAAACGAACGAGAAGGTACCACTTGCCTCAAAAAGGTTTTGAAAAATAGATTTGAAAGTTTAGAAAACTCTTTGGCTGAAACAGTTTTAGGAATGTTTTTCTCTCTCCAACCATGAATTGTGTTCAAAACCATTTTTGCTTTCATTATCGAGACCTTTTCACGGAATGCACAAGTCTCAAGGCTAGTAAAAAATGAGGTGTCTATAGTTAACAAACATGTTTTCTAGTTTTAGTTTTTAAAAATTTTTAGACATTTTGTTCAAACCAAACATATTTTTTATTTTTATTTTTTCAAAACTAAACTAAAATCAATTTGCAATTTTTTTTTTTTAAAACATAAACAAAAAGACATAAATGTTACCAACATTAAACATGTTTTTCTTGACTTATTTTTTTTTTTTTAATTTCTTATTGATTGAAATTCTAGTAAAATGTGATTTCGACAACATTTTTCATTGATAAAAATATGGTCATCAAACACGTTTTCTGTACGCTACGGCTATTATCAAACTTTTACACCAAATTTAACTTCAAATAAGAAAATAAATTGAAAGATTAGTTAATAAACTCATTATCAAAAAATATATGTTTAGTATACATGTCTCATTAAATACAAAAAGAACTTATTTTTGGGCAAGAGGGGTGATGGTAGTTGTAGATCAAAATGTGTAAAGGCAAAAATACCCTCAATCTCAACTGTAAAATATAATATAACAAAAACAAAAAACAAAAAAAACAACACTTCACTATTCCTCATTCTCTTCTCCACCACTGTACAACCATCATTCCCTTACTCTTTATCTGCCAATTTGCACCACGTTTCGTTCTTCCCACTATACAACCACCACGTCTCCACCATTGTCTACTCCCAACACCACTGCCTTCACTACATAGCTAACTTACCACTACCTTTATCTCACATCTACTATCATATCACCTCATCACCCCACCACCAATCAACAATCCATAAAACAAAACAAAAAAGCAATAAAAAAAATCAATAAATAAAAGAAAAAATAATAAAATAATAAATCCCATACAAAATTAAGAAATCAAACCCTAACCCTAAACCATAATGTGAGAAGAGAGAGGATATTGATATGGGGAGGTGGCTGTTGGAGGCGATAGTATTAGGGGTCACACAGGTGATCAAATGGTGGCTAGCTAAGGGCAATGTAGCGATACTTCAATTCCTTTGATAATTATCTCTGATTTATTTAAAGATAAAATTAAAATATTATTTTTATGACGTGTCATAATTTTATTGGTTTAATTACCTCAATAGTACAATTGGCTTCATGTGATTGGCTTAAGGCTTGTCCTGTTGAAGACTACATGATTTTAACATGTGATAACTTGTAATTTGACCATTCGTGTAATCTTGATTTGAAATTAATAAATCATGTGACAAAATTTGATTTGTTAATAATTATGTTATGTTTTGTAAGCTTTTGTAGTACGCAATAATTTGTGATTGATTGAAATTTTGTACATTTGCAGGTGTCTTTTTTTGAAAAATTTATTTATAAATCTCATTTTGAAGGATAGTGATCCATTTAGTCCCATTGATTTTGAAAAAGTAGATTTAATATATAATTTGAAAATTAAATTTACGATTATACCCTTATTTATATTATGTGTTCCTTTTTTTTTTTTTTTTTTTTTTTTTTTGTGCTAGAAAGGTAATGTACACAATATATGATAATCAAATTTGGGATGAATTTTTGTATAAGAATCTTTTTTACTTGCAAAACATTTTAAAAGGAGTTCAAAAATGATTTGAAATATAAAAATCTATATAATAAGTCACAAAGGTTTTTGAATTTATGTCAAAAATGTATGTGAGATACATTTTGATCCAATGGCTAAGATTAATCCCAAGTTTATATCAATGGTTGAGATTTGCTTTGGATGGCTCACATTTCCCGCCCAACACATTTCTGTGTCTCCTCCATACCCTATGCCTCTTCCATACCCTCTGTCTTCCCATTCCTACTCTCTGATGAGATGTGAAGCTTGGCTTGGCTGCTGCAGAGTTGATCTTCCCATTCCTACACTTTTTTATATAATGTGAATGAAGCAGATGTATGTGGATCATCAGTCATCAAATACTGCTGCAGAGTTGATCTTCCCATACCTTCTGTCATCAAATACTGCTGCAGAGTTGAGAGAAGCAGATAGTGAGGTGTGTATTGTATATATTGTTATAGCATTTGATGATAACATGCAAAATTGATTTGAGAAGGTTGGAAAAGAATATGCAACTTCCTGAGATTGTTATATATTGTTATATGTCGATCAGGAATGAGATAATCCCTATGTCATATATCTGATTCATAATTTGATTTCATTTGCCTTCGATTCATATATCCGATTCATAAGGTTGAAGCAGATTTCATTTGATTTCATAGAAGTTTGTGTTGTGATACAAATGAAAATAATATATCCGATTCATAATAGAAGTTTGTGTTGTCATATATCTGATTCATTTGCATTTGTTTTTTCAGAAAAAGTATGGATAAGAAATACTTTTGAGCTTTTTCAGAAAATGGGTTCGTATGATATAGATGATCACGGGTGGGTTTGTATGATTTGAATGATATAGATGTGTGCCTTCATCAGCCTTTGAATGATATAGATGTGTGCCTTCATCAGCTTTTGCCTTCACCATATATCATACCAAAATCACGAGTGAAGGCAAAAGCTGCCTTCACCTTCATCAGCTTTTGAATGATATAGATGATCCACTGGATGATATAGATGATCCACGGGTGGTTTAAGAACCTACCACTTCCTGAAATGGATGAAAATTCTGCATAATGGGTCAGGCCCCACACTGCTTTTTTTAAAAAAATAAAAATAAAATTGTAATGTGTTTCCATGTAAATCTTTGGCCTTTTATTGTTTGAAAATATTAAAAAAAAATAACATTAGTTGGGCCTTTTTATGCTCCTCTGACGTGCAATAATGCTTCCTTTTGTATTCTCATCGTCTGTGACTCTCTCAGTGTTGTATTTGAGAATTTTTGGGATCCCAAATTCAAAATAATAAAATAAAAAATGTTTGTGATATATGATATATATGCTGGATGATAAATGTGTAGACACCCCATTTTTGACCGTCCCCAAGACTTGGACGTCACCGTTTGAACACCCGGTGATCATCCATGTTTGTGTTCGTTTGGAGTTCTCGGAGGTTTTGGCTATGCGCCTTGCCTCAGGATCTCCGAACTCGACTGTTTTGTGTCTGGTTTTGCACCAAACACTTGTGTTTTGCCTTGGAGGGGCAGGGAATGCCTTTTGAGGCATCCTCACACACCACCGACAGTAGCTAGAGGCCACCGGCTGGTTTTTCTTGCCACCGGCAATATATATTGCCGGTCGGCACTCTTTGTTGCCGGCCGGCACTCAATTTTGTCAAAATGACAATTTTGAGCGGCCGGCTACTGTTCATCTGCTTTTTCAAATATTTTAGAACAGCTGTTTGACATTTTGTTCCCCTCCATACACGTGTATGGAGGGATGCTCTTATTGTTAGCTTTCTTGACAAGCTTTACAAGATTGGTTGCCTATATAGGAGAGCTTCATCTCTTGGCATTAGGGTTAGACATTTTAGAGAGAAAAACATTGCTAGAAGCTCTGGTTCTAGGGTTAGAACTCATATACATTCTATCTCTATCTATTTCTCTCTTGAGTGTTCTAGGTACATTTGTTCATAGTATTGCATACAAATACCTACCATTACACCTTTCCTTGGCTATTGAGGTTCTAAGGGATTATTTTCAGAGTTTTGGGGCTGGTTTAAGCTCAAGGAGGCAGCTGGTCCTCTCTTTTTGAAGAAAGGCTTCAAGGGTAAGAAACTAGTCCTTTTTACCCCATTTTTGCATTGATTTTCTACCTATCTTAGAGCTGTTTTTGTATTTAGTGTATAACATAAAAAGTTTTTGTTTTTAGGCCCTCTTGATTGTTTGTTAAGAGTGTTTTGTGGTTTGGGTGTGTTTGACCACCCTTAGACCTTGAAAGGTCCCATTTTTGTGCTATTTTGTGCAAGTTTCGAGACTTTGGTGTTTGGGCCTCTTCACCACTGAAATCTTGAGGGATTTTAGTAGTGAAGATGGTGCCTTGAAGTCTCCAAAAGGGGAGGGCCACCCCCCTCCTTGTTGTCCTTGAAAGGGACCATTTTTGGTCTCTTAAGGGAGCTTATGTTTGAGTGTGTGTTGAGCATGCCATGACTGTTTTCATGCTTATATTGTCATAATATAACATGGTTTTAAGTTGGTTTTGGTGTACCATGCATGCCTTGCATACCTACCATGTAATGCCTTGTAATTGCCTTAATATGCCTTAGGTTGTTAGCCTTAGTTCTAGCATGTTTTAGGCTTGGCCTTGTGAAGGTTTTGTACTTATTTTGCCATGTTTTAGGTCTGTCCATAGGTATTTGGGTCGATCTTGGCATGCTTAGTATAGCTCCTTTGTATTGTAGCTTGTATGTTTCAAGTATGTGAATGTGTAGCAAGTGTTGCTTGCATCATTTTAGCGGTTTGGGACCACCCAACATGTTATTTCAGTCCCTTTGGTGTGCTTGTATGCTTGCCTTAGTTGTCTCTTTGTTGCTTTAAAAGCATGTGTTGTATGCCCTATGTTTTGACCATTGTGCATGCCTTTGAATATGAGTCATTTAGATGCTATCTAAGTGGTCTTTTGGACTTAGTTTTATGTGTTAAAACTCTGTTTTTGGTTGCCTAATGCATGCCATGTATGGTTGTGTTAAGTGTAGTCCATTACCTCTTTGGTAAGCCTTGAGTGCTTGGGCCATTTTGCATGCTTTACTTGGTTTACTTAGTTGGTTTGGAACCTTCTATAACATGATTTTCAAAGCTCATGTTGCATGCTAAGTGTCCATGATATCCCTTTTCAAGTGTGCTTGAGGGTTGCTTGCTTAGTGCCTAAGTGTTAAGTCTTAACATGCGCATGTGTGTGTGTGTGTGTGTGTTGGCTTTCATTTTTGGGCATTTTGGCCACTGTTTTAGGCCTATTTGGAGTTGCCTAATTCATGTTTAAGTCCACCTTTCCATTGGTTTGCATTGCCTCATGTTTGCTTGTATGCTTGCATAAGTGTCTTGCCATGCCATGTTGCATCCTTAGCTTGCATGCCTAGGTTGCATTGCATCTTGCATGCATGCCTTGTTCCTTGACTTGGTGATAGGAATTGGGCCTTGTTTTGTTTTTTTGGTTTGCATTTCATTTGACATGAAAGTGCGCACTTGATCCTTTGGGCCATCATGCATGGAAATGCGTGATTGGTGGTCCGAGAATCGAGGCACATCCTCATTTGAGTCACAAACATGATAAGGAATGTGTTTGGTGCATACATTGCTTGAATTGTATTGCCATGCAAGTTTTGCCCTCTGCTACTGTGAGTTGCAGGTTCTACAGGCATTCTTTGCCGACCGGCAGTCAATTATCAGCCGATGGATGAATTTTGTGCCGATGGCCACATATAGCAGCCGATGGCTATTCTGTTCAGCCGGTGGTGATCTCCAATGTCCAGAAAGGCATCCCTTAGGCTTTGGCAGTCTTCAGAAGGGCAGAGCAGGGAAAACAGAGGCAGACTATGCATGGTAGTGCGATTCCGAGCAACACCCCGAGCATGCGTTGCATCCGGCCCTCTTCCCGAGGCAACTTACTGTTTTCCTAGTTTAATTAGTTTGTTAACTAATTAGGAAATTTGTAATATTTAATTAGCTTGCGTAGTTAATTATTTGTATTATTCTTTTGGTCCCTCCGGGCGAGGGCGAATCTGTAATAAGTGTGGGTGAGTGGTGTGTATGTCTTCCAACCCCCACTTCTTTCTTCCCTTTTACTTACCTGCTTTTGATGGTTAATATTAAGGCACGTTTATTTTAGCATACCTTATGCTATGCATGCGTGCATCCATGCATTTGTTTACATGCACCGGGCTCGGTACATCATACAAACTGCATTGTATTTTCAATTCCAAATTGAATACGTGCATCGAATGATTGCATTTCACATGCCATTTTAGGGTTAGCCGAGCCTATCCTAATTACATGCTGTATGCGATGCATTAGTCACTCTAACATGAACTAGGGCATGCATGCTTGCTAACTAGTTTATTGTTTTGGCACGGAGTACGATGTAAGTATTTATGCTTTAGCATCTCGCATGCGTGTGAATGTTAACATGACAGTATGCTTACCATGCGGCTAAGTGCTTACATGAGATAAACTGTTTGAATGCCTGTGGGTGAAGGTTGGATTGTTTGAGTTGGAAAAACTCATTGAAATCCGCATTTCAGCCTACTTGCGAGTAGCAAATTCCAAACCCCTTTCAAAACAAACGGATATGCAATGCTTATTTCCAAATTAGGCAATCTAGTCTATACTTGTTTGCTGTGCGCATAACATAGTAATTCTAGGCTAATAACCGGAATAAGAACATGTAATGTTTTCAAAATCGGATATCACGGTTAGTAGAGGCCGGTCTTCGGACCGGGCGAAAGGGGGTGCTCATAGCTGACCTTCCCCGATCGTACCCAAGCTCCCGAGCCAAGACAACTTTGGTGATGACGGACACGTGGCCTTTGGCACCGAGTCAGGGTTTCCTAAATTTTCCTATTAAAAATAATTTAGGTGGCGACTCTATATCTGGCAAAGCAGTCCACGTTTGGCACTTCTTTTCAAAATCTGTTTTTCTTCAAAACGATTTGCCAGAGTTGGACTCTTTGGTTCAGATTACGAACCACAACAAACAACTGAGTCCTTCGAACTGTAGTAGACCCAATATCGAACCGAACGGGGGATGACTCGCACTCTTCGCCCCGGGATGCGTTCGGGGACGTCTACAATATGTTGTACCTCTCTAAATTTAAGTATGATATATGCTGTATGATCTACTGGGTTCTTAACTGCTGGGTTCAAATCGTATTGTAGTTTACTACTTACATAACTACTTACATATCGTACTTGGATTTGAAGTAGGTTTTGTTGCTAATTCGAATCGTATGCTCATATTTCCTTTAGCCGTTGTTTGGTTGCCTAGAAAAAGAAAAAAGAAAAAAAAAATCGTTTTTCTTTATGAATTTTAGTCTTAATTGACAAGTGGAAAACTTACTGTCTAGAAGCAATTGAGGCGTTGTTTATCCTTTCAATTGCTTATCCTTTCAGTTTCTTTGTTCTTAATTAATTAGTGGAAAACTGGAAACTCTCTCGCTAGAAGCACGTCGTAACTATTGAACTGTTCAAAAGTATTGAACATATTCATTCAATTCAAAAGCTGCCTAAAATGTTGATTGAAAAGTATCGTAACTATTGAACATATTGTATCAAAAGTTGAATGAATAGTTCCATCAATTCAAAAGTATCAATATGTTCAATATGTTCTTCTTCTAAAATGTTGTATTGAACTGCTGGGTCTTCTTCTAAAATGTTCTATTTTGCTAATTCAATATGTTCTATTGAACTGTTGGGTCTTCTTCTTGAATTTTTTTTTTAGCTAATTCAATATGTTCTTCTTCTTGAATTTTCTTTTTCCTCTCTCAGCTTTTGCCTTCATCAGAGCTTACTTCGACTGTGGATCACTCTGACCACTCTCACCGTTGTTCAATAGAACTGCGACATCACTCCGGCTGCTCGGCTGGGTTAGTTTATTATTTGGTTCTTATTTTTTTCTTTTGTTATTGCTTTACCTTCATCAAAGCTTAGTTTTTTTTTATTGAGTAAAACTGAAGAAGAAGAATCATAAATGTGTTGGTTTTTTTCAAGTTGACTCTGTTTTTTATCACCAAAATCAGTTGGCTCTGTTTTTTATCACCAAAATTAGTTATTGCTTTGCTATGTTTTTTACCAATTTTTGTCTCTCTTCCTTTCTCTCAGTGTGTTGGGCCCATGCTATAGATTTTTTGAATTCCTGCTGTCAGACATGAGATTTTTCAGTGTGTTGGTCCATGTCGAAAATGTTTCTGTCGAAAATGTTTCATCGATTGCATCCAAACCAAAAAAAAAAAAAAAAAGACATAGTGAGCACTATTCTGCATCAAAAGTTTGTTAGTACCCATTACCAAACACTAATTGCCAAAAAGACATATAGTATGCATTAAAAGTTTTACATTATAAATATTTTGCTGTGTAAAATACTTTAAATATTTTAATGTGTGGGGTTTTTAAATAATGAGCACTGTTCTGCATCAATAGCCTTCAGAATATCCAAATCTGATTTTTGTTTTGTTTGGGTTGTGCCTGAGTTTCATTCTAAGGTTTTCTTTATTCTGTTCCTTTATTTGCACTCCCCTATGGGAGTTAATAATCTTCGCATAATCCCAAAGCTTGAGAAAATTTCATTGTGCCTATTTGGTTAGCTTTTCGTTGAATTGGAATATTTTTGAAGAAGAATTCCCATTAATGTAAGGGAAGCCTTTCATGTTTTGCTGATTTGAAGAGAAAACTTAAATTTATGGACGTGTATTGAATTTGATAGTAAATCCTTAGAAGAATCATAAGTGGTATTGACTCTAAAAGAAAGATTGAAAATGCAAGCATAGAGTTCGCTAGGCATGTAGAATTTGGCTGATTACATTTGGTGTAAGTGTGTTGGTCTGTCATAAGTGTGTTGGTGCATTTGAAAATCTTGCTCGCAATATTTTATGTATTTGGCAAATTTTATCTTCTAAAATGTTCTTTTAAACTGTGGAATTGTATCTATAACTATTATGGGGACATGGACCAACCCCATCATCTCCACCCTGCATTTTCAGTGTGTTTACTTCCAATATTTAGCCATTAATTTGGTTTTTTCAGAGTCATAGCAACTCCCTTTTTTCAGAGTCATGTTAATAATTTTTAAGTTATTTATAGAACCAAACAAGCATTAGACATGAAGAAGTATAGCATGGGCCAATGGGTGTGAAGTCCATGTCCATGCAGTGTTGTTAGTTTGAAATTTGCTGTTTCAGTTGTTATGGGACTCAATTTGGGCAAAACAACCCAAAGAATCTATTGTTAACAAACAGATTCTGCTTCTGCTATGTTATATATATATATATAGATATATATTTGTTCAAAATCTGTTGTGCATTTATAAAATTTTAAATTTTTTTTCCAAAATCTATTCTTGAAAATCTGTTTTTCAAACATGGATACTTCTTACAAGTTAATAATTTTGTTATGAGAACAAAATATAAATTAACAATTGTGTTATGAGTACAAAATATAAATTAACAGTTTCACAAAATATTATAATTAATATACATTTTTTGTTAAATTATTTTGTTGTTCAAGTATTTTCCTGCTTTTTGGACAAAACAAACCAGAGAATTTGTTGTTATCCCTCAAACATGGATGTTCTGATATGTTTTCTTTTTAAAAAAAAAAAAAAAAATCTATTGTGCATTTATATATATTTTTTTCTTTTAAAATCTGTTCTTCAAACATAGATGCTTCTTACAATGTAATAATTTTCTTATGAGTACAAAATATAAATTAACAGCTTTCAAAAATATTAAATTTAATATACAATTTTTGTTAAATTAATTAGTTGTTCAATTTTTTTTCCCCACTTTTTGGGCAAAACAACCCATCCAATTTGTTGTTATCCCTCAAACTTGGATGCTCCTGATATATTTTTATATTTATTTTTATTTTTTAAAATCTGTTGTGCATTTATAAATTTTTCTTTATTTGTTTTCCATTCAAAATCTGTTCTTCAAGCAGGATGCTTCTTACATTTTAATAATGTTATTCTGAGCACATTAAATAAATTACCAGTTTCCAAATAAGTTTTTTGTTAAATTAAGGGTAAATTACAAACACACCCCTGAGGTTTACTCAAATTATAAATTACTCCCTGTAGTTTTAGAAATTACATTATGCCCTCCTAAGGTTTCTAATTTCATAACAAATAGGTCATTTTATTAATAAATTTTCAAGTTAATTAACAGTTTTAAATAATGTTAAAATTTTATTTTAATTACTAATTCTGATAATTTTATTATGGTATAGATGAACAGTTAGAAATTTCACTTTTTCAATTAATTTTGTTAAATAAAAAATTCTGACAGGAATGTATTTGTAATTTTCTAAACCACAGAGGACAATTCTCATTTTAATCAAATCTCAGGAGATGTATTTGTAATTTATCCTTAAATTAATTAGTTGTTCAACTTTTTCCCACTTTGTAGGCAAAACAATTCACCTAAGTATAGCATGGCCATGTTTCAGAGGTGTGTTTGCTTTGAATCTCAAACTTTTTATATTTTTTTAGTTTCTTCATATATTCTCTCTATATGATTTTTTTACACATCTATTAAAAGTTATTCGGTCTTCTTATTTAATATTAATAAAGAGTTTACACACAAAATAAAAAAATAAAAAATGCCTCCAATTTTGAAAATAAATGCAATGAAAATGCCTCTGTTTTGAAAATAAATGCCTCTACTTTGAGGGGATTGAAAATAAACATTCATTTACAATTTTAATTATATAAATGCCTCTGTTTATCAGAGAGTAAAATAATATTTGTTATAATTAAAAAAAAAAAGTCCATTAAACCAGTGAATAAAAAACAAGGCAAATATTGATCAATGAACAAATTAAACCAGTGAACAAATTATATTTAGACCAATAATATTATCACACATCATTATGATACATGTGAATATTGATCTCATTCTAAAGAATTTAAATTTGAAATTTTATTTTATAATTTAATAAAGGATGCAAAATTTAATGAATGAATATTGATCTCATTCAAATTATAATAACATAATTTAAGTAAAAATTCAAATTTGAAATTTTATTTTAAAAATATAAAATTAATTTCTAAACCAATCATATTGTAACACGTATTGACAAAAAATTAAACAAAAACAAAAAAAGAGAAAAAAAATTACAACTTTCAATCTTAATGAAATGACAATCTTTTGCAATAATTATTTAAAACTTATATATTATGAGACAAATCATAATAATTTTAAATTTAAATTAATGAAAGACTTTCCATATTTAGTGCCTCTCAAATTTATATATTCGATAGATTTTCCATTTGAAAGTCACAAATCAAGATATACTATTTTTTTTGGGTTGCGTGAATCAGAGGATTCTTTTAATTATTTAAAATCAAAAAATTACAAATTTTAGTTTGAAATATTGAAACTCCCACAAGACTTTGTTAGAAAGCCCCTTTTACTTATAGATAATAATATATAGATATGGATATAGATATAGATATAGATATAGATATAGATAGATAGATATATTTAATAAGAATTTATATTTGTTTTAGATATTTTTATAATATACTAATTATTTTTAAAAAGAAAGTAAGGGTGATTTATTTAGTTGATCTTCCTGTAACAAAAAAAATTAAACGGACACTCATAAAAATTTATTTAACATTTTATTTGCTGTGTAATATATTTATTACAAATATTTTTTTTGTACAGATGATAAATATTTTTATAAATATTGTACATATGATAAATATTTTTATAAATTTTTTTTTGAATATTTTTTTATAAATATTTTAGTGCTCTCTGTTGTACAGATGATAAATATTTTTCATAATTTTTTTTTTAATATCTAGAGTTCCTAATTAAAAGAAAAATTTCAGAGACTTGTCATTTTAACATTTATATATAATATGGTAAGAGAGTTTATGTTTTTTTTTTTTTTTTTTTTTATGTTGTATTTCAAAAAATTCTGGTGAATGTATATATGTGTATATTACTTTAGTTGTCCTCATGAAAAAAAATGATTTAAATTTACAAATATTTAACTTAACCCAAGTATTTAACATAATCCGTTTTGCTTTGAATCATATTCACCAAGTATTTAATTTAACCCAAAAAAATGTATCATTTTACCATTCTATTTATTTTTTTTTTTTTGTATCATTCTAAACAGAGAAAGCACGTGCCTCTGGTATCTGTTGAATTTTTTTTTTTTTTTTGCATAAATTTGTGATTATGATTATAACGGGTTTTGAATTTGGTTTTAATTTCATCTCTATAAAATTGAAGTCAGTTAGAAAAGAGAAGAGTTCAAATTTGGACAATTGTTGTACTCCGATTTTAATTTATCATTTTAATGTGATTGTTAAAAAACATCTATTCTAAACGTTGGGTTGACTCAGAAAATGTAAGTTTGATTATGGGTTTCTCAAAGAATGTAGAGAGAGAGAGAGAGAGAAAGAGAGAGAGAGAGGGGGGTTATTTGGGACTTGGTTAGTGGTTAGTGCTTTGTGTTGTACAAATTAGTCTAATAGGGAAGGAACTGTCTGTAAAGCATACATCTTTTGTAAAGCTTTAACCCAATTTTTGTAAAGTTTTAACCTACTCTTTTGGTGTATGACAGTATAACTTTATTTCCATTTTTTGTTCAGTATTAACAATTTTTTTTTACTGCCTTTTATATTTTGATATGCAATATAAAATCTTATATGTTTGTTTCTTAATTTACATTAAGATTAGGGAGAGTTGTTATTTTATTTGAGTTTTGTAGAGCGTGTAATACAAGCAAAATTGTTATAAGTTCTTTAAGAAGAAAAATATTTCAATATATTTTTTCAGTATCTTTATCAAAAAAATGACACAAACTTTATAAATTTCAACATAATACGTATAAATTATAACTGTATTTTAATCTTAAAATTATTTACACCGTGCCTTTAGGCACTGGCATACGCTAGTTTTCAAATATTCCAAAAAGGATGTGGGATTTTTTAAACATTTCAAAAGGAGTACAAAAACTCCTTAATAAGTTTTAGACAAATGTATAATTTCAAACTGTAACACTTCAATGTAACATTCAAACGTAATACTCTAAAAATAAATTTAATGTATTTTTTTTCAAGCATGACACTCTAATATAACACTTAAAAAAAAATTTCTTTGTCTACTACTCTAACGTAACACATAAAAAAAAATTATTTAGCTTTCGTTTAGTGTGCCAAATGTTTTGACTATTTTAATCATATAAAGACAAAAAAAAAATTTAACATAATAACATAAAACATCACATCAAAATCATAATTATTTTATTTTTTATCATAAAAATTAAAATATCAAAAATTTATTCCAAATAAAATTTTTTATCTCTAAACTAAAATAATTAAAAAATTAAAAAATCAATACATATCTCAAACCAATCTATAGTGAAATAATAGGCAGCCACTTCGGGTTCGGTAGCCGCGCGTGAGAGAGAGAGAGTAATCACATGGCCAGTATTTCGAAATAAAAAAGTTGTTGAAAAGAAAGAAAGGAAGATTGAGAATAATAATATATAAATTTATTTTATTAGATTTATTTTTTTAATTTAGTGGTATGTTAAAAAAAATTAATTCTTTAATTATTAATTAATTATTTTCTTAACATATTATTAAATTTAAAAAATTGATATAATTTTTACATTTAAATAACAATAATAATAAAAAAATGCAAAAAAGTAAGCCCCAAGCCTTACCACAACCCAACAACAACACTGCTACGTACCGTCACTTGTTTCTCTCCCCAAATCTCTCTCTCTCTCTCTCTCTCTCTCTCTCTCTCTCTCTCAAAAATGCCTTTGCGTTCTGCTTTTACCCACCATCCGTCTCATTTCTCTCCTCTCTTTATAAATATACATACATATATATATATATATATATAAACATACCTATCCTGTGTGTCTCTCTATCTCTCTCTGTCTCTCTATACATATCTGTTGTCTCATGGAAGTCATGCCATGTCCCGTGACTCCAGAGTCTCAACCCAAACACGAATCATCGAATTTTTCAGAATAAAGATCCGCAACTTTCATCTCGTCGGACTGCCTTCTCCTATGAGCTGTTCTCCTCCTCCTCACTTTCTCTCTCTCCTCCTCCTCCTCCTCCTCCTCCCTCCAATCATTTTCTCTCACTGTAACGTTGTTGATGCGGTCCCCTCAAGACCGGGAGGCGCTCAGAAACAGCGAGACTCCCTCCCCTCGCCCTGGAATCCAATCCCACCACCACCCTCACTTCCACTCCACCGTCTCTGTTCAGAAGCTCCGGCGACTCAACACCCTCATTTTCGTCTTCCGACTCGCCGCTTTTTGCTTCTCCGTTGCTGCTTCAGTTTTCATGCTCGTTAACCCCACAAGTGCCTCCAATTCCCCTCGCTGGTACAACTTCGACGCCTTCAGGTATTATAATAATATATACATACATACATGCTCTTCACCACTCCAATTTATCAAACACTGATCATGTCAAATTTTAAAATTTGCTACACGTGTCTGCTTTTCTCTTTTTCCTGAGTTTTCTTGGTAATAAAACGGAAGGTTAGGAATTTGCTATTCAAAATAATGGGAGAAGAGATTAATTAATTGACGTCTTTCTACTTAGCAGATTCGTTCTTGCTGCCAACACCATAGTCGCTGTGTATTCATTGTTCGAAATGGGAGCTTCTGTTTGGGAGATTTCCAGTGGCGTCACATTGCTCCCTGAGATCCTTCAAGTCTGGTTCGATTTCGGCCATGATCAGGTGCTCTCTCTCTCTCTCTCTCTCTATATATATATATATATGTATATATGCGTCATAAGCATAATAATAGGAATTAGGATCACTTCACTTCCTCCTGGCTAGGTTATTGGGTCTATTTTAGGTTTAATTTCGATGATTCGAATTGTTTATATTTTAAAATTTATTGAATATATCTGTAAAAAATTAAATTGATCAGATCTCAAAAAGTATATATTCAAAAAACTGTTTATTAAATTTAAAAAAAAAAAAATTTAATTCGATTATCTAAACACATATTTTCTAATATCCGATCAATTTAATTTTTTTACAAATATAATATATTTAATAAATTTTAAAATCTCAACAATTCATATTATGAAATTCAGCCTAAAAGTTAACCCAACAACCCAACAAATAAAAAGTCAAGTAGAAACACGAGGACTCCTGATTCTAATAATAGAGGCACAATATGCATAGAGGCATTCAATCTGGCTTCGTTTGGGAGTGGATTAGGGTTTTAACATTTTGGCTTTTTAATTATTTTAATTTCGGTTAAAAAATATCATTTGAATTAAGTTTTTATTTTTATCTTTTTTTTCATGAAAAAAAATAAAATAATTATAATTTAAATATAATATTTTGTCAATATTTTTCTATTTTAATCTTTTTAATCTAAAATCAACCTGCCAAAACGAAGGATCTGCGTCTGTTGTGTGGATATGGTAGGTGTTTGCATACCTGTTGCTGTCGGCGGACTCGGCGGGAACGGCGTTGGCTCGGGCGATGAAGGGGACGGACACGTGTACGGACAACGCCTTCTGCGTTCAGACAGACATCTCCATCGCCTTGGGATTCGCCGGCTTTCTGTTTTTGGGGCTATCCTCGCTGCTCTCTGGATTTCGAGTCGTCTCTTTCGTTATCAACGGCTCTCGTTTTCATCAGTAGAGCCCCCAATTTGAGTGAGGGATGAGAATACTGTTGTTATTGCCCTTTTTACTGTGCAACCCTACTCTACTGTACTGTGTGTAATCTGCTGTACTGATCTGATTCGGCTTTGGATGTGGAATTCGGATCCACGGCCGCCCTACCCGGCAGCCATCCCAGCAGCCCCCCAAAACGACGTCGTTTTGGGGGTTTTTTTTTTTCCTTTTCTTCTTCACTGTTCGTTCTCCTCTTCTCGTCGCCGACGAACAGAACCAGAGGAGGGAGGGCTTCATGGTCGCCTCGCCGTCGCACCTCGTCGCCTGTCAGCCGTCGCACCTCGTCATGACTCGGCCGTCGCATCTCAGGCTCGCCGTCCGATTAGGTCATGACTCAGGCTCACTTCCTCCTCCTCCTCCTCCTCCTCCTCCTCCTCCTTCCTCTTCCTCCCTCCCTTCCCTCTTCCTCTGCGTTTTTTTTTTTGAAAATTTTCCCCCCAAAACGACGTCGTTTTGGGGGGCTGATGGAACGGCTGCCCAAAAAGGGCGGCCGAGGATCTTTGCTCTTGGATGTGTTATTGGCTTGTTTTGAAAAACTGGACTGTACCGTTGGTCATGTGGAGATTTATCACGGATTTTGTTTTGATAATCTGAATCGTTAATATATAGAACTCGTTGAGTATTATATGTCTGTAAAAAATCACGTTGATCGGATATCGATAGCTATGTGATCAAAACAGATTTTTATCAACCGTTAATTTATTCACCGTCTATTTTTTTTTATACAAAACTAATTTGATCACATAGTTATCGATATCCAAGTAATGTGATTTTTTACAGGCATATAATACTCGACGAGTTCTACACATTGACGATTCAGATTATTAAAACGGGACCTGTGGTGGACCTCTACAGGCCCAACAGCACGGGCCAGTCTGATTAAGGACTAAACAGAAGCCATGCCCTTTTGAAAAATAATTTAAAATTTAATTTTTATTAAAAACATGTAAAGCAGTTATGGGATTATTTGGAATGTTTTAAATAAATGTATATTTTGAATTTTTATAAAACATGAGTTAAATTTAAAATGATGTAATAAAAAAGTGATGTGACTTAAATAAGATAATATCATTTAAATAAAAATAATAATTTTTTAATTATTTTATTTAAAAGATGTCAAACCTAATCCTAACATGATTTAAAAGTCAAAAAGTGAAGTCATTCGATTATTGGTTTTCCGCATGATTTGTTTCGTTTTCTTTTGGTTAATTATATTAATATCTTTTCAATTATTTAAAAAAAATATTATTTTACATTTTTTTTATAAATTCATACATATTAATTTGTAACTATAAAAATCAAATAAATATATTCACTATACTTGGTTATCATTTTTTAAAAATATTTTTCAAAAAATTCTATTTTTTTTTATTTTCTGTATTTTTTTGTTTTTATTGAATTTTTTTAATATTTTGAGCAATTTTTAAAATTTTTAAACATACCTAACATACATATACCTAAAAAGTAAAAAAAATTAAAAAAAATCTTTTAAAAATTCACTAAATACCAAAAATATAAAAAATAAAAAATAAAAAAAACCAAAATTCACTACATTTTTTGTATTTTTATGTATTTATTAATTTTTAAAAATATTTTTTCACAAATTTTTTACTTTTTAAATATATCTAAGTAAGGTGCATCTAAAAAAGTAAAAAAAATGTTTAAAATTTTAAAAATATTCACTAAAAACAAAAAAAAATAAAAAATAAAAAAACTCAGTTTTCAAAAAATTTAATTCAAAAAACTCAAACCAAACACACTGATTATAATTTAGGGTATCAAAATTTATATATAAAAGAAATAAAATAATATTTACTCATAATAAAATAATAAAATGTTATAAATTTTAAAATTTCGGTCAACTAAATGATCAAATATCTTACTTGGAGGTTTTTTTTTTTTTTTTGAACGAAATCTCACTTGGAGGTTGATCTCACACTTTTGTAGATTCTACACTAACGTGAGATATTTGGTCATTTATTTTATAAAAAATTTGATATCTCTAACATTATCTTATATTTATGAAAATACTATAGATCTTAAATTTTCTAGTAAATAAATGATTAAATGTCATACATGATGTGGACCCACACTTTTGTAGATCCTTCATCCATATGAAACATTTCATCATTTATTTAATAGAAAATTTAATATCTTTAACATTATCCACACATATATATATATATATATATATTAAACTATTGTGATATGTGAGAGTTTTTTTGTAATAGCCCGACCCTCGCATGTGTTTCTGATATGTTTAATCTCTTCTTTTGGTGCTTTGAAATGCTTAATGTGAAATGTTTGAGATTTTATCTGTTGGTTAAGAAAGGTATCTGTTACTCTTAAGACATTCAGAATAGAAATTGGGGGCCTTAGAGGCATGATAATCTAAAATTGATATCATATTTGGATTCAGTATAATTTTTAGGTAATATTAAGCTTATCTATGAAATTTTAATTTCGGATGATTAAACGATTGAAATTCGTCCTTTTCCCACCTTATTTATCTATATAGATATAAATATCTATGTCTTGAGTTTGAAGTTTCACACAACACTTGGACTAGAGAAAAGTTTGGGTTAGAAAAAGGGGTTTGAGAGGAAGGGTGAAGAGAATTCCTTAAGAGGGTTGAGGATTAGAAGATTTAAACTCAAGGTATGTAAATTAATTGTGTTGCCTTGGGTAGGAATTTTGGTGTATGTGTATAATTTCTTTGAGGTAGGGGGTTTATGGATGTAATTGAGATGTGTTGGTGTTAAATTGAGTTAGAATCCATTTCTATTTCTTCTCTATGCAAGATTATGCTTCCTTTTGGTTTTGAATAATCTTATTGTATAAAATTCCTCATGCTTATAATATGTTCATGAATGTAAGAAACAAGAATTAGGTTGTATTCAAGTGAATGTGTAATTGTGACACTTTGCACCAAATTGATGTTTGGGTATGGAATTATATATCTAGCTATGATGTCTCTTAAGTTACATGAGATTTAAACTAAATTTTGAGTATTTAAAGATCCATTTTGACCCATGAGAATGCCACCAAAAAGTTCTATTTTTGAAGAATTTCGAACAGGTTTTTGGCTGATTCGCCGCACGTGCGGCATTTTGGGCAATTTTGGAAGCTTCTTTGCTAAAACCGCACGCGTCGCGGGCATCACTGCCCGCGTCTGGGAGGAGTTGTCACGACGTCTTGGGCTCATGACGCATGCCCAAGACCCAAAAGTTGGGATGCTTCTTTTGACCTGTTTGACCCTCTAAAATGTGTAAAATGACCATTTAAAATTGTTACAATGTGCTTTTATTTACTAGAAGTTATGGACTGAAACGCGAATGTGAATGTAAGGGAATTTTGAACTAACTTATGGGTTCTATGTGTGTGTAGGACACACTCCAGGAGGAAGCCGTATTCCGCCATCACACTGTGAGTAATAGTGCAAAGAATATGTATTCATTTACTGTTGATGATTATTTAAGTTCTATTTCCGTCTGCTTTCCGTATATTCCTACCTCACTTGAGCTTGAATAATATGTGATATGAATGAGATGTAAATGTGGAAAGAATTTGTGAACATTCTGTAACCTTCTGGGCCGAGGGCCATTTTGTGACATTTTGTAACATTCTGGGCCAAGGGCCATTTTGTGACATTCCGTAACATTCTGTGACATTTTGTAACATTCTGGGTCGAGGGCCATTCTGTGACATTTTGTGACATTCAGTAACATTCTGCGACATTCTGTAACATTCTGGGCCGAGGGCCATTCAGTGACATTCAGTGACATTCAGTGATATTCTGTAACATTCTAGGCCGAGGGCTAACTGTAACATTCTGGGTCATGGACCATTCAGTAGCATTGGATTAATTTCATGAACTTCGCAATTACATACATATGGTTATGAGTTATAATTTCAATTACGCGTTGGATTATCTTGGTACTATTATTCACTGAGCTTCGCTCATTCCTCATATTGTCTGTTTCTGTAGGTCATCAACCTGGGAACCAGTCTTAACTCCTGAAGCTCGTTCCTTTTTGTCAACCCCTATGGTCAGGCACATAAGAAGACCCATTCTACCTTTGTGGACTTGTGTCAAGTTTTGGCTTGTATTCTAAGTACCTGTTTTTGGGTCGTCTGTAATTAATATTTTTGTATATGCCCACTCCTAGGGCAGGGCCTGTATGTATGTGTAAAAGTGACCGGTGCACAGCTGTATGGTTTTGTATGTTATTTTTCTGTTAAATGTGCATGATCCTGGCAAGTCAGTAGTAACTCAATGGACATGGTAGGTTATTGTTCTATAATGCTTCCGTTCTGGCCCCTACATTACATTACATGTATATATCAAGTCTAGTGCCCATTTCTGCATAGGTCATGCCCAAACTTTTAGGGGCCGTTTCGGGTTGTGACATTTTTGTATCCTTTTCGCTTATCATTATTGTCCGATTACTAATAGGGATGGCAATTTGAAACCGGTCCGACGGGAACCCGACCCCCCGACCCCGAATTGAGCGGGTTTTTCCCGAAAAATACCCCCGACGGGACGGGGATGGTATTTAAAAATCAATCCCCGAATAGATTTGGGCCGGGGACGGGGATTAGTATCCCAGCCCCGTACCCGTTCCCGTCACCCGATTTTTCCCCAATGTTAAATTACAATTTTAACCTTATATATATATATATATATAAACCACTGACTTCATATATGTATAATAAACCACTGACTTCACTTTTTTGTTTTTTCAACATCACTGACTTCACTTATTCACCCTTATTTCACCCTCAGGTCTCATTTCTCTCTGCCTCGTCTTCTTCTCTCATCTCTCTCTAGCTCACTGACTTTTCTTTCTCTCTCAGATCCAGCGCCACAACACCGCGTTTGTCATCTATTCCCTCTCTTCGCGACGTCGTTGACCACCACTGCCGTCCAGCTCGCACTACCACCACCACCACCACCACCACCGCGTCTGTCTCGGATGATGATGTGTTTGTATTTTCTGAATTTTTTTTTCAGATCTGTCTTAGATCTGTTTCGCAATTTTTTTTTTTTTGTTTTTAGATCTGTTTCAGATCTGTCTCGGATGATGATGTTGTTGTATTTTCTGATTTTTTTTTTTCAGATCTGTCTCAGATCCGTTTCACAAATTTTTTTATTTTTTATTTTTTATTTTTTTTAGATCTGTTTCAAATCTGTCTTGGATGATGATGATGTTGTTGTATTTTTTGAAATTCTTTTTTTTTTTTTAGTAGGGAATGCTCGGGTGAAACCCAATCCCGTTGAGGACGAGGTAAAGGCGATGATAGGTTCCCGTCGGGATCGGGCCGGGAAATTTGACCATCGAGGATCGAGGCGGGAGTATGATCCTACCGCCCCGTTCCGTTGCCATTCCTAATTACTAATGCTGATTATTATTGATACATGTTCAGTTCTTTGATCAATAATTGTGCACTATGTCTTTTTTGTTTTTTGTTTTTTATTTTTTGTTTTTTATTTTTTTTATTATTATTTTTTTATTATACATACTCTTGTAAATCAAATATGGCAATCATGTATTATTATGTTGCTTTTTGAATTATTTATTACTCTATGAAGCTCAATGTCGTTGGGGAAAGTAGTTGACTTTTTATTTTTTTTAGCTCTTTAGTTATTTTATATCTCATTTGGAAATTTTTAATTTTAGTTAAAAAGTCATTATAAGTTATCATATCACACTCTCTATTTTTCTGCACATCTTTTAGTAAAATGTCAAAAAATTATTAAAATAATATGTTCTCAAATGAGGCCTTAGTCTAAGGTTAAAAAGTCTCGTTTGAATTAGACTTTTTGATTTTTTTAAGTTTTATGAAAGAAAAAAAAATGAAATGATTATAATTTAAAGGAAAAATTGGTCTAAGGTCTCTCTCCAACTTTTGATAGGAGGAGAGGTCCACAATAATATGTTTTGATGGTTAAAGTCCCTCAACTTTATTTTATGTTACAAAATACCTAATTTACCCTTGTTTGGATTTTGGAATATTCTATTGCTTAGTTCAAAAAAAAAAAAAAAAAAAAAAAAAAAAAAAAAAAAAAAAAAAAACAGACAAGAATATTTAGTTGTTGATTTCTTGGTGGAGATTTTGGAAACTGGTTTCTTGGTGGAGATTTTGTCAGAGATTTCGTAGGGATTTCGGAAGTGTTTCAGTGTACTTGACGATAGAGATTTCAACGATCGTGTAGGTGTTACAATGCGTTGATCGCATAGGTTTTTGAGTTGAGTTGAATCAGGTATGGTTTCGATACAGATTTCACATGAATTTTGATTTTTGTTTTGAATTTTATATAAGGATTCCGATTTGATTTTGTGCAGTTTTGATCGAGTGTATTTTTGCATTAGGTTTTTGTTTTCAGTTTTGATCAATTCGTAATTAAGTTCCGATTTGATTTTGTGACAGGGTTTAAACAATTCATAATTAAAGAGAGGCTAGCTCGATGAAGTTGTTTATGATTTTTGGAGTTGATTTTTCATTTTCTGTTATTGATCAATTTTAGACAGAGGCCATCTTGATAGAGTTGATTTTTATTTTTTGGAATTAATTTTGATTCTCTGTTTTTTGATCAATTTCAAAGAGTGTTGACAGTATAGTTGATTTTGATGTTTAGAGTTCATTTTTCGGACTCTTTTTTTCATTAACATATTGATCAATGATAACTTTTGTTCTCTATTTTTTCAAACCAGAGAAATTTCATTATCTGCACTTTTGTTGGTATAGTCCAGAGAAAATTGTAAGTTTGTTATTATAATCCAAAGTTTCTAATGCAGATTGAATCTAAGAAAGTGAATGTAAGTTCTTAAATTTCTATGGACTTTCCTTTGTAGTTGATAGAAAATTATAAATTTGTTATTCATTTTCAATTTGTAGTTCAGAGAAAATTATAAGTTTGTATAAAATGAACATAATTCTTTTGTTTTTCTGAGCAAAAGTTCTTAAATTTCTCTAGACTTTTATGTTGTTATTGAACAAATTATTTTTCTTGTTTTTTCTTTCAGTTTCGATGGACAGTGCAGTATTGTTGCTGTGCAAATATGAGAATGAAACTATTGTCATTAATGTTTCATATAAATTGAATTTTGATGAATTGGTTGGCATTTTGTGTAAAACATGGGAGAATTTGAAACCTGAGACTATGTGTATTTCATATTCTATTGTGGGCCATCCGAATTGTATGGTTCAGAATAATATTGATTTTCTGAATATTTTGAGGGTTGTTTGTGCACGCGGTGTTGATATAGTTGATGTTTCAGTTAGTAGGTGTAGTACTTCTTATGAAGAGGATGAAGTGGGGTCTAATTGGGTAGATGTAGTGGATGGTGAATGTGATAGGCTGGTGGATATTGAAAGGAATTCACTCTCTAAGTTTTGTTCTCACCAAGAAAATGTGTTATTGTCAGCTAGTTGGAAAAATAATATTACGAGTGTTGGACAAAAGTTTGAGGGTGGTGTGGTTGAGTTTCGTACTTTTTTATGCAAGTATTCTATTGAGGTTGGTTTTCAGTTTACGTATGTTAAAAATGACAAGCTGAGGGTTACGGCAGAATGTGCGTATAAGGAATCAAGGGGATGTATGTGGTGTGTACATGCTTCAGTTGAAAAAACAAATGGGTTCTTCTACATAAGGACTTTGAACAATGAACATACTTGTGGTGTGGCGGTTCGTACGAGTAAACATGCTAGGATGAGTTCCAGCTTAGTTTCTGGGCTGATACTTGAAGAGGTAAGTGTAAAACCTTTTAACTCGTCTAGTGGATGTTGTCAAAGAAATGAAAGACAAGTATGGGGTCTCAATCAGCTATAGCTGTGGTTGGTTGGGGGTTGAAAAAGCAAAATGTAGTACATATGGGGATTCTTGTTTGTCATTCAATCAATTACGGTGGTATTTTGATGAGGCATTGAAGAACAATCCAGGTAGTCGTTTTGAGTTAGATTTTGAAGATAACAAGCATTTCAAAAGAGTGTTTGTGGCTTTTCATGCATACATTGCTAGTTTCAAATATTGTCAGTCATTGCTTTTTCTTGATGGAACATTTTTGAAAGGACGATACAAAGGAGTTATGCTTGCTACAACGGGGAAAGATGGGAATGAAGGTAATTGTAAATATATATAATTTTATCCAAGTATGTGAATTTTCTATACATGTATGAATTGAGTGAATGTGATTTTTCTTTGACATTTTGAATTTTCTCTGGTTTTGGCCACTGTGTGGATTTTGTATTGTTGTAGCCACTGTGAGAATTTTCACTAGATTTTGGTCAGTGTGTGAATTCTCTCTGGATGTTGTCATTGTGTGAATTGTATCTGTAGTTGTTCACTAAGTGAATGTTCTCTAGATATTCTAATTGTGTGAATTTTCTTTGTAGTTGGTCACTAAGTCAATTTTCTCTAGAGTTGGGTACTAAGTGAATTTTCTCTAGATGTTTGCAGTGTCAAATTTCTCTAGTTATTTATTGTTCTAATTTTCTCTACATGTGTATATCTAATATGCTTGTTACTATTTGTTTTGTAGGTTTTTTTCCTATAGCTTTTGCTGTTGTTGATGTTGAGAATAAAGACAATTGGTGTTGGTTTCTTGAACATTTATGTGGAGTATTGGGATCAGAAAGGGTGATAAGTTTCATATCAGATCGACATTGTGATATTATGGAAGGAATTGCTAGGTTTTTCCCTAACTGCTTTCATGGATTTTGTCTTGAACATCTAAAGAGAAATTTGAGGTATAAGTTGTCATGTGGAAACACAAATTTGGTTAGGGAGACGATTGTGTCCAAGTTTTCAGAATGTGCATATGCGCCAACAAAGGCATCATTTCATTTCAAGTTAAATGAATTAAAAATGGAGGGAGGAGACATTGTGAGTGTTTTCTTGAGAAGTTTACCATATGAAAATTTGAGTGATGCATATTTTGAGGGGAAACGTTTTGGTGAGATGTATTCAAATGTTTCTGAGTCATTCAATTCATGGATACGAGACGCTCGACACTTGCCAATAACAAATTTGGTGGACATGATACGGTTGCAAATCATGAATATGAGGTCTGATAGGAGGCTGCTCTCTAGTAAATGGAATAAAGTTCTCTGTCCTCTTATGGATAGTGTATTGGAGAAGGCTTTCTTGGATGGGAGGACATGGAATGTGAGTTTATCATCTGATAATGTCTTTGAAGTGCATTATTTTCCTTCGGTTATGGTTGATCTTAGGTTGAGAACTTGTTCATGTCGAAAATGAGAAATAAATGGGTATCCATGTCAATATGCTGTTGCTGCAATTTTTAGGAGTGGAAAGAATTTGAATTCATTTGTTGAACTATTTTTTTATGCTGATATGTATCGTCAAGCATACTCATTTTCAATTGGCCCAGTTCCAACTGTTGAAAAACCTGTGTGTAGCATTGAAGATGCTATGATTTTACCTCCATTGAGCAAGAGACCAGCTGGGAGGCCGAAAAAGAACAGAATTGCTTCTACTGGAGAGTATAAAAGGGTAATTAAGTGTAGTCGTTGTAAGAGTATTGGTCATCATAATAAGAGGACATGCAAGGAACCTTTGTTAAATAGTTGAGGATTATACATTTTATTGATTGAATAATACATTTGATGATTACTTTGTGTATTTTGTTTTTTGAAATGTATTTTTTAGACAGTGTATATAATAATATCAATCAAATTCATCCAGAGAAATTTTTCAATATCAGTTAAAGTGTGCATTGTGTTTGTTGATATATACTATAGGCAGTGGGTTTGTAATACCTGTCAAATTCATCCAGAGAAATTTTCCTATGGCAGAGAAAATTATGTGTATTGTGTTTTGAAGCTTCAAATTCATCCACATAAATTTGACAATGGCAGAGAAAAAATCTTGTGTGGATTGTGTTTTTTGAATTTGATAATTGTTTTGTACTAACACAGTGCATTAGAGATTGCATGATCATATAGGCACCTTCTTTGGCACGATAGGAGTTAAATTTCTCTGTGAATTTCTTGTAACTTCATATCAGTCATTTCAAGAAATGTGCACACCAGACAGAGCATACACAAAATTATTGCACTGAGTACAACCAAGAAACAAAATTAAGCTCTTTTGAAATTTCTCTAAGTTGAGAATTTCTCTAGACCAGGGAATAATTTCTCTGGACTCACTTCAACTCAGAAATTTTTGTCAAAGCCAGAGAGATTTTCCTCACCAACCCAAAGAAATTCCTCCTCTCCATATCACTCAACCCAGAGAAATTCACAACTCAGAAATTCTATTTTCTATTACCATTCGAATCCATCATTTTCATCTGGAGAAATTTTCCACTATCAGAGAAAACTATCTGGGTAGTGTATTTTGAAATTTGAAATTCATGTAGTGAAATTTTCCAGTTTCAGATAAAATTACTGTGCGCTTTGTGTTTTGTTGAGTTTGATGATTGTTTTGTACCAACACAAAGCATTACAGATTACATGATCATATAGGCATCCCCTTTGCACGATACAAGTTAAATTTCTCTGTGAATTTCTGGTAATATCATACCAGAGAAATTTCTGCAGATAATTTTCTCTGTATAGATTGTGTTGACAATCACAATAAAAATATATATATATATATATATTTAACCATCGATAGGTATGAAATTTACATTAGTCGAAATATAAAAAAAAAAAATGAAATTTACATTAGTGAAGAAAAGATATATACATATATGTCAAGCATCATCATTCCTTCAATGTATCAACAAAAAACTGAATGGTTAATACTATATGGATATATACATATATGTGAGACAATTTTCTCTGTGTGGATATGTACATTGTCTTCCTTTCACTAGTTTCACTATTACATTTTTGGTTCTTCTTCTGGAGGTATTTCAATTGGTTCAGTCCATGACCGTCCAACTTCGGTCACAAATCTCTCTATGAGTTCTGCCCTCATCAATCTTATTTCTTATGTGGACAATTTGGAGCTGATAAGTTCATGCTTGCTATATTGTTTCATTATATAGCAAACAAAGAGGCCACAATCCAGACTGTATACAAATTATAGGTATGATTAGTTTTAAGAAACATGCAAATCAGATTATCTTATTTATAGATGTATGAAACTTACGAATCACTTTCTTGTTGTGGAGCATTGTTGATATACTCAAAGTCGTAACTTGTGTTTTGTGAGTTTATCAATTTGAAAGAGGGTTGTGATTGAGCTTCTCTTTCAAGGCAAGCTTTCAAAAAATTCTCCACATAATCTTGCTGCAAAAAAATAATTTTTAAATAACAAAGAAATTTACAGAAAAATAAATGGGATTCTATGAAAATTATCATCACATAAAGATTATGATGGATCAGAGAAATTTGCACTCGTTACCAATTGTTTTGCATCTTCGACATATTTGTCTTCTGCATCATCCCTCCTTGGCCTCAGTGAGTTGTAGAACCTCCATAAATTGTCTTGTTTGTCCAGGACAAGCAAGGTCCAGTGATTTCCATGTATGGACTTCTCATTACCTCCAGTATTTATTGGGAAATGGAGGAACATGTAGTTCCTCCATGCTGTTTCAATATGCTTGTCAAATAAGGACACTCGAAAAGATTTATTTTCTGTCATCTTGATGAAATTCTGTGGTCAGAGAAAATCAAAAAATGGTTATGTTATGAGAAAGTTGAAATGACAAGAATTTAAGAAATATACACAGAGAAATTTTAAATGCACATAAATAGCCAGAGAAAATTATAGTGACACAACTGGCTTCAAAAAGTATCTTAAGAAGAGAAAGTAGTAAGTAAATTCCAGAGAAAATCAAATAAAATACTAGTAACATACTAAGCGCATGGATGTGAAAAAAAATGAAGTTGGTTTTTGTCTTTCTCTGATTTGGTCAGCTAAAAGGATCTCTCCATAGCCATCAATGACCTAAAAAATATGATTTGTAATTGTAATATTGGTTTATAAAGGCTGATGGAACATTGCAGAGAAATTTTGATGAAATACTTACATTGTTGGCAATTTCTTTTTGCTTTATTAGGTTTCCAATGTCTTCGAAGGTAATGAGATTTAACTCACTTGTCCAAATTAAAGCCCTACAAGATGACAAAGAAGGGATTTAATTGTTGTTATAATGCAATATAAGTTTGTAATTTGTTGTTTGTTATCTTGTATTTTGTTTATTGTATTTACTCAAGTCCAGACACATTTGATATGTGCTGCAAAATGTCTTTTACATGATCTTTTATCAATCTTGAAATCGGTAGAGTTTATGGAAAGAACCAAGATTTTTTGATGTTTGTAGGTTGAGGCAAGACGTACGCATCAGCATCAAGTACTTCTTTGTCCTTTGTGGTTTGCTCAGTTTGCTTTGTAGCATGTTTTGAAGCTCTCGTCACTTTTGCAACTTTGGGATATTGAAATTCTGGATCGTGCTGCTTTTCCTTCCTTTCTTTTGCCTTCAAATTTTTTATCATTGACGTCAGATCTTTTTTGATTGTAGACAGTGAAAATATTAGTAAAAGTGAAATTTCTCTGAAGTAACAGATGATATTTCAATATGTAAATTTATTTGATTCAATATTTTCCAGTTACCATATACTTTCGTCTTTTGTTTCGGTTGTTCTTCGTGTGCCATTTGTTCTTGTTGTGTTGTTGGTTGTTGTTCCACTTGCATTCTAACTATACACAGTGAAAATGAAACAAGCCCCAAAATAGACAGAGAAAATGAAATGAGCAGTAGAAATCAATAGAAATAAGTGGTAGAAACTAATGTGTTCAGAGAAATATAACTTCCAGAGAAAATTACCAATGACATAGAAAATTATAATAAATAAAAACTTCTCTGAGTTATGTTGATACAAGGACATAACTTTTTGTGGCTCAAGATTTTCACTGACCTTGTGGTTGAAGTTGTGTTGGTGTTTGGTATGGTTATGTTGCTAGTTGAACGGATAGTTCTTGAACTTGTTCATGCAATTTTGCATTTTCAGTTTCAAGCTCCGAAATTGAACACCTCAACTGTTAAATTGTTTTTGCATCGTCTTCTTTTTGAACCTCCAACATCCTTAGTTTCAGTTGGATTGTGCTCTCTCTTTCTTGAAGTTCTGAGTTAAGTGATGTAAAGGTTCTTATTGCAATATCCTTTTCAGCAAGTAATTCAATCCAATTTCTCTCTTCTTCTTTTTTAGATTGAGAAAGTGCCTTTAGTCTTTGACGTAGATCAACAATTTGGGCATCCTTCGATTCCTCAAATTCTTGGGGCTGATGCATTGTTGAGCCACAAGTGCTGTCACGTTGTTGGTCCATCGGCTCATTACATTCTTCTTCGTCACTTTCCTCCTTGTTTTCTTCTTGCTGTTCATCTTCTTCTTCATCTTGTTCTTCACTGTCTTCTTCTTTCTGTTCATTTTGTTCTTTGTCTTCTACTTCTATTTCTCCAATTTCTTCTCTGGCTTCTCCTTCTCCACTGCTTGCTTGATCTTCTTGTCCATTGCTGGCTTCGTATTCTTCTATGTTGCCTTCTGCTTCTTCATTGAATTTGACAATTGCATGATCTTCAGATGAATCTTGTAATGTCTCCTTGAATTTGACAATTGCCTTTTTTGATTCTTTGTTCATCTTTTTACCAAGACAGAACTCCTCTGATGGGTTTTTGACTAGCTCCTTGGTATCTATCTGTATTTACTAGAGAAATGTTACAAAATTCACTGAGAGAAAAAATTCAAATAAGGAAAATAAAATTCATGTAAATGATACTAATGGGAAACAAACTTCAGAGAAAATTGTATGGGCCAGAGAAAATTACAAATAAGGAGTTAATTTTATAAGGAAGAGAAAATTATGAAACAAGCAACATAATTTAGATATCAGAGAAAATCAATCAAGGCATATAAGTTAATGTTTGACTATAATTGTGTCAGAGAAATTTGGATTCCAGAGAAAATTCATTAGAAGGGCAGAAAAAAACAGTTTTGATCAAAGATGCAAAGCACATAAGTTATGGGCCAGAGAAAATTACACACAAGGAGAAATAATTTTATGGGCCAGAGAAAATTATGAAACAACCAACATAATTCAGATATTATAGAAAATCAATCAGGGCATTTAAGTTAATGTGTTACAATTATAGTCAGAGAAATTTGGATAACAGAAAAAAATGATTACAATGGCAGAAATAAACCAATTGGTACCAAAGAAGAAAACATAAATTGATAGTTCAGAGAAAATTAATCTTAATCAATCAATGCACAAGGAGGGAAACAAAGCAGTGTCAGAGAAATTTTGGAATTTCACTGAGATTTCAGTAGCGATAGAAATCTAACCTGTCGAGGTGCAAGAGAGTGGACTGGTGTCTTTTGCGGTTGTTTCATCAAGGTTTGCAGGTTCCACTTGGCACATCTTGGGAAGTTAGTTGTGTTACTGTCTTCCGAGTCAATTATAGTTGCATGTTCACATAGCCAATACTGTGATGAAAATTAAAGTAAATAAAATTTTCTAAACACACAAATTTGTAAGTATGATAACTGCAAATTTGAATGGATATTATACTTACCAGCAATGCAATGACACAGCCTGTAACTTTTTCTGGAGTTTTGTGCAATGCCATGATACAATCAATCAATGTTGATGTGATTGCTTCTGGCCAATCATACTGTTTCATTGATTAAAGAGGTTCCACATACTTTATAAAAACCCACCCTATTGAATTCCCACTTGTTGCAAAAAATAGGGTGAGACACAAGTACAATGTAACAATGATTGCTACATCTTTGAAGTCTGTTGGTTGCTTGCCTTTCATTACTTTGACCAAGGCGTTTTTAAGAACAGGACCAGTGAGACTTGTGTCCTTTTGGAATCTTCTCCTTATGAATGCAGATTTTGGCTTTTTAGAGTATCTTAATGACGTGGCTCCTTTACCTCCTTCCAAACCAAAAATCAAGGTCATGTCATTTGTTGTGAAGGTCAGGTTCTTCTTACCAACTGTGAATGCTTTTGTTTTTTCATTGTAACATTTGATTATGGCAACTACATCATCATCGGATTTTCTAGATTTCTTTGGATCCATCCTTCCACTGGTTAGAGCTTGGATCAAATACCAGAATGGGGTCTTTTGAAGCTCTACAAGTTGTTTTGAATTGAATTTAAGTGTTTGAAAAAATGAGACAACAAATGAGAGGTTGGATTGGAATTGAATGGTGTAGTGAGCTCTCTTTCTGTGAAGTTTAACAGGTTTTTTCCCCCTTGAGCTTTAGTCCTTTGAAGTTGGGGTACTTATCTGGATGCTAGTTGCTTCATCACCTTGTGTGATTTGGCGAGGAGTTTGTGGTGTTTTGCTGCTGGTTTTTTATCTTAGATCATAAGAAGACTGAGAGAGTTGTTCTTTCTTGCTTGGTATTTCCAGTGTTTTGTTGTTGGTTTTTTATCGTAGCTCATAAGAAGACCGAGAGAGTTTCTGTTTCTTGCTTGGTGTTTCCAGTGTTTCGGTGCTTTTACGTTTTGCCATTTCTAGACAATGATTAAAACATAAGGATGTCAACATTAAATCTTAGAGAAAATTGAACATGCCAGAGAAAATTGGACATGTTAGAGAAAATTATAGATAAGGGAGAAAATTACAGATAAGAGAAAATTTTAGATGTCAGAGAAAATTACAGATGAGGGAAAATTACTGAAAATGGTACATGCCAGAGAAAATTGGACATTAAAAATTAAATGTCAAAGAAAATCAATAAAGCATCACAAACATGAGAGAGAAATTTTCAATAATTGTTAAAATTACATATAGAAGTAATCATACCAGAGAAAATGAACGACAGAGAAATATAAACATAGCAAGGCAAAGAAAATTTCCATTCTACAATTAGCAAGATAAAATAAACAAAGTAATGTAAACATGTCACTGAAAATTACACCACATTGAAACTAAGAATTGAACAAAATAAACATATCAGAGATAAACACACATTTCGAACGAAATTACACATTCTTGAGGAAATTTCCATTCCAGAGAAAATTTCAATTCATAATATTAAAATGCCAGAGAAATTTACATACACAACTAAAGAAAATTAACCATGATAGAGACACACAAGGGGAGGAAAGTGATGTGATGTTGTTAGAGAAAATTATGAATATCAGAGAAACTTAGACAGAGGCAAGAGAGTAATAGACATTCCAGAGAAAAATACATATTCCAGAGAAATTTACAAAGCAGAGAAATTCATAGACAAAATCACAAAAAAATGTTCAAGAATAAGATGAAAACACAGAGAAATAACTTTTTTTCAAAATACACATGTCAGAGAAAATTCAAAGAAGAAACATTCATTCCAGTCTATAATATTAAAATGCCAGAGAAAATTAAACATGATAGAGACACACAAGGGAGGAAAGTGATGTGATGTGGTCAGAGAAAATTATAAATACCAGAGAAACTTAGACAGAGGCAAGAGAGTGATAGACATTCCAGAGAAAGATAGATATTCCAATTCAAAATACATATTACAGAGAAATTTACAAAGCAGGGAAATTTATAGACAAAATTACAGAAACATGTTCAAGAATAAGATGAAAACACAGAAAATTGCTTTTTTCAACATAAACATGCCAGAGAAAATTGAAAAAAGAAATATACATCAATCAAAAATCAGAGAAATTCAAATGCTAGAAAAATTTACAGATAAAATCACACAAACATGTTCAAGAATAAGTTCAAAACACACAGAAATAACTTTTTCCAAATTCAGGTAGCTTTTTATTACGAAATTGAAATCCTAATTTATGAAAGGTTAATATAAAATGCAATTAACTGTGTTTGCAGAGAAAATCTAGTTGTATTGTAGAAAAACTCACCAAAGTTAAGATGAAACTTTGAATGACGAGCTGATATAGCCTGAGATGAAGATACGACGTGATGAAGGTGGACTGAGATGATGATGAACAGTGAAAACGAAGCTCTAACAAAGGTCAGAGAAATTTGTGAGGAAAGAATGGAAATGATTTTTGTAGAAGATAACGAAGCTCTAATGTCGATGGTGAAGATGATGTTGAAACCCTAATTTTGCTGTTCTCCTATTCGTGAAGATGTTGGATGCTTGGAATGGAACTCAAACGTCGGAATGAGTTTCGTTTCTATGTTGATTTTCACGAGGGTATTTTGGTCCACAAAATAATTAAAAATGCGCGCCAAGTTGTTCAAGGACCTGATGCATCACTATTTTTTCGGGTGTCCTTTATCCTCTAAATTGTTATTATTAGGGACCTTAAAAAAAATTTCCTAATTTAAATGTGATATTTTATCTTATTAACTTTTTATCCTATTTTATTTTTTTTATGACTATTTTAACATGTAGCCCCATGCCAAATGAGGGCTTACTTCACCATGAACATTTCATGCAAAGTTTATCCAATTTACTTGCTTGTTAGTGATTTTCATATTTTTTGATATTCGGCACAATAAAAAATAAAAGTAAACCTATTTAGATAGAAAATATTTTTCACTTTCAAAAAGAAAAAAATATTTTCCAGATTAAAATTTTACTAATGTCACCACCACTCTCACCACTATCCAGGGGCCAGCTCTATATTTTTCGGAACCCAAAGTACGTTTCTATTATGAGAACTCTTATATATATATACTAGCGGTTGCCACACGTGATGCGTGTGCAATTCAAATAAATATAAATAAAATAAAACATTTATCATATATTGTGTGCTAGTTAAGTGGTAAGAGTCTTATTCAATTTGACATAAGTCTAAGGCTCAAATCCCCTCCTCTCATCTATCTAATTTTTTTTTTTATTTCAAATAAAAAAGTAGACACGTGGCAGCATAAGAAACAACGGCTTCAAGACACTATAAGGGGTGTTCACTTTATAATAGTATAGATAGATAGATAGATAGAAGATAGATTTTTCAAAGAAAAATTTTAATATGAACTGATTTTTGAATTTTTTTGACAAAATCCAACTAGTTAGTAATTCAAATTTTATTTAATTTTTATAAACCTTCTCATTTTTAACTGTAAATTTACTAATAAAGTTTGTTTTGACCAACTTATCAACCAAACTCATTCCATTACTTATGATTTAATCAATTTCAAATTTGAAACGTTTCTTTTTCTCATAAACTGCCATCAATTAATTTTAAATAACCGTCAATTCATTTTAAATAATTCACCGTATCAATAAGTTTTATTTTTTAGGGGCCCTCAAGAGCAAGTATAATAACAAAAAAATAAGATTTATTTGACATTTTTTCAAATTTTTTGATAGTATTTTTTTTTAGGGCAAATTACAGCGATAATCCCTATAGCGTATCCTTTTTTTTTAGTCCATATTGTTTTAATTTGCTCAATTTTGTACTTTAATTTTACGGATTGTGTCATATTAATCCACTATATAACGATAGTTAAGTTTGATGGACGGAAAATCAAATGACATGTCGCTTTGATCCTTGTAATTTACAAGATGTGTCAATTTGGCCCATGTTGTTTTGGCTTTCCTATAAACTACAGAGACTAAATTGACACAACCTACAAACTACAAGGACCAAATTGACACAATATTTGATTTTCCGTCCACCAAACTTAACCACCGTATTTGTTGGACTAATATGACACAATTCGTAAAATTAAGGGCAAAATTGATCAGATTGAAATAATAAGGATCAAAATGAAAAAACGGGTAAACTACGTGGACCATTTATATAATTTACTCTTTTTTTAACTAATTTTTGGGGTCTCAAAAACAACTGCTTGTGCAACTTATGCCCAAAACTGACATTGCCACCATTACCATGACCATTGCCACTATCACCGCCGCTGTCGCTCTATGATCATGTCACCACCTCCATCTTCATTGCATCACCACAACCACTATCAAATATAAAAAATGTTTCTTATCCAAACAAATGGATCATTAATAATATAGCATATGCATTATATTGTAGAAATTCATGTTTAAAAAATGCAAGGACTATACAATAACTTTCTAAGGTTTTGCGAAGCCTAAGAGAGATACTCATTCCATGGATTCGGTTGGGACCACCACGAATGCCATTCCAAGAGAGTCATAGCAGTGTTGATAATGGAAATGAAAAAGGTGAGGAAAAGCTATTTTCAAGATATTGATAATTGAAAAAAAGAGTAGGATTTATAGGTAAATAAGTCTAATATATAGGACTGGCTTATAAATGCTCCTTATATTATTGTTAAAAAAAATATTCATAATAAATTTTCAATTTTAATTGACTGAAAACTCAAGCATAAAGACACTTTAGAGAGAAAGTAGTCCTGATTATGTTATTTCAAATGATTCATTAGGTAAAACATATGGCAAGGTTAATTTTTATTTATTTATTTATTTATTTTTATACATCAAAAAAGTTAAAAAAAAATGTTGGAGATCTGAAAAAGAAATTTCTTAATTTGACTTGCAATAACGTGACATAATAAATATTAATTTTTTATTTATCACATATTCAATTATGTAAGTCCAACTCTCTTACTATATCATTGAGAGTATATTTATAGATCTAAAATTTAGGACCTCCAGCATTAGTAAGGGGGAGTCTTGCGACAAAACTTATCCTTTACCACCTACTAAGGTACAACAATTTTCGCCAACCGGGTTACTTCTGATTGGCTAGAAGAATTTTTTTTCTTTTTTTTTGTTATTTTTGTCAATTGATAAGTGACTATTTACAAATACAACAACGCTACAAACTCATAAAATTTAGGATTATTTATATAGAGGTCCCTTGAACTGTTAAAACGTATCGTTTTGACCCCCTGAAATATAAAAACATACAAATAGACCTCCTAAATTATTTAGAAGTATCGCTTTGGCCCTAAACTATAAAAGCATCCAATTAGTACGCTTTTATAGTTTAGGGGGTCCATTTGTACTATTTTTTTTGGTTTATGGGACAAAGTGATATAATTTAAGGGTTTCATTTTGTCCTTTTTTTTTTCTTTTTCATTTTTTTTTGTGAAAGTTGCATGCCATACTCTGTAACACTCCGTACTTTTTGATATAATGGAATTATATTTGACTCCTTAATTATCATAATTGAAAACTTTCTTAGTCAATATTTGAGCCTTGGTTGAGGCGTTACTATAATGGTTGGGCAAGATTGGATCAAAACTCCAAATTTGAATAATTGTTCTTGAGTAGTCTTCATTCTTTTATCATTTTATCTCTCCACACTTCAAATCTTGATGTGATGCTAGACCATTGGAAAAGCTTATTTCTGGGGCTTCAATTTAGACACAAGAACAACCCTAAATGGCATCGGGACGACAGAGTTATGCCTATTTGAAGTTTGTGAATCTGTGTTGTGTACATAGTTCGCTCGAGCGCAAGTTTCATCGCTCAAGTGGTCCACAACTATTTTTCAAAATTGTCTAAGACACTGCAAGCCTTGATTCACCGCTCGAGCAGTCTGTTCGGGATCTGAACTTTATAAAGTCACTTCTAGGTAAAATCTATCTCATTTTTCACTCTCTGTTCTCTCTCTTTCCTCTATTTCCAAAAAACCTAAGCTTTAAAGCTTGGATTTCATCTACGTCCACTAAAAATATTACTCTAGTTCCTTATAACAAAACGTAGAGCATGGAGAGAGCTTTCTTTTAATCTAGCAGATCATGTTTTCGTCGAAATTGGAATTTCAGGTTTTCTTCTCTTCTTGCTTGAGGTAGGGATTTCTTTACTTCTTTTCAATATCTCTCTATAGATAGATGTGTAGTAATTTCTATTACATGAAACATGGGTTTAAAGTGAAATTTTCAAAAAGCATGTATATGAGGTTAGGGTTTTGGGTTAAAGGGGTTCAAGTAAGGATATATGTTAATGATGGAGATTTTGGATAGATGAATCAGATTAATGAAGTTGAATATAAAAGACCCTGATTTTCTTGCCAAATGAGAAAGAAATAAATTGTTATTTTAAATATTTGATGGGTTATGTTGATTAAGTGAACAAAAAAGGTAATAATAGGTGGAGAATGAAATCAAAAGATTATTATAAATTGATTTACATTGTCATATGGAAAAAGGCAAGAGTTAACCTGTCACGACCCAAACCCGCCCCTATAGGTTTAGCGTCGTAACTGGCAATAATTCGTGATTACCGAAGGCCTGCCTAACAATAATAATAATAAATGGGGATGGCGGAAGGCAATCATTGACTAAATATATCATCCAACAAGCTATGAGGACTTACATGAACAAAACAACATTTATATATACATATATCCACACATTAACGTAAGCACATAACATAACTTGTACAAAAGAAAACATGTTCATAGCTTAGGGATTAGACCCCAATAACAAAATAATCAAAAACAAAAGTCTTGAGTAAAGGTCCCATAACATAAGATCATAGCCACAAATAGGTAAGGAAAAACATCCAAAAGCCATGACACGTGTTGGTTCGGAAACTCACGGTGAGGCACAATAGTTGGCTTAACAAAACAAGGTTCGAGTTGACGCCACTAAGTCCGATCCGGTGGTAGCTCACCTACATACATATAATAAACAGTAAGGTAAAACCTAGTGAATAACAAATGTGTAAAGGGATTTATGAATGATGTCCTTATAATAATTCAAAACAGTCAGATTTAGTAGTGAATAAATTTACAAAGTAGTATTTCAGACATTTCATAGTCATATGAAATCATAGCAATCATACGTGATACATCCAATAGTAGAATAGTATAGTAGGTCTTAAAGACCGAACAGTCAGTTGATGCCCATCAATACGATGTGATAGTTCCAAAGATTGAACCCATGTAAATCTCTGTAACGATAAAGATGGCGATAGCGATACTTGATATGATGGCGTAGCATTACTATGGATGCCACGAGTACAGTTTACAAAATAGGATAATCATTCATTTAATAAACAGTATCATTTCATAAAATAGTACATTTAATTTATCAGGAAATAATTACAATTGAACATAGCTTTACAACATTGTTACTTACTGTAACACCCCAAAAATGCAAATTATAATTATTTGAATTATCCATGTGTTAATTGCAAATTATATGATTTAATTTGTGTGTATTTGCCCAAATTGGGAAAGTATTTGCCCAAATTGGGAAATTATTTGTTAAGAATACAACTTTGGAATTGAAATTGATGACATAAATGGGTTCATAAATCAAAATTGAGTACAAGGATATGTTAATTGGAATTTTTAGAGTTATCCAGGAAGTTTAATTAAAAATTAATTCCGTCTTATTCGCTAATTAATAGGTTGGAATTAAATAATTGAATAGGAATTAGAGCTTAATACACATTAGTATAATTTCATTTAGTGTAATTAAGATGTGGGAGCCGAATAATCTTGGATCAACAGGAGTGGACCAGTCCAGTCCAAAACATGACCTCTATTTAGCATTAACCCTATTCAATTGAAGGGCCGAATAAAATAGCCGGCATTCCTACTGTTAGGGAAAATCGATGATTCCCCACAAGTAAATCAATCAACGGGAATAAAAACTAATGCGGAAAACTTAAATCAAAGGCAACACAAGAATTTTTACGTGGTTCCCTCAATGTGAGGTACGTCCACGGGATCGAAATTTGATTCCACTATCAACCAAATAAGTTCCAAATGATTATAAACGAGACACTAATGGTCTCATACAACCACCCTTAGGTGAATTCCAAATAATCACAAATTAACAAGAGGAAAGACCTCACCAAATAGATGAATCAAAATCTTCAGAATCAGAGTTGTAGAAAACCCAAAATAACGAACCAAACCAACATCAAACACCGAATTAGCCGCTTCAAAACCGAGCAACAAACGAAGGCACCAATTCTTGGTTGACCAAGTCAAACCCACTAAATCATGATCAAAAAGTGTGCTCCTATTCCAGAGTTGTACGGCTGCCTTTTTTTTTTCTCTTGGGAAAAAACAATTATCACATAATATTTTGAATCTAGGGTTTTCTTCTCAAAACCTTAGTTATTTTCAAATTAGGTTGGGTCTCCACAAATTAAATATAATATATAAAAATATATTATAATTAATACTAAACCAAAATTAAACTCTTTTTCCAAAACCAATTGGGTCCCACACTCCAATAAGGAGGTATACCCAATAATTCTCCCCCTACCGACTTAGGTGGAGACATCAACCATACCCACCAAAGTTCGACACTTCAAATGTTTATCCCTCGACAAAGTCTTAGTCAACATATTCGAAATATTATCATCCGTGTGAACCTTTTTGAGTTGCAACAATTTCGAATCTAACACATCACGAATCCAATGGTATCTCACATCAATGTGTTTCGATCTCGAATGAAAAGTAGAATTTTTACTCAAGTGAATAACACTTTGACTATCACAATAAAGCACATACTTTTCTTGCTTCAAACCCAACTCTTGCAAAAATTTCTTCAACCATAACTCTTCTTCGCAAGCTTCCGTAATGGCAATAAATTCAGCTTCGGTAGTTGAGAGAGCAACACATTTTTGTAATTTAGATTGCCATGCCACAGCTCCCTCTGCAAAAGTCATCAAATACCTCGAAGTAGATTTCCTAGAATCATCATCACCAGCCATGTCAGAATCCGTGAATCCATCAAGCATTGGCTTACCATCCCCAAAACACAAGCACACCTTCGAAGTCCCTCGAAGATACCTTAGAATCCATTTTACCGCTGCCCAATGTTCTTTACCCGGATTAGAGAGAAAACGACTCACCACACCAACGGCGTGAGCAATATCCGGTCTTGTACAAACCATTGCATACATCAAAGAACCAACTGCTGAAGCATAAGGAACTTTCAACATCTCTTCTTTGTCTTTCTCACTTGTGGGACATTGATTCGAACTAAGTTTGAAGTGGCCTGCAAGTGGACAACCAACCAGCTTTGCTTTATTCATGTTGAACCTCTCAAGAACTTTCTCAATGTAGCTTTCTTGAGACAACCAAATCAATCCCTCTTTGCGATCATGAACAATTTTCATACCAAGTATTTGCTTTGCCGGCCCCAAATCTTTCATAGCAAAAGACTTGCTCAACTCCAACTTCAACTTGTTAATCATGGTAGAATCTTGACCCACAATTAACATGTCATCAACATAAAGCAAAAAAATAATAAATTTGCCATCCGGGAAATTTTTCACAAACACACAATGGTCCGAAGTGGTTTTAGAAAAACCATTATTCATTATGAAAGAGTCAAATTTTTTGTACCATTGCCGTGGGGCTTGCTTGAGACCATACAAACTTTTCTTCAATTTGCAAACAAATTTCTCTTTCCCTTTCTCTACAAAACCTTTCGGTTGCACCATGTAAATTTCTTCTTCAAGATCACCATGAAGAAATGCGGTCTTCACATCAAGTTGCTCAACTTCAAGGTTCATACTTACAGCCATGCCAAGTACAACCCGAATAGAACACATCTTTACAACCGGTGAGAAAATCTCGTCAAAGTCAATACCTTTCTTTTGCCCAAAGCCTTTCACTACAAGACGTGCCTTGTACCTCAGATTCTTGCTATTATTCTTCAATTTGAAAACCCACTTATTTTTCAGAATTTTCCTCCCTTTAGGCAACTTCACTAAATCATAAGTGTGATTTTCAAGTAAGGAATTCATCTCCTCGTCCATGGCCTTTTTCCAATCACCTTTCTTTGCATGCTCAATTGCTTCTTGGTAGCTCTCAGGCTCCCCTTGATCAGAAATCAACACAAATTCATTGGGAGGATACTTTCTTGAAGGTTGTCGGTCCCTTGTAGATTTTCTTAACTCAAGTTGTGGTAGCAGTTCTTGAGTTGAATGCTCTTCCTCAATTTCAGGCTCAACTTCATTAGGATTAGCATCATCCTCCACATCTTCAATAGGTGGCTGCACATCTCCCCCATTTTCATCATCAACTGAAGATGAAGGAGATGGATCCATATCAATGAGATCACTAGTTTTTGGCTCCGGTTGATCACCTTTGCCAAAGTCTTCAATTGTTTGGTCTTCAAGAAACACAACATCACGACTTCGAATGACTTTCTTGTCGACCGGATCCCACAATCTATACCAAAATTCATCACGCCTATAGTCAAGAAAAATACATTGTCTTGACTTACTATCAAGCTTGGACCTCTCATCCTTTGGAATGTGAACAAAAGCTCAGCAACCAAACACTCTCAAGTGCTCATAAGACACATCTTTGTCAGTCCAAACTCTTTCAGGAAAATCACCATTCAAAGGATAGCAAGGAGACAAATTGATCACGTCAACCGCTGTACTCATTGCCTCACCCCAAAAGGATCTTGGCAATTTAGCTTGTGAAAGCAAACACCTTGTTCTTTCTACAATGGTGCGGTTCATCCTCTCGGCAATGCCATTTTGTTGAGGAGTCTTCTTAACTGTCTTTTGGTGCCGAATACCTTGGCTGCGACAATACTCATCAAATGGCCCAATGTATTCACCACCATTGTCTGATCGGATGCACTTCAATTTCTGCCCTGTTTCTCTTTCAACCATGGCCTGAAAATGCTTAAATACTTCTAGAACTTGATCTTTAGTCTTTAGTAGAAAAGCCCAAACTTTCCTTGAATAATCATCAATGAAAGTAACAAAATAAAGTGCACCACCATGTGTTCTAACTTTTAAAGGACCACAAACATCCGAATGAATCAACTCCAAAACATTTTCTTTTCTAGAAGCAAAATTTTTATGAAAAGAAACTCTATGTTGTTTACCCGCCAAACAATGAACACATGTTTTAAGATGTGTACCTTTCAAACCGGGTAGAAGCTCTTTCTTGAACAAAACTTGTAGCCCCTTTTCACTCATATGGCCAAGCCGATTGTGCCATAATTCGGTAGAAGTATCATCTTCAAGTGCATTGACAACACCTTTACAAATTTTTCCTTGCATCGAATAAAGTGTATGAGTCTTCTTGCACTTAGCCACCACCAAAGAACCCTTTGTGAGCTTCCATATTCCATCACCAAATTTGTTGTTGAAGCCTTCATCATCTAGCTTCCCAGTAGAGATCAAATTGAGGCGAATGTCAGGAACATGCCTCACATCTTTAAGCAACAACTTGCAGCCCAAATTTGTTTCCAAGCAAACATCACCCATGCCAATAATCTTGAACAAACCTTCATTACCCATTCGAACAGAACCATAATCTCCTTCGGTGTAGATAGTGAAAAAATCAACTCGAGAAGTCACATGAAAAGAAGCACCGGAATCAATCACCCAATTGCTCTCTTGGCCCACAAAATTGATAAAATCATCTTCACAAACAACCATGAGATCATCGGTAGTAATTGCCATTGTGTCTTCTTGCTTCTTATCCACACTTTTGTCACGCCTTTTCTCTTTGTTCTTGAGCTTTCGGCATTCTCGCTTCATGTGCCATTTCTCATGGCAATAATAACACTCAATGTCTTTCTTTGAAAAAGAACCATCTTTTGATTTGTTCCTATCACCCTTAATGGGTCCATACAAATCTTTACAAAATAATAGGTCCTCCATTTTAGTTTTCCAAGTTACCCAATTGCTTCCATTGAAGCTAGACATACGACCCACATTCCCCTCCATTGATTTACACAAATAAATAAACCCCAATAAACCGTAAGCTCTGATACCAGTTGTTAGGAAAAATCGATGATTCCCCACAAGTAAATCAATCAACGGGAATAAAAACTAATGCGGAAAAATTAAATCAAAGGCAACACAAGAATTTTTATGTGGTTCCCTCAATGTGAGGTACGTCCACGGGATCGAAATTCGATTCCACTATCAACCAAATAAGTTCCAAACGATTACAAACGAGACACTAATGGTCTCACACAACCACCCTTAGGTGAATTCCAAATAATCAAAAATTAACAAAAGGAAAGACCTCACCAAATAGATGAATCAAAATCTTCAGAATTAGAGTTGTAGAAAACCCAAAATAACGAACCAAATCAACATCAAACACCGAATCAGCCGCTTCAAAACCGAGCAACAAATGAAGGCACCAATTCTTGGTTGACCAAGTCAAACCCACTAAATCATGATCAAAAAGTGTGCTCCTATTCCAGAGTTGTACGGCTGCCTTTTTTTTCTCTTGGGAAAAAACAATAATCACATAATATTTTGAATCTAGGGTTTTCTTCTCAAAACCTTAGTTGTTTCCAAATTAGGTTGGGTCTCCACAAATTAAATATAATATATAAAAATATAGTATAATTAATACTAAACCAAAATTAAACTCTTTTTCCAAAACCAATTGGGTCCCACACTCCAATAAGGAGGTATACCCAACACCTACCAATGAAACAAGGGCCGAGTAGAAGTACATGTAAAGGACTAGGGTTGGGCCAGGCCCCAAGGCCCAAAGAGAGTATTATAAATACAAGATCTTCAGTTCTAAAAAGGTATATGAGAACTATTACACTTAACTTAGAATACAAGTAATCTTGAGGGCAGAGATTGACTTTCCTGTCGGAGTGCAAATTCCGGCACCCCCGTCCGGAGTGTTTATTCCTTTTCAGGTGACTAGCAGAGGATCACGAGCGTCTCCCAGGATCAGAAGAGTATTTCCAAACCACATCCCCACAAAAATTATAAGATGATGAGATGAATTTAATTTGAGTGAGTTTAATCCCAATTAGGTAATATAATATTAAATCCTAAAATATGTATAATCAAAAGAACTAGTGTGTTGCCATAAATTAAATATAGACTAAGAGAGAGAGTGCTTGGTTGCCTTAGTCATATTTTTCTCACATACTCATAGACTCACGTAGAGAGAGAGAGAGAATGAGAGAAAGAGTGAGTTGAGCTCATAGAAGAGAAATTGGAAAGGAAGAAGAAGAAGAAGAAGAAGAAGAAGAAGAAGAGGAACCATAAGAAAGCTGAATTTTTGGTCTTGAAGCATCAATTAAGGTAAGAAATTATTTCAAATTCTTGATATTGAAGTTCTATTACATATCATCTTCCAAGATATAAGTTTAAATTAATTGAATTTGTCCTTAAATAAGAGATTTGCTTATGTAATTGAAAGCTTAGGGCATGCATGTGAAAACATTGAAGAATTGTTCAAATTAACTCCTAATCTTTACATGCATGGTATATTTTTTGTTCTATACTTGTTCTCTTACATGATTCATGGAGTTTAAGGAGAAATTAAGCATAAACTATAGCTTGGGTTCAAGAAAATGGATGTTTCATGAAATTGAGTTTCAAAAATGGAAAAAAATTGGTTTAATTTGATATTTAGAGCCTTATAAGAATTCAATTAGGCATCTAATTTAGGTTCATAAAATTAGATGTAGTCAAATTAAGCCTTAATTGAGAATTAATTAAATTTAATTGAAATTGAGTTAGGCTTAAGATTGTGGAAATAAATGTGAAGATTAATTATTTGGGCCTTGATTTGCTTGAAAATGGAGTTGAAATTGCAAAATGTGCATATTTATGAGTTTCTGATTCAGTAATTTAAACATGACTAAATAATTATAATTTAATGTATATGAGCCTAATTTAGGCTTGATTGTGTAATTAGTGAACTTAATAAGGATTGGTTTATAATTAGATTATTTATATTTAATTAGTTTGGTTAATATATGGCTAAACATGTTTTAATTAAAGATTAAAGAAAATTAATAATCTAATTAATTCATAATTCTAGTCATCTATATTTAAAAGTTTAAGTGAACTAAATATGTTTAAGATGATTGTGTATCGTGCTATGCATATCTGTGATTGTAGGTCACGACTCAAGGACTGCTTGACCAACTATCCTGGAAGCCCACTATAAGTAATGTTATTGTAAAGATATGTTCGTATGAATTATGTTCCAAATATGATTTGAAAAGTTATGATTTTTCAAATGATATTTGTTTACGTGAACGAATGTCCTATGTTTGAAATCTATTATGGCATCCATAGATAGTCCCAAGTCATGGGAGATGGCATGTTAATGCGGGTCCATGACATATATGTGATTACGAGATCTCGTTAGCCACGTCATTGTGGTGTTATGTGTTTAATCGGTATCCGGAACCGATTACTCTAGTCGGAAGACAATATGTGATATGTTCCTTTGGATGTACCATTATTATATTCTGTTATGAGACTGACATGATAGATATGTATGATCGGTTTTCTATATATGATATGATTTGGAATTCATTCACTAACCCCTTTACTTTAATGTTATTCACTGGGTTTTAGCTCACTGTTTTTATATATATGTATAGGGGAGCGTTTTGGAGGGCAAGCCTAGAAGGAGTCTTTAGCTGAGCCACCGTTTGAAACCTACCAAGTTGTCTTCTGTGCCTCTGAGTTAGGGCTAGGCCTGGAAGGCCGTTGTCAGGCTTTTGATCGTGAAGTACACTTTTGTTATGTACATATGTTATATATAAGATGTTAAGTTATAAGTTATGTATTGAATGTGGGTAAATTAACGTTTTTGCATATAAATATTTGTTCATATAGATGCACAGCTCATTGGACTATTGGTGTTTTTGTATATTGCTTCTGCCCCGATTATTTTTTATTATATTGATTGTACATGAAGGCCTTTGGTAATCTCGGATTATTGGCCGGTTACGATGCCAAACTTATAGGGGCGGGTTTGGGTCGTGAAAGAATGGTATTAGAGCATGAGTTAATTTACCCACACACATGTCCATATGAGCTGTAAGGTGTCCTAGAAAAGAAATAGGGCATGGCATAGACATGTGTGTGTGTGTGTGTGTGTGTGTACTTTATATGAAATGAAATGAACTTGAATACTATGCACATGTTAGAAATGACATGAAGTGAACAATGTGAATTAAAAATAATCTATCTGACCTAAACTGACATGAACGAAACACTGTGAAAACTGTATGAAATTATTTGCCTGTGCTCTACCTATGAAAAGAGAATAGAAAGAATAAGAACTATAAATGGTGAGATGGCAGGAGAAACATTATGTTGTGAATATTGTGCTCCATGTGCTATTTGGAATTATTGTTATAGTCCATATTATGGTGTTGTATATCGACTATGAAACTTGGTTGTCTATGATTATATCTGTTATGGGTTATATAGACCAATGGAGAACGCAAATGCGAGAAATGTAGATGATTCAGAATCTTCTAATGCCAGAATAGATCAGTTAGAAAGAATGGCGGAGGTTTTAACTGAATCGGTAAGACAACAACAAGAGCAAAGGCAACAACATGTACCTCCTCCACCACCTTCAGTCCAAATTGAGCTAAATAATGATGACATCATTGCTCTTACACAGAAATACAAGAAAATGATGCCACCGGAATTTCTGGGGGTATTGAACCATTAAAAGCTGAGGCGTGGGTGCTTGAAACTAAAAAGATTTTTGAAGTGTTTCCATGTACTGATGTGCATAAAGTTCTGTTAGCAACATTTATTTTGAAAGAAGAAGCTAGAAGATGGTGGATGCTCGTTCGAGACAAGAATAAAGACTTGACATGGGATCGGTTCAAAGAAATTTTCTATGAAAAATACTTCCCGCAATGCATTCGAGATAGGAAGGTATCTGAATTTGAACAATTGAAGTAGGAGACCATGTCAGTAGCGGAGTATGAAGCTAAATTTACTGAATTAGCCCGTTATGCACCTCATATGGTTGACACTGACTACAAAAAGGCAAGGAAATTTGAAGGCGGATTGGATGTCGAAGTACTTGATCAGGTAAATGTGTTGAAATTGGTAAAATATGTGGACGTACTTGATAGAGCCTTGATGTCCAAAGCAAACATTGCTGCCTTGAAAATGTCCAAGCCAACAACAACAACCGAAGGAGAAAGTAAGAAATTAAAGAAATAGAAAATGGAAATGGTTAGTGAATCAATGGCCTCCGTGAATGAGAAATCAAATTCGAGAACGTTTGGTAATACAAGTCGGGGAAATAATGGAAACAATGAGGTACCTACATGTAGGGAGTGTCGGAAACAGCACTGGGGCATTTGCCGCCGTCTTTCTGGATCTTGTTTTAGATGTGGACAAAAAGGACACTTAGCCAAATCTTGTCCACAAGCTCACCCAAACAATGGAAGACTGGTTACCAGTAGGTTTGAATCAGCAATGACACCAAGAACAAATGTAATTGCTACTACGGAGGGGAGTAACCTTAGGCAAGGAAGAGTTTGCAGTCTAGTTTTAGAAAATATGTAGAATGTTGAGACAACAGATGCATATATTATCTTACTTATGTGAAAAATATATATATGTGGAAATTATTATACATCATGGCATTTGTTGGACTATTGTGATGAAATATGATAATTGCTTTTGCTTACTCATGAAGCTTAACTCCTATTGCTTACATGGAATATTGATTGGCCATAACACTTGTGGACAGACTAAGAAATTAGCTAATTTATTAGACACTGTTACGTACCTTCCTTGATTTGATATGACTCGAGAACATGCTGAGTGAAATGAAAAAGATGATATGCAATGCTTTGAAACGCTGTGACTTTGACAAATCACCTATGCTGATTATCGGGGGACAAATTTGTTGTTAAATACTATTAATTCCGAATTTATAACCAAATGCTTATGTGATCATGGAATTTGGACTCGTATGTGTGTGTATCTTTCCTCGAAGTAATTTGTTATGAAATGTGATCCTCAGAATTAGATCCTCAAAACCATGGTTTTGTGATGAAGGAACCCGTTTCAAATGGAACCTTTATTTGATTTGATTTTGTTTTATGATAACTATGAAAAGATTGGGAGCACATGTCGTATTACAAAGATTGAATGCCTTGGTATTACCTTTGCTATTGCTTGTTCAGGGAATGGTTGCATTTATGTTACTAGCTACTTGGAAGTATATTACTTAGATACATTGCCTTATCTTCCAATTGATTTTGTGGGAAATGTGAAAAATATGCTCATTATGTGCTTGACTACGACTGCCTTCACTGTTATGGGATGGAAATATGGAGTAAATTTGGAATTTTGAATGACTGAAATGGATCTTTGAATTGCATTGACCATGTGTGACGGAATTGAATAATAATATAAGACCGAGGTTTCTAATCATATTACAGGGTAAGATAAGTTTGGAGGACCAAACTTCTTAAGGTGGGGAGATTGTAACACCCCAAAAATGCAAATTATAATTATTTGAATTATCTATGTGTTAATTGCGGATTATATGATTTAATTTGTGTGTATTTGCCCAAATTGGGAAATTATTTGTTGAGAATACAACTTTGGAATTGAAATTGATGACATAAATGGGTTCAGAAATCAAAATTGAGTACAAGGATATGTTAATTGGAATTTTTAGAGTTATCCGGGAAGTTTAATTAAAAATTAATTTCGTCCGATTCGCTAATTAATAGGTTGGAATTAAATAATTGAATAGGAATTAGAGCTTAATACACATTAGTATAATTTCATTTAGTGTAATTAAGATTATAAGATGGTGAAACGAATTTAATTTGAGTGAATTTAATCCCAATTAGGTAATATAATATTAAAGCCTAAAATATGTATAATCAAAAGAACTAGTGTGTTGCCATAAATTAAATATAGACTAAGAGAGAGAGAGTGCTTGGTTGCCTTAGTCATCTTTTTTTCACATACTCACAGACCCACGTAGAGAGAGAGAATGAGAGGAAGAGTGAGTTGAGCTCATAGAAGAGAAATTGGAAAGGATGAAAAAGAAGAGGAATCATAAGAAAGTTGAATTTTTGGTCTTGAAGCATCAATTAAGGTAAGAAATTATTTCAAATTCTTGATATTGAAGCTCTATTACACATCATCTTCCAAGATATAAGTTTAAATTAATTGAATTTGTCCTTAAATAGGAGATTTGCTCATATAATTGAGAGCTTAGGGCATGCATGTGAAAACATTGAAGAATTGTTCAAATTAACTCCTAATCTTTACATGCATGGTATATTTTTGATTCTATACTTGTTCTCTTACATGATTCATGGAGTTTACGGAGAAATTAAGCATGAATTATAGCTTGGGTTCAAGAAAATGGATGTTTCATGAAATTAAGTTTCAAAAATGGAAAAAAATGGGTTTAATTTGATATTTAGAGCCTTATAAGAATTCAATTAAGCATCTAATTTAGGTTCATAAAATTAGATGTAGTCAAATTAAGCCTTAATTAAGAATTAATTAAATTCAATTGAAATTGAGTTAGGCTTAAGATTATGGAAATAAATGTGAAGATTAATTATTTGGGCCTTGATTTGCTTGAAAATGGAGTTGAAATTGCAAAATGTGCATATTTATGAGTTTCTGATTCAATAATTTAAACATGACTAAATAATTATAATTTAATGTGTATGAGCCTAATTTAGGCTTGATTGTGTAATTAGTGAACTTAATAAGGATTGGTTTATAATTAGATTATTTATATTTAATTAGTTTGGTTAATACACGGCTAAACATGTTTTAATTAGAGATTAAAGAAAATTAATAATCTAATTAATTCATAATTCTAGTCATCTATATTTAAAAATTTAAGTGAACTAAATATATTTAAGATGATTGTGTATCGTGCTATGCATATTTGTGATGATAGGTCACAAGTCAAGGACTGCTTGACCAACTATCCTGGAAGCCCACTGTGAGTAACGTTATTGTAAAGATATGTTCATATAAATTATGTTCCAAATGTGATTTGATAAGTTATGATTTCTGAAATGATATTTGTTTACGTAAACGAATGTCCTATGTTTGAAATCTATTATGGCATCCATCGATAGTCCCAAGTCATGGGGGACGGCATGTTAATGCGGGTCCATGACATATATGTGATTACGAGATCTTGTTAGCCACGTCATTGTGGTGTTATGTGTTTAATCGGTATCCGGAACCGATTACTCTAGTCGAAAGATAATAAGTGATATGTTCCTTTGGATGTACCATTATTATATTTTGTTATGATACTGATATGATAGATATGTATGATCGGTTTTCTATATATGATATGATTTGGAATTCGTTCACTAACCCTTTTACTTTAATGTTATTCACTGGGCTTTAGCTCACTATTTTTATATATATGTATAGGTGAGCGTTCTGGAGGGCAAGCCTGGAAAGGGTCTTTAGCTAAGCCACCGTTTTGAAACCTACCGAGTTATCTTCTATGCCTCTAAGTTGCGGCTTGGCCTGGAAGGCCGTTGTCAGGCTTTTGATCGTGAAGTACACTTTTGTTATGTGCATATGTTATGTATAAGATGTTAAGTTATAAGTTATGTACTGAATGTGGGTAAATTAATATTTTTACATGTAAATATTTGTTCATATAGATGCATAGCTCATTGGACTATTGGTGTTTTTGTATATTGCTTCTGCTAGCCCCGATTATTTTTTATTATATTGATTATACAAGAAGGCCTTTGGTAATCTCGGATTACTGGCCGGTTACGATGCCAAACTTATAGGGGCCGGTTTGGGTCGTGACACTCACAGTGGGCTCGTTGAGACACGTGCTAAAAATGCACTAAAGGTGCGGCGTCCAATCGAAACAAACAAATTCAAGCACAACAACTCAATACACAATTCATTCATTCAATCAGTTCTATTCAGTTCGTTTTTTACTTGATCAGTTTTTAACTTTTCGGTCTCTAATTCATTGGTGTTCATGAGATGCAAATGCACATGAAAAACACTTTTAACCACACAAACGGAAGCCTGGAAGGTGGAAAAGTAGAGCGAAAAACAAAACTAGGATTGCTCTAAGAGCTGCACGTGTAGGCGCTCTGGCCGCAAGTGCAAAACCATCACCGCACGTGCGCCTTGCACGTGCAATTATTTCAATATGCAACTCCAAGCTGCCCTGTTTTTTACACGTGTGGGGCCCCAGGCCACACATGCGGTGCTACTACAAAAGCAGTCCAAAAATGCTTTCCTTTTTGGAGCTCAAATTTGTACCAGTTCAATTTCATTTCCAAGCATTTCACAACCCATAACTCGTCAAGAACATCTCATATTCAACATATCTAACTTTAAACAAAATTATAACTTTAAATTGAAGCTCAAATTTCATTCTAAAAGTTCAATTCTTCAATTGATTTGTCAATTCATAAATCTTGTATTTCTTGAGCTTCAAATCTTTAATACGCATAAATGTTCTTCTCAATTTTGAAATCTCATGCAAGAAGACAAATGAATGATCATGAAATTCAAGAATTATGCCATGCATGGTAGAATTAAGAGTTAATTCATTCTTTTCTTCTATATATAGACTTGCATGTCTCAAACTCCTAGTAATATGAGCAAAACCTCTAAGTAATCATCAATTCATCCTAATTTTAATCTTGAATCTTTGAAGATGATGAATGTGCAAGTCTCTATTTCAAGAAATTGGAAAGAAATACCTACCTTGCTTTGTTAATTTGTGAGAATTCAAGACAATCTTTTATCTTCTTCCTAAGTTCTTCTCCTTTTCTTTTCTTTCTTGTTGAATTCTTCTCTAGCACACTCTCTCTTTCTCTCTCTTTCTCTCTCTACATGGATATATCTAGGTTTAACAAGCCCATTACACTTCTTCCTTACTCCTATGCAATTGATGAGTAGTGCACTAATTATACATACAATAGGCTTAAGTTACTTAGGCTAATGAATTAATTAAAATCAACTTCACTCAAATTAAATTAATCCTTATCATTTTATGAGCTCAATTGAACTAAATTTAAATAAACTAATGTGAATTAAGCTTTAATTCCCTATCCAATTATTTGATTCTCACTTGTTAAAATTACTAAATCATACAGGTTTATATCACATTCTATCCTATCTGTTCACAATAACACACTTTAAATAATCACATTGCAATCAATAACACTTAAATAACACATAATCAAGATAATTAATTTACTTAATTAAGGAGGTGGTTGTCACATTCTCTCCCCTTTAGAACGTTTGGTCCTCCAAACTCAATTACCTTCCTCCAAGAAGAACATAAGATTAAGTGGAAAGAGGTTCGGATATCTTCTCTTCATATCATCTTCCATTTCCCAAGTTGTATATATGTCACCATGATTTTGCCAATCCACTTTCACTAACGGAATTTCTTTATTTCTCAACCTCTTGATTCGCCGGTTAACAATTGAATGGGTCGTTCTTCATAAGTATAGTCATTACTCAACAACACATAGATAGGCTCAATAACATAGAAGAGATCCCGGAGATAATCCCGTAACATAGAAATATGAAATACATTATGCATATGCTCCATTTCGGGAGGGAAAGCTACCTGATATGCCACTGGATTGATCTTTTCAATGATTTCATATGGCCCAACATACCTTAGCGCTAACTTGCCCTTGGTTCCAAAGTGAGTCTGTCCTTTCATTAGTGTTACTTTAATAAAAACATGGTCGCCCACTTCATATTCCCTATCTGGCCTTCGGACATCCATGTAGCTTTTCTTTCGACTTTGTGCGGTTTTCAGTCTTTGTTGAATTAACTTCACCTTTTCCGTTGTCTCATGTACAATTTCAGGTCCAAGTAAAGGCCCATCTCCAACTTCAGCCCAACAAATATGAGACTGACATTTTCTACCATATAAAGCCTCGAAAAATACCATACCAATGCTTGAATGAAAACTATTGTTATAAGCAAATTCCGCTAAAGGCAAATAGGTTTCCCAATTTCCTTGAAAATCAAGTACCCACATACACAACATATCCTCCAGAGTTTGGATTGTTCTTTCTGACTAGCCATTGGTCTGTGGATGATATGCACTGCTCAATCTCAACTTGGTTCCCAATGCCTTTTGCAAACTTTGCCAAAATCTTGATGTGAATTTCGAGTTCCTATCTAAAAGAATTGACATAGGCACTCCATACAATCTAACAATCTCATTAATGTAAATTGTAGCCAACTTATCCGCATTATAAATTGTTTTGACAGGTAAGAAGTGAGAAAATTTAGTCAAACGGTCAACAATAATCCAAATGGAATCCATACCTCTATTGGAGCGAGGTAGTCCAACAATAAAATCTATAGTGATATGTTCCCATTTCCACTCCGGTATTGGCAGTGGTTGGAGCAATCCTGCAGATCGTTGATGCTCGGCTTTGACTTATTGGCATTGTAAACATTTAGACACAAATTCAGCCATTTCTTTCTTCATTCCCAGCCACCAAAAATTAAGCTTCAAGTCTTGGTACATTTTTGTATTCCTTGGGTGGATAGAAAATTTTGAATTGTGGCCTTTTTGCAAAACTCGCTTCTTTAACTCCACATCATTCGGTACACACAATCTCCCTTAGAATTTCAACATGCCATTTTCAAAACTAAATCTCGGCCTCGGTTTGGATTCTCGTTCTTCAATAATCTTCTTCATTAATCCATCTTCTTGTTGTTTTTCTTTAATTTCTTCAAGAATCGCCGGTTGGGCAGAAATAGCAGACAATGTCTCACCTTATTCTCGCAAAACAATGTCAACTTCAAATCTCTCAAGGTCATGCAACAATTCTCTTTGCCCAATGAGTAAACAAGCCAAATTCCCAATTGATTTCTGACTAAGTGCATCGACAACAGTGTTTGCTTTTCCCAAATGGTACAAGATTTGCAAGTCATAATCATTTATCAGTTCCAACCATCTCCGTTGTCTCATATTCAACTCTTTCTGGGTAAAGAAGTACTTTAAGCTCTTGTGATCTGTATAAACTTCACATGTTGCCCCATATAGATAATGGCGCCAAATTTGCAATGCAAACACTACCGCGGGAAGCTCCAAATTATGAGTTGGATAATTCTTTTCATGTGGCCTCAGTTGTCGGGAAGCATATGCTATTACTTTACCATTCTGCATCAATACACACCCAAACCCTTATAAGAAGCATCACTAAAAATAGTAAATCCATCCATACCTGAGGGTAAGGTGAGAATCGGTGCAGTCACAAGTCGAGTCTTTAATTCTTGAAAGGCTGATTCTCTTTAATTGGTCTAGTCAAACGGTACCCCTTTTTTAGTTAACTAAGTCAAAGGCAAAGCAATTTTGGAGAAGTCTTTCACGAATCGTCGGTAGCATTCGACCAAACCTAAGAAACTTTAAACTACAGTAACATTGGTAGGTCTAGGCCATTCATAACTACCTCAATCTTCTATGGGTCAACTGAAATGCCATCTTTATTTATCACATGCCCCAAAAACATAACGCTATCAAGCTAGAACTCACACTTTGTCAGTTTTGCATATAATTTCTTTTCTCTCAAGGTTTGCAAAGCAATTCTCAAGTGATATTCATGTTCCTCTTTACTTTTGGAATAAATCAAGATGTCATCTATAAAAACAACCACAAAATCATCGAGGAATAGCTTGAAAACTCTATTCATGAGATCCATAAATGCAACAGGCGCATTAGTAACTTCAAAAAGCATAACAAGAAATTCATAATGTCCATACCTTGTTTAGAAGGCAGTCTTTTCTACATCTTCAACTTTGACTTTCAATTGGTGGTAGCCTAATCTAAGATCAATCTTGGAAAATACTTGGGCACCTTGCAACTGATCAAATAAGTCATCAATGCAAGGCAATAGATACTTGTTCTTCACTGTTACCTTATTCAATTCATAATAATTAGTGCAAAGCCGTAATGAACCGTCCTTCTTTTTCACAAATAAGACTGGAGCGCCCCACGGTGATGTACTAGGCTTGATAAATTTTTTGTCCAACAACTCTTGCAATTGGATTTTCAACTCTTTCAATTCAGTAGGTGCCATTCAATATGGAGCTTTGGAAATTGGTTGTGTACCCAGTATCACCTCAATAGTGAACTCAATCTCCCTGTCAATCAAATCCCTTGGAAAATCATCTAGAAAGACATCTAGGAATTCTCTGACTATAAGAATACTATCCACATTAGCTTTATTATCAACAGACGCAGTCAATACACAACACAAATACCCTTTACACCCTTTTCTAATCAATTTGCATGCTTTCATAGAGGAAATCAAATATGGGAGAGGTACGACACCAACTCCATTAAATATAAATTCAATAGTCCAAGTGGACGGAAAACAACTTATTTGGTTACACAATCAATGGAGGCATGATATTTTGTTAACCAGTCTATCCCCAAAATTACATCAAAGTGATCAAGATTCAAAGGCAACAAATCAATATACAAAATCACATCCCCAATAACAATCTCACATGCAGGATACATATAAGCACAAGTCACGGACCCCCAATAGGTGAAGATATAGCCAATAAATAATTCATGGGTTCCAATGGTCTAGATAATTTTCTCGAAAAAGCATGCGATACAAATAAATGTGTAGACCCCGAGTCAATCAAAATATAAGCATTTTCAGCACAAATAAGGAGTAGACCTGACACCACTATCTCAGTATTGTACACATCCCCTGGTACAAGTGCAAACACCCGGCCTTGCCTCAAGGTTTCTCTCCTGGTAGCTTTAGGATTGGGTTATGGTGTAGCAGTTGATGCTGCAGCACTTACTACGGGTCTACTAGTGCCTTGAGATGCGAGAGGACAATCTTTGACTATATGACCCACCTTGCCACACCGATAACATGCCCCAGAAATTTTGTAACAAACTCCTTTATGTTTTTTGCCACATTCTGGACAAGGTGGTATAGAATTGTTCCCTTGACTGGAACTACTTGTTGACCATGTATTCTGTTTCTTATTCTGCGACTTGTTCCGGTCTTTCTTGAAATTAAACCCTTGTCTCTTACCCTGCCATTCAGTCACCGACGTCTTAGCCTGCTTCAAAGCTGCAATATTTGCCTCCGCCATGATAGCCTAGTCAAGAACATCCACATACTTAATTAATATGAAAACATTGATCCGGTTAAGTATCTCCACATTGAGTCCTCCCTTAAATTTTCAAGCTTTCTTATAGTCTTTATCTACCATGTGTGGTGCATATCGGGCAAGCTCAATGAATTTAGCTTCATATTCGGCTATTGACATGGTACCCTGCTTCAGTTGCTCAAATTCATATACTTTACGATCCTGGACACATTGAGGAAAATATTTATCATAAAAAGCCTCTTTGAACTAAGCCCAAGTCATAGTACTGTTAGCATCACGAATGAGCATCCACCATCACCTTGCCTCTTCTTGTAAAGTAAAGGTAGCCAATAGTACTTTCTGTGCCTTTGAACATGGAAACACTTCAAATAATTTTTCGGTTTCTAAGATCCACACTTTAGCTTTCAAAGGCTCAAGGCCACCCTTGAATGTTGGTGGCTTCATTTCATTGAACTTTTGTGTTAGGGCTATAACATCATCATTGGTATTTGGTTCAACTAGCACTGGTGGTGGAGGAAGAGACAGGAGCTGTTGATTCTATTGTTGTCTTAAAGCTTTAGTCAATAGTTCAACCATCCTTCCAATCTTGCAATTCTTGTTTCTGATGATTTAGTTTCATCTATATTTCTTACATTCTCCATTGCACTATAAAAAACATGATAATAATAAACATAGGAAAGATGGTTTGCATATTCATGTATGTTAGTACATATATACATATCATGTCCACACACACTTATTTATGCTCATGCAATTCCCTAATTTATTTTCAAGGACATCTTAGAGCTCATTTGAACCATGTGTACGGTATAACTCGTGCTCTAATGCCACTTTGTCACGACCCAAACCCGCCCATGTGGGTTTAGTGTCGTAACCGGCCAGTAATTCGCGATGACCAAAGGCCTACTTTGTGAGAACCCAAATATAAAAATCAAGTAAATAATTAAATAATAATAAAATTACAATCTCAAATATTTTGGTGGTGAATTCTAAGGTGCAACTTAAATATTATTGGAGGATCTTTTAATTAATTTTTAAACCTAAAATAAATTTATGGTGAAAGTCTTTAATTTAGAGGCAAGATTTATTATCTAAAACATAAATAAATAAATAAATAAATTTAAGTGCCAAATTAGTAAGCATATTTTGATCTAATAATACTTATATTTTAATGGAGATAGAAATTAAAATAATATAAAGAGATAATAATTTAAAACCTTTTGTTTAGATAATTATTTAGAGTTTTGTTTAGATATATATAGAGCAACCCTAATTTTCCTAGCAAAAACCCTAACCCTTAATTATAATTGCTTTGCACTACACCTTCAACATATAGCAGCAGCCACGAGAGTATAGCAGCAGCCGAGAGAGAGAGAGAGAGAGAGAGAGAGAGAGAGAGAGAAGTTTCCAGCAACTTTGTGGTTGAACAACTCTAAGGTAAGAATCAATTTATTCTTGTTCTATTATAGATTATTGTTTACATAGTTATGGTGCTTGTGGGTGTTGTGATTTGGTGGAAGAAAAAGGAATGGATTGGCTGATGGGGATAGTATTGTAGAAATTTTAATTGAATTCATAATGTTGCTCCTAAGAATATTAATCTGCCAGCAAATTTTAAAAATCAAGAAACCATATCAAACGAGTGAATTTTAAACTGAAATTTTTGCAGTAGATCAATTACATATTGAATTGCATATCTGAATTTTTTCATAATTTTTGGGAGTCAAAATCCATATAAATTGAGGTATTCAAATCTGTCCAGGAAACCAGTCCGAAACATTAAATTCGGGAGTATTGTTCTCTTTGGGTATAAATCCAAAAATTATCAAATTAGTGTCATTAGAACCGGTTACGAGTCTAGTTTCGTACGTTTTTTTCCTTGCATTGATTGCTTGTCTATATTAAGAGAACCGTCAATTTCTTTAAAGTGCTGCAGAAAACAACCTGTTTGGATATAATAAATTGTAGATAATTATTTTGATAAGCTAATCAAGTGAAACCAATTGGGTTTGAAACTTAGGATATATTAAATCATATCTGGAGGTTATTTGAATTTTTCGAATAGCGTGGAGTGGGTTTTGTAATTTTCAAAGTTAGCGAATAGGTTGGGAAGGCTTGTTTGAAATTCTGTTTTATCTTAAAGTCACAATTAATTAAGTTTTGACCGGAACCCATGTCTTGGGTGATTTTAAACCTTGAAGAACATGAACTTAGGTAATATTTGAGAGTAACGGTGAGTTGGGTTGAGCCGTGTTAGTGCGCTTTAGTTGAGGTTACTTAGTTCCTATTTTTTTTAGTATTTTTAAATTAGTTGTGACGTGTAGTTTTTATACTTGGTTCAGGGCACTAGTTGGACTTTTACACTCTATTCGATTCAAGGATTATATTATTTCATTTCAGGTGAGTAGTTTCATGCTACATATTTTTATAAATGTTCCCCTACCTTGAACTATTGGAAAATTAAATTGTTGTTTCATGATTAAACTGTTTTGATAAATTATTATATTATCAATTGAATCAAATTATTTCTGAAACATGTGTGAACTTGGCATACTGCAAACTATTTGTTTTGGTCTCATGTTTATAATGATGAACTACCATGTTTTGCGAAACTGATGTGTATTGATTATTGGGACCATGTGTGTATTTAGTCCAGGGAAATTATTCCACTGTGTGTGGTGACTCTGGCCACTAGGGAACAGATCCGGGTTGGGCCGTGATAACTCTAGTGCTCAACGATTGTAAGGAAAAGACCTTTAAAAACAACTAGGTGACCTTCAATCGGATCGTCTTTGAGAAAAGGCCCAGGTGCCACCCTGAGGATGACTCTTAGTTCGGTATTGGATCCAACGGGGCTTATAGCCTTGAGAATTGTGTGGCATATTATTTGTTTTTTTTCTTGGTACTCAGAAAATTATTGGTGTTCATGTTATAATCTGTTTTAAGTGGAAAATGTTGTTTATCATGTTCTTGCGAGACATGAGTATTTTAAGTGTTGAACTGTGGAACCTTCTTTTGAAACAGATTGTATTTACCAAACTGTATGCCAATCTAGTTTCTGTGATATATATCTTATTTTGGAATTTATCCCTGTTTTCAAAACTGTATTTACTATCCATGTTGCTACTCACTGAGCTATCAGCTGACTTAGTTGTTTACCATTTTCAGGTGTTAGAAGGACTTAGAGTGGACTCATGGCGTAGCGGGGACTCTATTTCATGGACCTTTAGGGCATTTATTTAATTTGTTTTAGGTTGCTAGTCGAGTTTGTGCATATTTATATTTATTTTTTTATTAAAATTCATTTAGGATTATTTTTGATATGTGGGTTGTTTATATCCCATAAGTTTGGATGGGTTTGATTACGGTTGATTTTGCCGTTTACAATTGTGGCATGTCTGGATTGAGTTTTGGTTATTTATTATTGGACTATTGTTTAGTTGTTCAATGTGATTATGGATTCGTGTTTTAGGCTTACGTGTGCCTTGGGCTAAGGCCCTGTGGGCCACGGCCGGTCATACCCGAGTTTGGGGTGTGACATACTTAACAATAATAAAAATAAACGGGGTTGGCAGAAGCCAATCATTCACTAAATATATCATCCAACGAGCTGTGAGGACTTACATGAACAAAACAACATTTATATATACATAGATCCACACATTAACCTAAGCCCATAACATAACTTGTACAAAAGAAAACATGTTCATAGCTTAGGGATTAGACCCCAATAACAAAATAATCAAAAACAAAAGTCTTGAGTAAAGGTTCCATAACATAAGATCATAGCAACAAATAGGTAAGGAAAAACATCCAAAAGCCATGACATGTGTTGGTTCAGAATCTCGCAGTGAGGCACAATAGTTGGCTTAACAAAACAAGGTTCGGGTTGACGCCATTAAGTTCAATCCGGTGTTGGCTCACCTACATACATATAATAAACAGTGAGCTGAAGACCAGTGAATAACAAATGTGTACAAGGGTCTATGAATGATGTCCTTATAACAATTCAAAACAGTCAGATTCAGTAGTGAATAAATTCACAAAGCAGTATTTCAGACATTTCACAGTCATATAGAATCATAGCAGTCATACGTGGTACACCCAATAGTAGAACAGTAGAGTACAGTAGGTCTTAAAGATCGAACAGTTAGTTGATGGCCATCAATATAGTAACAGTAGTTCTAAAGATTGGGCCGACGACATATCTGTAATAACGATATGATGGCGATGAGTAGTAGCGATAAGAATAAAGATAAAGATAGTAGTAATAGTTGCTATGGATGACACGAGTACAGTTTACAAAATAGGACAATCATTCATTCAATAAACAGTATCATTTTAGAAAACAGTACATTTAATTGATCAAAAAATAATTACAATTGAACATAGCTTCACAACATTGTTACTCACAGTGGGCTCCTTGAGACATGTGCTAAAAATGCACTAAAGGTGCGATGTCCGACCTAAACAAACAAATTCAAGCACAACAACTCAATACACAATTCATTCATTCAATCGATTCTATTCAGTTCATTGTTTACTTGATCGGTTTCTAACTTTTTGTTCTCTAATTCATTCCTGTTCATGAGATGTAAATGCACATGAAAAACACTTTTAACCATGCAAATGGAGGCCTGGAAGGTGGAAAAGTAGAGCGAAAAACAAAACTGAGATTGCTCTAAGAGCCGCACGTGCGGAACCATCACCGCACGTGCGCCCTGCACATGCAATTGTTTCAGTATGCAACTCCAAACTACCCTGTTTTCCTCACGTTTGAGGCCTCAAGCCACACATGCGGTGCTGCTATAAAAACAATCCAAAAATGCTTTTCTTTTTGCAACTCAAATTTGTACTAATACAACTTCATTTCCAAGCATTTCACAACCCATAACTCGTCAAGAACATCTCATATTCAACATATCTAACTTTAAACAAAATTATAACTTTAAATTGAAGCACAAATTTCATTCAAAAAGTTCAATTCTTCAATTGATTTGTCAATTCATAAAACCTATATTTCTTAAGTTTCAATTCTTTAATACACATAAATGTTCTTCTCAATTTTGAAATCTCATGCAAGAAGACAAATGAATGATCATGAAATTCAAGAATTATGCCATACATGGTGGAATTAAGAGTTAATTCATTCTTTTCTTCTATATATAGACTTGCACATCTCAAACTCCTAGTAATATGAGCAAAACCTCGAAGTAATCATCAATTCATCCTAATTTAATCTTGCATCTTTGAAGATGATGTATGTGCAAGTCTCTATTTCAAGAAATTGGAAAGAAATACCTACCTTACTTTGTTAATTTGTGAGAATTCAAGACAATCTTCTATCTTCTTCCTAAGTTCTTCTCCTTTTCTTTTCTTTCCTGTTGAATTCTTCTCTACCACACTCTCTCTTTCTCTCTCTACGTGGATATATCTAGGTTCAACAAGCCCACTACACTTCTTCCTTACTCCTATGCAATTCATGAGTAGTACACTAATTATACATACATTAAAATAAATTAATTAAAATCAACTTCACTCAAATTAAATTAATCCTTATCATTTTATGATGTCAATTAAACTAAATTTAAATAAACTAATGTGAATTAAACTTTAATTCCCTATCCAATTATTTGATTCTCACTTGATAAAATTACTAAATCAGACAGGATTATATCACATTTTATCCTATCTATTCACAATAACACACTTCAAATAATCACATGGCAATCAATAACACTTAATAACACATAATCACATAATCAACCATAAGTACATAATCAAGATAATTAATTTACTTAATTAAGGAGGTGGTTGTCACATACCCGATTTTTTACTAATTCTGGTTATGTCATAATTATTAATGAAGTAGATTTATAAAATTATCTTGATAATTGCATTGTGTCGTCATGAGAAATAGTACATCTTTTATCATATGGAAGGTTTGTTATTGGCTATTGATGAAGGCTAGTATTGATTGTTGTAGAATAGGTTATATGTGTAATGTAATGTTGATTAAATGTTATATACTAGAATGATGAAGTGTCTGAGGAATTGATGAGTTAAAATGTCGGAAAGAGGGTTTGTTTCCTATTGGCTTGTGACCGATAAAGCGTAGCGCTCAATAGAGGTTCCACCTTCCTTCTGGAGTAATGCAGAGTAAGGCGTGTGGATTGTTCAGCTATGTGGAGGTTTCGCTTTCTTTGTAGTTAGCCACTAGTAAAGCATGGTTCTTTGAGATAGGTTCTAGATTTCCTTCAGAAGTAATGCCCGGTAAACTACGTTGGAATGACTTGATGAGATCGGTTGTTGGTATGTTGGTGTTCGTTGTTGATCATGTGATTGTATTAATATATGTGAACGTAGTGGCTTGTAATTCGAGGTCCAAAGTGTGTGTAATTGAGATACGTATATAATGAATTAAATTTTATTGCTTAATCATATGAAATATGCTAGTATGTGTGTGATTGGTGTTATATGGATTTTGGCAAATTGACTGGTAATGTTCTTGATAAATGGTTAGAATGAGTACATGATTAGTTGGCTCAAAATCATTTTCTAAAGGTAAAAGAGATTTATGAAATTCCTTTGAACTATTACTGATTAAATAAGAATATAACAAAAGAGTTTTCTTTGAAATGTCAAATGGGATTTGGAGAAGAAAGTATCTATTTACGTTTTTTTTTTTTTTTTTTAATATAAAAGAACACATTGACTATTTACATATCACTTGATTGCATTCATGATCACATATATCTATTGGCCCTGCTGATTGAGAATCATTATAGATCCCTACTGGACCTTTGTGTTTGTCCCAATCGTTTAAACTATTTTCAGATGTGGAGTTTGTTACCTCGTTCAAGAATTCAAGGAGTTAGGTTATTGGTGATTTAAGATTTGTTACTCATCAGTTAAATGCCAATGTTTTGTTATTCTATTCATTGTAATTATTTTATTTATGAAATTCTCAATGGAAGCCTAAGGGCATATTTTGTAATGATCTATAGTGAACTTATACAATTGTATTTATATGAGAGGGAACATTGAATATTCTATTTATTTTATTTTACTTCTGCATTCTATTATTTCATAAATGGACCTTAATATGGACATTGGTAATGTTATCCAAGCAATAAAAGTTGGGGCATTACATGCTCTCTCAGAAACTAAAAATACATTTTAAGCATATCATGTCATTGCATCTCATGATTATGGTTATATTAAAACTCATGCACTTTATTAAGATTATCTCGGCTGGGCTATATACTCATCCCTATGTGGAAAACCATTTTCAAGTATTGACAGCATGCGATGAAGGCATGGAGGATTCTAGAGCTCAAAGCTCATTTTGTTCCTTTTTGTAAAGCCTAGGGCATATTGTAGCTGGTTTTTCACGCTCCTCGGAGGGGTTTAGCCTCCTCGGATGCGATCGCCCTACAATTCGGACTCCCGTGGTTCTGAATATAGTTTCACAAGTGTAATGTGAAACAGAAAAACGAATAAGAGTCCAAATCTGGCAAATCTTAGAAAATCCATTAATCATCAAAAATGCCAAAAATGGACTGTATTGCTAGATTTTAGAGTCACTACCTAAATATTTTTAGGAAATTTAGGAAACTTGTGACTTTTGCCAAAGGCCACTTGTCCGTCATAACCAAAGTGTCTCGGCTCGGAAACTGAGGTATGAGAGAAGAAGGCCATGAATTGAGCACCCCACTCACCCGATCAAAGATCCACCTAAATATGCTCTTATTCTGATGATTTAATATGCTAACATTACTACGTTGAGGCAAACAAGTATAGACTACGTGGCTCACTTTGGAATGCTTTGATTTCAAGCAATTTTTTGAAAAGATTTTTGAATATGTGCAATTTTAAGAAAAAAAATGCTCATATGTATAATAATCAAAGCTATTCCAATTTAAGCAAAATAACTTCTATCCATAGGCATTCATAGAATTATTTCAATTAAGCACGTAGCCTCATGGTAGTTATGCTCGACATGGTAACACAAACATACATACATGATATGTTAAAGCAAAAAAATGCTTACACCAAATATCTGAAGTGAGCCAAAGTAAAAAAAAGTAGCTAGTTAGGAAAAATGCATGATCCTAAAATATGTGCATGACTAACGCAATACATACAAAATGCAACTAATAGATTCGACTATTAATTTGACATGTGAATCAACTCAAAGCATGTTGTAGGCGCACATAAGCGAATAAGAAATGATAACGATGTCAAGTTATGATGAGCCGAATCCTTATATGTGCAAAAATGGAAACAAGACATGGAAATGAAAAAGAAAATATGATGTTATACAACGATGGTAAGCATGTAAATAAAAGGGAGAAAGAAATAGGGATTGGAAGACATACACCAATTATTAGAAATTTGCCCTCATACAAGAAGGTCCGAATGTCCAAATGTTCTAATTAATTACAAATCCAAATGAATAATTACCTAATTTATTACAACAATAATATATAAAGAATGAACAAGGATCACATAAGCGCCGACGAAGACAGTCCTCAGAAACTACTCTGTCTGCCTTTTGGGAAATTGCTCTGTTTCACCCTCAGCCACTACTCTGTATTTTCAGCAAATTGCACTGTGTACCATACTTTGGATCCCGGCCGACCCATAAAGAGGCTTGGCCGAGTCCAAAGAAATCTGATTGTGCCCTATTTTTTGGTAAAAAGACTGTTTTGTGCATTGAGATGAAAATAGTGCAGACAAAGTGTTTCTAAGAGGTGTTTGTCCTCTCTGCCCTTCCCTATCATGAAGATATTCAAGGGAGGAGTAGATTCACTTCTTAAATTATCAAACAATGCAAATTTGTTGCATGATGATCTTTAGAAGCAATAGGATATGGATATGAATTCAATAAACAAAACAAAAAGACAAACATTACCATCAAACATCACTAATTTAATATGCAATGATTCTAGAAGCAATAGATTCAGTATAACGTTTGACTGAATCTAGCCAATATCATTATCTTTTTACTCTGATTTTATTCCAATTTTATTACCCTTTTTACTTTACCTTTCCATTTCTTATCTTTTCTTCCTTTTTGTCCAATGGGGATGTTTAAGTCCACTAATGTCCAAAGCAATAAGCATGGCTTGACCCGAGAAATGAATCCTTTGAGTCCTTTTCTTCGGGGGAAATTACAAAGGAGGAATCAAATCCATTTACGAGCGACAATGAATTTAGAGTCAACCCGAAACGGGCGATAATGACTCTAAATTCAAACCCAATAACAAGCTATAATGAAACATTCCTTTATGATTTCCAAGGGTCTAAAATAGAAAGTTAGTCCCTTAGAAGTAATGCACCGGCAATTAAGGAAAATATCAAACAAGGGATCATGTTTAGCATAAGAGAGATGTAATGCCCTAATAATGAACCTCCGAAGAGATTAAACCATTTAGCATGAGGGGTCTCTTTCTTATGCCCTGAGCGGAGATCTTTTGTTTGATACAACTCTTAATCAAAAGAAACAAAGAAAGAAGGGAGATTGCAGAGATGAATGGAAAATGGAGGATTACAATGACATGAATACTTGAATATTTACATGAAAGCTATGAGGAAAATGAAAGAAAAGGACTATCAACTCAAACGGATTGGTGGCTATGTCCTAAACACACCAAACCCATAAGGACTTACAACAATACAATCATAATATTCAAAACATAAATTTAAAAGACATTAAACAGCCCCAAAAATAACACAAAACAATGCTGAAAATCAGTTCTAAAAGGTAGAAAATATGAACAAAAATAAAGGAGAACAAATCTAGCAAGCAAACCTAAGGAAGGGTGGCTAACCCCTTCACTTTTTGTAGCTTTTAGTCACATATTTCAGCCCCTCAAAAAAATTCAAAAACAATATACAAGACAAGAAAATGAAGAGAAGAGAATGAAAGAAGAACAAAGAAGAAGGTGCCAAAATTATATCTCATGAAAGAGAGGATGCTTGTAGTTAAACAAACTTGATTCAAAGCACTCTCAAGTCTCTAAAATTTGGTTTGAAAATCTCAACAAAAGCTCCAAGAACCAGCTCTAATGGTGTATGTATTGTGTATGAATAGCTCAAAGGTGGTATGGAGATCAAGAGGCTCTTTCAAGGGAAGAAAGGGTCATTTTAGCTCTCAAAATCCTTATAAGCCTTTTGGAAATTTTTCTAACCTTTAAATTCTGAAGGGGAGGTTGTATTTATAGAATTTGAGCCAAATTGGTCATAAATATCTCCAAAGAAAAGACAGCTGGCAGATTCCCATCAGATATTCTGTTTATCACCCATTACACCTGGCCGGGTTCCAATACACACAGCCAGATCCAAATATGCATGTCTGGGTTTCAATGATGCCCCCCTGGCTCACTGCTGCAGACTCAGTGTAGGGTGGAAAAACATATTTCAAAAATGGATTTTTGAGGTCTAAATCATTTTGGCCAAACTAGATTGTAAGGTTGGAATTCTAGAGCTTGAATCCGGATGCCTTTACTGAGAGTTCAAACGATTTATACAGTATAACTTTCATCATCAAGTGTTTGGAATAAAGCGCCCAAGTCTTAGGTGCGGTCAAAATGGAGTGTCTATACATATATGTATTGAAACCCTCTTTTGTTGTAGAAACTTGTAAGTCCTTAGGGCATTTATTGGATATTGTTTAGTTTTATATTCAGTATGTTACATGCTATAGATTCAAACTCTAGGGTTATGAGTGTATTAGCAAATGTAATCACATTTTGTAATCTCAAGGGACACTTGTAATGGAATAATATATATTGAAAGAGATTGGTTTTCCCTATGAATTTTGATCAAATTTGAGGATGATTATTAGCCTCCGCATGTATGATATAATTGGTTAATTGAAGTGAATAGCGAATATGGTTTAATTTGGATAAGTTGGGCTTCATGAAATTGAGGGTGTTACAAGGTCTTTCATTTCAAAGTGAAGCCTTTGTTCATACAATTTCACAATCTTCAAATTTTACTCTATCTTCAACTTTCTTAGGGGTTTCGGTGATTGTCCCTAAACAACCCCACCCCCATCTATGAAACTGTTGTGTTAGTTTGGGTCAACCCCTAATAGTTTGAGCTACTTTTAAGTTGATCCAAAAACATTCTCCTAATATCATTTTCCTAATTGAAACAAAAATGGATGTAGTCTTTGTAAATTCTAAATTTTTCATTCTGGTTTTACTAAATTTTTTGGTATCGACCCCATTGGTTCTAGTAGTGGTCTTTGGTTAGTGTGGCAGCAACATTTGACTATTTCTTGCTTAGTCTCATCCCTTCATATTCTTCTTACCTAGATTTTGGATGAGTTTGGTTTTTCTTGGTTATCCCTTGTTGTCGCTCTAGTGTATGGTCTTTTATCTCTTCTCACTTATCTATTCTTAGTGGTCCTATTCTCTTATATATGTCAAGATTTCAATCAAGTTTTGTCTTATAGAGACAAATGGGGTAAAAATTCTTTTCAGACTCCGGGTTCTACCCATTTTCAATCTTTCTTAGAATGGGGTTTTTTTTTTTTTAAATTAAAAACCTAGGTCCTTGGTACACATGGACTGATAATAGAGAGGGTGTTGCTCGTACTTTTGAAAGGTTGGATAGGGGTTGGTGTAATTCTTCTTGGCTTTCCCTATTCCTCATGCATATATGATCAATCATGGAATTTCTCATTTCGATCATTCTCCGATAGCCCTTATTACATCTCCTAAGTCTTCTCGAGTCCCTCGTCTATTCGCTTTGAAGCCTGGTGGCTTCATCATTCCACTACCTTTGAAATTATTAGCTATATTTGGAGGATGCCCATTACTAGTTCTCCTTTATTTAGAGTTGTTTGGTACCTTAAAATCATGAATAAGGTGTTATCCTTGTGGGTAGTGAAAAAAGCTCGAATCAACCAAGTACATCCTCAGCTTCTTAGTGTGTAAGCAAATTTGCTTCCACAAAATACCACTGTTGAAAAATCTCTTCGAGCAGCATTAGACTCTTTGGAGTGAGGATGCTTCCTTTTGGGCTCAAAGGTCCAAAATACACTGGTTAGCTCTTGGTGAAAGAAATACTAAATTCTTTCACTCCATGACCAAAGTTCGTAGAACTTCTAACCATATTTGGCATATCAAGTCTTCATGCGGTCAGAACTCTGAGTATGCCGACATTAGAAATTCTTTCCATGAATATTTCAAGTCATTTTACTCTTCTTCTGATCTTTCTCCTCTTCACAATCTGAACTCCTGGCAACCTCATTCAACTCTTACAAATGATTGAAGAGCCTTTTTGAATCAACCTTTTCATACTAATGAGGTTAGGAAAGCTGTTTTCCAAATGGGCCTCTTGAAGGCACCAAGCCCGAATGGTACACCACCTATCTTTTTTCAACAATACTGGCCCATTACTTTAGTCCCTGTAGTGACCACCACTATACTCTCTTTTCTTAATTCTGTCCGTCTTCTTTGAGAGGTGAATCGTACTTTTAGCACCTTAATTCCAAAAGTGGAAAACCCTGAATCAATCGATCAGTTTAGGCCTATTAGCCTTTGCAATGTGCTTTACAAAATATCATCCAAAGTCTTGGCCAATAGAATTAAACTCATTGATTCACTCATTTCCCGCTTCCAAAATGGGTTTATTCCATGACAGTCATCTCTGATAATATCTCTATGGCTCAAGAACTCATACATTTTGTTTGCACTAGAAAGTAAAATAAATCTTCTTATGCTGCCTTTAAGCTTGACATGAGCAAAGCTTTTGATGGGGTGCGTTATCTTTACAAGTTCCCATTGAAATGGATCCAATTGATCATGGAATGTGTCTCTACGGTCTCCCATTCTATTTTGAGATCACAAATTATTAATTAAATATTTAAATTTAATTTTTTTTTTTTTATATTTAGGGGTCTAATTGATTTTTGAGATATAATTTGGCAAATAAAATAAAGTTCCAAATAAAATTTCGTGTCACATCAGCAAATTCTGTTTGATTTTAGACGACAATTGACGACAAAAGTAAAATTGATTCAAAATTAAATAGTTTAGGTGTAAAATTGATATAATTGAATGTAGAGGGGTTGAATTGATTTTTCAGTGATAGTTTAGAGGGACAAAATGATGTTTCCTCTATTTTTTCTTCAATGCTAATTTTCGGTCGGAACCAAGGTTTTCTTGAAGAAATTAAAATTTTTAGGATAGCCCCCAAATTTCTCATCTACTTCTTGCAAATGATAGCTTTCTTTTCTTCAAAATCACTCTTTTTTGTTTCTAAAATCTAAAGCACATTCTTGACACATAATATTCTTTGTCAAGTCAAGTCAAGTCATCAATTTCCACAAATCTAGTCTTTTTGTTACCCCAATATCCCACCAAACACGCTCTTCTATTTCCACATTTTTTAACATCTCTCTCTTCTCAATTTGGGAAATACTTCGGTGTTGAACTTGACATTGTGAGTCATAGGAAGGAAATATTTCAAGAGATTATTCACAAGGTCCAAAATAGGTACCAATGTTGGTCTATTCTCCTTAATAAAGCTGGTAGACTCACCCTAATTAAGTTTGTCCTTTCTTCCATGTTTATATATTATGGTGATCTTCTTCATAGATCCTTTCATTCGAAGAGTTGGGATTCCATTTGCTTTCCTTGTTCATTAGGTGGTCTTGGTGTGAGAGACTTGAGACTTTTTAACCAAACTTTTGACAAAACAATATTGTCGAATTCTACCACAAATTCTATTTTTTCTCTTTTTTTTCAAGCCAAATACTATCATTCTTCCCCTCTTCTCTTTGTTCAGTCTTCTCCTTCAAATTCTTGAAGTTTGAAGAGCAACTTTTTCGGCATAGCACCTTTACTACATGGACTTCGATGGAAAGCTAGGACTGCCACAATATTTCTCTTTGGAATGATTACTGGACTCCAGTACCTACGTCCATCCTTCTCAAAAATCAAATTTTAGATTCAGCTCCACTTCACTATATGTTTAATCTCCCAGCTAGTGCCACATTAAGGGATCTAATTCTTCTAGACCAACATAAATGGAATGTCTCTCGAATTAATTCTCTCATTCCCCTTCTGTTGCTTTACTTATTCTCCAATTTCTTGATAAACTCATTTGTGGCTTAGCATATCATCTTCTTGTTAATATGAAGCATCAAGAGTTGTTTCCTCCTTCTCGCCCTCCTCCTTCTCCTTAAAATATTGATATTAAACCCGAAACTCCCGACATATGGCCAATAGCCCAAAGAAACGAAAGAATCGGCTACATTTTTCATATGATCTCCTCTTATAGATAAACTAAAAGATCAAATAAAGTTTTTTTTTTTTTTTTTCTTCTCACTTCACCCCGTTTTTCTTTTTTCTTTATATATATATATATATATATATATTCCAATTTCTAAATAAAATAGATTCAAAAAGATGTTGTTAGGTTTTTATTCTTGGCAATCCCATTTGACAAAACTCCTTTCAGTTGTAATTGTATTCGAACTTTTATTTCAGTAAGGTTATGAGTTTTAGATGCGAATCCAACCCGAATTATATCTTGCAGAGAAATTTATGAAGTTAATTCTTTCATGTTTGCCACTTTGCTGATTATGTTGGGGATCGAGCTGCCTAGCCCGCTCGCGGGGGTCCCAGGGGTAGCGCCCCTTGGCGGGTCTGGGGCAGCACCCCCAAAGCCAGAAACAAAAATGCAGTCGAAGTTGCTTGTCCGCTTGAGGGGCCATTTGTGCACTCAAGCGGAGAATCTTTGGTTCCAAAAGTTTGAACTGTCTGCAAAAGTACTGGAAATTGTGCTTTTGCGCTCGAGCGGAACTTCCTGTGCTCGAGCGTTGGTCCACTCGAGTAGCCATTCTTGCGCTCGAACGAAGATCGCGGATCAGTTTTCTATAAATATGTGGTTTTATCCGTTTTTAGGGTTACGACTTCCAGATCTTCTTCTTGGTTATTAGGGTTTTCATCTGAGACTTCTTTGCTAGTTTCTTTGATATTTGTCTGAGTATTAAACTCACATGGTTTGAGAAGTATATATCAAACGATTGTTGGTTTCATTCAATAAAAAAAGAGAGAGTTGTTCTTCAGTGAGTTCAAGGGAATTTGGGCCTAAAGCTTTGGTGAATTCTGGAGTGGCTCATCGTCGTGGATTCAACATCGACGTTGTGCATTCAACATTGAGCAAAACAATTCCGAGGAGAAGACGGGGTTGGAAGAGGCACATTGGGATCGATTCGATTCGGACGTGGATTCGCTAGGTAATTGAGAGTACACTTGTGTAATTCCTTTATGTCTTTTTAGTGGATTGTTTTGTGGCTGTTGCCCGTGATTTTTTTATCACAATTGGAGGCACTCCAATTGTGGGTTTTCCACGTTAAATCGTAGTGTTGATTTGTCTTTGATTGTTTCATTAGGATTGCTATTTACTTGTTAAAATTGATACATAATCACAAATCAATATCTAGGGGATTTCTAGATTTTTCAATTGGTATCAGAGTATGTTGCTCTATTTTTTAAAAAAAAAAATCTTTAAGAGCGAGATCTTGTTTGATTTGTGATAATGGATTCAATTCGTGACGGAAATTCTATGGTTCGACCACCCTTACTTAACGAATCCAATTATTCTTTTTGGAAAGCTCGGATGAGATCACTTTTCAAATCTATTGATGAAAAAGTTTGGCAATCTATTATGTATGGGTGGACTGAACCAACGATTACCGTTGATGAAGTAACTTTCCCCAAACCAATTGATAAGTGGGACCCAACTGATTACCAAAATAGTAGCCGGAATAGTAAAGCTATCAATTCTCTCTTTTGCGCCGTCACACCTAAAGAGTTTAGTCGTATCTGCAACTGTGAAGTTGCAAAAGAGGTTTGGGATATCTTACAAATTATTTATGAGGGCACTCCTTCGATTAAACGCTCAAAACTTCAAAGGCTCACGTCTAGTTTCGAAAACCTTTCAATGAAAAATAGTGAGACCTTTGATGAATTTTATGTGAAGTTGAGTGATATTGTAAATTCCAACTTCCATTTAGGTGAAAAAATACCGAAATCCAAGGTTGTGGGAAAGAGTTTGAGATCCTTGCCCGATCAATTCCAACCAAAAGTTACGGCTATTGAGAAGGCTCAAGATGCTGACAATCTCAAGCTGGATCATTTGGTTGGAAATCTCTAAACTTATGACGCACATAGAAATTTTAAAAAGAAACAAAAAGATGATATTGCTTTTAGTAGTGCTCATACAGTTGGAAAGGATTCTGATGAGGATTGTGAGGTTGATTCCAAGATTACAGATGCTTTCGTAAGACAATTTAAAAAGTCTTTTTTGAAAAAGAATTCTAATCTTTTGGAATCAACTCATAAATCCAAAGGCAAAAATAAATTCAAAATTAATTCTACAACCCAGAAGAAGAAAGGAAAAATATAAGGGCACTCTGAAAGAGTCCAATGCTATGAATGCCAAGGATTTGGCCACTTTGCTCCAGAATGCTTTACTCGTTTCAGGAAGAAGAAAGCCCTCACTATTACTTGGGATGATGAATCAGAATCTGATAAAAATGAAAGTGACAATGAAAATCAAGGCGAAAAGGGACATGAACAATTCCTTGCTTTCATGGTGGTTTCTGAAACTGAATGACGAATAGAGTATCCGAAGAGGCCAGTTGAGAATAATACTGATGATGAATCCTCAGGGAGTGATAATGAAGAGCCTCAGCAAGCTTATGAAAAATTGTATGAGGAATCTCTTAACTTATCCAAATTGAATGACAAACTCACTATGAAACTCAAAGCATGTGAAAAGTGAGAATGTCAAACTCAAAGAGGAGATTTCCAAGGCTAGGAATGATGCCGTCAAGATATCTAATGATCGACAAGTTCTTTATGCAAAACTCTTGACTTGTGAGATAGAGAGGAATGAGCTACAACAAATCTATGCAACATATGAAGAAAAGATTGAAACTCTCACGATGTCTCAAGGTGCCTTAGAAGAGCTAATCATCAAGAAAGAGGAAGAGCTCAAGTGTGCTAGGGCAACCATTGGTCTTTAGAACAAATGATCAAAGACTTTGGACAACATCATTGGGTCTCAACAAATTTGTTCTGACAAGAATGGCATTGGCTTTGGTGGTAAGAAAGAGCAAAAACAGAGTGCATCCACACCTCATGATACAAGAACTCAAGGGCAGGGGGAGCAAAAGTTTCAACAAGAGGAAAGACTTCTCAATCTTCCTAGAGTCGGTAAGGTCAAATAAAAGAAGATACACCCTATTTTCATTTGTCATCATTGTGGTATGTATGGTCATATTCACCCTTATTGTTATGAGCTGCATGGGAGAATGTCTCACAGAGATGGAAAAAATTCCAACATCTCGTAGGGTAGGAGCCACTTCATTGGTGGTAATGAGATTAAGAGTCATATTAGACCTCGCTATTTTGATTTGCTTGAGACCAAACATGAACAAAGGTTTTGTTTATAGACCTAGGAACAGGAAGTTGGATACCAAGTCGAGACAGGTTCCCAATGAAGTTGAAGGAAACCACAACGTTAAGACACCACTCAAGAACCTTAATTCACAACTTTGTTCATATTAAAACTGTTTGGGTGAAAAAACTTTACTTGTGTTAATTTGTTTTAGTTTTTGGGTTTCTGTGTGTTTTTTCTTTTTGAGTCATTTAATGAGTGCCTGTTTATTTTCTGTATTGCTTTGTTTCAAAATATATATATATATCCAAAAAGATTTTCTTAGTATGGTTTTGCAAGCTTGAAATTTTTGAGAAGTCCTTTGTACATATTGGAATTGATGAGAATATCCATTACATGTTTATAAGTGTGTGCTTTCTCTGGTCATTACTCATTTTAGAGTGTATGTGTTTAATTAGTATGTCACATTCTGTACACACTCTTGGATTAGCACATATTGGAGTTTTCTGCCTTAGTGATCTTTTTCCTCTATGGACTTCTGGCATTGTATCTTTTGATTTTCTAGAGGAATTGACCTATACTAGTATATCATGGGTGATGTTGAGTCTCTTAACCATCTTCCATCTTTTTGCATCTCTACGGCTTTCCTCTTAGTTCTTTGTAGTTAAGGCATGAGGAAAAGGCTACCTCAGAGTCACCAACCAGGCTATCCTTATTGTCTCCATGCTTCTCTGGTTCAGTTTCCATACTCTTGAGCGTGTCAGCCGCCAATGAGTGTGCAAAAGAAAGAAAGAAAAAAGTGCAAAAGGAAAAGAAAAATTTGTGCAAAAGAAAGAAAGAAAAAGAAAAGATTTATTGATTGAGAGGGAGCATCCGCTTTTACTCAACAAATACCCTTTGTTTCCTAGTTGTTTGACTTTCCTTAGTTGTGCTTAGATTCTCTTGTCGAAGGTCCAGCCTTCAGATCACTACTAGGATTTGAATCTAGTGTTTGTTGAACTCTAAGAGTCACACACACACTTTTTTCATGGGATCTATACTTTTCGCATAATGCATCACTTGCTTTAATGAGGAATCTTCTAGAGGATGTGCACATTGTGTTTTCAAGTAATTGTGTTTTTTGGATAATCTTGTGTGTTTTAAGTTATAAATCTAAAATTCCTTGCTTGCTTCACCATATTTTTTTCTTCTTGTTCATTGTTTTCAGTACAGTGTTTGTGGTTGCTTTTAGTGAGGGAGAGTTTGGTTTATCATTGCAAGAGTTTGTTAGCATGAATACTTTGATTTGTTTGGTAAAGGAGATTAGCTTTAGTTGTTTTGCATGTTGCTATGTACTGCTTCTTTATTGTTTCCTTCTTGCAAGCTACTACTATTTATTTTTACATCATCTTGTCCCTGCTTATATGGTTTATGCTCTTGCTTTAGTTGATTAAACTTCCTTTAACAATTCATGACAAAAAGGGGAAGAAGTTTCAGTGAAATTCAAAATGTTTTTTGAGTGTGTTTGCATGGTTTTTTAGCGTGTTTGCATGTTTCTTAGGATTGTCATCTATTCATGCTATGTGCTACATATTCTTAAAATCTCCAATTTACATGTATTCATATTTCCATTTCATGCTTCAAGATAATCTTGTCATATGTCTATTGTTTTTTCATATACTCTTGTGGCACTATAGTTGTTTTAGAGATTGTGGCACTAATAGCTATTTTGCAGATCATGACATTGAGAAAGAAGTTTGATTTTGTTGGCTGTAATGGATTGGAGTGTTTAGGATTTTATTTGCTAGGTGTGTTTTGTCACGGCATTACCAAAGGGGGAGATTGTTAGGTTTTTATTCTTGGCAATCCCGTTTGACAAAACTCCTTTTAGTTGTAATTGTATTCAAACTTTTATTTCAGTGAGGCTATGAGTTTTAGATGCGAATCCAACCCGAATTATGTCTTGCAGAGAAGTTTGTGAAGTTAATTCTTTCATATTTGCCACTTCGCTGACTATGTCGGGGATTGAGCTACCCAATCAGCTCGTAGGGGTCGATAGAGCAGCGCCCCTTGGCAGGTTTAAGGCAACACCCTCAAAGCCAGAAGCAAAAATACAGTCGACGTTGCTTGTCCGCTCAAGCGGCCATTTGTGCACTCGAGCGAAAAATCTTTGGTTTCAGAAGTTTGAACTGTTTGCAAAAGTATTGGAAGTTGTGTTTTTGCACTCGAGCGGAGATCGCAGATCAATTTTCTATAAATATGTGGTTTCATCCGTTTTTAGGGTTACAACTTCTAAATCTTCTTCTTGGTTATTAGAGTTTTCATCTGGGGCTTCTTTGCTAGTTTCTTTGATGTTTGTCTGAGTATTAAACTTACATGGTTTGAGAAGTATACATCAAAGGATTGTTTGTTTCATTCAATAAAAAAAGAGAGAGTTATTCTTTAGTGAGTTCCGGAGAATTTGAGCCAAAAACTTTGGTGAATTCTGAAGTGGCTCATCATCGTGGATTTGACATCGATGTTGTGGATTCAACGTTGGGCAAAACAATTTCGAGGCGAAGACGGGGTTGGAAGAAGCACATTGGGGTCGGTTCGATTCGAGCGTGGATTCGCTAAGTAATTAAGAGTACACTTGTGTAATTCTTTTATGTCTTTTTAGTAGATTGTTTTGTGGCTGTTACCATGTTTTTTTTTTTTTTTTATCACAATTGGAGGCGCTCCAATTGTGGTTTTTCCACGTTAAATCATTATATTGATTTGTCTTTGATTGTTTGATTGGGATTGCTATTTACTCGTTAAAATTAATACATAATCACAAATCAATATCTAGGGAATTTCTAGATTTCTTAGATATTTTAGTTAGAAATTAAATATTTTAGTTAGAAATTGTGAACTACCTTGTTTGTTCTAATTTCATATGATTTAGTGCCCTCCTCCACTATACACACCTCTTGGCCCAATTTTACTTGGGACTAACTTTGGTCTCTTCCAATTCCTTTCAAAATACAATTCTTTATGTGGAAATCTGCCATGATTTCCTTCCCCTTGGTGAGTTCCTTTCCACTAGAAGTTGGAAAGGGAGATATCTCTTGTCCTTCCTGCCTTGGGCGCATTGAAACCTCAATTCACATATTTCTTTTTTGTGATTTTTGTTAGACCAATTTGGTTTGGTTCTCAGCTTGGTTTTTTTACTTCCACAATTTAGTCATCTTTGTCCTATTGGTTCGGTTTTTTGGTTAATTTTGCCTTTAGTTGCAAGCCTAAATAATTAGATATTCTAATCCAAATTTCTTTCATATTTTGGATCATTTGGGATGCTAGGAATAAGATTGTGTTTGATTCAAAAAAACTGTAACCCGTGCTACTTATGTTCAAGCTAACATCCTTTACTCTTCCCTTTCATGAGCACATACTACCTCTTCTCAGAATCTTCTTGTTGGCCAACTTTTGGTTGATCCTTTGATTCAACCCTCTCTTTCACTATCTTCTAAAACCTTTAATTTTTTTTAATCCAATGCAACTAGTGGGAAGAGCAATTTGGTTATCCTTGACGTACATTGCGGTGTTGTTTGCAGCAATATTGATCTAGCAATGGGCATTGGAGTTATGTTCAAACATAGTAACAGCTCTGTGGGTTCTTCATTCAAAAAAATTATTGCTCAAAAGCCTTGCGCTCACATAGCAGCAACCATTGCTGCCATCAAAATGGGCCCAAGAACACTCTTACGTAAATGTTAATATCATTACTACTCTCGCTCTTTTTTTTAGAAATCAGAGAATAGTAAGGACTTGCAAACCATAGTAGCCCGATGGTTTTTTGATTTCTGGATTTTAGTTCGATCTTTCAATCTTTGTATAATTTCACTAAGTAATAGCCATTTGATCTCGCAAGCACTCTGTTTGGTTGAATGCCAATTTATTGGCGTGAATTCATACATTTCTTCATTGGCGTGAATGCCAATTTATAGAATACATAAAGTATATACAAACAAAAGCCAAAAGTCATGGCACATCTAATTTCTGCCACTTTTGTCAAAACCTACAAGCCTAGACATATACATATACTGTAGCTATTTGTCATTTTTTTACTACAATTATACAATTATATACATACATTGTCTATCCTCCCCGATTTTCAAAGAGATAGACTGTTATAGATAAGCATGGGCTGATCGGTTTTGGCGTGTAGCGTCGGCTGAAAAGATTTGGCTAATCACTTTTCGCCAAATGATGTAGGTTGCTCCACGTATCCTGGATATGGTTGAAGTCGATCAGGAGACAGTTGCATTTGATAGTGGGGTCCACTATGCTTCCATCCTGTTGATGAGATTGTGATATTCTTCATCAGTCTCTGATGGAGGGGAATCCGGATCTTGGCTGTATTGCTCATTCCGGAAATGTTCTACATCATCCGCAGTCATGGCTAATTCCAACGGAAGATCCAAATTATTTTTCTTTTTAAGATTTATTAACATATCAAGAGCCTCATTAATTTGCGTTGGAGACCTTTGATATGTTATGGGAAAATGGGTTACAAATAATATTCTTCCATCTGTAATCATGAATGGCAATTTTGCTGAGCCATGGATGTTGGACGCTGATTGTGAAACAGATATTAGACTGTCTATCCAATATTCTGTCAAAGAAAGTTTTTGGATATTTTTCAATCGCTCTCTCCGGTGATCTTCATCTAAATAATCATCTTCAAATTCAAAATCTGTAGTTTCTTTAAGATACCAAATCTGGTATGGTTGGAAAAAATGTTCTCGTTCTCGCCAACCAACAGTGCTGGAAATCCAGAAAGTAAAATATTTGCTCCATCGAAAGCCTTTTACTATCCATGAGAGCATTGCTTTGATGATCATTGAAAAATCTATCCATTGGATTAAATCTAGAATTTGAAAAATAACTTGATTAGTTATTCCCCAATCTATATCCTCAAAAAATCACATGTCATGGTTTGCCATGATGGTTATTTTGGAAATTCCATCTTTCAAATTTAATTTATTATAAGATCGTTCTAAGATTTGTCTAATCTTATCATGATGATCTTCAACTCAATTTTTGATTAACATAAAAATTTCTTTTGGAAGCAAAGTTCTTGCTTTTTCAAAAAGACAAATTTTTTTTATTTGTTCAAAAACTGAATCAAAAAACTCATCTGATATGAGGTCTAATAGTTGAAGAAAATTGTTTATTTTTTCAAAATTAAAATCTTCATTCCAATTCATTTGTTTAAGAATATTGAAACAAAGATTTTGCAAATCTTTTAATTTAGCTGTTTGCTCAGCTAATTTGTTGGCCAAAACTCCCATGTGTTTTCGAAACTTCACTTTGTTGTCTCCAATGTGAGTTTTCCAAACTCCATTGAGTTCTGTATAAATTTCTCTGGATATACCAGGGTTGAAAAAATCTTTTATTTCAGATTCATTTGGTCTAGATGTCTGAATATTAGTTAGAACTGGGTTAGTTTTCATTTGATTCCTTTGAAAAATAGGCATGGCTGGTGCACTGCAAAAAGCTTTTTTAGCTTTGGTCATGCTATCATATGCTTTAAAGCTTGCTCCTGAGTATTCACAAACTTGAAGATTGGCTTCGTTCCAGTCTGTGTAAATTCCAAGTTGTCTTCCTGAAAACACAACATAAACTTTTTCTTCTCAGGATATTGTTTTTTTAGCAATTGTCACCCAATCTCCTTGAGCGGGTTGTTTACCCTTATCCATTGTTTTCCTCTTAGTCTAGAGGTCTTCTGCAAAAATTAAATTTACTTGTTTAGCAATTTAATTTTCTGAAACAATTTCTGCTAAGAAAATCTGCAAGAAAATTGTTAGTACCTTTAAGATGTTCTACTTCAAAGGTATATTCAGAAATTTTATTATACCAGGCTAGTCGTCTTCCTTGCTCAATAAGTTTTTTATTTATCAAGAAATCTCTTACTGCCTTATTATCAGTGCGTACAATAAAATTTTCTGGGGCTAAATAAATATGAAAACTTTTTATTGCCAATTTTATTGCAAGTAATTCTTTTTCGAAAATAATATATTTCTGTTCATTTAGTTTAAATGTTCCAGAATTATATCCGCAAATTAATTCTTCTTTTTGTAATTTTATGGGTATTGAATTTTTTCTTGGTCTAATCCCATTTTCTAATAAAGGTATCTCTTTATCATGCCATAAATTACAGGGTATAGCTTTAAGAACACATCCCCAACATGCTTCTGAGGCATCTGTTTCTAAAATTAATTTATCACCTGTTTTAGGAAGATAAACATCTGGTAAAGTTTTAACATGTTCTTTAATTCGTTTAATTAAAGCAACATCTTCTGTTATCTATTCAAAAATAACATTTTTCCTTAATTTGGTTAACCATGGAATTTCTATTTTTGAAAGATTTTTAATAAAATTTCGTCCGTAATTTAAAATGCCTAATAAACTCTGTAATTGTGTTATATTTTCAAGAGTATCAGGAAAATCTCGTACTTTGGACAAAATATGTTCTTGTAATTTTAAACCTTTTTTATCTAAAATTATTCCAAAAAATTCAATTGATTCTTTTTCTAATTCAATCTTTTTTGGAGACAAAATAATTCCATGTTTTTGGAATCTTTCACAAAGTAATTTTAAATGTTTCTTATGCTCCTCCTTGGTTTTAAAGAAGATAAATATATCATCAATATAAACTACACAACAATCTTTAAGGTCTTTAAAAATTGTGTCCATCCACCGTTGAAATACTTGTGGTGCAATATTTAATCCAAAAGGCATAACATTCCAGTGGTAATGTCCCCTAGGTGTACTGAAAGCTGTCAATTTTTTTGACTCTTCAGTCAATTGGATTTGCCAAAATCCACTTTTACAATCAAATTTGCTAAAAATTTTTGATTCTTTGGTTAAGTTAATCAAAACATCTTTTCGTGGAATAAAATATCTTGGTTTTTGTTGGGCTTTAACTTAGGGTCAAGCATATTCCTCTCTTGGTTTTTAATGGGCTTTAACTTAGGGTCAATCATAGATCATCACACCCACAAACTGGAAGCCCTCTGGTGCATGCTATATATACTACCACATATAAAACATTTCACGACTAATTATTTAGTCCCTAAAATCATTGATCTCTAAATACTTTTTGTGATAAAAATAAATTCGTCACCAAAAATGTCGCTAAAAGTGTGCTCAGGAAAGTCAAATTTGACTTTTAGCGAAGAATTTTCAAAAATGTCATTGAAAATGACAATTAGTTACGTAATTTGTTTGGTCACAAAATGTTTGATTTATTTTGCAAAGCTAAAAATTTAGTCGCTAATATTTCGTCACAGAATGTCCCAATTTGGTCACAAAAAACAAAATAATGACATTTTCAACAACAAATATATTTGGTCACTAAAATTCAAATTATGTTCTTTATGACATATTTTCGTCGCTAAAACTCAGTTTGAAAAGAAATAAATAAAATAATAAATAAACTAAAAAATTGGCATACTCATCAAAGCTCTCAATTCCCAAACCATAATGAACAGAAAGTAAAATTTTACAAGAAAATAAAACTCAAAGATGGCAGCCTCTAATGTGATCAAAGCAAAAATTAGAACAAACCAAAAATGGCAATGAGAAGAATTGTTCAAGACATTAGTCAGCACCATAACTATCCCGTAAAACCATAAAAAAAACATACCTTAGTACAAGTACCCATCAATCAAAAATATATATATATATATATAATACTTCGAAACCATTCAATTACAATAAAAACTTAATGACAAATTTCACTTTACCCCCTGAGGTTTGAGCCAGGTACGAATTACTGCTGACATTTTGAAATCATCACATAATCCCCATAAAATTTGTAGACTAAAATGCACAGTTAACATTTCCGTCCAAAACAACAGACTATGAGAGCCGTGTGCCTCTGTGGAGAACAAGTCAATTTTTAAGACGAAAATACCCTTTTACATCTTTAAATTTACCAAAGATGCCATTATTTTTTCTCTCCCCTTATTTCTATTGTTTTTCTCTCTACTCTGCAATTAAATAATAGCACTCATATATATACATAGAAATTAAATGATTTCCATTAAAATCTATCTTAACTTGATATCAATGGCAGCTCATCTCTTACAATTAAATAATAACAATCATATATTACCCACCCGAAAATATATATATATATATATATGTAGCAATGATATATATACATATAGCAGATGCAAACAGATATATATATATATATATGTGGAATTGGGTTTGTGAAAAGGAAAGACCTTGGAATTGAGCATCAGCTCAACACGCGCACACGTGCACACACACACACACATATATATATATATATGGAATTGGGTTTGCAAATTAATGGCATTGGGCTATGGTCTGGATATGATGCAGTCTGGTTTGGGATATCTTTCGTCTTTTGTATTTGGAGGTTGAGTTGTTGGTTCAAAACTTCATTCCATGAATGATGGTGCCGTGGTACATGCTCTGCTCTGTGTTTTGAAAACACAAAATAATACTCCCAGCATTTCTTCTATTTGGAACAAAATGTGCTATATATATATATATTACTTGCCATCACCACTTTTCTCTCTCTTTCTTTCCTGCCCTACTCATCCCCAACATGGTCATTTTTAATAATGGAAGAGGAAAGCCTTCTGAAGCGGAGATTTGGTTTGGTCAAGGCGACGGCAAAGATTGGGATCAAGAGACATGAAAAGTGGCTCAGCTGAAGTCTTTTTTCCCCTTCATGCTTGCTGGAAAACTTGTCGCCATAGCCAAAATTGAACTGATTAAGATTAGGATTTTGAGTTGGTAGGTGATTAAGTTACTGGATTGAAAGCATAGTTGAATTAAACTATATATATTTATTTATTTATTTAATTCAGAAGAAGAATATATATACATACATATCTCAACCTTCTACCTTTTGGGTTTGTGAAAAGGAAAGAAGAATGGAGAAGAGAAAAAGAACTGAAAAGAAGATGAAGAAGATTAAGATGAGAAGAAGAATATAAAGATAATGGTATAATTGTCAATTTACATCTTCTGTTAATAGAAGTTAGTGTGCACTTCAATCCAGTAATTACAGGGGTATTATGTGGCAATTTCAAAATGCTAAGGAGGTAATCCGCACCTTGCCCAAACCATAGGTCCAAAACTTAATCCACATATTGCAGTGAGTATTTTATGTCCATACAGTTAAAATTAACGTCAAAATGATGTATGTTTTTTTATTTTTTGTAATTACCTCTTTTCAAACATAATAAGCCAAATGAACATAATTTAATATATCACCAAAAATTACCTCCAAAGAATATGTAAAGCATAAATATTATAAATAACTACAATTAAATAATACCTTTGTGAGGATGACGTCAAGGATTCTGTTCCTGCTTTTGATACACATAGCTCCGATTGATGACGGTTTATGAAACAACCACAATTAATACAAATTGTGTTTCTAAATCAAAGTAGTAAGATGACAAACAAATGCATGGGATTAAAAAAAAAACAAAACACAACAAAACAAAACAAAAAAGCATGCTAAGAAAAGGGGGCATTGACTTCATTCTCTACCTGATTGCACTCGTCTGCACTCATCCTTCACTGGATTTTACCAGTCAACTGCCAAAAAAAAAACTCCTAATTGAATGTAAAGAATATGAAAGAATGAAAGGATACCACAATCTGATCATGGTTGTCATCAAAATTGCCTCAACAGATGGTGGTGCCCAGTCAGTCGTTCTTCTCATCGGAAGAAAAATACAAAGGCTGGAGATAATGCAGAATAAGATTGAATGAACATCAGAGACTGAGAGAATGAATACAGAGTAGAGATGAAGTAATGATAACTACTAATTCTTCTTCATCCCCAATGGGTGTTTGACTTGTTACTTGTCTATATGGAATACATTAGAATGAATACTCCGTATCAATTTATGAAGAAGTTCATAAAGATAGATAACTGATTTCTATCAACTTCTTTTTTGCCCGATAATAATCATGGGCTCATAACATCATGGATGGTTTGCGTATCTAATAGATTAAGGCCTACCTATTGATAAACACACAGACACACAAAAACTATGAAGCACGAACACCTCTCCGAGGGCTACATATAAGTGTTGGACACGTGTCAGACACGGACACGGACACACGGTGGACACGTGTACATCGTAGAAGGTGTCCCTTTTTTTTTTTTTTTTTTTGCAGCTGGACACATTTAGAACACCGTGGGGTCAAAAACAAAATTTTTGAAACTTTAAGTGTGGGTCAATTTGTAAAAAACAAAAATTAAAGAAATCAAACCAAGCCCTAACCTTGATTTCGAACAAAAAGAGAAGAGGCTGAGAAAAGGCTGCAGGCTACTCGCTGCTCTTGCAAAGGTATGTTCTTCTTTCGACCTTCTTCTTCCTTCGATCTTCTTCTGCTTTTCAATCTTTGTATCTCAGTCACTGTCTCTTTCGATCTGCTCTCTCTCTTTCTTCTTCTTTCAATCTTCTTCTTCGTTTGACTTCTCTCTCTCTCTCTCTGATATTCTTTTTTATATTGTTCTTTTTTTTTCTTTTTCTTTTTTTGACATTTCTCTCTATCTCTATTATTTATTTATATTCTTTTTTTGGTTGATTAGTTTATTTCTTCATTTATTTATTTTCTCTACCTTTTAATTTTTTTTATAATAATTTTATGACATGATAAATAAATTTAATTATACATATTGAACGTGTCCCCAGTATGCCGTTTCCCCTATTTTTTGAAAATTTGCGTGTCCGCGTGTCCGTGTATTGTTCTTGTCATGTCACGTGTCCGTGTCCGTGCTTCATAGCACAAAAAATGATGAATTTTTTTTTATTCAAAAAGAATCTGCAGCTAAAAAATTCAGTAAAAGATTTGAAAAATCATTCAATTGGATAATGGGGATAAGGCAGTACATGAAATAAAACCTCTTTGAAGACCTTATGGCAATGAAATGAGAAGAATACAGATTCAAACTTCAAGTTGATAAAATATTGCACAAAGAAAAAACTGAGTAATATATCGCACAAGGAACCACTACTACTACACATCAATTGCTCAAACAAAGATGATGAGAAACCAACTCATTTAATAGGCAAGACCAAGATTTTCTAGCTCACATTCAATCCTTTGAATCCATTCTAATGTATTTAATCTACCAAGATAAAAGCTTCAACAATTAACTCTTTTTCCATTAATTCTGAGTTATGATCTTAATATACAGTAAGCAATCAGCCAAACATATATTTTTATTGGGTGCTATATAGAGCTAGAAATTATAAGCAAACACTAACCATTCAAGCATAACAGAATGTGTAGATTATTCCGATGATTAAATTGAATATCAATAATAATGGTTAAAAAGCAAGCACAGAAAATCATATAGATATATGAATATATGTATATGTAAGATGTGAAGGAGCAGAGGTTTGATTGTACCAACCGTGCAAGCGCTTGTGGACCAGAGGTTGATGGTGTAATTTGACGGGCAAGAGTTCAACAACAAGCATTTTATGAAACTTTATTTTCTTCAACGGGGGTCTCCTCTACACTTCACAAGTACCTCCATCTCTCGGTTCACAGTTTACATATTTCTCCTCTACATAAATATATGTAGATAATACAATGAGAGTCAAAGCTAAAAATAAATAAATAAATCAAAGCAAGTTTCATTTTCTAAAACAGTAACTAAAAACTAAATATGTAAGAAAAATTAGGAGCCATGCAACCTCAAAAGACTTTTCAATTTGTGACAAAGGAAACAAAGAAATTACTATGAAACAAGAGCCCTTATTATATGATTTTATATCTCAAAAAAGCGGCGAGAGATTGAGATATAAAATCATATGAAAATATGTGACTGGGAAAAAAGTCTCAATCATAATAATAATGAAAGGTACAAAAATCTCACCTTCACCAAATCACTCAAAACCCAAATAAATAAACAAAGCTCAAATTCGAAGTGGACCCACCAAACCAAATCAATTGATTCATGCAATACAAGTGTTTTGAGGTATTTTGTGTAGGGCTGATGATGAAGATGGGCTTAATTCTATTGGTAATTATCAAACATTTTCTTTATGTTTTTGTCAAAGAAAAAATATGTATTGTATATATATAGAGAATAATGTTACACTGATCACATTCTTTTGCTAAAAAATGCCAGCTTCATGCAGCAAAAATCAAACTTACACCACCACTGATGATGACGATGACGATGACGATGACGATGACGATGAACAAAATTCAAACAAGATCCATCCATAAATTAAGGTACTAGTATATTACATATTGTTGTTCCATAATGACAGATTGGTATCAAGCAACTCAAAATCAATGCATAAATGACGCTGATGCACAAAGTAATCATAAATACAAACAATGTGATGCTTATCCTCTGGATCAAACTTCCTATTTAACTGCAAACAGAAAATAAGCATGAACAAAAATATTCATAATCATTATATATGATAGAACCCAGCTGAATAAGAATTAATTACAGTTGTCAGAATAGAAACTTCAACCAGTGCCTGTTGATAGTATGCAGGTTAATTTTTAATAATTTTTACGGCAACAAAACTTTTGGTTTCTCCAACCCAGCATTTAGCAACCTGCCCAAATGTCCCACAGCCAAGAATGTCTTTGACAATGTATCTGAAACACAAAGCCCATGAAACTAATTACTCAATTTAGAGATCACTAAAGTAGAAAAAGAACACACATCTTGTAAAGAATTAATTGACAAATTTAGAACCATAATTGTGATATCAAGAAAATATCTTAACAAAATGATTTACAAAGAGTGCATTAATGTGCCAAAATACGCATTTATAAACCATTATATGAATCTGTAGATTAGCAACAATCGTCAGTATATATGGCCAAGTGCAGTATGCATGATGCAAATCTTATCATCCTGACATGTGGAAGTGACATTGATCGGAAAAACTCAATTGCAGAAACAATTTTAATGGAGTTTTCCAAGTCACCACTCGCACTAGATCTCAAAACAAGCAAAAAACATCAAGCAGGATTAGAGAGCCAGATCATCCCAATCCATCTCACGATAACATGATACAAATATATCCAAGCTTTACACCTTCCTATTTCTTCCTCCAGATTCCTAAATCAAATAATCACTGACCCTCCTCTACATAAATCTAAAATCTCTTAATGAATAGACCAGTCTCCATTTCTATGCAAGCCAGCAATTGCCTAACTGATTATTCAGCAATTTCAGATTAGCATTGTTTCATAAAATTTTCAAGAAATCAGACATCTTTTAACAGATGCAACAAGCAAGTGAAGCTTACAAAACAGAGCTTGGAGATATACGATCAAGATTAGCAAACAACGTGGATCCCAAAACTCTCAGAACCCAAGTCAAAAAAATAAATAAAATAAATAAAATGTAGGGAGATTTAACAGCATAAAACAGGAAAATTGCATTCATAGAATAATTTGAATATGAAATGCAGCATACAAGAACAAACTTACATGAACAAGTTTACATGAGAATAATCTAAGTCCCAATAATTTAACTACCCATTATTGTAATCTTATTTAAAAAATAAAAATAAAAAAAACATAGGGTTTATTATGTTAATTTGCTTTCTAATATAAATTCAACACCAAAAATAAATCTAAAATTATTTAAATGCACAAAATTGAAACCTCAATTTTTGAAATGAACTAACTTCAAGATAATTTGAACTTCTGCTGGGTGGAAAATATGACATTCATATATTTTTCTCAAAGAATTGGATCACATACATTAGTCACAACTCTCAGGGAACAAAAAAGATTATAAAATAAAAATAAAAATCAGTGTGTTTGGTTTGAGTTTTTTGAAAACTGAGGGCATTTTGGTTTGGCTTTGTAGAGTGATTTTGGGAAAAATTTTCTAAAAAACTTGTTTGGTTTGTAATTTTTCCAAAACAATTTCCAAAATCACTCTCTCTCTCTTACACATCAATCAATCACTTTTTCTCTCACACACATCTACTCAATTACAACAAAATATCAAATCATTCCAAACTCCCAAACTCCAAAACTACTTCCAAAATACACAACCAAACAAACTAAAAAAATTTATAAACTCTCTCCCCAAAACAATTTTTAAAAACTACGCTCTCAAAACCAAACCAAACCAAACATACCTTGAGTTTTTTGATTTTCGTGTTTTTTTTATTTTTAGTGAATATTTTTAAAATTTTCAACATTTTTATTACTTTTTTAGATGCATCTTACTTAGATGTATCTAAAAAGCAAAAAAATTGTGAAAAAATATTTTAAAAAATTAATAAATACATAAAAATTAAAAAATTAAAAAAATGTACTGAATTCTCTTTTTCTTTTCTTTTTTTTTTGTATTTTTGGTATTTACTGAATTTTTAAAAGGTTTTTTTCGCAAATTTTTTACTTTTTAGGTATATTTATGTTAGGTATGTCGGGGAAAAAAAAAATACTTAAAATATTAAAAAAATTCAATAAAAACAAAAAAGCACAAAAAAAAACAAGAAAGTTGAATTTTCTGAAAAGTATTTCTGGAAAAATAGAATCAAGCAAAGTTAGAAAGTTTAGAGTGAACAACAGTTACCTAAAATTCACTAATAACAAAGATGATAAGCAAAAGATTTGCTCCAAAGCTTTTGTAGCAAAGTAAAACATAACATAAATTGAAAAGTCATGTATATATCTATATATGTTCCTACACACCCACAATAGCAATTAGTCCCTGAAAAACAATCACATAACTCAAATTCCATGCAAAAATTCTAGCAGACAAACAACCTTATCATGCATGAGGATTAATTGTGACATGGTTTTCTCAAGCGACAATGAGCTTAGAGGAATCGAGATTCTTCTTCAATGAATAGGCAATGAAATCTTCCATTGATTGAAGCTTGTAAATGAAAGTGATGTAGAAAATGATGAAGAGAAAGGGAGAGAGATGATCAGATCAATATTGTAAAATCATAGATCTAGAGATTTATATATATGGGCGGACAGAGATAGAGAGAGAGAGAGAGAGCCAGAGACAAAGAAACGCACCAAATTTGCAAAACATTTGAAGAAGATGATAGATCTACCATGGATTGAAGCTTATAGATCTCGTAAAATCATAGATCTAGAGATATATATATATATATAGGCGGAGAGAGAGAGAGAGAGAGAGAGAGAGAGAGAGAGAGATGCACCAAATTTGCAAAACATTTGAAGAAGATTATAGATCTACCATGCACATCTGCCTTGTATTGCCGCCGGAGAGGAGAGGGTAAGATCGAGAATCTTGAGAGCAAACCCGTTGAACAGAGAGAGTGAATATGGAAAATTACGACTGAAGAGAGAATTTGTATTGCCCTGACTTTTTAATTGTGGAAGAGTAAAAATATTTGGTCTCTTAAAGTGTTAGTGTATTTACAACTAAATTAATTTGTCTCAAAAAAAAAATATGTGAATTTTATACAAAGCAACAAGTGACAAATTAAGAAAGTTTAAATTTGTCTCTAAAAAATTATTTTTAGAGACCAAATTTACTTGGTCCCTAAATATTAGTCTCTAAAAATACTGATTTCTTGTAGTGTAGCTAAACCCTATTCTCATAATATCAATGAATAAGAATTATTATTATTATTATTATTATTATTATTATTATTATTATTATTATTTGAGAAATTGATGAACAAGAACAATAAGCATTACATATAAGCTTGGATCTGCAAGAAAATGTCAAATTCTCCAGGAATGAAATGCCCACCCATTTCCATCCTGGAGGCAGGTGTAATTAGATTCACAGGTTATGGGAATCAAACATTAGTATGCAAGGACATTCATGCAAATATATATCATAAACAATTATATTAAATTCTTTCAACTTCAGATGAACCACTTTACTCTAACTTATTCTTGGCACTCTCGTATGTTTATTGTTGTGCAAATTACAACAGTTGTCCTTATATTGCTCCTTATATCATTGAAGTACCTATAATTTCAATTGGCTTGATTTTAACCGTAAATTTTGAATTATAGATCAAGTTAGTCCGATGGATAACTCCCGTTAGTGATTTTACCGGAAATGGAACACATCACTAACGGAAATGGCACACATGATCAGCCTCCTATCATATCCATATGGGGAAAATTGTAAATTCCTGACACCTTTTTCTTTTGAGAGATATTCAGCGGGCCTTCTTGCACCATTTCTCTCATCTCCGGCAGCTCACTACCACTGCTGTTGTTACCACTCAGCCACCACCACAGAAACAACCTGCTCAGCTACATACCAAAACCCTTACTACTGCCTCCATCAAACCCACCAACCAACACCAACAGTTAGCCACAAACACCACCTGCACCATTCCACATCCTCTTCTAAATTGCCACCTGCACCTTTCCCAAAGCACCCGCACCAGCACCTCCACATTCCCCAATCCAAACCTCCTTTCCCCACCACCACTACCAAATCCTCCAGGCCACCACAACCAAGCTTCACCACCACCCTGACTATTGCCAAACCACCTACTCCGCCTCATTAATCTCTCCACAAAATATATTTTCAACCCACAAACATACATAATGAAATGAAACACCTCCACTGAAAATCTCCATGGCCCTCTGTTTCCTTGCTCAGGCAGTAGTACAAACCACCACCACACATAAACAACAAATCAACCAAACATGTGTATACATAAATACATACATGCATATATGTGTGTGTGTGTGTGTTCATATTGGGGGATGTTACAACAGGGGAAGCTGAATTTTCGGGCCAATGCATGTTGATTGGACAGAGAGGACGAGGGGAGGAATGAGAGAAGAGAAGAATAGAGAAGAGAGGGAGGGCAGAGAGAGAGAAGAGAATGAAAGGGAAAAAGAGAAGATAGGAACAGGGGGAGAAGGGAAGCATCTGACCTCTGTTAATTGTTGCCAAAAGCTGAACAGGGAGCTGTCAATCATCGCCAGAAACTGAATGAGGGGAAGGAGGGCCTGATCTTTGTCGATCATCGGCAGAAATATCTCACCCCTCCGTTCATCGCCACTTGAAATGCAATTTATGTCGATCGTAAGCGGAAACCCCTCGCCCATTTGTTTGATCATCACTTGAAACCCACACCCTTTGATCGTCGCGTGAAACCCATTGTGGGGATGTGTGGAGATTTTAATGGAAAGGGAGTTGTGTGTTTTGTAGTTCTTCTAGAGAATGAGATAACATAGAGAAAAATGGAAGGGGAGAAAAAGAGAAGAAAGGTTGGGGAAGGAGAGAAAGAAAGAGCGAGTCTAACTCAGTCAGTGTATATACTCAGTGTGAGTCAACTCAGTGAGATGTAATGTCTAAAATACCCTTATGTAATGTGAAGTGCACATGTTTATTTTCCGTCTATTTTGTTGACGCCCATTATCAATTGAGTAAGTTTGACAAAAAATTTAAAATTCAGAATTAAAATCAAGCTAATTAAAATTGCAGGGACTAAAATGACATAAGATACAAACTATAGGGACTACCATCATAATTTGCCCTTTATTTATATTTATTTTTTTAATGTTATGCACCAAATTCTTTCAAAAAAATCATAGATGTTTTTAGTTTGGGAAAATTAATTGTTCTACAATGTAACCAATATCTACTTCCTAGCCTCACAGCACTAACCTAGGAATGACTTTCAAAAGCAGTGTAAAAGATTTCTAACAACCTAATAAGGGGAAGACAACCTATAAAACCATCATTTTGCAATTCATGCTATAAATAATTCTTCCATGAGGTGACTCCATAAGCAACCAATCGAACCCAAATAGTATAAATCAATGAAGGAAAGAAATTTGCGGCTGTTTTCATGCTTACTTGATAGTTTGCAGTGGCTAGAGAGAGAGAGAGAGAGAGAGAGAGAGACTCTGAAAGCAGCGAATTTGAAATACAAAAGCAGAGTTCATCAGCGTATCAATCTTGCATCATAACTATTTCACCAAGATAAAAAAGGAGTACTGGGAAAAACGAGTTTTAAGTATCATTATCAGTCCGCATCCCTCTCAGTTCCGTTCATACTTCGGGTCAGCCATCACATAATGATAAGCAATCACCAAGACAAATATGAAGATGCCGAGAAAGTTGGCGAAGAATCCCAAGTCTTGATCATCAATCATCTACAAAAGCAGAACACAGTCCAAAATAAATCCTTCAACTACAATCAGATTAATTTCTAGATTCAAAGTAGCTAAGATCATAATAATTGCAAACAAGAACTCCTAAGATCATAGTAATTGCAAACAAGAACTCCTATCAAACTTCTCCCGTGTCCCTTGGTTCCAAATCCCCTCGCTACCATAAACTCTAATCATGTGGTAGAAAGGAAGTTTGGGATAAGACGACAGGAGACAATCGGGACAGAGGATCCATCTCTAACAATTGCCATGAAGATAAGGACTTTAAAAAACAATGGTTCGCAAGAATGCCCTTTCCACATCTAAAACAAAAGATATAAATCTATGTATTTTTTTCAAAACCATACACCCTTAAGTGTTAGAATCATACGATTCACGATTCGATACAAGTTTCAACAAAACGATTCGAATCGTGCTGTTGAATTGAAAATTGAGTGAATCTTATGATTCATCTAGATTCACACGATTCACTGCAATTCAGTTGTATTTCTATTTTTTTTTACATAATGCATGAAACGTCTTGTTCGCCACACTGTGAAGATATATAGAAGAGATTAATTAGTTAAATTGATATACGTGATTTTACATGTATATATATAATTTAATTATATTGATAATTTACTTTATTTTAAACACAGTATATATTTTTATATTTATATAAATATATAGAATTATATATTATATTAAATAAAAAAAAATTAAAGAAAATAAATTTGTACAGATAAACTCATGTAACTTCCTCTTTTCTCCCTAGATACCAGCTTCTCTTATTTTCTAATATTAGCACACTTTCTTTAATAAGACATCCAACTTCTCAGAATAATTTCACAGGATAAAATAAAGACAGTCACACCAAAAGACCAGATAAGTCAATCACCAGAACAATCATGTTTCAAACCCTTTCAATTGTGCTAGTTGTGGACCACTCCTAACAACCGAATCAAACATAGATATTAGATGCTAATATTGTCAACTTAATGATCTTCTCCGCCAATTTGCATCAATTGAACGCAAACCGAATTTCTAATTGTATTTGACAACAAACATTTCTGGCTTTCTTAGATGGTAATATAGTGGTAGGAAACCAACAAGCACTGCATTATCAATAAATGGAAGGAAAGCGCACTGAAAGCAACTTTCCTTAAATAGATTCAAGACCAACATTTACATAGTAATACTTGAGAATAATAGGTAGAATGTTGAAGCCACAACACTAGCAATTAAACAACATGAAATCCAACACAATAGCCATATTTGTGTTAAAAAGTTCAAGCGCGTCAGAATAGCTTACGGTGACAAGACAAAATCTTCTCCTCCACTTCTCATTTCAGTTTGTTTTCTTTTGAAACATATTTGTGATACATATATATATACTAGTGGTGGTGCACGTGATAATTATATATATATTATCCATTCAAATTGAATATTTTATGAAGTTTTATTAGTTTTATCAGTTATAAAAAAACATTTTTAAGGAGTTTGTATTTTATGTATGCATGTTATTGTGAGTGAGTGAAGCGAGATATTGACTGTTAATAACATAATAATTCATTGTGTAGTATAAATTGACAAATAGCAATTATAGGAGCCGATAGCCGGAACATGCAACACCAGCATAATTTGCACATCAACAGCCTCAACAAATTTCGGGAATAACAACTTTAGCATCATACCAATTATATTAAACAAATTACAAAAGGGTATGAAAATCTACCAACATGACAAACAGGCTAAAGCACACCAATAGTTGTCATACCTTTGTTACTTGTGTAATTGAAGTAATACTCACGTTTTTTTTATTATAAAAAATAAAAAGAGAAAATTTATGAGGCTGCCCAATGGCAAACCCAATCCTAAAATAGATAAAATACCATATACATAAAATAAAATATATAGAATAATTTGCTATAGATAATCATGGTTTAACGTTGGCTATATCAACAATGAAATGTTTCATTAGCAAATTTCTAAACTTGTTTGTAAAGAAGAATAAACAATACACTATACCATAGTTGTCAAATCGGGATTCATATCGTGAATTGAAATGGCTCGTATCGAATTGTGAATCGAATCGAATCGTAAATCGTAAAAATTCGGTCACTTTTTCAAAATTACTTGAAAACATATATTTACACATTTAGATGTTAAATATATTTTATGAATATGAAATATTTAATAAAAATGCTATTTCGAATGATAATCACGTAGTTTAATAGGTAAGAAATTAACAAAGGTTCCCATGTAGGATTACCATCTCACCTTTTTTCTTTTTTAGATATTTCTTATCAACCATTCTTAATAAAGATAATAACCAAATAGACAAACTATTAATTTACAAAGTAACAATAATTAACATCGATATTGATATTTGGACAATAAGCATACATACTTTTCTAAGTAATAGCGAGCAAATAATAAGAAAGAATTATTTATAATATTTTATTTTAAAGTCTACAACATTTTAAAAGAAATAACTAACCTCGCACAAGTAATATTCAATTATATTCAATTTAATAAAATAACAATAGCTAATTCATTGTGTAACTTTAATCTTAAACATCTTTAAAAGATATATTATGATTTTTTAAAGGGGAAAAAAAATGAGAAGAAAGGTTAAAAATATGTTGGGTCTGACTGAATCTTATTGGATCCTATTAAAATCTCATGATCACTAAAACAACAATAAATCACGTATATATGTTAGTTATTTTGGTATTAAATGCTATCAGAAGTTGTATGATGTCATTTTTCACTAAAAAGATAGAGAAAAAAAAAATAAAAAATATGTCAAACACAATAATTTCAAAAAGTACATTAATCGTAAAAAGTGAATCGAATCGTGAATCGATCATGAATCATGCGATTAACTAGAGATTCACTTCCAAAATAGATTCACCCATAGATTCGTATCAATTTTACAAAAAATACGAATCGAATTGTGAATCGAATCGTGAATCGTAAGATTCTGATAAAAGAGCACTATACAATCAAATAATCTTATGGGGGTGGTTTGGAATGTTCTAAATAAGTGCACTTTTTGACTTTTTATTTTTTAAAAAATGTGTAGAAAAATAGAGAAAGTGGTTAAAAAAGTAAAAGGGAGATAATGATTGATGTGACCCAAATAAGTGTATGTAGGTCAAAAAAAGTGCACTTTTTTAGTTTACCCCATACACCTACTATGTGCTAAATTCAAATAGTTCTAAGAAGAATTATTTTAATGGGAGGCATTGTACCATCACTACAAAAACTTTGAATTTTTACGGTATTTCAAAAAAAAATGCTACTAAAAGGAAAAGCCATTAAAAATTAAGATATTTGTAACAAAACGTTCACCATGCGGTCGCTATCTTAGGTTCACCTTTAAACGTTCACCTTTAAATGCCACACTAACATTTTTAGTAACTTTCAAAACCATCATATCAATCTTGGCAACAACAAATTGTAGCCAACAACTGACGTAATCATTGACTTATAGTGGCGTTTTTATTTTAATAACATGAGAAAATATCATTTTGCCTCCCAAATTTTCACATGTTTTACAATTTGACCCCCAGACTTCGATTAATATCAATTTTACACCCAAACTTTTGAAATTTTGATCAATTTGGCCCCTACCGTCACATTCCGTCTAAATTTGACGAAATGTACTGACGTGACACCAAAATTCATTTGGAATTTCATTTTACCCCCAAACTATACCTTAAAAATCAATTTGCCCCCCAAATATTAAAAAAAAAAAATTTAAATTTAAATATTTAATAAATAAGTTTTATATCTCAATAATGAAAAAATTAAATTTTAAATAATATATACTTTGCAAAAAAAATATTAAAAAAATATAAAAATCCTCATTAAGAATTATCTTGAAACTATGAAACATGGGTACTTCAATAAACATGTACCCGTACCGAGTACTTACCGAATTTTTAAATTTTTTTCCCACTCAATTTTGAAATTACTATTAGTCAATCAATTCTATTGAAATTAATTTGGGTAATAAACTAATTACAATTGCGTGTGTACACACACACATAGAGTAGCCAAAAAATTTTCGACTCAACAAGTTTCTCCAAAATCAACTCAAGATAATTTGAGACTTATGAAACACAAGTATAGGCATGAGTACTAGTATTGGCACAATATGGATACACTGACACTGTAAAATCCAAAAAAAAAAAAAAAAGTAGAGTATGGATACAGCTTAATACGTTTGTAAAAAAATATTTGTTTTCAATTTAGAATAATACAAAAATTGATTAAATGGTTTAATTTAAATCCAACATACAATTAATGCCAAAAGTACAGGTATGAGATAAACGAAAATTAGATATATTAAATAACTTACACACCATACCTTAATTTTAAAACCATGCTAAGCACAAAACTAAAAACGAAAAAGAAATCTAGTAAAAAGAATTTTATCTTCGTAATAGAAGAAAATATTGTTTCGACTGAGATACAACATGGCTTGGGTATATATAGTATATATGTTTAGGTACAACAAAAATTAACAAGGAAAATTTTGAGTGCAAGTTTTGTTTACCCGGTACGTACGAAGAAATACCATACGTCGATAAGTACTTGGTACGGGTACGACATGTTTGTCGAATTATCCATGCTTTTTAAATGAGGATTTTTATTTTTATTTTTTTATTTTTTTGCAAAGTATATATTATTTAAAATTTAAGTTTTTCATTATTGGGATAAAAAATTATATATTGAATATTTAAATTTAATTTTTTATATTTTTTGGGGAGAAAAATGAAATTTAAAATGAATTTTAGTGCCACGTCAGCACATTCCATCCAATTATAGACGAAATATGATGACAGAGGCCAAATTGATCAAAATTTTGAAAGTTTGAGTGTAAAATTGATATTAATAGCAGTCTGAGGGTCAAATTGAAAAATGCGTGAAAGTTTGGGGGGCAAAATGATATTTCCTCTAATAACATTAATGCCTTCTTTGCGGTTTAGTTTTTATGTTATATTCAGCTCATTATTTATTTATTTACTATTAAGTAATTGCCATAAAAGTATTCCAACAATTAACAAATACATTTATTTAACACGGGTGGCACCACCATCTAAAAATAATAATAATAATAATAATAATAACAAAAAAAAAAACAAGGGTCGCACTAATGGCACACACTAAAAACTCCAGCAACGGAAATTTATTTCTATGTACATAATCACCCTTTGATTGCCCTACCACTTCCATTCTCTTCAGCTTCCGTTCTCATACTAAAACCCCTCTTCCATTATTCTCCTCTCACTAAAACAACATTACATTCTTTTCTTTGACTGATAAGCAACATATGAGAAATATATCAACATACATACCATTAATGACAATGGTGACTGTAAATTAAAACCCAAAAAAAGGGACAAGTGAAATTGAGATTACAAAAATATATATATATATATAAAAACTTGAAACATACAATTGATGGCATCAGTACAACAAAACAAAAGATAAAATTGTAATCCACATCAAAAAAATCCACATACACATACAGCATCCATATATAATCTGATAAAGATGTACTTTAATTATTGTGGGTTTCTATTGGATTACCAATCTAATGAGCCAAAGAATACCTTTTTCTACATAAACCCGATTGGATCTAATATATTTCTAAGAAAAGAGAAAAACAAAAAGAGAGAGAAAACACAATATCTATTGTGGTTTCAAATTGACATTGTGATTGGCAACAAAAGCTCAAGATGGCTTGATTTTGGAGCAATGCTGCTGCTGTAGATTGATGGGTTAGGTGGAACTCTGAGAAGGTCTTAAATGCGTTACAGATTGATTTTTGATTGTCGAATGGAAAAATATCGTCCAGGCATTGAGCAATCATTGAACTTGGTAAGATGATTTTATCAAAGAAGCTATCTCATTGAGCTCCAATTGTAGGACTTTAGGACCAAATATAAAAACATAGGAATATTTAGAAAGAAAGTCGATTTGAGACAGAGAGAGAGAGAGCCCAACTAGTTTTGGACATAGAAGAGAACGCCGAAGAGAGATGAGAAGAATAGTGGTTTAACGAGAGAAAGGGAATTGAAGAGAATGGAAGTGGTAGGGTAGTCAAGGGGTGCCCTTTGATAAATGCTTTGTCAAATGCAACGGTTCGTAAAATGCAGGTTTTATGAATAGGCATAAAACGATACATAAAAGGATTCAATTTTCCTAGTAGTGCATTAATAGGCAGCTTTGGAAAGCATTAATAATTTGTGAATTTATTAAGGGTATTTTCAGAATCATAGAAAACAGTTGGGCTGCTTCAGCCTTTTAAAGTAGTAGTAGATAGATAGTAGACATGTATTTTTTTCAGAGTCACAAAATTGAACTCACTAAGCATTTAATATCAGAACATATCAAGTGAACCCACAACAAAACATAAACTCTACAACTCACAAAATTTAGCTTAGCCCTATGCCATAAATACTGAAGTCACAAACTAAGAGTAGACAATTGAACTCACAGAGCATCTCTAGTGGCGTGCCAAAACACATACCAAAGAAAAGCCCAAATTTGGCCATGCATTCTCCAAGAATTATCTCCAATGGTATATCATTCCTCTTGCATCATTGGATTGTCAAATTATAATATTTTAACTGTGGCAAGTCAAAATTTGGTTTCGACAACGTTAATTTGACATCAACCACTAAAAATGCTAGTATTATTTAAGTAGAATTGTCAAATTATAAAATTTTGGCACTATGTCAAATCAAAATTTGGTATTGACACCGTTATTTTGACATCAACTGCTAAACATGTTAGTATCATCAAGTTAAGAACATACCAAGCAAAACCCACAACATAACACAAAAAAACCTACAATTACGAACTTTAACTTAGTCCTAATCCACAAATGTTGGAACGAAAACAAAAGGAAAAATTACACCAGTAGTCCCTACACTTTATGTCATTTTGGTCCCTACGATTTCAATTGGCTCAATTTTAAACCTTAATTTAGATTTTGTATTAATTTAGTCCAATTCATTGTGTTGTTAGTTTTTTTGATAAAAAATATCACTAAATTGGTTGAGGTTACATTAAAAAAATACCAACTGTTGTAATCAAAGACAAAATTATAAATTTAAGTTAAAATCGAACCAAAATAAAAATAAAAATAGAAAAAAACAGTTGTAGTCTATTGGACTAAGTTGAGACAAAATTATAAATTCAAGTTAAATCGAGCCTAAATAAAAATAAAAATAGAAACAAACAAAAACTGAATAATGAAAAAGACAGTTGAGGTGGGTTGCGATCGCAGTGGGATTCGAACCCACGACCTTTAGATTCGGAGTCTAACGCGATATCCACTCCGCTATGCGATCACTTTGCTTGCATTTTCATATATCAAACCCATTTCATTCATATACAGATCTACTGAAAAGAAAGTACTGACAAACAACTCTTTGTTTCGATCCCGGAAGCGAAACAAATGGTGTAGATCCCAACAAAGACAAAGAAGATCGAAATTTTCTCTTTCAAATCGAGACTTCTATCTCTAATCTAGAATATTTGTGTGTGCCCATAAATATACAGCAGGTATATATATATACAGAGAGAGAGAGAGAGAGAGAGAGAGAGAGAGAGAGAGAGAGATTGAGATTTTTGTGTACCTTTTTCGCTGATCAAATGTTAGATACGAAGTGGGACAGCAGATGAACAAAGATGGCGATCCAAGAGACTGAGATTTGTTTAAGACTGGTGACACCAAACTATTTGCGACTCAGCGATCAAACTCTGTAGCAGACTAGGTTTAGATCTTTGATCCCAAAAAAACCAAAAAACTAGTTTTAGATCCAACCGAGTTTTGCGAGTTTGAAGAGTTTCTTTCTTTTCTCTTTTTTTTTTAATTTGGGTATGTATAGGTAGGGGAAAATTGAATTGAGCCGAAGCAATTATGGTGGTGTTTGAACTTGGGTTTGGGATTTTTTTTTTATTTTTTTTTACTAAAAGATGAAATTTTTTGTAAAATCAAAAAAATTAAATTTAAATAAAATATCACATTTAATTTCATAATTATTTCATTTTTTTTTTCATAAATATTACATCTAATTATAAAAAATCTAATTATCTTTCTAACACCAAAAAATTTTTATCCAATAATATCCATACAACTAAAAAAAATTTATATAAAAACCCACTTCCCAAACACCTACTATATTTGGTCAGTTTTTAATAAGAATTGGTCTTTATAATTTTTTAATTTGATTTTTTATTTTTGGTTTGGTATTGATTTAAATACTTTAGGCATGTTTGGTTCGGATTTGTACAGTGATTTTGAGAAAAAATTTCTAAAAAATTTGTTTGGTTTGTAAATTTTCCAAAACAATTTTCAAAATCACTTTCTCTCTCTTACTTATCAATCAATCATTTTTTCTCTCTCCTTCTTAATCACTTTTTCTCTCACACACATCTACTCAATTATAACAAAATATCAAATCATTCTAAACTTCCAAACTCTAAAACTACTATCAAAATATACAACCAAACAAATCAAAAAAATTTCTAAACTCTCTCTCCAAAATAATTTTTAAAAACTACTCTCCCAAAACCAAACAAAACATACCCTTTGTTTAGTAATATATTATATTTATTATATAATATAATATAATTCGATCAAAAAAATATAACATAATATAATGATAATAATAATAAATATAATAAATTATTAATCTCGATTAATTAACCTTATTATTTTATAATCTAAATTAGTGAACTTTTATGATATATAATTTTAACTTTAACTCGTTATTATTTTTAAAGCCTTAGTATTTATTATTTTTATTTTTTTTGTTTATATTTTTGTTAATTTGGAAATTTGAAAATATTTATTAAATGAATAGATTGGGTATGTGTAAAGTGATAGACAAATAACTAATTTAATATTTTTACATATATTGATGACTATATTAAAAAGTGACTCAAGTTTAAAAGGTTTTAAACTGATTAAATCGCACCGAACCAAACCGTTTCAATCAGTTCGACTCGGTTCGATTTGATGAGACAAATGATATGTATTGGTACTCAAAATAATAAAACTGACATTATCAAAATATCAACCGTACCAGACCGATTACATCCCTATTCGTCTTCTTTGTTGTTCCAGTGCACAGAGAAATTTTTATGTGTTAATAGGGTACCACGTGGCACTGCCGTCCATCTATCACAAATGTATATGCCCTTTATTGTTTTCAAAACGCTCAACATAAATGTAGTGGACCCTACTGTCAAAGACAATCGCTATAGTTTTAGGGATGTAAAAATTGAAAAAATCGACTAAATCGATTGAATTAGATTAAATTGTCTATATTTAGTTTGTTTTTTAACAAGAATCAGTCTGTGCGATTTTTAAATTTGATTTTTTTTCTGTTTTCGATTCGGTATCAGTTCAAGCACCTTGTACACCGAATAAAACCAAAACCGACCGTTTCAACATATATTATATATATAATATAATAATATAATTATATTAATAAGTATAATGAATTAATTAACATTATCATCTTTATCTTAACTCTTACTCATTATTTTTGAAACCTCACTTTTTTTTCTTTTTCTTTTTCTTTTTCTTTTTCTTTTTCTTTTTTTTTGTTAATTTAGGATTTGAAAATATTTATTAAATGGATGGATTTGATATGTTTAAAATGGTGAACAAATAACTAATTTAATATTTTTATATAGATTAGTAATTATGTTTAAATGTAACTCAAGTTTGAAAGGTCATAAACTAATTATATTATACCAATCAAACCATCTCAACCGGTTCGATTCAGTATGGTTTGATTGGAGAATCAATATTCAAAATAGTAAAACCGATTTATTGATTCAGCAAAATTTTTTACATAAATAACAATCGTACTAAATAGATCACATCCCTATATACGGGGACATGAATGTAACAGAACCAAACACTTTGGCCGTGTTCATTAGGAGACTTACACATAGAAGGATTGTAACTTATCGGGCTCTTAATTCTCACATAGATAGTTTTTGGTCTGTTTTTGTTGGAAATAGTTTTATTATTTTAGTTTTTGTTTATAAAAATAATTTATTTTTGAATTTATACTTATCATCCATCTTTTAAAACAAATATTATAAAAATATAAGATTGTGATTATCAAATCAATTTGATTTTTTTTTTCCATGTATAAGGCTTTAAAAATAAAAATAATAATAATAAAATTAAAAAAAAAGAAAAAGAAAAAGAGAAGCAGATTATTAAAGTAGGCATATATTGTGAGCCTGAAGGGCTAGAAAAGTTCTTATAAATAATAGAGAACTTTTCTTTTAGACGATATAAAACTTTAATGTGGATAATACCCATTCCATTCTTTCCCTTTTCAACCACTACTACCCTTCTTCTCAGTTAACCATCATTTCTCTTTCATCAACTATCGTCACCCTCTCTCATTTTGTCACTCTCTCCAATCCTCTACAATTACTAACACATCTACCATAAGAACATATAGAAAATCATAATAAAAAGTATTAAAAAAAAACATTGAAAAATCATAGTTGAAACATATATATACATGATAACTGTAAATAGATTTTATAAAAGATTTTGATGTTTAGAGATGTCTGGGTGTAATTTTCTATCATTTTTATGTAAATTTGTACTAATTGAGAAAAAATAGTGTTAAAACTTTGTTTTCATCTTGTTTGCCAAACAAATCAAGATTGTTTGACCTACCAAACTTCTTGTTAGCAGATATTTTAATATTATAATGTATTATAGGTTTGATTTTCTTTTCTTTTCTACTAAGTTTGCTTGCCCACCAATCAAGTCTTTCAAGTCCAAGTCAAGTCTTCGCCAAGTCTTAGTCAAGTCTCCATCTCATTCTTATCCATCAAGTCTTCATCATTTTCTTATCCACTAAGAAAAACCCTCCAAGCTTTCTCTCCTATATATATTGAGCTATCTTTTTATCTTGGTGGAGTGAAGAAGTTTTGGTTGCTTTATTATGTCTTGTGTGAGATTATCAGGCAAATAAAGAGGGTGTATGTGATAAAGCTTTGGGTTCAACCAATTGTGTAGTATTGGTGAACCATACGACTTAATCGGGCCGTTGTATCCTGGGGGGACAAGTCAAGGTTTTTCTGCTACATCGGTGTGAGGCTTTGCCTAACCGCAGAGGGCTTGAATCTCCTTAAAGAGAGCGAATTTCCCGCGCCTTAGCCCTTATATTAGTTATTGTAACTTTTATTTTTTGTATTTTCTGGTGTTTTATTTATAATTATCACCAACAATTTTAAGGAGATTCAAATAGCAAAAATCCATGGAGCCAATACTGGAGAAACCCAACGAGAATACTAGCGATCTTAACAAGCCATTCCGGTTCAAGGGAGCTCATTTCAAGAGATGGAAATGCAAGGTGCTTTTCTACCTTAGTCTCCTCAAGGTGGCTTATATCCTGACCGAGAAAAATCCAAACAAAGTCCCCACTGAAGAGATGACCGATGAGGAGTATGCTGCTCATCTTGAAAAAATCGAGAAATACAACACCGATGAATATAAATGCCGATGCTATCTTTTGAATTGTCTTTCAGATCAATTTTATGATTATTATGATACTACTTACACAACTGCCAAAAAAATTTTGAAAGCCTTGCAGAACAAATATGACACTGAAGAGGCAGGCGCTAAAAAATATGTTGCAAGCCATTTTTTCCGCTATCAGATGATAGATGGAAACTCAGTGGTGGAGCAAGTTCAAGATTTTCAGATGTTAGTAGCTGAAGTTAGATCTAAAGGCATCAAAATTGGAGACAATCTTGTTGTAGCAGGTATTGTTGACAAACTACCATCATCTTGGAGGGAGTTCTAGAAGTTAATGCGCCACAAGCAAAAAGAGACATCCTTAGAAACTCTAATCACACGGATTCGAGTGAAAGAGGAAGCACGAAAACAAGATGCGTTTATGACACAAGAGCATTCCACTGCAAAGGTAAATTTAACTTCTGGAAATACTTTACCTAAAGGTTGATTTCATAAAAATATTCACTTGAAGCCAATTAAGAAAATCTGCAAAAATATTAGAATGCCACAAAATAAAAATTACCTGAGACAAAAGAAATGGAACCAAGAACCCCATTCACAAGATCTGACAAATGTGACATGTTTTGTGTGTGGCAAAAGTGGGCATATTGCTCGAAATTGCAAATTTTGGAAACAATAGTCTGAACCACATGCTAATGTTACCGAGGAACCATTTCTGGCTATGATTACAGATATTTTTATGGTTCAATCTGTGGAAAGGTGGTGGGCAGACTCTGGTGCCAATAGGCATGTCTGCTATGATAAAGATTGGTTCAAAGATTTCACTCCTTTTAATGAGGAGAGGATTGTTATGCTGGTGACTCCAGTTTAACCAAGGTGCTCGGGTATGGGGATGTTAAGCTGAATTTTACCTCTGGACGTGTGCTTGTTTTAAAAGATGTGTTGTACACACCGTCCATGAGGAAAAATTTGATGTCAAGTTATTTGCTCAACAAAGCTGGTTTCAAGCAAACTATTGAATCTGACCAATATGTAATCACTAAAAAAGGCATATTTGTGGGAAAAGGGTATGCCTGTGATGGAATGTTTAAATTAAATGTTGAGAATAAGAAAGCACATGTTTCTGTTTACATGTTGTCTTCTATGAACTTTTGGCATGCTCGTTTGTGTCATATTAGTAGCCGATATGTGGGAGTCATGAGTAGTTTAGGATTAATTCTCAGACTAACAAATAAGTTTGAGAAATGTGTGAAGTTTGCAGTCAAGCAAAAATAACTAAAAGGCCTCATAAAAATGTGGTGAGAAATGCTGAATTGTTAGAATTAATTCGCACTAATTTATGTGAATTTGAAGGAATTTTAACACGTGGTGGAAATAGATATTTTATCACTTTTATTGATGATTTTTCAAAATACACTTATGTATACTTGTGAAAAATAAAAGTGATGCTTTTGAAAAATTTAAAGAATTCCTTCTTGAAGTTGAAAATCAATTCGGTAAAAAGATTAAAAGATATAGAAGTGATAGAGGCCGGGAGTATGAATCTTTTGAATTCAACTCGTTTGCTCAGTCTTTGGAAATAATCCATGAAACTACTCCACCATATTCACCTGCATCTAATGGTGTAGCAGAAAGGAAAAATAGAACTTTAACTAATTTAACAAATGCTATGCTAATTGAAGCAGGTGCTCCCTCAAATTTATGGGAAGAAGCAATTTTAACTGCATGTTATGTTATGAATAGTGTAACAACCCTCGTACCGATTACTGAATAACCACTGAATTAAATACTGATTATTGCTAAACTGGACCGCTAATGACTGATAATTGGATTAACTGAAGTATTGGATAGACTGATTGAAACTGGAACTGAAATTGGAAAAGTTATCTGTTATATTGCATTTCTATCTGTTTAATTGATTAATTATCTGTTTGAATCCATGTGTTTAAACTGTTAATTGAAGGCCTTATCGGCGGCCGATTTAGAAACCGTTTGATGTTTTAGAATCAGTAGAATATTTCTGATTTTATGGTATATTTATCTGAAAATTGATTAGGAATGATTAGATTAGATTTAAACGAGTTAATTGTCTAGTTTGACTTATTTACACTATTGCCATAGTTAGTGGACATTTTGTTTAATATTATCCTTGCACCTTATACACTTAGAGAAAACATATCATCAGCCCCTATTCTTGAGCTCAACCGACTAAACAAGTGAGAAAGGAGAAAGAGTGACAAGTAAGAGAGATTTGAGCTCATATTGGTGAATTAGCTTGGAGTGCTTGGAATTAAAGTGTAACTTGGCTAAATTGAGCTTGCTAGACTTGAAATCAACACTCTAGGTAAGGAATCCATTGTCTTCTTGTCATCTTGGAGCTTCATTTTGCATGATTCTTGCTCAATTGTAGAATTAAACCATGTTTGAGTCCATATAGGTTGATTCATGCTAGAATTCATGCATGCATGTTGAATTTGTGGACTTTTGAAGTTGAATTCTTGAGAATGCTACATGCATGTCTATGTTTATATTATAGTCCATGTTTTCACTTCATTTTCCAATTATTGAGCTCATTAGAGCAAGATTTGAAGGTTGATTTTGGATTAAAACTCATGCATTGCATGTTTGAAATTGTTCTTGAAATTGGGTTTGAAAAATGGTTTTAATTGACTCACCTTTGGGGCTTGAATTCATAAATTGGCTTTTGAAACTTGTTATATATTGTTTTGGGATGTATTTTCCAGAATTTGAGCCCAAGAGGTCGAGAATTGAGTTGAGAATGCTTGGTTTGAGCTTGGAAGGCAAATCTGGTAATTCCATATTTGGCTTCTTCGCTCGAGCGAAGGATTCCTCGCTCGAGCGACCAACGTTTCCTCTGAGCCACGCCGAAGGATTGGTGGCTCGGCGTAAAAATCGAACATCCAAGATTTTTATCGTTTCATCAAATCGCGAAGGAAGGCTCGCCGGCGAACCCTTTGATTTTGGAAGCTTCGCCGGCGAGCATCGCGCGTAAAATTGAGCATCCAAGACTTTCATCGTTTCATCGACCGCCGGCGAAGGATTGTTCGCCGAAGCCTTTGTTTTTGCAACCTCGCCGGCGAAGAAAGGCTCGCCGGCGAGACCCCTGTTTTCAGCAACTTTTGAAAAATGCCTTCCAACTGTATTTTTGCATCCTCATCCCATCCTAGGCATTCTTAGGCCTAGTTTAAGACATCTTAATGAGGATTTAGACATAGAACCACACCGAGGAAATTTAGGGATTTAATTACCATCCTTTCCGATTATGAACTTAGTGTGTGTTCTATTTGTTAACTGTTTAGGGTTGGCTCCCGGGGACGCGCTCTAGCTGCTATAGCCCAATCTCTGTGAGTAACAGATTGTGTAAAGATATGTTCAAATGGTTATATTTTGAATACTGAATCGAATCTTTATTGAACTGATATTGTTTATTGAATGAATGTATGTCCTGCATTTCGAACTGTATTGTGGCATCCTTAGCACCCACTGTTATTGACTATTACAGAGCTCTGTCGGTTTCCTTGTGGAACCATACTGTTTGATGGCCATCATTATTGTTGGTTCATATGTCTTGGCCCTTTTGGACCCATCTTTTATAGGCTAATGGATGTACCACATATGACTGGTTGATTGAGATACTGATTGACTGAAATACTAAAAGCTTGAAATACTGTATAATGAATTGATTTCATTACTGTAAGGGACATTCATTCATAACCTCTTTACACGTTATGTTATTCACTGGGCTTTAGCTCACTGTTTATATATATATGTAGGTTCTCAGCAGCCAGACCGGAGCTAGGAGCGTGGGATTGATCCCCAGTTTTGTCAAGCTAGCCTATGTGCCTCACTGCGAGGTTCCGAGACGCCATGCTATGGCTTGGGGTGTTTTTGTGTCCCCTATCGGTCTCCTTACTATCTTGTACCGTTGTATAGACCGTTCTTGCTTTTATCAGATCGTTCTGGGACTTGATCCCTGTACTGACTGACTGTGTATCAATGTATAGACTGTATATAGATTGTACTGTTTTGAACTGTATGAATGCATAAAAATGTTTTGGCATACAGATTTTCACAGCTCGATGGACACTAGTTATTTATCATTGGCTTCCGCCAGCCCTCAGACTGCTGATCAGACATCGCTCAAGAGGCCTTGGTAATCTCGGATTCTTGGCGATTCTGATGCTAAACCCATAGGGCCGGGTTTGGGTCGTGACAAATAGAGTGCCACATAAAAAAACAAAAGTTACACCTTTTAAGTTGTGGAAAAGGCATAAGCCAAATTTGAGATATTTGAGGGTTTGAGGTTGTCTAGCTTTTGTTAGACTGGTGGACCCTAAAAGACCTAAATTATGTGTGAAAGCTGCCACTTGTGCTTTTCTTGGATATGCAACAAATAGTACAGCCTATAGATTTTTTGATATTGAAAACAAAATAATTTTTGAATCAGGTGATGCAATTTTTCATGAAGAAAAATTTCCTTTTAAATCTAAAAATGGTGGGGGTCAAAATTATCAAGAAAATATTTTATCTGAAATCGGTTCCTCTACTCCTCTTTTACAAAACCAAGATACTGTAGTTTTTGAACCAAGAATGAGTAAAAGAGCCAAATTAGAAAAAGAAATTTGGCCCTGATTATCATGTTTTTGATGTGGAGGAAACTCCATTAATTTTACAAGAAGCTTTGGCATCTCCTGACTCTGTTTTTTGGAACGAGACTGTAAATGATGAGATGGAATCATTATTATCCAATAAAACTTGGGTATTAGTAGATTTACCACAAGGTTGTAAAACTATTGGCTGTAAATGGATTTTGAGAAAAAAACTTAAACCGGATGGAACTATTGATAAATATAAAGCAAGGCTTGTTGCAAAAGGTTTTAAACAATAAGCAAATCTTGACTTTTTTGATACATTTTCTCCGGTTACTAGAGTTACATCCATTAGATTATTCATTGTAGTGGCTGCAATTCATGATCTAAAGATTCATCAAATGGATGTTAAAACAGCCTTTTTAAATGGAGACCTGGGTGAAGAAATCTATATGGATCAACCTGAGGGTTTTGTGGAACCCAGTTAAGAAAGCAAAGTGTGCAAGCTAGTTAAATCCCTATATGGCTTAAAACAGGCCTCTAAACAATGGCATGAGAAATTTGATTCCTGCATGATTGAGAATGGCTATAAAACGAATGAATGTGATAAATGCATTTATTATAAATCTGAAGAGAATTCACATGTCATTATTATCCTCTATGTGGATGATTTACTTATATTTGACTCTAATTTGCATATCATGATGGAAACTAAAAATATGCTTAGTAGCCATTTTGATATGAATGATCTTGGTGAGGCTAATTATATTTTGGGAATGAAAATTACCAAAACTTGTGATGGTATATTTTTTGATCAGTCGCATTATGTTGAGAAAATTTTGAGAAAATATAATTTTTATAAGTGCAAGCATGTTCTTACTCCTTTTAATCCTCATGTGCGTTTATTTCCTATAGAAAATGGTGAGGATATAATTAATAAAAAAGAATATGCTAGTATGATTGGTAGCTTGCGTTATGCGACTAATTGTACTAGACCTGACATTGCATATGCAGTTGGAGTACTTAGCAGGTTTACTAGCAAGCCTGGCAGTGATCACTGGCTAGCCATTGAGCGTATTACGAAACATTTATCTGGTACCATAAAATATGGCTTGTTTTATAATAAGTATCCTGCAGTACTTGAAGATTATAGTGATGCCAATTGGAATACCTTGTCAGGTGATTTATTATCAACTACTGGTTACTTATTTACATTGGGAGGTGGTGCTATAAGTTGGAAATCGAAAAAATAAACTATTATTGCTAATTCAACAATAGAGGCTAAGCTTATTGCTTTAGCTACAGCCAGTGAAGAAGCAAATTAGTTAAGAGATTTGTTAAATGAAATCTCTTGTTGGGAAAAACCGATTCCACCTATATTGATTCATTGTGATAGCACCGCAGCAATTGGTCGAGTTAATAACTGTTATTATAACAGTAAATCCAGACCTATCAGAAGAAAACACAGTACTGTGAGATCTTATACGAATAATGGCATCATAAATGTGGATTATATTAAATCTGGTGATAATCTTGCAAATCCATTAACTAAGGCCTTAGCAAGAGATAGAGTCTGGAATACATCGAGGGGGATGGGGTTGAAGCTTATTGAATATAACAGGAGCCATGTATGAGGATACTCAACCCAGGGACCAAAGATCCTGTAATTGGGTTCAATGAGAAAAACGATCATATGATGGCCGTGAAAAATGCACTAAATTACTTTTTACCCATCCCTATGATATAAGTGCATTTATCTTGTAACGTTGTAGAGGTTGAGTTATTAAAAAACTCTTAATGAATTTCTATAGCTCTTATTGAGTGAGGTGTCATAGTTACAGGAGCACCCTTGACAGAATTCACCTATGTGAGTGTGGTAGTGAGGCCGCTACCTATGAGATTTAGGCTAATTCTCAAACACACTCATGAATCCTGGGATCGCACAAGGCCATAATGTGCTAGTTTTTAAAGCTTATGTGAACACCTGGAATATTATGTGTGTGCAATAATTATTTATTTCCCTTAATCAGTTATAGTTCAATGCTGAGCATACTATTGGCTCTGGAGTAGATATTATTGTTTCACTAATAGAGGTTCAATGCAGAGCACACCTGCCATGATGCATAATATCTTTATTTGCCTAATAATCTCAGTTTTTGTTATCTATAATATTAAAATAGGTGGGAGAATGTTAGCAGATATTTTAATATTATAATGTGTTATAGATTTGATTTTCTTTTCTTTTCTACTAAGTTTGTTTGCCCACCAATCAAGTCTTTCAAGTCCAAGTCAAGTCTTCGCCAAGTCTTAGTCAAGTCTCCATCTCATTCTTATCCATCAAGTTTTCATCTTTTTCTTATCCACCAAGAAAAACCCTCCAAGCTTTCTCTCATATATATATTGAGTTATCTTCTTATCTTGGTGGAGTGAAGAAGTTTTGGTTGCTTTATTATGTCTTGTGTGAGATTATCAGGCAAATAAAAAAGGGTGTATGTGATAAAGCTTTGGGTTCAACCAATTGTGTAGTATTGGTGAACCATACGACTTAGTCGGGCTGTTGTATCCTGGGGGGACAAGTTAAGGATTTTCTGCTGTACCGGTGTGAAGCTTTGCCTAACCGCAGAGGGCTTGAATCTCCTTAAAGAGAGTGAATTTCCCGCGCCTCAGCCCTTATATTAGTTAGGGCTTGTTTGGGGTGTACTAAAAAAGTGTACTTTTTGTTTTTTTAGATTAAAAAAGACAAAAAAATAATATGGAGGTTTGGGTTAACTTTTTGAATTTTTATGAAAAAATGTGTATTAAAAAATTGTATAAAAAGAGTGTGTAAGAGGTGAATAGTGACAGGTGGGGCCATAAGTACAAATTTGTGAAGGTAAGTTGGAAATTATTTGCTATTTTTTATACAAAGCTCACGGTTTTGTTTGGTCCGTGGGGTCATCACGGGTCCCATTTAATAATCTGAACCATTGAATGTCTATAACTCGTCAACACTATGTGCCTATAAAAATCACGTTAATCGGATATCGATAGCTATCTCGACGATATATTTATTTTTCAATCATTAATTATAACACCATCCATTTGCCGTACATAATTGATTTGATCATATATTTATCGATATCCGATCAATGTGATTTTTGCGACATATAGTACTCGACGAAGTTCTACACATTTAACGGTTCAGATTATCAAAACGGGACCCGTGATAGCCCCACATGCCAAATAGCAATGTGCCAATCACACCCAATCATTTGTTATATGTGCACCGCCTTTGCTTTGGTCAATTCGGTGTGTACGTTTGGCAGAAAATTTTTTTTTTTTTTTTTTTGTGAATAGTGATGTCTTTTTGGATTTTGGAGTAACTTTTTGACTTTTTGGCTGAAATAGTTCACCCCAAACCAGCCCTTATTGTAACTTTTATTTTTTGTATTTTCTGGTGTTTTATTTGTAATTATCACCAACACTTCTTATGGTTTTTTCGACAACTAAAATTGAATGTGACAAATTTTGTCAATTTTGGTTTGTTCGGCCAGCCAAAGCCAAACAAATCAAGTATATTTGGTTGGCTGAACAAAGTTCAACACATGAAAATTAATTATATCAATACCATTCCAACCCCCTCCATTCTATATTCTGTTGTTGTCATCCTCTTGTATAGTGATGAAAAAATGGATGAGAAAGAAAGGAAGAGCAAATATAAAGAGAAGATGTAAAGTTATGAATGATGGTATTCTGAGTAAAGAAAATGAGAAAACCGCTTTCTCTCTAGAAATCAGAGCCTCTCTCTACTAACTCTAGAGTTTTCTCTTACTGCCATGGCAGGGGAAAGGAGCGGTGGCATCGTATCCCCTCTCTCTCGTTATAATATTTTAATAAAATAAATTATATTTTGTTTTATACAAATAATATTACTTATAAGAAATCAAATCAAATATTCTTTTTAATAGTTCTAATAAGTTTTTAAGTTAATAACATTAAACCTGTTTTATTATTGTATTGAATTACAGAGGTATAGGTTTTTATTTTATATTACCGTTAGAGTATTAAAAAGAAGATCATTAGTTTTCAACCCTATAGGGTTATGTATATTATATTACATCTAATAATACTCTTTAATTGGTTATAGCAGTTAGTTGGTTTGTTTGCCTGGGGCTTGCTACCTTCTTCTTTATACACATATATATATGTAGTGCTTGGCTACTTTGGGATGGGTACATATAGGGATGGCAATTTGAATCCGACTCAATGGGGACCCATTCTCTGCCCTCGATTTGAGCAGTTTTTCTCCAAAAAATACCCCTGACGACGCGGGGATAGTATTCGAAAATAAATCCCCGATCGGTTTCGAGGCGGGGACAATGATAAGTGTCCAAGCCCTAGCCCCGAACCCATCCTCGGCCCCGTTTGTCCCCCGAAGTAAAATTACTATTTTAGCCTTCTATATATATATGTGTGTGTCGGTTAGGGTTCACACTCATAGAACAACAACACATCACCTGTCTCTCTTTCATCCCTCTACACCCCACAGCGAGCGACATAGTCACCGCCGTTGCCTCCTCCTCTGTGCCATCTCTCCTCTTTCTCTTCTCTCTACAATGACGCCATTGTCAGTGCCGTCTAGTTCTTTGACCAGTAGCGGTGGCAATGAAAATAAATCTAAGTTAGACTTGCCTAGATCTGAACTTGAACTTGACCATCATCATCGATGTTCCTCTCTCCCTCTCTCTATGTTCCTCTTCTTCTCTATTTCTCTATCTTCAGATCTGTGTTGAACAGATTATTTTTTTTATTGTATTTTTGTAAATCTATTTTCTGTGTTTGAACAAATCACAAAAATCTCACTGTCTCTTTCATCTCTCTCAGATCTATTTGATGATGTTGTTGATGATGTTGATCTGTTGATGATCTATTGTTGATGATTTTGGTAATTGATCTTTTTTTTTTTTTTTTGGGCCGGGGAATTTTCGGGGTCAGGAAAACCCGATCCCCGTTAGAAGGCGGGGATGGGGACGGTGATAGGTTCCCCATTGGGGATTGAGGTCAGAGTCGGAGAAATTTTCACCATTAGGGATCAGGGACGGGGAGTGTGATCCTCGGCCCTGCCCCGCCCCGCCCCGGCCCATTGCCATCCCTAGGTACATATGAAAAAAAATAAAATAAAAAACATTGAAAGCCTTTATCAATTCACTACTTTATTCATAAGCTTGATTAATATATTTCATATATATCCAAATACATATTATTATATAACTATTACTTTTGGGCAATTTGATTCATGGTTTGGTTCAAACCTCCTAGTGTTCGTGACCACTATAAGAAGACTGTTGTAAGCACTTTTGGGTTTTATCTTGGAACGGTTTTACTCCACCAATACCTTCATGAAAGGACGAGAAATAGTTTTAAAATAATGACAACGTGACTCCCAAATTCTCACAGGTTATTTCTGAACTCTAATCTTCTATTCATATATATTATTTTGTTAGTTAGTATGATTATTTATTCGCTTTATATAATTTGAAATCACATGCTAATCACGGCTATGGGTAACACCAAAGTCATCTCTGCTTTCATCCGCAGCTCCATTCTCCCTACAAACCCTACTCGGCTAGCCGAACAGTCTAATGTGGCTGTGTTCTCTCAAGCCTTACATTTTTCCTTAGTGGTAAGTGTTTACCATCATCTTGTTTTATGGTGTTCATGAATTGTTTCCAACCTTATGCCACTCTTCTTGTTGACTTTATAGGGTCTGTTATTTGCCTATGAGACCATGGTTCACCATGACAAAATAATCAGGGCAGTTGACAAATTGAAGATCCCAATGGACAAGTAAAATGAGACAGTGAACGAGATTGAACTTTAGCTGGCGACTTCGGAGGGCAAAGTGGCAGAGGCCGAGAAAAAGCTTTACATGATGGATTCGATGCTGAAGTTCTCATCGCAGGAGATTATCATCTTGAAGAAGAAGAAAAAGCAACTTTCTACTACCCTTATTGCTTCGAAGGAGAGTATTGCCGACACGGTTAAAGCTGCCAATGAGAAAGGATGTAATAAGGCCACTGCCGTTTATGAAGTGTAGTTTGCCAAGTTGGAGAACATGCTCTTTGAAAATGGGTGGACGTCTACACTTCAAGCTGCCAACGTTCTAGTGGAGTCCAAGCTGAGGAAGAATATTCCTTATCCTTGCCCAGATGTTGTGGAAAAACCAAGTGGAGATACTGCCGAAAAGGTTGGAGCTGAAAACCCTCATATAGTAGTGTGATGCTGAACTAAACTGATTATATATATATATATTTGTTCCTTTTTTTTTATTTATTTAATATTGATGCATGTCTTTCCTTGATGGGTTTAAAGATTTTAATCTATGGAGTTATTCTTCTTTAGTCTTGTTTTTTTGTGTTTACATTACTTTTGATTGTGTGAATGGAGATTTGTTTGCTCAGTTGGGACATTTTTTTTGTGGCCAATATATACTAAAAGGAACCTTCGCTTTAACCTAAGGCTTATTGTAATTTAGGACTGTTCCTTGCTCCAAGCAAGTGATCGACATTGTCTCTACTGATGTACTATCCCTGTGATAGGTTTTCTTAGGAGTACCATCATAGGTTTGTTCTTTACACCAAGCAAGAGATCAGCATCGTATTTGTCGATTTACTATCATTGGATAGATTTTCCTTAGGAGAATCGTCATAGGTCTGCTCCTTACCCCAAGTAAGAGATCGACATCGTATTTGCTGACTAATTATCCCTAAATAAGTTTTCATGGGAGAACCGTTATAGGTTTGTTTCTTGCCCTAAGCAAGAGATCGGCATTGTATTTTGCCTATATACTATCCCTGGGATCTGTTTTCTTATGGGAACTGTCATAGGTTTGTTCCTTACCCCAAGCAAGAGATCAACATCATATTTTGCCGATGTACTATCCCTGGGATAGGTTTTAGGGTTTTGGGGGCTCTGGTTTTAATGTGCTTACATCACTTAGGCACGTGTCACTGATTTGAAATGTCCATCAATACTCGACATTAAATGCGGGGGAACGTTATTTAAACGAAGCGACCTGTGCATTATAATGGTGTGATGTTTCTTCTTTCTTTACACAGATAGAGATACAAATCATTGTTGATATTTGGGACATTCGCCTCGACAGTACTTTCGACCAAAACATCATCTGGCACTAACACCTGTTCTCGTGCCATTGTTCAAAACACCTCCCCTGGGTATCTTCTTTCTTCTATTGTAAGTTCTTCCGTTCTTCTCTTGTTGTTTTAGTTTCCATAGATTTGTGAAGAGATGTGGAGATATACCCACTTGCTTAGTAGCCCAGAGAGTTTAGCTCACTTTTGAATGACTTGTGACATTCCTACTAGTGTGAATATAGAGCCTCCTCGCCCTAATGATAATTTCTTGTTCCCTAATGACGATGGGGTCCCCTAGTTAGTTTCGACCATAGTAGATAGTGAGGTTATGTTTTCTCTTTATCCCCATCTTCGTGAGAGTTTTTTTGCACTATGGAGTCCCTCTATTTTTGCTTAATATGATTTTTTTTCAAAATTGTGAATGCGATGCTTGCCCTAAACAATGTGCTAAACCTTGACTTAGGTTTGAAAGAGTTGAAATACTAGTACAGCCTCTATCAATCCCCTTTGGGGGCATTCTTTCTTGCATATAAACACCGAGATCAAGATCGATCTCTTGTTGGGCTGCTTCCTGGAATCTATGTCGTAGAAACTAAAGATGTAGTTATGGTTTCGGAGGGCTAGGATTTTTTTTCTCCTCTTTTTGTCAATGGTGCCATTACTGTGCCTGAGTGTTGAGTACAGGTGAGCATTATGCCATAAAGTCTTATGATATATTGTTTCACAATTGTGTATGTCATACTAATTATGATTTTCTTTTCGTGCCTATAGATCATCGCACGGGGAATACCGATCGGCATAACGAGTCATGAAGGGGTGAATTTACAAGCCCTTCAGACTATTTAGAGGTGCAACGATGCTGCTTCATGTTCAGCCGAAGTATTGATAAATCAGTTCCTTTCTCGGGTAGTTGTTATTCTACTACCCCCGGCCTTGCTACAAAGAGATCTGAAAAGCCTCTAGAAGAAGAGCCATTAGTCGTTAACAAGAACTAATTCCTGTGTTGATGGAGTCGTCAAAATCTTCGGCACTAGAGATGACGGAAGACGGTGTCCAACGAGACAAGTAGAGGTAGTGTAAAGAAGCAATCAAGAGGCGAGCGGGCAAGGTTTACATAGATTGACAGACCATCCACCAAGTGGGGCACCTTTTGCGTCAAGTTACCTGTGTATCCGAGCAAGTAGAGAGCAAATGGAGGACACGAGTGAGGGTCCTATCAAGTATGTGTTTCAACCGATGACAGGAGATTGGTTGCTGAACACGAGAGACTATATTTTTTCAGATGTCGGGGTTACTTTAGCCATGGTACAAGGTATGTGAATTCCAGAAGACATTCACCACTGTAGACACCCTATTTTTGACTGCCCTTAAGACTTGGGCGCCACCGATTAATCACCCGATGATGAATTTATATGCTTGTCAAACGCTCGATTTCCTTAGTAGAAAACCTCAGTTTTGAACCTCAAAAGGCTTCAAACCTTGCACCATTTTTGGACCAAAACAACAGTTTTCCAAGCTTGACCACCCAAAGACCTGCAGGCTAATTGGTGGCCGACCGGCTAGAAATGAGTGTACGGCCGTCCAACTAGGTCAGTAAAATCAGATGTTTTTGCTAGCTGTGGCAGCTGTCTCCACAGGTGCATGCACTGCACCAGCTGTTTCTATACTGATATTTTTGAGAGCCTAACATAATTTTCTATATATACTTAACCCCCTCTCATAAAATTAGGTTAGAAAAATTTGGAGAAGAAAAATTCTTAGACAATATTTCTCTCTCAACCTTGCAACCTCTACACACCTTACTTCTTAAAACAAGTTTTTTGAGGTCCCTTTACTGAGGTACTTGAGCTTGCATCTTAGCTCTTGAGGGTGTGAAATTGGTAGTTTATAACTCAAAGGGTCACTCCTCTTCAAGAGGCATAACTCTTAACTCTTTTGTACAATTTATTTCCTATCTTTTGTTCTTGTTTTTGGGCTCTTTTTCAACTGTGTTTATGGGCTAAAACTTGTGGTTAAATGCTATCAAAGGTAGAGGGGTTAACTACCCTTCTTTGAACCTTACTTCCCAAGCTTTTACCCTTGTGTTTCCTGTCTCTTCATTAACTTTTTTTGAGCTTTTTCCCATCAATTTTTAGAGGTTTTCAAAGGCTAAAAATTCTATTTTGAAGTCCCAAAAATGGAGGGGTTAGCCACCTCTCTTTTGGCTTTGTTTGCTAGCTTAATTGCTCCATTATTTTAGCTTGCTTTTTAGCTATTTTTACCTTAATTCTAGAACTGTTTCAGCCTAATTTAGGACTGTTTTTATGTGTTAATTTCATTTATGCTTTGCATAGCATGCTTCTAGTGTAATGGTCCTCATAAGCTTCGTGTTTTAGGCATTAGACATCAATCTATTTGAGTTGATAGCATTTATTTAGTGCTTTCCATACTTTTGTTCACCTCTAATCACCTCTGCAACCTCCATCTTTTCTTGGCTTTTCTTTTGCTTTGAGAGTTGTTTCAAATAAGTATTGTGTAAGCTTGAGATAGAGATCATTGTGCTTAATGGTTTAATCTCTTCAGAGGTTCATTACCAAATGTGTGAATCTCTCTCTTGCCCAAAACAACTTCTTGTTTGACACTCTTCTCCATTTAATGGACTTAACTATCATTTTTGGACTAAAATGACTAAGGAATAGAAAGGTAATTGAAAGAGATAATAAAGTTGGGCTAAAATGGAACAAGATAATAAAATCAAGTTTGGGGTTCAATCGGACGCACTACAACAAAAAAATGGTTTTTACGGCGAGCATTTTACGACATGCAGCGCGCCATATTATGACCAGTCATGGAAAGTCATTCATTTTCAACGACATACTTCGTATGCCGTTAAAACCTATTTAATGACAGATTTTGTACGCTGTTGTTACTTTTTCTATGACATGCTATAGTACACCGTTAAAAACTATTTAACAACAAATTTTGTATATCATTGTTACTTTTTCTACAACTAGTTTTGCACGTCGTTAATTGGTGAAACAAATAATGACACTGATTGCGCGCCGTAAAATATGCAATACAACGTCTTATTATGCTTGTCGTAGAATATGCAGTTATTTTATTTTATTTTTAAATTTAGAAGGTTCTATTTGACCAATTTTGTACAATCTAACAAATATTACAAACAAGCATCACAAAACATCAATCAACCACCAAAATATTGTTTGAAACATCAAAAAGAAGCTATATCCATAAATTATAAACATTCAACAATTGTCTATACATTCGAAACATTCGAAAACTATATCCTTAAGTTCTAAACTGTAAAAAAAGTTTAAACCATCCAAAACTATGCATATCTAACTTTCTAAACATATCGACAACTATTAAGAGATTATCTAAAACTACCGACAACAGTTTCTATAGCAGTTACAGCTGCAACTGTAGCAAATCCACTTCCTCCTATCACAGGGACAAGGGTACCAATGTATGTGTTAAGGCACCTAATCTCGCGACAATTGTTGGAGCAACTAACCCTGTTGTATTTCTTGTCTGCATGACAAAGGAAACTTCACATAAGTACAAAAACCAACGACTTAAGGACAAAAATATTTCTTGAGGTATTAAGAAATGATCAAGAAATTTTAAAACATCAACAAAATATTTTCAAAATTAATAAGATAATTCAATGGCCCCATAAAAGCAATGTCATAATGAAAAATTAGTAAAAATTCAAGATCTCGATAGTTTGCTACTAAATCTAGGCCATAAGAAGCTCAAGAGAAAAATTAAATTTAAAAAAAGGAAGAGGTGGAATTAATCTACTTCAATGCAACACCTACTTGGGACTTGCATAATTATGTTAAAGGAGCTCTATGTATGAGGTTTAGGTTTGTATAGGTTTTATCCATTACCATTGTAAGTTCCAAAATAAAGAATCCAAGTCAAATTAGAGTCTATATTATTTACAAGTTTACAAAGAAACTTTCAATCTATTATAGAAGAAATTAGAGTCTCTCTTTTTTTTCCCTTTTTTTTTAAAAAAAAAAAAAAAACTTTAGAAGCATCATAAAAAAATCCAATTCTAATTTTAACAGGAAGATCACCCCAGGTTTGTGGCTACTATGATAACAACAGAAGGATCACCCCAATGTACAACAAAATAAAAACCTAACCAGTGGTAATGAAAAAAATAGTCAATGATGTTCTATAGAAAATTGGAAAAACTAACCAGTGTACAACAAAATAAAAAACTAACCAACTAAAGAAATTATTTATTAGCAATTTAAAGAACGAAAGTTATAGCATACTTGCATGTTGGATTTCAACTCATATTCTTTAGTACGAAATTAGTCCATTCAACTCACTCTTCATCAAGTATGAAATTCTTGGACTAATATTGTTTAGGTGGTTACTAAGGATTGCATGGGGAAATTAGTGGCTTCCATTGTCAAGAGTTTGAGTTTCTACTGCTCTGTCTACCAGCTCTGGTTGGAGAGAAATAAAAGAATCTTTACCAAATAGAGGAAACCTAAGAAAATTGTCATTCAAAGTACCATTAATGTGATTAGATTTAGATCCCTTGTGCTTTGAAGAACATCAAAAGATCTAACCTTGACGACTGGTTTCTTAACTTTTGGAGATTGCCCCAATCCATCCTCAAAACCTGCTGAGGAATGTGTGTTTTGGTATTGGTAATAGATAGGTACTGTATATTTCTACTGAGGGTGGTTAAAATCTTTAATCTCTTATGAAAGGTACAATAGGATTTAAGATACGTGAGTTCACCAAACTGAGGGTTGAAGGGATTGAGCAAATATACGAGTGTTTTTCTAACATCCATTATAGTGTAAGATTCTACTTCTGCAGCTACACCAAACTATTCGGAAGATATGAGGGATGTGAGTTCACTGAATTGAGTTCACTGAATTGAGGGTTGAGTGTGGTGAGACTATATATGAGGGTTTTTCTAACATCCATTATATTGTGAGATTTTTTCCTTGCAGTACACTAGATTATTTGCCAAACATGTATGTTGTGAGTGCATTAAAAGAGGGTTGAGTGATAAGAGACCATATATTGTGTGTATCTTTTCACACTACCTCCTTTTATTGCCGAGGGACCCAAAATTTCGAGGGATGAGTGACTTAGTATACATATTGTGTGTGCGAGAATTGTACAGCAGGGTGTGTTGGATCTTGTGATGATATATCTCTTCTGTGGTGTGGTATTTTTAGGACATACTAACTTCAATGTGGATAGAGTGAAGGATGAAGACATGGAGACGAGGCCACAGTATTGCGCTAATCTTTGTGTAGTTCATCCTGATGGAAGAATGTTGTTTTTCTTTTATTTTGTTTTGAGTATGCTGCAACTGGTGTATTGCATCTTTACACTAGTGTGGGATCTATATGTCCATATTGCAACCTATATGGTGTATTTTTTAAGCCTACCACTTGCGGGCTGTGCTTGGGGAATTCACTTTAGCATTTGTTCAAATACTTCTATTGTCTTCGTATGTGGAGATGGAACAGGTTTAGGTGTAGTTATTGGTGGAGTAGAGGAAGTGTGATAAAAAAAAATTAGATTGATATTTTAATCACACTTTAATTGATTGAGTGTGATAATATTTATTTTTTATGTCACTTTTCAATTAAGTGTGATTATATGTATATATTTTTAATCACACCTTCTAATTAAAGTGTGATTATATATACACTACTACTTTTTAATCACACTTTTTAAACAAGTGTGATTATATATATTGTTTAATCACACATTCTAATTAAAGTGTGATTATTTATATATTTTTTAATCACACCTTCTAATTAAAGTGTGATTATATATACATTACTACTTTTTAATCACACTTTTAAAACAAGTGTGAATATATATATACTTTTTAATCACACATTCTAATTAAAGTGTGATTATTTATATATTTTTTAATCACACATTCTAATTAAAGTGTGATTATATATACACTACTACTTTTTAATCACACTTTTTAAATAAGTATGATTATTTATATATTTTTTAATCACACTTTCTAATTAAAGTGTGATTATATGTACACTTCTACTTTTTAATCACACTTTTTAAATAAGTGTGATTATATATATATATTTTTAATCACACATTCTAATTAAAGTGTGATTATTTATATATATTTTTTAATCACACTTTCTAATTAAAGTGTGATTATATATACACTACTACTTTTTAATCACACTTTTTAAATAAGTGTGATTATATATATTTTTTTTAATCACACATTCTAATTAAAGTGTGATTATTTATATATATATTTTTAATCACACATTCTAATTAAAGTGTGATTATATATACACTATTACTTTTTAATTACACTTTTTAACTAAGTGTGATTATTTATATATTTTTTAATCACACATTCTAATTAAAGTGTGATTATTTATATATTTTTTAATCACACAATGTAATTAAATTGTGATTATATATACATTACTACTTTTTAATCACACTTTTTAAATAAGTTTGATTAAATATACATAAATAGGTGTGATTGTATAAAATATTTCAAATTGGTTTTTATATAAAATATACAATTCTCAAATTTTTAATCACACTTAATCTGATTGAGTGTGATAATATTTATTTTTTATGTCACTTTCTAATTAAGTGTGATTATATATATATAGGGTTGATATCTCCTAAGGTTTATATTTATTACAGTTCCCCCTTCACGTTTTGAAAATTACATCTCCCTTCCTGAGGTTTAAAGTTTCATTACAGATTCCCCCCTTAGTAATTTAATTTTTTTCAATACTAATTTTGCCCTTACTGGGTAAATTACATTGACACCCCTTACATTTTAGAAATTGCAATTCCATCCCTGAGATTTAAAGTAGCATTACCAATTGCCCCATCAGTTAGTATTAGTTGGAAAAAAAAATTTATTGAAAAAAATTTATTTGAAAAAAAATTAATTGAAAAAAAATTGTTAGTAAAATTTTTAAATTCTGTTTAAAAACCAATATAAACTTATTTTTTGCATTTACGTTTTTTCCTCAAATTTACAAACTGAGATAACCATTTATAAATCAAAAAAATTATCAAATAAGTTTTTATGACAATTTTTAAAATTTTTGTAAATATAAATTGAAAACTGAAAACGAAATGGTTACCAAATAGGTTTCAGAAAGTAAAAATGTCGTAAAATTAACAAATAATTAAATAAGTTACCAACATAAGAAATGACTTATCAAAAATTTCTTAGTCTATGTATGATTTGATTTTTAGAAAATAAAAAATAAAAAATAATTTGGTTAAGAAATAAAAAATAAAAAATAATTATTATTTTTATATAATTTTTATCTTTCGAGTAGTTAGAAATAATTTTTTACAAATTAAATTGAAATAGCCATACATATGTATATAACCTGCCCAAAAGTTAAAATGATAATTATTTTTTACCCTTAAATGATAATTATTTTTTAGTTTTTATTTCTTAACCAAATTAATTTTTAATTTTTAAATTTTTTTTCTAAAAATCAAACCATATATGGCCTAAGAATCTTTTGATAAGTCATTTCTTACGTTGATAATTTATTTAATTATTTGTTAATTTTACAACATTTTTACTATCTAAAACCTGTTTGCTAAGGTGTCATTTGGTAACACTTACGTTTTCAGTTTTCTGTTTATATTTACAAAAATTTAAAAAACTCAAATAAAAACTTGTTTGGTAAATTTTTGATTTATAAATCAGTGGTATCAGTTTATAAATTTGGCCAAAAAATGTAAACTCAAAAAATGTGTTTCCGTTTTGAGTTTTTAGTTTTTTTTTTTTTTTTTTACCACCCAACACTAGCCACCACCCGCCACCATTTTCCACCATCGTCTTCCGCCACCACCACCCACCACCCATCCCCCACCACTACCTGCCACCACCACTACCTGCCACCACCACTCACCACCCACCTGCCACTACCATCCACAGCCCGCCACCTACCTGCTACTACCACTCAGCACCCATCTACCACCACTATCCACTACTCGCCACCACCAGCCACCCACCACCCACCTGCCACCACCACCCACAACCCACCACCACCACCACCGCCGCCACCACCACCTACCACCCACCCGCCACCCACTTGCCACCACCACCCACCACCCACCACTACAACCACCCACTCGCTACCACCTGCCACCTTCACCCACCCACAATCACCACCATCCACCACCACCCGCAATCTGCTACCCACCTGCCACTACTACCCACCAACCGTCACCAACACCCACCTGCCAGCCACCATCACCCATCACCCACCACCCACTCGCCACCACCACCCACCTACCATCTACCCGCCACCCGCCACTACCATCCACCGTCCACCACCTACCCGCTACCACCACTCAGCACTCATCTACCACTACCTGCTACCACCAGCCACCCACCACCACCACCCACCAGCCACCTGCTACCCACCCGCCACCACCACCTACTACCCACCACTACCACCCACCCGTCACCCACTTGCCACCACCACCCACCACCTACCACCACCACCACTACCCACTCGCTACCACCTGCTACCATCACCCACCCACGCACCACTACCACCCACCACCACCCGCCATCTGCCACCCACCTGCCACCACCACCCACCACCCGCCACCTACCCGCTACCCACTACCCACCTGCCACCTACCTGCCACCGCCACCTACCTGCCACCACCATCCACCACTGGCCATCACCACCGGCCACCCACCTGCCACCACCATCTACCATTGCCCACCCGCCCCCACCACCGCCACCCACTCGCTACCACCCACCACCATCACCTACCCCCCCACCACCACCACCGCCGCCGCCGCCACCATCACCACCACCGTCACCCACCTACCCACCCACCCATCACTACCACCACCGTCACCCATCCACCTACCCGTCTTCTCTATTTACTAAGCTCTCTCTCAATTTCTCGATCCACTACAAGAAAATGCACTTTTAGCGACCACTTTGTCTCTCTCTCTCTCTCGCCATCACTGGTTCTCTCTCTCCTCTATCTGTCTCTCACTCGTTTCTCTCTCTCACCACCCATCTCCTCTACCACCTTCACCACTACTGCAAACGCCATTCCACCACCACCACTATTTCCACTGTCGCTACTTCACCTCTACGACTACCATTACTACTACTATCGCCACCACTCCACTACCACCACTATCACTACTGTCACTACTACTACCATTACTTCTCTATCACCCCTGCCACTCCATTTACACTACCACTACCACAACTTCACCACTAATCTCTTTTGCCATCACCATCACCACTACCATCATCTCTTATCCACCACCTTCACCACTACTGTCGCTCCCTTTCATCTACCACAAAAAATTAGTTCATGATTTTTAGTAATAAAAAAAAATAGGCCTCAGAAAAATATTTTTCATTGACTACAAAAAATTAACTTTTATTTTAGTGAAAAATATTTTTCATTAAAATATAACCCATACTTCTACGAAATAAAAAATAATAATATTTTTTTTTTCATTAAAATAAAAATGAAACAAATAAATTTTCAATCTTAGTAACTAAAAAATAAAAATAAAAAAATTCAATAACTACAAAAAAATATATATTTTAACAAAAAATAAATTTATTTATTTATATTTTTTATTTTTATTTTTCATTCCCACTTCTTTATTTTTTTTCCATTCCCGCTTCCCCCTTTATTTTTTCCCCATCCCCCAAAAAAATCCCCAATCTCAAAATCAAAAAATCCCTAATCTCTTCTCCCTCTCTCTCTCTCTCTCTCGATCGATCAACGGCGAGCAACGGCAGACGAGGGCGAGCGGCGGTGGATGACTGCGAGCAACAAACGAGGCTGCTGTGTGAATGGAAAGGGCTTCGAAGTGCAAGAGCAGCAGCAGCGTCGTCGTCGTCGTCGGAGGAGGAGCAGCGTCGGAGCAGCAGCAGCAGCGTTGGCCTCCTCTTCCGCCACCTCAACATCTCAAAGGAAGTCCCAAATACACAGGGAAGAGATCCCACTTGGTCAATATCAATATCAGTAAGTAACTATAGCTAGACATTTCTGTTTTGCTTGAGATGAGTGAAATGGTTAGACCCAAAGCTGATAAGGTATTATGTTCAGCACATGAGTTTAAGGCTTGAAGTGGCGTTACTTAACTTTCTGGCTGCTGAATTTGTCGTAATAAATGTACTTAGATGAGAAGTTGCTGTCTCTGTAGGAGTTTAAGAGAATTTGGGATTTTAAGAGAGAGAAGAACAGACAAATAAATGGTGACCTAGACCCTTGGGATGAAGCATACTTCACAAGGTTGATGAAGTCTTCTGCTTACAGCTTGGACTCCTTGGTAAGCAACATGCTTATGTTTTCTGTTTTCTGTTTTCTCACAGTCTACATAATTCTAGTGGATTTTGTGGTCGACCGATGACTTTAGGCAATTCTAAGGTTTTTCCTATGTTTAGAAGATTTCTGGGTTGTGATTGTTAAATAATTTATTTTATACTTTAGATTCAAAAATTGCAATGATTGTCCTTGATTTTTTTTGCAGGTTATAGCATCATATTTTCCTTTGACACAATGTATAGAGGGTTTGAAGGTGCTGGTTGAGTTATTATTTGGTGTGACATTTCGTAGTATCCCTCTTGCACCTAGGGAGTCATGGCATACAGATGTGCTTAAAATGTCCCTTTATCACCCCGACAAGGTACATATAAGACTTCCTTTTAAAAGTTATAGCGCTTTAATCATTTAAGAAACTCCTGAGGTATAAATGAAAAGATTATAAGTAAAATTTTTGTGGCTGGTATATAGGAAAGGAGATTTGTTAATTTAGTGAACCAAATTAATTCCTTGAAGATTTGTTGAGATATTTGGAATTAATTTCATATGAAATGAATTTAGTGCATAAGTTTCTACCTTCAAACTTAATGTTGAGCATGGTATGATGGAGCTTTCTACCACCATGATAGTGGAATGGCTCGGTTTATTTCCCATAGGCCTTCATAGACAATCTAGTTCACATTTCGGCTTGCAAATCCATGTGAAATGTCCAGTTAGAATTAATAGTCTACAAGAATTTTCCAAAAAAGTAAACTGCTGTTAATTGTGGATGATTTTAAAATCAAGTCATTTGCTTCTTCTTCTTCTTCTTCTTCTTCTTCTTCTTCTTTTTTTTTTTTTTTTTTTTTTTTTTTTTTTTTTTTACATAATAAGAAAACTGGGTTCATTATGCTTATGATTATATTGAGGTGAGCTAAATTAGTGTTGCTTCTCTTTTTTCTTCTGATATTTATAACATAGTAGAAATTCATGGAGTGTAACTGCCACAATTAAAGAAATACATAATTAATTGTAATCAAAAGACCAACAGCTAATCAATAAACCAATTATTTTATTCATAAAGTTTTTTTTTTTTTTTAATAAAAAGAGACTTTGTAAACTAACAAGTGGGTTTCTGGAGAAGAATCGTGATTTATTACACTTGGATACCATTCAACTATTATCTTCTTGCAAATGCCACCTTCCTCAGGTGTTTGCATCGTCTTTGCTCACTCAATCTGAGAAGCCTGTTGTTGGTGCACTATATAAATCAGGTGGAGCAGACTCCCAAAAGTTAAGTGTTGCAGCAAAATTTAAGGTACATTCACTTTTTGGAGTTTTGTTTGTCCCAAAGACTGATCATGGAATTTCACATTGTCGCCATTTATGCTAATTAGAATAGCATGAATGTCTGAGAGGCATTGTGTGACATTTGGGGCACTTAAATTTTATTTCTTCTTTTATTTTTTTGCTTTCTATGCGTATGCCTTTTGATTTGCAATTGAAGTAACAAAACAAAGAAAAGGGTGTCTGGGCCATTTACATGGATAGTAATTTTCTTAAAAAACCCATTCTATCAAATTAAAGAGGCACAACATGACTTATTTGAGGACATAAAATTTTTAAATACAAGATAGCGAATCAGAAATGTCACTAAGTAATGAGAGTATTAGTAGCATGGACACTTCTAAGGAGGACCTGTTTCCATTTTGACAACAGTTTTTAGAGTCTCTAATAAGACCTATGTGGTGAATCTCTTAGCATGACTAAGGTTTGACTTTCTTGGGAATGCAACCCACCACCCCAAATATATTTTGAAACATTTCTAAGAGGCGTACATTATATATGGCATTTGTGGGATTTCGTCTTTCATATTTTGCATTTGTAAGTAGAATTTTTAGATATTTATTTACATCACATTTTTCTTACATTATATGCATCAAAAGTATATGAATAGTAATATGATTTGGTGTCCTTACTGTGTGCATGTCCTAGTTTCTTAGGAATTGTTATGTTAGCATATTTGTGATGTTGTGTTTGTCCCATGTGTGCGCTACATTGATGAGAGAAAAACAGATAGTATTCCTAAGCTGTACTATAGTGGGTACTAATCCTGCATGGCTAGGACTTTTGGTTTCAACTCTTGTTAAGAATGCTTCAAGAATCGAAAGTGGTGTTAACTCAAAGGCATCATAAATCATAAAAGGAACTTTTTGGACAAAAGCTTATGCAATGGAAAGAATGGATTTGAACTTCTTAGGTGAACTTCAATCATATTGAAAGCGATATTTTACTAAAGTTTAAAATAGTGGTGACTGATGAACCACTTATGGGGTGTATTGTTAATTAAGATCGTGTACAAATTGATTACAGAGGTTTGGCCCATGTTTCTATGACTAGTCTTATTTATGATCCAGATGTAGATTCCAAAATGTAGGAATATTTCTTTATAGAATGTGAAATATGAATATTTTTCTATGTACATAAGAGTTGGAGGTTACATATGTTGTAGCCTTGAAATAAATAATCATCAAATTTGTGTCTTAAATTTGGGGTGACTCTTGGTTTTTCATATGCACATGGGTTTGTGTTTGATACAAATGATGGATTAGAAAATTGTAGAAAATTTAGGGCCAATTGTTCGAATATCAAGATCTGGCTTTCAGGATGAGTTAGCTTCTTTAATTTGATTCATGTTGTTTGCTAATATTTAGGGCCAATTGTTCCAATTAATGCAATGTTTAGAGAGTACAACACCACATTTCATTCGTTGTATCAAACCCAACAACGTTCAATCTCCTGGAATGTATGAACAAGAACTTGTGCTGCAGCAGCTAAGATGCTACGGGGTCCTAGAAGTTGTTCGAATATCAAGATCTGGCTTTCCTACCAGGATGACTCATCAAAAGTTTGCCATAAGGTAAAGAAATATGGTGTCATTTTATTTAATTTTTTTAGTTCTATTGACATGCTAAAAATTGTGTAATAAATTCTCAAGCATCTGATTTTTCTTGTCTCAATGATCCTTTTATTTTTATTTTTATAATGCCATCTTTTCATGTATCCTGCATTAGGTATGGTTTTCTTTTACTGGACAATGTTGCATCGCAAGACCCACTAGTGTTTCAGTTGCAATTCTTCATCAGTTCAATATTCTGCCTGAGATGTATCAAGTTGGCTACACAAAATTGTTTTTCCGCACTGGCCAGGTAAGATGTACACTTTCAATTGACTCTGCAATCTAGTTTATTCAATAAAGATGCAAATATTTAGTTAATCCTACTAAGGCCTTCATCCTAGCAGGGTAAAAGTTGAAAATTTTCTGTGCATGTGGACGAGTTGGCCCACATTGAGTAAAAACAACTTGAGTTGAGCTGCCTTTTTGGATAACTAAAGTCAGTAGTAGCTTGATGATAAAATAGATATCACACCTTCAAAAATATCCAAATGGATACATTACAAAATATTGGTATTTGCTTTGGAAGACCATAGAAAAATATATAAATATCAAAGTAAAAAATCAATGAAAAAGGATATATTTAGGTCTTGAACGTACAGATATATTGCAAATTTCATGGATTGAATTTTGATTTTTTTTTTTTTTTTTCTGATTTTTTAGATAACCAAATAAAAGTTCTAAAATTTTTTAAAAATTGAAGTCAGAATTTAAGAATCAAACATGGTGATTAGTTTTTGTTACAGTATTAAAATTCATAATTTTTTTTGTATTTGATGTTATAGTAGTTAAATTTTTATTTTTGTATTTGATTGAGATGTTTAATTATCCATCTGGGATTTGATGACTAACAAAAAAAATGTTGTATTTGATGCTATAGTAGTTAAATTTTCAGAAAAGATTGGTAGCTCGAATCTGTGGCTCAAAAAATGGCTTGAATTTTATATGCACTCACATATCTTTCTACACCTCCATTGTTCATCTCAGTTTACCTTTCACATATCTTTAATGCTATGAAATTGTACTTTGTAGTTCTAATTTAAGCTCATTTACTTGACTATGTTATTCTCATTTATAGGGGCTGCTATGGTTTTCCATGGGTTTTAATACTTTATTGCAAGCTAGTAATGGAAATTTCAATTTTGCATTTCTTTCAGTGACAGGACAAAATATTATCTGTTGGCATCCTTTGTTCTACACATAAAGCATAGTGAGTCCAAGGATTCCGTTGTAAGCCCAAGAATTTTGCTGTCTGGTCCTGCAGGTGAACAAGACCATCTCCTTGTCCTAGAACATTTTACGATCTCTTTTACTCAAAATAAGTTTGAGTCTATGAGTGGAGAGGTTTTTGAGTGATTTTTACCCAAATTTAAATTTGATATAGGTTTCAATCAAGGGTTGGAGATGCCATTATATCACTATGTATTCTATATTTAATTTTCGTTTTGAGACTGAATAGTTATTGTTTGTCTTTTATTTGTAAATATTTTAGATTCATCACGATATGACAGCTCATTTATCTCACTATTTTGTATATACGGGCCATAATTTGTATCTAACGGGAAATAACTAAGGAGTGACTGCAGTGATGTCCCGATCATACAAGCATTGCAGAGAGGTGTTAGAGTATTTGAACTAGATATCTGGCCGAGTTCCACAAAAGATAATGTCAACCTTCTTCATGGAAGGTAATGGTGCTAATTTGCAAATGGCAGTCAATTCTAATATGGGAATTTTGAACCCCCCAAGTTATACTTTAAGATTATATCTCTATGTGACTTTGTATATGATGGTATCTAGAACATTTTTTACAAATGTGCAATTACCAGTATGTGTATACCCAAGGAGTTGAGTTGTTTTTCTTCTTTCTAAGGAAACTCTGGCCAACCTCCCAAGCATTTAGAAGCTTCTAGGAGCTCAAATGGAGAAGATGATGAAGAATGGTCGCTGATATCTAAAATGCACTCAAGGTATTTGCACAATTAACATTCAATTGTATTTCTTTTGTAGAACATTAAATATTTGAGATTGGTAGAGCCTCTTAAACTAAGTTGTTGGTTATAGTAAAATTTCTGTTGAACTTGCAATTTATGTGGGTAAAGTGACATTTTATTTTTACACGCTTCATGTCATGCTAGAGGTATTTAATATTAAGACATTTGAAGGGGTGTGATCAGTCGGACTTTATCTTTTGTGAGACTAGAACAATCTCTACAAATAGTTAGTTTATTCATATGCTTCTAGCGGTTTCTGAATTAATTTGTGTTTTCATTTTTCAGGTTAGAAATTTCTTGGAGAGATGCAAAATATGGTCAAAGAATTCAAGAACTTAATTTTTCAAGTTTTTTCATTTTTTAATATATGTAAGCACAGTGTAAAACTTTTTATTTAATTCCTCTGTATATAATTTTGAACATATTTAACTTTCATTTATGAAATATATGATGTTATTCCATTCAATATGTGATTGTGATTCAAAGTATAGTATATAGTGTGTATTACATTCTTGAAATGCGCGTACAAAAAAAATATTGATTATTCTTCAAATATGTCAATTTTTTTTTTTATCGCAAGTTTTATTAGTTATTAATCACACTTAAAAGATGTGATTTAAATATTATTCATCACACTTAAAAGATGTGATCTAAATATTATTCATCACACTTAAAATATGTGATGAAATCATTTTTGATGACACTTAAAAAGTGTGATTAAAAATGACCCCTTTTAATCACACTCCCAAAGACCACACTTAAAAGATGCGATCTAAATGTTTTTAATCACACTTAAAAGGTGTGATCTAAATGTTTTTAATCACACTTAAAAGATGTGATGAAATCATTTTTAATGACACTTAAAAAGTGTGATTAAAAATGACCCCTTTTAATCACACTCCTAAAGACCACACTTTAACAAAACTTAAAAGGTGTGATTAAAACACATACATCACACACAAAAAAAAAGTGTGATCTTTATCTATATTTGTAGTAGTGTGTCTACCAAAAGGAAATCTCAAGGAAGGAAGGCTAATAGAATATTCTGGAAGCTCTTGGAAGACTTGAGAAAATATGGGACATTGGGAGCATGGATATCAATGGAAGGATCTAGAACTTCCTAGCTCATTCCAACACTTGAGAGAACATGGAAGCTTCTAGAACTCCTTAGAGTTTTATAGAGAATTTTACATACTTGTAGATATTTGTAGACCTTTCTAGACATATACATTCTAGAGTGATTCTAGAATAGTCTATAAGATGTAGTAGAATGAAGGATCTAGAATCCTCTTCATCATTGTAGATCTAGAACATTCCTTGTAGCCTATAAAAGGTGGAGGGCCTCATTTGCCCAAACCACCCAAGTGCATCCAAGAATTGTAAAGCTTTCTCTCAAGAGTGAGCACAAGGCATTCTCTCAAACTCTCTTGTGTTCTTCTAACTTCTCTTTCCTATAAGTTTGTGAGTTAGGCTGACTTAGCATCGTCAAGTGAGACTTGAGATTGTCTAAGTGCCGCACGGATAGCTTGGAAACAACCAAGGCCGTGACACGTGGTATCATAGCGAGGCTCAAGACAAAGGAAGAGAAGGCAACAATGTCATCCAGTATAGAGGAGACTGTGACTGAGCAAGCCCGTGGAAGGGAACCCATGAAGGGAATGAAGGATAAGTCACGAGATGCTATGACCACCACGAAAACACGACTTGCCAATATGGAGCTTGCCATGGGCGACTCGGGGAAGCGTCTTGATGTGTTGGAACAAAGCCTTGAACGAGAGGTGAAGGGTCTCAAGGGGGAGATCAAAGAACTCCATGATGGCATGCTTTCCACCATCAATTCTATGGCACATGATGCACAAGTGGCCAATGATTCCTTCCAAGCCAAGGTGTGGGAGATGCTCATGCAGTTTGAAGCCTGCTTAGAGGAGGTGTGTCAAGACGTGGCAATGTGCAAGAAGGCCATAGCCGGGAGAGCTATGACCTTGCCAAGGACATCTAAGGTGGAGGTTCAAAAGCCAAAACCTTTTGATGGAAAGATAGATGCCAAGGAGGTAGACAATTACTTGTGGCACATGGAGAGGTATTTTGAAGCGATGGCGGTAATTGAAGAAGATGCCAAGGTATGAATAGCAATCCTTTACCTCACCAACACAGCTATACTATGGTGGTGTAGGAGGCATGCTAACATTGAGCGAGGTACGTGCACCATAGCAACCTAGGATGATTTCAAAAGAGAACTTAAGAAGCAATTTTATCCCGAAGATGTGGCCTACCAAGCAAGGAAGAGCATGAAAAATCTTAAACACACAAAGTCTATTCGGGATTATGTAAGGGAATTCTCTACACTCATGCTTGAAATCCCGAATATGACTGATGAGGAATTTCTCTTCAACTTTCTAGACAACCTACAACCATAGGTGGAGCAAGAGTTACGATGCCGAGGCGTGCAAGACCTTGCAACGGCCATGGTAGCGGCAAAATCACTTATTGAGTACAAACGTAGGATGGCAAGACCAAGACATCCAAGGGTGACCCTAGTAGAAATTTTAGTGAAAGTAAGAAAGATGACGATGAAGGCATCCGACGCAAGGGAAGACACGGCAAGCCTCCCACTGGCAAAGAGGGCAAAGACAAGGTCAGAGAACAATGAGAGATTTAAACCCAAGACCAAGTGTTTTCTATGTGATGGGCCACATTGGAAAAGAGAGTATCCCAAGAGAGAAGCCCTTAATGCCATGATTCAAGAATGGAAAAAGGTGGAGACTCTGCAAATAGGATCTCTATAGCTACTCGGTGCCATCGAATCGAAGCCTACTACATTGACCCAATGGGATAAGGGTTTAATGTACGTAGATGCCAAGATCAACGGGAGAGCGACCCAAGTCATGGTAGACACAAGTGCGTTGCACAACTTCATCAATGCGGAGGAGGCCAAGAGGCTTGGTCTTAAACTTGACAAGGGTCAAGGATTGATGAAGACGGTGAACACCAAGGCAAAGCACGTAGATGGCATGGCTCGAGAGGTTGAGCTGCAACTTGGTGGGTGGTGCGGAAAAGTCAATTTTTCGATAACATCACTCAATGACTATGACGTGGTGTTTGGGGATGGAATTCTTGCGGGAATTCAACATAGCATTATTACCTCGTAACAACACTATGTGCATTATGGAGGGTGGGCCTCACATGGTCCCAATGGTGAGTAAGTTAAATACTAAACTTAAACTTCTGTCAGCTATGTATATTAAGTCAAGGACGGACAAGAAAGAGGTAGTAGGCATTGTCAAGAAGATGACTAACTCTACAGAAGATAGTCCACCGACATGCACAATTGTAAAGTCATCAATAGGGCAAGTGGACAAGGCAAATCTAAGAAGGCACGAGTCAAGGAGAAAACCTGCGACTTCGAAGAAGAAGGTGCGATGAGGGCATGACGAGCATGAGTAGAGGAGAATGTCACATCCTGCCAAATTACCGAGACAAAATTGTTTACCAAAAGGAAATCTCAAGGAAGGGAGGCTAATAGAATATTTTGGAAGCTCCAGCAAGACTTGAGAAAATATGGGAGTTTAGAAGCTTGGAGATCAATGGAAGGATCTAGTACTTCCTAGCTCATTCCAACACTTGAGAGAACATGGAAGCTTCTAGAACTCCTTAGAGTTTTATAGAGAATTGTACATACTTGTAGATATTTGTAGACCCTTCTAAACATATACATTCTAGAGTGATTCTAGAATAGTCTATAAGATGTAGTGGGGGGACGGATCTGGAATCCTCTCCATCATTGTAGATCTAGAACATTCCTTGTAGCCTATAAAAGAGGGAGGGCCTCATTTGCCCAAACCACCCAAGTGCATCCAAGAATTGTAAAGCTTTCTCTCAAGAGTGAATACAATGCATTCTCTCAAACTCTCTTGTGTTCTTCTAACTTCTCTTTCCTATAAGTTTGTGAGTTAGGTTGACTTAGCATCGTCAAGTGAGACTTGAGATTATCTAAGTGCCGCACGGATAGCTTGGAAACAACCAAGTCTATGACATTAAGCTTGCTACTAAGTAACTTGAATTTAAGCTTTTGGATCATGTTTATAGACCCACACATTACTTAGTCCAACAAGTGATTAGGCATTACAAATGGTATCAGAATTGACCCAAGCACACAACCATCTGGGCCACTTATTCTGAGCTGGTCACTAAGTGATCTTGGACATATAAAGCATTACTACCTTGCTACTAAGTAACTTGGGCTTAAACTTGCTATTAAATAACTTAGGTTTAAACTTTTGGTTCATGTTAGTAGACCCACGTTGGTAGACCCACAGATTACTTGAGCTAGTCAGTAATAAGGCGTTACAAATAGTATCAAAGCCGACCCATACACAAAAACATGTGAGCCACTTATTCTAAGTTGGTCACAAGGCAAATGGTATCAAAACTGACCTATACACACAACCATGTGAGTCACTTATTCTGAGCTAGCCACGAGTTTGTCGTGATGTTCTGATTGATTATGAACCCTCGTGAGAATACAAGAATTTATAAGTAGAGAAATTTATAACACCTCATCCCACATTGAAAATGCACTTTCTAACCCAATAATAATAGAAGCAGCATCAGCAACCACACAACAAACAGCATGACAGCCATGCTTTAAGAGGAGAATGTCAAGCACTAGCAAACCAGCCCTTCTCTTTTCCAATCCTAAAATTTTTCACTGGTTTTCTTTCACAAATTTACAATAGAAAACAAAACTAAAACATTCATCTCCCAACTTTCAAATAATTAATATTTGGAAAAATTATTAAAAAAAACTCTAGAGTTTTACCCTCTTAACAAAATAAATTTTTAATTTTTACTTTTATCAATTTAAACTCTAAAATTTCAATTGGTTTTCAATGCAAATCATTTACCTATTTATGTTAAGTAAAATCAATAGCAAAATAAATATTTTAATCATTAAACTCAATGAAATGAGTGTTTTCAACATTTTATATATGCCTAAATTGAGTTTAATGACTAAAATACTATTTTTTCATTGATTTTAGTTAACGAAAATAAACAAATGGTTTCGATTGAAAGAAAATCAAAAGAATAGTGTTTAAATTGACAAATTAAAAATTCAAACCTTATTATGTTAGAAGGGTCAAGCTCTAGATTATTTTTTTTTATAATTGCCATGTAATATTTTCATCTTATTTAAACTAGTTTTACATCATAAGTGAGAGGGAGATTTTGTGAGCCAGAGCTAAACTGGGTCCAGGAATAGTGATGGACCAAGCTATGGGCCGAGCAAGGTCCAAGTATAAGAATTAGCCAGGCTGTGGGCCGATGTGATTGGGTTCTGTGACTTGGACCCCACTTCGGTTATCCCAGTCAGAGGCAGTTGCAGATTAGCTCGGTCTCGGTGGTAACCAACTGAGGTATAGGTGGATGGAGACCGAGCTAAGTGTTGCACAAAAAAGCGCCGAGCTATGTACGTCAAAGTTCATAGGTTAGCTCGGTCGTACTGAGGTTTTACCGCAATTTAACCATCTCCCTTGAGTAAGCAGTGGGAAGGGTGTAGAAAGATGAGCATTACCTTTCTAATTCCTAGGAGGACTCTACTAAGGAGAGTAGAGTCCCACTAGGATTGTGCAAACCATCTCACTTGGTTGGTAGTGAGTAGGGTGAGTGATTCCTAGGAGGATTCTTATGAGGAAGAGTTGGAATCCTACTAGGAGTGTGCCAAGCGAAATCTATAAAAGCTCATAGCAGGACCTCTGTACAGGTATCACAACTTTGATTCTCAAATACACAGAGCTTTTACCTATTTTTCTATTTGGCTAACTTAGGCATCGGAGAGGTATCCAGCACACACCCACTGGCTAGCTCATGTTTGTGTTTTCAGGGAGTAAAACAACGACAGTTGGAGAAGCGCCGACTTGATTAACAGGATTATACGAGAACATTATTTCGTGCTCGTACAATTGGCGCCGTCTGTGGGAACACCATAAAGAACAAAACCTCTTGATCAAGCTTTCCTCCCAAGTTAGAAGCAATGGCGCACAATGAAGACTTGTCGCAATCGGCTATTGATGGGCAAACCTTGGAGGGGGGTGGGAAGCGCAAAGGTTTGCCTTATATCCCTCCCATAATGGATTTAGAGCCCCAGTGACGGAACTCCCGGAGGGATGCAAGGGAGAGACGGGGCACTAGCCCCCGTCGCTCTCAAAGTCCTGATAAACAGAGGCGGAGGTTGGATCCTCAAGTTCTGGAGGATCGCGTAAGGGAGCAGGACGAGGTAATAAGGAGGATGGCGGTAGACATGGAGTCAATAAAGCGCCAGATAAAAGGGAAAGGGGTGGCGATAGGAGAGGGGCACAAAGGCAACACACCCCCTCGCCACTCGGAGGATTGTGATAGGCATACCACACCATCGCAAGCAGAAAGTATGAGCCTTAGAACAGGCGACACTCAATCGAGGACTACCAGGACTCGTTACTCCAGGTCTGAGAGAACGAGAACGGAGAGGTCGTGTACTAAGGAAAGCACCTATTGGCCCTCGTACACGCACCAGACGACATCTAGGCACACAGAGTTGCCTAGATCATCTGACTTGCGAACAGTACTTGACGAAAGGGCCCAATAGAAGGAGGACACCAGGGCTCGCGACCCACGTAGAGTTTCAACACTACAGCGATTGGTCCCCAGAACACATGGGAGTGTCGAGGTAGGGATGCCAATGTCTCGCCTTGCTTACGAACCAGCAGATAAGGTATTAGCAAGGTTGCAGAGCTCGCCGTTCGTTCCGGCAATAAAGAACGCACCACTACCTTCGAGCTTCCACCAGCCCAAATTCGCCACTTATGAGGGGAAGACAGACCCTTACATGCACTTGAGCCACTTTCGCCAGGTTATTGCAATGTACCGGCAGAATAAGGCCCTGATGTGTATCATGTTCCCATCCAGCCTTGGCGACCTAGGTCTAACCTAGTTCGAAAGGCTACTAGAAGGCAGCATCGCCTCCTGGGCACAACTGGCAGAGGCATTCGTGACTAGGTTCAGAACGAACACCAAGACACAAGGAGACGCTGAGATCCTACAACAGTCGATATTAGGAGACTTTCAACCAGATAGGAGATTGCTCCACAAATCTCGCCATCGCATAATACAAAAGGGGATGGAAAGTGCCGCAGAAATTACGCAGCCCCCCAAACAAGATGCCCAGCCACATCCCAAGTCATACCGGATTGAAAAAAGTGAGGAAGAGGCAAACCGTGCTATACCCGGCAAAGACTCATCAACAAGTAAAAACTTGGTACAGTCAAATAGTAAAGAGCAAACCCCACCAGTAGGCATGGACTTAGAAGAAAACATCAGCAACACCCATGACCCTAAGACATCATCCGACCCCTCCACTTGCTGGAAGCTATTCATTGAAGAGATGTGGAAGCTCTTCGTGGATGGAGCATCCAATAGGCACGGTGCAGGACTTGGCATGAATCAAAGTACGAATCAGAGTACGAAGCACTTCTAGCAGGCCTAAAATCAACACTCTTTATGAAGGCCACCGAGTTAATGGTTTACAGTGACTCCAGCTGGTAGTAAACCAGATTTTAGGCGACTACGAGGCAAAAGATGAGAGGATGGCTAAGTACCAAGAGTTAGTTAGAAAGGAGATCATGAAGTTCGAAGTAGTACGAATAGAGCAAATCGGCCGAGATGATAACAGCAGAGCAGACGAACTGGCAGGTTTTGCCTCTATGGTAGACATATCTATCCCACATCTACTACTGATTAACTTCTTACCCAGACCAAGTATTGAAGAACCCCAGATAACAGAGGTATGTTGTGTCGAACTAGGCCCTTCATGGATGAATCCCATTATTGTATTCTTAAAAGACGGCATCTTACCTGAAGAGAAAAAAGAGGCCAACAAGATCAGAGCAAAGTCGCAGCGATTTTGGCTCTCTCCATCATTGACGTTATACAAAAAATCCTTCACAGGACCTTACTTGAAATGTGTCCATCCTAGCAAGGTCGAGACATTCTTGTTCGAGATACACGAAGGCATATGTGGAAGCCACCAAGGGGGAAGATCATTGGCCTACAGAGCAATTTCACAAGGATATTGGTGGCCTTACATACAAGTAGATTCAGGGAAATATGTCGAGAAATGAGAGAAATGCCAGAAGTTCGCACACCAAATACATCAACCAGCTAGAGAGCTTCTACCATTAACTAACCCATTGCCATTTACGATGTAGGGCTTGGACATAGTAGGACCACTTTCAACAGCACCCGGCAACAAAAAGTTCTTTCTCGTAACAATGGATTACTTCACAAAGTGGGTAGAGGCTGAAGCACTCGTATCAATAAAGGAGAAAGATGTTAAGAAGTTTGTCTTCCAGAATATCATAACCCAATACGGCATACCAAAGGATCTGATATCCGATAATGGCACTCAGTTCGACGGCAAGATCTTCAAGGGCTTCTGCGAGGAATACAAGATAGAATTCTACAACTCTACACTAGCATACCTTCAAGCAAATGGCTAGGCAGAAGCATCAAACAAAGTTGTCTTGGATGGTTTGAAGAAAATGTTGGAAAAAGCAAAAGGCAAGTGGGCTGAGGAGCTTCCTCATGTTCTATGGGCTTACAGCACCACACTTCGGCGGTCAACTGGTGAAACGCCTTTTTCTTTGGCCTATGGCATGGAGGCAGTAATCCCACTAGAAGTAGGCCTCCCCACCATTAGAAGTGAAAACTTTGACCCAGACTTGAATGGAGAAGCCATAACCTTGGAACTTGACCTAGCAGAAGAGAGAAGAGAAAGAGCACTAGTTCACATTGCCTCATACCAGCAAGAGTTATCCATAAAATATAACAAGATGGTACATCCGAGGCAATTCAAGATTGGAGATTGGGTGCTGCGCAAAGTAATGGGAAACACTCTGGTACCCGGAGATGGCAAGTTAGGGCCTAATTGGGAAGGACCACACAAAGTGGTTGGTTTAGCAGGAAAATGGCCATGTCACTTGGAAGATGGAGACAGCAAGGCTGTACCCAAGCCATGGAACACTGCCAATTTCAAACTATTTTATTTTTAGCTTTCTTTTAAATACTTGTAATTTTTCTTTCTCTAATAAAACAAATAGTTTCTCTTTCAGCATAAATCTTCCCACTGTAAAACTCGTAGTTTCTCTTTCCATTGTAAAGTTGTTCTTAGACAGTATTAGCTAGGGGCAACAGAAGAGAGGTTGGTAGGAATAACCAACTTCGAGTACTCTTCAGCTGGGATAAGGATCTAGGTTGAAGAGCGGTTGGCAGGAATAACCAACTTTGGGTACTCTTCAGCCAGGATAAGGATCTACGTTGAAGAGTGGTTGGCTGGAATAACCAACTTTGAGCACTCTTCAGCCGAGATAAGGATCTAAGCTGAAGAGAGGTTGGCTAGAATAACCAACTTTGAGCACTCTTCAGCCGAGATAAGGATCTAAGCTGACAAGAGGTTGGCAGGAATAACTAACTTTAAGTACTCTTCAGCCAGGATAAGGATCTAGGCTGAAGAGAGGTTAGCTGGAAAAACTAACTTTGAGTTCTCCTCAGCCGAGGTAAAGATCTAGGCTAAAGAGACTTGGCAGGTATGACCAAACAGATTACAAGACTCCAAGACCGAGATAGGTATCTCGACCAGAAAATGTTAAAAAATTCATACAAATTAGAGTTAAAAAGTAAATATACGTATGAAATAAACCGAACAAAAAATTGGACAAAAACAGAAAGATTGGAAAATAGCATACTTTCATTTCATATGAAAAATGTGCACTCATAAGGAGGGGCCTTAGCCCGGCTACAAAATCTTACAAGAGGAACAAAAGAAAAAGACGATCAAACAAAGAGGTCATCCAGATCTGCATCCAGAACAACCCGAGTCTCGCCACTTTGTAGCCCGATTTCAATAGATACGTCGGTCAGAGGCGCATCATCAACCATGCTTGGTACCAGTGGCTCCACTTGGGCTGTCTGTCCGGTTTGACCGCGATCTTTGTTGACAGATGAAGCATTGTCTGGCTTAGGCGATCCTTCTTCCTCCTCCTCCTCTTGGAGAAACTTTTGTTGGATGGCGTTGGCATAGGCCACCATATAAGTCGGGATAAAGTGAAGAGGAGGGTTTTGAAAGACCTCGATTTTTGAACCCAGGATGAGCTACGCAATAGCGGCCTTCCAACCGCATTTGAAGAAGATGTCTTTCGCAGCCTCGCACTGCTTGACATATGTGGCTTCGCTTTCTTTATAACCGCGGTCCTCAGCATCATCCGCGCTCTTTTTCAGCTTGGCAATTTCGGCATCTTTCTTTTTCTCAAGCTTTTCTAGCTCACGCAAGTAATGGTCTTTGAGCTCGGCCAAAGACTTCTGCTTTTCCGCCTCCACTGTGTTGACCAGGCCGGTAAGACGGGCGACTTCAGCCTGTAGCTCAGTGGTTTTTCTTTTCGCTTCTTCTAGTTCGGCCGTCTTAACGTTGGCCTAAGCCACGGCCAACCAAGTTATTTTTCGCAGCTCTAACACACGCTTATGAGCAACGTGATTCTGCTGCAAGGCCTACAAAGGAGGGATAACAGTTATGCTCAAAACTGTGCAAACAAATGTGCAAACTGGGAAGACAAGCAAAAGAAGAAATTACCAGAACCATCGACTTTGTTACCGAGCGGATGGCTTTCAGCTCGGTCAGATGTTCGTGATGCTCCATATTGGTTGGAAGGCACATGCTCTTGGCGAGGTTGAAGGAAAGAGAATGGTCTTTTTCTGCAACCACCGAGTCTATATTTGTTATGGCTCGGTTTTTGAAAGTTATTTTTGGTGACCACGTCAATGGGCTAGCTCGGTCAGAATGCACTGGCTCAGGACTCAGTCACGTGGATTGGGGGAGCAAGGTGTCGTCGTCATCCACAAGGTGTTGTGGCTCGGTTGAGGGAGTGCGAGCACGCTTCCTCGACCGGGATGACGAGGCTTGGGCCGTTGGGAAGGCCACTGTAGACACCCCATTTTTGACTGCCCTCAAGACTTGGGCATTACTGATGGTTTGCTCGGTGTTGAGAGATGTGCAAGCCAAAGATTCAATTCCTTCGGCAAGGAGAGAGGCAAACCCTTCAAAACACTTTGTTTAGGGGTTTGGAGTTGAAGAAAAGAGGAGAGGAGGGGAGAAAATAGGTTGGAGAAGAAGTTCGCCATGAATCCGGGTAGAAGAAAGTTGAGCAGCCCTCGCTGAATCAGGCTTATTCAATTGCATACTTGGAGTTAAGCTATGAGGCCACCATCGTTGAAAAGAAGACTTCTGGGGCTTCACTTTGTACTCAAGAATCTCCCAAAGCCAAGTCCGGATGGAGGAGATATGATTGGTTGAAGCTGGGTATCATCCCGGTTGGATCGAGTCTGTGCGGCTTCACCAAAAAGGGCATAACTTTTTGCATAGGAGGAATTTTGATGCAAGGTTTGCGCCATTGGAAAGCTAACTTCCGGGGCTTCAATTTTCATACCCACCGGACATTTTTTCACCTAGGAATCATCTATCGGCAATCTATTTTGTTGACCGGCAGAAAATAGTGCCGATCGGCACTTTATTTTGGCCGACGACCAATTTTTCTGGCCGGTTTGCACCCTCCAAGGCTGGTGCATACCAGCTGTGCCAGCTGGGATGCACAGAACCAGCTCCACGTGCATATATATTGCTATTTTGCACCCTTTGCACCACTTTTGGCCTCTTTTGTGCACCCTTTGCTCAAGGCTTCTTGAGGAAGCCTTTACCTCTTGTCTTGGCTTCCTCAAGAAGCCTACCAGCTATCTTGGCTTCTTTGATAAGCCTTGCTTTAGCTTCTCTTGTAAGCCTTAAGCCTTCCATTTGTCTATAAAAGGAGCCATCCTCCTCCATTGTAAAGGGTTAGAGTTTTTGAGCAAAAAAAAACTAGAGAGTAGACATATATATCTAACATATATATCTACAACCCTCTATATCTATCTTATCCAAGCTTCCAAACACCTTGGTCCTTGCATCATTTGCTCTACAACACCTAGCACAACACCTCCATCTTCCATTCCAGCATTTGGGAGGTCATTTGCAGAGCTTAGGAGCGCCTAAACTTGGTCCAAGAGGTGCTGGTTTGCTGGTCTTCAAGGGTAACCATCCATTTCCCGTAAACTTGCATTTTTTAGCTTCATTGTTTAGCCTTATTTACAAATATTTTTGAGCTTCGATGTAAACTGTAAAGAGGCTTATTTTGAGCCCTTCTTCAACATTGAAGAAGGGCTCAACACTGTTGGGGACCTCCATGTATGACTTGCTTCATTACCCCTCTTTGGTCCCCATTTTTGCATGACTTGTTAGCACATTGAGCTTTTGTTTTCCGACCCTGATCAAAACTGAAAAGGGTCTTATTTTGACCCCCTCTCCATGTCCCATGAAGGGTCTTTTGTTTTTTGATACATGCTTTGTATACTTCATGTTGTAGCCCTCTTGTGGCCTTAATCTTGCATCGCATTTTAAGCATGTTTTTATATTGATTTGGGGGTTGTTATCTACTGTGAGTAGTCATATTTTTGGTCCCTCTTCAGTGTTTTCGAAGGTTCTTTTTCAGTTTGGGCTTTGCATCTTACACTTGCTTTGTAATCCCCCATTTTGCCTTAACATGTATCTAGCATTTAGACCACTATGCTTGCTTGTTTTGGCTTAGCTTTGTGAAGATTTTATGCTTGTTTTGACATTCTTAAGGAGTTTTTTGGGTCATTTGAGTCATCCATGCTTTTCTTTGTATAGCTACCATGCAACCTCTCTTGTATACCTTATGAGCCTTGAGTGTTGACCCCTCTAGCATGCTTTACTTGCACTATTTCGGTGATTTGGAGTCACTTATAATGTCATTTCAGTCCTCATGGTATGCTTGAATACTCATATTTGATGCTCCTTTAATGCTTTATAAGGTTGTTGTCATATGCTCCATATTTGGCCCTTTGTGCATGCTTCCATGCTTAGACCTTTTAGATGCCATCTAAGTGGTTTTGGGGGTTTGTTTTAAAATGCTTTAGGACTGATTTGGTTGTTCTTGGCCTGTTGAGGCTTAATTTGTATAGCCATGGTTTAAGCCCCTTGGCTTGTTTTGAGTTTTGGACATCGTTGCATGCTTGGCTTGTCTTATTTACTTGGTTTTGCACCTTCTATAACATGATTTCAGAGCTTTCTAAGCATGCCATGTATCCATGATTATCCTCTTTTAAGTGTGCTTAAAAGTTGTTCTTTGGTGCCTAAGTGTTGGACCTTGTGTGCATGCATGTTTGTATGTGTTTTGGCCCTCATTTCCATGACATTTGGCCACTGTTTTGGGCCTAGTATAGAGCTGCCCAAACTAGTTTGAATCCATGTTTAACATGTTGCTCAAAGGTTGTTGCCTTATTCCATGCCTTGCATGTTTGTTAGCTTAGGTTGTGTGCCTAGTACGTATTGCATGCTTGCATTGTTTGTCTATATGCTTATGTTGCATCCCTAGTTGACATGCTTAGGATTGCACACATAGACATGCATGCCTTGTTCCTTGACTTGGTTATGGGAATTGGGCCTCACTTTGTTTGATTGGTTTGCATGCATTTGAAATTAAAGTTGCACACTTGGTTCTTTGGGCCATAATGCATGGAAATACGTGATTGGTGGTCCAAGAATCGAGGCACATGCTCCTTTGAGCCATTAGTATGATAAGGAGTGTGTTTAGTGCATATATGCTTTGAATTGCATGGCCATGCTAGTATTTGCCCTCTGCTGCTGTGAGTTGCAGGTTCTGCAGGCATTCGGTGCCGGCCGGCAGTGTTTAGTGCCGACCGGTAGTCAATTTGCAGCCGATGGATCAATTCAGTGCCGATGATCTCAATTCATTGCCGGTGGAAGTTTTGAGCAGCCGGTAGTGATCTCCAGTACCTAAGGAAGTATTCCTAGGGCTGTGACAGTCTTCTGAGATGCAAAGCAGGGAAAACAGAGGCAAGCTAGGCATGGCAGTGCGATTCCGAGCAAGTCCCGAGCGTGCGATGCATCTGGCCCCCTTCCCGAGGCGATTTATTGTTTTAATCGAATTAGTTAATTCATTTAAATGGGTTTGTAATATTTAATTAGCTTGCGTAGTTAATTATCTGTATTATTCTTTTGGTCCCTCCGTGCGAGGACAAATTTGTAATAAGTGTGGGTGAGTGGTGTGTATGTCTTCCAACCCCCACTTCTTTCTCCCTTTTATTTACCTGCTTATGATGGTAGATTAGGGCACGTTTATTTTAGCATACCTTATGCTATGCATGCGTGCATCCATGCATTTGTTAACATGCACCGGGCTCGGTACATCATACAAACTACATTGTATTTTCAAATCTAACTTGCATACGTGTTACTCGTGCATTTCACATGCCATCTTTAGGATAGCCGAGCCTACTCTAAATTGCATCTTCGCCTGTGTTGCATTAGCCATTTAACATGAACTAGGTCATGCATGTTTGCTAACTGGCTTCTTGTTTTGGCACGGAGTACGATGTAAGTATTTACGCTTTAGCATACCACATGCGTGTGAATGTTGCCATGACAGTATGCTTACCATGCGGCTAAATGCTTATGTGAGATAAACTGTTTGAATGCCTGTGGGTGGAGGTTGGATTGCTTGAGTTGGGAAAACTCATTGAAATCCGTGTTTTAGCCTACTTGGGAGTAACAAATTCCAAAGCATTTTCAAAACAAACGGATATGCAATGTTTATTTCCAAATTAGGCGATCTAGTCTATACTTGTTTGCCGCGCGCATAACATAGTAATCCTAGGCTAATAATTGGAATAAGAGCATGTAATGTTTTCAAAAACGGATATCACGGTTAGTAGAGGCCGGTCTTCAGACTGGGCGAAAGGGGGTGCTCATAGCTGACCTTCCCCGATCGTACCCAAGCTCCCGAGCCAAGACAACTTTGGTGATGACGGACACGTGGCCTTCGGCACCGAGTCAGGGTTTCCTAAATTTTCCATTTTTTAAAAATATTTAGGTGGCGACTCTGTAATCTGGCAAAGTAGTCCATGTTTGGCACTACTTTTCAAAATCTGTTTTTCTTCAAAACGATTTGCCAGAGTTTGGACTCTTTGGTTCAAGATTAAGAACCATGACATTTGAGTCCTTCGAACTGTAGTAGACCCAATATCGAACCGTAACGGGGGGGGGGGGGGGAGTCGCACTCTCGGCCCGGGATGCGTTCGGGGACGTCTACAGCCACCACTGCATCAACTGTTTGACTAGCTAGAGTTGTCTTGGTCTGAACCCCACTGTCTGGAATTGAAGTTGTCTCGGTGATTAGGGCTCGCACAACTCGGTGCTTTGCCATCTCTTGTTCTTTTGTTAGTGGAATAAGGTTGATTTGGGGAAGAGTTGGATCTGGTTCTGGTGAAGGTTCCAAAAGGAAATCTATCACCCTGGTCTTCCTCTTACTGTTGTATCTATATGTCGGTTCAAAACTGAGTAGCTCGGCCCAACCTCGATCGCGGTACCGAAGCGTAGCGCGAAGTGCGTCTAAATTGGGGTATTGGTACTGCGACTTTAGTTGGTTCAAATCTGTATAAAGAAATAGGCAAACGATTAGCACGGTGCAAAACTTATAAACAGTAAGGGTAAAGAACACACAAGCTAAGCCGAGGTATTTATATTGGTTACTCCTTTATTCCAATTAATTCCGTATCCCGATATTAAGGCTTCCTGGTCTTCAAAATTACCAGAAACCCAGAAAAGTCATCGTCATTCACGTCTTTGTCCGGTGTGTTTTTAATTATTTTCTCTCAAGATCTTCTTATTCTTAAATAATATACCCAACCGTCTTCATTTTGGCCTAGCGAGTATTGATGAAATAGCTCGGCTAAACTGAGGTTGAGGCCAAGCCGGCAATTTAGCTCGACGATGCCATTATTATTCTATATGAGTTTGTGGAGAGCTGAGTGGGGCAGAGTCTTGTTTGCCTAAGAAATTCACAAAGGAGCGGTTGGACTGGGAATTGGAGACCGGCTTCAACAATGGATAGTACGGTAAATGGAATGAAACCTTGTTTTCCCCAGGGCGTGGTATCTAGCTTAGCTAGGGAAAGATGGATGTCGTCTGGAATTTGGTAATCCTTTCAGAACTCGGCTACGGCCCTTGGAGAGTTTACTAAAAATCGATATTTGCCTATGTGGACTTAAATTATGTATAAGTTAGCTCGGAGTACTAGCTCGGTGTTGAGTTGACATTGAGTATCTCGGTTGAGCGTGCAACGATGTGCCTGGCCAACCTAGTCAAAGTCTGCAAAGTAGAGATGAAAAATATTAAGCCCAGATCATTGGACCATGCTAAGTACAAAGGCAAAATAAATATAACCCTAGTTCAACTACGTGGGATGCGACCTGTTCTTAGTCTGGTTGGAGCAAAAGTCTTTAGCTCGGCTAAATATGAAAGAAGGTTCTTAGACCGGTTGTAACACAAGGCGAGGCGTGAAAATTTTAGTTCGGTTATTGGGTAGAGTTCCCTAGTTCGGTTGTTTTTAAGCCTAGAGTTGCCTAAATAGGTTTTTAGCTCAGTTACAGTACAATTCTAGATTCAAATTCGTGTTTTCAGAATCCAAACGGTGTGTTCTTGAGCAGGAGCCTATGGTTTGGGGTTAATAGCATTTTCTCAGTACTATAGTGAATATCTAGCGTATATAAACACATGTATGTAGGGATTTAATATCAAAAATGAAGAAATAGTTGAAAAAGAATAGCATAAAGAAGTGTTAGCAAACTTACAAGTGTGAAGTCGCAAAGGAACAGTAGCAAATAAAGATGAAGGCATGAGTATAGAGCTTTGAATACACAAGTTCTCAGAGGGCAAAGGAAAGAAGATGAACAGTGTTTTTCAAAAATGAGGGTTCTTTTGTATAAAGCATATGAAATGGGCGGGACTGTTCAAATTTTCGGAGTATGAGGGCTGTGGCGACAGTTGTACTTAACCAGTGAGAGCCAGTCACGTGTCCACATGAATAGGAAACTATTCAGATGTACAGAGTGAAAAGACGTTTATGAACCAGACTAATCGGTAGCCCGATAGGGGGTGACCTCAGTTGGCTTAAATGTTTTTAGCTCAGCTAGAGAAGAGTAATCCCAAATCCTGCACTGTAGATGGAATTAAGGGGCAATTGAAAGGGAGATTTTGTGAGCCAGAGCTAAACTAGGTCCAGGAATAGTGATGGACCGAGCTATGGGCCGAGCAAGGTCCAAGTATAAGAATTAGCCGGGCTGTGGGCCGATATGATTGGGTTCTATGACTTGGACCCCACTTCTGTTATCCCGATCAGAGGCAATTGCAGATTAGCTCGGTCTCGGTGGTAACAAACCAAGGTATAGGTGGACGGAGACCGAGCTAAGCAATGCACAAAGAAGCGCCGAGCTATGTATGTCGAAGTTTATAGGTTGGCTCAGTCGTACTGAAGTTTTACCGCGGTATAACCATCTCCCTTGAGTAAGCAGTGGGAAGGGTGTAGAAAGATAAGCATTACCTTTCTAATTCCTAGGAGGACTCTGCTAAGGAGAGTAGAATCCCACTAGGATTGTGCAAATCATCTCACTTGGTTGGTAGTGAGTAGGGTGAGTGATTCTTAGGAGGATTCTTATGAGAAAGAGTTAGAATCCTACTAGGAGTGTGCCAAGTGGAATCTATAAAAGCTCATAGCAGGACCTCTGTACAAGTATCACAACTTTGATTCTCGAATACACAGAGCTTTTACCTATTTGTCTATTTGGCTAACTTAGGCATCAGAGAGGTATCCGACACACACCCGCTGGCTAGCTCACGTTTGTGTTTTCAGGGAGTAAAGCAACGACGTTTTGAGGAGTGCCGACTTGATCAACAGGATTATACGAGAACATTATTTCGTGCTCGTACAATAAGCAATAAGAATAAATTGCACCAATCACACCGCAACAAATTTGCAACCAAAAAAAAGAAAAAAACTATAATCAAATCTGATAAGAGGTAGGTTATACGTCTAGGATTAAGAATCTAGTTGGACAAGAGATAGAATGAGATCATGAGGAACCTGAGGAGATTTCAACGAGAGATTTTTTGGGGCAACCCACCCAATTTTTTTGTGCATTATCAGTCTCTCAAAATTTGCTTTTGGTCAGCACGGGAAAGGGCTTTAAAATGGGTAGTTGATAGGTTAAGACTGCATGGCCCTCTGAACAAGTTGTGTCTGCTCCTTGGTGTGATTCTAATGAAACCCAGTGGCCATGGCAGCAGATGGGGTGCGGCCAACATATTTGATATCATCCATACCACCCCTGCCAAGTGCTTTCATCGCAATGCTAAGGCGCGGTGTTATGTAATGATATGCACCCATGTTCATTGGCTCTTCCTGGCACCAAACAATCTCTGCATCTGAAAGAATCACAACAAAAAAAGAGTAACCTAGCCACATGATTTTGAAATGACCACTACACTACTCAAGAAAAATGAATTAAACTTCGGGTCAATATTACTATGTCTATAGCAACTAAAACTGTTAAAAGTATAACTTTTTCCAAGTCAAAAAAACAATAGTTGGGAAAATTTACACATTCCACAAATCTTTCCATGGCTCTTAGTGTAGAGTTTAGAGTTAATAGACTACTTTTTGTGTGTGTGTATATATTTCTACTACAAATGGCCCGAGTTTCTTTTGGCATCAAAATAGACAAATAACATATTCCGCCAATGGGTAAATTACACAAATGGTCCCAAAAGTATAGCGCACATTTCATGTTGATCCCTAATTATTAGTTTATATCAATTGCATCCCTAAATTTCACACATTGATTCAATGTAGTCCCTACCCTAATTGTCATCTAGAAACATATGAAAAATGTTTTTGTCAGCTTCACATCAACTATTTTGAGAGTGTTGCAATAAATTTATTTCATTTCTCGCCTAGATAAACTGCGAGATTAACACGTCTTTGATGCCTTTCAATATTTGATAAGACGCTGGCATAAACATATGATGCCAAAACAAAAATTGCAATGCCAGCTTCCTAGCTATTTACTATACTGATGCAAAATGAAACTTATTTACTATATGAACTGCAGTATATGGGAACACAAATATTGCAATGTCCAGCATGGATGAATGGTTCCTTGACATTGCGAATGTATGTGCAAGGAATGAAAAACAATTTTTGGTGCTCTGGAAAGAGTGGCTTCGCTTTTAATTCATGGAGTAAGGCAAAGTAGGGTCCTTGTTCCAGGAATAGAAACTTCTAATCTATTTAGATCAGACATATATATCTAAAATAAAATTTTGGTGCTGTTTTACTAGAACTTTTAATCAGCTTTTAGCTTCTTCTTCTTTTTTATTTTTATTTATTTACCAAAAGCCAAGACTAAAAGCTAGTAAAAAAGATAATCCAAACAAGAGTTCAAGTTTGGAACACATACTTGGATATTGCTTCAGCTCATGTTGGATGAGGTCATACGAGAAGGACAAAGCTGTTCCACACTGTACATTGCAATGTCCTTGCCGTTGACTTTCTTCCTTTCCTCATCAAGCTCGTAATAAACCTGAAAAACAATTTGCAAGAATGATTCAAACCGATATTCGTATCAACAAAAGAATCTACATAAATCAAACACATAAAATAAAAATACACAATCTTGACATCCACAATTCAATAAAATAGACAATCTCTTGATCCCACAATTTATCTGTGAAATGTCTTGCATAGTGTGCATGAACACACATCCAGATGAAAGTTTTTGAAAAAATAAATAAATAAACAAAAGTTGAAAATTTGGAGAAAAACTCTTGAATCTAAAGGATTCCGGATAAGCAGAACTAAAACAAAGTACATGGAGTGTAGATTTAGTAACAGTAACAATGAAAGTAGAGGAGAAGTGAAGATTGAGAACCAAGAACTGCCTAAGAGTGAATGTTTTCGTTATTTAGGGTTGATTATCATAACAGCGGGGGAGATTGATGCAGATGTGACCCATGCGATTAAGGCGGGATAGTATAAGTGAAGAAGTGTGTCTGGGGTATTGTGCAATAAAGGAATACCCACTAGACTAAAACATAAGTTCTATAGAACGGCTATTAGACCAGCAATATTGTATAGGACGGAGTGTTGGGCAAGCAAAAAACACGTAGATAAAATGAGTGTGGCTGAGATGAGGATGCTAAGATGGATGTGTAGTAAGACTAGACAAGACAGAATTAGGAATGAATGTATTCGGGAATTGGTAGGAGTAGCACTGATATAAGATAAGTTGAGAGAGAATCGATTGAGATGGTTTGATCATATTCAACAGAGACCAATAGAGGCAGTAGTGAAAAGATGCTATACTGTAATGGTAGATGGAAGTGTTAGGGGACGGGGTAGGCCTAAATTAACGTTGGCTAGCGTTGTGAATAGAGATATTGTAAGAACCTAAATATAAAAATCAAATAAATAATTAGGTAATAATCATTTTACAATCTCAAATATTTAGGTGGTGAATCCTAAAGTGCAAAATAAATATTTGGAAGGTCTTTTAATTAATTTTAAACTTAAAATAAATTTATGGTGAAAGTATTTAATTTAGAGGTAAGATTTATTATTTAAAAAAAATAGAGGGCAAGTTAGTAAGTATATTTTGTTATAATGATAGTTATATTTCATTTAAATTAATGGGTTAGAAAATAAAATAATATAAAGAGATAATAAACTAAAGCCTTTTGTTTAGATACATAACCCTAGGTTGCCTAATACATTCTATAGCAGCAGTAGGAGGAAGCCACGGGGAGAGAGAGAGATTGAGAGAAAAGAAGAAGAAAAAAAAAAAAGGTTGCAAATAAGAAAGGATTTTTTTGGTGTACTAGGTCTTTATCTTTCTTCTTCCTTAAGGTTTTGTTCTTTATCCTTACTCTATGAATATTTAGTTCATTGATGGAGAGTTTGTAGGTTTATGTATTTTGTATATATATGTACACTGTTAAGATATCTGAGGAGCTAAATTTATGTGTAAAGAATGGGTATAATTTTTAGTCCAAAAATTCTGCACAGAATCACAAACTTTAAAAATCAAGAAACCATATCAAACGGATGAATTTTAATCTGAAATTTTTACAGTAGATTAATTATATATTGAATTGCATATCTGAACTTTTTCATAATTTTTGGGAGTCAAAATCCATATAAACTAATGCATTCAAATCTGTTCAGAAAACTGGTTTTAAACAGTAAATTCGGGACTGTTGTTCTCTTTGGGTATAAATCCAAAAATTATCAAATCAGCGTCATTAGAACCGGTTATGAGTTTAGTTTCTTGCATTTTTTACCTTGCGTTGATTGCTCATGTATACTAAGAGAACCGTCAATTTCTTTAAAGTGTTACAAAAAACAACCTGTTTAGATATAATAAATTATAGATAATTATTTTGATAAGAAAATCAAGTGAAATCAATTGGGTTTGGAACTTAGGATATATTAGTTGATATCTGGAGGGTTTTAGAATTTTTCGAATAACGTGGAGTGGGTTTTTAATTTTCAAAGTTAGCTAATAGATTGGAAAAACTCTGTTTTATCTTAAAGTCACTTTTAGTTAAGTTTCGATCGGAACCTATGTCTTGGGTGATTTTAGACCTTGAAGAACATGAACTTAGGCAATATTTAAGAGTAACGGTGAGTTGGGTTGAGCCGTGTTAGTGCACTTTAGTTTGGGTTTACTTAGTTCGTATTCTTTAGTATTTTTAAATTAGTAGTGACGTGTAGTTTTCATATTGGTTCAAGGCACTAGTTGGACTTTCATACTCTATTCGAGAATTATATTATTTTGTTTCCAGGTAAGTAGTTTCATGCTACATATTTTTATAAATGTTCCCCTACCCTGAACTGTTGGAAAATTAAATTGTTGTTTCAAGACTAAACTGTTTTGATAAATTATTATATTATCAATGGAATCAAATTATTTCTAAAACATGTATGAACTTGGCATACTGTAAACTATTTGTTTTGGTCTCATGTTTATAATGATGAACTACCATGTTTTGCGAAACTGGTGTGTATTGATTATTGGGACCATGTGTGTATTTAGTCCAGGGAAATTATTCCACTGTGTGTGGTGACTCTAGCCACTAGGGAACAGATCCGGGTTGGGCCGTGATGACTCTAGTGCTCAACGATTGTAAGGAAAAGACCTTAAAAAAAAAAGCTAAGTGACCTTCAATCGGATCGTCTTTGAGAGAAGGCCCAGGTGCCACCCTGAGGATGACTCTTAGTTCGGTATTGGATCCAACGGGGCTTATAGCCTTGAGAACTATGTGGCATATTATTTGTTTTTCTTGGTACCTAGAAAATTATTGGTGTTCATGTTATAATCTGTTTTAAGTGAAAAATATCGTTTATCATGTTCTTGCGAGACATGAGTATTTTAAGTGTTGAACTGTGGAACCTTATTTTTGAAACAGATTGTATTTACCAAACTATATGCCAATCTAGTTTCTATGATATATATCTTATTTTGGAATTGAACCCTGTTTTCAAAACTGTATTTACTATCCATGTTGTTACTCACTGAGCTATTAGCTGACTTAGTTGTTTACCATTTCCAGGTGTTAGAAGGACTTAGAGTGGACTCATGGCGTAGCGGGAACTCAATTGCATGGACTTCTAGGGCATTTATTTAATTTGTTTTAGGTTGCTTTGTCGAGTTTTGTGCATACATTGTGGTTGGGTTTTATTTAGAATTATTTTATTTTGTGAGCGGTTTGTGTCCCATTTAGTATATATATATTTTTAGGAAGTTAGTTATGACTTGTTTTTCACTTGTGGCATGTCACTGGATTGAGTATTGATTTATTTATTTCTGGGCTATCATCACATTTATTCTTTATGATTTTTGGTTCATGTTTAGGCTTACGTGTGCCTTGGGCTAAGTCCCTGTGGGCCACGGCCGGTCATGCCCGAATTTTGGGGTGTGACAGATATGAATCTACTTAATTTGACTAATGAAATAGCCTTTGATAGGGCCGTGTAGAGAAGAAGGATTCATGTAGCCGATTCCATTTGATGGGACTTAAGGCTTGGTTTGGTTTGGTTTGGTAACAACAACAAAAACAATGAAAAGTATGCAATAGAACACACATTTCCAGAACAAAGAACTAGACGTCTAATACCCTCCTCAAGATCTGAATGGCTGTTCTGGTCCTTTATAAGACGCTTAAATTTGGTCCCTTGTTTGTCAAAACCTAGGTGGCCTTCACTATCATCAAATTCAGATAGATTTGATTTGTAGTCCTTGTGTTGAAGCAAGTTCTTTGGAGACATCACAATAAGGGGTTTACAGAATTCCCTGTGTAACTGGGAAATAAAGGCATAATATATAAGAAAAAGGAGAAAGTTACGTACAAGAAATAATGCATTAGAAATAGAAAATAAAAAATAAAATAAAATAATTGTCCACAAGCTTGAAGAAATTTATAAGTAAAATAACTGCACTCACTTGACGCCGCAGACGGTGGAAATAGTTTGCGGGAGTTGTCACATTCACAATTTGCCAATTGCATTCTTGGATCTGCTTCCCAAGTGTTGGATCCATCTCTGGTATAACATAAGGATTATCATCACTCATCTACCATAAAATTTTATGAAGATTTGTTATTGAAATAAAATTGAAATCAAAATAAAATCAAGCAACGAATGGTATACTTAGACAAGAATCAGAGACAAGGATCCTCAAAAGATGGGTAATTAAAACCACACTTCCACCATATAGCCAGGCAGGCCATTCCGTGTTCTCCAGGAATGGGATGAGGTGTTAATAGGTATCAGTTGAGTCCTCAGTATAAGTACACCCAACCCTTATCAAAGACACTAGGGTTCTAAGTAGGGGTGGGGGAGGAATGGACCAAGGGGGTCCTAGCAGGGGTGACCACCACCCCAAAGTTTTGAAAAAACTCCTTACAAATAGTAGTATTAGTTATGAATATATTTATAAATTATATAGGTTAGCCCCTCCAAGACTTTTTTGAGAAATTTAATACCGTGCCCTCAAGATTTGTTCCACTCAGTCTACATTTTCAAGTTTCATTCTTCACTCTTTAGCTCCAAGTATGTTTCCCTCTCTGCCTTTGTTTTGATTCTACCACTTTTTTTCATGTTATTTTCCTTTGTATTTTCTTCATCTTTTTCTTTGTTTCAATTCTCCTCTTTAACTCAATCTCCACATCTATTTCAAATTTTCTTCTATTCTTAGTTCTATCTTCTTCTTTCTATTTAGTTCTCTTTTTATTCTTCTTATGTTTTGAGATCTCATATTCGGTGGAGGTCGTGCTCTTCATCAAAGAGATCACATTACCATTTTGCATTATTTTTTAGTTCATATTTTTATAGTTACATGTGATACTCAATCTCAATTACAAGAATTAAACCACCGATTAAGGAGGATGCGATGGAATCATTTGTTCTTGGTTATGATTTAGATCCTAGGGATAGTTATAGGTATTTCAAAATTGAAGATAGTCGCAAAGCTTGACGATAAATTAAGTTTGCATTTGAAATTTCAATTCCAAAACTATGAGATTGACATAAAGTTATAAATAATTTTTTTAAGTTGTGCTAAGAGTTTGTGAAAACAAGAAAGTTGACAATTTATCCACTTGTGATAGATTGATTCGTCTTGTTTTAACATTACCTGTTTCTATGGCAACAACAAAATGTAAAATTTCAGTAATAAAAATTGTCAAGACTAAACTTCACAACAAAAATTTTTTTTGTTAGATATACGTTTGCCCCCTAAGGTTAGAATCATGCGTTTGTCCTTGAGTGGGAATCATGTTGTGTTGGGTTGTATTTATGTTGTGTCATTGCTGGTCATGTCAGAATTATCTCTACACTAACTTAACCTGTTATTATTTCGTGTTATCCTGTCATGTCATTTTTAGCTTGTCTTGCTTGTGTCGTGTGAACATATCATGTCAAAACATTTCACCCAAATTTAATATTTTTCTCCACAAGTTAAATTTAATCAAACTAATCTTTACTGGATGAAGTTATTCAGAAAAAAATATTTTATTTCAACTCAATTCCATTTCCCTAATTGGGAAAAACTATATCTTATTACATTTTTTTTTTACTCAGATTAATTCTAAAACAGTAGACAACAAATACATTATTTTCAATTAAAAGAAAGAATAATACTACTACCTTAAAATTATATATATTTTACATACTTTCTAATCAACTCGATGGAGTTACATAAGGGACTCAAAAATGTGATGACACCTCTTAGTGGAAATAACATTAAAATGTATAACTAACACTTCATTAAATCTGTTGTCTGTGTCAACTTTGTGTTATGTACGTTCGACACTAATTTGACACGTTTAATATTCATGTTATCAGATTGTGTCATATACGTGTTCGTGTCGGAAAATGGCCAACTTTTTTTTTTTTTTTTGATAACCAGGTGCCCTGGCTAGCTTACGCGCATCTCAATTAATCTCAAGAGACTAATCGCACTGCCCACTTGCGAGGACCTCGTTTAAAGCCAGAGCAAACACTTTACATGGATTAGCCCCAAGAAACTTATTACAGTTAGTGAGTATTGAGACCTGGAGGGAGCACACCCCCAGTCCCCAAGTTATGGCCAACCTTAACGCACTGACTTCATGTACAGTTCAAGTCATGTTATCGTGTTATGTCTAAAATTCCCAGCCTTAGTTTTGAGGGAGGGTGAGGTGGATAAATAGAGAGAAAAGCTTATGTAGGGACCAGAACATGGTGGCATACAAACAGAACAGATTTAATCAGGATGAAAAAATAATAATAATAAAAATAAAATAAAATAAAATAAAGTACGCCCAATATAGACCCCATTGGATGGGGGCCTTGGAGGGATAGACTGGGTGCAAAGATAACTTTTGACATAATATGCACAAAATGGGAACATATTAATGAATACTAAACATTAGACATTAACAATGTAATACCTGAAGGAAACGCTCCAACCGTGCACTTGAATGCTCAGGGCCTTGGCCATGATAACCATGTGGTAGCAGGAGAACAAGCCCAGTTTGGCGCAACCACTTTGCCTTCCCACTGCTCAAAAACTGATCGAACATCACCTGATCTCCATTAGCAAAATCACCAAATTGGGCTTCCCATATTACCAATGCATTTGGATTTTCCATTGAATAACCCAATTCGAATCCCACAACACCGAACTCAGAAAGAGAGCTGGAACGGGTGGAAAAACAGCTCTTAAATAGGGGTACACATTGTCAAAGAAGCACCAATATTACAAGAACTACAGCACAATGACTGTCCTTAAATAGGAAATAATGTTCTCTATCGCAACATACTAGAGCATAGAAGAGATCGGGATCGGCCCTGAGTTTTATGGGGGCCCTAGGCAATCTAAGAGGGGGCCCTTTCACATATTTACCAAAGAAAAAAAATTTAAGTAAATCATTTGCTTATATCTGGAACTATACTTTCATTTGCTAGTATCTACACAGTTTTCTTGGATTATTTTTTCTACTTTTTGCTTCTCTTTTCTTTTCTTATATTCAGAACTATACTTCCTAGTGAACATAATTATATAATCAACAATTTACAGAAATTCAATCCACAGAAATAGGGAGCAAAAGTTGGACAACCAATCAATCCAACAAAAGATGAAAGAAGCTAATCTGACACTGCAAAGAAACAAATTTGTCACGAAATAGATGCTGAAAAATCATGCTTTAGAAACAATAATATCGTATCAGAATAATGAAAACTAGGAAATTTATTTTTGCTATTTTCTGGTCCATATTAGAAAATAATCAACATCATGCTGCCGAACCAATATCATTATTTCGAAATTCCAGACAGAAATTTGGGCCCTTTAGCTCATTTAAGTTATCTGAAGTTAGATTAGGCCTAAATGTGTTTGGGCCTTATTTGGAATTTTCTATTGCTATTTCGGATTTATCAATTTGGGGAGCTGGGCTTTCAAGATATCGAATATCTTATAGATAAAGAACCTCTTCTTGTCACACACTTCTACAAAATCAATAGAATTAGGGTATGACTGAAGCACATCCATTCAAGAGGATGAAATGTAATATCGCAACTTGTCATCTAAAAGAAGACTATAACTTTTGGTTGAAAGGACAAACCAGACAACAGTTTGGCACATCAATTTAAATAATAGGACGTGTGTCGGAAATATTAAAGTGTTTCCTAGTCTAAAAATATTAAACAATAATAATAACAGGACATGTTTGGATATGTTCAACATGTGTCAAAAAGTGTCCAATGAGAGTTTCGGAGTGTCCAACGAGTGTCAGTGTCTAAAATGTGTTGGACGCGGTTACACTGCCTTCTTAGAATTGTATGTGGCTCTTAGGCTAAGTGTCTACAGTCTACTAAATTGAAGAAACAAATTTTGCATCAAACAAAAGAGACACCCCTTGGAGAAGTTTTATGAGAAAGGCACCCAATATTACAGATGAAGCAAACGCATGAATGGACTGGCATACTATGTGAATTTGGAAAAAACACAGACACAGTCTCCTAGATATCATTTTATCAACCTTAAACACAATGAAGATTCTCTATTTAATGACTAAAAAGGAATTGGAACAGTGGTATCCAAAGACGAAAAAATCCCAGACAACATTGAAATTTTTGTATGAACGTCATAAATAATTACAAGACATCAACCAGAGAACTAATTCAATATTAAATTTAAGCCTTTAAAAAAATAAAAATAAAAAACAAAACAAAACTGCAAAGTGCTCTTATAATTATCAACATTTGAGCATGAAGGAATGATGAAGGGAGAAGGGGGGATGAGACAATATGGGTTTGCAGCATACAAGATCATAGCTGCAAGCTGATGGACTATGCATCATGACTATCTCTTTAAAACAATACGTTGTGGGACGAGACAATATGGGTTTGCAGTGTACAAGAAGTGCATTATACCTGCGGCTGATTAGCTGATGGACAATGCATCATGACTATCTCTTTCAAACAATACGTTGTGGATTTAGCAATCAAAGAGAACTCATCTTTGGCAATTTAATATAATACGAGGAGACACAGAATGTAAAATTGGTCTTGACTTCAGGACTGCCAGAACATCATAAAATAACTTAACTTTTGAGTGACAAAAAGCAATTATAGAGAGGACGCACAGGCACAGCACACAGATTCAAAGGGTGACCTAAAGATATATAAGATATTTCGTCCAACTTGAACATTAGGTCCATGTGGTGGCCTTTATTTATTTATCATCTTACTCACCCAAATGATGATTATATAGAGAATTGCAATAACACATGATACATTCAATTGTTACCAACTACAATGCTTTCATCCAAACAAAGATGCATAGTAGATCTGAAACAACACAAAAAGAGAAGAAAAACAAATAAAAGTTGAATAGAGGATAGGGAAGAAATGATATTGACCTTACCTGTTGCTTACGGTGAACATCTCCTCATCTTGGTTCATGACAACATGGTCTAAAGGACAATACTTCTCCCAAGTTTCCTGATCATGAAGTACAGCATGCCTGTGACTAAAAGTTCCTCTCTCAACATCCTGACCACTCAGCCTAATGTGATTTCCTTCTACAAGCAATGTAGCAAAAGCAAGTGCTTCAGCAAGTGCCCAGTCAATGCCCTCCCCTGTTTCAATCATCTGTGTGCATTCTGCAATAATCTTCTTGACTGCTCTATGAGAATTAAAATTATCCGGAAGGCTCGTGATTGCTTTGCCAACATTCTTCAAAATCTCTGGCTTGACTCTGCAGAACAGAATAAAATTTTGAGCCAAAAAAATAAGAGTTACAGAGGAAGTGAAAACAGACAAACACAGACAACATACCCGTGTTTCGGACTCGTGAAATCTGTTCTGGAGACTTGAATCTCTACCAATAAGTGGAAAGCCAGTCCCTTCTTTTAGGGACATAATCTTAGCTGGCCAAGAATTCTTCATTAAGTATTGAATTGACCTTTTTATGAATCTTATCTATGTCTTCCGTCGTCACCTCACCAGATTCTAAAAGTTTTTTTTCATAAATCTCAAGTGCTGAGGGGTGATTCCGGATGACCTATCAGCACCCATTCCACATCACAAATAAAAAATTTTAAAAAAATTTTAAAAATTACTCACTAAATTCAAATAGATGTTAATAATAGATGTAGTGTCATAACCAGAAACAAATCCGAAAGTAACAAAAATTAAGCTTGCAACCCCAATTCTAACAAGAGTGGTAATGTTTAGAAAGGCCAACCTTGTACATATGTGGCTGTGTGAAAGACGGCTCATCCATCTCATTGTGCCCAAATCTACGATAACACACTATCAACCACAACATCTGAATGGAAAGTCCGGCGCCACTCAAGTTCACAAACATGAACTACTGCCTCCAAATCATCTCCGATGACGTGAAAGATGGGGGCATTCAAGGCTTTGGCAACATCAGTACAATATTGAGAAGATCTTCCCGAGCTTGGATCTCTAGTGAAGGCAACTTGATTGTTCACCACAATGTGTATAGTTCCCCCAGTAGTGTAATTTGGAAGTGCACTAAGATGAAGGGTCTCATATACTACACTGTGTCCAGCAAAACTACCATCTCCATGAATTAAAACACCCACGTTCTTTGTCCTATCCACATCATGAGAGTAATACTGTTTGGCTCTAGTTTTCCCAACTACCGGATCTACAGCTTCCAAGTGACTTGGGTTTGCAACCAAAGACAAGTGAATTCTCTTCCCACCCCTAGTTGGCCGATCATAAGAAGTTCCTAGGTGATACTTGACATCACCGGTTCCTGTGTAAAGCCCAACTTCATCTATAGGCCTCGTGCCACTGCGAAACTCACTAAAGATCTGTCGTAATGGTTTCCGAACAACATTACCCAAAACATTCAGTCTTCCTCTATGAGACATTCCAATAACAATGCTCTCAACCCCAGTATCCGCTGCCCTGTCAAACATCTCCTTCATGCTGGGAATTAAAGTCTCACCACCTTCAAGACCAAACCTCTTTGCTGCTGTCCACTTTGTGGCCAAGAAATTCTCAAACTGCATGCTCCATGCGAGCCGGTCAAACACAACCACACGACGCCCCCGATTGTACTGCATTGGTGTTGGGTTCTCAACCTTGTCTCTCAACCAGTTACATTTATCACGATCAGCAATGTGCATGTATTCGTAACCAATGGTCCCGCAATAAGCCTGCTCAAGCCGGGCCAATATTTCTCGGAGTGTTTGCTCAGGTCGGTTTTCAGACAAAATCCCAGACATCCTCCGTACTCCAATAAAAAATTCCTGATCAATATCAGCTTCTGTGAACCCATAAAGAGCCGGATCTAAGTCATCAGGAATTTCACGCTGCTCCAAACCCAATGGGTCCAATTTGGCTTTCATGTGACCATTAACCTGGTAAGCCCTCACAGGCAACAACAATCGCATGCTCTCTTGAATGGTTTGACCTGAAATTTCAGGCGATGTGGCATCCTTGCCAACAAAGTTTCTAAAGAAATTGTCCCATGATTCATCAACACTATTGGGATCTTCCTCCCAAGTCCTCTGGAGGTCCTCTAGGTAGACGCTGCTAGTCCCATCTAAGAAGTTGTCACTTAACCTAGAGAGCGGCACAGGGCGAGGGACAGGTGTCGCTTGTGCCTTCGATTTGAAAACAGTTGTTTGAAAATAATGATTTTGGACCGTGATGACCCGTGTTCTTGCAGCATAGAAACCATGCTGAGACAGAGTTCTCCTACTGGGAAGCTTTGTGATGCTAGACCCAGATCTAAACCACCGCATTGCTGATTCTTTTTCCAACCCTTGCAACAAATACAGACTGGCAAAAATTTCAACTTCCTCGACCAAATTCAAAGTTCAAACCCAAATCCTGCTTATGTCTTTTTTCCTCCCCTAGTAATGAACTCTTACCTAAACAAACATTATAATTTAAAAAAAAAAAAAAGGGATCAAAGTCAACAATAAAAATCTTCAATCATGATGCTGAACATCTAAAAAGAAAACAAATTATGGACAAAGTTTGAACATTAACCACTTGCGTGATATCAGACTCTGCCAAATCCGATTGTCCCAAACCAAAAATAACAATCAAATGCTTCTAACCAATTAGATCAACAGTGGCAAACAATGTAGGATAAATCTTCAAAACTAATATAAATGAACGTCCCATTTGTTACAACAAAAACATTTTCTAGACAATGTTTTTTGCAATTTCTGACATTTGGTATGAGAGAAAATGAAAAATTTAACAGAAAACGTTTCCATGATCAACCAAAAACTAGTTTATTTGCATGAAAAACTTTATTTTAAAAAAAAAAAAAAATAGGTAGAAAACTTTTGCAGACCAAACTCTTACCAATACCAACACACCCTTACCTCCGCCAATCTATAAAGGAAAATGATATACAAATCTTTTTTCTTTTTCTTTTTTAAATGTGTTCAAGAACATAATTGGTTGATAATTAGATAATATTTAATTATCAACCAATACTCTTCTAAACACATCATTTCTCCTTCTGAAAAGTGGGTCTAATCTTTAAGTGAATACCAATACTCATCTATAAATACCAACACAAACTCTACATTAACTACTAGCACATTAATTTTGACAAATAGTTTTGAATTTTTTAAATAAAGAGGAGAATACTGATTTTAAAAAAAAAAATTAAAAAATATATATATATATAAAAAAAAAAAGACGAGAGAGAGAGAGAGGAGAATACTAAATGATAAATAGACATGCGTATAAGAGTATGATATACATCGATAAACACACAAGCATGCAGAGAGAGATGAATATGAAAGTTAGATGAAAAAAGTGCGGGAAGGGAGGCTTGTTGTTGGTGTATGTTTGAGAATCAGTACCACAAAGAAATGCGAAATACTTGAGAAAAATACCCAAAATTGATGCGAAGCGGTAGTCATATTCGAGGGACCATGATCTTCTGCAGTGTTAATTTGTGCAATCTGAGAAAGTATATATAACATTGCTTAGGGGTGAGTAACAGGTATACCGATCCGCCAAAATCGACCGAACCGAACCAATGCGCCGCATTTTGGACGGATGCATGATGACGAACGGACGGTTGCGGATTGATTTTCTCCAATCCGCCAATCTGGCAGACGGATGGCGGATTTGAGATTCCTTTGGCCGCAACTGAACCGCTAAACCGCGAGCACCTCTAGTAATTTATAAGACTTTGTGCTTTCAGTTTGTTTAAATATTCTATTTGTGTTTTCAATTAAAAAATAGTTTAAATATTCTGTTGAAAAAAAGTTTTCAACTTGAATATCTTTTTTGAATTAAAAAAAATAAACGTATTATTTATCTATATTTTTTGGTTTTTAAATCTATCTCTAAAAATAATAAATAAAAAATATGATATATGCTGGTTGGTTTTTGTTTTCAAAAACAGATATAGATATAACAAGACAAAGACAGACAATCTTTACTACTGCCCTGTTTATGGTTTTGGTGATTTGAATTGTTTCTATATTTTAGGAACCACAGATTGTAATACTTTATGTGGATGAGGCATTGTGATATTTTAAAGTTTCAAACTTTCTTATTTTGGATGAGGCATGAATGATTGTAATATTTTTTTAAGTCATTGACTATAATACTTTCTTCTCTTCTTTTTTTTTTTTTTTTTTTTTTTTTTTTTTGTGGAAGTGCACAAGTTGAATTATGTTGAAAATTTATAAAATTTTAAATCGTCAAACCGATTCGCATCCATCCGCCAAACCGCCAATCCGCTCAATCCACATCCGCCAGATTGACGGACGGATGCGGATTGATTTTCTCTAATCCGCCAATCTGGCGGACGAATGGCGGATTGGAGGTTCCGTGGCCGCAATCGACCCATGATTTATATGTCCTTGGAAAATACTGCAATCGACCCTAAATAATCTATCAAATTTTCTACCAAAGCTCTCATATGCTGTCCCACACAAATTTATATGTGTGTGGGTCTTACACTATGTGAGAAAATTTAGTAAAAAATTTAATAGATTATTTGGGGTCTATAAGGCTCCGTTTGTTTTCAGATGTAGAATAGAAAGAATTCATAATGAGAAGATTCATAATGAGGGGATTGATAGTAAGGGGATTAAGTCAAATGGGGTTTGTTTTGATGATAGTTGTTAGTGTAAGGATTGTTAAATTATTTTTATATAAAATAAATATAAAATAATAAAACAAATAAAAAAGTACAAAAACATTAAACATCAATGTTTTAAAAAAAAATGTCCAACATGTGAAAAATTTTAAAAAAATAAAAAAATTCCAAAAAAAATAAAAAAAAATAAAATAATTATTTTCACTTAACAAAAAATATAAAAAATTAAACATTAATGTTCAAAATAAAATACCCAACATGTAAAAAATAAAATAAAAATAAAAAAAATTTCTAGTCCGGCAGACTATTTTTCTAATACCAAGTCTTGAAGGCCCATCCGAATCCTCTCCTCTAAGGGAATTCATAATCTGAAGCTCACTATCAATCCCCTCTCCATCTCTCAAAACAAACTCAATATTAGTGAGTCTTACCTCATTACCAATACCAATCCTCCCTCTAACTCTCCAAACAAACAAGCCTAACATCCCTCATATTTCCTTCTTGTGTTTTGGGTACACGCACTTGCCTCCTTTGACATTTGTCAATAGTATGACTTGTCTTGTAGCCAATGTTTTAAAAATTAGACCAATAAGCGAATCGAAAAAACAATTAGGTGAACGGGTCACCAGTTTAACTATTAGATTGAATCGGAATCAAACTGTGACGTAATAAATATATTAAAATTATATTTAAATAAAAATATAAGTAATAAAATTATAAATTATAAATATTAAATTATCTCAAATATTTCTCCTAATTTTTTTTAATGAAAAATATAATAATATATTTTAAAATATTATTAATTTTAAATTTGGAAGAGAAAATCAAATATTCAATATTCCCTCCATGTAATTTTAATTCAAATAAGTTGATTGAAAGAAGAGCAAAAATTTTGGAGGGATATCAAAATTTCAAGCCTTTCTCCAATACATTTGATTGAATCTCACATGAATTTCTTGAGTTTTTTTGGAAATTTTTTTTTCTTATAAATAGATAAAGACTTTCACAATAATTTCAAACTCTTAATGGATTCCTCACAAGAGGAGACCCTTAAAAGAGAGTTTCTAATTAAAATTTTCTTATGTTTTTATATTCTTCTAATAAGAAAGAAAGAAAGAAAGAACAAAAAAAATTAGAAGTCAAAAAAAAAATTCAAAATTTCCAGTTCAACAGTCGGTTTTCCCAGTTCTCTCTAAATAGGCTGATTTTTATATTCGAACGATTTAAAGGGTATATCCAAACCGAAACCCCGACCAGTTGACGATTCAACCGGTCAAACGACCGTTCGGTCCGATTTTCAAAACCATGCTTGTAGCATTCATCAATATTATAACCAACAATATTGACCATGAAGCAAGTGAATGACATAAATTGAAAGAGTAACCATACGCCCATATTTAGAAACATATTATTTTATTAATTTTTTGATTTTTATAAAAAAAATATCGAAAAATAGAAAGAATGATATGACAATTTATATTAATTTTTTAAATTTTTTAGCTAAAATTGAAAATTTTCAAACAAGACCTAAATTCAAGCAATAACTCACATACCGTCGATTCATGGGATGCCTATCGGTGCCTTCTTCTTTCTAGTGATCATATTCTAGTCAAATTATTATTTATTTTGGTAATTCTGTTTACACACCACTAATACTCTCAGTAGACATCATTAATAAATTAAATTTATATTTGAATAATATCCTTTAATGAAATGTCCATTAAGGACAACATGAGATGTATTCTACCCATTCAAAATTTTCATATTTGAAAACACAAAATACTTTTCACACACTATAATTCCTATCGGGTTTAAGGTTTTAACATATAATATTATATTTCTTCATCATCTTCACCATTAACATACGCTTACGGCATCATTCAATATCAATTAACTCACTCCATACTCTTCTCCATTATACTTAATTTTTTAAATTCAAAATATTATTACCTTGAAGATTTAGGATTTAGGAACATTAAAATCAATTAATTTTGAAGATTTGCACATCTGAGATGGTTGGTCCTAAGATAAACATTAAAAATGTTGATTTGAACATCAAAGAAGTTAGTTTATGACTTAATTTTTTGGTTTGTTATTTATCTCGTTCGTATGTTGAGAAGGTGAGTTTATTCGTCGTGTGCAGATAATTAGAGTTGAACTTTTATACAATGTTAGATCATTGTTCAAATTATTAAGATTGATCAAATATTAAATATTCATACATAAAAAATTCAACATTTTAAGTTAGTTCAGTTAAAATAAATTAAACTGTTATTCATTGTTCAGATATAAACTTTTGAACATATTAAGTTTGTTCAACTTTGTATTTATGAACATGACCAATTTGATGAATTTGGAACAACGATGAGAGACGAGAGTTCAAGACTAACAATGAAAATCAATGCTGACGAAGATGGAGGTTGAATGAAACACTCCACTGGTGATCTGAAACGACGAGATGACGAGATTTCAACACCAACTATAGAGATCAAAACCCGCAAAGATGGAGGCTGAATAAAACCTCCACTGGTGATGGAGATTAAGATCAACTAAGATGGTCTCTGTTGATCTCTGTTCTGAAGATTGTGGGGGGTTTTGTTGTGTGTAGTGGTGATGATAAAAAGTTTTTGGTGTGTGTAATAGTGTTTATTCAAATAGTTAGTGGTGTGTTAATATAGGATCAATAATGGAAAGTTAAGATGTGAACTAAAATAAATTTTTTTTTAAACCCTAAAAATTATTTTGTGTGTGTACTAAGTAATAATGTGTACTGTGTAAATAGAATCACCTTCTTTTTCTTTTTTTTTTTTTGGAAATAACAAATCACCAAAAATTCATCTCTCCTAATTAAATTAGAACATAACTCTATGAGGAATTACGGTTCTATTTGGCTGTATTCTCAAAATACAATTTCACCATATCATTCGCGCTTCACGTTTGTTTAGAAGTTTCAAATCATAATTCCACAGCCACTTTTGAAAACTCGGTCAAAGGCGGAAAAATTTAGACTAAGAGGTCGTCCCACCGGTCGTCTGGCCCCAATTTTTTTTTTTTTTTTTTTTTTTTTTTTTTTTTTTTTTTGCAATTAACATATGTTAATTTTTACATATTTGAAAAAAAAATTCTGAATTTTTTTTAAAAAAAATATGTGCTTTAATAGAATTTTGAGTTGTATGTTTGATTATGAGTTGTAAATTTTTGTATCAAATATCATATGTCACATCAAAAATTTTTTACTCAATTTAAAACTCTTTTCAAAACTCTTTTACCAAACAAATTTTTCACACTTAAATCATAATTTTAAAACTCACAAACTCAAAATACAACTCTTACTCTCAAATCATATTTGAAAAACTTACATTTTACCCAATTTAAGAGTCAACTGACAAAGGACTTTGTCCTACGTCGAATATCTCGGACAAGGCGCTAAATTACGTACACACCTCGACCAGTTATACTTCACCATGTGGCACCTCGACGCTAAGCCTAGTCACATGGCAAAGACGAGAATTATGTCCCCACATTAATTATGAATAACAGACCAGCGAGATTTAAGCCGAACAATTGGCCCATACGCCAAATTTTGATTATTATGTCAACAATGATTCATTTCATTAAAAATATCATTATTAACAGTATTAAGGTATTAAAAAAAAAAATACAATTTTAAGATCAAAACATCACATCATTACTGACAGGATCCACTACCACCTAATTAGTGAGAGCACTAATTAGTGCTCCCAAACATTTTTCTTATTATGTTCCTCTTTCTCATTTTTTGTGATTATGTATTTAATTAATTTATGGAATGTAAGTTGAGTTAACTGGTGAGAATTCCACAGCATATATTGTGTGGTCTAAGATTTAACTCTTTTTTTTTTTTGTTTTTTTGATATGGATAAGTGTTGAAAAGTTACTAAAAAATTTGTCACAAAAGTCATCGGAAAGTCACCGGTGTCCAACAACTATAACTAGTAATGGCGAGGTGAACAAATAGGTGACATTGAATTGGTAAGTGACCCGTTTACATATAGGTGACATTAAGACATATACTTGGACAAATAAGTTTTCTTTTGGACAGATCAATATCTTTTTAGCCCATAAGATTTAAACTTGAGCCTACTGATCTAAACAAGGGCGGACCTAGGGTTGGGTATATGTGGCTGCAGCCCAGCCCAAAATTTAAAAAATTCATAGAAATTTTTTTTATAACCCAACTCAGTCCAGCCTCCCAACCTCTCCCAATCCAGCCCCGTCCCAAATAAGGGCCGATAGTTTTTTTATTTGTTTTTTAGATAGGTAGTCCAATAGCAGCCCAATACTTACCCAAAAAAATAAATAGGCAGCCCAATAGGTTTGTATTTGTTTAAAGAACAAATCTTCCAAAACAATACTCACGTCTTTCAATAGATAGGCAGCGGCCCTCTCCGTCGTCTCCAGCAACCTGTAGTAGCTCCACTTTTCTAACATTTTTGGTAAGCGTAATTAACCAATTATTTTATTTCGTTGGTTGATAATGGATTTGATTAACAATGATTTTGAAATTTTATCTTCATGCAACAAATATTATATTACCCTTAGTTCTTTTATGATACTGCCTTGTTCAATGTTCTATATTGCTCTTAGTTTTTGAACTTTGAAAGAGTTTTTTTGGACAAATATAAAAATAACAAAAGCTTAAATAAAAATAATTGAGGATATATATATATATATAAACCCTAATATTTAAAATTATTGCGAATATACTCTAGTTTAATAACAATTAGGGCTAATTTTTTTTAGGTTATAAATAATTAAACCTCCACACTCAAAAACGGGAAAACCCTTTTCCCATTTTATCGATCAAAACTGAAATCTAGCAGTACAACATCCAATGTTGTTGAAATCTCATTTTCTGATGTGCAACTGCCTTCCATACCTCAAGCAAATAAACCAAGCGAATTTGATTCAACTGTCATTGAACGGGATCTTGGTTTACGCTTGCAAAATTGTGAATATCCGGTTAATCAACAGGATGAGGTTAGACAAGCTTATGTGAACTTGGGGTCTTATCAACCTAAACTTGAGTATCCTAAATCCTCATTTAGAAAGCAGAGTAGTCGATTTCAACATATTTGGTTTAAACAATTTTATTGGCTAGAGTATTCTCCTTCAAAGGATAAAACATATTATTTTTCATGTTTTTTGAAAATTGATCTACATTCTGTAATCAATGAATTCGAATCTTTAAAGACTCGTCGAGCACAACTTAATTCGATTGTTTCTAATCAATAAATTTAGATATTAATCTAGATTATATTATTAAATTCTCTTTTTTCTTGTGGTTATACTTAAAATATATTATATAATCTTACCTTAATATTAGCCCACCTCATCGACAAATCCTGAGTCCGCCCTTGGATCTAAATGTTTCATAAATGCACCTCTAACCTAATTAAGTACCCATATAAGTTTGAATGAAACTAATGAAAATACATACGTTTTTTTTGGGCCAAAACTCCCTCCTTGAGCACTTTTTTAATGAAAATGACAGTCTAAATCTTTTTAATTTGTAAACCCTTTGGAGAAGAAACGCCTATTTCGAGAATAGCAAACAAATTTGTTTCCATTTTTTATGGAAATCTTGTCCTTAGTAATTAATTTTATATTTCAAAATTTAAAATGAAATAACTTTTGATCTATATATTGATTTTTAATAAAATTGGTATTTTCAAAATTCTTTCGTCAAGATTTATCAAATAATATCTATGTTGGCTATGAATTTGTTAGACTATAACTTAGAAACCCTTGCTTGAGAGAGGCTTGCAAGTAAGGAAGCAAAGGCTGTGTTTGGTTAGCCTTTCTAAATATGTTTCCACCCATGTTTTGCACATGTCATTTGTTTAGAATTTTTAAAATGTAATTCCACACTCAGTTTTGAAAATTAGACTAACCGATCGTCTGACCGGTTGACCAGAACAGTGCAATTTTTTTTTTTTTTGACATATGTTAATTTTTATATATTCGAAAAAAAAAATTTCTAAATTTTTTAATTTTTTTTTGTGTTTTAATATAATTTTGAGTTGTATGTTTAGTTATGAGTTGTAAGTTTTTGTATCAAATATTATATGTCACATAAAAAATTCCACACTCAATTCAAAACTCTTTTACCAAACAAATTTTTCACACTCAAATCATAATTCCAAAACTCATAAACTCAAAATATAACTCCTACACTCAAATCATAACTAGAAAACTCTACCAAATGTAACCTTCGTTTTCTTGCACTTCTCTTTGCGTGCCTTCAGTTTGATCAAACCAACAGGTAAACTTACTTCTCTAATTTATTTCAGTACCTCTTTTAGCCTTCATTTTAGTAGTTAATCATAGCTAGGGTGTTAGGCCATCTTTCCATCTTTCCATCATGTGGTTTGTCTATTTTGTTATCTTTCTCGCCTATTCTCGCGTGCTTTCTTTATTTTTATTAGAACATGTTTAGGATTATTTAATCATATAAAATCATACATTAAGTCTGGTTTGATTATTATGTAGTTTAGCATATTTTTCTCCTCTTTTTTTTTTTTTATTTGTTTGTTAGTTGCTTTATTTGCATGTTCATCACTCTAGTAGCATCAAACTGAGCTTAGGGCTACTATTTGTATGTTTAGATGTATGTTAGGATCATATTTAATTTATGAATGCATCTAAGGTGCTTGTATGGGCATCCATGTAAGTTTCCTCCGATCTCATAGCATATGCTTGTTCTATGCGTTGTTCCTAAATAATCCAAGTTAAATGTTTTCTATGCAAAATTGTTTGTTTTGAATGATTTCTATATATATTCACTACAAAAAAAAGTCATTTTTAGCTACTAAAATATTGGTCGCCAATTGTCTGTTTTTGGTCGCTAAAGCCATTCTGCGACAAAAAATTTTGGTCGCTACATTTGTTGCCAAAAACCTGTAGAGGAAAGGCTTTTTAGTCGGCAAAAAGCTACTCTTTAGCGACCAAAATTTTGGTCGCCAATAGTCAATTATATTTCTTTAAAATCATACATTCACCGACCAATATTTTAGTCGCCAATAGTCAAGGAATCGCCGACCAAAATCTTTAGTCGCCAAAAGCTTCATCCGTGAAAAAAAATAATTCATTATTAAGCTTTGCATCCGCTCTTATAAAGACTCGAATCACTAACCTCCCACAACATAAGCCTTATGCACCAACACCACACACTTCCCACTATGCCAGCGTAACACCACATGATTATATATATAATATATATTATTTATATATATGTAATATACATAATTATTTTTATTGACATAATTTATGTGAAAATAAATTATTTAGTAGCAAAATAAAAATAAAAATTTAACTTTTAGCGACCAAAATAATTTTGGTCAGCGAAGAGACTTTCGCGCTAAAAAAGACCACTTTTCGCTACTAAATTTGTTTTTAGTCGTCAATTGTACACTTTTGGGCTACTAAATTTTTTTTAGTCACCAAAAAACTTACTTTTTGCTACTAAAAAATGTTTTAGTCGGTAAATCCCACATAATTGGTGACCAAACTTAGAATTAGTTGCCAATTGTAGACTTTTTGGCTACTAAATTTTTTTTAGTCGGCAAAAACTGTACTTTTGGCTACTAAAAATGTTTTAGTCGGTAAAACCCACATAATTGGCGACCAAAATTATAATTAGTCAGCAATTGTTGACTTTTTGGCTACTAAATTTTTTTTAGTCGGCGAAAACTATACTTTTGGCTACTAAACATGTTTTAGTCGGTAAAACCCATATAATTGGCGACCAAACTTATTTTTAGTCGCCAATTGTGGACTTTTGGCTACTAAATTTGTTTAGTCACCAAAAAGCTTCACAATTGGCTACTAATTCTTTTTTAGTTGCTGAAAGCTATACTTTCAGCGACCAAATTCTTTTTAGTCGGGAAATTTGGTCGCCGAATGTGTTTTTTCTTGTAGTGGTTGTTTATTTTAATTTATTTTTATGGCCATGATAAAATCAAATCTATTTTCTTGGAAAACCATCATTTTTATAAAAATCATGATTTTACTCATTTTTTTTTTTTGATCAGCAAAAAAAGGAAACTTTATTGATAAAATAAACAAGTACAAGGTACAAGACAAATTATATCAATAAAGCAAAGGGAAGTGCAAAAGCATCACAGTGGGCTAAATGATCCCAACTAGGTTGGCACCACCGAGCTCACCCTATCATTTGCTAGCACCCCTAAGTTGGTGAGAGACCAACGACGAAACAAAGAAGAACCAAACCAAACAAAACAAAACTAGCAGCAGATGCTAGCAAAGCCACCATCCATAGAAATAAGCTCCCAAATTGGAGAGTGCTCCAGGCATCAAGCAGCTTTAACTTGACCATGATTGAATAATTTGACCATCATTGATGCCTATATGTGATGTTTCCAAGATTCTCAATGTCGCTAGGTCCAAAATGTAGCTTGTAATCGATTAACTTGACCATCCATGATGCCTTCCAAGTTTCTCAACCCTATGTATCCCATTTTGACATATTCGTAACCATAACCCTATGCATCCCAACCGAATTCAAAACCAAAACATCTGAATCAACTCCTCTGCTAACCTTTTAACAAACATCAACACTATGTAGCCCAAATGACTACATAATAAACCATTAAAACAACTCCACTTGCCACCAAACAAAAAAGCGAAACATCCCACGAGCTTCAAATTTAACAACTGCAACCTTCAACCCAAAGCATATTCAAGACAAGAATTAACGTTGCATCCTTCCAAGGCCAACCCAAAACCGATTTAGAGCAACCACACAAATGCAAATTTAACTAAATTCATGACAAAACAAGCTAAGAACTCGACAAATTTACCACCTTATCAAAGTTGATTCACGTAGTGATGCCCACTCAAATTGAGTAATACAATCCCTAGGCATACAGGCCTTATGCCAAAGACAAACCTTACTCCACTTCCCAAGCAGAATTCTGCACCATCCGATGATTCAACATCTCCAAGTTTTCAAGCACTTTAGTTATCAACCGCACCTCCTATAAGTTTGAGCAGATCACAACACAACATACTCCATTAATGTTCATATTAATCCTCTACACCTAACCTCCGATACATGCCACCCGACTTTGAGCCCGATCACTCACCACCATATCTCGATACAAAATTTCACCAAAATAGAATAGCAAGAAACCACCAAAAGCAGTCTACAGACTGCACCAATCTGCACCTACCGTAGCAGACTCATACAACAACAGGCCAAATAGCATTATGCCTCTAAACCACCATATACAATCGCGAATTGAACTTCAATAGGCCTTCCAATCTATTCCACCCAACCCACAAACAAGGCATGATTGATGATCCCCTATGCAACATACAACAAGGTAACCAGCAGACCAAAGATCGCACTGAGTACCATTCAAAGAGACCTCAAGCAACAACCAACAAGTCGAAAGCAGATTCAACCAAAGATTTCGATGCAGAATCGCACTTGTTGCAAATTAAATACCATATCTGATGGAAAACACCATAGCCATTGGAGAAGCCTTCAACCACATTGCTACTCTTGCCTTCACTATATCACACGCTTCATCCCAATTCGGTTGTAAGCCTTGAAACACGACTCATTTCGTGCTTCCAAATGGACCACATGATGGCTAAAGGAATGACCGCCCAAATTTTCTTTTTCCATCTTTTTCATTCTACTCCTGCACCACCACCGCAAAGACACCATTAATGTGAGCCAGGCATAACCCACTGAAAACCCCACCATTTTACGATGTTTGACCAAAGCCTCCATATGAAAGGGCAGAAAAGTATAATATGATCCACTGTTTCTACCTCGCTTTGACAAAACACACAGACAATAGATGCACTCCCATCAAGGATACCGATTCTTTGCAAAAAACTAGAAGTTTTAACCTTACCTTGCCAAGCCAACCACCCAAAAAATTGCACCTTGGGAGGAGCATAATTATTCCAAATTGATCCTGCTACAGCCAGCTTAAACCCAAGGAAAGACTCACACCAATTATAGGCTGAAGAAACAGTAAACATCCTTGAAGTGTTTGCCTCCCAGATCAGTTCATCTGTTTTCTTGCTGCAAGGTGTAGGTACAGTATTAAGCAGGGTGTAAAATCTACTAACCTCCTGCTCCTCCCAAGCCAGCAGTGCCCTTCTGAAACCCACTTTCCAACTGCCAGCTTCACCCCTTCTCTGAAAGAAACTCTTTACCACTCCATGTTTGTTAGTAGATAAGGAAAACAACCTGGGAAATTCCTCCTTGAAACAGATGTTCCCTGCCCAGTTATCTAACCAAAAATGTGATCTCCTTCCATCTCCCAACACAATCTTGGCATTGTTGAGGTAGTAATTATGTAGATTTGAATTACACATGACATTATGCATTAAATCAGACCACAGCTTAGATCCTCTGCCAACCAAGCTTGGTAACCATCTACCACCCTCTATATTATATTTCCTGCAAATCACTACCTTCCACAAAGATTGATGTTCAGACCCAAACCTCCACCACCATTTTAATAACAAACATTCATTTAAAGTTCTAATTCTTTTCACCCCCAATCCACCAAGAGCCTTATTTTTAGTAATAACCTCCCACTTCACCATATGCACCTTCCTTCTAAGATCAGATCCACCCCAAAGAAAGGCCGATTGGATTTTTCAATCTCCTTAGCCACCCCTACAGGAATCTTGAACAAAGATAAGTAGTAAATAGGCAGGTTGGTCATGACCGATTTGATTAGAGTTAACCTTCCAGCAAAAGAAAGCACCCTTCTCCTCCAGGAAGACAGTTTTTTCTTAAATTTATCTAAAATAGGTGACCAAGTACTTTTCCTACTTGGGTTAGCCCCCAAAGGCAACCCAAGATACTTCAGAGGTAGCTTCTGATGCAGACAGTTAAAACTAGTGGCAAAAGCTTGCATCAACCTATCATCTACGCCCACCCCACAAATGACACTCTTGTGGTAGTTTATTTTCAAGCCTGATAAAACCTCAAAGCATCTCAGAATTCGTTTGAGGTTCACCACTTCCACCCAATTAGCTTCACAAAACAAAATAGTGTCATCTGCAAATTGTAAATGGGAAACGATCACACCATTACGGCCCACCTCAACCCCTTTTATGAATCCCAACTCTTTGGCTCTACACAACAAGATATTCAGCCCCTCTACTACAATGTTGAAAAGAAATGGTGACAATGGGTCACCTTGCCTCAGACCCCTTTGGGGACTAAATTCGGATGTTGGAGACCCATTGACCAAGACAGAAATCTTAGTAGAAGACACACACGTTCTCATCCAGCTCATCCATTTCTCACCAAAGCCAAAGTTTGAAAGCATGGCAAATAAGAACTCCCAATTAACTGAGTCATATGCCTTTTCAAAATCCAATTTGATTATCAAGCCTTTTTTATTACATGTTTTCCACCCATCAATCACCTCATTAGCTATCAAAACCCCATCTAAGATGTGCCTTCCACCCAAAAAAGCAGACTGAACCTCACTAATTATCTTGGGCATTACTTGTTTAATCTTGTTTGCTAGCACCTTAGCAAGAATCTTATACAAAGAGCCAATCAAACTAATGGGCCTATACTCGTTCAAACCAGATGGGCTATCAGTTTTTGGGATTAGTGCAATAAAGGAACTATTGAGTCCTCTGACCAAGCTTGCATTCTGATGAAATTCTCTCATGAATTGCAGCACATCATATTTTACAATGCCCCAACACTTCTTAAAAAATGACATGTTGAACCCGTCAGGCCCAGGGGCCTTATTGCCCTCACAACTCTTAATTGCCTCTCTGATTTCCTCCTCTGTGAAGTCAGCCTCCATATGTTCTGCCACTTGAGCGCCACCTATGTTTTTAAAAGGACCGGATAATTTAGGTCTATGGCTCCAAGACTCAGAGAATAACCTCATGAAATGATTCTTAACTTCTTCCTTGATTCTCAAAGGCTCCTCAATCAAGGATCCATTCAGAAGAAGTGAGCACAAAGAATTTCTACTATTTCTACTAGAAGCCAGGATGTGGAAATATCTAGTATTTCTATCGCCTTTAGATGCCCAATTACTTCTAGATTTCTGCAACCAGATCCATTCCAACATTTTACTTAGCCTCCAAGCTTCACTCCTAGCTTATTTTCTTCTAACCTGTTCAGAAGCAAGTAGTGGTCTTTCTTCAGCTAATATATCAAGGGCATGGGCTTCATCTTCGACATTTTTGAGCTTTGCTTCAATCCTACCAAACACCTCTATGTTCCACTTTTTTAATGCTTGTTTCAATGCTTTAAATTTCATAAGGCACTTAAACCCTGCCCACCCTTCCACCATAAGCTCTGACCAAGTTTGCTTCACGAAAGGGAGAAAATTAGGATGTAACAGCCAAGCATTAATAAACCTAAACGGCCTAGGGCCCCAGTCCCTATCATCTTCCATTAAAATAATGGGACAATGGTCAGACAACATTCGAGAAAGACCCCATAATTTGAAATTGAATTGTTGCACCCATTCATGGTTAAGTAAGAATCTATCTATTCTGCTCCACTTCTCGCTATCTTGAGAGTTACACCAAGTGAACTTCCTCCCCAGCATGGGCATATCCATCAATTCCAATTGCTCAATCATATAATTGAAATCCCTCATCCCTCTATCCCGTCTGGAGCACCCAATCCTTTCTGAGATGGTTCTGATTTCATTAAAGTCCTCTCCCATACACCACGGCCCCAAAAAGATGGATTTTAACCTGATTAAGCATTCCCACACCTCTCTTCTTTTTACCACGTCAGGAGGACCATATACATTAGTGATAACACACTCAAAGCTATGAAAAATTGTACCTGAGAGCAGCAGGAAATTACGATTGCAGCAGCTAGCCTTCAATTGGAAAACATCAGGGTTCCATATGCATAATAGACCTCCAGCTCTGCCAATTGCATCAACCGACATGAACTCAAAGTAATCACCAGGCCATATAGTCTTTACCATTTCTGAATTGACTTCTGATTTCTTTGTTTCTTGAAGTAGAGCAATATCCACTTTTCTAACAGTAAGAATATTCTTAATCTTTCTCATTTAATCTAAAGTGAATGATATTTCTTTTATTCAAATCATTTAATTTTAAGGTAGTAATGGTTTTAGGCTTAAAATGGATTGTATATAATAATTATTCACTAAAATCATAAAATAGAGAATTAGTAGAAGCCAATGTCCGGTTTGGGAAAAATGGTGGTGCTTTCATTCCATGACCTTTCCCTTTTATACTTTAGCTCTCGAATCAACAATCTCTGGATATAACGGATCATTGCTAAAGATTTCTTAATTCTCCATAAAATTAAGTGGTGACTCTTTTGATATGGAATTAACAAGTTGACACAACATGGGTGGAAATGTTCCTTTTGAAAAAGGCATGGCATCCACAATAACCCACCAATGGCGTCAGACACTAAATCAGCCCTTGGAGTACACTGTAGCAAAGCTTTGAACTCCTCAAAAGTGAAGCATAGCTCTTGATGACCGAATCAAAAAACATGAACAGTCAAATCCCAAAATTGAGCTGCCACACAGAAAAAGGGTAAATCAATGCTAATCCTACTGAGAGAGAATAACGATTTTAGTCTGTATCTTTGAAAATTGATCCGTTCAGCGCCATCAAGATTGTTCTGAGAGAAGGACTCAAGGTTGAGAGTTCATAGATAAAGGTTGTCTATGGACATCCTCATGCAAAACGAGATATCGATAAGCCAAAATGAAGTCTTGCAATTTACTAAACTAAACCCTAGAAAGACTACGTCGAGGGAACATGTGGCCACACCTCCTGTGCACGCCTACACTTGCATGCATGGCCAAGGAGAAATCCACGCGGAAATGTATGGCCGCACCTTTGCATTTGGCTTGGCAGTTTGGCATTTTGGTTTAGTCATTTCATGGGCATGATACACAAATATTTTGAGGGCAATAGGGCAATGTTAAGAGTTTTTTTGTTTTAGGTCTCTAGATTGATTGTAAAGCTTTTTTTCAAGTCGTAATTTTTACTTTCCTTTTCCAAATTCTTGTGTAACGAGTCATTTTCATATTCAATAGTCAAACACATGATTAAATGAAATGAAATTGGAATATTGGATGAAAATTGGGCTTCATTGCATACATTATGATTCTGAGCTGTACAAAAGTTATTACAAAAACATGGGGCATCCCCCAAGCATCCTATACAATGGTTTTTCTATAAAATAAATAATAAAAAAATCCTAAGCTAAGGTATATGAATCCCACTCAACCTCATCGAGGGCGTTGTGAAGAAGAAAGAAAGTCGGGGGCACCATCGCCATCATTATCATCATCACTCTCCTCAGTGTTATCCGACTCATAATCCACATTAGAATCTCTGGCTCCAGCAACATAAGAAGTAGATGCGCCACTTACCTGTTAGAAAGGGGCCATCCACCTATTCAGACACAACAAATATCATAATACTGTATATTAGCATAGAATTACACAATCAAAAAGAAATGGAAACGAAGAGAAAATACCTGAATCAGAGCCCAAGCACCAGTGTCATACTTCTACACCAGCAATAACAAGCTATCAATCACTCAGTAGCACTCCTCTATGTGCCCTCGGGGAATATGGATCAGGCAAAACAAGGTATTAGAATGGAATAACAGAAATCAGCAAACATTAGGGGCATAATATGATGACAGAAAAGTGAACGAACCTGCTCAACTCCCTCTGGCAACCAAAGGGTAGTCACCACTGGAGCTCGAATTGAGAGAATGAGAGTGTTGACAACTTGTGCAAAAGCTAAGGAAGTCGAGAGTGTTGGTAAGCCCTTAACAGCCACAGCAACACTGGCCCTTCCGACCTGTTTTGCATCTGGGCCCAGACCATGGCCATGACCTCGGACAATCTCATGAGGCGGAAAGATGCGTGGAACACCAGGAGGAGCTACCCTAACCAGTTGCCTCATCAAATGATCTTGGATGTACTCTATATAATCGTTTTCGACCAACATATCAGCTACATCGACACCCTCCATGGCTGTAGACACCTTCTTTTCAGAATAATCATCGGCCCCCTGTACTCTTTCTAGAACGATGATCGAAACTCGAAGCTAGAGCATCCCTAAAGACTGGTGGCAAACCCACTCAGCCAAATACCAAACCTTGCAGTATAGGCACTTCAGGAGGATCCTCTGCTCAAAAATCGCCCATATCGCTGGGTACCAGTCGATACCCGCAACATCAACACCGGCCCAAAATCTTCACATGATTTGAAATAGAGAAAGCATAGTCAGAATTAAGCATAAAAAGAAAAAAAATCAGAGACTAAATTCAAAAAGAGCATATAGACTTACGTGCTCGGGGGTAACGGTATCGAAGAAAGCTCGACACTCATTAAAGGTAGAGAAAAATAGGGTATGATCCAAATATTAGCAGTGATAGCAGATGATGCATGGGTACCCATCAAGTGAGGTATCACGTAACCCCGGAACAAGTACTAAAAAGTACTACAAGCACCACATCTGCACGACAGAACAACAATATCAATAATGAGTAGAATGTAGAAGAAACAGATTGAGAGGCAAATATACAAAGTAGATAAGGTACAAAAAAGATAGTAAAGAGCCAATACCTTCAAGATAAGCCAAAAGATTGTTGATAGTAGTCCCCTGATTACGCCAGGGGGCATTCGCATATCCACATAGTGTAGCGAGAGCTACGTCACCTCAGTCATAATTATAGATCTAGTCTATGTCGACCATCACCGCAAGATATGATAGGTGGACCTTTTTCTCCTTGTTCACAAATAAAATGTTCTCGAACAAGGACAACAAGAAGCCACGAGTATACTAGGCAACATGCTCTGCCTGGACTTGTTGCTAACTGCGAAAATGATCATGGAATCGACGGTAGCGTACAAGGCCCCCGCTTTGAGGAGGAATATCGCCAACGAAGTACATCATGGCATCATTCATATACGCTAGTGTATAGTTGAGAGGGATGGGGTCACCGCCAACTGGAAGACCTGTCAGCATCGAAAAGTCCTCTAGAGTGATGGTTATCTCTCCAAAGCTTGGGAAGTGGAAGAAGTTGGTGGTGTCCCACTATCTCTCCATCATCATAGCAATGTGGTTGTGGTTGATGCTTGCATCTCCCAAAGCACAACAGAAATGCCAAAAACCGCACCCATCTACCATAAAGGGAACTATTTTTGGGATAGCCTGGTACCAGCTCGCCACCTCAGGTAGCAAATCAAAACTACGCATAGAACACACAAGGTAATACAAAATACGAAGATGGAAGGATTAGTCATATGGGTCAAAATAGAGTTTAGAACTGAATGTCAGAGTACAGGTCAGGTAAGGGGAACATACCCTGAAAACAATACGGGAGACATGAACATCAGGCTCATGCAAGATAATGAAGCAGGGGCTGATCACATCCCACTCTCAGAATCGTATCGTGCCAATAAGTGGAACATGGCCAGGGGCCACATAAGTCTTGAGATCAAATGATGGATGAACACCGCCTACACGCTTACGTCCACGTCCACATCTAGCCATGGGTAATCTGAAAGTAGTTAAGCAAATGTGGCCACAAGTTAGAGAAAGTTTGAAAAATTAGTGGGAAAATGTGAAAAACAATGAAAAAGTGGGAGATTCAGCAAAAATGGAAGAAAATTGAGAAAATACAAGGAAAATGAGCAGGCAACAATCCAAACAGCACAACAGTCATAGTGCGATAGTAGAAAGTCGAGAAATTTAGAGAACAAACAAGAAAAACATGAAAAATCATGAAAATTGCAAAAAAGTTTACAAGTTCTGTAAACCCAAGACAAAAACTCAAGGAAGGTAAGAGGGAAGCCGGAAAATGTGAGACTATAGCTCAAATACCTCAGATAGTCAAAGAAGCGGTGAAAATGACTTTTGCTCGGATAGAAACGATAAGAAAAGCGTGTAGAAACCAAAAAGTCAAGCACGAATCCAAGCCACGGAACACCGAGGAAGCAATGAGGATAGGAAAGGGGAAGGTAGAGAGGTTTAGGAGAGGTTTTCAAAAGAGTGGGTGTAAGAAATGAGGCCTCCAATCATTTTAAACATTCCCTAGTTTTCCCAAAAGATTAGATAGTGACTTTGAGTCTAGTGATATAGTAAATTTTTGGCATTTCTTGTGATTAGTGAATTTTCTGTGGATTTGTCAAATTTGGACTCTTATTCTATTTCACATTACACTTGTAAAACTAGACTTGAGGGTTCCAACTACTGAGCGTGCTCAGACACCCCGTTTAGGAGATCCTATAGTGTCGATGATGGTTTCTGTTAAGAAAATTTTCAAATTATTTTCCATTTCATGCCATGTGTGTCGGTGTAGTGAAATGATGTGCAGTAGATATTTGATCCAGAATCCAAATGATGTGCCTTGAAAGGCGTGCCAATGCCCGAGCATGAGTTAGGACGTACTTGTGCCTCAAAGGGTCATCTGTAGATAAGATGAGCTGCTACACGTGTGGGGAATGTGGGCCATACATGGGCCAACTTGGGAAGTGCATCCATGCTTTCACAAGAAGGTGTGGTCGCACTTTCGGCTGGCGTAACACAATGCGCGTAGACCCTGCTAACGGTCACTGTCTGTCACAACCAAAGTGTTTTGACTCAGGAACTTAGGTATGAGGGGGGGAATGTCATGAATTGAGCACCCCTGCTCACCCAATCAAAGATCAGCCTCTACAAATTCATAATATGAGATTCATTACCAATATATACTCATGTTCCGATTATTAATACTAAAATTACTATGTGAAGCAAACAAGTATAGATTAAATCACTTACTTTAGAATGCTTTGATCTCATGCATTTTGAAAAAGAGTTTGAAAGTGTGCAACTCAAAGAAAGGATGAGTTCACATGCATAAAAATCAAAATCATTCCTACTTAAGCGAAATAAACTCCATCCATTGCAATCATAGAGATATATCAAGTAAGCATGTAGCCTCATGGTAGAATGCTAAACATGGTAAATAAAATATACACAATTAGGATGCAAAGATGAAAGAAGCTCGCCTAGTACTCCTCCACACCAAGCCAAGCAAAACGGATTAAAAAATATGCATGATCCTAGATGCAAAGAAGCTAATGAAATACTAATATCAAAATACAACTAAAGACTTGGCTACTAACATATGACATATGAATCATCTCAAATCATGGGGTAGCACATATAGTCACATAAAAGATAGAGAAAATCATATATAAGATGAGCCAAGCCTTATGCATGAAAAATGGATGCAAAATATGAAAAAATGATGAGTAAAGAAAACATGATGCAAAGATATGGAAAGTTACAAATAAAAAAGGGAGAGAGAGAGAGAGATAAATGTACAAGCATCCAAACCAAAGAAGCAAAATAGCAAGAGTAATAGAAGCTAAGAAACAAAATAAGAGAAAAGAAAGCAAGCCAAAGTGCTTCTCCAGTCATAGGAATGTAAAAAATAAGCACTAATTCTCTTAGAATGCCACTAAAAGCTAGGCATAATGAATTCATTCTCAATCATCATGAATAATGAAAGAACTGAACCCATCTAAGCCATGGAACTTCATAATGAACATGATAGAGAATCTCAATCTCGATCACCAAAAGATGACAGAATGAGAAGCAAATGGTGAAGGAAATAAAATATGTTCTCCCTGCCATGAAGATAATCAAAGAAGAGGTAGATTAACATCGAAAATCATCAAGCAATACAAAACACTACATGATAATTATAGAAGCAATCAAGTAATGAAGAATAAAATAATCAAAACAAACTAAAACCCCACCAATCTCATCATGGAATAGATGAGATGGTAGTCTTCCATAATCATAAAAAATAAAAATAAAATAAAAAAATGGAAGATCTACGATGATCATAGGAGAAAATCAAATGAAACGGAAATTAAACAAGAAAGCAAATCAAAGAAATGAGTAAGAATCTACATCATCTCTCATGGAAAAGAGTAAATAGATACCCAAATCCATGTTAAGAGTCGTTGGAGAGAGTGGATTACAAATCATTTCTAGGTGGAAGCCATGTTTGGCTTCAAGAAAATAGAGAGAAAATGAGAGAAAGAGAAAATGAAGTAAAATGAAGATATGAAGTTCTCTAATCGCCCAATTAAACCCATAGATCATCCAATTAATTCCATAAAACAACCACAAATGTTCATTAGAATGTGAACGTTGATTAAATCATAAAAATTAAACTTGTTTGGATGATGAGAAAATAGGTGAGAAAGTAATGGAAAATGAAAGAAAATAAAAGCAAACAAGAGAATTATGGAAATAAAGCATAGGGTAGGACTAAAACTCTCTATACAAGTCTAAAACTAATCTAAACTATCAAAGAAAATCAGAAATAAGGTGC